>OZ034822.1:40922651-42227651 GCA_964030455.1 Linum trigynum | reverse complement strand
ACCGTGTTAGAAACACGTTTTCTAAGGAAAAAGAGTTTCTATATTATCATTATTATTAGGTTTTATTAAATATGGTTAGTAGTCTTTTAGTAGAATTAGGTTTAGTATTAGGTTTTCCTATCTTTCGTTATAAATATGTACTTTGCGTTTTATTCATAATAAAGCAAGAACAATTATTCAGAAAAGTATCTCAAACCCTAATCTCTCTCAAATTCGTCACCTATCCCTAGGCCGTCGGCCATTCTTCTCCTCGATCCCCAATTTCCTCTTCTAAATCCCTAATTCCCAATTATGTTCTTCCCCAATTCTATCTCAATCCCTAAATATCTATCAATTCCCAATCTTATCACTCGATCGTTAGAACCCTAGAAACAGGTTTCTAACATTTGGTATCAGAGCCCGGTTTCGAGAATTGAGTTTTTCACAACTCTCAACCGGGGACGAGTTCTACAACTGGTTCGACAATGAGCTCTTCCAGGCTCTCGGACATGTCGTGGGCAGAGCTCCGTGAACGGGCTTGGCGCATCGGCCGTCGTTGGAGCGCCGAGGAGCTGCCGACCGGGGATGCTTTCACAGGAGAAGAGCAATCGCCGGTTGTGCAGGTTGACTCACACGCTGACATTGAGAGGCGAGCAGAGCAACTGGACGTGGAGGAGGTTTTGGCAATCGAGCCGCCAGCCACGGAAGAGCTTCCAAACATCACCAACAAACAGCAGCAGCTTTCGACAACATTGGTCACCATGACTGCGACTTCATCATCAACATCACTTGCAGCGATTGAACAACCCTCCAAGGCTGCCGAGGCTACTGTCGCGATCATGAGTGAAGAAGAAGATGAGAGGACCAACGCCTCTAAGGAAGAAACCCGAACTGAGGGGTCGGAGAGGAGGTCAGCCACGGCCCGAGAGGCGAACTGGCGGTACCCGAAGAAGGCGCGTCCGGAGACAAGACGACAACTAGTACTGTCTCTTGTTCGCTGGAAGGAGGATTCATCACCAAAAAGGAAAGGAGCGAGTGAGGCTTGTTCGTGGGAGTGGAAGCCGCCAGCGGAGGACTACTGCATCGGCATCGTCCGACAAGACGCAACAGAGCAAGCTCGTTGGGTTTCTTCGCCGGCAGTGCGAAGAGCTCCTTTGGCGCCGCAATCGACGGTAGCTCCAGCCTTGGCGACGATCACCGAGGAGAAGAAGCCGCCGCCGATGGACGGGACGAAGCTCAAGGCGGAGGGCAGCAGTGCGTCTCTCTTCGCGATCGAGAAGGCGACGTCGGAGGAAGAAGCGGAGCTGCTGGCGAAGGAAGGCGCTGGCGTCGCTTTTCTCTCCAACCCTAGAACGCCGCCAAAGAAGAAAGAAGGTGGCGGCGGCTCGTCGGAGAAGGGAGCGAAGAAGAAGGAAGATCTCGGGTTCCTTCATTACCCGAACCCTAGCCGCCGCACACAACATCGGCAGCAGCCTGCCCCATTGGGCCAAGCTGTTCGGTTCTCTTGTGTGCTTGGGTCAAGAGGAGTGGTTTGTTTGGGTCACGGGCTGGCAATGGGAAAGGACATGGTGGGCTTGGCAAGGCGAGATGGGCCAGGTCAACTGGATCCCCCAATGGACAAAGGCTATTTAAGTTTTGGGCATGGGCTGGTTTGTCAAGAGAAGATCTTCGAATACAGACTTGGGCCGCGTTTGGAGGAAGAAAATGAGCCACACTTGGGCTATGTGTTGAGGGAAACAGGCTTAGATGGAGTTCTTGGGTTGGTAAGTGGGCTTTCAAATGACCCAAGCCGAAATGAAGAAAAACTCTGTGATGCTTATATTGTGGAGTTTGAAAAAGATGATGGAGGGATATTTGATCATGGTTGCAACTTGCGTCGTCACGTGGATTGGGAAGAGGCCATTGGAGTCGGAGTCGCTGGTGTGGGATTCGTTCAAGTAGTGGAACACAATTGGAAGAAAAGAAAGCGCAAGAATGGAGGAGGCCAGATGTGGATTGCATAGTAGACTTGAAGAAATGGGTCAAGCTGATCAACCTTGAGGGCAAGGTTGGTCTCAAGGGGGATGGGATGTTAGAAACGCGTTTTCTAAGGAAAACGAGTTTCTATATTATCATTATTATTAGGTTTTATTAAATATGGTTAGTAGTCTTTTAGTAGAATTAGGTTTAGTATTAGGTTTTCCTATCTTTCGTTATAAATATGTACTTTGCGTTTTATTCATAATAAAGCAAGAACAATTATTCAGAAAAGTATCTCAAACCCTAATCTCTCTCAAATTCGTCACCTATCCCTAGGCCGTCGGCCATTCTTCTCCTCGATCCCCAATTTCCTCTTCTAAATCCCTAATTCCCAATTCTGTTCTTCTCCAATTCTATCTCAATCCCCAAATATCTATCAATTCCCAATCTTATCACTTGATCGTTAGAACCCTAGAAACAGGTTTCTAACAAACCGTGCGGGCTTGGCCCAAAGCGGACAATATCGTACTAATTGAGCACCCCAATTTGACAAGTGGTATCAGAGTCTGGTTCGGCGAATCCGGGGCGGTGGACGTCAGTTTGCTGGACCCTCATTCGGTGACCTCGGGATTTGAGATCAACACTTGTACTAATGGCCTGCCCAGTTATGACAATGGGGATTGTCCGTTCTCAAAAAGTGGTATCGGAAACCGGTTCGGATTCAAGATAGTGCATTTCAGTTTGGTGGACCCTCGTTCTGTGACGTTGTCATGATTTGAGATCCGCATCCGCATCCGGTGGATGGATGAAATGGAGATTTGCAATCTGTCTGACGGATGAAACGAAAATCTACATCTGATAAATCCTTGTGCCGAAAAGTCTAGGCATACAAGGTGGTTGGCAACCAGATTCGGATAATCACTAGATGGGAGAACATGAAGTCCGTGGTCCTTAACTTGAGGTGAGAATTTGTTGAGGTACAGTCCAAGTACCATATTGAACTAAAAAAGGAAATGATCCCTTTGTATAAGCGTTAACATAACTTTATTAGTACAAGACCTTTTGATAAAGTAATCAACAGTAAATCTTAGCTAGGGCTTGTTGTCGATTCCCCAAGAAAAATAAATAGATACAGACAATATAAGCGTGACACAAGCTAGCTAGCTTCATAATTCTCTTGTTTTTGTCTCTTCTAATTAAACTCCAAATCTCTACTGTCTAAGTTACATCATAATTAATAAATAGTTATCCATGTTTCTATGAGAAACCCGAAAAAATTCAAACTTAATCAATTCTTTTCATTGGAGTGATTGTTGGCTCTTCAGGATCTTTTTTTCTTATAATATAGGAGAGTTAAAGAAAAAAAGAAAATTCATCATATTGTACCGTAGTTGTAAGTTTAACTCTCAGACTACTTGAGTTCGGGCAAAAAAGCTGTCAACGGGAGCGTTTTCGTAGCGAAAGGCAACAAAACAATCAACCTTAAAATGCTTACACACAAAGTTAATATACATAAAGTGTTTCGAATCGGCTAGAGAGTGTTTACATAAAACGCTTTAAGTGGCGGTGTTTTCTTTAAGTGAACTCGAGTAAGCATTTTAGAGCAAAACAATGTTCCTTGCATTATTTTGCTACAAATTAAAAAAAAAAAACACTCTCGTTGGCAACATTTTGATCCAAACTTGGGTACTCTAAAACTTTAATTTACAACTGTAATATTTCGGTTGATATTATCACCCCCATATATTATCATTAAATGGACTCATTTAGACTTGCATATTTACCTTGAAATCTAATAATATCTTATCAATTTTTAATTTTTCAGACAAGTTAAAACCTAATATAATGATACTAAGTTTGTTTGTTACATAAATTTCTAGAATAGTTGTAACAAATCAATTCTTGACACAGTCATTCGACCTTGTCCTTATATGCTTTATAGCACCGTCCATGACAACAATATTTTTCTTCTTCTTCTAGATGACCACAAAATTGATTAGTTTTTCTTTTCAGAAAAAAGCCATCGGATTGTAATCGAGACTATTTGTAAGGAAATAATAATTATGTTTGTGAATACATTATTTTAATTAATTAAGTAATTAATCAATTATATGGTTGGGATTTTGGTGGAGATTAAGGAACATGTTTATTTGTATCGGGAGACCAGCTGCCATCTCTTTTCTTGAGATGCCAAATATTTTAGCTCATCCATGCAGAACAGAGAAATAATGAAAAGAATCAAATCTCATTGCTCTAGGTTGTAGAGATTCGAAAACGCGAACTAACTCTAAAATCATGTCCCTAAAAATTAAGTTTTAAATTTTTAATAATTCGAGTTGTTAAAAGAAGATTAACTGAAGATTATATATCACTATCTTATAAAATTATACTCCTCAATTATTACGTACAAATCCCTTAAAATAAATTTTTTATCTTTTAATTTAAATTTCTGCCTTCGTCATTTATCGTTTTACTTCATACTCTCACCCTAAACTAGTTGGATAGTGGGAAACTATAAAAATGTGATGACAACTTTTGTAGGTTCATGCTTCTGAATAAAAAAGTTCATCGGAAAGGAATACATTTTGGCAGAGAATGAAACAGATCGGACCATATCTCAGTAGAGAAATAAACAAAGACCCCATCATAATCAATTAAAGTATACTGATCCCAATAGAAAATCAATTAATTAATTCTTTCTCAACATCATTAGCAATTATTTATCATAATATTTTACGTTCAACACTTTAGTGTACTTTTGTCCTTTTGTAAAATAGCCACCCCCACTTTTGTTATGAAAATGGAAAGGGAAAAATAAATCCCTGAGGGCTATTTGTCCTTTTATCTACTAATCAATTAAGTAATGCCTATGAACAGACATAATCACATGATTTAGGCTACATACTTATACAATTACTAAATTAATGGCAATTATTTCCCACTATAATCCTATTTATCCAAAGGTGATATTGATAGGAATTGAAGGAAAAGTTAAATGATAGATGATTTGTAATATTTTGTTTCCCTATGATTTATAGGGTACTTATTATTTGAGGGTCGAAAATTATAATAAGTTGATTCAGTGGATAATTCGATTTATTTTTCATGACTCATATGGGTATTGGATCAGACTCTAACATATTCATATGCATTTTTAATGGTTTTAGGTTTGAATTTTGTTTAAATTGAGTCCAACGTGAGACAACTCATTTGTGTCGGATCCAAATGGATCTACTTGAGTTCAGATGATTCTACACACAAAAAATGCAATATCAACCATCTCAAATTACTGTCTTCAATCCAATTCATGACAAAGTTTTCACATTTATGTTAGTTTCAGACAAAGAAAAATGCAAACCCCACATTAGAATAGGATATCCATTTTCTTTCGATTACTGAACTATTTTAGACCCAAACAAAAAATTGAATATGAACCTGTCCAAATATGATATTACCTTAATATGATTTTATCTCTAGTAAATTGGTTTATAACTGAGCACTCGGTCAGTTTGTTTTGATACGATTCTAGAACTCGAAATCCTTGAATCGTGACCATTAATTTTTTCAGTGCTTTATATATATAGGTTTAATTAGTTTATTTGTATGGTCCAAAGTTGATGAGTTGATTCATGGCCAACATATTAACAAAACTGAAACGTCTCCGCTCAGTCGCATTGGAACCAAGGTTGTCAACCCGCAGGTTGACCCGGTTTGACCCGGAAATATGGAAAGAGACATTATATTGTACTTTTCCTTATAAATTATATCAAATCTTATCTAACATATGAGTCATAACATATAATATTACACCAAATTAACATATCGTACTTAGATATAGCATAAAGTGAAAATTCACACACACTTATATACATCAATATTCAAATATTCAACTTAGGATTCCAAAGATTGAGTTAGGCGAAAAGAAAAATCGGAAAATATGCGCATTTCGCAAACCAAAGAAAAAAATGACACAATTTGACCTTCAACCCGGTACCGTATAGAGGTCGACCCGGCGGGTGTGTGCGGCCCGTTTTTCTCACCGGGGTCAGAGTCAAAGTGGGTTGACCCGCGGGTTGACAACTTTGATTGGAACAAAACACAAGTCACGGCCAGTCAACCATAAAGGGCGGCTCGAAGTGATTACTGATTAGCCAATTAAGTGGCAGGATACAGTGTATTTGTTCATAAATTATATAAAATATATAATTTATTTTTTCTTAACAACTTCAATTATTGCAATTAATGAATTATTGATATGAGAATCTTTGTTGATTAAGAAGTTTTGTGTTTGGATCCCATTGACCCTCATTTGTTAAACTGGTGGTAGAGGATGGTGAAAGATGGTAAATGATTAGAGGTGAAAAATGGAATTGGATTAATGAATTGGATCAACTGGATTGGTGGATAAATTCATAGATCCAAGTGACATCCAAACCTCAGACCATTATGTACCTTTTCAAAAGTTAAGGGTGCTAAATGTCGTGATAAAAAAATTTAGGTATCAAACCATGATTTCCAATGATATTTTCGTATAAAAAAATTAAATGATAGGTACCAAATTGTAAATATAAAAATATTTGTACTAAATTGTTATTTGTCAACGGTTCATCAATCTAATTAGATTTCGATAAAATGGATTGGATTGGTTGGATAATTTAGTGAATGGATTTGATAGGAATTTGTCACCTCCATAAATGACAATTAGTATATTCCTACTATGTATAACCATTTTAAACTATGGTATATTCATATTATCATACCACAACGGTACACTTTCACACCACAATGGTATAGTCCCATGTACTACCACACATTACTGTCATGGTATGGACCGGTAATAAATGTCTCAATTTTTTTTGTTCCAAAATAGATCTCATGTTTAAAAACACAATTAATATGATTTATATGTGCTAAAAATTTAAATTATGATTTAAAATATAAAAATAATAACCCGTTATACTTAACAAATTTATAGTAAAATTATTCATGATTATTATAGTAAATTATTCATGACACATGCGGTGACCGACCTCAGATCGAAGCCGCTCTTTCCTTCTTTGCACTTTCATCATTTGTTTTTGTTTGAACCTCTGAAAAATCAACATTGGTCCCATGACGTAATGATTTACCCTATTTTCTTCCATTTATAATTTTGATATTATTCCCCTCATTTTTCTATATCATCCTCTGTAATTTGAGCCTACCAGCGACATTGACGACGTAGTCCTTGCATCATGTGTGACGGCATCATCATCACACCCATCCAAGGTTGTCAAACCGCGGGTCGACCCGTACCCGGATGAGTTAGTGAGTCATGGGTCAATGGGTCACCCGTTTTAGCCCGGTTTAGTTCGGCTTAGCTCGGAAATATGAAAAGAGCCAATAAATTCTATTTATCCTGAGTCCAACATAAAAAAAATGCAACCCTTACCATTTATTGGAGTCAAGTCTCAAAGGTCAAACCCTTACCAAATGAAAAATGAGTTTGTGAAGAGGTGGCCGAGCAGAGGCGCGAGCAGAGGTGGCCAGGCAGAGGAGGCCGAGCAGAGGTGCGAGCAGAGGCCGAGCAAAGGCGGAGCTGAAGGGAGGAGAGACGGAGCCGTGAAGGCCGACCTGTTCTTCCGTCGGCGACTGCGACCGCGCCGCCAAAGAACCCTGGAGATGGCGAGAAGAAGAAGAAGTTCACTAGGGTTTCGCTGCAGGGAGAAGAAGAAATGGAGTCTCTAGGGTTTCGCTGCAGGGAGAAGAAGAAGAAGTGAACCCGAAGCGACCAAAACAAAACGGCGCCGAACCCTCCTTCTCGCCTTGGAAGAGCGCACTGTCTCGTTTATTCCAAGCAAAAACGGCGCCGCAACGGCCAAAACGGGGCTCAGGAAGAGCAACCCGCTGACCCGTTCCAACGGGCTAACCGGCCGGGCCAACCCGGGTTTGACCGGGTTTGACTTTTTTTGGGCTGATAGCAAAAAGGGTTAGTATGACCCTTTTTTTTACCGGGTCCGGGTTAACCCGGGTCGACCCGCGGGTTAACAACCTTGCACCCATCAAAAGGATGTTTGACCCGGTCCCGACCCGTTTTGAGGCCAGAATGTCAGTTCACAGAGATACCACAGAGGAGAGTAACGGGTCGTACAAATTTGGCTGTGGAGTGTTTCGTCTATAACTCGATCAAGGAATGTGTTTATCGCGACTTGATTTATCCATAAATTGATTTTTTTTAATAGTGGATAAAACTCGATGTTAAGAATGCGTGGTACGTTTCAAAAGGAGTAAACTTTCAAACAAGAGTCATCATGACATTGAATCTCATATTGCAAGAGATTCAAGAACGATCAACCGAGATTGGTATGTGAAGATTCATACGATAACTTCTTCAAACAATTTGTGTTATTTGGACTAATTGGTTGTCAACATAGTACCTGAGTCTGTAATGACCTAGAACCCTTGTTTATGAATCCTCTCGATTTTCAATATCAACATTAGATCCAGCCACAATATATGATTTGTCTGTTAAAATTTCAAGCCCGCCAACTTGATTTCAACTGGGTGGATGCGTACAATGTTTAAACTCTCTCGACTTGATCAGCAGTTTTGTAACGGTTTGGACCAACAAAAGACTTCTTGAACCCAAAATCACTAATGGATCGTGCGTGGGCCAGACATCACACAGAGATCATGTATTGTGCTTGGTCTCCGGTGTCTACTCTTGTTCTTGGTTTCTAACGACATTTACCTTAAATATGGGCTGAACTGATGGTCAATGGAGTTGTTTGGGTCTATTTGTTATTGGTTTGTAACCTCACCCAACAATTCGAGAATAACTAATATCAACATCCTACGGCTCTATTTCTCTCTCTTTTCAGTAAAACAAAGAAAAATTTTGTACGGACTTTCATCGACTGCTCTTAGTCCACGCCAAGGTTGTCAACCCGCGGGTTGACCCGGACCCGATCGAACTAGTGGGTCAAGGGTTAATGGGTCAACCATTTTAGCACTGTTTGGCCCGGAAATATGGAAAGAGTCATTATATAGTACTTTTCCTTATAAATTATATCAAATCTTATCTAACATATGAGTTATGACATATAATAATACACCAAAATAACATATCGTACTTAGATCTAGCATAAAGTGAAAACTCACACACACTTATATACATCAATATTCAAATATTCAACTTAGGATTCCAAAGATTGAGTTAGGCGAAAAGAAAAATCGTAAAATATGCGCATTTCGCAAACCAAAGAAAAAAATGACACAATTTGACTTTCAACCCGGTAGCTTATAGAGGTCGACCCGACAGGTGTGTGCGGCCCGTTTTTCTCACCGGGTCAGGGTCAAAGTGGGTCGACCCGCGGATTGACAACCTTGGTCCACGCGCTTGCACTCTTTATAGCGCTTCCCTTAACGGACTCTAGCCTCCAGCCGAATCCCTTGATGCAAAAAGCCCAACTGAGAAGGGCTGAATTGACAGAACCATTCAGTGGGTAGGCCCAACTAAACAATAAGTAGGTCCATGAAGCCCAAATTACATGTCCAGCCTTTATTTCGTTTTTCCTCCTCTTTTCTTGGTTCTGTGCCTCTGCTGCTCGCTGGTAGCTGTCTCTCAAAAAAGCTCCGGCGACGAGGAATATGACGGCAATGGCGATCTTCCGTTCGAGGACATGGCTCTCGAGAAGTTTCTCGAGTCTTTCTTCTCATCCCCTTCGCGTCTGTGTGGTCGGCAGCGGACCTGCCGGCATGTACACCGCCGAGAAAGTAATTTCTCATGAGAAAATTTCTCAGATTTCTTGTAATAATATGATAATGGTCCTTTTTATTTCATTCTGCTGCCTTTTGAATTGGTGAAATTCAGATGCTGAAGGCGCACCAGGGGGCTGAAGTTGATATCATCGATCGTCTGCCGACGCCTTTTGGATTAGTCCGGTCAGGAGTTGCCCCCGATCATCCAGAAACCAAGGTCAGATTCTTGTTTGGTTCCTAGGAAAGTTCTTTGCCCTTGTGGGCTTGTAGGGATTTTTCCTTTCTTTACCATCAGTGTTGTCTCAGTAGAAGGGTAGAACTTTTGCTTGGTTGCTAGGGGAAGTGGTGAAATATGAGAAGTAGAAACCCTTATTGTTGAGCAGAACCAATTAGGAGGAAATTTGTGACTTGTATTTCTTAGTGACAGCAACGTTCTACATTTTCCCTTGGAAATATAACTCTGTTAACTGAGCTTAATTTACCAGAATACATGGAACAGATTGTGACGAATCAGTTCTCGAGGGTCGCGCAAAATGACAGGTGCTCGTTCTTTGGGAACGTTACTCTTGGGTCCTCCATTTCGCTCTCGGAGCTGAGGAACTTGTATGATGTGGTAAGTTTCACTGTTGGTGCTCCAATGCATCTGTTGTTTTCTTCTCTGTTGGCATTTTGTCTCTTCTACATTTGTTTTGGCTAACTCTTGAATTCCAACCAAGCAGGTTGTTCTTGCATATGGTGCTGAAAGTGACAGAGCTTTGGGTATTCCAGGAGAAGTATGCTAATGAAATTGGATTCAACATTGTGAATTTGAGGCGGTTTTCGTTGACGAGTTTGCCTGACTTATGGGTACATGTGTTTTCAGGATCTTTCTGGGATATACTCAGCCAGAGAATTTGTCTGGTGGTACAACGGGCACCCAGATTGCAGAAACTTGAGTCCTGATTTGAAGAATACCGATACGGCTGTTATACTGGGCCAGGTATGTTCAGTTTAAGGGATTCTTGTTTTTTGTATAATTCATCCCCTTAAGTCAATGTGATTATTGTCATAAAATTAAGTCAATGTGATTGGAGCCTACTTTAGTCATGGATAGATTCTGTGTTTTATTTTTGTTAGCCATACTGCTGTTTTGTTCAGAGTTATAGCATCAACGGTATGTAGGATGATCTGCATTACCTTCACTTTTCCTTCCCTTGTAACTTTTCAGGGGAATGTAGCTCTTGACGTTGCTCGTATCCTTCTACGCCCAACAGAAGAACTGGCAACAACTGACATTGCCTGCCATGCTTTGGCTGCTTTGGAGCAGAGCTCTATCAGGTTCTTACCCTTGCAATCATTGGCCCTTAATAAGAGAACTTGCTTGAAATCTGTGATTTGTTGTGCTAAGAGAATGAGCTACTACTACAGGAAAGTCTATTTGGTTGGCAGACGCGGACCAGCCCAAGCAGCTTGCACTGCGAAGGAGCTACGAGAAATTCTTGGTACTTTTATGAATCAGTTATTCTGTTGTGTTTCAGTTCAGTGTATAAAACATCTTGGACAATGCCACACAGATGTTGATTGGTATTTTGTATCTCATTGTTTTGCATGCAGCATTGCTTTTGTTTCCTTACTAAACCATCGCACCTGGGATATTGTATTGCAGGCACAAAAAAAGTACAGATTCACATCAAGGAAGAAGATTTACATAAAAGCCCCGAAGATGAGGTATGTCTCCCAGTCTTTATTCATGCATTCTAAGTTGCATTGAGGAGAGTGGAACTATGATAGATAACCAGAGATAGAACATTCACCTCAAATGGGTTTGGTGGCATCAGTACCATTTAAGAGGTAAATATTATAAAAACATGGTTGAGAGAACCAAAAGCTACCCCTTCTATTGTTGATGAACTTGTATGTTTGTCAAACTTTAGTACAAAACTATCACACTGAAGTGGGAATTGGTCCTTGTTAAGCTTTAAGGTGCAAATTCATAAAAAAAAAAAATCATCTTTCTTTGCTTGGTTAGTTGTCTTCTGATTTTTAGCACATAGGCTTTCCTAATTTACTAATATCGAGCTTTGTCAAAGGAAGAGCTGAAGAACAGCCGTATCAGAAAGAGGGTTTATGAGTTGCTCTCCAAAGCTGCCACCACGGGACCTTCCCTTCCTAGTTCTGGTCAACGTGAACTTCACTTTGTGTTCTTCCGGAAGCCTGATAGCTTTTCTGAGTCAGCTGAGTACCCAGGGCACGTTTCTGGTGTACACTTAGAGAAGACGGTTCTCAAAGGTACTTTTTTCTTAAGTGTGATGTTGAGTCAAATTTCATATTCTCCTTAACTGCATGTTTAAGTCGCATGAGATTATGTCATCTATCAACAAATTACCTGGTCTTCATATCTGGATGATATCCTTGACTTGATGCCTTATGCTTGTATTGTATACAATATTTGAAGTTCGAAGGATAATTTCTGGATTTGATTTAATTCTAATTGAAGGCATCACTTCCCTATTTCGTTTTCCAGTTTGACGTTTGGTGTATATGCCTGTCTACAGGTGTTGGCAGTGGGAAGCAGATTGCCGTTGGCAGCGGTCAGTTTGAGGACATTGAGTGCGGGTAATTTAATTCCTTCCTGTGGATTTGCGCAACCTGCAGTCTCCCCTTTGCAGGGAGTTTCTTATTTTCTTGATCCTTTTACTAATTCAGTTATTGCAATCTACTCTTCTCAGTATGGTTCTGAAGAGCGTTGGCTACAAATCAGTGCCTGTACCCGGTTTACCATTCGATCATAAGAACGGTAGTGATCAGCAACATGAAAGCATTGAAGTGTATGACATTAAACAAATCTATTCCGCGCCAAGTTCTTATCATTTGGTTCTTTCCAGGTGTGGTTCCAAACGATGGAGGCCGGGTCATCAGCGATACTTCCGGAGACCCTGAACTAATCGAACAGGGCTTGTACGTATGCGGGTGGTTAAAGAGAGGGCCAACAGGCATCATTGGGACAAACCTGCACTGCGCAGAGGAAACTGTAAGTTCCTGATTCCCCAAACCTTTGAAAGTTTCTGTCTTTTCATCGTTAGTTTAACTGGCTAACTAACTTGGTGTTTGGTGTTGACATGAAAGGTGGCAAGCATATCGCACGACCTTGAACATGGCTTGATAGCATCACCGCCTACGTCAATGAAGCCCGGCAGAGAAGGGCTCCTCCAGCTGCTCGACGACAGGAACGTGAGAGTTGTGCCGTTCAGCGGTTGGGAGAAGATAGACTGTGAAGAGAGGCAACTCGGGAGTCTGAAAGGCAAGCCCAGGGTGAAGTTAGGCAGCTGGGAGGATTTACTGAAAGTTGCAATGTAGTTTCAGTTTTTCGTCTATACTTCCAAAACTTCAGTGTTATACATTTTGATGGATAACATACAATCATTTAGTAACGACCAGTTGTATCGGTTAAGTCATGCGTATTAGATCGGGCTTATCGTACGATATTGTAATGACTTTTTATGCTGTTTTCGTACCAATTTGCAATGGTATTCCATTTGTAATACTATCGATTAAACAACACGATTGTGTCACTAAAATTACCATTCCACAAAACAGGATTGTAGAAGAGAGCCAGAGAGGGGATCTAAGTGGAAGGACAAAGAAGTTAGAGGACTGAAATGATAATTAATCAAACAACGGGCTTTTGACGAATGTGAATTGTTGTGAGGGCAACTCGTTGGCGTTTAATTGGATTCTCTTCGACTTCTTTCGTGGTCAAATCAAGGCAACAACGGCAGAGAAGGCAAAGATCAGGCGTTTCCTTCGGAATCCGACCGCCGTCCCTCCTCGTCGCTGGTGAATAATCGTCCGGTCGAGCTAGAACGAGGAAAGGAGAAGCATTTGAAACTGCAATTAGTGAACTCCCATAGCAAGGGCTGGGAGGAGTTTTCCTATCAAATGGGGGGATTGAATTGGGTCGTGGCAGTAGTTTTGCTCGGTTCACTTTTCCAATTGCCGATTGTGCGGGCGAAAGAGCAGCTCAGCTCGAGAGAATGCGAGGATCTAGGCTTCACCGGACTCGCCCTTTGCTCCGATTGCCACGCTCTTGCTGAGTACGTCAAAAATCAAGGTTCTTGCTTCGTTTTCCCTCTCTTCTTCTGTTTTCTAGGTTTTAGCTGTGCATTTGCGTTTTTTTTTTTTATGTGGGAAAGTTAGCACCTTGACTGCAGAATTTGACCTATAAAGTAAAGTTGAGACTTTTTGCTGTTCATTTGTCATTTTGATTGCAGAACTGGTCTCCGACTGTTTGAAATGTTGCAACGAGGACTCCGATGATTCCATGAGCAAGGTATCTGTATAATAACACCCAGAAGAATTGAAACTAGTTGCTTTGAGAATCTGAAAGGTTATTAATTGGACAATTGAGTTAGCTATTTGGAATGTACAAAGTATACTACCTTAGATCATGTTTGACATCATTACTAATACCTCCATTAGCCTTCCTTGCTGACTTCTCATTACGAGATAATTTAGCTGCCTTTCCATTGCATTCTACTGGGTAACTAATTTCGGGCTCGATTTGTTTCTCTATGCTTGTAAATGATACGATTTTAACATTGGATTGCTTGTGATTGCTCTATGGTGTAATCCTCTCCAATTCCCAGTTTCGAGAAACTCTTGCCCTTATAGAAAAGGGAGGTATGCGACATTCAAGATTCTGTAATACAATGCCATTCAGTAATTTTGATCTCTAAAAAGTGAAACTAACGTGTGAAACCCTCTATGACTATCCTTCTCATTGGGTTTCTGGTCTCTTTTAGTCGCCATTGTCTTTTTGTTTTTTGTTTTGCTCGGGATTTCAGAGATCGGCATTTCGTATTTTACGCTTAGGATGCACTTCATGTGTTTTAGGTTACAATGTTTTGAATGTCTACTTGGTGCTTGTGGTAAGTGTAGCCAGGGAGAGTTAACCTGAAATTTGTGATCGTAGGTTACCTACTCTGGTGCAGTACTGGAGGTTTGCATGAGGAAATTGGTTTTCTATCCTGAGATCGTTGGCTTCATTGAGGAAGACAAGGACCAGTTCGGCAGTGTTAAAGTTCAATATAGTTTCAACTCTCCACCAAAGTTGATCTTGCTGGATGATGAAGGCCAACATAAAGAAACCATTAGGTAAGGTTTGGTTTTATCATTAGTTTTTCCTAGCCCTCTTTATTTTCCATATAATAAAGATGAAACTGTGGGTACTTTGGAATTGTGATACTTGGCTTGATTCATTTTAGAGGTCTATTGAGATACCATGTAGTCTTTGATCTCCGAAGACTTGGATAGCAACAAAGCTGTAGTCTGTAACTATATTGCTACTTGCAGCATTAGATTCTTGATGTTTCAAGGAAACTGACCCTCACAGTTTTCATGGACATGACCCTGGTGTGTCACTGACACGAGCATCTTGCTTCGTCTATAACTACATCATATAGGAGTTATAACGAAATTGAGTGAACGTAATTGCTTAAGGAAATGATAGACTTTTTTGCTCTGGCCAGACAGGGGATTCAAACAATTTGAGTGGGACTAAAACTGAACGTATTACATACAAATTTGCCAGGTCCATTCGATTAATTTATGGATTGTTTATTCATGCTAGCCTATATTTTTTTGCTTATGCAGAATCGACAACTGGAAACGCGAGCATATCTTGCAGTTCCTGCGTGAGAAGCTTAAACCCAAGTCAGAATCAGCATCCTAAGTGCTTGGTATTACCTTCATGTTCTGGTAAAAGATGGGAGGGACTTCATTGGAGAGATGAAGGTACTGGTGCTTAGATATGAAAGAATAGATCCAATGTTATGGTTTTGAATGATTGGAAAAAAACAAGGACTAGACAGATGTGAACCAGACAGACAAAAGACTGGATTCAAGCAGGCATTTGTATTTTGGCAGTTGAATGAGTTGCGTTCAGTCTCCTGCTCAATTATTTGATTGGAATGAACTTCACTGGAAAAGCTGTTTTACATATTGAACCATCCTATGAAAGATTTTCGTCGGCACAACAACTTAATAGGATTCATGCAGGTCGCCTTGGAATTTTTACCAGGAACTTGGGAATCATATCGTTTGAATGCTTTGATTTCTCTGTTACCAAGAGATTTTGCATGGAAGTTAGTCAGATTAACATATGCAGAACTTTGTACAATCCGATTACTAGCTGAACAGTGAACACCCCCCCGGTCTGCACAGGTTGACACAGTCGATTTTTGAATATTTTTTTACAGTACAGGCTAGTTGGATCGGCACAGATGACATTATTTACAAAATCATCGCCGAGCCATCAGTTTGATGGCTGTGATTTGCAGTCCCTCGCAATCGAACGGTATCCATGTTCTTACAGACCCTTACAACCTACATCTCGTGGGACGTGGAGGTCTAGGCAAAACGTAAGGGCTTTGGCTTATAATGTTCCCCCTGCCCTCTGCCTTCCAATTTGCTTTGCAGTTATTCCTTCTTCCTTTCTCTCTGTTGGAATTTTTTTTCACTTGCTCTGTGTTTTCAGTTTCTCCCACTCACACTGCTGACTTTCGCACCAGAAACCAGGCATGGGGGAGACTGGAATAGTGATGACTGATGTCTATTCAGAATCCAATCCCCCTTTCCTTCCTTCTCTTCAGGATGCTTTCTTTCACTCTCTCTTTCGTGTTCCTTTCTCCAAAACCAGAGCATGATCTTTTGCCAAGTTGGCACTTGGCAATCGATTATCAGTCCCCTTTGTTATGCTCCCAATTACCTTTCAACACCTTTTCTCATGGAGAGTAATGGGTTCCTATCTTTTCATTGAGCTATAGTTCAATACCCACCACCATGATTTTAATGGGCTTTCCATGCTAAGAGCATTTGAGCTATGGTTACCTCCATATCGTGCTGATATCGTTGGATCAACTTACCAATCATCCCAACCGCTGGATTGATTTGAATCGAAATCATAACAACACCACATACATCTAAATCCAACGACTCTGCTTCTTGTGTCGCAAACGATCTGAAGATGCCAGCCCATACAACAACAAAAAGAAACCCTATCATCATGATAATCCAAACCCTAGTGGAAGTGTTTGTGAGAAGGCTCTTTTCTCATTATAAAGGGTGTGGTGGGATCTATGATGGGGAGTTTGAAGGGAAATTTTGTTTCTTGGGGAGAGGTGGTGGTGGAGTGGAGTACTTTATGTCAAATCTGCACAAGAGTGGTGGTAGTCACTTACTGGTTCTTTCTCAGGATTCCAACTTATGTGTGATATATATCTCCCTTGCATTTCACATCCAATTTCACCTTGAGTGCATGCCTCCATCCTTTCTGTTTTGTTTCACCTTCTCATGTAAAGTGAAAGAAAGAAAGAAAGAAAGAAAGAAAGAAAGAAGTTACATTATGATCCTTGTCCTATCATCTGACCTGATTTTGCACCACTTCAGGGGTTCATGTGGAATTGGGAATCATTCTAGTAGCAACTAGCAAGCAGTCACTGAAATGAATTTTTGAAATGTAGCTTTGCATAATGTGTTGTATTAGTTTTTTTTCCCTAAGTAGGCAAGTGTGTTAATTGGAAACTTGTGATTTGGTTATAGCATTGATTTCATTTCAACAAGAAGCCAAAAATTTCGTGCTAGATGGAAACGACTGGTATAAGAATCATTTTAGCCTCTCTCGCAAGACTTCGGCAACTCATAAAGTTATTATAATGAACGTGATTCTCGACGTTGTATTAGAGCATTTGGTCAAGAGTTCGAATCTTGACAATCCATCATACTTCACAACAACTAAATTTAAGTCTGTAATATAATGGATCTGTACAAACTTCAAAGATTTAAGGAGCATGTAAGAAAATGCTATAAACTCCATTCTTTCGCACCCTTGTAAGTTGTAACAACTGTGAGTTATTGAAATAACGTTTTCTCGTCATTAGAAACTCCTAAAGTTCAAACAAGCCACACGAGTAATCTGAAAATCTTGTTTTTTTTTTCCTGCTGGAAAGAGTAGTGCAAAGGGCTTTTAATCAAAACAGGAAACATAATTATTACAGGATGTTTTAACTTTTACTAAAGTACCATTAAAATTCATGTGATTAAAGCTTGTAGCCTGTAGGAGCTAATAAGGGAAAGATAGGCAAGTTGTAGCCCTAGTCCTCACTAACCTTCAAATTACTAGAAAACATGGCAATTTGTTTCCACTGACCAACAAACTTTTGAATAAACTGCTCACCAAACAAAAGAATGACAGCCAAAAAAAGGCAAGCAAAACCATGGCTTGAATTGGAGCATTATATCCTTTTGCATGCCATTTTGACATTAGATAATCAATCAGCTTACTATGCTTCATATGGAGACGATCAACCAGTACCAACACCGCGAGTTCGCCTTCTCGTACGTTCTCCTTCGTCTAGTTTGTATAGCGTCATTTTCTATAAATGATGTCGACATATAACATAATCCGGTAACTTAAAAGAATACAAACACAATTCAACCATATCAACATATTCTGATCTTTCCGAACCACAAAATATTAGAAGTTGCTGTCCATTACAAAACAAACACACCAACCATCATTATTTTTTGTCCCAATTGCTCTGTAACCCATTTTTTGGGCAAATTTGGAACTTTGTGCTGAAGTTATGCATGAGATGCATTCATTGCCACTGGCCTGCAATGCAATTATTTGATTGGGTTTTTTTTTTTACAGTCAGTACTGATCCCGTCTCTAGTAGAAATCATTTTGCCTCTGCCCACAATGTAAGAACTTGGGGATCCCCAAATGATGCAGAAATGCTGCCATTATGCCAAGCTCCATGATCACACACCTGGAGGAAGAAAGAAAGGTGGTCTCTGAAATGATATTATTGTGTTTCCCAGTCACTTGAGTTTGGTTGTGGTTTATTGAGGGAAGAATGGGTAGCAAGAAACAGGGGGAAAGTGAAAAAAAATAAACAGGGACTTACTATTATTACTCTCTTACTGGACAGATATTTTTAGAATGATTGTAAAAAATTTGTTGTACTTCCAAAAAGGCCCCCCTCAGAAGTATATGACATTTTCGAAAAAAACTGTCACGAGCCATCCGATGGTCTTGAAAATCTATGTTTCTCGTCGGAAGGCTTATGTACGTATTGAGGAACGGGATCCTCGACAATTTGAATCAAAATCGTATCTTTTGATTGTTCAACTAGTAGTTGAGTCACAAATTTGAATGGAAAAGGGCCAAAGAAATGATGCTGAAGGAATCCTAACCCTAGTAACTTAGCAGAAGGGGGATTCAAATCAGTGTTTGCTAAATCGTAATGTATCGGGTATCCGGTAAAAAAAAAAGTCTATTGAATCCCAAGTCAGCATGAAATGGTCGGTCATAGTTAAATCATGGGTTAAGCACAAATTACCCAATCATTGACTTATTCGGTACATTCTCCTGTACGGTTTTACAATCATTGATTCGAAGTCGTACAAAACCGTTCTACACTTTGTATTGTTACAAGTTTGGCCACCAAAACTTTTGTCACTGGCCAATAGTTCCATGATTCAATTGAGCAGGGACCCAGAAGAACTGGAAGTACCAAGTTAAAAGTAACCAAACTGAAAGTCTAAAAACAATGGGAGCTGTAACTATAAGACTAGTTTTGTTGGTTACCCACGAACCAGCTAAGGGGCTATGGTCCTAGAAAGCCATCAAATTGGAAACATACATTGCACAAGTCTCCATTAAGGGGAGCACCTTTTATTTTGTCTTGCCTTCACATTTTTTTTTTTTTGACAAAAGATAATCATATATTGATTTAGAACAAAAGGCAATTACACCCTGGAATTCAGCCATGCCTGATAATCAAAACGACTTGTAGTCGGGTACAAAGAAAGGGCTTTTTTAGCCACCAAATGAGCTACCCTATTGCTACGCCGACCTACAAATCGCACCGTAAATCCCACATTCATGTCAAACAGCTGGACCACCTCCTCCAAAATCGATCCCACCCGACTATCTGTAGCCTCCCGCCGAAGAATCCTCTCAATGATCACCTGGGCATCCCCCTCAAAGCGTACCATACTAAAACCATTATCCAAACACCAATAGACTGCTTCTCGGAGAGCAACTGCCTCGCATACCAAAGGATCCTCTAGTCCCGGGAGCTGAATCCCCCTAGCTAAGAGGATCACTCTAGCAGGGCTCATGAGAACCATTCCCCCCCGCTGAGTGGGACCCAGTCCGCACAGCCCCATCCCACATGCAGACCACCCCAGGTGACTCCACTAAATCTAGTGGGGCACTGCGCGAAATTGGGCACTACCCAAAATTCTTATCATCCCTTTGTGTACTCCCCAAATGTTTGATGGCATGGAATGAGTGTAAAACCATATCAGAGATTGTATCGAAAAAATCAGCGGTGGAATATTTTATGTTGAAATTGTGGTTTAACCATACTTCAATCTTATCATAGCGCTAATCCTCTCTTCTACCGATTTAGACTCTGATATGTTTTCCTGGTCGGATCACCGGTACGAGTACGACTTTACAAACATGTATGGCAGACAACTAGCTGGGAGTAAGGGCAAACGGGGGGGGGGGGGGGGGGGGGGGGGGGGGGGGGGGGGGGGGGGGAAGAAAACCCCGCCTTAAGGATTGATATAATACCACCTTGAGCGTATAATTAATCACGGAGTAAGAGCTAACAAATCAGTAAAAATAGGGTTATAGGTATAATATGCCCCTCTACTACGCAGTTTTATCAAACATGCCCCTCTACTATTTTTTACATCAAACATGCCCCTATACTTTGTAAAAACGATCAAACATGCCCTTCTGTTAAAATTTGCGTTAAAAAACTATCAACCATGGTCGAACCTTGCTTTGGGCGACACCTATGTCTAAAATATTCCTGATAATTTCACTTTAGAATTGTTTTGTTTATTTTGTATAGCCAAATACCTCTGATAATTTCACTTTAACGAGACATGGAGAAATAAATGAGGAGGAAAAACTGACATTTCACCCCGATTTTTTCAATGTCGGGTCATGTGAATCTCGGTTCAATCGTGGTTGACCATTTTTAATGGAAATTTTAACATAAGGGCATTTTTTATGTAAAAAAATAGTAGAGGAACATATTTGATAAAACTGCATAATAGAGGGACATATTATACCTATAGCCCTAAAAAAATAAAAATAAGATCAACAATACGAGTTCAGTGCGATAAAAAAAAAAAACCCCGCATGTGAATACACATTACTGCACATGAATTCGATATGCAAATCAAGTTAAGAACTACTTAGGGGATGAAGCTTGCTGGAAAGTTCAATTAAGGGAATTCTTCCATCCTTCACGTTCCAAGAAGGGGGAAATGTGTAGTATCTACTCTTGTTATTTTTACCTATTGTAAACATATTTGTCTACTATTTCATCCTATTATGATATAAAAAATAAATAAAAAAAGAAGGGGGAAATGTAGAAGTTAATGTATATTAAAAAAAATGAAGCTATAAAAAGGCCTAAAATATTTCAACATTGTTGGCTGGCTCCCTTATCAAAATGCCAAATAAGAACATAGTACTAAGTGGCGTGCAAAAGTTTTCAAAAGCTAATAATGATTCCTTACCCCCCCATAGGATAAAAATGGTAGCAATTCAATAAAATGTAAATTAACTACCCTAAATATTGAACCTTTTAGCCACTTTTCTTCGAGTGAGGTGATTTCTTTTTATATCGTGGCGGACTCATAAATCTAAGTGGGCACAATAAAGTAAAAAAAAAATTAAGGGGATAGTTTGAGTCATCTTAAATTTTTTTTTTTTTCAAATGTGTTACTAATTTTATCTATATTTTCAAGTGGTCGTTTGCTTCATGCATTTGGAGGCATGAGGGTTCTGAGTGAAAACCTGAGATTTTGGAAAACCTGGAATTTGTAATGGATCTCGTTAATAATGGATTTGAAAAGTTTTATATTTGTTTGATGGATTTTGTTCATGAATGTATTTTTATGGTTTTGTAACTTTAATATGTAAATTACCTTAATATCCTCATCTATATTTCTTTTATATTCGTGAGGCAAGATGATATATATGTAATTATTATCATGTGGTCCACGGATTTGTGACTATATATGTTTCAAATACACACCCATATTTGGGATTGCAAGTTCACGAGACTTACAAATTTGGACAATCAAAGTCCATGAATCCCACGGATTTGGTCCTTCCACCAACATATGGACCAAACAAGGAATTATGTTAAATCCATGATGCCCTAAAGCAAACGACCCCTAACTACAGTTTTGAAGTCGAAAAAAGAAAGATTTTCCCTCATTTGGAATAAAGCAAAGCCCTATTACATTGAATGCCATGTAGCCTTCAGGATGAAGGGGAAGTCCATCCTACAATTCGAAATTGAGACTTTCAAATTGAAATTGAATAATGAAATCGCTAAACCAATCTCTTGTTCACTTCCAAAAGTCATTTCTATTTTCTGATAAATTGGAGTTTCTCTTTTTATTCTTCTTCCTTTTGTTTTGCTTAAATCAATGAAAGGGAAATCTTTATAGAGATGGGGTCATTGGAGTGAAAGAGAGAAGATGGTGTTTTTTTTTTTTTTTTTGAAGAGAAGGATTCATGCTGTCTCCTCTCTATAAACAAAAGTCCTGGTTCTGATCATGATTTCCATTTGCGATCACTTATTGTTGGAAGTGGGAGAGAAGACTTGTGGATTAACAATTTAACATGGCTCTCCAAGTCCAGTGCCCTCCTCCTAATTGCGTTTTGACATTTAGGGGAAATAATAGAGCCCAAAAATTAGGAGTGAGCTTGAGGGTTTGTTGATTGAAGAACCAATTCAACTTCATATTTAACCAAATCATTACGCGAGTTGAATCGGAATACCAGTAATGGTAGCACAATTACTGTGTTATGTAGTTTCTTCTCTATATAAGATCACCCGAATCAAAACTAATTCGCACTTATGAGGCAAGCATTTTACATTCGTCCCATGCA
Source organism: Linum trigynum (assembly GCA_964030455.1). NCBI lineage: Eukaryota > Viridiplantae > Streptophyta > Magnoliopsida > Malpighiales > Linaceae > Linum > Linum trigynum. Next base: position 42,205,000 of record OZ034822.1, on the reverse strand, counting down.
ACCACATGTTTAGAGTTTAATCGAATGTAAAAATGCTCACCTCATATTTAGATTGCATGTTCACACGAGTATCTTTCGCATGATCGTAGTTTTTTTATTTATAAATATCTAATAGTTGTCGAAGTCAAACCCAAATTTCGGTTCTTTTGATCCTTTCTGAACCGCGAAAAAGACATCTTCTTATTAAGAAAATTCATACGCATGATATCGATACGCGTGAAACGACGAAACAAACGCAGAGGAAGATAAAAAAGAAAATCAGTCTAGTATCATTGAAAAGTTATAGTTTGGTATATGGTGAATGTATGGGAGCATGCATCTAGCTAAGTTAAAAGATGCTTTTTTTGATAATGACCATACCCCATAGGGCACATAAAAGAGGATTAGGATATAGTTGAGATTAGCCAAACATGCCTTGGGAAAAAAAGCTAGGAAAAGATGATGATTAGGGTTTTGATTTTATATATTTGCATTTGAGGGGTGATAATGCCAAGAGTACCTTTTTTGGAGGGCCTTAGGTTAAGTGGCATCCACTTTGGGCTTCACGGGCCCATCTTTTCGTTGGTGGGTCGGGCGGGCCCACTTACATCCCCCCAGATTCTCTCCCTTTTCTCTTTTCCTCTCTCAATTCTTGTTGTACGAGGGTGTTACTAACTACAAGACGGCACCCACATTTTTCTTTTTGTCATAAAGCAGGCTCAAAGTTTGAAATGCCTTTCAACAAAGGACACCATTAGAGCTTGTCGGAGGACACCTCTCCTCAATGTGCCAAAGTCACGCGTGTGTGATATAATGATTCTTTTAACCACAATCCATAATGCTCTAAAAAAAGTAGTTTAGATGAATTAAAGTATTGATTAAGTAGTGTATCTTGAAGAATTAAGTAAATCCGATCGTGCTCTGCGAGCGCTTGATTCGTACTCCTGCTTGTGGTAAGCAGGGAGTAGTCGGATCGAGGTAGTCAATCGATCGGAATGGGGGAGGAGCTGCAGTGGGATATTTTTTGTTCTTGGTCGTGTAAAATAGACGAACGAGTACCGACGATATAAGTGATCGAGGCCGGTTTAGAGGATTTTTCTGGGCTGCATGCCATACTCGAACACCAGGCATGCCCAGAGATAGGAGGGAAGTGGTCATCCGACTGTTTCTGAGTATCTCCGCCTATTGTCTAGTTTTTTTTTCTCTCCCTTACTTGTTTCGATATAGTAGCAGAGATAGATTTTTTTCCCCCCTTCATTCGTGGAATTTGGAAGAAAGTCGTTAACTAGAATTGTGTGAATTCGTTAAGCTTCAGATAGTTAGAAGAGTAAGTCAGTTGAATCTCGAAATTTGAGAATGTGTGTTAGTCTGTGATGGATAATTATTTTAATTCTACGATAAACTAACAAGAAAAACTAGTAAAATTTAGGTTTATTCTGCGCGTGATACGTCTCAAAGACATACTCGACTAATGGCAATAAAAAGAAATCCTTTGTTCATACCGGCCGTAACCTTTTTCACTCAGACCGCCGCCTCCCGGCCAACCTCGCCGGCGGATGAATAGTATTTCTTAATCTTTTTCCCTGTCCAAAGTCCAAACATTCCTTCACTTTCTACGGCGACAAACGCCACCCACTACATTTCTTTTTGTAATTGTAAATTGTAATTAGCATCTCTCTCTCCTGCCTCTTTTTCATATCGATTTTCTCAGCATCCAAACAAACACAACGGCCAAAAGAAATCTGAAATCTCGCAGTTCGGTTGCTTTCTCTCTGTTTCTTCTTTTAAATTTGTTTTTTCTTTTTGAACTTTTGCTGTCTTCCCGTTTCCAGAGCGCTTCAAAGTTCGAGTTTTTTTTTTTTTTGGTGGCAAACGTCTGTCGGGGAACGGCCACCGCCGCGTTCCGTCGCTGTCTGGGAAAGTGATGATACGTCGCCGTTTCGTACTGTGCCCGCCGGCGCCGGGCATGGCGGGGAAACGGGCAGCAAGTTTTTTTTCCGGGGAAAGGGGGCTGGTGGTTGAGATTCGTTGGTATTTGATATTTGGTTCTATATAAGCAATGATAATATACGTGGAGGCGACGGTTATCTCAATATTTATATTTGTTTTGATATGCGGTCATGATTTGTGTAGTCAAGTTATGTAATTTGGTTAGGAGCATGGGTTAGGACATATACCTAGATTCGTTTAGTACAACGTTGAAGACAAAAAAAAAAGATAATGTAGATGATTATACACAAGTTTCGAACCAATTGATCGAGAGGTCAACGTGACCGATAGAGAGGCACGTATAATCAAAGAAGTAAACTGCTAAAGGATCACGGTTAAATTTCAAAAAGAGCAAGAAAATCTAGTAAGGTTGAATTAGGGGAGAGGCATGAGCCTTAAGGGATGGTCCCTCGAGGCCGGAGGGTGGCTGCCTACCGTGACGAAAGTTACCGCGGCAGGCACCCTCTGACAACAACGACACAAGAAAGACATAAAAGATGTTAGGTGCCCGACCAAAGCATTAATGGTCTCGGAGGCGCGTCTGAGTATCCGACTCATATACATATCCAAAAAGTTGTATAAATAAAAGTTCTCATTCCATAAATGAGTCAAAACGGTATACACATAAATTACTATTTCTCTATTTTCTTTCCCTGAATCTTCATATGCCTTCGTTTTTCCCTTTATTCAAAACCCTCTTAAAACTCGTATAGCACCACTTAGCAATAGCAAGATGTCCGACCTCTCAAATATCTAGACCGTTGGACTCAAACCAAAACCATATTGGCTTGTACTATTCTAAACCATATTACTCGGCAAACCCTAGGTCTTAATCAAGATGCTAATCAAGGCATTTAGCCAAAAACTCAGCCAACCGTGGTGTGAATCGAGTCGGAGAGCAAATCCAGGATGTGTTTGTTTGGTCATTTTCCAAAGTTTCAGAAACCCAGAATTCAAGTGTGAGGAAGATGAGAAAAAACAAAATCGACAGTTTCCATAAATTTTTTTTTTAAAAGGAGAAATTGGAAGAGGAAACCAAACATCCCTGTAAAGTAATAATGGTTTCACCTTTATTTATTCACTTCCTTATTGCTGGCTACCAGAGAGGAAACAGTACTCCATTGCCTTCCTCCCTCTTTCTCTGCTCTGCTCTGCTCTGCATAATATAACCAACCAAACAACAAATCTCCCCTCTCTCTCTCCCACTCCCTTCTTCTCCACACTCTCGACGTGAATTCCCACTCTCACAGTGAGAAAGCTCTCTTACCCCTTTTCATGTCTGTGCCCTTGGAGCATGATTACATAGGCGATTCTTCAATGGAGAAAACAGGGGATGTTAGTATTATCACACCGCAACAAAAGAGCACCACCAAACTCGTCTCTTCTCTCAGCATGAACCTGAAAGCCACAGAGCTGAGGCTCGGGTTACCCGGTTCCGAGTCGCCGGAGCGAGGCGACGGCAGCAGCGCTGAACTCTGCATCGGCTTGCCCAGCAGCAAGTCCTCTGTTTCCAGACCCAAGAGAGGGTTCTCCGTCGCCATCCACGGCGGCTCCGGCAACTGGGTTTTCTCCCCCGGCGCCGGTGGACCGGATAACAATTTCTCCTCCCCCAGAAACAACCCCGTCGCAGCGAATTCCGAGCAGGGGCAGGCTCCCAAAGACAGCGGCCTGCCTCCTCAGTCGTCGCCGGCGACGGAGAAGAAGAAGGCTCAGGCTGCCGGTTCCGGCGCCGGTCCAGCTTCTAAGTAATCAATTACTCCCCCTTGCTTCTCTCTCTTTAATTACTCTTCTTTCAATTTCCCCTGTTTTCCAATCTATTTTTGAATTGAAATTTTGGGGGTTTCCCCTGTTTTTTTTACTCTGTTTTGGTCCATGAAGGGCACAAGTGGTGGGATGGCCGCCAATTCGTTCGTTTCGAAAGAACACCATGGCTTCCCATCCTACTCCGAAGAACAGCGACGTGGTGGAAGGAGGCGACCACAACCCTAACTCAGGGGGATCGGCATCGTCGACATCAGTTTGTTTGTATGTCAAAGTCAGCATGGACGGAGCGCCATATCTCAGGAAAGTTGACCTCAAGACTTATGGCGGCTACAAGGACCTGTCACTTGCTCTCGAGAACATGTTCAGCTGCTTCACTATTGGTACTGTTCAGTATTCTATCTCACAATTAGAATTTAGACACTTATTAAACATAGATTCCCTAGGGTCTAAGTTTTACTGTAGACATGGTTGATAAAGTAATTGAAGGTTTTTAATGGAATTTGGATCCTATACTCAATAGGGTACACTCAAACACCATTGCTTGTGTCTCTTTAGCTGTTTGATTTGCGATCGGATGGTTCTCGTGCTTATGTAGTGCTATGAATATTGATTGCTTGTATAGTTCGTGTTTGCCTTCGAGGCAAACGACAACCATCTGATTACGAATCTGATGGTTGTAAGCATGCTAAATAAGGTAGGTATAAGCATCGTGCTTAGACCTATCCAGCCATTTGATTCACAAGGCTCGTAGTTTTGTATGGTCGCGTCCTGTGCTCGCTATGACCGTCTGATCGTAAATCTTATGGCGAGAAAGAGCAAGTACGGGAGCATATGTGTTCATTAGCTAGAACAGTTTGCAAGAGGTAGTGGTGGTGACTATGCACTGGAATAAAAGCTAATATGGAAGTGATGATGTGATTAGGCATAAAGCCATTAACATGCTTGCTGCTTTGCTTTGCTTTGCTTTGATGATGTCTTATCACCCATTAACAAACAGTAAGCATCATTTTTGTGGTTCACCTGGCCCAACTTGTAGATGCGTGAGAAGACATAATGATTATATGCTTAGATTCTGATTGATCTTAATGGGTTCTTTTTTTCTACTTCTTACTTTCTTTTTCTCCGTTTTACATCAATGGTGGTCGGGTTTAAAGGTCAATGCGGGTCTCATGGCGTTTCTGGGAGAGATGGAGTGAGCGAGAGTCGACTGGTGGATATTCTGCATGGTTCTGAGTATGTACTCACCTACGAAGATAAAGATGGTGACTGGATGCTTGTTGGTGATGTCCCTTGGAAGTAAAGTCTAACCCTTTCTTCATCCTATCCTTACATAATGCAATGAAGTTATATAGTCCAACCCATTTAAGGACATGCTCACCCTTGAATCTTCTGTTGCAGGATGTTCATCGACTCTTGCAGAAGGCTGAGGATCATGAAGAGCTCGGAGGCCATTGGTCTCGGTACATAATCTGCTTTTCTATTTCAAACATGTTCTATTTCCCCTTCCATTGTTTACCCAAATCCAAATTTGATCCGTTCTCTCTGCCTGTTGCAGCACCAAGGGCGTTTGAGAAGTGCAAAAGCAGTAACTAGCATGATCATAACTGCTGGATCCAAACTGAATGCAACCCATATGAATACTCTGCTGCCTGCTTTGGATCTGGGAAAAGCTTCTTCCTTTTTTTTTGGTTCATGGATCCAAACAGAATGAGGATCCACCCCCCACTTTTTGTCCTTACTTTGGCATATATATTATTAATATTGTTCTATAGTGTTTGCATTAGATTAAAAAAACTGTTAAGTTTGCTTGGGCTTCAGATGTATTGTTATTATTATTTGTGCTGATCTTCCTGGATATCATCATGAGTGTCCCCCCTTCCTTCCCTGCCTGCAATTATTATTTGTGTGTAAAATTTGTTTCTTTGCTGCAGCTTACTCTTTTCCTTTTGTTTTCTGGGCTTTTCTTTTCCTTTTCTTTTCCTTTCCCCCCCCCCCCCCCCCCCCCCCCCCCCCAATTTTCTGCCTTTTGTCCCTCTCTAGCTCACTGTGCCCTCTGAAAAGAAGCAAAGGAAGTGAGAGGTAGGGAGGAAAGATGATGGTGGTTGGGGGGACAAATTCAATTGCAAACCCAAGCCCACCAATGGGGTGTAGTCTAGTCTAAGTCTAGTGCAGTCTAAAACAGGAGAGAGTGTGTTGATGGATTGATTTGATAGGCGGCTGCTGCTGCTAAATAATCTTTTTCATCAGGGGTATCTGCAATGTGCTGCAGAATTCTTTCTTTTCTTCTTCTTCAGGAACCAATGAAACTGAGGCAGCCCAGGGTGCTGCTGTTTGTCTCAATCTGGATGGATGGTGAATGAAAAGGGTTGTTAGCTGTGACTTGAGTGAATGTGGAAGTGAAATTTCATTGTCTGGTGGATTCATGAATGATCTTGGTGTAAGGGGGGGGGGGGGGGGAGTTGATGTGATGTGAATGAATTGAGTCTTTTATGGGGCTGTAAATAAGTTAAAGATTAGGTTTTTGGCTCATTGTTCACAGCTCACAGGGGGAGAAGTAGTAAGAAAACAAAACTGGGGAGCAGGTTTTCTGGGGGACCTGTTCTTGTGGCTCGTGTTTGTAGTTTCAGTATTTGTCGTTTTGGTATGGTGGAGGTCTTTCAATGGCGTGAGTAGTAAGAAGCACTAATCAGCAGGGAGAAGATGGAGATGAAGGGATAAACACAATTTCATGTCATCCTCTCACTTGTGATTGACACAAAACATTTAGGGGCCGTTGGAAGAATATGAATTTAAATCTATAGATTGTCAACAATCTAAAGATTTTAATTATTCGGATTGTTGAACATATATTTTAAAATGTTTATTGTTTGGTAACTGTAATTGTTAACATTCAATGAAAATAGAAATAAAAATTTTATATTAAATAATATGTTTATCCTTAATAATAAAAAATCTCACGAATCAAGATATAGAATCTCTCTGATTATGTGAGATTTGATATCCGTAGATTTTAGAGATTTGAAATCTCTAAAACTAAAATCCACAATACAAAAAGCAACAAAAACACATAACTTTCTACAATATCTAGGGATTTTAATGAATCCATGTCCTAAATCCCGTTCTCCAAACGACCCCTCACATATTTCTTAAACTTTAAATTTACAAATTTAGGGTTTAGGGTTTATGACATCCCTAGAGGCCGACGTGCGTGACAATCATACTGGAGCCATATGCGAGGAAGTCTTGAGTCGGTTAGCGATCCATACTAGGTTCCATGTATGATTTGTAGGTCGGAGTTACAATAGGGTAGTCCATTTGATGGCTAGAAATGTCATTTCTTGAAATGACTCATATGATTGATTCATATGACTCATATTTCTTGAGTCGGTTAGCGATCCATACTAGGTTCCATGTATGATTTTTGTCAAATGCTATCTTAATTCGATCCGGTTCTAGACACCCAATCGACCAATTCCCATCCTAGGGAGGAGGAATATCCTTGTTTTCTTGAATGACTCATATGATTGATTGATCATAGAGTTATTTGAGGAAGTTACTAATTACATTTTTATCCGGATAAAAGAAGGGGGAAAAGGAGTGAGGCAAAAGGAAGGGTTATTTGAAGAGTGTAATTTGCAAGCATCAAAATTCTTTTAAGGTGCCATTTAAAAAAAAAAAGACTTTTAAGGTGGTATATTATATTGTAGCTTGAATTTTCATTGAGTTTTTGTTGGGCCAATTTATTTTCGGATGATATTTTCGTAATTTCTTGGGCGACAAAAGGTCATTTTCTTTGGATATTGAAGGCTACAAATCACGGATTCGGCCTAAGGCTATTCTCCAACGATGATTGAGTCCATTAAGCACCGATTTGATAGGATTTATCAGGGTCAATTTTTGGCAGATTCCAAAGGGGTACCATCACAGATTTCGGGCGATTTATCCGAAATGCCATTTTCTTTCGATTCTGGAGGCAACAGATCACGGAATTAGGCCGAGGCTATTCTCCACCGATAATGAAGTCTATTGATCCTATTATCCAAGGATGATAAGCCCGTTAAGCATAGATTTGGACCAATTAATTTTCAGATGGCATTTTCGTAATGTCTTGGGTGACGAAAGGCCATTTTCTTTGGATATTGAAGACTACAGATCACGGATTCGGCCTGAGCCTATTCTCCAACGATGATTAAGTCCATTAAGCACCGATTTGGGCGGATTTATTCCAGGTCAATTTTTGGCAGATTCCAAAGCGGTACCATTATAGATTTCGTGCGATTTATCCGAAATGCCATTTTCTTACGATTCTGGAGGCTACATATCACGGAATCAAGCCGAGGCTATTCTCCACCGATAATGAAATCTATTGATCCTATTCTCCACGGATGATAAGCCCGTTAAGCATCGATTTGTGACAATTTATTTTCGGATTGCATTTTCGTAATTTCTTGGGCGACGAAAGGCCATTTTCTTTGGATATTGAAGGCTATAGATCACGGATTCGGCCTGAGGCTATTCTCCAACGATGATTAAGTCCATCAAGCACCGATTTGGGCGGATTTATTCCGGGTCAATTTTTGGCAGATTCCAAAGGGGTACCATCACAGATTTCGGGCGATTTATCCGAAATGCCATTTTCTTTCGATTCTGGAGACTACATATCACTGAATCAGGCCGAGGATATTCTCCACCGATAATGAATTCTATTGATCCTATTCTCCACGGATGATAAGCCTGTTAAGCATCGATTTGGGCCAATTTATTTTCGGATGGCATTTTCGTAATTTCTTGGGCGACGAAAGGGCATTTTCTTTTGATATTGAAGGCTACAGATCACGGATTCGTCCTGAGGCTATTCTCCAACGATGATTGAGTCCATTAAGCACCGATTTGTGCGGATTTATTCCTGGTCAATTTTTGGCAGATTCCAAAGGGGTACCATCACAGATTTCGGGCGATTTATCCGAAATGCCATTTTCTTTCAATTCTGGAGGCTACATATCACGGAATCAGGCCGAGGCTATTCTCCACCGATAATGAAGTCTATTGATCCTATTCTCGACGGATGATAAGCCCGTTAAGCATAGATTTGGGCCAATTTATTTTCGGATGGCATTTTCGTAATTTCTTGGGCGACGAAAGGCCATTTTCTTTGGATATTGAAGGCTACAGATCACGGATTCGCCCTGAGGCTATTCTCAAACGATGATTGAGTCCATTAAGCACAAATTTGGGCGGATTTATTCCAGGTCAATTTTTGGCAGATTCCAAAGGGGTACCATCACAGATTTCGGGCGATTTATTCGAAATGCCATTTTCTTTCGATTCTGAAGGCTACAGATCACGGAATCAGGCCGAGGCTATTCTCCACCGATAATGAAGTCTATTGATCCTATTCTCCACGGATGATAAGCCCGTTAAGCATCAATTTGGGTCAATTTATTTTCAGATGACATTTTCGTAATTTCTTGGGCGACGAAAGGCCATTTTCTTTGGATATTGAAGGCTACAGATCACGGATGCGTCATGTGCCTATTCTTCAACGATGATTGAGTCCACTAAGCACCAATTTGGGCGGATTTATTCCGAGTCAATTTTTGGCAGATTCCAAAGGGGTACCATCACAGATTTCGGGCGATTTATCTGAAATGCCATTTTCTTTCCATTCTAGAGGCTACAGATCATTTAATCAGGCCGAGGCTTTTCTCCACCGATAATGAAGTCTATTGATCCTATTCTCCACGGATGATAATCCTGTTAAGCATCGATTTGGGCCAATTTATTTTCGGATGGCATTTTCGTAATTTCTTGGCCGACGAAAGGCCATTTTCTTTGGATATTGAAGGCTACAGATCACGGATTCGGCCTGAGGCTATTCTCCAACAATGATTCAGTCCATTAAGCACCGATTTGGGCGGATTTATTCCGGGTCAATTTTTGGCAGATTCCAAAGGGGGTACCATCACAGATTTCGGGCGATTTATTCGAAATGTCATTTTATTTCGATTTTGGAGGTTACAGATCACGGAATTAGGCCGAGGCTACTCTCCACCGATAATGAAATCTATTGATCCTATTCACCACGGATGATAATCCTGTTAAGCATCGATTTGGGCCAATTTATTTTCGGATGCCATTTTAGTAATTTCTTGGGCGACGAAAGGCCATTTTCGTTGGATATTGAAGGCTACAGATCACGAATTCGGCCTGAGACTATTCTCCAACGATGATTGAGTCCAGTAAGCACCGATTTGGGCGGAATTATTCCGGGTCAATTTTTGGCAGATTCCAAAGCGGTACCATTTTAGATTTCGTGCGATTTATCCGAAATGCCATTTTCTTACGATTCTGGAGGCTACATATCACGGAATCAAGCCGAGGCTATTCTCCACCGATAATGAAGTCTATTGATCCTATTCTCCACGGATGATAAGCCTGTTAAGCATCGATTTGGGACAATTTATTTTCGGATTGCATATTCGTAATTTCTTATGCGACGAAAGACCATTTTCTTTGGATCTTGAAGGCTACAGATCACGGAGTCGGCCTGAGGCTATTCTCCAACGATGATTGAGTCCATTAAGCACCGATTTGTTCGGATATATTCCTGGTCAATTTTTGGCAGATTCCAAAGGGGAACCATCACAGATTTCGGGCGATTTATCCGAAATGCCATTTTCTTTCGGTTTTGGAGGTTACAGATCACGGAATTAGGCCGAGGCTACTCTCCACCGATAATGAAGTCTATTGATCCTATTCTCCACGGATGATAATCCTGTTAAGCATCGATTTGGGACAATTTATTTTCGGATTGCATTTTCGTAATTTCTTGTGCGACGAAAGGCCATTTTCTTTGGATATTGAAGGCTACAGATCACGGAGTCGGCCTGAGGCTGTTCTCAAACGTTGATTGAGTCCATTAAGCACCGATTTGGGCGGATTTATTCCGGGTCAATTTTTGGCATATTCCAAAGGGGTATCATCACAAATTTCGAGCGATTTATCCGAAATGCCATTTTCTTTCGATTCTGAAGGCTACAGATCATGGAACAGGCCGAGGATATTCTCCACCGATAATGAAGTCTATTGATCCTATTCTCCACGGATGATAAGCCCGTTAAGCATCAATTTGGGCCAATTTATTTTCGGATGACATTTTCGTAATTTCTTGGGCGACGAAAGGCCATTTTCTTTGGATATTGAAAGCTACAGATCACGGATGCGGCATGTGGCTATTCTTCAACGATGATTGAGTCTATTAAGCACCGATTTGGGCGGATTTTTTCGGGGTCAATTTTTGGGAGATTCCAAAGGGGTACCATCATAGATTTTAGGCAATTTATCTAAAATGTCATTTTCTTTCGATTCTGGAGGCTACAGATCATGGAATCAGGCCGAGGCTATTCTCCATCGATAATGAAGTCTATTGATCCTATTCTCCACGGATGATAAGCCCGTTAAGCATCGATTTAAGCCAATTTATTTTCGGATGGCATTTTCGTAATTTCTTGAGCGACGAAAGGCCATTTTTTTGGTTATTGAAGGCTACAGATCACGGATTTGGCATGAGGCTATTCTCCAACGATGATTGAGTCCATTAAGCACAGATTTGGGCGGATTTATTCTGGGTCAATTTTTGGCAGATTCCAAAGGGGTACCATCACAGATTTCGGGGGATTTATCCGAATGCCATTTTCTTTCAGTTCTGGAGGCTACAGATCATGGAATCAGGCTGAGGCTACTCTCCACCAATAATTAAGTCTATTGATCCTACTCTCCACGGATGATAAGCCCGTTAAGAATCGATTTGGGCCAATTTATTTTCGGATGGCATTTTCGTAATTTCTTGTGCGACGAAAGGCCATTTTCTTTTTATATTGAAGGCTACAAAACACGGATTCGGCCTGAGGCTATTCTCCAACGATGATTGAGTCCATTAAGCACCGATTTGGGCAGATATATTTTAGGTTAATTTTTGGCAGATTCCAAAGGTGTACTACCATCCCAGATTTCGGGCGATTTATCCGTAATACCATTTTCTTTCGATTCTGGAGGCTACAGATCACGGAATCAGGCCGAGGCTATTCTCCACCAATAATGAAGTCTATTGATCCTACTCTCCACGAATGATAAGCCCGTTAAACATCAATTTGGGCCAATTTATTTTCTGATGACATTTTCGTAATTTCTTGGGCGAGGAAAAACCATTTTCTTTGGATATTGAAGACTACAGATCACAGATTCGGCCTGAGGCCATTCTCCATCGATGATTGAGTCCATTAAGCACAAATTTAGGAGGATTTATTCAGGGTCGTTTTTTGGCAGATTCAAAAGGGGTACCATCAGAGATTTCGGGCGATATATCCGAAATGCCATTTTCTTTCGATTCTGGAGGCTACAGATCACGAAATCAGACCGAGGCTATTCTCCACCGATAATGAAGTCTATTGATCCTATTCTCCACGGATGATAAGCCCGTTAAGCATCGATTTGGGCCAAAAAAATTTTGGATGGCTTTTTCGTAATTTCTTGGGCGACAAAAGACCATTTTTTTTGGATATTGAAGGATACAGATCACGGATTCGCCCTGAGGCTATTCTCCAACGATGATTGAGTCCATTAAGCACAGGTTTAGGAGGATTTATTTCGGGTCTTTTTTGGCAGATTCCAAAGGGGTACCATCACAAATTTCCGACGATATATCCGAAATTCCATTTTCTTTCGATTTTGGAGACTACAGATCACGGAATCAGGCCGAAGCTATTCTCCACCGATAATGACGTTTATTGATCCTATTCTCTACGGATGATAAGCCCGTTAAGCATCGATTTGGGCCAATTTATTTTGGGATTGCATTTTCGTAATTTCTTGGGCGAGAAAGACCATTTTCTTTAAATATTGAAGGCTACAGATCACGGATTCGGCCTGAGGCTATTCTCCAACGATGATTGAGTCCATTAAGCACAGATTGGGGCGGATTTATTCCGGGTCAATTTTTGGCAGATTCCAAAGGGGTACCATCACAGATTTCGGGCGATTTATCCGAAATGCCATTTTCTTTCGATTCTGGAGGCTACAGATCATGGAATCAGGCTGAGGCTATTTTCCACTGATAATGAAGTCCATTGATCCTATTCTCCACGTACGATAAGCCAGTTAAGCATCGATTTGGGCCAATTTATTTTCTGATGGCATTTTTGTAATTTCTTGGGTGACGAAAGGCCATTTTCTTTGGATATTGAAGGCTACAGATCATGGATTCGGCCTGAGGCTATTCTCCAACGATTATTGAGTACATTTAGCATAGATTTGGGCATATTTATTCCGGGTAAATTTTTGGCAGATCCCAAAGGGGTACCATCACAGATTTCGGGCGATTTATCCGAAATGCCATTTTCTTTCGATTCTGGAGGCTACATATCACGGAATAAGGCCGAGGCTATTCTCCACCGATAATGAAGTCTATTGATCCTATTCTCCACGGATGATAAGCCCGTTAAGCATCGATTTGGGCCAATTTATTTTCGGATGGCATTTTCGTAATTTCTTGGGTGACAAAAGGCCATTTTCTTTCGATATTGAAAGCTAGAGATCACGGATTCGGCCTGAGGCTATCCTCCAACGATGATTGAGTCCATTAAGCACCGATTTGGGCGGATTTATTCCGGGTCAGTTTTTGGCAGATTCCAAAGGGGTACCATCACTGATTTTGGGCGATTTATCAGAATTGCTATTTTCTTTCGATTCTGGAGGCTACAGATCACGGAATCAGGCCGAGGCTATTCTCCACCGATAATGAAGTCTATTGATCCTATTCTTCACGGATGATAAGCCCGTTAAGATCGATTTGGGCCAATTTATTTTCGGATGGCATTTTCGTAATTTCTTGTGCGGCGAAAGGCCATTTTCTTTGGATATTGAAGGCTACTGATCACGGATTCGGCTTGAGGCTATTCTCCAATGATGATTGAGTCCATTAAGCATCGATTTGGGCGGATTTATTCCGGGTCAATTTTTGGCAGATTCCAAAGGGGTACCATCACATATTTCGGGCGATTTATCCGAAATGCCATTTTCTTTCGATTCTGGAGGCTACAGATCACGGAATGACGCCGAGGCTATTCTCCACCGATAATGACGTCTATTGATCCTATTCTCCACGGATGATAAGCCCGTTAAGCATCGATTTGTGCCAATTTATTTTCGGATGACATTTTCGTAATTTCTTGGGCGACGAAAGGCCATTTTCTTTGGATATTGAAGGCTACAGATCACGGATTCGGCCTGAGGCTATTCTCCAACGATGATTGAGTCCATTAAGCACAGATTGGTGCGGATTTATTCTGGGTCTATTTTTGGTAGATTCCAAAGGGGTACCATCACAGATTTAGGGCGATTTATCCGAAATGCCATTTTCTTTCGATTCTGGAGGCTACAGATCACAGAATCAGGCCGAGGCTATTCTCCACCGATTATGAAGCTGATTGATCCTATTCTGCACGGATGATAAGCCCGTTAAGCATTGATTTGGGCCAATTTATTTTCGGATGGCATTTTCGTGATTTCTTGGGCGACGAAAGGCCATTTTCTTTGGATATTGAAGGTTACAGATCACGGATTCGGCCTGAGGCTATTCTCCAACGATGATTGAGTCCATTAAGCACAGAATGGTGCGGATTTATTCCGGGTCTATTTTTGGTAGATTCCAAAGGGGTACCATCACAGATTTCGGGCGATTTATCCGAAATGCCATTTTCTTTCGATTCTGGAGGCTACAGATCACGGAATCAGGCTGAAGCTATTCTCCACCGATTATGAAGCCGATTGATCCTATTATCCACGGATGATAAGCTCGTTAAGCATCGATTTGGGCCAATTTATTTTCGGATAGCATTTTCGTAATTTCTTGGGCGACGAAAGGCCATTTTCTTTGGATATTGAAGGCTACAGATCACGGATTCGGCCTGAGGCTATTCTCCAACGATGATTGAGTCCATTAAGCACAGATTGGTGCGGATTTATTCCGGGTCTATTTTTGGTAGATTCCAAAGGGGTACCATCACAGATTTCGGGCGATTTATCCAAAATGCCATTTTCTTTCGATTTTGGAGGCTACAGATCATGGAATCAGGCCGAGGCTATTCTCCACCGATAATGAATTCTTTTGATCCTATTCTCCACGGATGATAAGCCCGTTAAGCATCGATTTGGGCCAATTTATTTTCGGATGGCATTTTCGTAATTTCTTGGGCGACGAAATGCCATTTTCTTTGATATTGAAGGCTACAGATCACGGATTCGGCCTGAGGCTATTCTCCAACGATGATTGAGTCCATTAAGCACCGATTTGGGCGGATTTATTCCGGGTCAATTTTTGGCAGATTCCAAAGGGGTACCATCACAGATTTCTGGCGATTTATCCGAAATGCTATTTTCTTTCAATTCTGGAGGCTACAGATCACGGAATCATGCCGAGGCTATTCTCCACCGATAATGAAGTCTATTGATCCTATTCTCCACGGATGATAAGCTCGTTAAGCATCGATTTGACCCAATTTATTTTCGGATGGCATTTTTGTAATTTCTTGGGCGACGAAAGGCCATTTTATAGGATATTGAAGGCTACAGATCACGGATTCGCCTGAGGATATTCTCCAACGATGATTGAGTCCATTAAGCACAGATTTGGGCGTATTTATTCTGGGTCAATTTTTGGCATATTCCAAAGGGGTGGCATCACAGATTTCGGGCGATTTATCCGAAATGTCATTTTCTTTCGATTCTGGAGGCTACAGATCACCAAGGCCGAGGCTATTCTCCACCGATAATGAAGTCTATTGATCCTATTCTCCATGGATGATAAGCCCGTTAAGCTTCGATTTGGGCCAATTTATTTTCGGATGGCATTTCCGTAATTTCTTGGGTGACGAAAGGCCATTTTCTTTGGATATTGAAGGCTACAGATCACGGATTCGGCCTGAGGCTATTCTCCAATGATGATTGAGTCCATCACAGATTTCGGGCGATTTATCCGAAATGCCATTTTCTTTCGATTCTGGAGGCTACAGATCATGGAATCAGGCCGAGGCTATTCTCCTCCGATAATGAAGTCTATTGATCTTATTCTCCACGGATGATAAGCCCGTTAAGCATCGATTTGGGCCAATTTATTTTCGGATGGCATCTTCGTAATTTCTTGGGCGACGAAAGGCCATTTTCTTTGGATATTGAAGGCTACAGATCACGGATTCGGCCTGAGGCTATTCTCCAACGATGATTGAGTCCATTAAGCATCGATTTGGACGGATTTATTCCGGGTCAATTTTTGGCAGATTCCAAAAGGTTACCGCATGACGTTTCTTTGACTTTATAGCCCGGCTAAACTTTCAAGATATAATATATTTTGAAAGGGTAATTGATTGTTTGTAATGCAAAGCCCACAACCCACTGCAAAAATTCAACTTTCAGGCCCGGTTTTCATTGAAGCCCACTACCCAAAAAAAAAACCCAAACTGCGATCCTTTTTGAGGGTCGAGGAATATAAAAGACTACACGCAGACACTTGCGAGAGCCGATTCATCGCTACTTTCAGCAGACGACGGAAGGCCGGCAGCCGGCGAGGGATTTTTGGGCGGAGGGAGTGCTTTCTTCTCTTTTTCTTCACCGTGATCACCGGTCTTCGTTATCTCCGACTGAAGGCTCTCCATTCGACCCTTTTCGGCAGGAATCTTGTGTCCAGGTTTTGAGCCTTATTGCCCTCTAGGCCGTTCGTGCAATTAACGAACTGATGCTTCCTAGTTGTATCATTCCTAATTCCAGCTGCTCAATCCCTTTCTGCGGGTTTCTCATTTCCGTGAATTCGGATTCTATAGTTCGTTTATTGGGGAGGAACGGTTTAAGGTTTTCAGAGCTATGTCGGTTACTCGAATTCATTAGGCTGGAGCTATGCTCGTTTACTTCTGTGCCCTAGCTCTGTTTTTTGGCTGTAGGCGTGACTTAGATAGAGCTCGAGTTCATGTATTCCTGTCTTGCTATGCCACATTTTGCACCAGAGCGGGGAATTGATCGTAGGGCGTTCTATTTAGGGTTTCGTTTTTAATTCCCAAAATACCGTTTCGAGGGTTTGATTGGATATTGATAAGACCAGCGATAAAGTCTGCACCTTGTAAGAACAGTTTGTTTTATGGCGATATTCCTGATGTGTTCACCGTGCTTTGATCGGGTTTTTTTGGGTATTTTCTCGGGGATGGTTGAACTAGCTGTTCTTGCTGACTTGCGTGCCTGTTTCCCGGTCACAAGATTAGGCGTTCTGTCTGTCCGTCAGTCGTTTGCAATTCTCTGTTTCCTTGGCATGATGATGGCTTTTATAACATGTTACTGATTCTGTTCAAAACTTATGAGCAGGAAGATGACGCTAGGTGAGGAAGAAATCACTAGGCTGTGGAGGATCGGGAAGACTGTATATCAAAT
This sequence comes from Linum trigynum, assembly GCA_964030455.1. NCBI lineage: Eukaryota > Viridiplantae > Streptophyta > Magnoliopsida > Malpighiales > Linaceae > Linum > Linum trigynum. The sequence continues at coordinate 42,187,798 of OZ034822.1, read as the reverse complement.
GCTAAGGGACCGGGGGTACCTTGTCGTTGAATCTGAGGACAAAATAAGTAAACATCAGTTCATTTCAAAGCACGGCCAAAACATGAAAAGGGAAGACCTTACAATCCAGAAATCTAAGAAAAATGATTCCATGGATAAGGTATGCTATTTTTCCCCCCTTGTCTGAATAGGATGAAGAGTATTAACTGCAATGTTTTTGTACTGTGCAAAGTTATACCTGGTTAAAGTTTCAGTATTCAGAAATTGCATATGTTTGTGAATAAAATTATATTGAACTTTTATGAGTAGCTATCACTTGCTTGAAGAATAGAACACCGGTTTGGACCTGCACTGGCACCTGCACCTGCATGAGCATGAGTATTTTGATAGATGTGATTGTCATTTAAGTTTGAATCTATAAAACTTTTATGGGTAGATTGAGAAAAACTGTGGAAGAAAGCAGCTGTATGTGATTAAAACTGATATCAGGAAGCATGCTCTTATTATTGGGAGCTTGATTGAACAACCATTTTATCCTTGTGAAATGAATGGTACTGTTTGGAACAAGCATTTTGATTGGAGTATCACTCCTTAGAGATCGTGAAAGCAATTATCAGCAGCTATTCATGTTGTCTTCTTATTTGTTGTTATGTTCCATTCTTTTTTTAATTTGCTTGACATAGAAGCAGAAGATACTCCATGTATGCTCTTTTGATCTAGTCTATGTTTTCTCATGGTTGCCTTATTGAATCTTTTCTCTACCAGATTTATGTTTTCTTCCCGGAGGAAGCTAAGGTTGGTGTGAAAACAATGAAGACCTATATAAATCGCATGAAAACAGAGAATGTCTTCAGGGCAATCTTGGTTGTTCAACACAATTTGACTCCATTTGCTAAAACATGTGTAGCTGAAATGTCGAACAAATTTCAGTTGGAGGTCTTCCTGGTAAGATTTTCATGCATAGCAACACATCTAAGGGCAATGTTCATCCTGTTGGATTTTTGTTTCTGTCCTGTTTTTCTAGCTTCTGTGTTCTGCGGGCTATACATCTCCCCTATTATATCGCCTGCACATTGTCTTTTCGAATCTGTTGTGAGTTCACACTCCTTGGTTGTGGTACGAGATTGCGATAGAATACAAGTTCTCATATTCCTTTGGTTCCATTCGTTTAGGAGGCAGAGCTGTTGGTCAATATCAAAGATCATGTTCTTGTCCCTACACATGAAGTGCTCACAAATGAGGAAAAGAAGACCTTGCTAGAAAGATACACAGTGAAAGAAACGCAGGTGAGTGTCACACATTACGATGTATTAACTTCTACAATATCTAAATCGAAATCTGATTGGGTGTCGTTTGGAATCAGCTGCCCCGGATCCAGTTGACTGATCCAATTGCCAGATACTACGGGCTGAAGAGAGGTCAAGTGGTGAAGATTATCAGGCCAAGCGAGACTGCTGGCCGATATGTCACCTACAGATATGTTGTATGAACAACCCTCCTTCGCGGATAATGGAAGCCATTTCAATTCCAATGCACTGGTCGCATCGCTTGGATATCTCTATTCCTTGTCCCTCTTTCGGTTCCATTTGCTCTGGGTTTTTTGTGGATTCTCTGATTTGTAAGGCTACCTGTTTCCAGGCAGAGAGATTTTGATCCTAATGTAAGGCAAGATGGGTTGGTCACTGAGTAGAAAAATAACGATTATGCTTGTTGGTTTTGTCTGGTTTAAGTTGGATAAACATTATGACAGAAGACTTGCCTTATTGTATCACAGCACAGTTAGTCTCTCGTATGAACTGAAAGCTCTCAAAGCTCGACATGACCACCAATTTTTTTGCTTAGATTGGATTGAGCTCTATATTAACTGACAAAGCTTGTTTCATTTTGCTAAGCGCGATTCTTTTGGTGTGATAAAAACGTAAAGTTTTAAATTTTAAAGCACAATTTTGACTAAATTAGTTAGCAAAAGCTCACTTCTATATAGAGAAAGTGTTTTGGTGATTTAAAAGTGTAAAAACGTACGGGTTTTAAACTTTAAGATACGATTTTGACTACATACGTCATGAAGAAACTAGCTTGTTTCATCTATAAACATGAATTGAGCTCCTAACCTCGTGTTCTCATGAAGAAACTAGCTTGTTTCATCTATAAACATGAATCGAGCTCCTAACCTCGTGTTCAAAAAACAAGCGAATTAACCGTATCGTCCTTGGCCTAACAAAATAATAAAGCACTTAACGGTTATCAGTTTAATCGTTAACCGTCACTTAGGGGTTAGGTTAGTGGTTAAACCATACGCGATATCATATAAAAAAAAATCACAGCAATGTTTGCTGATTTGGGCAATTTTGTTAGGGCTTCACTCAGCACCAGTACTCCATTGCTTCTCTGGTTCGCGTATCTTTGATTCTTGAATCTTGTCGGGGTGGAAATTTTACCAGGACAATGAAGCTGAAGCAACTAGAAAGCCTCTTAGGCAACCTTCAGCAATTCTCCAACCCAAAGGTCTCTCTTTCTCTCTCGTTCTCTTTCCCCTTCCTCCTCGTCTTTCCTTTCTGCCGGAGATTCTGGATTATTGTTGGCCCTGCTTGATTTGCCATGTCTGGGGGCGCAGGTGGAGCTGGAGCAGTACCCTACCGGACCTCACATCGCTTCCCGCATGCTCTACATGGTCACTTCTTCCTTCCCCTTTACTTGCTCTGCTTCTATTTCACTTAATGAGCTTCCCTTCTCCATTCCCTGGAATTGGGGTCCTTCCAGGACTAATTTTCTTCAAAGCTAACTGGGAAATTTTGCGGCTTTTATGGTTTCAACAACTGAGCAGGCGGAGAATTCATATGGGGATGTAACTGAAAAGGTAGTGGCGGATTTCGGCTGCGGATGTGGAACATTAGGCGCTGCAGCTGCTCTAATGGGCGCAGAGTGAGTTCCGTCCTCTGAAAATGATACATTCATTCCTTGATTCTCTCTTTAGAGATGGCAGCTTTCTAGAATGTCATTCACTGTAAGATTTAGAAAGGGATTGTCCATGATATATGGCTGCACATTGAGCTGTTGTTTGTTATCCAGACAGGTATTCGGTATTGATGTTGATTCGGAATCCCTCGAGATGGCAACGGCTAATGCTGAGGATCTCGAGGTACTCTTTCGTACCTTTTTCCTTTTCTTTTTGGACGGCCTTTTACATTTCCTCGTAAATTGTGGATAAATGCATTGTTCAGCTGAGATGATCTTCCATTTGTTGAATGATTTTTGAACCCTGCAGCTGGACATAGAATTTGTACAATGTGACATCAGGAACCTAGGATGGAGAGGTAGTGGCAGTAATGGCCTAGTTTTCTTCATATTATCTTTTTTTCCGATAGGTGAAGTCTGTGTCTGAAGTTTCAAATCCTCTTTGTGTTAGGTTCTAGTGTCGATACAGTAGTGATGAACCCTCCATTTGGGACACGGAGGAAGGGCGCGGATATGGAGTTTCTCTGTGCAGCCTTAAAAGTACAAATTCTCTCCCACCTATGCACTTTGGTGGTCATAAGTCTCTATCTTCGTGTAATCAAATCTTGTGATATCTTGATGCCAGATTGCTTCTGGAGCAGTATATTCGTTACACAAAACATCAACGAGAGACGTAAGTATCTTTTGTACTAAGTAAAGAATGTAGCTTGAATGTGCAGGATGTATATTTGAATGTAGAGGAGGGTCGGAGATTCTCCCGACCTCCTTTCATTTAGCAGGAGGTTATGCAGCTTTCCCTAAAATGACCATTTGTAAACTTGGTTCATTTCAGCATATTAAAAGGGCAGCCTTGCGTGACTTTGGTGCTAAAACTGCCGAGGTTTTGTGTGAGGTGAGTAATATGTCATTAGTATTTCTGATATATTCCAAGTTGAGTTTGGAAGTTGTTAACACTGTCATGTTTGTCAGTTTAACATTTGCAACATTCTGAATCCTGTATTTACAGCTCCGGTTCGATGTTCCACAACTATACAAGTTCCATAAGAAGAAGGAAGTGGATGTCGCAGTAGACCTTTGGCGGTTCGAGCCAAAAGATTAATCCAGGCAAAGGAATTTGAGTGCCCCTCAAAACATATCCTACATGCGACAAAACGCATTTGCAGTTGGGAAATGATGGTTTGTCTCAAAGTCTCGACAATAGCAAATGCAAGTTTTTGTAATTGCTGGATTGATTTTAGCAGCAACTGCTATCATTTATGGAGGAACACCTTTAGCAGATTCGTATCAGAATTGTTGCCTGTATCAATATAGAAGGGGAAAAACAACTATTGATGATGAGATACAGAAGGAAAAGCTCCCATGCTTTGATCACGAAAGAAAAAAGAATCCGGAGAACCCTATATTCTCATCCAAAAACTAGATTCTGTAACAGCCTCATGACGCCAGTTTTATCTGTTCATTAAGCAACAAAATTCTTCATTCCTAGGATTTTGCTTTTTCCTCAATCGGTGTCTTCTCCAAGTGTAAACCTCACGAACCTTCGGACTTTTATATTCTCGCCAAGACTGGCAACAGTTTGCTTCACCAAATCCTTCACCAGCAATTTGTCATCCTTAATGAATGGTTGTTCTAGAAGTGCAAGCTCTCCAAGCCTCTTTGAGATCCTTCCTTCGACAATCTTCTCTCTTATGTTCTCTGGTTTCGACTGAAGGTCCTCCCTTTGCATCTCGAGCTCCTTCTCCTTCTCAACAATGCTCTTTGGCACATCTTCAGTTGACACAAACTGCACCTGTGGGCATGCAACGACCTGCATTGCCAGATCATCGACCAGTTCCTTGAATATTTCGCCCCTGCCAACGAAGTCGGTCTCGCAGTTGACCTCTATCAGCACTCCGATTCGAGAGTCATGAATGTAGGAACCTATCCGGCCTTCAGCTGCAAGACGGCTGGATTTCTTGTCGGCGGATGACAGTCCTTTCTTTCTGAGATAATCCTGTGCCTTCTCCAGATCACCACCTGTCTCTGCAAGGGCTTTCTTGCAGTCCATCATCCCAGCTCCTGTTTCTTCCCTCAGTTGCTTGACGAGTGCTGCAGAAACTGCTGCAGCTGGTGGCCTGAAATAGCATGGAAAATACATGTCAAACTTAAGGTCACTGGCTTATGCAAATTTGAAGGAAAAAAGACTAGTCCTGTCCTGTCATGCATAAAGACCAGATTGTCACCATAAGGAAATATCAGTAAGAAAACATAATATTATGGACTAGTTCGTAATAGAGTTCGATTTTAGCATTGTAAAGTTTTGAAGCAAGTTAAAATTTATGAAAAGTGAGTAGACACTTACTTCTGAACAGCTTCTTTCTCCTCTGTTACAGCAGCAGGTTGATCTTTTGGTGGTGCAGGTGCAGATTTCGCAGCGGTTTGTGCAGCAACCTCAGCAGCAAAATCCTGACTCTTCTTCTGCAAGCCTTCACCAAGATTATACCTAACAAACCTCTTAACCTTCATATTTTCCCCAATGGTTGCAATTGTCTGCTTGATCCAGTCCTTCACCAAAACCTTATCATTCTTGATGTACGGCTGCTCCAACAGTGCAAGCTCATCGAGCCTCTTCTTGATCCTTCCTTCGACGATCTTAGCCCTAATCTGCTCTGGTTTCGACAACAAATCTTCCTTCTGCATCTCAATCTCTCTCTCCTTGCTCACAACTGCTTCAGCAACATCTTCTGTGGCAACAACTTGTACTTGTGGACACGCAGCCACTTGCATGGCTAGATCATCCACAAGCTCCTTGAAGATTTCTCCTCGAGAGACGAAATCTGTCTCGCAGTTTACCTCGATCAGGATGCCGATTCTGCTGTCGTGAATGTATGACCCGATTCTTCCCTCAGCAGTTGTTCTGCTGGCTTTTTTCTCTGCACTCGCTAGTCCTTTCGTTCGGAGGAATTCCATAGCTTTAATGATGTCACCTCCTGTCTCGGAGAGTGCTTTCTTGCAGTCCATCATTCCTGCTCCTGTTTCTTCTCGGAGCTGCTTTACCAGAGCTGGTGAGATGGTTGCTGCTATGATCATCACAAAAGGAAATAACAGACACAAGTTCAGAGCCAAGAGGAACATGACTAATTGAAGAATTACATGCCAAAGAACAAAGATAAGAGACAGCATTATAGAGAGAGAAACCTGTTGTTGTCTCTTTGGGGGGAGGATTGCTGTTGAGACCATTTCCCTCAGGAGCAGGATCCTCCTTCTCACTTTCAACTAGAGAGGCAGAAATAGTTTCATTGTCTTCAACTTTCTTTGGAACTTCTTCAATTGTTTGATTATCCGCTGCCTCGGTTTCGATTTGTGATAGATCAGAACTTTCTCCACTTTCCACTCCATCTGTATTCAGACAAGAGAAACAGCTCAATGTAAATCGTGGATTCAAGCCTAATAGTTTACAGAAATCCATTTAGCAGGAGACATAAATTGGAGATCAACTTCTTAAAATATATTTTAAGTTGGTTTGTTTAAGCTTCCCATTCAAACCCTTCTTAATGTTTCTTTTAAGCTCAAACAAACACAGTCGACATGCTTTCTTATTATGAATCAAGAACTCGTACATTTCATTATTTTAGATTCCGAAGTGGGAGGAAAGAAATTACAGATGCACACCTGAACTAACGAAACTACCACTCTCATCCGCAGCTTCTGTGGCAACTTCATTATCTACTGGTGTGGCAGCTGCTTCTATTTGCTCTTCCACATTACCCTCTACAACACTTTCATCAACAGGAGCTTCTGCAGATGAATCAGAGTTTCCATCACTTTCCACCACTTCAATTGAAGGTTCTTCTACCTTTTGATCTGCACTTACAATCTCGTTAACAGTTGCATCAATCTTCTCCGGTTCTTCAATTGGCTCATCATCAGCTGCAGCTTGAACAGCACTCTCAACTTCTTCTGATGAGCTAGACTCTATGCTCTCCACCTCTGAAGAAGCTACAGTCTCTTCCTGCTCCAAGTCCTTCTCACCAACATTAGCTTCCACAGCCACCTCTGAAGAAGCTACAATTTCTTCCTGCTCCAACTCCTTCTCACCATCATTAGCTTCCACAGCCACCTCTGAAGAAGCTACAATTTCTTCCTGCTCTAGCTCCTTCTCTTCTGAAATCTCAGCATCTTTTTGCAACTTCTCTCTATCATCAAGAAATTCTGCTATATCCTTGTTCTTCCTGAAAGCCACCAGGAACGGATTAGTTGCAGCATGGATAACTCCCTGAGTAAAGTTCTTATCCTCCTTCTGATTATCTTCCTCCTTTTTCATCGTCAAAGTAAATTGACCTCTATTTATACGCAAAACCCTAACACTAACTTCCTGTCCCATCACTAGTTGAGAACCACCCATAAGGTTTCCAAATCCCTCACTAACTTCTTCTGAAGCAGGCAAGAATCCTTCCTCGCCTTCAGGGAGAGTGAGGAAAGCACCAGACCTGGTCAAGTTCTTAACCGTGCCATCTAGTTGCTGCCCAATAACAAACTTTGCAGTCTTCTCATCCCTCTTCTGACCACTCCTTTGTGTGTTTCTTCTTCCAGGTCTCGGCTTATCTCCACCACCCGTCGAAGCAGAATAATCTTTCCTTTGCTGCTGTGGCTTACTACTATTTCCATCATTATCATCATCGTCACGCATACTCAGAGAAATACGTCCCGTCTCTGTGTTTGCTTCAAGTAACCTCACCTTGACCTCTTGTCCAACTGAGACGACATTTCCAACGTCCTTAACATAGCTATCACTCAGCCTGGAAACATGTACAAGGCCGTCTGTGAAAGCCCCAAAGTCGATGAATGCTCCAAATGGTTGAATAGACCTTACTTTCCCGGTGAACATTGCCCCAGGAACCAGATCCTCGTTCTTTACAGGCGGCATCTCACTTTTTCTGCCCGGTCTTGCACGCTTAGCTTGAGTTGGTGCAGTCTCTGCAGGTATTTCTGAGGCTTTATTTGAATCTTCCTCACTTGTCACAGGCTCTTCCTCACTTGTCGCAGGACTTTCGGGCTCTCCAACAGCTATGTCTGTGCCTGTGGCTGACACTGTTACTGAATGCACTGTGCTTCTGTGAGCCAAAGCATGATGATGTGTTTTGTAATTGGACAAGGACTTGATGGATGCTGGGAAGGGTAAAACGGCGAGTCTTTGGGCATGCTTTGCTGATTTCCTGGATAAACTACATTTTGTGGGAGCATTGGTCTTGTTTAATGTGAAGGGAGTTCCTGGAACGAGTGCGATTCTGCTTGTAGAACATGGGATTACTGGCGTCATGTTTCCTTGGAATTGCAATTGGTCAGTCAGCAGCTAGAATCAGTTCTTCATCACAACATTCACCTGTTCCAAGCGTAGTTATAAGTTAATTCCCCACACAGAAATCCAGGGGAGAGTATGTTCCAAGAATCAGCATTCACAGTTCCTGAGATGTAGGAAGTGTCGACAACATGGCAAAGCAAGGCACAACTTTCAACTCGGTACCTACTAAACCAGTCAAATCAAACATCCTACAGGAGATTAACTCGACTGATTACGTAATACAAGCTCATTCAACCCGAAAAACAAGCCAGTTCTCACTTTCCAATTGACAAATTATGCAATATCAACTTCCACAGCTAACTCAATTCCACAAACCACTGCAATGCTTTTCACCAAACATTGCAAACTGAGCTGAAAAGTTTAGCCACATGCACATCCCCAGGCAATGTCCATCACAGCATTGCAAAGCAAGCAAAGACCGTACAAGAAATTCTCACGCAGAATTACAACAACAAGAGACATACATCACAGGAACTCAAATTCAACTCTTCCCAACAACAAACTCAACAGCAGAAGAACAAATCATCCAAATCAAACATTAAGACGGTGAGGAAACCACAGGAAGCAGCTTCGAAACCATCGACCCATGAGCTCAGAAGTGATTAAAGCCAGTACCTTGGCAATCTGTTGGAAAAGGGTCCCTGAAAGATTGTATCTTTTCCCCTGTCAAAATGTCTCAGGAGGACTGGAAGCTAACTGAGAGCCTTCTTCCTGCAACGGATAAAAGACCAGAGAAAGAGGGAAATGAAAGGGGGAAGATAAAGGGCTTTAAAACCTTATCTTAGTTATGGTTCCCTTCCCCCACTGTTTTTCTCCCGTTCGTGGATACTGGAATGGATAGACAAGGCAGAGCAGAGTGACTGACAAAATAGCGGTCTGGCTTATTCGGCTCGGCTGGCCGTCTAGTAAAAAGCCGAGCTGATTTCTACTTGGGCCGAAACCAGGTATTGGGTTTTGGATATGGCTAGCCCAGTAAGGATTTGGATACATTGGGGGCAGGTTTGGGCTATCCAACCCAATTCACCACCTTAGTGTAACTGAATAATTGCGAAAAGACAAAAAGAGTAATTGGTCGAGATAGAAACATACTCGCTCGTTGTGTGGCACATCATGCTTTGTTGTTATCATCCCGCGCTTATTAAAAAGGTTTGACTTCCTTTTCTGGTTTCGTAATAGATAAACTATTGTCTTCTGTACCTTTGTTCTATCCTCTTTGTAAGAGTGATCGATGGGTCCGGATAGTATAACAACACCTATTTTGTTGTTACTATAACAACAAGGGTATAAGGGTAAATTAAACAAAACTAAAATTTAATTAATATATATTTTTCCTTCCCAACTTCCGTGTCCTGTAACTCCGCAACCCTCCCCAGATTTCGGTTGTCCCTCTCAATTACGAGATCTACAACAGCACTCCCCCTCCTTCGCTGCCCATAGAAAACGCCTCTTTCGACTCCGACGGCAGAAGCACCGTCCTCCTCCGATCTCAAACTATCACAAAGAATCCCGTCACCGCCGTCGATTTCTCAGGTACCGACCGGACAAATAGCCGCCACAGTGATCTTCTCTATTGTGATGTCCCCGATTACACCTTGCAGTAGTCCAGCTTGTAATCGGCTCCATCATCGAGGAAATCAAGACTGGAGGGACGGGGAGAAATCGAACTCTGAAATTCCGGCACTCCTTGCTCCCCTGCTGCTCTGTCGCTACTCGTTTCTCTCCAGCTCTCCTCTACCTGCAGCTCCACCGCTCTTTCTCCCTCCCAGAGCTTCGCGGCCATGGCAGCGCCGACTCGACTTCATTGAGGCTCCCAAGCTGCCCCGTTGAGACTCATATCTCTATGGTTGTCCTTGTCCTGCAACTTCGCCGCGCTTCCTTTCCTTGAGATTCGCGGTCATGGCGGCACCGACTGTGAACGAGTTAGTGAAGGGGAAATTCATTCCAAAGGATTTCCATGAAGTACTTCTCGTTCAATTTGTTGTTTCTAATTACCAATTGAGTGGACAATGGATAGATTAATTGATCCAGTTTGCTTGCAAAAGCTTTCTTAGGTCGAGTCAGCTCCTGCGAAAGAGCTATTTGTCAGTTTGTTCCAATTTGTTGTTTCTCAATTACTAATTTGTTGTTTCTTAATTTGTCAGTAGATAGATTAATTACAAATTGAGCAGCCAATAGTTTATTGTGATTTAGTTTGAAGATGCGATCTTAATTTGTGTAACATTGGCGCGTTGCATTCAAAAAAATTTATAATCTCAAAAGTTTCTTAATCCATATCACAAATCTCCTTATTTAGACCTGAAATCCCACAAAACATAACATAAACTCCATAATGCATATCACAAACACAGTAAAACAAATCACAAAAAGTATACCAGAAACCTCTCAATAGATACCACAAATAGTCTAAAACATAGCAGAAACCTCACAAAGCAAACCACAATTATTTCAAAAACATACTAGAAATCTCCCAACGCATACCACAAATTCCCTAAAACAAACCAGAAACCTCACAAAGCAAACCACAGAATTTTCAAAAACACACCAGAAAACTCATAACGCAAACCATTAACACATTAAAGCAAACCACAAAAACAAACCAGAAACGTCCTAATGCAGACAAAAAATATATTAAAACAAACCAGAAACCTCACAAAGCAAACCACAGAATTTTAAAAAACACACCAGAAACCTCATAATTCAAACCACAAACACGTTAAAGCAAACAACAAAAACAAACCAGAAACCTCCTAATGCATACCACAAATCTTCTAAAACAAACCAGAAACCCCTCAATGCAAACCACGAAATTTTTGAAAACAAACCAGAAACTTCTCAATGCAAACCACAAACACGATAAAGCAAACCAGAAACTTCTTAATGCAAACCACAAACGCGATAAAGCAAACCACTAACACGTTAAAGCAAACCACAAAAACAAACCAGAAACCTCCTAATGCATACCACAAATCTCCTAAAACAACCCAAAAACCCCACAATGCAAACCACAAAGTTTTTGAAAGCAAACCAGAAACTTCTCAATGCAAACCACAAACACGATAAAGCAAACCAGGAACTTCGTAATGCAAACCACAAACGCGATAAAGCAAACCACAAAAGGCATACGAAAATATGAGAAACCAAACCATAAATCTCACAATGTAGACCAAACATCCGGTGGTCGTTGACCGGTCAACGAAGACCGTTGACCGGTCAACGAAGTTCGTTGACCAAACTCCGATGACCGTCAGTGAGCGGATTCTGGCGCCGATAAGCATATTCCGGCCCCGGTGACTAGATTCCGATGCCGGTAAGCATATTCCGACGCCGGTAAGCATATTCCAGCGACGGTGAGCATATTCCGATGACAAAATAGCATATTCCGGCGACAAAAAAGCATATTCCGGTGACCGGCGACCAGATTTCGACGACCAAATTTTTGGGCAGAAAATAAAAAAAATATTTTTTATTTTTTTTTAATTTTTTAATTTTTTAATTTATTTTATTATTTAAACAGAGTTTTCATAATGACAATTATACCCCTGCTTTGATTATACACTAGGTCAACTCATCTAATAAAAAGTCATCACAATCTTAGCTTCCTATTGGTTGGAGGCTAGTGTTGTTACAATAACAACACAAGGGGTGTTGTTATAGTATCCAGTCCCGTGATCGATTGAACGAAACAAAAACTGAGAAAAAAAATATAACTATTATAGAAATACCTTAATTTCAAATGGTGAATTTAGAGCAAAAGGGCGTGTATATACATTTATATAGAAGGGTTGGATTTTCGGAGCTTCAAAGATTTTAACTTGACACTTCTGATTAAACAAACTTGATCCTTATTCACTCTCTACGAGTCTTTGTGAGCTTGACTGCTGAAGGACTTTTAGCTTACTCATTGTAACTCTCTCTCCGCTAGGAAGAGTACGTCTTCCACAATATGGTTAAGCTTGTGGGAAGTAAGAAAGTTTTCTATATTTGGGGAAATCCAAGTACACGTGTTAAACTAGAACATATATTATTATCATAGATTATCAACTCCGTCCGATAAAGAAGTTCTCGTTATCCCGTCCTCATACATAACATCGGGCCATAAACAATTTTGCCCAAAGTGAAGTATTTAGTTAGTTTTCAGGTAAGTATTGTTGTGAGAATTTTTATGCCCCTGTAATATAAAAAAAATCATTGATACACGTATATCCATAATATAAAAAAGAGGTTTCTACATATATAATTCATGTTAAAGAATTTAAAAGCTCTGAGATTTGAGAAAAAAAGATCATATAGTTAATTGCATAATGCATGGTGGGGGAATTTAAAAATCAAGCAAATTAACAACAGAAAATTAAACCCATATCCAAGATAGATCACACTACCAATTGGGATGTTGGTCCAATTTCCAGATTCTCATAAAATTTCCCTCATAAATATATGCCTAGACGGAGGGGCCAAATTTATGAATATGTTGCAGCACTTGCAAGTTATTTAACTTGTTTCCATTGATTGATGATTGACATATATAGATGAATCTCACAAAGTTGCAACAATTCATGTAGCCAAACTCTTGAAGCAACTTGCAAATCCATCTACTCAACCAATAACGTGTATATTGCGAAAAGCAAGACTTATCGTCGCATACTTGACGCAACTGAGCGTGAAGTGGGAAGTGGCTCTCTGTCCTCTATAACATTGGGATTCTGGATGATACGAGACAGACACGATGTTTATTCCATAGCTGATGTTTATGTTTGGGACGTCATTGATGTTGGCTTGTTATGGTGAACCTTTCACGGGGAGTCTGTAATAGATTCCGCCTTTCGCGTTGTATTAAATTTGAGACATGTTATACGATCTCTTAAGTAATACAAGAATATGATTGATCGACGGGAAAAATTGAATCCCACATCACAGCAGCAGCATCTACACACATGTGGGGCAGAATCACTATATATGATCTTAGCTAGCTGCCATCAATTCTACATGACTGTGTTTATATATATATATAAATCACTTTATAATAATCTAGTACAACAAAATCTTCTGTTGGAAGGGCGATTATGTTCATTTCATGGGGACTTCCTGCGGCAATATTCTAGTACAACAAAATCTTCTGTTCCTGCCAACCAATGGATATGTGGACACTTGGGTTTTCAACTTATTTATTTAATTATTTGCTAGCTTAAAAAAAATATTTTCCCGCATATATAAAATCCATAAGTATAATTAACTACGAATCAAAATTGTATAAAAGAGTTCTTACCAAAAAAAAAAAAACTGTATAAAAGAGAGATACACACAGACACACGTAGGATAGTAGATAACTAGATATCAGTCACATGACACACCATTTAGAAACCAAAATACCTTCTCCGTATGGCACCGATAAAAATCAATTATTAGGACCAACCGGTTAATGATATAGACACATATATGTATCAGAGTTTTCTATTCCGGTTATTGAGACCAACTGATTTATGACATGGTATCAGAGCTGGTTTGACCAAGTACTAGTCGTGTGTTCGAATCTCCACGACCCCCAATATTAACAGTTGATTAAAGCAGAAGGTATTGTGATCGTCTGTGCAAACTTCAAACCCATGGGTTGACTTTCGTTTGAGAGGGCGTGTTAGAGATAACTTGAGTTGTTAGGAGAAGGTTATGCTCGTTCTTATACAACTCTCTAACAACTCAAGTATTATTGAGACTTCAACATATTAATGGTTTTTTCTGTAAGTAAACCAACCGATTCCAATAACTCGAGTTGTTGATAGAGATTCATGCATAGATTTTAACCAACTTTCTTACACACTCATTCAAATAACCTTGAAGTCTGCACATGCTCGTCATATAATCTGCTTGAAAACGTTAATATTGGAAGTAACGAGGACTCGGGCTCGTTGCACATAATCTAAAGGATTAACAAACTTTTAACAACGCCGAGCAAGCTTCAATGATCTGAACCAGCTTATAGGCCAACAGGGATCAGTTTTTAATAATAGGGTAAATCATAGAAACAGCAGAATCTCGGCCCTCAGTGCTCACATATCAACTTCTGCAGAAGAAAAAAAATCTGCAGAACTTCATAAAGACAAACATGTGGCAAATCGCAGATCAATGTGGCAGAACAGATACATTGTACAAAGTACATAATCCATGGAACTGAATGAATATATATATATATATATATATATATATATATATATATATATATATATATATATATGGAAATGGAATGTCGATCAATCAGTAATACTTTAACACACATCGTATCTCATAGTATGTGCTGCAAGATCTATTATTGATTCTCGTCTGAGTCGAGTAAACAGAGTTTTATGTAATTGAGAGGTTTTTTATTCGGACTTCAAAGATTTCATTAGTTAAATTATGATATTTGAACTTGTAAAATCTTCAAATCTATATAATTGACTTTCATTTAAGTGGACGTGTTAGTATGTAATAAATGATCTATTATTAAATCTCTTCTAACGACTGTAATTATTTGGATTATTCACGTAAATAGAAATACTTTACAAATAAATAACCCTGTGAAAGAATCTTTGACGATACTATTTCTGCTAACTGTGTCCCTTTTGCCAGTCTGATCTATTTGGAAACTGATCAGCAAGCCAACCACTAATCTAATTAAACAAACATACAAATAATTAATGAGATAGTGACTGAGAGTGATCGATCATCTGCAACCATGAAAGGGTTTGGTATGGGGGAATTCATTACTATATATATGATTTGGGGAAAGCTATTAACAATTAATTGATGATTAATGGCATAAGATTGGAGGATTTGCGAGGTGATTTGGGTGGTGGGAGTATGTAATTAATTAATTAATTAATTAATTAAAGGGAGAGAAAAGGCAGCTTGCAGGCACAACAAATCGACAGTCTTGGTCTGTGCTATAGAGGATTACAAAAAATAATAATACACATAAGTTGTTCTGCATGTGGTCCAAATCTACCGTAGATATGATATCATTAATTTCTCTGCCCTTTGTATCTTGACTTTTTATTGCCCCAAAAATAATGTTATGAACAACGAGATAATCGCCATGTAAAAAGTCAATGGCAATATCCTAGTCACCAAATCATTTGAGAGAATTGAGTGTGTATTCAAGAAGTGACGATTCGAGAGAGTCTACGTTTTAAAACCGAATGGAATGATGTTTTTGTCTTTTGATTTTTTCTGTGTACATCTGGTGCATTATAACTCCCGGTGGGCCTTATGCCGAATGGGCTTAGTAATTAGTTAATTATTGTTAGTTAATTATTGAGTTAATTAGTTATTTAGAGATATTCGTATTAGTTTATTGTTACTTGTTGAGTAAGTTATTAGTTTACCTTGTTGGAGTGGGATAGGGTTAGCTATTAGGTTTTCCTACGTTTTCCTATAAATATGTACTTTGTGGTTCAGTTACGAATAAGTAGAAGATTATTCCAGTAATTATCGTAGTCGTTTAGGAGTAGAAGTAAAGTAATTTAGCGATTCACGACGCGTGAATTCCATCACGCATCACCATCTCCTTTCTCCTTGGTTGACCGTACTGGCTATTATTTACTCTTAAGAGCTTTTTACTCGCGGTTTCTCAGTGTTTATTTCTTTTACGTACGTACTTCCAAATGTTTGTTTGCGTTAGAATTTTGGTATAGTGATATATGGAAGGAGATGGGTGTTATTTTCCAATGACAAGAAAATCACGAATATGAAAAAGACACTACGGCAAATGACATTACTTAACTAAGACAATTAAGTTCATTAGACCCTATTGCCATACCACTAAAATAAATTAATCAATCCATGGAGCCACATCTTTAACTAATATTCAAGCAATTGATAAACTGTTCAAACATTAAAACACTCGTTGATTACGATGTAATGAGATATGTCTAAGTCCATTGATTATTATACAAACCCTTAATTCTTTTATTAAAAGAAACAAAGACCAGACCACGTCAGAAAGTATGAGGACCAGGCCAGGTGGCATGACCCAGTTGGCTGCATCCTTTGAATGGACCGTTTAACCCATGAAAAGGAGATCGAGGAAATTAATAAAACAAACCTAATTCTGAGGTTAAGTAGGAATTAAGAAGCCCCAACTAATTAATTTAGATTATCATAGAACTGCTTTTTAGTGTGTTATGCCCCCTTTGGAAGGATCACCTGATTCACGACATGAATATTTTAAAGTACAAGAGCAAGATTAAAACAATGCTTAAGGAAGAGGACTTAATTATATTGAAACAAGATAGTTACTCTTCTTTTCTAATCTAACGAAATAGTCACAAAAATAGTAAAAATCAGCTGCATTTCAGGTGGG
Organism: Linum trigynum; assembly: GCA_964030455.1. NCBI lineage: Eukaryota > Viridiplantae > Streptophyta > Magnoliopsida > Malpighiales > Linaceae > Linum > Linum trigynum. The sequence continues at coordinate 42,171,191 of OZ034822.1, read as the reverse complement.
TTAGGTTAGTTCAGTTGGCTAGTTTCGATGGTGAGATGGAAATTTTTATTATTTTTTGGATGACATGGATTACTGAAATTACTGAACGAGTTTGAAGAAAATTTGGATGAAAATGAACAAAAATGACCATTTTATTACACAACCAAACACATATTACCGAGTCGTACAAAATGAAACTGTTAGCCTGTAACCGTTTTGTACGGAGTTTAAAGTTTTGTGACCATTCCACGTTCATGCTAATAATATATCCGGTTTTTCTCACAACAAAACCATAAAAATCAATAGTAATGTATATAATCATCCTTCACACCACATGAAAGCTCGAAAAGGAATAATAACTTGTACTATTGTTGAAATAGGGGATGTGGGAAACATTATTTTTCCCAATCGAGTTTTGTTTATGTGACGAATGAGAGTGTAACATGAATATCAAGATGGTTGATGCCATGCTATATTTCCTTTTCTGTGAATTGCTGCTCATGGAATGATTTTCCAATAATCAACATTAAACTTGTTTCTTTTTTATAGTCAACATTAAAAGATGGATTTTTCAGAATACATGAATTCAAAGAATCATTCATCTAGAATTATTGCATGGAGTCCCTATGTTTAGTACATACGAAAGTTTTGGAGGATTCTCTCCTACCTTTTCCACCACACCAATCAACTCCCTAGATTAAAAATAATATGTGTGTATATGTGACCCACAAATCACGCATGGAACAGCTCAATTGAGATTTGGTTCCCTCGATTGCCAGCCCAATTAAGTTCCATTAATTAACCACTCATTTTATGGTCACCCAGTTAGGCTCAAACACTGTTTGTTCATGCAAAATCCTCCCTCGACTTTTCACTCAAATATTCCCTAATAATTCTATTGGAAACCCTTACAAGATTTCATTATAATTGGTTATAATAAGGATTCCGTACTAATAATGATACAATCAAACATAATTGAACAGCGGTAGATCTAGAATTATGGGTGTAAGGAGGATTAAATAATATGAAGTTCAAGAAATTTGAACCGTGATAAGACATATAAGGGACGTCAAATGTCGACTTATATGTCGAAGGAAGAAAGGTCCAACGAAGAGCTTTCGGTTTACCACGTACAATGGTGGGCCATGAAACACACTATGCTCCTATTGAAAAAGGAACGCTGGCCAAATTGCGTCCTTATTTTCAGGTGCGCCTCATCGTGGTACTCACGAACTTGCCATTATTACTGGTAAACAGTTGGCAACGTTGTGCTTGGACTCGTCGTACTTAACAAATCGTTTATCTTGTCATTTTTGTTTGTCTGCTGGTGTTATCATCGAAAACCCTAGTCAGGAGCGTTAATTATAAGCTTTCGACCATGCATGGATGCCACACTTAGGTCGTCATATATAGATGATATAAAATCAATATGTCGATCAATCCAAACCACCATAATTGAGACATGGTAAGTTGTGTGATCACTACATTTGATAATGGCATAATATGTATAATACGGTGACCATATTAGGTTGAAGAACTTGTTTTAGGTGATTGCATATATATACAATAACATAAAGTTGTAAAATTTACTTTTAACCATCTCGAGGTTTATTACGTAAAGATTTTGTCCAGGTAAAATAAATATTTTCTCGGAATCTAATGGATACGACTTCCTTTGATCAATAAAAATCTACTATATATCGTTATGAATATAAAACAGATCCAGCAAGAATTATGACTTAATCAAAGCTCGAAACATTCTCCCAGCTACAGTATTGGGGAAGATCCATCAATTTAAATTCCGAGAATTTAATCAAATAAATACTTTCTCCATCTCAAGGCTTACAATAGACCATTTATGATATGATTTGTCTCGATTTATTTGGAGCAGGTAGTATTTGATTCGTATTAGCGTGAAATGGAACATGTTTATTACTTTCGAGTTTCTGACCTATGATGCCTCATCTTACAATAATTTGTATCAATATTTAGTTGCATTTTCATTTGTTAGATTTTTCTAAAAACATATTTAAATTCTTTACAACTTAGAATAAGAAAAATAATATTATCTTTCAACTATTTAAACTCAATTATTATATTTACTATATTTCTTATTAATTTAGAAATATTTTCTCATTAATTATCTTTTCCTAAAATAGTTATATTTCGACGTTCTTTTATTTAAATAACATATAAAAATTAGTCGATTGGTCTCGCCTTACCCTTATAAATACAAACCAACCTAATTCATATTTAACATATACGAGCTTATATGAATATTGAAATACTCGATTCACCAGTCAACAGAGCTATACTAACCATGATGACCAGAGTTTACTATAATTTTGATCAAGATCGCTCATCGTTGCAATAAAATACATATTATATGATACTATAGCGGCAGTTCGAATATTTTTTATTAAAAAAATATTAGTTCTCTATTTTTTTGTATTTTTAATATAAAGATAAATGAAAGAAAAAAACTACGTTTTGAGAACAAAATTTAAATATAATAAATCAGAATAATCTTATATTTTCAAAACAAATTTTTTTTTTTTTCAAAAGCGGCTTGTCGAAGTATTCGACCCAACTTCAATTTTTTTTTTCTTCTTCCCGACCATACATTTTTTTGAAGAAGATAGTCACTTCTAAAAACTGGATGAAACATAGAAATGAATTGAGTAATTAAGGAGAGAGAGAGAGAGAATGGGAAATGGGATAAAATCTAGGAAAATATAAAAATGGTGTATATATATAATGAATCTCTACACAATCCGATCCAGCGATGCAATAATTACACCATCAATTCAATCAATCAAGAGAGAGAGAGAGAGAGTTAGAAAGAAGCAAGATCAACACCAGCTTAAAAGGAGGGAGTGGTTGGTCTGGTAAGGGAACAGAAGAAGAAGAAGAAGAAGAAGAAGAAGAAGAAGAAGAAGGGAGAAATGGGCAGTGGTTATTTTGGAGAGCCAAACATGGGAAATCATTACCATGAAAGGGGAGGAAGTGGTGGGTCGTCGTCGTCGAGAAAGGGGAAGAAGAAGAAGAAGAACAACAACAGTAGTTCATCATCAGAGAAGCCGAAGCAGCCACAGAGAGGGCTCGGCGTTGCTCAGCTGGAGAAGATCAGGCTAACTGGTCAACTGGCCGGCGGTTGCACCACCACCACCAATAACAACAACAAAAACAACTATTATCATCATCACCACCCTTCTTCCTTCTCTTATGGCTACAACCAAAACATCATGGGGCAGATGGGAATTGGAGATTACGAGAGAACGAACGATATGATCAGATATTATGGCGATTCATCACAACGACCTACAACTGTTGCAAGGTAGGAGAGAATGTTTTCATTGCATAAACCAAATTGGTTTGATTCCTTGGCAGCTGATTTATAGTCGTCTCTTCTCATCAGTTGGAATATGGACAGCAGCATCTACGAGTCGCATCATAATCAGCAGCATGGCGGAACGAAGCAACTTTTCAATCTACATGAGGTAACTTACTTACTTACTCTCTCACTTCTGCGCGCGGTTGGTTTTGGATGTTATCGCGCGCGAGTGAGAGAGCAGAACTTTGTGTAGCAGATTACTTAGCACGCGAGATCTCTGAAATTTTCGCTTGATCAATAATATAAGGTTAGAGAGCACTTTGAGACGCGCGCACGCATATTTTTTTTTTCTTTTTCCCCACCGAAAAGAAAAGAAATGTTATCAACTTAGTCTCGATTGGTTTTGAATGAAGAGGTTCGGGTCAAAGCTGTCTAATAATTTCAGCATGATGTACATTGCTAGCCTATATATATATCTCAGCTGTCCAATTGGACTAACCCTACTTTTTGCCATATGTCATTACATAGACAGTAAGACAGACTTATGGCATTAACCCTAGCTTCAAGTTCTTGAGCCTATATGCATGTAACTTATATAACTTATGATGTATATATATATTTGTTTTCTTTAAATGATCAGGCGACATCAAGGAGCAAGAAGCACAGGAGTGATTATTCAAATGGGTCGAGCAGTCAGAACTCCGAATCCAGCGACGGTCAAGAACTCGACCTGGAGCTCAGGCTGTCTCTTTGACGTCGTAAGATCAAAGTCCACGGAGTTCGATCCTCTGCAATGTAACTACTGTACTGTGTTTTGGGGTTATAGCATGGGGCTAGCCTAGCTCATAAATGCATGTCTAGTGTTCTTCTTTCTTTTTTTACAAACCTGGAAGATCATGTGGGTTGAAAAGGAGCAAGGTTTTTTTTGCTGCTACTTAGGTGATAAGAGTGATTTCAGAAGTTAAGAAGGGGGAAAGAAGTGGTCTAATTTCTTTTGTCATCACCACAATTTGATTTGATGGGGGAGGAGTTTCCTTGTTCATGAATTGTCATTTTGGCCCACAGATAATTGAATGAGAAATACATATATCATCTTTATACATGGACCATTGTTTACAGATTATGCTTGGATTTTTTTGTCTCTAAGCTAGCCATGGAAAAAAGAAAAAGTCTTAGTGTAAGCCTGCTTTTCCGTGGGTGATGAACTGGGTTCTGATTCACTTCAGGTTATATAATTAGTGGGGTTTCTCGCACCTCGGTGATCTACTGTTCATTAGAAATGAACAGTAGTCACTGTTTTTTTCCCTGAAAGGAGAGTTGTTCTTCGGGAATAAATACGTTGCTCTGATACCATGTTAGCGAACTAACTACTTGGCTCCAATAACTCGAGTTATTGGGAAAGGGATAGTTAAGCCTTTTAACCTCTTATACGCCCCCTGAAACGAAAGCCGAATTGTGGATATTTTACGGTTTGCACAGGTTGAACCCTTGTGCTGCCAAACCACGAGGCTTTAGTTTGCACAGATTGGACATACCATCCCTTGTCCTAAACAAATGGCTGAAAATGGGGTCGTCATGAGGATTCGAAACCATGACCTTTCGGTTCTAGGCTCTGATACCATGTGAGAAACTTTGCAAGGGTTTTGGAAGGGTTGATCCTCTGTCTCATTTGAGGTCACCCTGTTTCATTATATAGCTCAGCAGAAAACAAAGACAAAATGGATTACAGAGCAATGCCACTTGGCTGCTTTCCATTTGTCTGTTTTAAAGTTTAAACAGTAATTAGAAACGGCTAAGTGCCTCTTACACGCAACTAATATAAAACGACGTAGTAATATTAAAACTCTCTTGAAACTCCAATGACAGCTGAAAACGTTTCTTCTTCCTCATCACACGTTTCGACCTGCTTCTTCTCCTTCGTTCCTTTTCTCCTTCAGTCCTTCTGCAATCTGGATTTCCATTCTGTCAGGAGGTGAGCTGGCTGAGAAAGATGGTGGTGTGGAAGGGCCTGACCTCTGGTTGAGTTGAGTCAATGGTGGTGGGTGCGGAGTGCTGGGTAGGGTTTGTTTGTGTGGGCCTACATGGGCCACGAAGCTGCGCGCTTTGCCCCTGACTTGGCTCCATTGGGTTTTGAATGATCAAGCCCAAATCAATAAATGGCTGGAAAGGAATAAAAAAAATGCAAAGTTAAGCCCAAATCTAGAAGAAGGTTCACGGGAGAGGGGGTGGAGGGCGTTGGAGGTAGAGGGGGCAAATTAACCATCCAATCCACTTAAATATCCAATTAATACAATTCATTTAAATTCAATCTATTTTATTCAAATGTCAAATTATAATTCAGTATTTATACTTTTTATATTTTACATTTTGGTATCGGAAATTTGTTATGACATTTTAGTACCTAAACTTTTCAAAACATACATTTTGGTCGAAGTCTTGGATGTCATTTGGATCTAGAGATCAATTCACCAATCCATATGATCCAACCCATGAATCCACCAATCCATTTGATCCAATCCTCGTGATCAATGAATCCACCAATCCATTGGCAATGACAAATTGAATTCGCATCGTTGGATATTATTTGACTTGATTCGTATTAGAATAGTAGGTAACCAGAACGTATTAAAACAAGGTAGAACATGGGGTACTACTTCAGCTCCCAATAGGAGAAATCGGGTTATTATGGTGCTGACATATAGTCGGATTAAAAGCGTTTATTGTCATTTACAATCGTCTGAACGAAAATCGATATAAAAAAAATCTAAACTCAATAGATTTTAACTGTGGTAATTACAGATGAGATTTGAAAATTTCACCAATTACTCTATTTCATAAATTTGTCACTTATTACAACCGCATCCATCTAACAACTCACTTGACATCTTAGCATAATCAATCACCGTTAAATCCAACTCATATGATTGTGTATTACGAAAAAAAAAAGTACGATCCAATCAACAATGGTGACCACCACTCTAAAAAAAGAAGAACGACGGACGTACCCTTTGTCCTCCCGTTGGCACCATTAATTACGATCATAATCACGATTTGGTGAAAATCTCACGGGTGGCGATTAAGACGCCGGCGTTTTCTCTTCCCTACTTTCTCTCTCGTTCACACGGCCGATAAAAACCAATCTCCACCACCACTTTTCAAACCGGTAACGGCGGCCCTATTTTTAATACCTCCACCCCTATAAAAAAAAAACCCTTCTCGCCACTCCCATTCCTCCCAACAATAAAAACACAGCCAAAAAAATTTTGTTTTTATTACATTCTTCTTATGAAAATAAAATAAATGTATTAATTAATAATTATCGAAGCACAAAAAAAAAAAAACAATTATATCTTAGAGAGAAAAAAAAAATAATGAAAATGGCGAATGCCATCAACCTCCTCCTGCTCGTCCTCCCGCTCCTCTTCTCCCCGGCGTTGGGCCACTTCCGAATCTTCAGGCCCAGAGAGTTCGGGCTCTACAACAAGGAGCACGTATTGGGCCCCCACGAGCGGTTCGGCAACCCGTTCGGCAACCCGGACGACTACAAGTCCCGGCTCCACAGCATGCACGACGACGTCGGCACCCCCATCGACGGCGAGCTCCAGCAGGTGGAGGAGATCAAAAAGAAGGGCGACGCCGGCGCCTCCGCCGCCGACGCCGGCGATGACGACGACGCCGCCGGAAAACCCGCCCAACTGATGGGTGCGGACGACGGCGGTGCGGCGGCGACGACGGCGGGGCTGGGGGCGATGAAAGGGAAGGTGCACGAGAAGCCGTTTGTGAGCCCGAGCGGGTTCAACGGGCAGTGGGAGCTGTTCTCGAAGAATTCCGGGGTTTCGGCCATGCATTCGATCTTGTTGCCGAAGGTGGAGAAGGTGATAATGTACGATGCGACGATTTGGAGGATCTCGAATATCCTGCTGCCGAATGGCGAGTGCAGGGTGCTCGATCCGAAGACAGGGGAGAAGGATTGTTACGCGCACTCTGTTTTGTTTGATACCCACGTGGACAACCTCACCCCGCTTGAGGTAAAAAAAAGGACTTGCGCGTGTTTCGTTTCATTTCGTTCTTCGTAGGTATAACAGGGCTGCCCATTCCGTGGCAAAACAGACCCTCGCATCGATGGTTCAGCGTCTGGTTGACCATCGTTTTGCTCTTGTTTCTTTTCCCTGACCGTTTGATCTTGTATATTTTCGTATCTTGCTATTCCTTCCGGAATATCTTTGAAATATATATATATATATATGTTTTACCTTACTTTCCCCACATTGGTGCTTTTAGCTTATGACGGACACGTGGTGCTCGTCGGGAGGATTAACCCTAGAGGGCAACTTCGTCAGCACCGGCGGGTTCCAAGGCGGGGCCAACACGGTCCGTTACCTCGACTCCTGCGTCGGGTGCAAATGGAGAGAATACCCGACCGCGCTCGCCGCCCCGCGGTGGTACTCCACCCAGGCCCAGCTCGCCGACGGCAGGTTCATCGTCGTCGGCGGACGGGACGCGCAGTCCTTCGAGTACATCCCGCCGGAAGGCCAGCACAACGCCCAGCCTTTCTTCTTCGACTTCCTCAAGCAGACCCTCGACCCCGAGGAGAACAACCTCTACCCTTTCGTCTTCCTCTCCACCGACAGCAACGTCTTCATCTTCGCAAACAACCGCTCCGTCCTCCTCAACCCCGCCACCAACCAAGTCGTCAAGGAGTTCCCCGTCCTCCCCGGCGGCCACCGGAACTACCCCGCCAGCGGGATGTCCGTCATCCTCCCCATCCGCCTCTTTGCCGCCGGGCAGGTAATGACGAAAGATGAGTTGTGAAATGAAACCCAAATATACTTAGGGTTTTTTTTTAATTATTATAGAACCCTTTGAGTCTCGAGGATAACTTGAAATATTTCCTCATAGCACAGTAGGTAATAACAAAGATGAGTTGTGAAATTGAAACTCTAAAATTCTTTTTTTTTTTTAAACCCTAGAACTCTTGAGTGTTGACGATAACTCGAAATGTTTCCTTATATCCAGGCAGGTAATAACAAAAATGAGTTGTGAAATGGAACACTGGAACTCTTAGGTTTCTTTATTATTATTATTTTTTTTTTAAATCCTAGAACCGTTGAGTTTTGACGATAACTTGAAATATTTCTTGATAACAGGATCCGGCAAAGCCCGTACCCGCCGAGGTCCTGGTGTGCGGCGGGTCGGCGCATATTGACTCGTACAGTAAAGCCGAGAAGAATGTGTTCTACGAGGCGCTGGAGGATTGCGGTCGGATCCGGATCACGGATCCGAACCCGGTTTGGAAACGTGAGCTGATGCCGTCGCCGCGTATTATGGGGGATATGATGCTGCTTCCGACCGGGGAGGTGCTCATTTTGAACGGAGCGATGAGGGGAGCCTCCGGTTGGGGTTTTGCCAGGGAGCCGAATTTTACTCCGGTGTTGTATACTCCTCGGGCGAAGCTCGGGTTCAGGTTCCGGCAGCTGGCTCCGACCACGATTCCGAGGATGTACCATTCGTCGACGGTCGTGCTTCCCGACGGCAGGGTCATGGTCGCCGGGAGTAACACGAACAACGGGTACGTAACTCTATTTTTCAACTCTCATGGTAATATATACCTAGCATGAATGCATTTAAAAGCTTGTAATTTTACTATTTTAGATTACCAAAACGTTTCCACGTGGAATCTCACGTTTTCTATATAAGTATAGTAAAAAAATCAAAATCTACGTTTTAAAATTTAAAATCTTACGAACGCTTCTAGGTACGTAATTGAAATGTTTTTAAAGTAGAATCACATGTTTTACTATATTGCCTAACATGACGAATTGCATAATTGTCAATAACCAGTTAATCCAAATAATTTGAGTTGTTTGGAAAGGTTCAATTATAAATCGTAAACTACTTACCAACACGCCTTCTCGAATGAAATGCTACTCATTTGGAGTTGAAGTCCGCACTTGTTCGAATACCATGTGCTTACCAAATGAGTGTTATCAGGATTTCGAACAAAGATCTCTTGGTTACATAATGCTCTTATAATACCATGTCAATAATAAATCGATTCCAATAACTTGAATTATTGAGAGACGTTCAATTATGCATTATATATCAATTACTAACAATTAATGACACCATTACTCTTAACAGCTACATCTACGACTCCATGTTCCCGACGGAGCTGCGAGTGGAGAAATTCTCGCCGCCGTACCTGGACCCGGCGCTGGCCGACAGCAGGCCGGAGATCGTGAACGCCGCCGCGATCGCGCAGTTCGGGTACAACGGGAAGATCACGGTGCAGGTGAAGGCGAAGCCGGCGGCGATGATACTGTTCAACCTGAAGGTGACGATCAGCGTCCCCGGGTTCAGCACCCACGGGGTGACGATGAACCAGCGGCTCATCATGCTGGGGCTCGAATCGGTCAACCCGACGGCGGGGCAGCCGGGCGTGTTTGACCTGGCGGTGGTGACGCCGCCGAACTCGGCGGTGGCGCCGACCGGTTATTACATGCTCAGCGTTGTCTACCAAGGGGTTCCCAGCCAGGCCGTGTGGGTGCAGATTAAGTGAGAGGAGATAAGATAATTATAGTATTATTAATTACTGGGGTGCCGTTTTGATAGTTATTGTATATAAAACGCAGGGTAAGTTGGTAACTGCGGGAAGGTTTTTTGGGTATAGTTTTGCAGAAGAGAAAGGTCCAGAAATGAATATTTTTTTTTATAGCTGATTTTGTATTCTTCATCATTTGATTGGCTGTGTAATGACATGGTTTTTTTGGACATGTTTATGTATTAAGACTTGAGAGTTTATAAAATAAAATGTAATTGATTAGTAAGTTATAAGTAATTATCCTCTTAATCATTATGGAATTCCTTTTGCTTGAGTGGTTACATGTATGCGTTAACAAAGGTGGATTGTGTAAAAAATTAGTGATTGATGGAGAAATAGATAGGATCGAGTCTTAGAAAGAACATAATAAGTTTAAGAGAAAATAAATTAGGGATCTGGATGCAAAAAAAATAAAATTATAATGAGTATAAGTTAATTCTTCAAATTCGACCTAATAAAATCATGAAAAATTATGTTTTATTATAGACCCCCTTTAATCAGATGCTAATCGATCTAACGAAATCGAAATTCTAAAACGCGTTCCAAATTTGGATGCGCAACACTGATGTATATAATGGGCAGCAGAGGTGTCATGTTTTTGTCAAGCGACGGAAGAAGAGGTGTCATACGGACCTACGTAAGTCGACACCTATTAAAATGCAAGGATGTCAAGAGATTACGTCGATAAAGACTTTTCGTCATTTATTACGTTGAAGTTGTGATCATGATTATTTGCTTTATAGACTATATGCTAGTTTCATCTATCATTACTATTTTTGAAGTATGATATGAGATAATGATGCTTTTGAAATTTGAACCCGCATTCTACTCTTCTAAAATGAAATTTATGGTTTTGATAAACCCTAATAGAGGAGCGATTGGATTGGTCCACTCACATACCAACCATAGAGATAATTCGGTCCGACCGACGAACCGCGGGTTTGACTACTGAGTTTTTGTGCCAAAATAATTGTTTTTTTAAAACACGAAATTACATCGAATAAATCAGTCTGTAACCCTTAACATTCCTCGCCTCTCCTCGAGGATACTCATAAGTCATAATTAAGCTCCCTTGCCCGCGGCCACCTCCATCGCCGCCGCCGCCGTCGCCGCTGCGCTGGAGCTCCATCTCCTCGCCGCCGCTTCTTCTGCACATCCCTAGCTCACCAGCGTCACGCTATTTCGAAAAAAAGTTCGGCTTCCTTGCCTTTCTCTTGCCCTCCGCTCTACAAAAAAAAATGGCAGAAGCAGAGGGGGAAAACAGAGAGGAAATCGTCGTCGAGAAGAAGAGCAAAAGGAATAGGAAGAAACAGAAGACGGAGAATCCATCCCAGAAGGAAGAAACCCAGGAGCGGAAGCAGAACGGCGAAGGGAAACCACAGCAGCAAAATCAAGTCGCCGGCGGCGACCACCCTGCTCAAAACAACAACGGCGGCAGCAGCAGCAGCAAGAAGAGGAAACAGAGAGAAGCATTTCCATTCGGAAACTACCGAAACTACTACGGATACCGTGTATTGCTCTCTCTCTTCGTTTCTTTCTTCTGGCGATGTTCATTTGCTGTTCGCAGCTTGAAAATGCAAATGCATGTTCTGCTCTTGCCGTAGTTTACTTGATGATTAACCAGAAAATGTCTATTGGGTGTTGTAAAGTAGCTCTAAGAGTGCTAGATAGCCACCATTTCTGTTCTTTCTCTTGCTGGAAATCTTGAGTTGCAACTGCAGTAGGGTTTCGAGCAGACTAGAATGAGTCACAGAAATCTTCTAATATGACGAATTTGTTCTTTACTACGAATATTTCCATGGAATCCTTACAAAGGTGGGTTCTTTGCTGCTGATTAACAGATTGGTCAGGAGCTGGATGAAGATCCGAGGCTTAAGGTCTTAAAGAGGGAGTGGTTTGAAGGGAAAGATTGTCTCGACATTGGCTGCAATAGTGGCATAATCACCATCCATATTGGTAAGCTTCTTATTTGTTTTTCAGTTTATGGTTCCAGAAAAGAGTTGAACAGAATCGTGTTTTAGTTTTGTGGCTTATTTTTTGTGGTGGCTCTTGATCATGTGAAAGAAAGATTGTTGCTAGACTGTTAAATTTGATGAGAAGAATATGGGAAATCATGTTATCTGGTGATGCAATCCTGGAGTTGAAGGGCGTAAACTAGTGCATGTTCCTTAGGACTGCCTTCCGGACCCTTTGTGACCTTTTAGTTCTTGCTGGAGTGTTGCTATGTTCATATCAGTGATAACAAGTGAAACTTGAATCTGTGTGAATTGTGATGTAATGTAGGTATTTTTATAGGAAAGATACCCCTATGATATCAGTAGAAACTTGGGAGGGTAACACATAAATTTAAGTCTACGTTGAAATATTGGCTAGTGACTCAGGATTTTTATGTTAAGTGATTTGATAGCTTTGTTTTTTCGGCATTGCTTTTGGGCACGATGCGTGTCTCTGTTACTAGTTTGCAGTTGCTTTATACCAATACCATACCCTTTCTGCATCATACTGATAGCGAGCTTTTGTTCATCTTCTGCAGCCAAAAAGTATAACTGCCGGAGCATCCTTGGAGTAGATATAGACACTGGTAAGATCCTAAAATGTCTGTCTACATGCCTGTTTGTAAACCATCCTTGATGTTAAGTTTCGTTGTGCAAAATGATGGGTTGATTAGGTTTTACTTTACTGACGAAGATTAAAGCAAAGTAAAAAATGACCAGACCCAAAACAATGAGGCAAATTGACGTTTTGAAAAGATAAAGTCGTATTCTATAGTTGCAGTGGTAAGTCTGTAGTGTGTGAAGCATATCAAGTAGTTCCCTCATGTTTGTGTTGTGTAGATATGCTGACACTACTTGCGTTCCATCAAGATGCACATGTAGTTTCTTTTTATCTTACGCACATATCATTAGTTGTCCACGCTTTTCTATTTGTATTTAAGGAGTAATTTGAGAGTCTATTGCAATTGGTACTTAGGATCTGCTCATAACCATTGTCTATTTTCTTGAGTTTGGCGTCAAATTTCTTTTATTCCCTTGTTTTTCCTAGATAAATTTGAGTCTGGTAGTCTCGAATTAGAGTTATATTGTTTTGAGATTACCCTTGCTAGACCCTTCAGATGGACAAGTTCTCTTGACGCAGTTAGATTTGCTATGTTCCAGCCCGTATTTCTGATGCATATTGGCACTTGAGAAAATTTTCGAGAGAGCATTCTGGGAGCAGTAGTACAAATGTATCCAAGGAGGAAGTCAAAGAGAAATTGAAAGCTTCCAAGCAAATTGCACACGTAGTACCAGGAGATGACGAGGAGATCAAGAAAGAAGCATCATTTTCTGAGAAAAGAAATCTGTTTGATGTTGTTTCCTTTCGACAAGAAAATTTTGTTGACAGTCGGCACTCCCATGAGAAGCAGTATGATACTATTCTATGGTGAGTATCTTCTATTTTTGGAGTTTGTGAATATCTGAAACTATTACTGAAGTGTAAACCATGGAGTTCTGGGTTTTATTCCTATAACTGCATCTTGTAGTCAATTTATCTGGTTATCCTTCCCTTGTTGAGCCAATATGACGTAAACAGCTGAAACAGGGAGACAACTGCTGTGAACCACATATACTTTGTCAGGAGTTATACTATAGTAACAAATTTGTTAAATTAGCTACAACTAGTGTGATCTTCTATCGTAAGATGGTTGTTCATTTTGCAGTTTGAGTGTTGCAAAGTGGATTCACCTGAACTGGGGAGATGATGGGTTGATTACCCTATTTTCTAAAGTGTGGAAACTTCTTGTCCCGGTATTCCTATATTAATCCTTTATCTTCTCTTGAGTACTTCTTGTCTTAAGCTGATCTTTACTAATACTCAGTGATCATTTTGTACCATTGTACCAGTAGGCAGTAACACTACAAATCCTTTCTGTCTTGAGCAGGGTGGCACTTTTATCTTGGAGCCGCAGCCTTGGGATTCGTATAAGAAGAACTATCAAGTCTCCAAGGTATTTGTTTTTCCTCTTCGAGTAAGCAAGATCTCAGTATACCGAGTGTTTCATGTCAAATGTGAACTATTTCTCATTTGTTTCTCGTGAACGAAGCAGTTCTACGATCGTTTCTTATATCGTGGTTAGCTCCATATTTTACTCTACCTGGGATGTGAACAAATTGTCTCTTAAGAATATTGGTTGTATAAATTTGCTGATAGCTTGGTTTGCACATCTGCAGACAGCAGCTGAAAATTACAGAAACATAATGTTTCCCCCAGAGAGTTTCCGGGAAATTTTGCTAGATAAGGTAAATAAATACCTGTAAACCTCGGCATCATCATGACTGAGTATAAGGGGGTCTGCCTCACTTGTTGCTTCCTTTTTGACCTTTTTGCAGATCGGTTTCAGATCCGTCGAGGACCTCACTGCAGGGTTGACAGGCAGTAAAACGGGATTCAATCGGCCGATTTTCGCATTCCACAAGTGACAATCTAAGTGCCATCTGGAGTTTGATGATATGGGGGTTTGGGGAGTCTTCTCCGGAAGCTACATTTTGTTCAGCCCATATCGTTTTAGTTGACAGAAGCCTATGAAGGTGGTGTTCTTATTATGTGAGCATCACAGGAGCTCCTGCTCACACTATCTCTCTTCATAACCCCATCTGTAAATTGAATTCAAATGTCAATGTGGATCATCACCGTAGTTTCTTAGACGGTTTTGGTAATTAAATTGGTCACTACTTCGGATTATTTTCTCCAACGCTAACCCATTAATTCAAAATTATTCATAATTCATGTTAAAACCATCATTCCGAGTTCCGACCCCTATTCACAGATGAAACTCGACGTCATTTTGGCTTGATAATCCTTTTGACACAAGGATGATAATTATGTGTGAGGATTATCCACTCTGTGAATAAAGCGCGAGAACATAAATCTCACATCGTCTTGTGATGGCCACCATTCTTGTTCGTTGAATCTCAATTCTCTTCGATTTTCACTTATTTATGCTCTTTTAACTCCACTTATTTATGCTCTTTTAACTCCGTAAAATAGTGTATTGACGACTTTGGTTAATCCGACCTCCCAACAGCGATGACAACATTACAAGTTTACAACAATGTTAATGATCTAATGTAACTTGGAAAGAAGGGGCGTGATTTGTAGCCCAAAAAAAGAAGAGGTGGCCTCTTGCAATTCTTCCGAAACTCAGCAAGTTGTGCACGTCATTGAAGCTAAACAAAGCATCCCGGCCGGCACCTTGACAATTGTTTTTAGTCTGGTGCACGATGCCATTAGGGTTCCTCCAGAAAAATGCAACCGCGTCCCAGCTTGGCTGGCTCAAAACCCATCTACCAACTTTCTCCTCATCTCATTCCCTCCCGCCACTACCACTTTTGAAGAAAGAAATCAGCAGCAAAGCAAAGGATGGAAACTCTTATCATTCTATAATAATAAACAAGAATAACATATACATGTCCAGCAGCAAGTTCCCATGTCCACAGTTTTGTGTGACATTGAAACAAGACAACTTCTGTCGTTCACCAAACTCTGGAGCATAACTTTAAACAAATCAGGAATGTCAAATTAACAGGACAGACATGGTCAATGTGTTCTCAGGAACTAGAATATTAAAAGTAGATGACTCCATCTCAGCAAGGCCCATCTGTTGATTAGATCCTATAAAAAGCCATTCATAGTAGTCGACAAAAGCATCGATCCCCAACAACCCTCATTTCAACTGAGAAAAGCGAGCAAACTTCTTCTGGCTGTTGGAAATGAAAATGGCAGGTTTTAGCCACCCTCTACTTGTAGCACTGTCTGTATTTGCATTAGTAGCATTCAATCCAAGCTCAGTTGATGCTAAGTTCTCAAAGAGTACTTACTTCACCTGGGGAGCGCACCATGCCTCAATGTCGAGCAATGGGGAAGACCTCCAGCTGGTGTTGGACAAAACATCAGGTAATGTAACTTGTTTGCTTGCATTTAAATCTTCAGGCTGCTCTTACACTTTGATCGCCTTCTTAGATATATAGAAGTTCACTAGATTTACCTATCATCTTTGACTCCTCAGGCTCTGCGATCCAGTCGAAGAGGGCGTTCTTGTTTGGCAGCATTGAAATGTTGATCAAGCTGGTGCCTGGGAACTCTGCAGGAACAGTTACTGCATATTACGTAAGTAAAATGCAGCGCAAGTGAAAATGCTAATCAAGTTAGTTGTATGTCATACACATTCTTATTTGATCGAACTACGAACCACAGGTATCCTCCACGGGAGATAGACACGATGAGATTGACTTTGAGTTTCTTGGAAATGTGTCTGGGCAACCCTACATCATCCACACTAACGTCTACGTACAAGGAAATGGAAGCAGGGAACAGCAGTTCTACCCGTGGTTTGACCCAACTGCTGACTACCACAACTACACCATCCACTGGAACCCTACCGCCATTGTGTGAGTTATTGTAATAATAATCATATGATCATGCAACTGCATTTGGTGTATATAATATGATGGTATCCGGAGTCCTGACCTTACTATTATATGCTCGATAATGCAGGTGGTATGTGGACAGTGTGCCAATCAGAGTTTACCGCAACTACGAGAGCCAGGGGGTTCCTTACCCAAACAAACAAGGAATGAAAGTTTACTCTAGCCTTTGGAATGCTGATAACTGGGCAACTAGAGGCGGCTTGGAGAAGATTGACTGGAATTCTGCTCCCTTCATAGCCAGGTACCGCAATTTCAGGGCCAGAGCTTGCAAATGGAATGGACCTCCCAGCATCACCCAATGTGCTGTCAGTACGCCTGGTAACTGGTGGACATCTCCTGCATACAAACAGCTGAGCTTCGCCAAGCAAGGGCAGATGAAATGGGTGAGAGATAACCACATGATCTACAACTACTGCAAAGATTCCAAGCGATTCAACGGCAACATGCCACCAGAATGCTTCAAGCCACAGTACTAACCTTCCAATATCTACACTATCAACCATGTTCCAACTACGCAAACGTATTTTTGTTTCTCTGCTTTCGATTCCATATCAAATTGCTTTCATTATTTTCCCTCATACCAATCTGAGTTTTATTGCATTCTCCCTCCATTAATTCAACGGAGCTCAAACACCGAGTTCAATTATGTAAAACATTTTATACTTCTACAACTGAAAGAAAGTTGGAGATTGATATATCGGAGCTGCTACAATTTGCAATTCAACAGTTCCTTTCAACACCTGATTCGAATGCCGAATGTAGTAATCGACAGTCCACACTAAGTTCTCATATTGAACAGAGACAAGTAGTATGCAGGATCTATATCAAATGAACCAGAGGAGATGAGCTCATTCAATCCCAAAGAAGAAATAGAGCCCTCAAATTCCTCAAAGAAAAGAAAGGATCTTCCATAGACTCAGATAGCTGATATTCTTACAAAAATGGAATATGTCCAGAAATTCGCAGGCATAAAAATCTGAACCTTTCCACTACAACAAATTAGGTGATACAAAGCCAAATTCCAATCACAATGAACCCCGTACCGATCAACGCTAACCCAATCCGAGTTTCTTCGCCCAGGAGCATGGCGAACACGGCGGTGGCGGCGAACGTCGTGGCGTTGGTGACAGGGACGGCGAGCGAAATCGGGGCGTCGCTCAGGAGAGCGAAGAAAGTGGCGGAAGCAGAGAGGTTGATCAAGAAAGGGATGGAATACTGCCAGAACAGCAGGAGGCTGATCGCGCTTCTGAGCGAAGAGATGAGCTTCCGGTGGAGCGCCGTCGATTTTGGCGCGGCGGCGGGAGATCCGGGAGATCTTTTGTCGTACAGCAGAGCCCCGCGGCGGATTAAGGCGTTGGTTGCGCCCCAGATGAGGCCTACGGCCACCATTTTCTCGACGTCACCGGGCATAGATGGCAGTTCACGGTGGCTCTTGGCGGCGGCGATGGTAGTAAGCTTAAACCGGCGGTTGAGCAAAGGGCAAGAAGAGAGACTTCTGTCTTTCCGGTTACCCGACGAACGAATTGCTTGTTGCCGGGTATGGGAAGCAAACCATGGTTCTGGTAACCAGACCGGAACTGTTTGAACCGGTCCAACCGACCCATGGCTTCTAGCAGTTCGGTTTATAGCTCCAGCGAGTCGGGTCTGATAATAGGGCTGCAAATGAGCCGAGTCGAGTCGAGTTTTACCCCAGCTTGAGTTCGGCTCGTTAATAAACGAGTCGAGCTCGAGCTAACTTGTTTACTTAATATCTTGACTTTTATTTGGTACTTCATTTACTATATCATGATACATATGATTTATTTTGTTAGCTAATCTCATATTATACTTTGCTGGTATCATATATCACTTAGGAATAAATTTTAACTACTCCAAATCATGTTATTTCATAGTATCAAAGCAATCTATGATACATAATTTCTTTTTAAAGTAGAAATTAAGACATATTTGCTCACATACTCAATGTGTTAAACTTATATGGTGAGATATATAATTTAACAACCATATGAATAAATCATAAGATATAGATTGATTCGTCCATAATTTGGTAACCGAGTTGGCTTTCTAGCCACATGTTGAGACATATAATGAGCTCTAAACGAGCCAGCTCACGAGTTTAGCTCAACAAGCCACCAAGTCGAGCTAGTTCGCGAGCTTCACGAGCTGAACAAAACTTAGCTCATGTTCGGCTCGTTTATTAACGAGCTGAGTTACAAACGAGCTTTTCTCGATTCGAACGTCGAGCCACTCGCGAACAGCTCGACTCATTTGCAGCCCTACCTGATAGTAACAAATTTTAGGAACCGGGCCATTCCACGCTCACTTTGTTAACCGGTTAGAATTGATTTATCCAAAATGGGGGGGAAAAAAAAAACTGGGGGAGGGTAAATATTAGTTACCCATCATATATAACTACTTATTTATCCATTCAATAAAAGTTATATTTCAATCGCTTAAACTGACATTCAGTAGGATATATTCTTAAGTAAAACAATACAACGCCGGTTAAAGCTTACCACAATATGTATCATAATCAAGAGTTTGGTGATACAAAAACTCATATCATAATAATGACGAATATCATACGATAAAATGATGATAAAAATATACTAACCAATATCTTATCATTACTCTCACAATTCACAAACATCATGAAGGTCTTTCTTACGCCTTACCTTAACCCCATTAGTTCTCATTTCTCTATAATACTATATAAATCAATTTTAGCTTCACTTAAATGATTTATTTGCTATTTGTAGCTACAACGGTTCATGGGTTGAAAACATATGCTTACGTTTGCTCGTAGAAACACAAGGGCCGAAACATCTCGCCTAGAAGTTCCACGATAAGTTAGGTATAAAAAACATAACAAAATAAAATAACATCTAGGTACCCTACATCCCTTTTGAACCTTCACTGAAATTGATCCTACATATTTCATATTTTTATATTTGATAACCCAAGAACATCAGCAACCAACAATGAGTGACAGTGAAGCCTACTAGACCACATTACCCTACCACCCTTTTGAACCTTCACTGAAATTATCCTACATCTTTCATATTTTTTTTTATTTGACAACCCAGGACGCAGTGCCCGGCATTGTGCTACCGTCATCAGGGAGACTTCGGTCTCCTATACCAAGGGTGCCTCCGGGAACACCAAGAAGATGGTACTGGGATTCGAATCTGTGACCTTGTTACATCTCAAGTCCGAAACCCAGCCCTTTACCAACTAGACTGTCTTGCCATCGGCGTCCTACATCTTTCATATGATCTTTACTTAGCCACATGATTCTCTCTCCCTCGTTACCTTTGGCAGAGTCGGCCCTTCAAGATAGCAGGATAATAGGCAATTCCCAGATAAACTGAACTTGAAGCCCCTCTTTAATAATTCAGTGACACAGCTACCAAACCTCAGGCAATACAATTAAGCATTATAAGTAACTACCACACCACCAGCTTCTTCCTCGGATTCTTGCTTTCCACGGCACCATCCACCTATACTTTCCAGCACAATTTCCAGACACCCATAACCAGTTGTATACATCCACTAGCTTTCTCCCTTTTGCTCTTGTTCAAGTAACTTTCTCTTCAGCTATTAACACAACCTGAAACTGGATCTCAAAGGAGACCGGAGAAGAAAGTTCACCTGCCGCCTTGGAATTTGCTTACGAACAGCCCCTCCCCAGTAGCAGCAACCGCATCAAATACGAGAAATAAATCGGAAACTTGCACCCGGTGGTTCGTCTAACCCTTATGCTTCGTCCATCTCCAGATTCCTTACCAACAAATTTTGGCAAAAGCATGAAGCTGTAGGTCGCCCTTGCACCAAACTATCTCCCAGCTGTTACCCAATAATACCTAGATATGATATGCTCGGTAACAATCACAACGGAACCTCAGTTATCCGTCGCTTGTCCATTGCCAACAGCTCGGTACAAGTAAAGCTAAAACTGCATCAAAATCAGCCTTCTCCTCTGAACCCAAACTTTAACTGTAGAAGTGGGGATACCATCTTGCTGGCACCTTTCTTAGTACCAGCAACAAAAAGGAGCGCGCCAGTTTCGGTTTTCTTACATGGATAGAACATGCAAATGGGGAAGCATGCAGTGCTGCAACTGAATCTGGAGCCGCAGTGACACCGACATCCGTGAATATCAATTACAACCGCGAGACATGGCATGGCAGCTTGCAGCCACTTACTCAATCAGCTCGGAACTGTCAGATCTTCCGTAGTTCTGAAACTCCATCATGTCCATGGTTCCCAGTTGTGATTAACTTCTGTGGACAATGTCGTGCTACAAAAGAACCTGCAAATTAGAGAATATTAATCGATAATTGAACAGATCAATATGATCTTCTTCGAAGCGTCTACATTCCATTGACTCTTCAAACCCAGCATCTACTTTACCAAGAACTGTAACAAATTACTCAAAACAAGAGCTCCATATTTCTAGAAAACAGTACTTGACCTATAACTAAAAAAAAAAATATCAATTATCTCATAATTATTCAAACATAAATCAATGTGTGATAGCATGTGGGAACAAATAATTCCACATAAATGAAAGCAGAAAGACACAACATGGATAGAAGAGTTGCCAAATAAATCTCACTTGAGTTACTCGGAAAAACAATGGCAAATGATACAGATATGCCACTGGATGAATGGTTATCACGAATAATGCTGCAAAATAAGCTAAAGAATTACCCAGAAAGTAGAAATGCATTCAAAATTCTTTGTGGTCAAGACAACTTCATACACTAATGACCAGACAAGATCAACAATGAACATAAGTTACCCATCACTTACAAATCCAATGTGCAAGACAAACACGACTCTTGCAAATGAGCATTCAGCGGACAAAGGCGGTATACTACCTGATCAAATGTCAAACTGGCTAGCATGAGAAACATAGCCTACAAATGAAGGGAATATGGTACAAAAAGGTCCATTCGTCTCCCATCATGTCAATGGTAACTATGGTGGATGGTGCAGCTTTTTTTATCCAACTATTACGCACATAAGCTCAGATATACATATTTTTGTGTATCAAGGAAGAGCATACATGCAGAATTCATGAACTCGGAACTGTTGAACTGAGAGATAACCAATACTGTCAAGACCAACTATTTAAAAGACAAGTGTCTTTTGCTAAAAGCTTCACATTTGATTCCGCTTACATGAAATCAGAAATACAGTGTTTGCATGATTAATTTAAGCAACTATGTACAGCACAACCAAGCCTGCGGTAGTTGGTAATTTATAACAGACCTCAAAGAACATATACTGCGGTCCACTTTCAACAAGAACAAAGCACATTGGATTGCAAGCATCTGCATCTCGATTACAATAATAGCTGAAAGCATGATACCAGATCGCCAACTTTTTTTCAGCCTCCAACTGATGTATCATTATAACCTCCTTTGACAACATCACAGCTAACCACAGAACAAATATAAAACTTAGTTGCTGAATAAACAATTATCTAACTAGTAGTGAGTATGCAAACAGGGATGCAGAAACTACCATCCAGATCATTTGGCAGAATGAATGCGCTGCAATGCTGAGATCCAGCTGCCAGATGGAGCAACCTTGCTAGAATGTCCATGGCCACTTGTTGCTTCAGTTGGCAAGCCGCCAGGTTTTGCAGCATTCCTTCTTGACCCAGCAAATGAAAATGAACTAGAAGGCATATGTGCATCACTCACAACCTACAAGAAGCAATTTGTAGGGTGATCAACTGACAAGGGAAGCTACTGGATGACAAATTACACAGACACTGAACCTCCCATGCACCAAAGTCACACTTAAGCTGTGCCTTAAAAGGCCTATGTTAAGTGAGAGGCACTACCATAAGGCAGAACCTAATTATGCGACTAAAGACCAATGAAAAGGTCTTCATAATAGCTCACGCAATGTCAGTTCCCTAAACATGTTTCTTACTAAATATTGTAAAAAAGCTCAATATGCATCTTGTAGTCTCCACTTCAATGAGCTTACATCACACTTAGTTAGCAATATAGATGGTGAATCAGTAACTTCACTGCTATTGCAAATGAGTAAATAAAAGAAGACAACATAAACTTTCGAAAAAGATTCAGAGAATAGCACAGCAAATGCAGTCCACTGTCCATATGGTGAAACAACTGTACTGATTACTAAAGAATAATGTGAGAACTTACGTTCCTGTCAGCATGATTATCAGAAACCACATGCTTGCCAGTTGATGATTTCAATTGCATATGAATGCCATGACCCGTAGATTGTACAACCTCAGAAGCATAAGCAGCATTACTACTTCCTGCACTCGGATGTTACTACTAATGAGAATGAAGCCACAAATATATCTCAAATGCAGAAAAAGTGATGACCATAATCACTATCCTGAAAATGTCATCTGTCTTCTTGGGCTTTGAAAATGTTCTTATCCAATAATCGGTAGAACTCATGGCCAGCAACAAACAGAGTCACGATGTACAAATGATGTTTGGACTTCACACAGTCGTAATGGCTAACATGGAGTGCATGTCGATCTACATATTACACAGATCTGTAGCTCTAACCTTGTTGATTTGCGTTCTCTCTTTGAACTGCATGGCTGTCACTTCTTCCAGTTACTTGCTGCAGCATCAAGTGCATGTTTCAATATCAATGACAATCATTAATGAGGTAAAAGAAAAAAGAGAGGAACAACAGATGAAAGCTAATTAAAGAAAACCCATTTGCAAATTCAAAAACTGACATGGTAAAGGCTAATAAGTTAGCATGAAGAGAGGGGAGGGAGGAGCGGGATATGAAGGTCACACAGCTACTAACCGGCAATCGAGGTTGAGTTTGATTCTTTTGTGCCTGCTGGTACTTTATAATGGTCCAATCGAATACATAATCAAACTCGTATTCTGCATCAACAGAACATAGATTAAGCAAAGGAAATTGCATGGCACATAAACTCACCAGAGAGGTAGTTGTAGAACAGACCATACTACGTTAACTAAACATCTAAAGTAGAATCAATAACTAGAGTTTATCAACGCATACCTTCACGTACAAATAGATCGCGAAATAGGCGCTTCAAGAATCCATAATCAGGCCGTTGATCAAATGTCACTGAATGGCAGTAAACCATGTAAGAAACAAATTCCACCGGATGAGATTTGCATAGAACCTGGGAAGAAGAATATATTGAGTTTTAGGTTATATTCCAACAACATAACTTTCAACAAGTACCAGAATGTAACCGAGCACCTCAATAGGAGTAGATACTTTCTTTTCACATATTTTATCATATTTCTGCTTCTTCGTAGCCGCTTTCAGACCCTGCCATGGAAGGCTGACAACAAACAAGTAAAGTTACACATGCACGCTCCATACAAAAAAAATTCAACAAAATTGAACACAAAACTGTTCCATAAGTCAAGACAACTTGCCATATTTGAAAATCAAAAAACACCAAGTCATCCAGAAATCATACCTTCCTCTCAAAAAATATAGCAACACATAGCCAAGTGACTCCAAATCATCACGCCGGCTTTGCTCTGTAGAACAGCAAATGCAGGAGACTTGTAAGCTCGAGCTAATGGCAGTAGAAGACTATGCAAGTACATAACATTATATTTAACATTACTCCTATGACCTGTCCATATTACAAGGTAAAAGTACTTCCAATGCATCATTCGTACCAATGCCAAGATGAGTGTTGCAACTTGCATAGCGAGCAGTTCCTGTCAAGTTCTTGTTCTCTCTGTACAGTGGCATGGTTCATAGCAAAATATGAGCTAATAGTGACACCAAAAATCAATTTAGTATTATCATTCAAAAGTTTTAAGTCAATTGAAAACAGAACATCAATGCCAGGGGCACAACTAAGAGTACAACAAATTAACTTGGCAAGAAGAACATGAAACGAATGGTATCAGAATCACCTGTAAGGAATATGGCGATTTGATGTTGAATCTCTATATCTTTTCGCAAGCCCAAAATCAATTATATAAACCTGGTAGACATTGCATGGCAACAAGTCAGTAAATCCGCACAAACAGTTATGACTAGACCCTAGCGAATCATTTTTCAAAAAACAAAAAAGCATATAACTTTCGACGTTCATCACCTGGTTTGCTTTACGACCAAGACCCATGAGGAAGTTATCAGGTTTAATGTCTCTGTGCAGAAAACCTTTCGAATGTACATATTCAATCCTCGTAATCTGCAATTCCCAGCACAGATATAAATTACTAGGTACAGCTGCAAATCAAACTGTATCATATAGATAGAACACGAAACTTACCGCAAACAGGGAAAAATCAACAACAAACAAAGAAAGACAGGATACGCATAGCAACGATAACTACTACAAACTAGTGAAGACAAGAGCTAGCACCATTTCAAAGGCGGTTGATGATGCATACACATCATTCACCACCACATGTACGAGTGAAGAGAAAGAGGAGTAAGGGAACAAGAGGAACAAACATGGCTAAGCAAGAACCAAGCTTACCATTTGCTCAGCCAACATCAACACAGTCTTCAGCGAGAACTTCCTCCCACAGTAGACAAACAGGTCCTCAAGGCTCGGCCCGAGCAAATCAAGCACTAGCGCATTGTCCTCCCCGTCCAAACCGGACCACTTTATGCTGGGAATGCCGCCTGCAACAGTAACCAATTTGAACAATCACATTCAAGTTCCAACCACACGAAGCATGTAAAAAAAAAAAAAAGGAGAGCCGCTTGGTCAAATCATCGTGCAGAAAGAGCTTCCCATACTTCCTCCTTGCAGGATATTATAAAGCTTGGCCTCGTAAAGCAACTGTGGATGCTTCGTCTTACTCTTCTCCTACGAACAACAGCACAAAATGCACAATTTAGCTGTACAGTCACCAATTAGTACACAACATCCCGCCCATTCCATTCCAACCAAGTTCAAATCCCCCCTTTCGTCATCCACATTCGTTTAACCAACAAACACAGCTCTCGTGCACTACAAATGGCGAACCAAACACAATTGCCGAGAGAGGGAGGGCACTTACAATCTTCACTGCTACGATCTCGAACGTATCGACATGAGTAGCTGCAAAAGGCGCAACAAGCAGAAGAGCAGCAGCAATTAGGTCTAGAACGAATCGAACCGCAACAGAAACAGAAACGGACGCAGGACGGATTCCGCTCAATTGGAAGACAGCAGAGCGGAAAGACTGACCGAGAAATATTTCACCAAAAGATCCGCTGCCGATCTTCCGACCTAGCTTGTACTTTCCGCCGACGAGCCGCTCCATAAGAAGAGGAGCTCGGCGTTCCGGTTCCCCGATAATCGAACTAGAGCTTGACCGAAATCTAAACGAAGTCGCGAAGCCGGCTGGGTGTCGGGATCGGCGATCTCGGCGGCCGGAGAAGTGGAGCGGCGGAGCTGATTGACCAGAGGGAGGGGGGATTAGGATTGTGCCTTTTTGCTCTCCGTAACTGAAGCCGAAGAAGAAGAAGAACTATTGACAGAGAGACAACAAGCACGAAAGACAGAACGTAATATATGATGTGCAGAACTACAGATAGAGAGAGCGGAGACAGAGAGAAAGGAAGGCGTGGGGTTTTCGGCTGGTGAGGGCAAAGACGGGAATTCGCTTTGGGACGTTTTCCTTTTATTATTATTATATTTTATATCCATTAAAAGTAGGACAGGTTATTTGGTTTTATCAGAAACCAGATCCGAACCGGGACCGGATAGCAAACAATCTAATCTCGTATTCGGGTTTAGATTTGAGGTAAAAAAATCGTATGAGACCGGATCGAAAACCTGACAAAGACCGGATAAGAGAGCCTCAACACTCAAAACTTAACCAATTCCTCACCCTTTGAGGCCTCAAGCCACTCAAATTCCCATAAGCTCAATCTAAAATCAAGACCGAATTGGGACCAGACCGGATCAAAATCGGACTGTATCCAATCCAATCCAATCTTTGGTCCTTATATTCCCAGAAAGACCGGACTGGGACCGAAACAAATTCGGGCCAATTTAACTGGACCGGACCGTATAGCCACCCCTAATTAAAAGGGTGGAATATCGGCGGCAATATGATTCAGTTGCTTTTTAAGTTTTAACTAGGGCTGCAAATGAATTGAGTCGAGTTGAACTTTATTCTGGTTTGAGCTTGGCTTGTTTATTCATGAGTTCAATTAAAATGTTAGTCATAACCCAACTGCCTGTATAATACACTTAATATTCATATTTAGTTAATTGAATGGTTAACTTAACTATTATTTATACATTAATTTATTTTTGAATATTTATTTTTACAACTATTGGCGTACTATTAAACCTAAATTGAAGATTATGTAAAATATCCGTACGAATTTTATATGTACTATATTTGACTAACTATGCTAGACGGAACTACAGACTACAAGAGGCAAAGTGAATTGTCTAGTGAATTTATTATAGATAAATGTTAGTCACTTTTTCCTAATTGTTAGTCATAACCCAACTGCCGACCGCCTACCCAACTCAACCCGAATAAAATGTGAATGGATTACGTGTCACAATTGTACCAAATCGTTAATTAGCGGGTGGGTCAATTTGACACATGAATCCCCAGCCCATTCATCACCTACCCCTAGCATTAACGGAGTATACCATTAATAGATATTTGATGACCAATTGTGAAACAACGTTTAAAACAAATGACTAACGAGTAAATAATTTCTTTTCAAAAATCAGAGCAACAATATTAGTAATAAACATGTAATTTAGTTTTTATATATGGTTGTCTCCATTTTGCAGGATCTTCTTTTCTTGGTAGGATAGGATTTACGGAATGTTTTTGGTATCGTGGGACATTATGGACAGTCACTTCTGGTTTTATTTCCTACCTCCACACGTTTTGAAGATTTTCCTTATATAAAACGACGCCAACTAACTTGATTACTAAAAAAATAACTCTTTGCCTCTTTGGCCCACACATAATTTTCTAGTAATAATAATCCTATAATGTAACAAATCACCACCTATATATTTTCTTATGGATGTATCACCCATGATATTAGGGTGTTCATTTCTACCAACTTTAGCGTAATAAAAAATGTGTTGAAATAAGTCGAGCGCGCGAGGTGTGTCTTGTTTGGCTAGTCAGACTCGTGCTTAATACCAAAAACATTGCTAAGAAATTAGTAAGAGTAAATTTTCTTTTTTCATAATACATTATTAAAAGCAAGTTTCCAATGAAAATAAAATTATATTTTTAAATCAATTAGTAGCAACAAAATGATATGAAAATGTTTAAAAAAACAAATTTAGCCCCAAATGAATCATCGGCACTGCACAAGGATGACACGCATAAATCGAGAATCATCCTCACTTAATCTGAACCCAGATCCCTTCACTCGGCACCCCCTGATTTACAACGAACAACAAGTAATACCCTGTCGGAGCAATCGTGGTGTTGGGAGGGGTCCATACATCGATGCTATAGACTCCAGGCCCATTGGGCTTCACCGCCTCCAAGCCCAAGTCCAACAGCCTCATGTTCATCGAGACACTGTGGGTGGTGAACGCCGGCACGTACATCGTCACCCTGACGTTCTCCTGCTTCACCGGTTCGACCTGGTTCACTTTAAACTGCACGGCGATCTTCTGGTTGTACCCGAGCTTCTCCGGCGTCGCCGCGGGGTCGATCTGGGGCTTGAACTTCTCGAGCGCGGGGTCCAGGTAAGGCGGCGAGAACTTCTCCGCCCTCAACTCCGTCGGGAACATCGCGTCGTAGATGTAGCCGTTGTTGGTGTTGCTGCCGGCGACCAGGACCCTGCCGTCCTGGAGAACGGTGGCGGTGGAGTGGTACATCCTGGGGATGGTGGTCGGAGCGAGCTCTCTGAACCTCTCTCCTCGCTTGACACGTGGATTGTAGAGGACGGGTGTGAAATTAGGGTCCCGAGCGAAACCCCATCCAGAAGATCCTCTTTTAGCGCCGCTGAGGATCAGGACCTCGCCGGAGGGTAGAAGTGACATATCACCCATGAGACGGGGCGAGGGCATGAGGTCTCGCTTCCAGACCGGGTTCGGGTCGGTGATCCGCATCCGGCCGCAGTCCTGGAGAGCGGCGTAGAACACGTTCTCGGCGGCCTTGGTGTAGGAATCGGCGTGGGCGGAGCCGCCACAGATGAGGACCTCGGCGGCGACGTTGCCCTGGTTGCCGGAGTGAAGTTTCAGTGGGAGGAGGACGGACTGCCCGGAGGCCGGGTAGTTCCGGTGGCCGCCTTGAAGCGGAGGCAACTCCTTCACGATCTGGTTGGTGTTGGGGTTCAAAAGGATGGCGCGGTTGTTGGCGAAGATGAAGACGTTGCCGTCGGTGCTGAGGTAGACGAAGGGGTAGAGGTTGTTCTCGTCCTTGTCGGTGGTCTGGGTCAGGAAGTCGAACTTTATCGGCGCCGCGTTGTGCTGGCCTTCCGGTGGGATGAACTCATAGCTGTGGGCGTCTCTGCCGCCGACCACAATCATCTTTCCGTCCGGCATCTGGGCCTGGGTTGCGTACCTATTTTTCCACAAAGACACATAAAATATTTCGAAACGTACGAAATATAGTAAATATGGTAAAGGACAATGTAGTAGGAGTTGCAAAACGAACGATACACAATTTGGTTTTGGAAGATATGACACTAAAAGTTGTACTGCAGATTGGGGGAAGCCTTCAAGTTGCATCAGTTTTGTTTCTCCCTTACTACACTGTGAAGGTTTATTATATGTGAGCCCGAAGGGCGAACGAAGAAGAACGAATATACTCAAAATTTGTGAGAGGTTATTAAAAAAAAAACGACATTTGTGGCCTCCATTCGCAAAACAATCACGGGTGCAAAAAAAAAGTAATATCCAAAATGGTTTGGCCACTATACTTTCTATGACATGGTAGATTTGTGACAAAAAGTTACTTGAACGGACCACTACTATCTCCTATTTTATGAACTTTTTTGGTAACACATTTACGAACTTTTCATCATCACTCAAGCCAAACCTTACTCATTTTGTGAAATACTGGTGATTTCATTTTAGACCAACAATGGATTTGGATTCATGATAAACCGATGGGACTCATGGTGACGACCCACGCCTCGATAAAAAAAATTGCGGTAAATTGCACAAATTATAATTAATGACGTGACCGATTATAACCACCCACCAGGTATGAGAATTGGTCATGCCCTCATTTGGGCCAAGCAAGTGGCATTCGCCTCGCGGTTAACTATTATAGCCCATGGCGGAAAGGGGGCATGGAGGAGAGGGGTCCTAGTAGGACCACACTTGGTCAAAAAACGGGGCAATAAAAAAACTTCATATACAGCGGGTTTAGCATATGATCCCTCAAGTTTAGAATCCTATACTCTTATCAATATCAGCTCACATAATGACCACAATCAATTCAAGTTCATTAAGTACACATACTCTTGTGTTATTAAACGTTTTAAGTACCCTGCAGCAGCGAACTTAAAATCTGGCTACACCAATGACTATAGCCTAAAGTTTTGTAGCTAAAGATCTTGGCAAAGAAAAAGAATGTTATGATATCATATCCTTACCATCTAGGAGCAGCGAGAGCGGTAGGGTATTCCCTCCAAGTGCAGCCTGGGCAAGTGTCCAAGTATCTCACCGTGTTAGCTCCTCCTTGGAAACCGCCGGTGCTCACAAGGTTTCCCTCCAGGGTCAAGCCTCCAGACGAACACCATGTATCAGTTTTTAGCTATCAATAAAAAACATGCCAACCCAACTTTCAACCATCGAGTAATCACCATAGGTTTTGATAAGAGATTTTGAAGGTTAAGTTGAGATCGAGTTATTAACCTCAAGTGGAGTGAGTTGGGCGGTGGTCATGTCCATCAAAACAGAGTGAGCAAAGCAATCCTTCTCCCCTGTCTTCTCATCTAGAATACGACACTGTCCGTTGGGCAGGAGGATCTTCGATATCCTCCAGATCGTGGCGTCGTACATCAAAACCTTGTTCACCTTGTATCAAGGAGATATTACAAGGTTTAGAGGAAGTTATCATCATCGACTTTAGTCTCATTGTCAATGTTTAGTTATATAGGTTTCGGTTTGAGTTGTTATGTTTTTTTTATAAGTTAATCGTTCTCCAAAAGCAAGCTGGTACGATCTGTCTTATAGTGCCAAGATTTTTTGCTTATTTAAACCCAAGTATGAATGAGAAACACAAAATATTTCTAGGGTTTTTGCATTTCACAACTCATCTTTTGTTGTTACCTTGGGCAGCAGGATGGCGTGCATGGAACACACCCCGGTGTTGTCGGTGAAGAGCTCCCACTTCCCGTTGAACCCGGTCGGGTTCACGAGGTGGACGTCGGGGGCGCGCTTTCCCTTGGCGGCGGCGCCTGCTGCGGCGTCGTCAAGGCCTGCGGGCTGGAACGCGGTGGCGCCGCCCGCGGCGCCACCGGCGTCCACCTTCAGGCCTCCGTCCGCCTTGATGGCCTTCACCTTGGACTCAGTGAGGCCGGCGGCGTTGCCAACGGTCTCCTTCTTGGCGTCGGTTGTCAGAAGATCGTCGATCTGATCGTCCAGAGGGGTCCCGATGTCTTCGGGGAGCTTCTGTTTCTGGTAGTCGTTCTTGTTCCCGAACGGGTTCCCGAACTTCTCGTGGGGTCCGAGGACTTTCTCCCGGTTGAGCTCCTGGAAGTTCTTGGGGTCGTAGTCCTCCGGGGCCAGAGGGGCGGTGCCGCCTGCCGCCGCCTCGTGGGCGGACGCCGGAACCAACAACAATGACAACAACAAGAAGAGTTGCGGGGAGAAGAAGAGGAGGAGAAATGGTAGTGATTTGATTTTTTTGTTGTCCGCCATTGTTGTGGTTTGTTGCATGGTCTGAATGAATGTGGGAGATGATCTTCTTGTGTATTTAAACGTTTCTCTGGTCTGAGGGGTTTGTTTTGAATTGGATGGCTGGTAGATTTTTCAGCAAGTTTCTCCTCCTAGTTTCGTGGGATGACGCAGGATGTGGAATGATTTGGAACATGTTTGGTTTTTTTCAGTTGATCCTTTGTTTGGTACGAATTTGTCAAATTTGCTATTGTTGGGGGCTTCTGTTCTTGTGAGATCCTGAGGTTATGGCTAATGTCTCAAAACCTTGTAAGCTGGCAAAAAACACCTTTAGCGACCATAAAACTCAAAATGGTCACAGGAAACTTGTCAGTGAAAGTGAAAAGGCTAATTGGCCATCACGAACAAACTGAAGCGTTACCAAATGGTACACACTTTAGATTACGATGCTAAATTGCAATGTCTTACACGTGACCATTAATCATGTAACTTTTTTTTATCAGGTAACTAGAAGTAATGATGTATGTTGAATTAGATTAGGAGTTGTACACGAGATCTTTCACTTATTGAAGAACTATATTATCAACGGATAACAAGTTGTTTCGTGTGATATAACTTCTAAATTATATATTATATGTAAGCTTTTCGGGGTTTTTTTTATAAATATAAATGGATGCAAATAACATCCTATATTTAGTTCATAGCCAAGCTTGTTTGGAGAATATCCCAGAGAATCATATACATGGTTCAATGATGTAGCATATAGGATCGGTTATACAAATGATATGAAAACCAAACAGTAAAAAGTGCGTTAGACTAGTCAAATAGTCTGCACATTTGTTATTTGTTACCTACTCCATAAATATGGGAGTAAAAAAAAGGTATATATCTTTTATAAAAAAAGGTATATATCACTACTTGGGTGTGCGTGTTAGAGGTTGAAGTCGTTCGTTTTGTTTTCAGTCGTCTCGTGAGCAATCTGTATTTTTTCTTAATTTATTGTCGATAATGCGAGATACCTTGAATCAAAACAACCTCCTACTCCCAATGAAGCAACTCCTTGAAACGATGTATAACTAGGACTGGGCATGTGGGCGGATCATCGCTGGGTTTGGGTGGATCCACCCGCATTTGACCTGAATTTTGTTGTGTGGGTGGGTGACGGGTTGCGCTGAGCCTGAAAGCATCCGTCGGGTGGCGGGTGGGTTGTCGCCGGGTGCGCGGGTGACCCGCTCAACCCAACAGCAAAAAGAGCAAATTCGTTGGCGCTGGAGAGTGGAGATGTTAGATGGAAACTAGAGCTGCTCATGGAGATTGAACCTCAAAGCCAATCTTCCAAATTGCGATCCCTCTTCTTCCCTTTATTTTTTTCTTTTGAGTCTTGTGCCTAGATCACCTCTATTTCCTCCATTGATTTATTTACTTAGTTCCCTGCACCTGATAATCATCTCCATCCGTGAAAAAACTCCTCCATAATAGAATTTTTGTTAAATTTCAGAACTAATTTGGTATTTTTTTCTTCCTATTCCATCTTCTTGTTTCCCCTGATTATTCTCTACACCGATTATATATATCATGTCAAGTTGACTCTTTTATATTGTGTACATATTTCTTCTATTTTGACTTTTCTTCAACTAGTTAGAGTTGATCTTTCAACTTGTTAAACTTAATTACACATTCTATTATCACTATTTTTCATTCATGAAGTATTTTCCCATTCGTTTTATCGTAAAAAGTACAATTAGCGTGTATTCGTTTCAAATAACATGTAAAGAGTGAGTCAACCTGCAACCCCGCCCAACTAACCGTGCGGGTTTTACCCACCCCAACTCACAGAAGCATGGAACAAGGCATAGATATCGAGGTACCCGCCCCAACTCGTCTCGACCACTAAGTAATAAATAATAATAAGAGAAAAAAACTTTCTTTCTCGATTAAGTATAGAGATGTGGGACCAAAATCATCTCTCTAAGTCTGCAATTATCTACTATAATCTCCTTTTTTTCTCTCAATTCTTCTAAACATCGGGGGGGGGGGGGGGGGGGGGGGGGACAAAAAAAACAAAATCGGAACAGAAAACACGCTAACCAGAATATACTATCAGAAACATCCATCACTTGAGCTGCACCCAGACGGCTTCCGTTGGGAGCATATGGTGAACGACGCTGAGCATGAAGTAACCCTCCGGCGCCACCGCGCTGCTCGGCGGCGCCATGCACGTCACGTCGTACCTCCCTTCCCCAACGTTAACAGCGTCCTTCACCAACAGCTTCACCAGCCGCTGGTTCATCGCCACGCCGTGGGTCGTAAACGCCGGGACGTACATGGTCACCTTGAAGTTCTTCAGGAACACCTTCTTCTCGTTCAGCTCGATCTTGATGGTGACCTGCTGGCCGTACGTCATCGTCTTGGGGCACCCACCGTCGACGATCTTGGGCTTCTTGTCGGCCCGCGACGGGGAGAAGTAGGGAGGGGAGAATTTCTCGACGCGGAGCTCGGTCGGGTACATGGCGTCGTATATGTATCCGTTGTTGGTGTTGCTGCCGGCGATCAGGACTTTGCCCTCGGGAAGGACGACGGCGGTGGAGTGGTACATCCTCGGGATGGTGGTCGGGGTTAGCTCTCTGAAGAGGTGGGTTTTGTCCGGTGATTTGTAGTTGAAGAGGACCGGTGTTAGGTTCGGGTCGCGGGCGAATCCCCAACCAGATGCGCCTCTTTGTGCGCCGTTCACGATGAGGACTTCGCCCGTCGGGAGGATCACCTGTTGATATATAATAAGAGAATCATCAATCGTCAAAGTAGGGTAAAAGTAAAGAAAGGTTTTGAAACTAAAAGGTTTTATTCGTTAATATGGTATTAGAGCTTTCGACCATCAGGTTGAGGTGTTCGAAGTTTTGAATCTTTATTCTCAAATATAAATAATGGTTTAGCAAAAGAGATGATCGATCTCCAACCTGCACAAACAAACTGAAAGCTCACAAACAGGTTTCGTTTGGGACTGAGTGGTTTTGTTTGTTAACATGGTATTAGAGAGCATTTGACCGTAAGGTTTGGTCTTTCAACCTTTGGATATCCTTCACTCCATTATATAAACAATGACCAATACTGCAACATTGTTTATGTTCAATCTGCACAAACTGAAAGCCCACGAGTAGGTTTTCGTTTGCGACTAAATTGTTTGTTCTTTAACATGATATCGGAGCTTCGATCGTGAGGTTTGGAGTACGAAACTTTGAATCCTTACGACGACGACACCCCAATATTATATAAACAATGTTTAAGCAAAATGGATGATGAATAACCTATGCAAGCTGAAAGTCTGGACTTTCGTTTGAGAGTGCGTGCAAACGGGGAAAAAGGAACCTTATATAAAATTCATAAAAACCTCTTTTTAGGAGTGATATAGGTTTGTTTTCAGTTATGTAATACTCAAAAAATTCAAACTTGCGATCTTCAGGTTCACGACCAGTACCAAACCCTTATTCGTCGAAACTTTGAATTCTGATGAGTGACGACCCCAAATATAAAATAATGGTTTAGCAAAAAATTGTTCAACGTGTACAAAACTGAAAGTCTGAACTTTATTTGACTGTGTGAAAAAAAGAGAATCGCATATAAAACTAATAATAACACTCTTTTTTCCAACAACTCAAGTTATCGTGACTATATAATTTACTGGTAAGATGAGTTAGAGAGAGTTGAAGGATTATTACCATGTCCCCCATGACCCTAGAGGTAGGCATGAGCTCCCGTCTCCAGTTGGGATTGGGCCTGGTGATCTTCAGCCTGCCGCAATCCTGAAGCGCCTCGTAGAACATGTTCTTGGAAGCGAGCGTGTACGAATCAATGTGGGCAGATCCGCCGCAGACTAGCACCTCGGCGTCAGGGACCTCGTTGGGATCCTCGGTCTTCACCTCGAGCGGCAGGAGCACCGCCATCCCGCTGGCCGGGTAGTTGCGGTGGCCGCCGGGGAGCACGGGGAACTCCTTGACCACGGTGTTGGTGTTAGGGTTGAGGAGGACCGACCGGTTGTTGGCGAAGACGTTCTTGTCCGGTGACAGGAAGACGAAAGGGTAGAGGTTGTTCTCGTCAGGGTCGGTGGTTTGCTGGAGGAAGTCGAAGAAGAAGGGCTTGGTGTTGGATGTTCCTTCCTGTTGTGGGATGTACTCGAAGCTCTGGGCGGCCCGACCGCCGATGACAATCATCCGGCCGTCGGCGAGCTGGGCCTGGGTGGAGTACCAGCGTGGGGCGGCGAGGGCTGAGGGGTATTCTCTCCACACGCTCTTGGGGCAGTTGTCGAGGTGTCGAACCGTGTTGGCGCCGCCTTGGAACCCGCCGGTGCTGATCAGGTTTCCGTCCACCGTCAGCCCTCCCGACGAGCACCACGTGTCGGTGTGGAGCTGCATTGAATGCCCATGCAACAGTTCGTTTAGTCCACACATGACAATGACACCTAAAGAGCCACAACACCTAATTTACCTATTGTTGTGTTTATTTCAAAGGATTGAAAAAACGTAGCCCAAGTTGTACCAGAAACGTCAGCACGGTAGAATATTTTTATGCTGAAACGGTTACATAATTGTGGTTCAACCATTTCATACCGTGCTAAATACCACTTATCGCGGTTTTGCTTCCAGCATTAGGTTTTTTCTGGTAGAACCAACGAAACACAAAAATATGTGAATCGAGACGAGAAATGTTAAATTACCTCGAGGGGGACGAGCTCAACATTCTTGATGTTGAGCAGAACGGAATGCGCATAGCAATCCTTCTCCCCCGTGGTCTCGTTCAGAACCCGGCACTGGCCGTTGGGGAGGAGGATCTTGGAGATCCGCCAGATGGTGGCGTCGTACATGAGCACGTGGTCACAGTTTGGGAGCACGATGGCGTGCATCGCGCACACTCCCGAATTGTCGGTGAACAGCTCGAACTTGCCCAGGAAGTCGTCCACCGGCGGGGAGATCACGGGGGCGGCGGCGGGGCCGCCGACGAACTCGTGGAGGTCGGTGGCCTGGAACAGTGGGGTCCCGATGTCGTTGGGGAGCTTGTCTCCCTTGAAGTCGTCCGGGTTGCCGAACGGGTTGCCGAACTTCTCGTGCGGGCCCAACACTTTGTCCTTGTTCAGCGCTTTGTACAGGTTGGCCGGGTCGAGCCCGTCCGGTCCGGCCGCCGTCGGGCCGGCCGCGTCGTGGGCGGACACCACCGCGGCGGAAAGGAGGAGGAGGAGGAGGAGGCGTGGCGGGAAGAGTGGCTTCATTATTACTGTTA
Organism: Linum trigynum; assembly: GCA_964030455.1. Classification (NCBI taxonomy): domain Eukaryota; kingdom Viridiplantae; phylum Streptophyta; class Magnoliopsida; order Malpighiales; family Linaceae; genus Linum; species Linum trigynum. The sequence goes on along the minus strand of OZ034822.1, from coordinate 42,134,739 downwards.
GATGTTTATTTATTAGTGATTGATGATTTACTGTGTTTCCTTTTTCACTGTTTTTTTTTTCTCTCCTTATATAAGGCTGCTAGGGTAATTTCCTCCCAAAGATAGATTGACTATTTTTGTTTTCATTTTTCTTGTCCAGTTCCTTCATTGCTTTTGCTCAGAACGACAATGTCCCTATAGAGCTCTTCTAGTGCTAATAGTGACTTGATCCTCCACGACTGCAATTTCATCCTTGAATATATTTTTGATACCCTCGTGAAACAATGGATGTATTCAAGGATGGATAGAAGGAATTGAAGTCAATACATGTTGAATCCTTTTGGTGAACATGTATGTTATCTGGTTTTCTGTTTCCAAATTACTCAGACTGATAAGATTCGACTCGAGGAATTGTCGAACCACATAACAGCCGATCTTTATGTGTTTTGTTATCTCGTGAAACACTGGATATTCTGCATTGTATGCCGCAGAACGAATCAGGTAAAGGTAAAGAAGAATCTGGTGAAAATTGGCCAGGTTCTGAAACAGGAGAACTTGGAACAAGTTCAGGTGGAATGGAGGTAATGTAGGAAATGGTGGAGGAATAGGATTGGTTGCAGGAATAATTTCAGAAGAAGGAATGAAGCAGGTATGATGTGTTTACAGAATATCACATTTCGAGAAAAGAAAACCTTCTGATCAATGCTGTCAAAGCCGAGCCGGAGTATGGCCCGGTAAAGTGAACGGCTCGGTCATTAGTGGTTCAGTCGGCATTAGACCGTTTAAAAACCGTTTGAGAACCGGTACATTATAAACAATATAATATCATAGTAGAACACACATAAAGTAATAATTCAATGATTTAATGAGTAAAAATGATAATTACAGGTACCATTTAATAATTGTACACAACATATATATACAACAACTAAAAAAAAAACCTAACCTAATCCTAAGCGACAACGCCGCTTCCCCACCCATCACTCTCCTTCCTTCCGCTTCCCCATCCCCCTCCCTCTCTCCTTCCTCCTCTCCCACCGCCGCACCTATTTTCATTTTTCAGCCACTATAGCCTTCTGCAATTCCTCAAAAATTCATCACCTCATCCTTTCTTAACCCGTAAATGCTCTTCCTCATCCCAATCCGCGAAATGGCTCGGATTCAATCCAAGCCTCTGGTGAGACAGGGCAGCTTAGCGAGGAACTGCTTGCGACGGTGGCGACGGGATGGAACCGCCGGGAGCGGGGAGCTGCTTGCTACAACAAGGACTGACGATGGCGATGCGATGGCGACTGGGGATGGCGATGCCGTCGGGAAGCGCCGATGCCGGGACAAGAGGTGTTGACGGCCGATTCCACGATTGGCCTTTTCTATTTTTTTTAGGGTAAATCAAACGGCCGAACCGCGCGACCGGCTCGAGCGGTTAACCCTTCGGCCGCTCGCCGGCCGCTGTATAAAACCGTGGCGGTTAAATAGCTGATCCGAGCCGGTTTTACGGCTGGGTGGCGGCTTTGGCAGTCCGGCCGGCCGGCTCGGTTCGGCTTTGACAGCACCGCTTCTGATCATCCAAGTCAAGTTACTTGTAACCTTTGATGCCTGGAGGAAAGCCAAAGAAGATGAATTTGTGTGCTCTAGGAAAGAACTTGGTTCTGTTATGTCCAAGGGTACTATCATAGCATAAACATCCAAAGACTCGTGAATGGGATAGATTAGGGGTTTTGCCATACAGGACTTCATAGGGAGTTTTATTTTTCAGGGTTGTGGTATGTGATCTGTTAATCAGGTAAACAGAATGAAAAATGAAATCAAATCAGAATTTGAGAGGTAGTCCATATTGAAATTTTAAAGCTCGAGCCACATATAGAATATAATGATGTTTTCTTTCTACACGAGCATTATGTTGTGGTGTTTCAACACACGACATTTGATGAATAATGCCATGTTGAGAAAAGAAATCTGGTGTATGAAATTCTGATCCTTGGTCAAACTTGATTGTCTTGATAGATTTTTTTGTATTGGTTTTTTATCATGACAAAGAAATCATGTAGGAGTTTTCTAGTTTCACTTTTGAATTTCATCAAATAGGCCCAAACACATATGGATTTGTCATCAACAAAGTAAGGAAATACTAAAAACTATTGTAACTCGAGGTAGCTAAAGGACCCCATATGTCAACATGAAAAATATCAAAGACATCAGTAGCAACAGACTGACTAGAAAGAAAGGGAAGACGGTTTTGTTTGGCTAGATGACATATTTCACAATGATATATAAGATCGGAATCTATGCTAGGTACAACTTTTTGTATTTCCTTTGTTCTGTGACGTGAAGGATGTCCAAGTATCTAGTGCCAAAGATCAAAGGTATGAGGTGTGTAGTTATATTTCTTGAGGGAATTGACATGTATAGAAGGATCTTCTGTGGGTTTGGTATAAGTTGATAAAGTCCTCTAGTCTATTGGGCAAAACCAATCTTCCTCATGGTGAGTAGGTCATGGATATGACAAATGTTTGATTGGAATGTGAGTGAAACAGGTAAAGACTTAGTGAGTTTACTAACTGACACCAAGTTAAAGGAGAAGGCTCGAACTGACAACACTTCTTGAATTTCAAAACTAGAAACCAAAGAAACATATCCAGAATGAGTGGCGTGGGTTTTGGAACCATTTGGCGAAGTGATGTAAGTGATTTGAATGGGTTTATAACTAGTAAAACAAAATAGAGAGCATGCAACACGGTCTATAGCACCAGCATCCAGATACCAAACACTGACAAACACATTCATTGGTTGCATAGTAAAGTATGTTGATAAGGTATATTTACCTGCAAAGTTTGGATTCACTAACATATATCTCATCACTGAATTGACCATTGGATGATTCTGCGAGGAAGATGGTGGATTCATGTTCTATCCAGGTGACACTGGTGAAGTGGGTGGTTGTGGTGGACTGATTTGGCACAGTAGTTTTTCAAGTCTACCCAGATCATTCATAGACAACATTATGTTAGTGAATCCATCTCCATTGTTCTCAGAGACATGCTTAGAATAAGGTAGAATACCACCACCCATATATGTTCCTTGGATTTGACCAACAAAGCTAGAAGAGGGTTCTGACTCTTTGTTCTTCCTCTTCAGCTTAAAACAATCTGCTATAACATGATTTTCCTTCTTGCAATATCTACAGAAAATGTTACCCTTTGGTACCTCTTTACCTGTGCCCTGACTAATTGCAAGTAATGCTACAGAATCCACTACTTGTGCTTCTTGGTTAGGTTTGATCAGTTGCCTTTTATGTTGGACAACATAGTGAAAAGCAATCTCCATTTATGGTAAGGGATTCACCATGAACAGGTTTGTTCTTGTTCCTCCATAAGCATCATTCAAACCAGTAATAAACCTAGTTACAAATTCATTTTCTCTATACTTCCTAACAGTAACTTCAGTTATACGAGCATCATGTCTACCTCCTAAACCACCACATGTACAACTCAAAATAGGCAAGAATTGAACCAATTATTTCCAGCATGCTTTCAATTAAGTATAGTATTGATTGGCTGACTTGTTGCCTTGCTTAAGAGTATAGACTACAGTCTAAAGATCAATAAACTCAAATATTGTCAACCTGCTCAAATCTTTGGCCTAGATCTTTCTAGAGTAGTCGTGCATTGTCTTTGGAAGAAACGCTATCCACCAAGTTTGGGTCAAGAGATCAAAGAATCATAAAGTAAACAACAGTATTGCTATGTTACTAAGTTGGGTAGTGCTCAGTGCTCACTGGTTAGATCTGGAGCTGGTAGAGATCCATTGATAAAGCCCAGTTTGTTTTTTTTCTTTTCGAAGCAACTCTATTCGTCGTACTCCAAAGATTGTAGTTATATTAGATGTCCTGGTGAGCTTGATTGAAAACACGTACCAGTGCCTCATTAGAGTTTACGTAGTATTTGCTCCTGTATCCATTGTTGTGTTTATAGGGTAATAGAAGAATAAAGGAAGGGAGAATGCGGGATGAGTATGGCGGAAACCCTAGATGTCTGAACCGAACTCTGATATCATGTTAGTGAACTAATCAATTGGTCCCCAATAACACGAGTTGTTGGGAAATGGGTTGTTAACCTTTTAATCTCTTACATAGTCCGTCCATTGTATTTTGCTCCTTACTTGTTAAGTTGTTGTGTTTATAGGGTAATAGAAGAATAAAGGAAGGGAGAATGCGGGATGAGTATGGCGGAAACCCTAGATGTCTGAACCGAACTCTGATATCATGTTAGTGAACTAATCAATTGGTCCCCAATAACACGAGTTGTTGGGAAATGGGTTGTTAACCTTTTAATCTCTTACATAGTCCGTCCATTGTATTTTGCTCCTTACTTGTTAAGTTATTATAATTGATGTACCCCACGAACCGAGTGGCTAAACCGGTCTTGGGTTTTTTCTTCTTACAACCGGATATCGAACCGTTGAAGGTTTATTACGTTAATTTTATCCCTTGGAAATCTATTTGTAGCGGTGTTATTAAGACCAGGTCGATACAATCGGTAAAAAACTGGTGACCGACCACCAGCTCGATACGGGTGATATGTTTAACCGTCTTTTAGGAACCGAATGGTTAGACATCGGTTCATATGGCTAGCTGCTTGGACCGTTCGAACCGGACCGACCGGCCAAATAGACAAACCAAATAAACATGCATCTTGCAAACAAAATATAGTCAGGTGAAAATTCGATCCGAATCGATTTATTACAAATTCATGTCACGTACAACTTTGATCAGACTCACATCTGAGGAGTAAAGCTCAGCAAGCCATTAACAAAAAAAAACAAAAAAACAAAATTGAATAATAATTAAAATGAACACGTTGTCGAATCAATTCTTGAGCTGAACCCAAACGGCCGCGCTGGGGAGGCGCAGTTTGTAATAAACCACGCTCAACAAAAAGTACCCCTCCGGCGCCACCGCGGTGCTCGGCGGCGCGTTGCACGTCACGTCGTACCTCCCTTCCCCAACCTTCACGGCGTCCTTCACAAACAGCTTGATCAGCCTCTGGTTCATCGCGACGCCGTGGGTCGTAAACGCCGGGACGTACATGGTCACCTGGAAGTTCTTCATCGACACCTTATTCTCGTTGAGCTCGACCTTCACGGTGAACTCCTGGCCGTACTTCAGCTCGTTGGGGCACCCGCCGTCGACGATCTTGGGCTTCTTGTCGGCCCGCGACGGGTCGAAGTAGGGCGGGGAGAACTTCTCGACGCGGAGCTCCGTGGGGAACATGGCGTCGTAGATGTATCCGTTGTTGGTGTTGCTGCCGGCGACGAGGACGCGGTTGTCCGGGAGGACGACGGAGGTGGAGTGGTACATCCTCGGGATGGTGGTCGGGTTCAGTTCTTTGAAGAGGTGGGACTTGTCGATCGCCTTGTAGTCGAACAGGACCGGGGTCAGGTTCGGTTCCCGGGCGAACCCCCAGCCGGAGGCGCCTCGGATCGCTCCGTTGATCATCAGGACCGCCCCCGTCGGTAGCAGCAGCTGTACGATGAAAAACGGTTAAACCACGATTTAAGCAGGACGCTATATATTGTCTGGTTTCTAGATATCCATCGATTGATCAGGTCACAGATTCTCTGAAAGGTCGTGCAGCTGGATTCATTTGTCTACAAGGTCGTCGCGACTTATGCACATTATCCGGTACGACTTTCTGTACGGTTCTACGCAATCAGAAGTAAAAAAAAAAAAGATTAGAATCGCGAGAGAAAATTACCATATCACCCATGATCCTAGCAGTAGGCATGAGCTCCCTCCTCCAATTGGGCCTGGGCTTGGTAATCTGCAGGCGTCCACAATCCTGAAGGGCCTCATAGAACATATCCTTCGAAGCCAACGTATACGAATCAATATGGGCCGACCCACCACAAATCAGCACCTCAGCGTCCACAACCGCATTGGGGTCGGGCGACTTCACTTCGAGCGGCAACAGCACCGCCATCCCACTGGCCGGGTAATTACGGTGGCCGCCGGGGAGCACGGGGAACTCCTTCACCACCGTGTTGGTGTCCGGATTCAGGAGCACCGAGCGGTTGTTGGCGAAGACGAAGACGTTCTTGTCGGGGGAAAGGAAGACGAAAGGGTAGAGGTTGTTCTCGTCGGGGTCGGTGGTCTGCTTGAGGAAGTCGAAGAAGAAAGGCTTGGCGTTGGACTTGCCTTCCTGCGGGATGTACTCGAAGCTCGGGGCGGCGCGGCCGCCGATGACGATCATCCTGCCGTCGGCGAGCTGGGCCTGGGTGGAGTACCAGCGTGGCGCGGAGAGGGCGCTCGGGTACTCGCGCCACGTGCACGTGGGGCACATGTCGAGGTACCGGACCGTGTTGGCGCCGCCTTGGAACCCGCCGGTGCTGATCAGGTTGCCGTCGACGAGAAGGCCTCCCGACGAGCACCACGTGTCCGTTTTGAGCTGGTCAAAAGGGAAAGAAAGAGTAGTTAGTGGTATAATGTATATATATAGTATAGTTTAATCATAATTAAACGTTTCAAATTTTCTTGCTGAATTAATCGGATTACTAGGGGCTATTCAACGCGAATAATTTACCCTAAATAGAAAAAGGGAATATATCATATAGCATCAATGATCAAATCAGTAGAACTGTCAAACTCGTTACAAGATCCATTTTTTTTATGTGATGGGCATTGGACTCAGTAGTTTCAATTGTTGGACATAAAATCATATGAGAGCCACTCTAATTTGACTGATCCACTCACTCATTATTTCAAACACAAGAAATTTAAGAAGGAAAAAAAAAACTATGACCTCTACGGTGACGATCAAACTCTAATTTCTATATTTTTTTTTTCCTTTTTCTTCGTCTTCCTAGTATCCTTATCAGTTTTGTGAGCGACAATTTGAATTGATTCAGCTAGAAATTCTGATAATCGATGATATATTATCCGTGTATCTTCTATTCTATAGGTTAATAAACAATTAACCGCATGATCATCCAACTCTAATCATTATGATTTTTTTTCTTCTTCATCTTTCTAGTTTTTTTAGTGATCGATGATATGAATTTGGAATTGAATATGATTAGAGTGACAAATTCAGTACCAAATCAGTATATTTATTTGTATATATCTTCTATTCTATAGCGTAATAAATAATTAACCAACGATTCTGTAACGATTTACGTTACCTCGAGGGGAGTGAGCTTCGCGTTGTTGATATCCATCAGAACGGAATGCGCATAGCAATCCTTCTCGCCGGTGGCCTCATTCAAGATCCGGCACTGCCCGTTGGGGAGGAGGATCTTCGAGATCCGCCAGATCGTGGCGTCGTACATCAAAACCTTGTCGACTTTGGGAATCAGGATCATGTGCATCGCCGACACGCCGGAGTTGTCGGTGAAGAGCTCCCACTTCCCCTTCCACTCGTCGACGGGGAGCGGCGGCCGGGCCTCCTCCTCCTCCTTGTGCAGGGTCCCCGTGGACTTCTCGACGAAGTCGGACAGGTCGGAGCTGACGAACTCCGGCGTGCCGATGTCGTTGGGGAGCTGCTTCTTGAAGTCGTCCGGGTTGCCGAACGTGTCGCCGAACTTCTCGTGCGGGCCCAGCTCCTCGAAGAGGCTGGCCGGCGGGTCGGCGTTCCCGTCGGGGGCCGGGGCGGGTTGAGAGGAGACGGTGGTGGTGAAGAGGAGGAGGAGGAGGAGACATGCCGGCGACGGTGGCTTCATGTTTGTTTGATTTTTTGTGACGGTGGATGTTTAACGGTGAAAGGTGTTGTGTTGTGACTGGAGAGGAATGGGATTTTGGTTTTATATATAGTTGTGGGAGTGTACCAAAAATAGAGAGTGAAAGTAAAAAAAATAAAAAATAAATTATTTACTACTGGTACTTGTTTTTTTCGTCATATGAGTGGCTGTGGAATTTTCCTTTTGTAAAAAATAATTAATTAATATTATTCAGCCGAGTTTTACTGGATCCGTAATTTTGCGTCGGGAGAGTGAAATCCGAGCGGTGAATTAACTTGTTAGCTTGAAACTCGGACGTTGAGGAAGGATTCAAATATCAATTTGCATTTAATCACGTTGCTCATTTTCTATCATTTCGTCACTTTTGTAGAAACAAAATAATGTCGTTAGTACTTACGAAATGTGGAGGGTGAAAACATGATCATATTTGAGAAGATTTCGATTACCATAATCTTCTTGATTTAGGATTTCATATCATTGATATTTACTATAGTTTTTTTCAATCCACCATTTTTTTTTTTTTTTGACAATTCTCGCAATTCTAACCTTTTTGTTTTTTTGTTTTTTACTTCTGATTGCGTAGAATCGTACAGAAAGTCGTACCGGATAATCAATTCTAACCATTTCTGTCACTACATGAATGTTCATTTTTGCGACCAAAAGAAATAGCTAACGGCCTACGAAGAGAGAAATGTTCACAAATATTTCTCTATTGTGACGGGAAATGTCACAAAGGACTAAAACATACGTGAAAACTCGTCCGGATCGTTTCCCGGATTCGGGTTCGTATTATGAACTCGAGGGCAACCAGTTCGTGCGTCCAGCTTTAGTGACCATTTTAGATCGTCATAAAATTATGGCTACCAGTTGTTTGGTCACTAATGCTACCGGTTTGCTTATTTTTAAGTACCGCCTTAATTCGGTGATGAAGCCAACCATCATTGATGTATAGCATATATGGTTGCGAAAGTATGTACTATGGTCTACGTAGCAACGCAAAATTTAACTATTTCCAACATCTGCACTGGTCACAAAAAGCCGGTTCCGTTACGTGCAAAAAGAGGACGATCAGTAGGGTACAAAACGACCGAAATAGGGAACCACTGAACAATCTCACGATGCGTTTGGTGATGTACATTTCGGGTGACTAGCAGAGTAATTGATCGTATCCTTGTTAGAACAACAAGCAACAACGCTTCAGAATGGAATTTTACAATACACTGAGGAGATGTGTCATGAACTTTCTCAATGAATCCTCGTTGTACTCGAACCAAATCACGAAATGAAAGCCAAAATCGACGATTCTCGACTGCCTTTGCAGCTGCTGCTGCTATATAGAATCTATCTATCGCAAGGCTTTTATTGCTACCGCTGTTCTTAGTGGAACTACCTTAATTACCTTATCTACAAAATGGGCATTCTTGGGGTCCTTTCATCTATCCCAATGTTCTGTCATAGGCAGCATTGGTCCTGTGACACATGGTCCTCTGAACTGGTGTCGATGAATTAGATAACATCGATTTGCATCCCAAGCTCACTCTAATTCCTTAATGAAATCAGTATTATCCACAAACACCTGCAAATAAGGAACCACGAGATAGCAGTCTTAATACGGGAGCTGGATCTCAAGAAGCATAGTGAACTTTCAACTCGTCGAAACCACGTCAACACCATTTATGGTTCGCTGTGGCTGATTAAACCCTCTAGCTTAGTTTGGTTGATAATTGACCACATCCAGTACTTGAGAGTAAAAGATCAAGGTTCAGATAGCATACCGTCTTCCAACCATCAGGATCCAAGCAGGCAGTGATCTTGGTATTGATACCAGGCAAAGGTCCTGGTTCCCGAGTTATCTTCCCACCAAAGAGTTTAACTGCTTCTGCAGTCTTGTAAACATCATCCGTGCCTATAGCTATCTGTTATGGTAGAAGAAGATAAGCTCCCAGTCGCCCAATTAAAAGAGCCACTATCAAAACCAACTCCTGACAGACTTGTTAAGAATCAACAATGATAAAACAAGCTGTAGTGAAACAGGACATCACCTGAGCATAAGCATTTCCCTTCTCATATTCAGTGACTCCATAATTGTACGTCAACTCTAGCACTGTACTTTTATCTTCAGGTCCATAACCCATCATTGCGATAGTATACTGGTAACAGATGTAACACAAGTCAGCTTGCAGGATAGTTTTAGAGAATTGTAGTTACTTACAATGTCGAGAAGTAGTGTATACACAAATAAACTACCCGAGTTCCACAGTCCGGCACATCATCAGAAGCAACTAACTCGACAATCAAGATGTCCTTAAATAGGAGACCTATAAGGACCCTCCTAGAAGACATAAAGATTCAAGACAAAATGCATATTTACATAACTAGAACTGATGCGCTGCAATGACCTACTAAGTACTCACAAAAAAACAAGAATGCTATCAACATAAGAATTACGGGTAAAGAAATGGCTGACAAGCTACCATGTGCGAGCATGCACAGATTACGATATTTCTTCTATTACGTAAATACTTCTCAACTTAGGCGAAGAGGTCACACTAGCCCATTGTATACTACTAATGATGAAGGGAAGTGCCCTGTCACTCATATACTTGCTGAGCACAGAGATAACAAAGATTTCTTTATGCATTCTCCACCAACCCCACCCCCCCCCCCCCCCCCCCCCCCCCCCCCCACCCCCAATTATGCATTCTTATCATAAAGTCAGACAGGACGAAAGCTTTCTGAACATTGTGAAGCTAGGTTGTGAGGCATGGAAAATTCTTTTTGTTGTTGTTGTTGTTGTTGCTGTATATGTATGCCGTTGATCAAAGTGCTCATTCAGTTAACTGCCCAATCTTACCTTGTATTCTGGATTATCACGTTTGCGGAGAAGCTCCATGCCAAAAGCCTGTATACAAAGGATATTATCAACATTGAGCCACTTGACTAACAAGACCCAGATGTAAATTTGATACAACATTACTTGAAAGCATAAGAACACAAGCTAAGGAATGGTCCAGCTAAGGCAATTCTCACCTTCTCATAGAAATTTATGGAACGATCTAGATCACCAACACGAAGCATCACCTGACAAAGAGGCTCTGGGGTAGGCCCTCTTTCTAAGAGTTCGAACTTATAACCATCAGGATCTTCGATAAATGCAATCACTGTACTGCCACCTTTAACGGGGCCTGGCTCCCTAGTTACTTTGCCACCCTTAGCCTTTATGAGTTCCACAGTCTTGGCAACCTAGCCAAAGCAGACTATGCATGAGCATTCAAACATAAAAAAACTCAAAATCTATCTAAGAAATGGTGGACCGTAGTCTTAGGCCATTGAAATTTGTGGGCAGTGATGCTGAATTATAGCATTTCAGAAACCAAATGAAAGCTTACATCCTCTACAGCAATGCCAAAATGTCCAAATCCAGCCCCGATGTCATAATTGTCAATACCATAATCTGATAACATAAAACAAACAGCATGAATTACACTTTGCCTACAAAAGTCATCATTCAGGATCCTGGAGGTTAAATGAGTGAGAAGTAAAAGAGCTTACTGTATGTAAGCTCTATAACAAATTGAGAGTCTTCGGGTCCATATCCCAGAAAGGCATTTGTGTATCTCTCCTCTGGAATGTCCCGCTTCCTAAGCAGCTTCATCCCCAAACACTCTGTGTAGAATCTGCAGTGAGCGAATAGTGTGGTTTGATAGGAAGTCAGCCATCATGAATTCATTGCCAAACATAGAGCCTAACATGATCTTGAAAGGATTGAGTTTCAAAAATATACTTTATGGTCCTATCCAAATCCCCAACACGATAAACAACATGTAGCATTCGACGCTTGTCCTGTTTAACCCACTCAAGTACATTTTCTGGGGTAGCAGTTGTGCTTGCTTGTGCCATATTGCCAGCTGCCGCAACCCTGATGCTGGTGCATTCTTGTCTCCATGGTTTAGAGGGTTTCAAACCAAATAGCTCTGACTGTCGAATAGCTGCATCATGTATAACAGTTTCTAAGTCTGTGAATCTGTGTCATGCCATCATAGAACGAATTACAGAAGCCTAGTATAAGATACTGATTAATTAAGACTGCATCATAAAACTTGACACGCCATTTATGCAACTAAATGAGAAAAGTGGAATCATAAGGAAATATAAAGCCTCTGAAGAAAAAATGAAAAGGTCAAACTGGTTGACCCACTCCATAGAGCTCCAGTTCTAACTTCAATATCATAAAAACTAAAACCATTCCGGCAAACGATAAGAGCATTTTCACAACCGATGGCATGGGAGAAACCAAGCACGACTATATCCATCAGTCTCTTCCACCAGTTCGCTCCTCAAACTACGCAGTAACTAACTACATACATACATTTGAATCTCTAGAACCCCTTCACCAACGCAATGATTTAACATCAATTCTTCCTCACATTTCCACAGTACAATTCGACAACGCATATCACCTCAAGCTAAAAACCCCTCCCGCAGACGAGTCAAAACTTCCTACTTCCACCTAATTCAGCATTATTTGACACCGGATTTATTCGATTTCACACAATTCAGGCTGGGGAGGTATGGAAAGCAAAAGACTTTGAATTCTTCCTCTTGCCACTATCAACTGAAGCTGGAGTCCTCCCAAATAAATCACTCTCCGATCCAATTCAGGAGCACTGAGAGATAGACCACAACCGCGTAACGAAAGAAAAATGAAGGCAAATCCTAACTCATGCTGCACAGACCACAGTACAGTGAAGTCGAAATAACCCTTCCAGGGAAAACCAATGCAGTAATCTACGAAACTCTCTTCTTCGGACCCCTCCAATTCCATCAAATGAACAAAACAGCATCTCAAACGAAAAATTCTACCATGAAAAACAAATCTGAAAACGACGGAATGAACACAGAGCTGGGTTACCGCTGGAGAGGGAAGGAAATCGCTTGGAAGAAGGGGAGGCGAAGGAACTAAGAGAAGCGGCAGCGGCGGTGGAGGAGCGGGAAGCGGCGGTGCTGTTGCAGAGTCTGAAAGAGGACGAGAGCGACGGAAGGATCGAGGCGGCCATGGTAATAATCCGCACCATGTAGAATCTTCGGAGAAGAGGGGAAATCCAGAAAACCTTTCCGCAGAGTTTTCTCTCTTGGTTCTGTGGTGGTGATGCTGTTGCTGAGGTTTCTCCCTTTCCTTCCCTGTCCCTGTGTCGTTTTTCTCTGCAGGGAGAGAGAGATGAGACGGAGGAGGAGAATGTGATTAAGTTTTTTTTTTTTTGGCAAATACCACTATAATACCCAAAATTTACATAAGTGTCATCTACCCCCTAAGTATCGTTTCCAATTGCATTACTAGTTTGGGTCCTTGCGGACTAGTACGACACGATACGGTTAAGAGAACGGACATGGACGCACGACAAGATTTTAAGTGAGCTTTATCTAATCTAATATCTTTGAGTCCTCATTGAGTATAAGCATGACACAATACGGACATACGGTTAAGGCACGACACAAGCATGAAATATTTGGAACAGTTTGGCAGTATTTTCAGGGCCTTGCGGGATGAGCATGGGCATGAGTGCACAATAAGGTCTATAAGTGAGCTTTGAAGGCTCTAATATATTTGAGACTTCATTGAGTATAAGTAGTGATGGCAATTGGGCGGGACGGGTACCTCAATGCCCATGTCTCGCCTCACGATATTGCGGGTTGGGGAGGGTAATACCCGCGTGGATACGAGGCGGGTTGACCCACTTTTGCATGTTGTTTGACAATAATACACGTAAAATTTACTTTTTACGATAAAACGAAAGGAAAAACACTTTATGAACAAAAAATAGTGATAATCGAATGGGTAATTGAGTCTAACTAATTAAAAGATCAAGTTTAACTAGTTGAAAAAGGCTACAAGATACTATAATAAATTGCGATAGGATTGGTCAAGAACGGGATGGGACATGGCAGGGCGGGTCGAAGTAGATACCCATGCCCCGCCCCATCGCGGATCAAGTCAGGTAATACCCGACGGGTCAGATTCAAATTGCCATCAAGCACGATAGAGCACGAATAAATACATTTTTAATGAAAAATAAATATAAAGAGAATAATGATTTAATAATCACAAAATACAACTATAGAAATAATGAATTATTGTTGTTAGAAGTAAATATAATATGTTTAAGAGTGTGCCTACGGTGACATGCATGTCACGGTGACTTGCACTTTCCAGTCGACCTTAGTTAGGATTAGGTCGACCTCATTTGGAATTCGGTCGACCTCATATAGGATCTGGTCGACCTTATTTAGGATTCGGTCGACCTCATATAGGATCAGGTCGACCTAATCTGTTGTTTCAATGTAAAAACAGTTCATGGTGCCTACTTTGGATATTCATATATACAATTGGCTAGATGGAAATTGAAGACTAATGACTTGTTTTGAAGCTGGAGTGTCCCTCTACATATTGAAGTGATTGAGAGATCGATAGGAAGTCCAGAAGACCATTTTTTAACCTCATCAAAAGGCTATGCCAAAACTAGGAAACTGCCTGGAAATGGCCAAGTCTGGAAACGTGTTTGTGAAGCCTATTTTGGAGGTCAATTCGAGAAGCATGAATGCGAGTCGAGTCCAGGAGTCTCTACCACGTTAAATTAGGTATGTTTTTATACAAATTCAAGGCATTGGATGAAAGATTGGATATATGTAAGGCTTCATACAAAAGGGTCGAAGTTGCTACGAAGGCTGTTTTTCTGGCAGACTTCGAGCACAAGCAAGCTGCCAGAAAAACAGCCTTCGTAGCAACTTCGAGCCTTTTGTTTGAAGCCTTAAAGATATCCAATCTTTCATCTAATGCCTTGCCTTTATATAAAAAAATACGTAATTTAACGTGGTAGAGACCCCTGGACTTGACTCACATCCATGCTTCTCAAATTGAGCTCCAAAGTAGGCTTGACAAACACGTTGCCAGACTTAGCCATTTTTAGGCAGTTTCCTAGTTTTGGCATAGCCTTTTGGTCAGGTTCAAAAATGATCTTCTGGACTTTCTATTGAGCTCCCACGTAATTTAACGTGGTAGAGACCCCTGGACTTGACTCGCATCCATGCTTCTCAAATTGAGCTCCAAAGTAGGCTTGACAAACACGTTGCCAGACTTAGCCATTTTTAGGCAGTTTCCTAGTTTTGGCATAGCCTTTTGGTCAGGTTCAAAAATAATCTTCTGGACTTTCTATTGAGCTCCCAAGTACTTTAATGTGTAGAGGGACACTTCAGCTTCAAAACAAGCTTTTAATCTCCAATTTCCATCTAGCCAATTGTAAGATATGAATCTCCAAAGTAGACACCATGAAACTGTTTTTACACTGAAACAACATATTAGGTCGACCTAATCCTATATGAGGTCGACCGAAAAGTGCATGTCACTGTTACATGCATGTCACCATTACATGCAAGTCACCGTAGCAAAGTCCTATATGTAATTACTATCACAAATAAAAATGATTGAAGAAGAATTAATATGTAAGTGAAGGTGAAATCACTTTGGTTATACTTTCTATTTTTTTTTTCTTCTCTTTTCTTTATTAGAATGACATAGATTTTTTTTTAAATATTAGGTAATACAAAATAGATCCGAACATGTAACCTCCAGTTTGAAGACTAGTAGTAATAACACTAGATCAAGTCTTTATTCACCTTCTTCCTCATATTTGTTATTTTTTCAAACTTGATCAATTAATACTTTCATTCTCCACCCGATTTTTTCCTTCTTTTTCATTCACATATTTATTTTCATCCTTTTCATTCACAATGAATATAATGAGCATGGTACGAGCACAACCAAGCATGACATGATACAAAAACGGACAAATCGTGCTTAGAGATGGCAATCAAATCTATGGTCGCGAATATCCGACCGCCCCTAACCCAATCAACGCGAGAAATCCTGCATTAACTGGGTACGAGACGGGTATATAATATGGCTTAACGTTTTCTTATAATATGATTTTTTTTTCCAATCTATCCAACATAGGATCACTATCGTGATAACATAAACTAATGAGAGGAGGCAAAGGAAACAGACAAAGAACAAATCACATATAGAGCTTTAGTTAGCTGATGTGTTCACGAACCATGGCGTCGTCTCTTTGGCTGCAGACAAGAAAGGCACATCTAATGTAAATATAAATACTTGGGAGGTGGAGAAGGTATACTTTGCCTTCTTTGATGTGCTTCTTCTTCTTTGTTGTTCCAGACTTGACTAGCTATATAAAATACATATATGGTGAAAGGGTGACGTCTACCAAAATTTGTTTGGATAGCAATTGAGCACAATATCACGTCACGCGATAATATAACTTACCGTTAAGAGAGATCGTGATTCAATTATTACGACTTTGCCTCTATATGAGAAAGTTGGAGAAATACGAGGACGCTCAATAGACAGTAAGTTGACATTGGTTCATTATAAATTTGCACACTTGTTATCCTCTTTGTAAATATAGGGGGACAACAACATTTCCAATCTCTATCGGCTAGCTCGTGGAAAATATATATATATCATTGTTGCATGTTGCTGCTGGCGCTAATTTGTGCTTTGGAACATCCCAGCTGCGCGCGCGACGTGAATCCAGCTTAATCCCTCTGCACACACACGTCAGTATCCAGCGCCACACGCCACCTTGAGCCCTTCCATATTATATATAGCTCCTCTCAACATTCAAATAGGCTAGGGTGATGGAGAATGCCCCTCGGGCTGATTGTCAATGCTGCTAAGCAACGTTTTATATATAATCTCCGATTAAACCACCAGTTGCAACATGACCTGACATGTGATGAACATAATCGTTTGAGTTGAGATGTGATCCACTCGAAGAGAATACGATTACCAAGATACTCTTCCTTTCTCAGAGATAAACATGTATGATGAAACGAGCCAGTTCCGGTCTAAGGTGATCCCTTATCCAAATCAGTGATCTCCGTCTTGCCTTGAAATATTGGATTTTGATGATTTTGTGCAACTAATAAACTAGTAGAATAACCAATATGCATCCAAATTAATTGATGTAACAAAAACTCTCAATATAGCTCACTAACAAACAAATAGATTGAGATAAGTAAGGGGGAAAAGTTGCATGGGCACTCTCAAACTTTTTGGTCATACCGTCATAAATAGTTAACAACTTACATTGATAGAGACACATCATCTTCTTTGGGCTGAAAATTGACTCCAAAATACATACTCTATCCAAAGTGATACAACGATTAGGCAACGGTGCAAAACATGTACTTACAAAAACTATGACAACAACGTTAATTAAATTGAACCAAGTCTCCAAAGATCAAATCTCATGTCCGAGTCAATTCGAATTAACGTGCTTGCTGTAAGTACGGGATTATCTTATTGTTGAATATAACGTGTATGACTATTCAAGAAAATTAGGGTAAATTTTGAAATTAACAGCAAAATCAGAAAGAAAAGGAAACCGTTGACTGTCTACACATCTAATGTCTCCGCCGCCGTCTTCCGCTTCTCCCTGTTGGCGAACCACTCCGCCGTTCTCCTCACGATCGGAATCCACACCCGCCTCTGCCTCTCCTCCGCCGGCACCGGCCCCTCACCGGAATCCACACCAAAGCTCCTGAATCTTGAAACCCCCGTCAGCTCCGACACCGCTCGCCTGTCCGCCGGCGAGCCAACAACCCCCCTCGAGTAATTGACAGCATTAGCATCTGCCGGCAAGTAGTTATTATTCCCGTTGCTCGATTCCGCCGGTTGGGTCCCGCTCGATTTATCCAGAGACGAGAATCTCTCGCCGGCGGCGTCATTAAGCATCTCGGAGCTGAGAAACATCAGGTCCGATGATCCGACGCTGCTCCATCGGTTCTTGAAAGCGAAATCGGAGACTATGATCCTGTGATTGAACTTATGGTACCCAATTTGAATTTCCCCCCTACCGCCATTTTCGCCGTCCCCTGTTTCTTCCAGAATCGGAGTTCGGTCTTCTTTCCGGCCGCTTTTACTCCCTGCCTTTCGAAAACTTCCCCCAATGCTGAATCTCGACGATGACCGCCTCCCGCTCTCCTCCCTCTGAACAAAAAGCCCCAATTCGTCATCCGCCGCCGAAATTCCCCGGTGCTCTGCCTCCACCTCCCCTGCCTCCAAATCCTCCGGCCGCCGCTCCGCCGACTGGCTCCACATCATCCGCGTGCTATTGGAGTACGCGAACACGGAGGGGTCCTCGGCGTTGACTCTCGATCGGCAGATCGGGCAGCTGGAGTGCTTCTCCAGCCACAGGTCGATGCAATTGATGTGGAAGGCGTGCTTGCACTGCGGCAGCAGCCGGAGGATCTCGACGTCCTCGAATTTGGATATGCAGACGGCGCACTCGAGGCCGTCCCTGTCGCCGCGGAGGGAGGAGAATCGGAAGAAGGGGAGGGATTCAATGACCGTCTTGTCGATCCCGGAGAATCGGGAAGCGGAGCGGGTTAGGCCCTGCTGGCGGAGCAGCTCGGCGGCGGAGGAGCCGTTGTGGCAGAACTTGGCGTAGAGTAGGAGGACGAACGTGATGGCGAACATTATGCATAGGATTCCGATTACCACTGCCAAGCTTGGCTGGAAGTTGTTTAGCGATGGCGGTGTCGTCGGTGCGTACCCCTGGGTCGTCGTGTTCGGTTGCGCTGCCACGCCCCCGGCGAAGAGGAGGAGGAGGAGGGCGATGGGTGGAAGACGACGGAGGGAATACATGTGGGGGGGAAAGGAAGCTGGAGTCCACTCCAGCCTGAGTTATTCTGGTCGGGAAAAGGAAAGAAGAGGAAAAAGGCAAGAACTTTGGAAGAGTATGATGGCGCCGGAATCGCTGCTGTACTCCTTTTCCGGAGAGGATTTCTCCGGTTATGATGGCTGGTGTTTAGAATTAGAAGGGAGCAGTCGAGCAGAGGAGGCTTATGAAATGAGGTGGGTTTTTGGGTTTTATATGATTGTTTGCCGAAAATGTTGGTTTGATTTTGTTGTTTTCAGGTCAAATATAATCGGCTAGGATATAATTATTTTACTTTATAAATTATTTTAAAATAGAGGTAAAAATTGAATATAATTGAATTTGAACATAGATTTTTGTTTTTTCATTATAAGGTGTTACTTAAAGAATTTGAACTCTCAACCCTCCTACAGTTTTAAGACTAGTGAAAGTCTTTGTTCGCAAAAGAATCAATGTGTCTCAAATAAATGAATAATTCAAGTGATTGGGAAATGTTTTTATGAAATTTGTATAATTTTTCTTACACACCCTGTCAAAATGAAAAACAACTTATGAGAGCATCCACATCAATGATATTTGCTCAATTGCAAATAATCCTACATGACACTTAATATGCAATTGCAAAAGGGATTGTACCAATGCAGACTGCAGTCTCAAATAAATGAATAACGACTGGAAAATTATTTTATGAATTTTATATAGTTTTCTTACACGGTCTGTCAAATGAAAGACAAGTTATAAGAGCGTCGACATCAATGATATTTGCTCAATTGCAAATTATCCTACATGACACTCAATATGCAATTGCAAAATGGATTGTACCAATGTAGTAGGCACTTGCAAAAAGATGCAAGTTTGGATCAAGCTCAACTAACTATCGTGCAAAGTCGTATCTCTTTGGTTAATAAGATGCAAAAGGTTTATTGATCTCAAGAAGAGCCTATCCAAATAGGAACGTTATTATTGTTGTTGGTTTCTTCGTGCATATATGGCAAAAGGGTGAGGGTAAAGCAAATAAATCCAACTGTGGTGTAATTTTTTAGCGTGACGAAGATTTCCCAACATGATAACCAATGTCAAGGAAAATATACCTACAGGAATAACGGCTGTACCTAGGGAAAACTCCAAAGGGTTACAGTTTTTTTTTTTATATATAAACAGAATCAAATGTTAGGATCATGGTAATTTAAGGTGTTAGAAGTTTGAGTAAATTAAAAAAAATTGTTTATTGTTGTGTTAGTTTTTTTTTTGTGTGTAACAAACGTTACTTATTGTTGATGAGAAAACTTTCTTACTCCACATGACAATCGATTCATATGTAATTTGTTTTCTTTAGAAGAACTGGATTAACTACTAATAGTACGAGTTGCTTACATTGTATAATACACTTAGTTGTATTGAAATTTTGTAACGCAATAAATATACTTTTTAACTATTGAATCTTGTTTGAGACAACAATGATGTGTATTAGGGATAAGTAATGTCTGTTTTACTTGTATCTTAAGTTAGCTTGTATTCACGTTTCCTATTCCCCTAAACCTTACAATGTGCTACTTTGATTTTTAAAAGATCCCAAACACATTACAATGCATTGTCATTGTTGCTACATTTGACGCACTCTGTAAAAAGGGATTATAGGTCGAACGCGCTCAAGAACAGAGCGATAACAAGCTGCTCTACAATCGATAACCAAGGAAAGCATTCAGCTCAATCTCCTCTCTTATGATCTATGCAACAAAATGCAAAAAAAGGTCCAACCAGTCTTTGATCGGAAGGGACCTCCTCCAACGCTCAAATCAAAAATCTTTAAGAGATAAAACTCAGACCGTAGTATGACTCAAATACCATTTGTGGCTGGAGCGTGGAGGTAGACCTAAAGAGATGCAGATATATAGAAAATATGTGCAAGGTGCTGCACTCTGCGGTTCTCTCCGAGGAATTTTCAACTTACGAGGTGGTACCTAGGACATGTGTACCCGGAGGAGGTAATTCCTTCACTACTTGAGAAACCATGCACACAAATGTGACATGATGCACGTATAAGTACCTACGAGTAGGGATGTCAATCCAACCCGTTACCATGGGTACCCTACCCGACCGTAACCGGTCAACGAGGATAATTACCCGCTTTGACGGGTTAAGGGGGTGGGTACGGGTAATACCCGATTTCAAAATAAAGGGTAGGGTAAGGGTATGGTAATCGATAATACCCGCCCCGCTAACCAAAGGGTCAATTTTCCTTGAGAATTTTAGTTTAGCTTGAGAAATTGAGTTTAGCTACCATTATTGATGAAGAAGATGTAGACGATTATTATGTTTGTGTGTATTGTAGAAACAAGAACAATTATTATGTGTTTGCTGATTTTATTTGTGTGGATTGTTGAAGATAGAATAGTTACAAGTATTGAGAATTTTTTTATGGAGAACAGTATGTATGTGCATATATGTGTATAAGTTCATGGTTTAGGATTCGTACCCATGGTTACCCGAATACCCGTGGTTGCCCGGTGGGTAGGGTATGGTTATATAATTTTTATACCTGGTGGTTATTTGGTCGGGTGTTTTAGAAGGCTCTACCCAGCGGGTTAGGAGTTGGTATAGGGTAAACCCGCACCCGACCCTGCCCATTGCCATCCCTACCTATGAGCCCCTTCTCTGTGGCAAACCTGTGTGCCAATGTATAGTGTATATATGTAGGAGACAATGATGCACTTATTTAGGAATGTCAGGCACACATCCTGTACACATACAAGAGACATTTATAACTTGTGAGTCTGTTTAGTAGCGAGTCGTCGTAACAATATACAGTTCCAACTCAACAATCATTTTCCACTATACGGCTAGCCATATGGTTTAAGAAAAACTAATTTAGCTCTAGTTGTGTCCTTGATTGCCAAACCGGTGCATTTTCCAACAAATATTTTTTTAACATAAGGATACCCTAAACTTTGCTATAACTCCCGACTAGTAGGTCAATCCTCACACCATGATTGGGCCGGGCACCAATTAAGCGACCAACAGAATCCCGCCATTTACATGGGCTGTGTTAGTGGGCCGCAGAGGCCCATCACATGGTCACCACCGCGAGAGTCAACGGAATCGTGGACCGGACGTTTTTGCGGATGGTTGGATGATAATTGATAACTAGCTTTTACCCGACCCCGCTGGTAGGATGATTTCATCTTATTTTTCATTACTTCATAATAATCGAAAGTGATCTTTGCACTACTTGATAATTGTGACATTGATAACAATTAGTTCATATGTATTTTTGTTAATCAGATTATCCTAACTCACTACGGCCTATACATGTTTCGTATTAAAAGAATTTGCCCTATTTATTGTATCATAAATTGCTTAAAATTATTTCTGTATATTGGTATTATTAACTTGGTTTACTATTAGATACAAACAAAACTAAAACAATTATGCATTAAATTAAAATAGTAATTAGAATTTCTTCAAGGGATTAACTTATTGCAACAAAAGCATAAAATTGATCATCTTAAGATTTCCAATCGTGCTCCATCAGACACAAATCAAAAACCTTTCACGAACATAATAGGAGGGAAGCATATAGCTAAAATAAAGAAGCGAAATGGCAGACCGATAGAAACAAATATCAAAAGCTGGCTGGTTGATGGCTGAGAATTACCTTGACAGAGAGAAGCTGCTAGTAGAGTTTTCGTTGAAACGCTTTCGTGGGTCTGTGTGATTTAAACTGCCTTTTATACGCATAACGCAGAAGGTGATTTCGTTTGCTGGCGTGAATCGAGCTTGGGTTGGTAGCTGAAATTACCTCGACAGAGAGAAGTTGATAGTGGCATTTCTAGAGGAAGCACTTTAACACCCCAATTTCTTCGTTAGAACATTGCAGCCGCCGACGTCGAATCTCAGACATGGAGAGCAGGAGGATATGGGTGGATCTAGCTACCTCCGACACAATCCCTATTCGACACTGAATTTGCCCACTGACATCCACTTGGACGTCGTCCAACCACTGACATGCAAAACAACTGTTTGATCCTGGCTTCCCAATGAAAGGAGAGGACGGAGAACGACGATAGAGATGAAGGGAGCGGAGGAAGGGCCCTCTACGAAACATTTAGGCCAACAGTGGTAGACGACTAATGTATCAATCCCTAGCCTTTCTGACAATCATTGTTATCCTTATCACCCAACATTTTACTAAACCCATTACTATTGCAAATTTTAGGTAGAGTTCCTACTAAAGTACACAAATCCCCCTACAACAATTTAATCAGAACCACTGGTTAGACATTCACTCATGGCAAATTTGAGAAACTGGTGCAAAACTCTACCATCCTAAATTTGAAAATAGTCAAGTGTAAAAATAATTTAAGTCCATCCAACTATACCTAAAATAATAAGGGATCCCACAGTACATCATCATATACAACTAACATTGCTATGTAAATTAAGCATTCTAGGCAGGGGCGGATACATGGCCTCTAGGGGTGTCCCGGGACACCCCTAAAATTTGGGGAAACGATTATCCAACCTCCGGTCGTAATTTCGTATGTGTATACAAAATATAATTGGTAATCCGGGACACCCTAACATTTGAAAAAATGATTATCCTACCCTCGATAATAGTTTGCTTATGATTAATAAAATATAAGTGGTAGTCCGTGTTATTCCAACCTAGGACACTATTATTATCAAACATATTCCAATTATGTTGCTACTCATTTGTTATTCTATTTTAAACATCATGCAACAGTAAAACGCTATTTCTTTATCCCCAACTATTTTCAATACCTAATAATTAAACTACGTACACGCTACCCTTAATTTTGAATTGATTTTATGGTTACATGGCAAGTGTTGAAAGAGTCTTTTCTACTTTGAGCTACATTATGAACAATGTTAGAAATCGAATATGTGATAAGTTCGTGAAGTATTGTCTAGTAGGATATGTAGATTTTTTGAACAGTGCAGGCACGGAGTTTATTTATATTATTTTTTCAAAATATGAATTTTAATTTATTATTTAATAAAAATTATACAAGTATGATATTTTTAATATACGAATTATTTAATTTATTATATAATTAAATTTAATTTTTGAAGAGGACACCCCTGTGAAAATTTTCTGAATCCGCCACTGATTCTAGGAGCTAGGAAATATGTAGCATAATGTAGTAGTGTTGCAACTTGATTAGAAGATAGAGCCATAGATAAAAGACGGGAAGAGATAGTGTATATATATAGTTATTGTTAGAAGGCATGATGATTTGCATGATGCTCCATGCATAAAAAGAAATGGAGTCACAAACTTGGTTAAGTATTCATACAAAGTGACTTAGCAAAATAAAACGTGTAGGTATAGAGAAACACACAATCCACTCAGCTATAATGCATATAAAGTCATCGATAAACCTAATTGAACATTCATGAGAATAAACATTCAAAAACTCGATCATCTGTGCATCACTTTCTGAATTCACATGGACCTTCCTCTTTAGTGACTCGACTAAAGGTGTTGCAATATAATATCATGGTTCGCTTGATCAATTTTGGTGCATTTGGCAGCATCAAGGTCACCAACTTCATGTTCACTACTAATATTATGGGAGCTTTAGGCATTAATATTTTTAGTATCGAGCAAAGCTTATTGATACATCCACACAACCACCCTATCCATTAAAAAACACGAAATATATGTAGCTCATTAAGCCATGGAGATTCAGGAAACACATATACAATGCAGTGACAATACTAAACCACATAACTCAACTTTTGAACGCCACAAAGTTTGGCAAAACTACAAAGATGTAGAGATAATAATAACTTAACAACTTTACCAAAACTTATACCCCCAACACTGTCTAATTCTATTATAATAATAAAAGTACCTATATAGCTAATTGAGTACTACTTTTCCTTACCTAAACTTATGTAGGGAAGCTATGAGAAACTTCAAATCAAGAATAGACACAGCAAAATAAAACACCATGACAGAATCTACAAAAGGCATTCATCCTTTGTTGGTGGCCAGCTTTTAATTTTCCTAGAAATTTATTAGTTTCCAAGAACATAACAAACAAAAAAGGCCCGGAGGAGAAATCAGCTGTGGAACAGAATACTCTACATAATGATATGATAAGATGAATGCATCAGATCTATGTTTGAGACATAACTTAGGCCTATCAACTTCGAGAACAACAGGCTGAATTTCAAATGAGAAGACAAAACTTTAAACTAAACATTGTAGATTCTAATTTTTCACTAATTGTCTTATGAATACTAATGCTAAACCCTTATCATTTCTAGCAAATCCTAAGTTTTTGTCATGAACAATAAAAATGAAGGTATCTCACAGAGAGTGAGCCAACCCATGGTATCCCAAAACCGAAGCAGGAAACTTTGGGCATTCTCATTTAAAAAGAACACCAAAAGGAAACACATGTTTATTTTGTGAGACAACTTATCCTGCTACCACTCACCAATACAAACTAAAAAAGCACATCTCATGAGAATATGTAAAGCATGGTAAGGCTCATCCCACCACTGCTAATGTCACAGTCTGCGCCAGTCATGACACCTTCCAAATTGAAAGCTGAAGGAAAGAGTAAAGTACCAACTTGCATGCCATGACGGAGGGAGACAGGGCAAGTGGCACCAGCAAATCTGACGATGGCTAAAGCCGAAAGCTTGATTAGAAAACTCAAAAGCGAAAATAGGGGTGGTGGGATCCTGGGACGAAGAGGGGCAACCCGGTCTCCTGAAAACAGGGGCGGAGAGAATAGTAGGAGAACATCGAATGTGGGGTTTCCAAAGGGTAACATTAGTATGACATGCCTGTAATTCAAACATGGAGAATAGAATACAAAGAACAAAACAAAAAATGAAACACAACAAAAAAGGAACAATAAGAAACTGAACATAAAAGAATAGAAAAATGAACCACGATGGAAATCAACAACAAATAAAGCCCGCAAAAGAAAAAGGTTAGATAAAATCGACTGAAGGTGAGCGAATGACATGCCCACAGTTCATAGCACCGGATCTGAACATCCCGACAACAGATGAAGTTGTGACTGGTTAGCGAGCCTCCTTTGTCCTTTGTTCCTCTCCAACCAGAATTGCGAACTATTCGACGTCAAAATCGAGCGCGTGGCCCTCTAGCTGGTTCCCCTTTTGCTGTTGCTCGGTTGCCATTCACTCAGTCTTGGAGAATAGCGTCGTCGACTATATCCATCAACAGGGAGCAATCCAGAACGGGAACTGGAGAATCCGAGTAGAGAAGGCCCCAATAGGCGAGGTCACACAAAAGAGATTTTGAATTTGCTCACCGACGAACCAAAATTGGAATCCCCACCTCTGGCCGTCGCAACTCAGAAACCTAGATCTTCCCCTTTCGTCGCCTGATACCCGAGTTTCCTTTGCCGACGAAAAAAACAAAGGAACTGATGCGAAGGGGAAGAGGAAGGAGCTTTGCCTCTGGATTTTGTTGTTTTGCAAATAAATACAAATTAAATGAGAACGTGGGCTTGGAAGGAGAAAAAGGTGGGTAGTGGACAGTTTTTTGGTTCTGAAATCAGGCGGGACTCTTTTTTTTTTCCCGCTTAACACTCTGCCACATCAGCTTCCTAAAATCACTCTATGGGCAGGAAATTTTGAATGGGGGGTGCAGTTTTACTTTTCAGCTATAAATTATACTGTTGATGGTGTCAATTTTGTAAATAAAATGTTATGGCGTCAATCCAAATTGAATCGTACATGTTTCGATTTTCATGCATCCACTTAAACTCGGAAAAAAAGGCTTAATTGCAAGTTTGGTCACCCGAATTGCTTAAAAATTTCACGTTTGCCACCCGAATTGATTTATTCCATTTATAGTCACTCGAATTAGTTGAACAGTCCAAGTTCGGTCACTCTCCGTTAACCTCCGTTAACCTCCGTTAGACTCCGTTAATGACGACCGTTAAGTGATGACGTGGCTAACAGAAAGACACAGTCAGCACATTTAAACATTAAAAAAAGACGACCCGACCCGACCCGCCAACTCAGCCTTACCCGCCCAACCCAAGAACCAACCCAGCCTAATTCACCCTAAACCCAGACCCGAGACCCAACCCCCCATGAAAATTAAATCGCAGATGGATTAGGGTTCCCTTCCTCCATCTTCATCCTCTCATTTCAGCTCATAGTCGTTCCCGATCTGGGTTCCTGTTAGATCTTGACTACACCCGCCTTAAAATGCTCGATCCGAGTGACAAAGTAAGTTTCACCTCCCTCCCCTGATCTCGATCTCTATGATTAGAGCAGCTAGCTAATCAAAGTGTTATCATTCTTTTCATATGTCGTGCTACGCCGATGACGACGGCAGCAGGGATCCTCGCCGGGGGGAGAAGGAGACGGCCAGCAGAAGAAGACGTGCGCCGATTGCGGCACAAGCAAGACCCCTCTATGGAGAGGCGGCCCTGCCGGTCCCAAGGTAAATTAATCATCGCCAGCCGTTCATTACAATCATGATCGATCTCTGATTCAATCTCCACCGTCCGATCTGTGTTTCTGATCGTGGGTTCTGTCCTTTTTTTCCCTTGCAGTCGCTTTGCAACGCGTGTGGGATCAGGAGCAGGAAGAAGAGAAGGGATATACTAGGGTTAAACAAATCGTCATCCACCGAGAAGAAATCGGCGGCGAAGAAGGCTCTGACTCATGGCGGCGGTGGCGGAGGAGGAGGGCATAATGGTCACACCAGCAGTAACAAGCTTGTGGGAAACGGGCTGAAAGCGAGATTTGTGGCGTTGGGAAGGGAAGTAATGATGAAGCAGCAACAGAGATCGAAGGTGGAGAAGCAGAGAAGGAAGTTGGGGGAGGTAGAGCAAGCGGCGGTTCTGTTGATGGCTGGGTTGGTTCTTGGGTTGGGCAAGTAAGGCTGAGTTGGCGGGTCGGGTCGTCTTTTTTTAATGTTTAAATGTGCTGACTGTGTCTTTCTGTTAGTCACGTCATCACTTAACGGTCATCATTAACGGAGTCTAACGGAGGTTAACGGAGAGTGACCGAATTTGGACTGTTCAACTAATTCGAGTGACTATAAATGGAATAAATCAATTCGGGTGGCAAACGTGAAATTTTTAAGCAATTCGAGTGACCAAACTTGCAATTAAGCCCGGAAAAAATATGATCAAATTGATATTCGAATTGCACCAAATACACTTGATCTGATTCCACTGAAGTTATATTTACTTTGAGCATGGAACTCACTGGATCTGCATTTAATAGGGAAAGAGATCTTTATGAAATCGATGATCTTTCATGCCGTACGTTGTCTATCACGCTTAATAAAAATTAAGCACTTTTCAATTAAGACTTGACATAATCTCCTCTTCAATCTCTCCATTGAACGTTGAAGATTGTTTTTTAAATACAATAAGGTTTTGAAGTGGGTGAATTTGGAAATAAGAAACCAGAATCTGTAGTTGGTAAGGCAAAGGGTAATGTGATATAAGGGAGCTTTTCTTGAAGTTAAATTTAACACCAACTTGCAATTATGAAACGTATTTTTTTTCTCGATTTCGATATCTAACTTTCTTTCTATTGCATTCTATCTCGAAAGTGTATAAACGATTAGAGGAAAACATTCTGCGTGAGCAAGGACATTTCATTCCGTGGTAACCACCGATGGCCTTACTTATGAATTGATAGGGTAATTTGCGTATATATTCTTTTTCCGATGAAGTGCTTCAAGCAAAATATAATTACCCTCGTTATATTTTCGTCAAAGGCTTCACTTTTTTTTTAATCCAAGTACATAAACATGGAAACTTAATAAAGAAGGGTGTCCACTTCAATCTCTCCTTTAAATGAAATTTTTTGATATATCTAAAACGGGTTAAAGACACATTTGGTCACTAAGATTACAAAATCGGGACATGTTTAGTCACTAGAAAAAGTTAATATCAAATTTGGTCACTACAATTACTAAAACTGGACGCATTTAGTCACTCGCCGTTAGTCTCCGTCCAACTCCGTTAATGAAGTCCGTTAAGTGCTGATGTGGCAAACAGAATTGCCTAATCAGCCGGATATAACCCAACAAAAATAAAACCCGACCTGCCACGTCATTATAACCCGCCACGTCATTAAAACCAACCCAACCCAACCCATGACCCAACCCTACCCAACCCTTCTTCCTCCTTCCTCCCACCTCGGCACCTCCCACCTCCTTCTTTTCCCAAAACCACCGCTGCCGCCGCCACTCTCCTCCTTCCTCCCACCTCCTCCCGCAAACCTGTTCGACCAAATACAGCAGACCAATCCTTTAGTCGTATCGGGTTTTTTTCTTCTTTCCCTCTCTTCCTCCCCGAAATCTCCAGGCCGGCAAACCTCACAGGCTCCCATACAGAGAGAGAATCTCTGAAAGTCTGCAGTTGTGGGATTTTCCACTTCCCCTCTCACAAGTTGGTTCATTTTTGTTAGTATTGTTCATTCATTTCTCTGACGGGGACTTTTTTTTTCCTCTCTGTTTCCGATTTTTTTCTAGGGGAGGCGAATAAATACCTAATACCAAGTACCAACCGCAAACTTCCCTCATTTTGTTTGTCGGTTACCACATTCACAGTCTCCGCCGAGATCCGCCAATTGCCAAGTCGTTCCGTCTGCCGGTGAGACTTCATCGATTACTCTTTGAATTGCCTTCCCCGGGGAAATCGGAGATTCAGTTTCATTCTCTTCAGTGAGGAAGACGCGTTGATTTTGCGACGACGCCGTAAGTAGAGTGGAGAAAAAGGGGAGTTACGCCTGAACCTACGCGTGGCGGTCAGGGCTGGGATTCGTGTAATGCTGCTGGCTGGGTAGGGGGAGAAGAGTCAAACCTTTCCAAAACAGGGGAAATTAAAATTTCCTCCTTTCCACCCTATCTTTTTATCTCCTCTGCTGCTCTGATTTCTCTTTTCCGAGATCGATTGGGTTCGGTGAAAGTTAGTTCCTTCCTAGAGATCTGAAGTCACGAAATTTGCTCTTTAGTCGTATCGGGTTTGGTCGAACAGGTTTGCGGGAGGAGGTGGGAGGAAGGAGGAGAGCGGCGGCAGCGGCGGTGGTTTTGGGGAAAGAAGGAGGTGGGAGGTGCCGAGGTGGGAGGAAGGAGGAAGAAGGGTTGGGTCATGAGTTGGGTTGGGTTGGGTTGGTTTTAATGACGTGGCGGGTTATAATGACGTGGCGGGTCGGGTTTTATTTTTGTTGGGTTATATCCGGCTGATTAGGCAATTCTGTTTGCCACATCAGCAATTAACGGACTTGATTAACGGAGTTGGACGGAGACTAACGGCGAGTGACTAAATGCGTCCAGTTTTAGTAATTGTAGTGACCAAATTTGATATTAACTTTTTCTGGTGACTAAACATGTCCCGATTTTGTAATCTCAGTGACCAAATGTGTCTTTAACCCTATCTAAAACCTATCACACACTTTCTTTTTGTCCAATTTCTAGTGGCAATATAAGATCATAGTTTTACCTCAATGAAGATTTTGTTATTCTCTCAATAAAAAGATTTCCCGTTATAATGTATCTGACACAGATTTTTTTTCGCTCTTGTTGAGATTTTAGTCTTGGAACGAGAGTTTATGTAAACCCAAAACTAGAAGATTAGAATTACAATAGAGTCATCGTAAACTACGTTCATTTTTAAGAAAAATATATTTACACCCTTTCACAAAGCCAACAATTGTAAGAAGTTTAACCATATTCAACATCATGCAATTCAACTACTCGACTAGTCTTTTCATATTTAATTGGCCATCAATTAAAAGAGTGTATATCAAAAGCAGGCTTCCACTTATAATCTATACCGTTGATTTCAACATTCAATTCAAGCTCGAAGAATAGTCCAAATCACCACCTAAAATATAATATGTGGAATGCTATTAGCAACTCAAACGTAATTTAATATGAAAGGCCAATAGCCCAAGCAAGCAGTTGACATGATCGTCTAATCATCATTTTAGTTTAATAACAAAGTATGATTAGGAGACGCGACTACAACTATAACCATCCATAACCATCCAAGAGAAAGAAGACCAAACTAGAGCTGGAGGGAACCCTAAACCATCGTAAGAGTATTCATAATAATTTGTTTCACCAAAAAAAAAAAAATAATTTGGTAAATCTTATAGTCAAACAAAGGTATTTGTAGTTTCGAAAGAGACCAAGGATCAATAATCAATAGGGCAATGTCAAGTTAAAATTTTTGCAAGAAGTTACATGTAACATGGCTAGGACATGGTGCACCTCACATTTCGAGATCACGATAGCCGTGTATCGTATATAGACGTTTCTTTTAGAATCACGACTAATCTATAAGAAATCCTTGAACTACATCCCTATCACGTAAATTCATTTATTTTCTTGTTCATCATCGACGACATTATTACACGATTAAAGACCTTAAATAATGAAATATAAAAGGAGGAGACAGTGACACACACGCCGAGCAGAAAGTCAACGGACATGGACAAAACAAGCTCAAGTTTGTTTGTACGTGTTCTTCTTTCTTGTCTTTCAAGGACAAAACCAGACATCAAAACAAGAGAACCAAAAATTTCCCGCAAATTTTGTTTCTTCCTTTCGAAAATGAGACAGCAATTTCTTATTTCCATTCTCGGAAAAATGTCAACCAAAGAGCAGCCATTATTGAAAGCGGGGGATCAATCAATGCTGCTACCTTGCCCAAATACGACACTAATGGTTTTCTTGTTTAGTCACATCGAAAGAAACAAGACACTAACTTGTAATTACCAGAACATCAGCAAGACAGTAGTAACCCTAAACTCACTGTACATGTTCATAACGTAAGCTGTGGAACAAGACTTACCAGCATGGTTATGGCGGATCCCGTCTTCTCCTGCTCAATCCTGCAACGAAATGGAAACACAGGTGCTGCTAACAGCCATTTGCCATAACCTGTGACGACATGGCAATCATGCCTTTCAAGTTTTCCTCCCGTCAACCATAGTCACGACGACATTGTACCCATGTTGATTATAGAACAACACGAACCCGCAAGACACTCGATTGTAGAGAGTAACAGAGAGATGAATATCATCACAAACAACAATATCGACACCACGACAATTCCAACAACACAGCAAGCAACAAGAAGCAAAGGAGAGAACAAAAAAAAAGGAGTGTGGATTCTCTAACAGTATACAAAAGCTGGTCGCTTAAACTGATAGCCTAGCGTCTACTTGTATGTGGTAACAACTGCGTAGTTCAAACACCTCTCAACTATGAGCAGATGCAGATGGGTTATTGGTACCTGGAAATGCTGCCGCTAACCCACCGTTGTTATCCTCTCCCGTGGAGGCGTTCTCGTCGCTTGCATGCCGGATGAATTCCTCGGGGGACATGTGCGTACCGTGGCAGGCGCAAACGATCCTTATCTGGCTGGGGCTAAACCTGTAAGTTACGCCTGATATCGTCCGACCGTTTGGGCCTGGAGCCTTGGTGGAAACCCACGGCAGGTTTGGGTAGGATCCGGAGCCTCCGAACTTGACCTCGGGAGAAATTCCCGGCTTTATGGCCGAGAAGTCATGAGACAACCCGTCTTCTGGTGCTGGTGCTGCTCGACAGTTTGTTTTGCTGCTGTTCTTTCCTTCATCTTCGGCCTGAGAGGAGGAGCCTTCTTGTTCTGCGCCATGTTGTTTGACACCATCACCTTTGGGCCGATCAAACACTCTTGCATCATACGGTGCAGCCTCGGAGGAGTTTCGACCAATTATTTGCATGGCTGCAAGTTTAAATAATGGAGTCAGCAACAGCCGTTTGCATGGCTGTAAGAGCATGGATCATGTCTTCTTGATTTGTCTGATCTCACTAGACCAGTATGTCTTCTTCGGAGATCTATTATTGCAGAGAGAACTAAACTAACAGAAGAAAGAAGAAGAAAAAAGTACCTTGAGAAATTCTGAGTCCTTCATGATTTTTATTATCCAAGGTTGCAGGTGGTTTGGCTCCATAAGGAGGCTGGAAGTGTTGATGCTGAGAAATCAGGCCCCACGAATTATCTTTGTCCAGAGTTGGAAGCTGGACAGGCGAGTAGCCGAAAGCTATTGATGAAGTACCTGGATTCAATTTGTGGACTGCCATTCGCTGGTCATCATTTGAAGTAGAAACTACCGGCGTCATGCTTGCACCAACTGGGTTGGAATCTTCCACTGAATATTGGTAGGACATGCTCATGATGTTTGCTGGTTGGACCGAAAATGGGACCCCAAAATTCATCCCGTGTTTAGATCCATTTTCCGGCAAACCAGCAGGCCTTCTTTGACCATGCAACTCCGTCATACTTGCATCAGGAAACCTTTGAAACTCCTTTGGAGCCTCTGGACCACCAACTCCAACAAACCGCTGCTTGGAGCCCTCATCAATAAACCTCGAGGTCGAACCTTCTACTTCCGAATCTGCAACATCTTCATTTTCAGCAGTGGATCCTTCTTCCGTTAGAGAAACATGAGATGTTCTCTTGTCATGAAAATCTATCCGGTTAGCATCTCTATCTGGCTTCTTCTGAGCACTTATGTCCTCAAAATCTAGTTTACGTTTGTTAGCAATCCCTTCACTCCTTTTCTCCTCTTCAATTTCTGTGTATCTATTATTACTAGATCCTGCCCAAAGACCCCTAGCACCAAGGCTTTTGGATGCATCAGTATCAGCATTTCTACTTGTTAGGTCAAGGAAGAAGTTCTCCTGTGGCTTTATCGAATCGTTCCTCTGAGAATGATATCCAGCGCTTGAATCTTGCTTCTGAGAGCTATCACCAAGAACTTTCAAATCATCTTTCTGTTTGTTTGCTTTCTTGTCTTCTATCCTAATATCCAGGGAGCTTTCATTTTTACTCTTAGATTTGGAGGAGGATCCACCAAAACCTAGACCCAAGCTTAGCTCAAGGCCGTTCTCGTCCTCCATGTTCTGGATATCAAATATGGCACCTCTCACTGCAGGATAGTACAAAAACTGTCCCGCTTTTCACTTCTGACGATGATTATTGAAACAAACAGCACTTGTCACATTAGACATCAGCAAAAGAAAGCAATTGTGTCCAAACAACCTGTGAGCACAAACTTGATATCATGAAAAATGAACAAGCCTGACAAAGACAAAACTCGATTCAAACATAAACTATAAGAAAACTTATTGATGCCAAGCATAGTAGCCATTTGGATGACTTACAATCTAGTTCAGAGTAAATTACTCATACCTCCAGAAAATGACTGAACTAGTAAGGTAAAATAAGTAATAACACTAACAGGTACATCTTCCTCATCAAATCCGAATCAAGTAGGAGAACTGAAAGGCTCATTTTCGTTAATTCATTCACAGTGCTTGCAATATCATCAGACATGTTCACAAGGTGGTACATACTACAAACACAACAAAGCACAAGACAACTTAGGTAGATAAAAACAAGGATTCAACATACATTTAGATTGAATAATGCAATATTCAAGCAATTTAACAAATCAAACAAACCCCACCACATTTCAAAAATCAGCTCTTTCCCACGAAACTTCTGCGGCTCTTTACTCAGATCTAAGCCCCAAGCCACAGAGAGACACATTAATCTAGCCAAGAACAGTGTTCCTTCCAATTTACTACAATCACAACTCAAAGTTCAGAACATGACAAGAGAAAGAACAAAAAGGAAGAAGAGTTGAACAAAACCATAACGATGGAATCAATAGCTCAAATCGAGTGCGAAGGAACTGTATATTGCTCAGTTCTTCTGGGGAAGAAAGAAACCAGATTTCACCAGAAATTTAACATAAACAAATAATTGAACAGTCAGCAGCACCCAGAAATTCATTCTAAAATATCTTCTTCCTCCGCCTAAATTTCTTTATAAGCAACTAAACCAAGAACAACCCAGATCTGCCCCTCGACAATACCATGCACGCAAATCCTCAAACTTTCGAGGAAATTAAGAGCAACCCACTATAGCTCGACAGCGCCAAACCGCAAAACCATAAGGGATTCAGACAACTAAGGCTCAAATCATCATTCTCGTCAAACTGATTCAACCCCAGAGACCAAAACATCATGACACAGCCAGGAATAGTAAGGATTAAATTGAGGAAAGACCAAAAAGGATTGAGAAATCCAGGAAGCTATCAGAAAATCTACCAAAAGGGTTAGCAGAGAAACAGAAGGAGAAAGAAGAGGGAGAGTGGAGAGAGAAGTGTACCTGCATCAAGGAAGGACAAAAGCAGAGAATCAAATCAGAGCTCGGCCCCTTTTGAGCAGAGCAAAGCACTGTGATATAGAGAGAGGGGAGGGGAAGGCAAAACAACGGAGGAGGTGGGGCTGTGGGAGAGGGAGAGGACAAAAATGGTAGAAACGAACTGGATTTTTTTTTTTTCTTCTTTTGCATAAAATGAATTTTTTTCAGCATGTGAAGGTCGTGTTCATTCCGCCTCCTCGTCTAAAAGAAAAAAGAGCTACGGTGATTATTAAAATAGTTAAACGAATACTAGATTAGAGGTAGATTATGGATTATAGTGTGATTGAATTCGAGGGTTGGATTGGTGCATCTAAATAAATAGCACCGAATTTTTGGATTGATTTGAAAATTTTAAAAAGTTTGGATACTAAAAGTATCATATTATGGCAAATACAATTTTAGAAGTATGTTTTTATTAAAAGATAAATTCGATATCAAAATGTACAATATAAAATGCATAGGTATTAACTTATTTTATTATATTAACAAAAAATCATGCATTGTATATGGATCTAAATTAATTGGATTATGTGAATAATTTAGTGAATGGATTGGTGGATTTGAAACGTTGTTTGCTTGTTGGATTTGAAAATGAGGGTTTAAAGTTTTTAAATTTTTTAGATTTATGATAGATTTGTTGCATTATGAATTTGGAAGAGTACATTGTTTGTTTAGTTAATTTTTAGGGTATTGACTATCTATTAGCCAAACATTTTTCGGATTCTTTTTTATTAGTCAAATCTATCGAAATACTAAGAATTAGTCAAATGTTAACTTCCAGTTAGCAATTTTTGTTAGTAATATTGATTTGGCAACATGATACTGACTTGGAAGAAACACATGAAGGTCAACATTCAAAAAGTTTAGTATTTTAACTAAGGAAAGAGTTACAAAATTATTAACGATAACGTAAAAATGGCTAATATTTTGATGCATTACAAAAGATTTAGCTAATTAATGGCATTTTAATAGGTTTTAATAATTCACAGGAATCTGAAAATGATTTGGATAAAAATAGACATTATCCTAATTTTTATCATAGATTCATGATGGATTTCTCTCACAACTTTGTCTTCCATTATCAAATTTCAAATGAAATGTGGGATTTCCATGGATTTGGATCTAAAAATAGATTCTAAATCCATGGGCCCCACGGATTTGGGTCCCTTAGGAAACAATCGATTTGTGTCAAGTCCATGATGCTTGGGATTTGGATACCAAATCAATCACCCAAATCCCACAAGCAAACGATACCTTGTAAACAAAAGAAATGTTGGACTTTATAGGAGATGGACAGAGAAAGCTTCTTTGGATGAATTATAATCGTCAAGATAGAAATTCTCAAAGAAGTTTTAAATTCTTATGGGTAATGATTAAGTTTAACAGAAATTTTTTATTTGATAGAGAGTTGAACCACAATTTGCTTGTTAAATCTCTTATAGGGGTGGTGGACTTTTTTTTATCATTTGAACTACAACACAGTTTAGTATGTGACGAATGGTTGATAGGATCCTAGATCGATATTTGGCATAATGATGAGCATCGTCTGGTTGATTTGCGTTGTCATACACATTTGAAAATAAAATGAACTCTCATACATCAATGGTAAGTAATAAGTTGTCATACACTGATATGTCTCGAAGAAGATTAAGACGGTCATATATGGGCACTAGAACGTTTATCCTAGAGATTCTCAGTCAACCTCGAGTAATTACTTCAGTTACCACTTAGTATTTGAGACCACACAGAGAACCAGTCATCAAATGTAGAGTCAATTTGGTGGGGCACTTATCGAGTTTCAAGTATTTCATGTGGACTGTGAATGTCATTTTAGCACCTTGTGTCACCATAACTAAGATGTTGCGGACAATTTCGCAGGACGGGCCTCACTTTTGATAGATAAAGAAAACAACAACGAAGCCATTGGAGGCTCCACGCACAATATGGACCAATCTTAACCGCTTTGTCTGCATGTACATATGTTACCAGAACGGAGGATGATTGTCTCGTTAACATTTTCAAGGTCGATTTCGGAGGTGAAACCATTATCAAATGTGAACTTACCGGGAACTTACATAATCTCAAACCGAAATGTGATTCGTATTGGTAATTCTGAATACGGACTCCACTACCCAACCTTAAACAAATCAATTGGAATGAAGTTGTATTTTTGTTGGATGGGAATCTCCTGCCTCCTCCACCATAGATTTGTTTTTAATACATTTTCTTGGTCTCGTCAGTTTTTCTATAGTACTCTCCTCTCCAGCTGGGATATGGAAAATTATATAAAGCTTTTTCTAATAACAATTTCCAAGTTATTAGTAGTGAAAGCTACGTTTGTAATTATTAAGAAAAAAGCCAGACAAAACCATTCATCACAATTCACAACACCAATAATATATGTTTGTTTTCTTGCTTAATCTATTACTTAGAAAGTGACTGATGGGAATTTGGCTTCGAATTGAGGGTGTTATTAATAATTAATTTCATTTGATTTTGTCTTGGTACGTTCATCACCGAGATCCTAAAACCAGGAAAATGCTGCCGCATATTTTGGAGCCATCTTCAAGTTTACTTTCCCTTCTTAAATCTTCTCTTGTTGGTGAATTCTTTCGAACTTCGAATTAGTCGCACCAACTTTCCTAGGGATTTCCTGGAAAATTTTTTAACGAACCTTGCTCCTTTGTACACGCTAGGAGTCCATTGATGAGAAGAGCCCATTAACCATTAAAAAAAATATGAGAGCTTTGCCATGGTAGTAAAGATAACAATTACTTCTCACAAAAAAAAAAAAGATAAAAAATTACTACATCATGTCGCTTACGTGACAAGTAGTAAGGAGAGGAACAGGGACATATGATTTTTTGTTAACCGAGTTCAGCATATCGCTTACGTCTCCGCTCAAAGGTGGCTCACCCTTTGAACATAGCTAGAGTCTAGGTTATTATCTTATTCCGATTTAACTCCAAGTTGAGTTTCTTTGGGTGGAACTCAAACCTTGACAAGAATAGAGCAATATATCTCTTTCTCTCTTCCTCATAAACACTCGAGCAATACAGACACCACACACCGATAACGTCTTACACCTATTGCTAATCACAAAGTGTTTGATCTTGTTCTGTGTAGGATTGCTTTGTCACATTCGTGAGTCTCGTCTTGTTTCTTCCTTCTATTTATACTCCATCTTGGTGCAACAATCTTTCACTTGATCTTCCTTTAATTTGGGAGATTCTTTCATGTAATCATACATTCGCAAATGTGACAAGTAATAATTTATTTATTTTACATTTTCGGAAAGAGAATTCCCCCCCCCCCCCAACAATCTTCCCCTGCTTTTATTTTATGCAATTTCATGTCTTTCTCCCATCACTCAACCGATTTGATCACTCATCAGTTGTTGAGGTTTGTGCTTTCAGAATGATTCTCGTAGTCATAGGGTGCAAACTGAAGTGAGTCTAGATAACTTCTATTGGCAAGATAGGCTAGATCATCGAACTAGGGTGAATCTGGATCACTCTTTTTGGGAAGAGAGGCCGACTCAGTGATTAGTGGTGAATCTGGATCAATCCTGTTAGCAAGAGAGGCTTGCTCACTGTGATCCTATGACTCTAACTCAATGCCGATGCTTAGCCAGACTACTTAAGGATCATCTTCTTCAAGAGAATCATCCTCGCTCTCAATCGCAAGCTCCAATTCTTGGAGAACATCGTTTGTGATGAGAAACAAAATGGGCATGATGATTTGAAAGGTTGAGAGATTGATCCCAAGGTTGATTTGGAGACAAGTTGTCAGGGGTCCAAAGGGTAGTGAGACATGATAGCTGAAGTCATCAAAGGGCTCCAGGGTTCCGAAGAAAAGATGAGTAAAATCAAGAGGAATGCCACACATGAGAGAGAATCTAGAGATCATAATGTAGGATCATATCCGGAAAGAGCACTCCGGGGAAGAATGTCCAAGTGAGGAAGTAATGGAATAACCTTAGATATGGTGGGAGAGTGGCAGCTAGAATCATGAGAAGCTCACCAGGTGACCAGGAGGATGGCTGTTAAGCTGAACGACCTCATGGTTGATGTCAAAACAATAGGCTTCCAACTCAGAGTCATGGGCAAATGAATATCCTTCTTCCGGAGCGTTTAGAATGTGATGGAGCTCAGAGACTGGGATGGTGATCATATGGCAAAACACAATAGTTATGAAAGTACAAATATGAAGGCCAACATTTCAAAGATTTAAATAGAAATACCTCACTATTTCAGGGTAGATTGGAGTGGGAGGCTCGAGAAGGAAGTTCCAACCAAGATTGTGAAAATTGAGTTGGAAATAGACTTCATAGTAGGGAGTGATTTCACAATTGGAGTAAGCTTGATCATGGCGATGAGAGTTCATAGGAATGGGATCCAATAGGAGAGCTCTCGTGAACGTTTGGCAAAAGAGAATATCATGATGATGAAATGGGGTGGTGATGAGCCCTAACTTGGATTCGAAGAGGTTTAAGTACAGAGACCTTACAAAAATTCAAACTTAATGTTGATTCTAAGAATCGTGCATAAAGAGGAAGGATGCATCAGTCATGGACTTAGAGAAGGAAAGATTTTGATTGCTCTGGCATCATTTTTAGGAAAAGGGTGAATCCATTAGTGATCGATTAATTATAAGAAACTCTAAGATATGTATATGAGTTTGAAAATCATAGATGGGTTAAGGAAAGCGAAGATCTCATTCATAGTTAGTAAGTATTCTAAAAATAGATGTTGTCATAAACCAACAAGTCTCAATAACTCGAGTTCTTGGGAGAGGTCCATGTGTGATACTTAACTACTTTCTTACACGACTCCTCAAATGAAAGCCAACTCACGGGGCTTGAAGTTTGCACAGGACGAGCATACAACGTGCTTGAAGACAACGGTTAATATTGGGAGTCGTGATGACTTGAACACGTGACCTCAAGAACAAACCAGTTCTTATACCATGTCATAAACCAACTGTTCCCAATAACTCGAGTTGTTGGGAGAAGTCCATGTATGGTACTTTACCTTTAAAATAACAGACATAGTTGAATCAAAGGAATGCTACAACAGCTTTCTTAATCTACATTTAGGGGTCGTTGGGAAGTTGAGATTGTTTTGGTGAGATTGTTGCCATACATGTATTGTTTAGAATGATTGTTTTTTTATAGCAGAAACAATACATGGATTGTTTATGTGATGTGACATAAACTATCACTCAAAATGAGTGATTGTTATATCTCAACTTTGAACTGTGATTGCTGAGATTGTTATATTGAGATCGTTTTGTCTCAGATTTTAGCTGATATGACATACACAATCAGACATATCAAACATTGTATTTTACAATGCATCAAATTCGACAATACATGTATAATATTATACATGCATTCACAACAATACATATTCAACAATCACAATTTCCAAATCACACCCTTAATTTTCATTTATGCAGGCCTGCCAACCGTTTAAAGCCTCTTACAATTAGGGCCCAGCCCAACATATGGAACACACAGAACGTACCCGTCGGTCCACTGGAAGGGAAGCCTTCTTCTTCTCCAAGAAAGAGATCAGAGCTACTTGAAATAAAGAAAAAGAAAGTAATCAAACACCGAGAAAGAAACTCAAGCGAGTTCAGGAAGATCCCTCCGGCGAATTACCATCTCAAGGAGCAATTCTTTACTCTTCGTCTCTCGTCGCCGGGAAAGCGTATCGGAGGTGAGTTGTTGCGGGCTCAGCTCTTCGTTGTTCTGTTGGTGCAATTCGACGGGATTGTTTTGCTCTCTGCGTTTTAGGGTTTTAATTTTCTGATGAATCTTGTGTAGTTGTTTGGCAAATGGGTGACTCGCAGTACTCGTTTTCTCTCACCACTTTCAGGTGAGCGATTTAATCGCCTTTCTTGAGAGTTCATTTGTTCTTGGTTTTGAGTTTTGCTTAATGATTTGTTTGCTTGATTTTCTCAATTCGGGCAGTCCTTCCGGCAAGCTCGTTCAGATCGAGCACGCCTTGACGGCCGTGGGCTCTGGCCAAACCTCTCTCGGAATCAAAGGTTCGGCTTCACTTAGTTCCTCTTTCACCCTTCCGTTTGTTGTTCTAATCATCGGTTCTCAAATGTATAATCACAAAAACCAGCTGAAGTCTGCAACTTCAGTTGAGCCCAGTTCATAAATTAGGTTTCTTTTAGTTCTAAATTCCATAATTCCTATATTTTCCAATTGGTTTGAATTTCCGTATTATTTGTACAGCTTCTAATGGGGTTGTTATTGCGACTGAGAAGAAGCTACCTTCCATACTGGTTGATGAAGCATCAGTAAGTACTTAATTTGGTTCTTCCATCCAGTACATATGCTTACTGCCTATCTTTTTTGTTCCCAGGCTATTTTAGTAGTATGTCTTTAGAAATTTTACATACAAAAATGTGTCTCAAACGACTGTAATGTTGTATTGTACAGCTCTGAGTCTCATCGGTTTCGGTATTCGATTGATTCTGGCCCTTATATCCAGGCCATTATCTGCCTGCCCTAATTACTCTGCATTTGTTTCAGGTCCAGAAAATACAATCACTAACCCCAAATATTGGAGTTGTATACAGGTTAGCTTTCTTCCTACTTTTTTGTGAATAAGTAGGCTAATCTGGTTAGCTTATTGTATGCCGAGGATGATTAAATTTATAAAATGCTGGTGCTTTCCATTCTTTAGATTACATAGCCTTGAAATTTTAGCCGCAGAAGTTGATTGACTTTTATAGTAATTCTGTTTCACTCTTGCTATAGTCTCCCAACAATCTTGTTTCCTCTGCAGTGGCATGGGTCCTGATTTTCGAGTTTTGGTTCGGAAAAGCAGGAAGCAGGCTGAACAATATCACATGTTATACAAGGTACTAGCTACAAGTTAAAACAAGAATCCTGAATATCAATTTTCTTATGAGTTCGAACGGGTTCCAGTTCTTCGTACAATTAATAATTTTTTGCTGAGTCATGAACTTATTCCCTTCCCGACTGATGTAGCGTAAAATACTTGGTCTGTTTACATTGAATATACGATTCTTTGGACATTGTGTTGGCCTAAAATCAATGAGGATGTGGATTTTTCATGCTCAGGCTTTAAGGAGATTCTGGTATTAGATTGGTTATAGCATTTTCAGGTCTTTATCTTTGTGGTTCAATTCTAAACCTGACTTCACTTTACGATGGAGAATTGTTGGCCATTTTTATTGTGCTAGAGGTTGTCGTGCAACTTTCTCGTAATGATATATATGAGCCAATTTACTTGTGTTCCTTGCTGCTTCATTGAAGATATGTACGATTGTTTGTGGTTGTAGGAACAAATCCCTGTCACACAACTTGTGAGGGAAACTGCTGCTGTCATGCAGGAGTTTACTCAATCTGGGTAATTACACTTAACTGGGCTCACGGTGTACATAATGGCAAACTGATTGATTTTCAGGCATCTGATTCTTTCAACAAGATGCCACACCCCTCAGAGAATGGGTGTAGAAACTAACTCTTGAAAAAGAATATAATGGAGAGCCTCTGGACCAACATGGGATGTTTGGAAAGGAGCATAAACATGCTATATGTTGCTTATTGTTGAAAGTTCAGCTTTTCCTCAGTTTTGGAGTGCATTGATCATCTTCCGATCACATTTTTGGAACTTCTATCAATGTTTGCTCTTGATTATTCCGTATGTGTTTGACACGAGAACTTATTTGTCTTCTATTCAGAGGGGTGAGACCTTTTGGTGTATCTCTCCTGGTTGCTGGTTATGATGACAAAGGTCCACAACTGTATCAGGTAAATCCACTTTGCAACATGATTCTGAGAAATTTATGTGATGTGTTCTCTTTGTCACTGGATAGATGCTGACTGTGATTAGTATTTGGCCTTTGGACATGCATCACTCTTCCTCTATTCAAAATATTTGGCAATTTCGTAACAGATTATCATGACCTCCTCTGTGTTGAAGAACTTGATAGACTCTCTTCAATACTATTCTAATCCTTCAAATTTTTTGTGGGATTTGGAGTTATGAGTTTGTTTACATTTATTATTTATTGTTTCTTTGTCAGGTGGATCCTTCAGGTTCCTATTTCTCATGGAAAGCCTCAGCAATGGGGAAGAATGTCTCAAACGCAAAAACATTCCTTGAGAAGAGGTACTTGTTTTATGTGGTTATATTATCATTGTATTTGCCTATTGTTGATGGTGCTTTGGTTGTCATTTGAGCTGGGCTCACAGACCTTGCAAAGCGAATAGAGGATCTCTCTCACTGAGTTCAGATTATTTCATTTGTATCGAAACTTGGAGGCCAAGCATGCTGTTAAATTTACAATGCTGCTGTTGCCTCGAGCTGTTTATCTGTTCTTACTGAGCTACGGTTTGGTCTTGTTATGGCAATCTAGATACCCTGCACACTTGTCTGTTGATTAGATTTCCTGTCATTTACAATATTGGCTCTCACAAATTTTGTTTATCTATTGTAGGTATACTGACGATGTGGAGCTCGAAGATGCTGTGCACACTGCTATTTTAACTTTGAAGGAAGGGTAAGCCATACTTTCTCTTCAACTTTGCCCCTATCGTTTAATATAGTAGTAATATTTGTCACCAGGATCACACTACTAATGTTGGGGATGGGAATGGGGATTTTGGGCTGTTGTCGATTACTTTTTTTGTGTGGATCTTCTGGTTGAACTTCCATTCAAATGGCTGTTCCTTTGGGCAGTTTTGAGGGACAGATTTCAGGAAAGAACATCGAGATTGCCACCATCGGACCAGAAAAGATATTCAAGTAAGCATGCTCATAGTGTTTATTTCTTTACACCAAAGCTTGAAACTTGGGATGGTTGTAGTAGTAGTAGTAGTAGTATACCGGTGACATGGACCGCGAAGCTTACATTGAAACTGTTACTACTTGTTGCAGGGTTCTGACTCCAGCCGAAATCGATGATTATCTTGGGGAAGTGGAGTAACTTCTTTCTTTAAACGAAGCTCGAGCCTGCAAACATTTCCTCCAATGTATTAGACGTAATCTGGGCGCTTGTGTTGCGAACTTTTCACTTCTGTAGCAAGTGCCCTCTCAATCTTACTGTGCTCGTTTCAGAATAGAACGAAGATGGATTGTGGAATTTGAATAGTTGTTACTTGTTATCAGGAATTCGAGACAGAAGCAGTTTGCTCAGCTCTAGGGCTTCTTTGTTTGTATCATCTATTGCGGTTGACCTCTAGTTATCATTTGGGCTAACTCGCTCATATGATTTCGTTTATGCTCGCCAAGCAATCGTGACCAGGGGTGGGTAATGGGGGACTAAGGGTGGATAATGGATGAGTTTGCTGTTCAGTTTTTGGATATTAAACGCACATTCTCGTAAGTTAATTTTAATGTAGCTGATTTTCCCTCTT
Organism: Linum trigynum; assembly: GCA_964030455.1. Lineage (NCBI taxonomy): Eukaryota > Viridiplantae > Streptophyta > Magnoliopsida > Malpighiales > Linaceae > Linum > Linum trigynum. Next base: position 42,090,640 of record OZ034822.1, on the reverse strand, counting down.
TTGCAATAAGTTTAGCTGTAGCAACTGCAACTCTAGCTAATTGGCCACCATTTCTAAGTGTGATTTCTATATTATGTATGGTCGTGCTTAAGGGCTTGTTGGTTGAAGTAGATTCTTCTTTTTTATGCATTTAGGTGTCAAATTGAGTGATAAGTCAATTTATTTAATTGCGATTCGTTATCCTCCAATATTCCTCTTTTGGTTGGATGGTACCGAGTGGGTATGATTGAGTTGCGATTTAATAAAAAAAAAAAAAATTCTCAAACTAGTCATTAGAACATGTTGACTAACATTTATAATAAGTTTTTCGCAAATTAGAAAGACTAGCAATTTAGACAACTTCAATTTTGTCTCAAATAGATCCTTCTAGAAACTGTGATATGCAAAGTTTTTTTTTTTACGGGTACAAACTTTTCATTTGATCATTTTAGATGAAATATTCGTTGAGAGAAAATAAAGCCATTAACCATATAGCGCATGTGTATTTCACTTATTTGATAGAGGTATCATCAAATCTTTCATTACTCTATTAACCAATTTTGTAAAGGAAATTTGAGTTTTTCTGGCGATTTTTATACAATTAATAGTTTATTATCTAATAGACGCAACATATTAAGTCAGTAATCAATAGTTATCGTCCAAATATGTTCTATATGTTCTGCCTTTAGAAGCCGATAATCAATATGTGGTAAGATTATGAAATTATGATAACTATTCGATACTGTAAACAAAAAAAAACAGTCATTTGTAATGTGAAAGCGTGTTGTCATTTATTCATGCGATCCACCAGCGACTCACTCGCAACCCACCCGCACCCACCGTACTCACTTGAATAAGTACTACGAGTGAAGAGAATTCACCGATCCAAATCCACTCACATCAATTACCCACCTGCAACGATCCGAGTTATTTACAAGCAGATCACTATCAAACAAAACAAATTAACCACCCATGTCCCGCACATCTATACATCCCAAGTTTCCACAACTCGAATACTCAGGAACATTTCCTGTACCCGAAAGATTGATCATATTAGAACACAAGAATCCTGGAAAAACTCATGGCAAAGAAAGTTCTCCCAAATCCTCGAATCTTTACCAAAGAGCAAAGAGCCTGGCCGACGAAACAATCCCTTTTAACTATATACACACACTGCTCTGAGAAAATTAACCTATATCCACAATTTTTTTTTTCCACAGCAGAACCCGCCGCCACTAAACCAACGACGGCAACAAACCCCCAAATAAAAAAAAAAGAACACTAACCGGAACCCTTTTCATTGTATCGCCGGCGGCCGGCTCCGCTTCAGAGCCCAGTACACCGGCAGCCGCCGCGAAGTTATAGCGACGCACAAATTCCCCGTGTCCAGCTTCCGGAAAACCCAAATGGTGACGAAATCCTCGTGGTGGCGCAGCCCGTGAGCCTTGGCGAACGGCTTCCACCCGCTCGTCAGCACGTAGACCTTCCGATTGGCCCAGAGCTTCAGTTTCATCTCGAACCTCTCCCCGTCGGCGTCGTACGCCGTGACCGGAATCCCCTTCTCGACGTCCTCGTCAGGGGTCAGCAAGGGCTTGATGCTCTCCCTGCCGTAGGGCTTCGGCAGGGAGAGCCTCGCCTGGCTGTCCTTGATGTCGCTCTCCGTCAGCTGCTTCACCTCCGGCGGCGTGCATTGCCCGATTAGGGTTTCCAGCCCCCGGATCGGCGGCCGGGGGGGCTGGTCGCGGAGGAGCATCTTGATCTGCGCGTCGTCGATTGGGTAGGCGGAGGGGAGTTTAATTGGGGCGGCGGGGAAATCCTCCGCTCTGCCGCCTCCGCGGCGGCGATTCGGAGGCAGGGGATTGGCAGGGGAGAGGAAATTTCGCTTCATCTGCTGGAGGGTGGCTAGGGTTTCGGGGTCGGGGGTTGTGTACATTAGGGTGGCGAGCTGGAGGGCGGCTGTGCAGAGTTCTCTGTTGTCCTGGTGGGTCTTGGCCGCGGCGGCGGCGGCGGATTCGTCGTCCATTGATTTCAAAAAAAAATTCAGTCTCCTTTTTTTGGTGGTGTTATAAGGGTTTTGATTACTTGGGGAAGAAGGCGGGAGCGGAGCGGAGGTTTAGGCGGAGCGGGGAATTTATATTGTGATGTTTTAAATAGGGAAATAAAATAAATATATTATATGGTAAGTGTTAATTAATAGTCGTAGTTGTACCGAAACTGTGCTTCCGAGGTGAAGGTGCAAAGTTACGTGTTATAATCTGATTGGTGGGGTGGATGTCATGACAGTTCACTAAATATTTTTTTTTAATTTAAGAATAGTTTAATAGATTGTTTAGGATGATTTGTGGTAAGATTTGGAGTTCATCGGTTTAGGAAGAAGTATGAAATTTTTGGGTTAATGCAGGGCGGGCAAAGGAATTTTATATGAGAGTGTCCGATTCCAAAATATATATAAAAAAAAAATTGTTCATAAGAGTAAAAATAAAATAAATTTAAATAATAACAAAAAAATATGCGAACTAGTATACGTTACTTATAACAAAAATTCACGACATGTTTTTATAGTATGTAAAAGATGTAGTACAGTAATACACTCACTGTATATAGTGTTCAACAAATTTCTTTCGATATATCTTACTAGACAATAATCATTCATGAATTGATCGCCTATTTGATTTCGAAGGTTATTCTTCGTGTTTTATAATGATGGGAAGAAGTAGAACGCAGCTAGACTGGGGTTAATTGGCAGGTTTTGAATTTTTTTTTTTTTTGAATTGGGATAACCGCATTACAATTATATTTATGTTTTGTATACAGAGTTATAGTCTAATTGAAAATATATTTGTTAATAACAATGTCACGCGTTCCAATTGCATTACGTGCCCCCTTTTTACAATCAAAGGAGTTTACATCAAATCAGATACATTGTAATGATGGTGATGAGGAATTATATTAAGTAATTATCAAAATCACTTTCGAGAATTACTTATCCACTTTGGATTTTTGTTTGCCGGAAGTAAAATTATGTGATCACATTGTCTTTTAATACTAGTTTAGCCATAAATGAGGCAATTAAGGTGAAATACATTGCTAAAACAAACGATTTCATAATGACAATTTGATAATTGCCGGTTTTTGGATAGTCGTTCCCTACGTGCAATCGTTAAATTGAGCTAATAAACCACAAAGCCAACAAAGACACAATCACATACAACCATAGTGCAAACTCCTATCACTTGTTTGGTATATATAGGTACACGTGGCTAATTAAATATAAGTCGATATTTTGCTCTTCAATTTTCACATTTCCATTGACAAATCACATAACAAACACAATGATTTTTTTTTTGTATAAATAGAAATAACTTTGATGGAGCGGGTATGAGGGGGAGGACCCAAAATTCATTACGCATTATCCCCGCCAATATCTTTACAAATTTTTCCCATATCCATCCTAAACCAGTCTTCGTCGAAATTTCAAGGCAAATAACTTGTTTATTTGTGATTTGTCGACTATTTGCCTAGTGAATAGTGATACACGACAAAAACTTACTCAAGTGTACAAAAGTAAAGTATTTTACCATTTTTATTAAACAAATAAAAACACGTCGTGATTGTTCTAATAAACCTGTATTTATCAAACTTTTATTTGAAAATTCGAATATTAAAATTTTTCAACCACATATTTTAAGGATTTGTATTATACGAAAGAACACCATTTCACTTTAACTGTTGGCTTTGCCACGAGGAGGTGTTCATCTCGGATCTTCCTGCACGGTACCTTAACCTAGCTATGAATCTCTTTTTCGAGTTCTTTTCTGTATAGAATTTTTTGTGTGTGGAAATTTCGGATAATTTTACTACAAAAGAATAGATATTGAATAATTTCCATGGATTTCTCTTTTTAATTCAACCCGAATTGTAGTACAGCACAGACACATAAACTTGGAACCCAAGAAAGCTCTTATTAAGCTAGCAGCCGAGCAAGTTCATCAACCCCCAAGCTTCCCTGAACAGCACCACCCACTAACTCAAACTGTTCATCCATTCCTTTCCTTCTTCTCCCAAGTCCTGAACTTTTCCTCTCAATCCCTCCTCTCTTCACAAAAACTGCTGGTGGAGCAAATTCTACAGCCTCCGAATCATCCGACCTTTCTTCATTCTCTGCATTGTCCTCCGTCGGCTCCACTTCTTCCTTCCTCCTCCGCCGCCTGTACTGGAACACAGGACCCTGTGGAGCTGACCGGGAGAAGGCAACCGTTCTCTTGTAGACGTTGTCAGCATCCAACTCCTTGCTGTCCAACGAAATTGCTGCTCCGTTTTCAACTGCTTGGTTCAGTAGACGTACAACTCCCTGTAGGCACGGCAAGCTCAAGCTCGTCGGTTCACTGGGATGGTGGTGGATGGTTTCTTCTGAGATGCCTTGTTCCAAGCTTTCTTGATTTGGTACTTCATTTCCATGGATGGTATCATCAGTCAATGCTGCTTCTATGGTATGTTGAGCAATCATAGTTTTCTCTTCACTGTCTGTATCACTCTTTGGATCAAGTGAAGTGGTTTCGCTTTCATAAACTTGCACATCTGCAGAAATCTTGATCCCTGAAGACGTTTCGTGACTGTTGGTGTGGATTGTTGTAGCTTCGGATTCCGTGGCAACAGAACTGCCAGCAATTGATGGCACAAAAGTTTCTGCACTAGAAGTAATTTCTGCTTTTTCTTCAGATGCTATGAGAGACATGTTAGGGCTCTCTGTGGATTCCAATCGAGAAGTGCTATTCATTTCCAGTACTTCCGAGTCTTCTAGTTCTGGCATAACAGAAGATGAACCTTCGATTTGCTCAATCGTACGAGTTGGTTTAGAGAGGGAGGACTTCCAGTCCCTTCCCCTCCACATAAGAATATGCTCACTTTCAAATGAAATCAACACACATGGAACGATGTCCTGCAAAATTCACAAACACAGGGCAATTACTTCCAATACCCATCGAAATCGAGCCAGTTGGCAACAAACCCACATTACAAGATGCTTGACATACCCTTAACTTGGCGCCAATTTTCCTGAAGTCGCTTCCATTCATCCCTTGACAATTGATTCTGACCAATTCACACTCTTCAAATGCTTCCCTGACGTTATCAGCCAGCTTAGCATACACACCATTTTTCCCTGCAAGTGAGCAAATATAATTTGCAGACATTCAGCAATAACTTGAACTGTCCTACTTCTATCTTATATGATAGCAGTTGTTAGCTTTTTACCTAGTTTGCAAATGGGTACCAAATTCCGGCCTTTTTTGCGCATCTCGGAGGCTTCATCTAGTGTTAGACCATCTGGAGTTTGTTGGATCAGCCTTGGATACACAGGAGCGTGTGGCTTCCACAACATGAGTGGGAAGTGTGGTCGAGTTCTGTAGTTATAGTTTCTGCCTCTGAAAAGATACAGCACTCCTCCTTTCTTGTATATGATCTTCCCTCCAGTCCTTTCCTGTCACATAATCAAACACAACTAAGCACAAACTATCTGTCACCTTAACGTTGATCCGACTCCGAAAGTTTGAAGAAGACCCACCTCGAGTTCTTCGCAGACATTGTCCAAATCAACAGTGCAAACTCCTTTGCATTTGATCTTGCAGACTCTCCGGCGCTTCCAGTGAGCATGTATGTTGTCAAGCATGTTGTGTGTAAGACCATCTCTTCCTGATAACAAAGAGAAGGACGACGACTGGCTATCAGTTCTCTGCGGCATTTTATCAAACACTTGGAGGACAGCATGAAGCTTAGCTTACCCATATTCAATTGCCGCTTCGCCTTGATGCAACCTTCAACCAAAGCCTTAATCTCCTCCTTCGTCAATGGCTCCCCCAATATCTCATTCCGTGTATTCACATACCTAGGACCCGTCCCGGGCTGAAACGGGCCGGGTGCTTGAACCGACTTTATCCCTTTCTTACCCGGTGGCGGCGGCTGAAACGAATCGAATTCCTTCAACTTCTTCTTACTTGGCGGCAGCGGCGCTCTTCCGGTCCACGGCCGAGGCATCGTGACCGGCCCAAACGGCGAGAACGGCGGCTCCCGTAACTTCAGCGGCTTCGTCTTTGGCGCCTCCGTGTAGCTGTACTTGAACTCGAACGGCGCTCCGTCGATTACGTAAGATAGCCCATCTTCGCTGAGCTTGACGTCGGCCTTCCGGTCGACGGGTTGGGGCCGTTTGGAGACCCTCGCAACTCGGCGGAAAGCCGGGTGTTGAGCGGCCTTCGGATCTTCGGGTTTGGAGTATTTGGATCTCCGACCGGGTATCGACGACCTCGAGGGCGACGAAGGCGTCCCCGTGGACCTGAAATTGCTGCCGGCATTAGGTCCGGCCCGGGCTGCGGCAGTCGGGTCGTAAGTGTCGACGATGTTGTCGGCGGAATTGAAGCGACGGGCGCGGCGGATGTCGTCCTCGATTTCCTTCACCGAGCGCCGGCGCTCCTCGAATTCTCGAGCGTTCGCGTTGTTCCACCGGGAGAAGCGGAGCTCCGTGGAAGGGCGGTGGTGGGGCGTGGACGATGCCGGGTTTGGGTTTAAAGACGGGTTCGACGCCGGCGGAGCTGAAATCGGAAACGGGATTTGAAGCAGTTTCAGCGCCATAGCTGTAGCAAGCGAAGCTGACCCCATTAGCAGCAGATTGTGAGCTCAAAGGCCATTCCTTTACTGTCAGCGAAAGCAGAACAGCTTACACAAGGGCGATCTTCTTCGTTTCTTCTCAGCAGGAAATGGATATTTTGGAAGGGAAGCGGCCGTTCAATAATACGACGTCGTTTTAAACCGAGGCTGCTGTTTTGGCGCTCTCTGCTTGTAATATTGTTGAACAGTGAGGTCGAGAAAGATAAAAAGTTTGCTGCTTTTCGGGACACGATTGACAGTAGCAGCTGAGACTGGACTGAATTGAGTCAAAAAGTTTGGTGGGTAAGCGATTTTGAGCTCCGTCTTCGGCCATGGAAAGCCATTGAAGGTACTCTCTTGGAGTTATTGTAAGGGTTCCTTTCGTTCGTTGTTATCTGCCCGAGCTGCTGAGCAACCCATCTCTTGAGGAACTTGGGTATGGCTACAGCTATGGCTGCAATGATTCAGAGATCCCATGTCGGCAGAAGAAGTTGGAGGTTTCTGATAGTCATCGCCATGGCAGTCTTTGTCCTTGCTATTGTTGTTATTGTTCAATGCTCTTCAATTTCCTATGGGATTGGGAGAAAATCATCATGGCCTCCATTACTAGAAGAAGCTCCTGAGGCTTCCTCCTCTTTCTTGGTAAGTCCAATCAATAACCCTGGGATTTCAGATGATTCGAAGTTGGGTGAGATTCAGAAGTTCAACTTGGTGGGAAATACTTCTGTATCAGCATCATCCAATGATGAGGATTTTGGAGATGATATTGAATCAATCTCGAATATGGAATTTCGAGATCGAAGCAGGCCACCTGCTGTTGAAGAAGCTATTGAATTGGAACCCAAGAATAGGGAGCCTCTGCAGATTGTTTCTATGGCATTGAGCAAGAATCCTGAGAAGGGGAGTCTATCCTTATCCAAGAGGTTGGGAAGGAAGAAGCATTCAACAACAATTTCCCAGATGAACTCACAGTTGCATCACAATCTTGTTTCAGCTATTTCTAAGGTAAAGCAATTGACTTTATCTCTAGGTTCTTGTTTAGGGTAATGGATGATGTCTGATACGGGACTTGCTAACTTCTTCGAATTCACAGAGACCGCAGCGGCCTTCTGCACGTGATCGTGAACTCCTCTCTGCCAAAATGCAGATAGTAAATGCTCCTATTGTGAAGAATACTCCTGGTCTTCATGCTTCTAGCTTCTGGAATGTCTCCAGGTTTAAACGGTATTTATAACTATGTATGCCTCTCTTTTTTGGTTTGAAAAGCTTATATATGCTTTGTATTATCTTCTTCCATGTGAAACGAAACTGCCTCTTAGTTGACTGATGATGCCACGCTACCATTTTGAAGGAGCTACGAGCTGATGGAGCGAATGCTGAAAGTTTATATCTATAAGGAAGGTGAGAAGCCGGTATTTCATCAGTCAAGGATGAGGGGGATATATGCTTCAGAAGGATGGTTTATGAAACTGATGAAGGAGAGTAAGAGGTTTGGTGTGAGAGACCCCAGAAAAGCTCATCTATTCTACATACCTTTTAGTTCAGAGATGTTGAGGAAAGAACTATACAGGAAAAGCTTTCAGTCCGTGAAGGAACTTGAAGAACACTTGAAGAGCTATGTGAATCACATTTCACACAAGTATAGCTTCTGGAATAGAAGCAGTGGAGCTGATCATTTCATTGCCGGGTGTCATGATTGGGTATTCTTTTCTGTAATTTGTAATTCTCTTGGTCCATATTCTTCCCATTGTTTCGAAGTCTCTCATTTTGGAACATGGAGTTTCAGGCACCAAAATTGACAAGCAATCACATGATGAGCAATTGCATCAGAGCCCTCTGCAATGCAAATGTGGCCAAGGGCTTTAAAATAGGAAAAGACACAACACTGCCAGTGACAAGCATACGTTCACAGGAGAGACCTCTGCAGGACATTGGGGGGAAACCTCCATTGGAGAGGCACATCCTGGCATTTTTCGCTGGAGGAAGGCATGGTTCCCTCCGGCCGGTGCTGCTGCAGCACTGGGAGGCGAGCAAATACCTCGACATGAAGATCTTGGGTCCTATGCCGAGAGATGTTGAGAGCAAGAGAATCTACAGGGAGTACATGAAGAGCAGCAAGTACTGCATCTGTGCCAAAGGTTATGAAGTTCACACGCCTAGAATAGTTGAAGCCATCTACTACGAGTGCGTCCCAGTCATCATCTCGGACAACTACGTGCCTCCGTTCTTCGAGGTGCTGAACTGGGAGGAATTCGCGGTGTTTGTTGCGGAGAAAGACATTCCAAGGTTGAGGGAGATTCTGGTGGAAATTCCGGAGGAGAAGTTTGTGGCAATGCAGTCAAGTGTGAGGATGGTGCAGCAACATTTCCTGTGGCACAAATCCCCTCAAAGGTATGACTTGTTTCACATGATCCTTCACTCGGTTTGGCACAACCGAGTGTTTGGGAACTAGAAGGAGCAACATCAACGCGAGGACCTTCATGATCATTAGTAGGCTGCCTGTCACAGCATCTAGTGACTCCTCTTATGAAGTAGAACAAACCAGTGTAGTTTATCTGGAATGAAGTATTGCGTCTTTCTTTTACTTGAAAGTTCTTCACAGTAACATGCACCAAAAGAGGCATAAAGCCACAAAGAAGAAGAGATGTATGGAAAGAGGAAACAGAGAGATGTGTGCTGTCATTAGTTATGAAGATGTAACAGACGAGAGCGAGCAACAGCCTAGTGCATTCCTATCTCCATTTGTGAATGATTGACAGCAAGCGCCAAGCAGAGAGCAAGGAAGAACAAGTCTGCTGTTGGGTTGAGGGGACGGCCAGTTGCTGAGCTGGTGATCGATTCCTCTGAAACAGTAAAACCCGTGGTTTACTGAGTGATGATAATTGCAGTGCTCTCTTCCACTTACCGATTTGCGAGACGAGTTTTAGTCTGAATCTACTGGAGAATTTGATTGCCTCCAGTGGCAGAACAAGCATGGCGCATGTGTACAACCCTAGTTGGAAGAGCGTGCTCCTCGCTCTTCACTCCAGAGGTTATGATTGTCGTCTGAAATGTTCATGGTGATGATGCTGGTAGTGGTGGGGGGAGCGTCATAAAGTGGCGGAAAGATACAGATTTCACATTTCAGGTACGCAATCTTCATATCTAGGGAGTTGTGATCAGTTGTAATTTGATTCAGCAATAGTTGATTGAATCTCTGAAGTGGCCATTTAGCTAAGGAAATAACTAAGAAAAATGTAGGAGCAAGGACTAGGGCTCCTGGGTTTGGAGCTAGAGCGACGACAAGCACAACCATGCATGACAATAATGTAAGACTTAAAGAAGATATAATTTTGAAACTTTTTAGTTTCTATGCTGCTGCAGGCATGGTTCAATTGCTGTAAGTTGGTTTACATACATTCCAAGTAATTAATAAACAAGGAATCAACGGCGAAAGTGCGGATAGGAGTGGGTCGCCATTGGGGTATGAAAGTGAAACTATTTACAGGCAGTCCCATGGATGTGTTTAGAGGATATGTGTCTGAAGGGTACACGAACAGCCGCCGCAGGGGAGCCCCCTTGGAGGAAAGGTCCAAAGAGAAGACAGTCCTCCAAACTCTGAAATACACTATGTCAAGCTCATACGGATGCCTGCCAAGAAGTTTCAGACGTCCCATCCGCGGCAGCGAAGCATCACCACTGAGATCAGAGGTCGGGGGCCGCTGAAATGGATCTGCAGAACCGATGGCCTGCTGCAGAGAAACCCTCTTATGTAGCGACCAACTGCAGAATTCATCAACACTATTCCCGCTTCTGCTGCTGCTGCTGCCATGATTCAGAATCCAAATGGCAACATAGGCAGCAGCGAGGGGTGATGGGGTGTCTGACATTTGAACAATCGTCAAGCTTCCTCTGCATACTCCCAAGCATTCATTGCCAATGTATCGAAATTCCGGAGGCAAAGTAATAAGCACCGGATGATGAGGATGACGACGGGGATCAAGATCAACTCCGAAGAGAGCGTGTTTCGCCCCTAGCCAGAACATGAATCCTTTATACACTAGTCCTTGGGGATAATGCTCAACCCACAGAAATTCCTGCCCTGCTGGCCAATCCACATGGTGTTCCTTCCATGCCCATGAATCCTCCCTGCTCCGGTTACTGAAAGTGTGCATCAACACACAACCAGTTGGCCGCTCAGATGCTGTAATACGAACCACGGTAAAGCTGCCATCCGGTTCGCTAGCAAGACCATACAGGAATCTTCTCCTCTGCTCGCTGTTACGATGATGATGTGATGAGATTACAGGGAGTGGAACCCAGTTGTGTTCCCCGCTGACAGGCTCCCAGACGTAGTAAGCAGAAGCAGAATCATTCTCCTCGCACAGTAGCACGTCATTGCAGCAAGCAACCACTTCCATCCTCTGGCCGCCGCTGCCTCTGACTTCGTTGCTATACCGTAAACGCTGCTCATTGTCGTCGTCGTTGCAAGGGCGGATCATCAGTCGGGGCCATATTCCCACCGTATCTTCCTCCGCCGAAGAGTACGCCGCAGCCACCACCCAACTCCAGAGACGGTTGCTGCAGCTGGGGAACAACGTCGTCATGTTGGTCAACAGAGCGAAGCTGCTGCTATTACGTCGGCTGCTCATCTGATCGTCCCCGCCGCCGCCGCCGTACCAGTGCTGCAGGTAGTTCGATGTTGCCTCGTCCTTCACGAGCAGCTTGTACCAGGTTTTGCAGACGGCGCTGCATCTCTTGGCGCATCGCAACGGCACCCGGCTGATGATGCCGATCAGTATGGTCTGCGGGAGATCGGTGATGGATGTCGAACTCCCCTCTCCGGCGCTGCAGCTCCTCCTGATTTTGCTCATACCGGCCGCCGGAATTCAGTTAACTGGAATCGGGGATGGATAAGGTCTGGGTTGAGACTTCAGAGTATTACCCTGGATTTGTGCGAATTGGTCTTTTGATTTTGAGTGGGGTTAGATATGGATGAGTGAGTTGAAAAAGGTTTTTGATCCGTCTATTTTTAATCGATTTGTATATTCTTGTTTAATTTGGATTTTAAATCTTTTGTCGGGGGCTAGAAGTTTGGTACTGGTATTTGAGATATACCGAATACCGTATCGAATTTGTATATATTTGGTATTATCGAATATAGTATTATTTCTTGGGATTGAGATTGAATTTCAATTGCTATTCGGTATTAGGGATTACGAGATTGGATCGGTATATACTGAAATACCGATCAATACCGAAATATAAACTAGTGTGTATTTTATCCTCTCAACTAGACTCTCTGATTGACTACTACATGATCCTCAACCACCAAGACTGTCATTTAATTATACATAGATCATTCCATCACTATTAATAGTCGTATCTCAACCTCCAATTCGTCAAATTAAAGATTACCAATGATAAGAATTTGAGATGTCTCCTCTCCTCCATTCTCCTTAATAATATCCTAATTCAAGACTTTTTGCTTAGTCTTTTCCCCCTAAATTAAACAATAAAATATAATTTATATATTTAATTATTAATTGCAAAGGTAATTAATTTCGTATTCGATAATACCGATTGGGATACCGAAGTACCGATTCGGATACCGAAATATTTAGGGATTGGGATGCAGATACCGAAATAATTTAGGAATTGGAATTGATATTGAATTTAGGATGTAATTCGGTATTTGGTATTGGGATACCGATTTCCACCTCTAGTTACAAGTAGGGGTGGTAGTTCGGTTGTCGGTTAGCGGCTAACCAGTTGGTTCAACCGAAATCGCCGGTTAGCGGCTAACCAAAAACCGATGGGAAATAAGGGTCGGTCGGTGTTCAGAGGGGGAGGGATTGACCGCGGTTAGCCGAGTAACTAGAGGGAGTTAACCGCGGTTATCCGAGTAACCAGAGCAAACCGACCTCCATCCGAAAATCCAATTTCCCCCAACCAACCTGACTCCTCCTTTTCCCAATCTCATAGAAAAACCCTAATTCCCAAAATCAAAAACCTTCCCTTCCCTTCCATTCACCACGCGCCGCGCCTCTCCTCTCCAGAATGCCCTCCTCTTCCGAGACCAGATCGTCGGCCTTCGTCGCCTCCGCTCTTCCACTTCACCACCATCGTCGCCTCTGCCTCAGGCAACGATTCGTCCATCTCCGGCCTTGCTCTTCCCGCCGATCGCCGCCGCTGCTGCTCCTCGTCGTCGTTCATAGAGGTAGAGAGAGGAGAGAGGAAGAAGAAGGGGTTTGGAGGATAGCAGTGGGCAGTGGCAGAGAGGGGAGAGGAGAAGGCTGGTTTTGCTTTTATTATTCTTGCCTTCTTGGGGGAAAAGGGAGGAGAGAAGAAGAAGAATATAAGGAAGGTGTGGTTGTGGGAGGAGAGCAGAAAAGAGAAGAAGAAGATAAGGGAGGAAGAAGATAACGTGGGTTGGTGGGTGGTTCTTCTCCTTCTTTCTTTTAAATTTTTTATTGCTGGTGACAACTGACAAGAGAGCAGAGAACGTGGGTCGGTGGGTGGGGTTGGTTTTTTTTTTTCTTTCTCTCAATAAATTCGGTTAATTGCGGATAACCGAACCAAAACTGAAAACCGGTTGGTCGGTGCTCGGCTAACCGTGACATCATTCGCCGTCGGTGGTCGGCATGCATAAGGAACAGCTCGGTTTAACCGATAATCGGAAAATCGGTTTTCGGTTAAACCGAAACCGACCGACTGACACCCCTAGTTTACACATAATATAATACACCGAAGGGAAAAACGGGAGCCCCATTTCAAATTTCATGCAACGAGAGTGAAAGTAGGAAGGACATTTTGGTCTTCACGCTTACTTTTTTTAATTCATTCAAAAGACACATAGTGGGATTTGAACCATGACAATTTTAAGGAAAAGTAAGGATCATAACCAATCACACTAAGTACATTTGTTGCATCTTTTTAAATTAAAAAGATATAATAGCAGAGAGGAAAAAACCCTTCCCCTATTTCAAATTTCCTGCTCCACGAGCGTTTGTAGGAATGATAGAATAGGGAGTGTCAATTTTTTCCTCTTTCCTCTGTGGAACAGGCCAACTTACCGTACACATGCGGATTTAAATGGGTTCAAGAGTGTCAATTTTTTCATTAAGCCCTTTTATTTCTCCGTGGTGATAAAATATATATGAAGAGGCAAAAACAATACTTCTTTTTATTGCTAAAAATAAAAAATTTAACAATAAACTAATGCATGGTATCTAATGGGCTAACCGCTAACCATAAAATAAAAGAGTTGAATTGGTTTGACCTACACGGGATTTGGCCATCAAGTAAAACAAATGAACATCATTGGTTTGACATTCTAAAACAAGCTATTTTCTCTGGCATAATATATTATGCTATTATTTTATATCTTAGTGGCTAAAATATAATGTATTTTAAAGTTATTCAATGGTTCAACCTCGACCAACCCAATTAGTCCAATTTTTATCATTTCAAATATATATTATATAATTATTTGATATCATAATGATCAAATCATAGTGTATTTTATAGGGAATCGTTTGGTATTTGTTAGTAAAAAACTAAACAGAAAGATCTATTTGGTTATTTTAAACATTAAAACGATCCTAACATTTTCAGTTCCTTTTGAATTTCTATGGTTTTATTCCCGAATAAGTGATGTGCAAATGGCAGTCATCTCTTTTCTTTCACTTTTTTTTATTTTCAAATAAAAAGTTTAAAAGTAAAGAATAATTAGAATTTGGCATGGGTCGGTCAAACAGGCTGCATTTCAAGTTTTGGCCCCTTTTGATCAAGTCTAATTTATAATCACATGGTTCTCTGATACCCGATAAAAATCTCAATCCAAACCAGTTTGGCAGGTGAGTCCGTGTTTACCACCATTTTCTAGGGATACGACAACGACGGTTCCTATCCCAAATCGTGTTGTTCATTCTTTATTTCCTTAGATTTTATCATAGCCTGGAAAAAAACCAGAAAGCACAATGACGACAAGATGAAAGTTTTATAAACCAAATTAATCGGCTAACAGGCCGAGTAAAAGCTAGCAACGATTGTGAGATGCTCATTTCCCGAAAACCGACGGGATAGGCGATTTTTTATTCGAATTTCTGGAATTCAGTTTCTATAAAACTTACTCCACCTCATCATATTACCAGAAACAATATTGTTTCACAAGGTAACAGGTACTTGATTTTGGTTCATAAGGCCGATTTTTGATTTGTTGCATCATTAATGTCTCTTTCCTGCTAAAATTCACTATTTTTATCACGTGTTTCCCAAAAAAAACTATACAACAATAAGTTATACACCCCATTACATTATCATATTTCATACCTCACCTTCCTCTAGGGATGAAAACAAAATCCGAACCCACGGGTACCCACCCTACCCAACTCGGTCAACGCGGGTAAAATCCGTGTTGTCGGGTTTTGGGCCGGGTTTGGGTTTAAACCCGTTCAATATTCATCGGGTTGGGTTTGGGTTTAGGTAAACCCGACCCATGGGTACCCGCCACACCCATATAATTAATTTTCTCGATATATTTAATATTCTAAACAACTTATCTTATTTATGTTTGTGGAGACATGTCTAATTTTTTCTTTCTAATTGTGTAGAATGAAGTTGATGTTATCGAGTGGAGAGTGAAGAAACTTAATTGAAAGGAAGAAGCTTTCAATTAATCATGTTATTTATGGATAATTGAGTTGGGTTTGAGTTTTTCAAACCCAGTGGATTTTACCCCGAATTTTTTTCACGAATAAACCCATAAATTTGGATTTGAATTTGGCAAAACCCGACCCATTGCCATCCTACCTTCCTCCGGCCAAATGGCCGGGGCCCACACTAGTTACAAGTTAGTAAACGAGGATAATATTAGGTTGCTTGTACTCTTTTTCTTAGCACTATGCTAATGTAATTCTTGCCAATAGAAATATTTGGTGATTTTCAAAGAAATGACCACAATTATAAAAGGGATCGTTTGTCATTATAAAAAAGAATTATGGACACATGCTTGTGGATCTTTTTGTAATTTGTAAACATGTAGGTATCAAATGTAAGACATAATATTTTACGGTAATAAAATATAATTTTTTATCAATATTTTTTATGAAAAAGAATTAGGTACTAAATATCAATATATAGGACTTCGCTATAGTGACTTGTAAGTCACCATGACTTGAACAAAACGGTCGACCTGTTCACTGATATGGTCGATCTATTTTGACAAAATAGTCGACATCTTTTCTGGAATGGTCAACCAGATGTACTATTTTTCATTTTGCTGTGTTCAACAAACGGTCGACCTCTTCCACTAAATGGCCGACCACTTTACAAGAAAACGATCGACCACTTTCTTCAAGTGGTCTACCTCTTTCACGAACCGGTCCACCGCTTTCAATAACTGGTCGACCTAATGAACCATTGTTAGTGATATAATAATAAATAATTAGAGTCCAATAACAATAGATATGCTTGCTAGTGTAAGAGATTTAAATTTGTACAAAGACTGCAAGCATAGATGACAAGTTTCTCGAGTGATTGTTCTCCCGTAGATTTGAAAAACGTTATGCATATTTATTTCTTAAAATTGAAGTATTTAATCAATTTGTGTGTTGTAATTTGATGTATTGATGAAATGTATGAATTTGAAAAATATATTGTTTGGAGGTTTACATTGTGCTTTGTTATAAATGAAAAAATAGAGGGTAGACAATCCCTTAATCATAATCTCACCTTTTGGTAGATATTGATAATCACTCATTTTGAGTGATTGTTGGTGGACCCAAAAAAAGGTAATACATGTATTCTGTCACAAATTTAACAACAACAAAAAAGACTTAATCTCGACATTACATGCAATGACTAAATACATCGCTTGAAATCACAACCTCCAAACGACCCCTTAGTCTATAGAAATTTTCATCTTTCTTTCAAATTATAAGTTTTTGCTTGTTTTTTATCCTATCATTGTCTTGTGACCGGTTGCCTCAAGTGGTAGACCACTTTCTTGAAATTTGGTCGACCACTTTAAGGTAAGTGTTTCATCAGGTCGACCTATTTCTGGAAGCGGTAAACCGATTGACTTAAGTGGTAGACCACTCAGTGGCGGAGGCAGGGCCTTTTGGCCTTGTCCCGGGACAGGGTAAATTTCGGTGGAACAAAAATACGCCATATATATTTATATTGGTGATGGAACACAACACATATCGGTAGTATTAGAGTACTTTGTCATTACAACACAACTCATTACTTGTCCAAAATTGACATAAAATTAATTTATTATACAATAAACGAAATTCCAATTGCAATAAAGAGCTAATCGAGTCTCTTTTCTCCTCATGCCTATTTGATCTTTCCTCAACAACCCTGAAATTGTCTAGCGACAACGGCAATCCCGCTAGTTTTGATATACCAATTACAACTGCAAGTGTAAAAAGAGCATTTTGCAGCTTTGAGTTATATTAAGAACAAGTTTCCAAGTCGATTTGGCGGCTAGTTTGCTAATACTTGTTTAGTAAGATACATTGAAAGAGGCTTATATAATAGTGTAGACAACAAATGTTTTTGCGCTTCTTTCACTATATGAAATTCCTTCGTAGTTGTTTCTGAAAAGTATGATAGTATAATCGGTTATTTTTTATTTATGAATGAATTATTTGGATATAATTATTTTTTATTAAATAATTCTTTTATTAAATACTTATATATTTAAGTTATGAAAAGAGGACATGGGTGGTTTGAAATGCTGCCTCCGCCAGTGAGACCACTTGATCGAAGAGGTCGACCGTTTTCTCCAAGTTACGGTAACTTACAAGTCTCCAAGTTAAGTATAAAATAAAAGTTTTGAAACTGTTTTATAAAAATGAAAAGGTATGTGAACGTTTTTTCATAATTACCCTTATTTTTGTCCAAAGAAACATCATAGATCATCTAGGTAAAAACTTATCTTCGTTGGATGAATCCTGTCACGCACTATTGTCGTCTGCTTCGTCATTGCAATGCAAACTAGAAAATATATTAGAGACTCTAATAGGAAGTACCCCAAATTTCAAAGAGAAACATTTTCACTTTATTAACTTCTTGTAGACAATAGTCGGAAAGCACTTTAGCTGTACCCTGACGTCGATCTCGTCATAGGGGAGGAAGTAGGAAGAAACGGGAAGTGGGTTTGTTGGTTACTTGGTGAAAGGAAGCATCTTTCGAGTATTCTTGTTCATCTCTGCAAAAAGCTCTTGCCTTGTCCCGCTTAACATGCAGCAGATACTCGGATTAGGGTTTGTACTGTCTCTTTTTCTTCTTAACTTTGAAAGGATCTGGGAATTGGAGTGTTTTTTTGCCACTCGTTCTTTACTTGGTAGTGCACTGTTCTAGGATTGCTGAATCTGTCCTCTTCCGTTTGTCGGTTACTAAATGCATAATGGGTTCTTGTTCTGGCGGGGCGATGACTGAGTCCTGAATTGTGATCCCACTATGGTTGCTTTGACATTTATAAGTTTCTTGTTTTCTCTGGTATAACGGATTTAACACCTCTTCTCGATTCTGTAGCTGGATTCTGGTTATTGCAATGATTGTGCAGCATTTGTGTAAGCTATAAGAAGTTGTTACTTTAAGTTTCAAGTACTGGCCAGTCGGAATCTGGTGTGGAGTTCTCCTATCGACTTCGTAAGTTCTGTCAAATGGTGTCGAGAAAATGGCTCATTCTTGTTGGCGCAGTCGTCATTGCCCACTTGCTGTTTCTGTCCCTATTTTTTCCATATGGGTACACCATTCGGACTCTTCTACCCACAGCCCGTGATCCCGTGTTTGATGAAAGCAGGGTTTTCGGGATTGGGCAATCTGCCATTAAGTCTGGAGTGGCTCGAAATGCTTTAGCAGTTGATGTAAGTGAGTTGAAGATTGGTCTTGTTGTCCAAAATGAGACTAAATCTGATAGTATGGGTGATATTAGTCTTAGTGAAGTGAAAGGGCATGGTGGAGATACAGAGAACGGTTTAGCATCGGAAGAAGAAAACTTGGATGATGATACTGATGAACTTGCTGTTGATAGAGATGTGGCTGATGATGATGATGATGGCGACGACGACGTTGATGTTCGGTTGGAGAATGTAGTGGATGGAAATGAGGTTACTCAAGAAAAAGATTCTGTTTTGGAGTTGCCCAGTGAAGCCAAAAAGGAGCTTCCTTCTGTGCAAAATGTGACTAGCAAGAACAGTGAGTCCCCTCTAGTTTTGTCTCGAGCTGTAGCTCCAACAACAAGTGCTAACCCTTTGAAAGAAAAAGTTGTTTTTACCACTTCAAGGAATTATTCTGCTGGAGTTAGTAACCCTGTGAAGAAGAAGATTAGGGCTGAGATGCCACCAATGTCAATTACAACAATTGATGAGATGAACCGTTTGTTGGCAAGAAATCGCCGCTCTTCACGGGCAATGGTATGAACCTTACTTGCTTAGGCATAAAATCTTCAGTAGTCTCTTCATTTTGAATTCAGCATATTTAGACCAGTTGCAAATTTCCTTGTAGAGACCGAGATGGTCCTCTAAACGAGATCGGGAGATTTTGGCTGCAAGGTGGCAGATTGAAAATGCACCTGCTGTGGTGAATGATCGAGATCTTTATGCTCCACTCTTCAGAAATGTGTCACAGTTCAAAAGGTAACCACCTACATTGAGGTACAGATTGCTAGTTTGTTCCTGGAATTGTCGCTATGAAAAATTTCCCTGATCTGATGTTCTGTGAGTGATACAAGATGATGACAACAAACTAGAAAATAAAACTGAAAACAAGAACATGGGTTCGGTTATAAAGTAACTGATATTAAGAATGAGAAATGTTCCCTTTCATCCTCTAGTTCAAAATCATTGGACTCGTTATCGTTGCAAATTGTTGCTTGCTGTGAAGCTTATTCTGTAGTTTTGTTGTCAATATTTAATACTCTATAACTTTTGAGTCCGAGACCAGTATGGATTCAGATTCCACATCTGAATCTTTGTAGTCTATAGCTAGATATGAGATGGAGCATGAGGCTATTATGGTTAAGATATTACGCTCTGATCCCTCCAAAGTCAGCACTAGAACGTTTGGGATCATGGTCTTTTTTGCCAAATTTAGGATATTAAAAAGCTGATTCTGCAGTTTTGTCATCAATGAGACAATGACATTAAGCTTTGATCCATCCAAAGTTGGCACTAGAAAGTTTGGGATGGGCCTTTCTTGTCAAATTTAGGTTTTGAAAAGTGACATTGGTTAAATCATTTATACTGTTGTTATTGGATGACTTGGCATATCCTATACTCATGCCAGTTCATACTTCTAGGTGTTGGACGAGTTTTATTAGGCAACTTCTTTTGTTCCCGCCTCACTGATTCACCTGACAAGTCGAAAACGTATTGGTGTTAATTTTTGAGAAATCTTATCACTGGAACTGAAAACTGTTGGGAGCCCTTAAGTCGAGCTGTAATCTAGAACTTCCTCTTTGCTAAATTTTTAGGAGTTATGAGCTCATGGAACGCACACTCAAAGTCTATATATACAAGGATGGAAAGAAACCCATCTTTCATCTACCAATAATGAAGGGATTGTATGCTTCAGAGGGATGGTTTATGAAACTAATGCAGGGAAGCAAGCAATTTGTCGTGAAGGACCCCCGAAAGGCTCACCTGTTCTATATGCCATTTAGTTCCCGAATGCTGGAATACACTCTCTACGTACGGAACTCTCATAATAGGACAAATCTACGCCAGCATCTGAAGGAATACGCAGAAAAGATTGCAGCTAAATATCCTTTCTGGAATCGCACTGGTGGAGCAGACCATTTTCTTGTTGCCTGCCATGATTGGGTCTGTTCCGTACTTTAGTACAAACTTATTTCTTCATCAGCTGTAGCTTCATGGATTGCTGATATATGCCATTGTTTGTAATATTCTTGCAGGCTCCATACGAGACAAGGCATCATATGGAACATTGTATTAAAGCCCTCTGCAATGCTGATGTGACCGTAGGCTTCAAATTAGGGAGGGATGTATCTCTTCCAGAGACATACGTCAGATCAGCAAGAAATCCTCTCCGTGACCTGGGAGGGAAACCTCCTTCTCAAAGGGACATTCTTGCGTTCTATGCCGGAGGCATGCATGGATACCTTCGTCCAATTCTAGTCAAGCAGTGGAAAGACAAGGACCCTGACATGAAGATCTTTGGTCCTATGCCTGCTGGTGTTGCAAGCAAAATGAACTACATCCAGCACATGAAGAGGAGCAAGTACTGCATCTGCCCCAAGGGCTACGAGGTTAACAGCCCGCGAGTCGTGGAATCCATCTTCTATGAATGTGTGCCGGTTATCATATCAGACAATTTCATTCCACCGCTTTTCGAGGTCTTCAATTGGAACTCCTTCTCGATTATACTCCCGGAGAAGGACATTCCTAATCTGAAGGAGATTTTGGTTTCGATACCAGCAAAGCGATACGTGGAGCTGCAGCTCGGGGTCAGGAAGGTTCAAAGGCATTTCCTTTGGCATGGTAAGCCTTTGAAATATGATCTCTTTCACATGACCCTTCATTCGATCTGGTACAACCGCGTCTATCAGATAAAACCACGATGATGGAAGTGAAGCATCTCAAACTCTCTTGGTTCCCAAATAAGTTTCTGCACAAGAGTTTATGGTTCGGTATCCATATGAATGAATTCGTTTCTGTGTACATAGCTATATAGAAATTTTGTTTTGTAGCCTCCCTATTGATTTTGATTCTGTAAACATCCAAATGGAGTGTTGAGCTTGAGCATAGTGTTCGTTGTATTGATAAGGTTGAATGAATGCAGAAGTTGCTGTTCTTCTTCTTTGTCCAAATTCTAACTACTTTTCCTTCATCAGCCACTTATAAAGATAGTTTTTTGAGTTAGAAAATGTTACTGGCGTAATGGAACAAAGGAGAACTCAGGAGCCTTCAACTGGAAGTCGTGGCAGAGCCGCCATTTTCCTTATAATGATGGTGGCTTGCAAGTTTGGCAAAGCGGTTCGTTTCCTTTTGCAGAGCTCTGAGTTTGCATTGGCCAACTGAAGCAGCCTCGGTTGATGAGAAACGATTCGAAACTTGAAGTGAACGACTACTTCGATGAAAAGATCATCAATATTCTAATGTGGGATTGCCTATGACACTTTTCCTTCTGATCGAGTTCCAGTTTCTGTCCACGACCCCCATGGTTGGAACCCCATTACGCCACGTGTCCATGATCTGTCACCCAAAACATAAAAAAAATTCTCTGACGCTCAACAGAGTATGAGAAGAAAAGAATGAACCTAAATGAAAATAGGGATGGCAATGCGTCGGCATATTCGTAATCTTATTTATAGTAGTTCGGGTTTAACTCATACCCACTGACCCACATGTGAAATAGATAGAAAATTAAAAGCATGTTTATACCCGTTCGGGTTTCGGGTATCGACGGTTATCCATGGGTAATAATTTTTCTTCATAACTCCAACCAATATGTTAACATTCACACGTTTTCTCAGATTACGTAAGAAGAAAAGTACGACAATAATTCAGTAGAATGAAAAAAATTAATTAAAAATACACAATTTCATGAAAATGTTATATTTATATGCAAAATATAAAATATGTTAGAGAAAAATAATGATTATTTCTAGACAAAATACATATGCATGTGTATAATCGGTCGGGTTCAGGTTGTATAGTGAGAAACCCATGCCACCCATTACCCGCAATATTCGGGTTCAGATTTTACCCGTACCCACTAAATGTCCTTCGAGTTCGAGTTTTACCCTACCCGATTTGGCCGGATTCGGACGGATATTCACGGTCACGGATATTTTTGCTATCCTAAATGAAATGCAAGAGGTTTATGTAATTCTCGGGAAATATTATTGACCCATATTAGGATTCTAAAGCATATGTTTTTTTTTTACTTAATTGTGTTGTTTTCGATTTGGATACGTTAAATACAGACCAACACTATTCTCTTTACTTGTTTATTTTATAAATGAATGCCGACTTTCGATCCAGAAAGGCCATTGAGTGCCGATGAGCGTCGTCGTCACTCCTTTGTAGAAGTTGGACTACACAATTAGAATCTAACTGAACCACGACTCTATAATGTCCCAAATTATATACCAACTAAAGTCCTTCTACCGCACCTCTCAATCCTCCTCGAACGATAGAGCATATCTCGAAGTTAAACACAAGTGCAAACACAACCGAGCGCCTCTGTGTGATCTCTAATCTAATCAAGCTACCAACAACTTATGACTTGAGTTTTTTTTTTTTCTTCTCTTCCTTTATAATATTTGAGTTTGATTGGATACGAGACAGATTTATTGATGCAACAACTCAATAATCCATTAAAAGAAACCTGGTCAGTCACTTTGGTGATACCGGTTAAACTAAGATATTTCCTTGACTGTTCGGCTTGGAATCTGTACTAATCACCAATGTCACGACGCCTGTCACCTGCGTCTGCGTGGCTAGGTAAGATCTAAAAAGAACCCTAATTTATCCATTCGCCACCTTCATACTTACCCTCACGACGATCTTTCACTGTTCTTCAGAATCCGACTCACGCCCTTCTCTGTCCCGGCGGTAAAAAATTTGGAAAAAGAACCCATCTTTATTTTTCTTTATGGAAAAAGAAGGAAGCCCAAGTCCCAAGTTCCAACCGTAATTCCGTTCGTGGCTAACTCCCAAACCTTTCGAATTTTCAGAGAAAAGCTCCAAAATCTTAGATTGTGATTCAGCGGCAGAGAGCTTACGTCGTCCAAGGAGGCAAGGACTGGGGCAATGGCCAACTACTTATTGAAGACCGGGCGAGGAAGATAACGATCCGTTCCAATTCCATGACTTTCCCTCGGTTGCTTACCATTCCCATAACTCTACATAATATTTTATTTGTTTTTTTATTTTATTTTATGTTTTCGTCTTTGTAGTGTTCTCCTTTTGCCCATTTCTTAGAATTTCTTTACTCGAAACTGGTAAATTTGGCGCATTTATGGATGTTTGCTCCCTTTTACTTTCCCCCCTCCATATAAATATATATTTGATGACTGGGTTTTGATTGGGAAAACACTGCGCTCTGTCTCTTTGTTTGGTTCTGCAGATTTGGATCCGTACTTGTCAATCGCTTGGTGTCCATTCTGCTCTTGCATCATCTTTGTAAGTCAAACACTGCTCTTCTTTTTCTGGGTTCTTGTCAGTGGATGCAATCCCATTTGTGTCAGCTTCCCTTTTACTTAAGACTTTGGATTTATGGGTATGCTTTGTTTCAACAAAATTCAGTCGGTTTGATTGGTCGCAATTGTTTCTATTTCCTCTCTATTGGAGGGGAATTGGTGAATTGTGGAAATGGTAGTGGTTTCTCTCCATTAGTCTGAGAAGTAATCAAATTCTTGAACTCGCAATAGGATAGTCAATTGCCCATTCTTTGCTGATATTTTGAAGCTTAGACGAAAAAGGTGCATTCTTTTGATGTCCATAATTGTCTGTGCTTGCAAATCTGTGGCACTTTGGAAATAAGTGAAAATAGAAAGGATATGAATGTTGCAACATTGTGTCTGGAACTTGAACCGCCCCTAATTTCTTGTTGTTAAAGGAGCTGCTGTCTTATCTCAGGATCAGGAAGATCCGATGGGAGATTTGTGTATTGATGGAGAAGTAGAAACAACCAAAATTCAGGAAGAGATAGTAGAAATCCCTTCTGTTGTAAGTGGTTTATTCTTCATCAGAGTGAACTCTGAATTTATTCTGTCATAGCAATATCAAAATTTTCCTTATAGTTCTGGCTAGTAACTAAATTTTGGTTCGCCCTTGTGTTGGTTACACGGCAGGACGGGCATACGTTCCATGACTATCAGCCACTGCTAGGGCATGAGTGCCAAAGTGAACATGTGGTAAGAAACCAGTCCAAATCTTTTGCAGACAAAATGTTGTCTATAAAGCATCCGTGTTCGTTTCTTTTCTCTGTGCATGATCGTGGATCGTTGAATGTTGGCCGCCTGATTTGAACTTCGGTTAGCGGATGTTTCTAACCAGTACTTGCGGTTTTCACATGAGCATGACTGGTGATTCTGCTTGAATTCCTCCATGTAAGCGCAATCATCAGATTGCTGATTCAACAAGGACTGGATACTTGTATAACCATAGCATCCATCCATTTTCTTTGAAAGAGGGATGTATAGTTGAGGATACAGGACCAACTCACACTGTGAACCATATTTCTGTCGGCTCGATGTAAAAGATTGTTTTTTCAGCTCTAATGTCTTTTTGCCCCTCTCTCGTCAGGATTGCCACGATGCACAGGGTAAGAGAAGCTTTCGTAGTGGTTCCATTGGACCACGCTCCTCAGAGGACGATATTTTCACCAGCCTTCTGAGATTAAGTAGTTACATAAGTCATAGATTGATTTGTTTTATTGGTGAGTACTTGAATTTAATCTCGTCTATGTGGAATTTCATCAATAGCTATGGAAATCTGGTTGCTCACGATCGTCATGATATTCTGTGAGGTTTTGATACGACTCATAGTCATCTTGCAGAGAGTCTCATTCTCCGAGATGTTGTTGCTGAATTCTCGGATAATTTATTCACTAGTAACCCTGAACCGGATTCAAGTTTTCCAAACCCTGGCATCTGTAAGTCTTGCGTGCGAGGTTGTTCCTCATCATTATCTAACTACCGTATGGCTGATAAATGCACTGGAACGTTGTGTCGGAGAACTTCGCAAGCCAGGGACGGATTACATGTAAATGCAAGATATGATGTTGTAGATACAAGTTACAGTCATCAACACATCTGCCTCATTATTAAGGGGTATCGTACATTTTTCCTAATTGGAGTAGTTTTTGTGTAACCAAATTACTGCACTTGTTTTCAGTTTTCTATCTGACATGCCTCCTACTGATCGTTTGCTTGACCCTGAAGAATCTAAGTAGTTCTATCCAAAAAATTTATCAATGTTGTTCCACCTTATACCATTCTATGTTAATTCTTATTTAGTTGATATGCCGTCGTGCTTCCACTGGCTGTTTTTATGGGTTTCACAATTATTCATTTTATTCCTTAAGGATAAGGTCAGGCTATCACAAACCGTGGAGGATGAATGAAAGTGTGTGTGCTTCTAGCATAATGTCTTCTTATGTTGACGACTCATTTTAAAGCATTTACTGCCCTTGGTGCAGGTTGATGATCCCATTATTTGGTTTTAGACTTGCTTGGCGGTTGACGTTTCCCTCCTTGAGATACTTTTTCCGCTGTATCAGACGCAGTCAACTTCGAGTACGTAGGTAAAGAAAGAAGAATATTTAGTTTTTTTTTTTTTTTTTTTTTTGTTGAATTGATAGGTTCAGTTGCATTAGATGAGTTTCTGGGGAGTCATTTGGCCTGCTTCCAATTGTATCCTTGTTAACTGAGTCTCATTACTGTTTCTCCACCCTCAGTGTCGCATCGCGAGTGTACAAAACGTTGCATGGTTCAAGTGATGATATTGGCTGGTTGCAAAATACACCTGGAATGCCTCCTGTTAGTGATGGTACTCCTAGGTTCTTAGAGCTTCTCGAGAATATAAGGTACCCCTTTGGTTAAGCTGGACAACTTTGACTATGTCAATATTTCACTTAAGTTTCTTGATCTCAATTTCTTGCTGGCTACAATACTTAAACTTTTCTCAATTGTGTCATTCTTTTTGAACCTTCTGCTATGCAACTCTGCATTTGTTCCATGTTATGGAAAATCATTCTTTTCGTCACGAGTTGTGAAGACATTTACACTTGTGCAGCAAGTCAGTGTTGATCATTGCATCTTGTTTTTGACAATTCCCTTTGCTGGTTAGGTGTCTGCTTCTACTCGTAGTTCTATCCGCTTCTTGCTCATCTGTTTGTCCTTTTCTTCATGAATAAAGTCGGTTCACCTGTTCCATTTCATCCTTCAGGAATGGAGAGCATGTGCTTCCTGATTCCTTCGTGTATCTATTGATACCAGGTATTGGGAGATCTCTCTTTCTACTCTCACCTTTTCACTTCAAGGTGACAAATGAAAACATTTTACTGAACTTTAACTTTCTTCGTTCTCAGGACTTTTTAGTAACCATGGCCCCCTGTATTTTGTGGCCACTAAGCGGTTCTTTTCGAAGATGGGTCTCGCTTGTCACATTGCCAAAATTCACAGCGAGGTATACAACTCTTTCCCTTTCATCTAGAATAGTTTCTCAATCATCTGATCTGAAAATTATCCTCTTTGCTATAAAGGCTTCCGTGGAGCACAATGCATTGGAACTAAAGCAGTACATCGATGAGCTATACTGGGGTTCAGGGAAGCGTGTGATGCTACTGGGCCACAGCAAAGGAGGAGTTGATGCTGCAGCTGCATTGTCAATCTACTGGTCCGACTTGAAAGACAAAGTCGCTGGACTTGCATTCGTGCAGAGTCCCTATGGTGGGACACCCATCGCCTCAGACATCCTTCGTGAGGGTCAGATTGCTGACCGAGAAACCAGGAGGATCATGGAATTCCTGATTTGCAAGTTGATCAAGGTGCTTTCTTTTGCTTTGTTAAGGCCATGTGAAACGGCTTTCATTTTGATTTTGGTGATATCTAGCTTTGGGGTTTGTTTGTTTTGCTTAAAGAAACAATCAACTTAGTAATTAAAGTTGGGTCAAAAGTTGAAACATACACACTTGTCCAAATCTCTTTTTATTAAAACAACTGTTTACCCTAAATGAAAGTGTTTTCAATTTGCTTATGTTTAGGGCGACATACGAGCACTGGAAGACCTTACATACGACAAGCGGAGAGAGTTCATCATGAACCATCATCTTCCCGACGAAATCCCCCTTGTTTCTTTCCACTCCGAGGCAAGTATTGCTCCAGGTGTCCTTGCCACGATGACTCAGATAGCACATGCGGAACTTCCATGGCTCCCACTTCCTAGCTATGCCGGCGGGGAGTCTGATGATCTGGTCCAAGTGAGCCGTCAGGTGCCTGTTGTGATGCCAATATCTGGCGCAATGGCGCTTTGCGCACTTCATTTACAGCTTCGGTATGGGGAGAAGAGTGATGGATTGGTGACTTGCCGTGATGCTGAAGTTCCGGGTTCTGTTGTGGTTAGACCAGACAGGAAGCTCGACCATGGCTGGATGGTTTACTCGTCCAAGAAGAAGGATCCAAGCGACCCTGATTCTTTCCAAATGTGCGAGGCTCTACTGACCATGCTTGTGGAGCTTGGCAAGAGCAAACAGAAGGGGAAGGCAGTAACCTGATAAAAACTGCAGAAAGAGCAAAACCATTTGTTGTCCTGCCGAAAGGGTTTGGTTTTCTGCAAATAATCATATGATCTCTGTATTAAAAAGCTCAGCTGTTCAAGTGTGGGATCTGCACTAGCACTATCCATGTTACTTCTTGTCCTCTGTAAACGTGGTAGACTGTAACTCCCCAACCCCTGCAAGCAAGTTCGTGAAAAATTGCTCTGCAACTAATACATGTTGGTGATTGCTCAAGTTCATGCTTTAAAACAGCTGGATTGTACATTGTGAGCCTAACTGCAAACGAGCTCCCCGCTGGACAACATTCAATGCCAATAATCGGAGTCCTACAACGCCCCCTCCGAAATACTACTGTGGTGATTGGAGCATATACGCAGGTTACAAACGAGCGAAAACGACAACCAACACCCCGTATGATCTCTTATCAACGCGCTCTAGATTCAGATAAGCATCGACCAACCTACTGTGGTGATTGGCTCTATTCATACCTATCGATGTCTATCACCGTCTTTGGAAAGGTTATTGCCATGGCTGGAATCATCTGATACTAATCCTCGACGATATTCCTGCGAATCGATCGATCGGAGTGGAGTACATTTGACTGCCTGACACAGTGATCACAGAACAGTGGAGTTGTATTCTATACGATCTTTCGGTCCCTTCCACAGGGAGCAGCAGGATCTTGTGGAGAGGTACAAACATGACTCACATGCACTGTACGTGTAGAATGGGGAAAAGAAACGAGGGCCCATTAAGCAGCCCAATGGGTTCAACATGTTCAAAACGAAATGATGATAGGGGGTAGGCCCAGCAGCAGTTGAAAATTTGAGGGGGTAGGCCCAGCAGCAGCCCATTAAGAAACAGCCAGCCAGCTACCCCAGATAAACATCTGGCAGGGTGTAAAATTGATGTCCAACTGCTCTTTTGTTTGTTGGGCAAATGAAAAGATGTATGTATGGTTTTTTGTCCTTCTCACTTAAATTCCCACCTTGTTTTGATGGAAAAGCCCATAAGAGAAGTTGTTAGAAACTTATGGGTTCTAGGCTAGCTATTCACTACTATATTATATATATATATATATATATATATATATATATATATATATATATATATATGGTGGCTACTTCGGTGCACTCACTTTTTTGGGTGCATTCAGTGCACCCACCTCTAAAAGTGGTCATAATACATCAAATTTTGAAATTTAATGGGTAGCATTAGTCTCATATGATGATATAACACAGAATCACAACTAATCAACCCACTACCTTAACCTATTAACATTCAATTTTGAATTTAAACCCAAAATCCCAATTGTAAACCCTAACCCTAACCCTAAATTTCTAAACCCTGAATCATTCAAATTAAAGTGAATCTTGAATGATTTTGGTACAAATTCATGTGGTTCTTGTTCATCATACTACAAGGGATGATTGACATCGTTTTCACATGAATCGTCTGTTCAGAATGACGATTATAAGGCGGGTGCATTGAATGCACCCAAAAAAGTGAGTGCACCGAAGACATAACCATATATATATATATATATTATATAGGTTTAACCTCACACAAATTGATGATATTTTTCGTCTTAAGCATATTAACTATAAGGTGGGTTTATATGAAGTTTCATAATCTTATAACTTATACCGTTATACGGACGACTCAATTACATATGACTATTTATCTGACTGAGGCAACCACCACACATTGATCGTACTTTTCTTCTTAAGGATATTAACTATCAAGTCAATCTATCTATCTATCTATCTATCTATCTATCTATCTATCTATATAATCTGACCACGGGCCATTTTGACTACATATCATGTTTACCGAGAGTGTAAATATGTAGCTGACTATCTATAACCAATCTCAATCACGATGATACATACATTCGATGCTTATATGTAGTTGATTGTACTTTTCTTCTTCTTCTTCATAATATCATGTTTACCGAGAGTGTACATTTTGAGTTTTGACTATATATGGTACTTTTCTTTCTTTAGGATATCAACTATCAGGTCAATCTACATATACAACCCAACCACAGTTCATTTAGGCCACATATCATGTTTACCCGCGAGAGAGTGTAAACATGTAGTTGGCCAATCTATAACTAATCTCAATCACGATGATACGTGCATCTGATGCTTGTACGTATTTCAGCAACCGAGTAAGAGTTCGTTCCAAGCTGTTGTTTCTGGAATGAGATGGTCCAAGCTAGAGATCCATCGATCTGCCATGGCAGGCAAACATGTAACATCTTAATTATAACGAGAACCTAGGAGGACATTATAACGTACAACAATAATGACCTTAAAATTTAAAGGGCACTCTCCATGCAAAGATCAGAGAATTGAAGAGGGCTAACCGATCGATCGCCCTCCCAATTAAGAGCTACCTTACCTAGCAAGCATGGGAGGGCACATGAGTGGCATGTGAAAGAAACCAGCTAGTAATTAATAACCCTCTTGCACAAGAAACATATAGATATTTTGTGGGGGGCAATGATCATAAAAGAGAAGGTAGAGGGCAAAACGACAAACGTGTAGTTTCTCAAAAGATTGAAAATACTGTACCGGAGCTTGTATCGGAAAAGTCAGCGGTAGAGTATTTTATGCTAAAATCGTTGTTTAATCATGGCTCAACCGCTTCATACCGCTAAATACAACGTACCGGTTTAGGTTCCGGTAGGAGGTTTTCTGGTTGAACCGCTGGTACGGCATGGTATTTCAATCCTTGGTATACCAATCATCATGGTTTCATCAATATCCCTCTCTTAACAGAAGCTAATCTTCGTCATGGTATTTCAGGTCGAGAACGAGTTGGTGCCAATAGTTTCAGGTTTTGGGAGAGGTTTGAATATGAATGTCATACTACTTTTGTCACTCAACGAAAACTGGTCCATGGTTTGGTTACTATACCTTATACTTACTGATGGACGATCGTTTCGTCCATCGCGTAATCGTAACAACTAAACTAAAAGAAACTGAAAAATACTGGTTTATTCTTCTTTGATTGATTAAAACGTAGAGACAAAGTACATATTTATAGGAATAATCCTACAATTCCTTTCCCTCCCGAACAAAGTAAACTAATCCTAGACCAACTCCTAAACAGTAACTTCCTTAACAAGAAATAATAATCCTAAATAACCAAAAGAATATCCCAAATTAACAATAATAATAATAATGACCCTAAATTAGTTTAATGACCTAGACGGTCAGAAAACGTGCACCCATCACTTACATCATCGGAGAGGTCTAAACACTAATCTTATGTCTTTCTTTATTACTCTCAACGAAAATCGATCCATGAGCGGTGCGAGCCTGAAGTTTGCACATGATTACTATATATACCATGCTATTGACTCTTCAAATGTGGTTTTTTTTGGCCTGCACTGCTATTCTATGTACAACTCTTTCGATATGCTATCACCCATTTCATTTCTTATCAGCAACAAAGGTAATGGCGCACTATTATGCCTTATACAAAGAAGAAGAAGAAGAAAAAAAAGGAAATCCTGGAATTCGTTGTAATCCAAAAGAAACCCCTGAAATTGGAGGATTCCTAACTCTCTTTCCAAGCAAGCCTAAAAACCCTGTCCTCTATTCACCTCTTTGGAGCTAAAGCTTTAAGGGCATAAGCTTACGAAATTTAGTCCATTTCATGGACATAAAAGTTCAGCTATATATTAATTGTCTCATCAAATTAGCAATAATTGAAGATATGTTAGCAAATGAATTAATAGTTCCCTACTATATATATATATATATATATATAGCATTCAATTTCCATCGTTGATAAACTCATAATTAATTAATTAAGATTCCGTTCATTATAATTAGAAATGTAGATATATATTACCAAATTATTGATATCGATAGACAAGATATGTTCCTTCTAATATGTATGTACGTTGAATTTATGTCGATTCCAATTCCCAAAACTAATCAAAGGAGAGATAGCTTAGCTTAGTTAGGGCATTGTAGTTTAGAACAAGGAATTAGTATATACGGTTGTCTTTGCTTTTTTTGCTTGTTTAAGCTCATGCATGCAACACCAACCCATACCGTTAAAATGAAAAGCCTAATAATTTGCCTAATGAATTAGGTTCTCTGTGCTTTTAATAATTGCGATTCAGGGTTCTCTCGTACCGGATCTTGTCTGATATCATTACGTGTGTCGATCAAATTCGTTTAATTCAGGTGTCGTGCGAAGACGTGCTTTTAGTGTCAATGCAGTATAAATATTGAATATCTATCCCGTTCAAGAACTTGATTTATTCGAATGAATGATTTGTAACTATTGATCAGTCGATAGTTAATTGAACCAAATATTGATTTTAGCTTTTCACGCATATCCTATCAGATTGATCGATATCATTGTAATATGATGAAGGAAAATTAACACAAATACACTCTCATGTGCGTGTATACATAATCTTGTTTCATTCTAAAGAGGAATCAAAACACTGTAATTAATGAATCTTAATAAGAATGGACCAAATGAAAAGAAAATTCACCTAGCACAAACCGTCCCAACACTAATAATTGTTGGGAAAGGAAACAGTTATTGAATCATAGGAAATGGAGGATCCATCGATCGATCTCCCAACAAAAAAACTCACATGTTAGCTTTGGAATGTGACAATTGGCTTCAATCACTTATCGGGTTGTTCTTCTTGATTTGGCAGCTATTTAATTAGTACCATCCCAGGTCATCTACCCTTTATTGTGCCGAAACAAGGATTTCGTTTTCGCGTTCTTACATTAATATAAAGCTCGTACGAAACTCGAACTACGTGTAGTTTGCGAAGGATTACAATCCTCTCGATGTTTATAAGCTTTACATTTAATAATACTGTGTTTGTTATGCCAGCTATGATATATATGACTTGAGATATGAATCGGGAAGTGATTTCTAGCTAGCTAGGGTTCTGGTCTTCTGGACTCCATATGTGTAATGTGATGAACAAGAGGGGACCTTATGGATTTTTTTATTGTTTCTATTTATGAATTACAAATGCTCTTGAAGTTGATAATAATGATGAATTGAATGCATGGTGTTTGAGACTTGATACCCTTTGCCTGATTTCCCTGTACCCTCCTTCCTCAGGCGCCTATCTGCACACACTAACAAAGAGGGGGCGCCTTGGCCCGTTAATCCTCCGACGCCCAAGTTAGTTTCTGGGTAGAGAGTGGAGTCTCGAAGCTAAAGTTTGTGTGTCCGTGTCCAACCTGCGTAAATGCTACCAACTGCCTCTATTTATACTTACCTGAGTTCGAGGTTGATCCTCTCTGCCTCCCTGCCCTCATTCAATGCTCTTGTCTCATTCTGGCCAGACATCCTAACCGCCTTGTCAGACTCCTGACACGTGACAGGCGCCCACAGGCGCTGGACCACATGACAGCCTGGCCTCCCTTGGCCTCTTGTGCCTTGTCTTCATGCGACATTCCCTTTACTTGGGCCTTGCCCCTCACTTGGGCTGCTTGGGAGCCCAAGTTTGCCTAGGCTTTGCCCCCCACTTGGGCTTTGCTCATTATACCCCCAACAATTGCCCCCCCAGCTAGGTGCTCATTGTTCTGCTGCTGAGCGCCTAGCTGACTCGGTGGTTGTTTTGCCCCTACTTAGGCGTCTGACCTAGCTGTAGTCCTTTTCGGGGCGCCCCGACCTTCCTGTAGTCCTTTTCGGGCGCCGGGTTTAAGGCGCCTCAACCCCTTATGCCCCCCTCAAGGGGGGGCGTTTGATGTCGACCCCACGTTTTCCTTCTTCGAATTTTGGCCCCCTTTTTTTTTTTTTTTTTTAGGCCAAAATTCCAGTCAGAAAAGGAAAAGGTGGGGGGGAACTCAAAGGCCCGCCCTTGACGATGACACGTGGCACGCTACACGCATCTACCCTCCTGCTCTTCTTTTCCTTTAAATACCCCCCTTCCACATCAGTCCTTGTCACTTTCCACATTCTTGCCTCTCTCTAAGATTGTTGCTCTGACTTCTCTCTAGATTCTCTCTGACATCTCTCTAGATTCTTCTGCTTTCGTCAGCTTTTCCGTCCATTCATCCGAGCATGACTTCGCAAGGAGACAAAGTTGTCGGCCAGGGCGCCTCCCCTGTTGGTGAAGAAACTAGGCCAGGCGCCTCTAACGCTGGCGGCGAGGCAAGGCGCCCCGCTCGAAGTGGTAAGGAATTTTCTTGCTCTACTGGTTGCGTTCCTTACTTTTGTTCTAGTTCTCTAGGGTAGGGCGTCACTTACTCTGCGGCCATATTGCGCCTGGGTCGTTTATTGGTTTAGAGAGGGCGCCTGGGTCGTCGTCCGCAGGTCCGTCAAGCGCCTCCACCCCGGGCTTCATGCCTGCCGATGGATCTTACAAGATATCCGTGTGGGAGAACTCGTTTCCGCCTGATCACCTCCCGACGGAGACCGAGTCGTTGCCTTTCGACGTTGCGGGTCCACAGCACACCTCTACCGTCACCTTGGCTCGTGTTCATGAGCTAGTGACCAGCCTCCAACTGCCCCGTGATTGGTGGTATGCGCCTCCCTCCCCTATCGCACGAGTGGGCGTCTGTGGGCCCAAGTGGATAGGGGTGTATCAAGAGTACTTCCGCTTTGGGCTGCGGTTCCCCCTTGACCACATCATGGAGGGGATAATGACGACCTGTGGCTGCCCATTGGGGCGCCTGTCTCCTTCGGTGATCATGGTGGTCATCTTCTTCAAGCTGCGCTGCCGCGAGCATAACGTGGAGCCTACCTTCAACCTTTTCCGATATTTTTTCAAGATGGCGGCTCATGACAATTGCTTGTCTCTTCAGAAGAGGAAAGGGCGCCCTTATCATTTTGTAGAGAAGTGCCCGAAGTTGGGGCGCAGCGGTTCAACGGATTTTTCTTCATGAAGGCATATCGGGACTCATTTTTTGAGAGTGGGGGCGCCTTCATGAGAGAGTGGGCGCTAGGGAGTGTGGAGGAGTTCAACGAAGACGTGAGGTTGTCTCCGACAGAAAAGGCAGGCGCCCCGCTGATTTGCGAGACGCGCGTAAATTTGCGCAAGACCGAGAATCGTCCTCCTATTTTGGAGGCGTATTATGATGATGGTCCGTAGGCGCCCATATGTTGTGCTAACGTTTTTCTTGCCTTGCTCTGTTGTCGATGAATGTTTGCTGTGGTGCTAACTCATTTAACGATGTGCAGGATCAGACTTCACCAGCATCGCGAAGCTCATGAAGAGCCGCCTTGCTGCCATGGCTGGGGGAGCGCCCCCACCACCAAGGCCCAAGGCGCCCGTTCCGGCTGCGCCGGAACCGCAGGCGCCTTCTGCTGCCCCGAAGAAAAAGAAGAAGAGGGCAGTGAAGGGGGGTACCACGAAGACGGCCAGCGTGGCCTCTTCAGCACCGGAGGAGGAGGAGGAGGAGGCGCTGCACACAGAGGCGCCCGCTACAGAGCCTGCGGAGCAGGAGGGGAACTCGGGAGAAGAGGAGCCCGAGCCCTTAGTCAGGCGGGGGAAGCGGGCTGGGTCTCCCTTGGGCAATGTCAGCAAGAAGGCTGACAAGGGGAAGGAGAAGATGAGCGCTGGCGCCCGAAGTGGGGGAGGGGGCGCCTTCGAGTATCATCTTACCGAGGAGGGGCAGTGGGTGGGCCCCGACGAGCGCCCCCCCATTTTCCAGCCCACACGCGCCGATGTTGGGCGCATTGAGCTGCCATGCTCCCCGCTGGTGGCTGTTGACCGAGGCTGTGCCATGGGCATGGCGATTACGGCTGCCAAAATGTGGCAAGTGCCGTCGGAGGTGAACGGGGATCACCTATTTGCTGAACTGGCGAAAGTGGGCGCCAAGGTACGTTCACCGCTGTTTGTGTTGTTGGTTGTTGGGTTTTGTTAAATTTTGCACAAGTACTAACTCTTTGTGTTTCGTGTGTGTTAGATTCTTCTTTTTGCTGAAAGAGGCGCCCGGCGCCTAAATGAAACAAAAAGAGAGGCGCTCGAAGCCTCCTCTTCGGCCTCCCAGTTGCAGCGCGACCTTGATAACGCGACGGAGCGTCGTGAACAACTTGTGAAGGAGTGCGACGAGGCGCAAATGAATGCGGCCTTGCAAGTGTCGCAACTTCAGGGCGCCCTCGACGAGGAGCGCAATAAGTCGGCCACCCTTGCAGCTGAGAAGGAGGCGCTGGCACAGGGGGCGGGCGCCCAGGCCAGCGAGATTGCCGCCCTCAAAGAGGAGAAGAAGAAATGGCAAGACGCCTACAAGGAGTGCAAGAAGGAGCTGAAGGAGGCGCGGAAGGAGATTACCAATTTGCGCCACTCGCTGGACACCTTCGAGGAGTCCGAGACTGGGAGGAACATGAGTGCAAGTGCTATCTTGTCTGGCCTGCAGATCTTCCACGGCAAACTGGTGAAGGATCACCCTGACCTTACTTGGGATTTCACTGAAATCGCCGAGTATGTGATTGGGGAGTTGGAGACTCCACCGGACACGGGGAATGCGCCCCAATCAGCCAATGTGGAGGAGCCTAAAGGTGACTCTGTTCCTGTCTCTCCTTCTCCGAAGGCGCCTAGCGCAGGTGACGCCAACTCAGGCGCTGAGTGAGTGCAGCTGGGCGTTTTGACTTCCTTTGTAATATTTTTTTTTTTTTTTTGAATAATAAAAATGTTCTTCTTGGATGTTGCGGCCATACTTGTGTTTATTTTAGCGTTGAGTTTGGGCGCGAATAGTGCGGGCGCTTTTACACTTTGGGGGCCAATTTCCTTTATCACAGATCGCTATGTCCCGAGGGCGCAAATGTGGGCGCATTGATTATTCTGATGTTGGGCGCAGAGTAGAGGGCGCTTTGGTTTTGACGGGCGCAAAATTGGGCGCTTTACTTACTCACATGCCAACTGACGATATTACGATAGGGCGCAATTTATAGGGCGCTTTGTACTTCACCAAATTTCCGGGCGCGAAATTAGGGCGCTTTTACTGATTAAGAAATAGGAATTAAAAACATAATTCTTCAAACGAGCGCTGCAACAAGGGGCGCTTTTGAACACGACACGGCGCTACTTTTACGAGCGCTTTTGAACACAACACGGCGCCTTACACAACTGCCTCTAACACTTACAATGCTCTTGCCCACGGCCCTCCTTTTCCTTCTTGGCCCTTATCGAACGGAGGCGCCCTCGTGGTAAACCCGCAGGTTCTGCGCATTCCAAGTTCGTTTCACGCCTTTGCCGTTGGTATGCTCTAGCTTAAACGTACTTGGTCCCACCACCTCTCGAACTCGGTATGGCCCTTTCCATTTTGGTGCTAACTTCCCCTCACGGGCGTCTGGGCGGAAGTCACGCTTGAGAACTAGGGCGCCCTCGGTGATTCCATGCGCCCGCATTTTCTTGTTGTAGTACCGAGCCACTTGGCGCTTCATTTTCTCCAGCCGGATGGCCGCTACTTCCCTCACCTCATCTGTCATGTCCAGCTCATCAATTCTTGCTTTGCCATTACTGCTTGGGTCATACTGGCCAACGCGGTAGCTTGGGGTGTTGACTTCCACAGGGATTACCGCCTCACTTCCGTAAGTTAGGGCGAAGGGTGTTTCTCCCGTGGCAGTTTTGTAGGTTGTGCGATGCGCCCACAGTACACTTGGTAGTTCCTCCACCCACCTGCCCTTGGCGCCTGCTAATCGGGTGTGCAACCCGTGAAGGATACTCTTGTTGGCTGCTTCCGCTTGGCCATTTGCCTGCGGGTATGCCACTGAGGAGAACCGCAGGACGACCCCGTTGTCATCGCAAAACTCAACAAATTTCTTGCAATCGAATTGCTTCCCATGGTCTGCGACAATGGACTCGGGTAGGCCGAACCGGGTGAATATGTTTTTCTTGGTGAACTTCCGCACTTGCGCTTCTGTAACAGTGGCCAAGGGCTCAGCTTCTACCCATTTGGAAAAGTAGTCGACTGCCACGATCAAGTATTTCATTTGCCCGGGCGCCTTGGGAAAAGGGCCTAATAGGTCCATGCCCCATTGGGCGAAAGGCCAGGCCCCTACATTGCCTTGCATGGGCGCCGCCGGGACATGAATGTCGTTTGCATGAATTTGGCACTGGTGACAGGCGCCCACGTGTGCCCTTGCGTCCCTCCTCATCGTTGGCCAGTAATAACCTTGCCGCAGCAGCGTTTTTTCCAAACTGCGCGCCCCCGCGTGCATTCCGCACGTACCGCTGTGCACCTCTTCGATTGCCCCTCTGCTTTCCTCCTCGTTTAGACACCTCAAATATGCGCCCGAATGGGACCTCTTATACAACGTCCCTTCGATCATGGAGCAGCGGGCCGCCTTTCGACGGAGGCGCCAGGCCTCCTTTGGGTCCTCCGGCACCGTTCCTTGGGTCAAGAATAATATGATCGGTGCCATCCACCCTGAGCCGGCATCCTCTTCCCCCAAGATTGCGACCACATATTGGCGGGGCACTTCCGTAGTGACAATGACCTTCCGATCCTCCGCAAACTCTACCGCGGTGGCCAATTTGGATAGGGCGTCGGCATGCGCGTTTTCCTCACGCGGGATGTGTATGAAAGAGATTTCCCCAAACCAGGCGCCCAGCTCCCTGACCCTTTGCACGTATACTTCTAGCGCTTCCTCCTTTACTTCGAATGCTCCGTTAAGTTGGTTGACGACGGGGGCAGAGTCGGACTTGACCTGGATTTTGTGGGCGCCCAGCTCTTTAGCCATGGTCAGGCCAGCGATCACCGCCTCATACTCTGCAGCGTTGTTTGTTTTCAAGGTGGCGAATCGCAGCGCTACCTCGTGCATCGCACCTCCCGGGCTTATCATCACAATTCCTGCTCCGGCGCCCGTTCTGCTGGCCGCACCATCGACTTGGACTTGCCAGCAATCATCTGTCTCCTTCTCGGTCTCGGCTATTCCCTCCGCTACAAAGTCGGCCAGGACTTGGCCCTTGATGGCTGGTCGAGGCG
The DNA here is from genome assembly GCA_964030455.1 of Linum trigynum. Taxonomy (NCBI): domain Eukaryota; kingdom Viridiplantae; phylum Streptophyta; class Magnoliopsida; order Malpighiales; family Linaceae; genus Linum; species Linum trigynum. Next base: position 42,051,845 of record OZ034822.1, on the reverse strand, counting down.
CATATCTGACATCGAACTCGCTTAGCTGGACTGCCCACTTGACGAGGCGCCCAGCCACATCCATTGACCCCAACGTGGATTTCAGAGGGAGGTTGGTGAGGACTGTGACGGTGTGAGCTTGGAAGTAAGGTCTAAGCTTGGTTGCAGCCATCACAACCGCCAGTGCGGCCTTCTCAATGGGCGCGTATCGCCTTTCGTGGGGGACCATAGTGCGACTGACGTAGTACACCGGTCTGTCCTCTCCAGAGTGGGCGCCTCTTGTGACGAGCACTGCACTTACCGACACCTCCGACACCGCAATGTACAGGTATAGTGGCTCTCCCGCCCTAGGCGCCGTCATCACGGTTGGGGCGCTCAATAGTTGCTTCAACTCCTCGAATGCTCCATCACACTCGGCGGTCCATTGGAAACGGGCTGCCTTTTTCAGCGTTCGAAAGAAAGGGGCGGCCCTGTCCGCGGACCGGGGGATGAAGCGCCCTAATGCTGCCAGCCTGCCCGCCAGGCCTTGCACTTCCTTGGGCGTCTTTGGGGGGGTCAGCTTAAGGATCGCATCCACTTGCTTCGGGTTGGCCTCTATACCTCTTTTGGTTATCATAAATCCCAGAAACTTTCCCGCTTCGGCGCCGAATACACACTTGAGGGGGTTTAGCCGGAGCCTGTGCGCCCTCATGGCCTGGAATGTCTCTCGCAAATCTCCAATGTGGTCTTCCCGTTTCCGACTCTTGACTATGAGGTCGTCCACGTAAGCTTCCACATTCCGGCCAATTTGCTGCTGGAAGACGTTGTTGACCATCCTTTGGTATGTGGCGCCCGCATTCTTGAGCCCAAAGGCCATGACCCGATAGCAGAAATTTCCGAAAGGCGTCATGAACGCCGTCTTGGGCCGATCTTCCTCTGCCATGGGGATTTGGTGGTAGCCTGAAAACATGTCCACGAAGCTCAGCATCTCGTGGTATGCCGTGGAGTCCACCAGCAAATCTATCCGTGGCATTGGGTAGGCGTCCGTTGGGCACGCCTTGTTGAGGCTCGTGTAATCCACGCACATCCTCCAGTCGCCCGACGGCTTGGGCACGAACACCACGTTCGACAGCCAGGTAACATACGAGGTTTCTTCCACCAAATTGGCGCCCATAAGCTTGTCCACCTCAACCCTTAGGGCTGCCTCTTTTTCCGGCGATAAGTTCCTGCGCTTCTGTTGCACGGGACGTCTCCCTTCCTCAACCGCTAATCTGTGCACTGCTGTTTCGGGTTTGACGCCCGGCATTTCCATGGCACTCCAAGCGAAAAGCTCTGCGAACTCTTTTAGAAGCGCGATGAGCCGCTCCTTCATCTCAGCAGGCGCCTCTGCCGAGATCCTAACACACCTTTCTAGGCGCCCTTCCTCCAACGCTATCAAAAGGTCCTCGTCGGCTGCTTCGGCTCGGGGCGCCTCGTCCTCTCCAACCTCAATTACATTGATTCTCGCATCGACGTGCCTTCGCTTGCGCCCTGTCTCCTTTGCGTAATGCGGAGCGCCTCGCCCTCGGGCCACGCCTACCCCTTGCGGGGCAATGAATTTCAAGGTCTGATGACAAGTGGAGGCCACCCCATTAAACAAAGCCAGGAGCGGCCTCCCAAGGATCGCATTGTATGGGGAAGGGCAGTCCACTATCCCAAAGTCTATGGCGCGCGTCACCCTTTGATCTCCATCTCCCAACGTGACGGGCAGGCATACCCGCCCAATCACTCTGGCAGGCGCCCCCGAAAAGCCCACTAGTACCGACTCCGATGGTCTGATCATCTCTGGAGATAGTTGCATGCGAACCACCGTATCTTTGAACAGCACATCCATGGAGCTTCCTGTATCCACCAACATTCTCCTTACCCTGCACCCGGCTACTACCCCTTGTATCTCCAAGGCGTCCATGGACGGGAGCATACACGCCTCCTCAGGCGCCTTGTTGAAGCTAATGTCGATCGACTCCTGCACATCTGCCGATGCCGCCCTCAACCGACGTTTTGCTTCTATTTTCTCCCTCAGATCCATTGTCCCTGAAATGGCTTCGATCGTCAGGCGCACGCGGTCAGGCGCCTTTTCTTGGTCCAAGTCATAGGGTGGCGGCGGCAGCTCCTCCCCTGTTCCCACTACTCCAGCCACACACGCCCTATGCACTCTTTCCTCGGGCTTTCTGATGAAGTCGTTGAGCATTCCCCTGTCCGCAAGACCCTGCAGCTCAGTCTTGAGTTGGTAGCAATCAGCTGTGTAGTGCCCAATCTCACGGTGGAAGTCGCAGTACCGGTCCAAGTTCCGCTCGTTGGGTTGCCCCCGCATCGGCCCTGGCCACCTGATGTGGTATCCCTTGTCCTTGACGTGCTGGAGCACATTCTTCAGGGTGTCGTTATACTCGGCGAAGGGCCCTGCCCCTCTAGGCGCCTGGCGCCCCATGTCGTTCCTCCTTGGCGGTGGCTGGCTCGTGGGCGCATAGCCCGAACCGCTCGTTGGGTATTGCCTCCTCGGCGCCTCGACCTCCTCTACTCGTGCCTTCCTTCGATCTGCCCTCCTGGCTGCCAATGTCTCCTCCAGCACAATTACCTTTTGCACCCTATAATCCAGGTCTTCCGTGGACACAACATCTCTCTTCGCAAGCGCTCTGCACAACTCCTCACTGGAGGTGCACTCATTAAGACACACCCCCAGTACCGACGGCTGGGCATCCTTCACTGCTAGAGCCACAGATAGCCATCTCTCGTAAAATTCCCGTAACGCCTCTCCCTCTTTCTGCTTAACTTTAAACAAGGCGCCTATGGTCAAGGAGCGCCTTTTTCTGCTGGCAAACTTCGCCAAGAACATTGCCGCGAACTGTTCGAAGCAGTCGATGCGCCCCTCACCGATCTGATGATACCAATCGAGAACCACGCCCGAAAAGGTGGATGGAAACACCTTGCACAGGGTGGCATCTGTGCTGTTATAGAGTTGCATCTTGGTGAAATATCCGTTGAGGTGGTCCTCGGGATCTCCAGTCCCGTCATAAGCTGGGAGTGGGGGAATGTTGGTTCCGGCTGGCTCCGATAATATGCTACGCGCCAGAGGCTGCCTCACAGGACAGTGGCGTGAGAGGCGCCCCAATATTCCTCCATTCCATCCACTATTGTCCGGCGCCCCGTGATCACGTGGGCGCCACAGACCGGGACGCCTCGGGCACCCCGATTCAATCTCTGTTTCTTCCGCCCTTTCTCTTTTCTTCGTCGGGCTGGGTGTCATCCCTTCACCCCTTCTCAAGGCGTCCACCTCACGCCGCAGCGCCTCGATTGCCTCATCTTGGTTCTCAATGATCCGGAACAGTTCTTTTTTCGTGACTGAGGCGCCTTCGGATCCCCGCAACGTGCCTTCACTTCCTTCACCTTCTTCCTCTTCGGGCGTCCGCCCTCTCATTCGCTCCGACTGTTCTTCCGTAATTTCTTCCCTTTCTTCGATCATGGGCGCCTCTTCACTCATGGCTCCTGGCTATACTCCCCTATCTGGCGCGCCAATTGTTTGAGACTTGATACCCTTTGCCTGATTTCCCTGTACCCTCCTTCCTCAGGCGCCTATCTGCACACACTAACAAAGAGGGGGCGCCTTGGCTCGTTAATCCTCCGACGCCCAAGTTAGTTTCTGGGTAGAGAGTGGAGTCTCGAAGCTAAAGTTTGTGTGTCCGTGTCCAACCTGCGTAAATGCTACCAACTGCCTCTATTTATACTTACCTGAGTTCGAGGTTGATCCTCTCTGCCTCCCTGCCCTCATTCAATGCTCTTGTCTCATTCTGGCCAGACATCCTAACCGCCTTGTCAGACTCCTGACACGTGACAGGCGCCCACAGGCGCTGGACCACATGACAGCCTGGCCTCCCTTGGCCTCTTGTGCCTTGTCTTCATGCGACATTCCCTTTACTTGGGCCTTGCCCCTCACTTGGGCTGCTTGGGAGCCCAAGTTTGCCTAGGCTTTGCCCCCCACTTGGGCTTTGCTCATTATACCCCCAACACATGGAATGGAAGCATATCTCAGATATTAACTTCAGGGAGTGTGGGAGGGGAAAATAATTGTTTTTTTCAAATGTCTATATGTGAAAATTGAAATATTAAAACAAGTCATTCTCATGAAATCGAACAGTTAAGGAGTTTATAAATGGTTTCGGTTAATCGAAAATCATTAAAATCTATGAAAAGTTTGGTTTTTGTTTCAAGGAGCAAGAATTAAACAAAGTTGGTTTCTTATTAGTTTTTCAATTTTAACCAAAACCAAAACGGTTAGGGACCAATACTAAAACAGATAAGAGAGCACCATATCGGTACGGTAATAAACAGAAAAATCAAAAATCGAACCAGCAGTCCTGAATGTATTAGGACGATTTTTTATTTTTGGTGTATACTATGTACTCTAGTCAGAAATTTGATTTTGATTATCAATTTTATAATTTTTAATCTTGGGTATTTGCTTATATGATGATATAGTCTAGAATTAGGCTTAATTGCAAGTTTGGTCACTCGAATTGCTAGAAAATTTTACGTTTGTCACTCAAATTAATTTATTCCATTCATAGTCACTTGAATTAGGTACACAGTCCAACTTTGGTCACTCTCCGTTAACCTCCGTCAGACTCCGTTAGTGTCGTCAGTTAACTGCTGATGTGGCTAACAGAGGTGCTGAGTCACCCAATTTAAAAAAAAAAAACAAAATAGACATGCCACATCATTAACTCTCTATGTCATAAAACTCAATCTAAACCCAATCACCCCTGACCCAACCCCTATTATTGACTCGTTACCCCTCTTCTTCCCTTCTCTTCTTCCCCAACCCCTTCTCATTTACACGACTCTACCCCCACACACAACATACCCATCTGAAGCTACTTTCGCACCAAGAATAATCTTAATCCCATCATTCTTCTGAATCAACCGACCGCCGATTTCTTCCTCGCCCAACACATGATGGAGCTGGTCTCGAAGAAATCAGTGCTTTCGCCAGAATTTCAAGATACTTCCCCTGTTATCGAGCTGGTGTTCTTCCCCAACCCCTTTTCTTCCGCCTCCAAAATCCCAGCCTCCATCCTATGTTGGGTCGCCGACATGGGGTTCGTGGCCAACCCAGAAACCGATGAGGTCTGAGGTCTCTACAAAGATGAGCCTCGTTGCATCTACAGGAGAACGCACAGGAGGCATCTGATGATTCAATTGGTTGCCAGAGATTCAATTGGTTGCCGGATAAACTGGAGCACAATTATTGATGGATTGGGGCGATAAACTAGAGATCTGGAAAAGGGATTGGCAGATTAAATAGAGAAGGCGTGCTCTCTCCGTCGTAGTTGGGTTTTCCTCCGGGGGCTGTGCTGGAGCTGGGTGGTGGCAGCGACAATTGAGGGAGAGCGGCTCGACGAAAGGAAGGGAAGTTTCAAAAACGGGGATAAGGGGGAGTGATGGGGACGAAGGGGAGTTGTTTGGGGCCTCCTTCCGGGAGGGGGAAAGTGGGCTGGTTGGCGGCGATAAGGTAGATTTCGTCGCCGTACTGCTGGTGGGGTTTGATGGTTGGGTGGAGTGGTTGAGGTCGAGCGACAGAGAAGGGGTTGGGGAAGAAGAGAGGGGAAGGAGAGGGGGAACATGTCAATAACCGGAGTCGGGTCAGGGGTTGATTGGGTTTGGGTTTAGTTTTATGACATGAAGGGGTTAATGACGTGGCATGTTTTTTTTTTTTTTTTTTTGTTAAAATTGGGTGATTCAGCACATCTGTTAGCCACGTCAGCAGTTAACTGACGACACTAACGGAATCAGACGGAGGTTAACGGAGAGTGACCAAAGTTGGATTGGGTATCTAATTTAAGTGACTATGAATGGAATAAATTAATTTGAGTGGCAAATGTGAAATTTTGTAGCAATTCGAGTGACCAAATTTGCAATTAAGCCCTAGAATTACAACTACTCTATCATTTTATATATTTTTTTTATTAAAATGGTGATTGGATGAACTTTTTGAAGTTTTATAAAGCAAATTTAAAAATCATATATACTTGAAATACAAGCAAATCTTATTCTGTAATAAGTAATATTATGTAGGGGGGAAAAGAGAGGAAATTATCATCCAATGCATTGAATAAAGCCAAGAGTGTGGCATCTTTTATTTTTTTTTTTATTCATTTTTATTTTGCTGGAAATTAAATATTATGCAGGGTGCTGTAGGCCCATTAATTAAAGTCCAACTTTGGTTGTTCTGCTGTCCGGGTCGGTCCAACAATGCAATTAAATTTAAGGTTAACCCAACAGTGTCCTCTATATCCTTGATTACTCAATTACTCAGCCTCAGTCGGCATAGAGCACACCCATTAACTAATTATGTACTTAACAAACTCAAACTTAACCCTAGATTCTCACCCCCATTAATTGTTTCTATACTAGAATCTCACAAATGAAACTGGTTTTTGGTTAACCTTGTTACGAAAGAAATTCACAAATCGAGTACAGAAATTACACATTCACCAACCGTAGGTTAAAACCTCCAAAAGTTTACATAAAAAGGCTACAGACGACGATTTAAAAAAAGGAGCACACCACCTACAAACACCAAACCTACTTACAAAATAAAAAACTCGTGACTGATACATGATCAAACCCTTTAAGGGTGGCTAGCTACGTGAAAATCTACGATCGACACCAAACCGCGCCTTCTTCTTGGTACAGTACACTCTGAATTTCTAGAGCACCATACCAAAAAAAAAATGGTCTTCTAACGTGGTGAAACTTTTCGTTAACTAGGTTCTAAACCAACTATAGGGCTCGGTAAGATATGCCTAATCTACACCAAAAAGGTAAAAAAATAAATGATCTTTGTAGGTGAAATAAAAGCAATAGCAGAATTTATTTGTCAACAACACTAGCAAAAAGGATACAAAGGAGTTCAGCAGAGAGTAGGGCAAATGAGTCATTGCTGTAGGGGGGAAAGGAGTATTAATGAAGAAAACAAGAATCAATGTGTAAGTAGAAATATTAAATGCTGCACACAAATACACACATATTTAATAATAATATACCTATATCTACGTAATTAATTCTGTAGTCATAGTTGTAATAAATAATAATAATTATCATTATTGAATATATAATTATGCAGCAGGCCTGAAGCAGTACTAAAACCAGGCTATACCAGAGACGGGAAGCTGTGGTAAAAAAAAAAAAAAAATCTGTCATAATCTATATCGAAATTTACTGCCGCTGTAAGAATTATCTGTCAACATGGGGAGGTGAATAATAATTAAGATACCGACTGACTTCATGGATTTGGATAAAACCCGCAAAAGACACGTCCACCATTCCCCTCTGCCTTTTACCACTTTCAGAAGACAACCATAAAGTCATAAATAGAGAGAAATTAAACAGGAGAGGGACAACTTATATAATAATTTTATTATTTAGCAAATCGTATTTAACTGCTCTCGATAAAAAAAATCAAGTATTAAAAAAAAAAAACGAACCGTACCATACCGACAGCAGACGGTATTTAACTGCTCGAAACAGTTGAACCATAATTGAAGCACGATTTCAGTATGAAATATCCCTACCGCTAACTTTTCCGCGGTACAGCCTCCGATACCATATTCCAATCCCGGAAAAAAAAAAGACACCATCTAATCAATACAGCAGGCATACTCTAATCTAGGGGTGGCAGTTCGGTTACCGGTTAACCGACTGGTTAAACCGATAACCAAACGATTATCCACTAACCGATAACCAAAGTAACCGAACTTCGGTCGGTTATCGGAAGCTGGCCAAAATGATTTTTTGGTCTTAAAAGTGGTTCGGTTAACCGATAACCGAGGTAACCGAAAAACAAAATTCTATTTCGATCGGTTTTCAATAAGGATAGTGTTTATTTCGGTTAACCGATAACCGACTAATCGATTACCGGTTATAACCGAAATAGGCAATTAATAACCGAATTGCCAGGCCTAGTCTAATCTAGTGAGTGTTTAACAACACACTAAGCACACGGTGACGGTAAGAGTACACTCACTCACTCACTCGCTCACACGGTAGGAAAGACTAATGGGCTCGTGCCAGCTGGCAACTCCAATTTGTAGGACACATCGCCCTCCCATTCCAGGACCCTCCCTCCCACGTCTCAATTTCCCCCTCCCCCTTCCTCCCTCTATAAATACACTCTCCCTCTCTCTCTCATTACTCAACTTTTCACTCTCATTTCTCTCCCTCTCCACCTTTACGACTCACTGTCCTTCACAGAGTAGGACACTGCCCTTAAACCAAAAGGAGGGTCGAAAGAAAAAAAAAATGGGGAACGTGGCAGCCGATTCACCATGCTCAAGCTCCTCCACGGCCAGCATCGTCACCAACCCGGCCACTCCTTCCTCGTCCGGGTCGAACCGGGGTAAACCCGGCCCGGAACCGGAAACCAATAACGTCGAGCGGGTCAATAAGCTGAAGCGAGGGAGAGAGGAAGGCGGCGGCGGCGGAAAAAGCGGGGAGAAGCACCCGGTGTACAGAGGGGTGAGAATGCGGACGTGGGGGAAGTGGGTCTCCGAGATCCGGCAGCCGAGGAAGAAGAGCCGGATCTGGCTGGGGACCTTCGCCACCGCGGAGATGGCGGCGCGTGCGCACGACGTCGCCGCGCTCAGCATCAAGGGGGCCGCCGCCGCCATCCTGAACTTCCCCGAACTCGCCGGCTCCCTCCCGAGGCCGGCATCCAACTGCCCGCGCGACGTCCAGGCAGCCGCCGTCAAGGCCGCCGCCATGAGCTTCGGCGCCGAGACGTCGTCGTCTTCCGCCTCCTCGCTTCTCTCGTATTCCTCGTCGTCGGCGGCGGAGGTCTCCTCCGCGCCGTCGTCGAGCGGCGGAGACGGGGAGGCGGCGGAGGAGGAGCTCTGCGAGATCGTGGAGCTGCCGAGGTTGGGATCGGAGTCGGCGGCGGCGGCGGCGGAATTGGTGGACGAGTTTGTGTGGCACGGGGACTCCTGGCTGTATGATCGGACGTGGAGCAGCGATGACTACGGCGGCGGCGCCGGCGGCGTGGGAGGTGGAGGGTACTTTAGCGACGAAATACTGTCTTTAATGGCGGAGACGACAGGCGGCGGCAGCGGCGGCGGTGGTTTTGGAAACTCGTTGTGGCAGCATTACTAGTGTTACTTAATTAGTAATACTGGTTAGTTAGTTAATTACTGTTATACTTCATAATTAAACCTTTTTCTCGGTGTGTTTTTTTTTTGTTTTTTGTTTTTTCATTTTCCCCCTTTTTGTGTGATGGGAGAAATGTTGTATTTTAATCTAGGGAAAAAGAAAAAAGAGAGCCCTTTTTTGCAGAGCTGAAAAAAGAAAGATACTTCCCTTACTTCTCAAGTTGGGTGTTTAGGGGCAACAAATTACTGTTGATGCTGCTAATTAATTTTGTTTAAGCATTCCCACGAAATATTACTGTGCGTCATTTATAACCTTAGTTTCGAATTCAGTCGTCAAAGAATTTAGTTACTAACTTACTATAAGTCGAGGAGAAGGAGGAGGATTGCGATATTGAATAGCACTCTTATACCACCGTAATAGCAGTACTCTTTTAAAGATAATTAACTGTTGACTTGACTGAATGAAAGTCAGTAGAAAAATACTCGAATAATTTCGTGTTTTATCGGTGGACCCTACTCTAACTCGAGGTAATTAGCATTTATTAACCCATGACCAAAATAATTTGTGTTATTGTAAATGGTTCTTTTTTAATTTATATATATGAAAACTTGTGGTATAATGGCTCTCCTCTGGCCTAGATGCCTGTATTTTGCTGTTCTAATCAACTGGACATGTTTTTAGCTCATTGGTGTCACTCAAGTTGTGTGCAGCAGCAAGTTGTCAAGAGAAAAAACAAATTTTGTCAAAGAAAAGAAAACAAGGACAAAATTATTAATATTTTATAGAAAGCAATTATTTCCCATGGCAATAATATTGTGATCTTAAAATAAAATATGTTGGATTTTTTTGTAATACTAAATGCAATCCTAACACCCTGCCAATATACCAAGCATCTTAACAATTAAATAGCCATTGAAAATGGTCAACAAGCTAACTTTAATTAACAAAACCAAAGCTAGTGGGTAGCAATTAAAGCCCTTCCTACCTTCCCTCCTTATGTTAATGATTAAGGGGGGAATGGTTAAGAAAAGTATAGGTGAAACTCGACATGGATTCGAATAGGAGATCTTTATCAAGTGATTCTAAAAAGTGTTAGTCATTTAATATAATGGACTCTTGATGGGATACGACCATTAGATTTGGATCGATACTTTATTTAATGAGTCTCCTTTCGTATTTCGATCGCGCTGATTATAATTTCGTCATTACAACCTTGTTGAGTTTCCCCTCCCCCGCCCTTTCTGTTTGTTTGGCGATGTGGGCAATTTTCTTTTCGTGTCACCATCAGTGCGTAAACAACAACGGTATAACTTTTACGGATTGCTTGCTTGTTGAATTTGGAGAACATCCATAGTAAAAATGACAATAGAATGATTGGCAACTAAACAGAGACAATATAATATACAGAGATAATAAATAGATGGGAACGACTACGGTGCTAATTGTACAATAGTTAGCACCGTCCTAACCAAGGGAAAACTACTACTAGTTTGAATTAGTAGTGATTTAGCTTAGATGTTGTATTGATTTTATAATAATCCGTAGTGATTTTTGCTAGTTATCACGGTGCTAACCCCTATAAGGGTTAGCACCTAATCCCATCCCTAAATAGATCTAGCTAGCTAGCTTCTTAATTATAGACTAATCGTTGATTAATCAAGGGGTAATACATTGGACTGTTGCTGCCACTTTACACATACGCATACTTATTATTATTAATTACCATTATTATTATTAATTAAGGATGTATCGTCCAGATTTTGTTGTGGTCGGAAAGAGGCAATTTGTCTCTCATACTGGCAAGATGCAGTTGGCCACGTACCATGATTCGGAAACAAGGAGGAAGAATATACTTACACAAGGAAACGGCACCCATGTTATATAAATAATAATGCTCCATTATTGATTATTTTGATCCTATGTTCCATTCTTTGATTTGTAATTAAAGAATTTAGTAATATACCAACACATAACAGTAAATATTCCATGGCCTCATAAACAGCTAAAAAGGAAACTTCCAAAATAGAAATGTTTTTGTCTGATCAAATTCTGCCTAGTCAACATGATTCCTCCCTTCTATGCACCAATGGGAATTTGAACCCAATTTGTTCGATATTACCCGATCTGATTTGTATTGGGCGGGTAATTATACTCGATCGGAAGTATATTTGGTACATGGGTCGGATCTAGGGGTGGCCATCCAGGCCATGACCCAACCCTCTTTTGGGGGTCGGAGTTAGTATAGCAAACGAGACCTGCTGTTTGCTTTCAGCGCTCTCCGCCTCTTTCAACCTAGTGCTAATTGGTATTGTATCTAAATTTCTATTCAAATGCGGCACAGTGGGATCTACTACTATGCCCTGGATCCGCTGCTGCGTGAGTATAACATGGGTACTACTTCCGACATGCCCCGTCACGTTCTTGATCGGTCATTTCTCGATTTGTTTGAATATATAGTTTTATTTATCCTATTTTGACTTATCTCAACTCGTTCTTGAATTGTTATCTCCTTTCTTCCCCGCCCAATGTATCATATTGAGATCACCTAATGATAGACTTCATCTTTCAACTAATTGGACTTGATTAACCTATTTATTATCTATGTTTTTTTTTCTTTATTTTATCACTAAAATGAACGTTTTCTTCAAACAATATGTAAGAATGAGTCGAGCTGTCACAACCTGACCGACCCGACTATTACCTAACCTAGCCCGCGCTGGTACGTGACGAGTATGAGTATAGAGGTATCCGTCTCGCCTCATTGTCATCACATAGGTTGGGTGTTTTTTTGTTTTGACCTAAATGATCTGGAATAATCTCTTTTTGTCCTTTGCTGTAGGTGGGGTTTATTTCTTTTCATAAAAGAAGGAAGAAACTCATTACAATGAAAATCAGTAAAACCCCAAACATATAACTGAATCAAAGATAACAAGGGACAGTCGAATCCTAAAATCATTAGCAAATGAGGGGCATAGTTGAATCCTAAAATCAAAGGCAGCTTGATACTTGCCTATTGTTACAATTATTCATGTGTATTTTCAATTTTGTCGATGCATATGATAAATTTACGTATTGTTTAGGTGATTTCGTTTTAATTATATTACAATGTGTTGGTGGTTCTGACTTTAGTTTTAGGAATGAACGGGATAAGTCATGTTTAGAAGAAAATATCATTTTTTATGTTGAGACTTGAGAATATATATAGTCATTCAATTTGACTATATTGAGTGATTTCAAATGTCATATCGACAATCAAATTAATGTACCTATCGTATTTCATTTTAAAATAGAAAAGACTAATCACTCTCGTTAAAATAAAAATTATTTAAATACACTATTTATATACACGATCAGCAGTTAGATAGTTAGATGTGAAAAAATCCTTTGGTTGCTGTCTGATCTGAAGCTGGCGAATCACCAATTCACCATCAGTGGATTGGATCTCGTTTCATAATTACTATTTTAAGTTGGCATTTCAACTACCTCTGCATGTGTACTAATGAATATTTCATGATCCAAAATCCAAATCAAATTAGGATTTTGTAGATCAATATTGCTTATAATAGATCCATATTTCATTTACCCTCAAATGAACCTGCGGACAAATTATTGTAGATAATTTGAATATTAATATATTTTTGTTTTTTCGTCAAACCCATGTTGAGCGAAATCATTTCTATAAAATATTTTTTTTTTATTTTGTCCTGGGTCTCACAATAATAATAATAACACATCTCTATTATTAATTGTATTTAATTCAATCTTTTCAATCTGGTCCAACATAAAAATAAAATTTATTGATTTTATAAAAAAATCAAGTGCGATGAGATGCCTCTAGACTCTAGTATCGATTTAATTGGGTCGTTGGGATATTTTCCCGACCTAGTAATTATTTTATTATTTATTTGAAAACAAATTGAGCTTTTATTTTCTTGTTTCCGATACGGTAGTTAGGATTTCATGAGCCATCTACCAAATTATCTAAATCTACTAGCTAATTTATATATTAGTTTTTTTTTGTTTTGTTTCACAAGAGCACAAAAAAGTATGTGACCAAACCTCTATTATTAATTATGGAGATCTGACGATAATTAAACACAAACCACAAAATCTAGTCAATAAGAGTAACTCGAGACTCTGAAATAACTTGTTGGCCTAGTGGTACACCATGCCCCGTACAGTTACTGATAACTTATGTAATCAATCGTAAAAGTCCTTAAATGCCAATATTCGTCACATCAGGTGATTATGTATATAAAGGTTGGATGTGAACATTCGATATTGTGTAGACGATCTGATTTCATCTTCAAGATTGACCTTGACGAAAGACTTGATAAATTGGTTGTCTTCCCCTCTGTCGATATTGTCTCCCGCGCATAGGTCGAGCCGCATGGATAGAAAGTATACAACGGCATCGGTGTTAACACTTAATACTAATAATTCATATCTGGGTGTGGGAGCTGCTTACCATTTGTTGACACCTTAAAATTATTCGCTATCAAAACACCAATGGGTCTGGTATTGTATTTACGTTCATCTTATATCTATCTGATAATGATTCTCTAGATGCTTGATTTCGAGTGAGTGAAGCATCCATCTCACCCAACCCATGTCTACCATGTTATATAACTTATCAAGGGCCACAAAATATACATATGGGAAATATTTCGTTTTCTATTTAAGAAATTACAATGGTGTATTATTGATAGCCATCATGCTAATCTAGCATATACATAGATTGGGTGTATTGCTAATAATTTGTATTTTTGGTGCTTTGTGGTGTGTTTGAGCTCCAAGGAACCCACCTAATTTCCACTGCATATACTATAACCTAATTTCTTTGTCGTATTCGCTATCACCAATTAATATATAATTATTATAAATCACAATTCTACTAACCCATTATTAATCATCATTATTTCTTTTGTGTGGTTGGAATATGAAGGAACATTAATTGAAGCCTATTTGTTCACGTAATACTGTTTAGTGATAATGTTACTTTGTTTTACTATAATTGATACCAAATTTTAGTGTGTCCGATCCATTTCCACCCAAAGACTGAAAATAAGAAGGAAAAAAAATCTAAGTGAAAGGACCTCTCTGAAATTAGATATAATAGTTAATTAACAGTTATGTTTTATTTTACATATATTTGTTTCCTTTCAACTTGGTAGTTTGTCAACCCGCATCGAAGGAACTGTGCCTTGGGAGAAGGGGCATTTTGACCTGAAATCTAGAGCATTATTATTATGCTTCTTAATCTAGGGATTAACGATTAGTTAATTGTTATTTAATAGTAATATTAATAAAATAATTAAGCTTGCTTTCATGTAAATCAGTCACACGTGCGGATCATTAATTCAACAGTTGACCCTTTTATTTTCAAAATAAACAAAGCAGCATTTGGCACTGTGTTTTTCCACATTCTCTAGACCAAATGAGTCATGAAATTCACATAATTAATAGTGAAATTTATTTAATTTGTCGATCTTTTACATTGATATTAGCGTTTGGAATACTAATATCTTACATAAAATTCAACAAATAGATAAATATAAATTTGGAGGGTAATTAAAATAGTAGTTAATTAGTCCATTTAAAGAAAGATTAATCCATATTTAATTCTACCCTCTAACTTCTCCCTTGGAGTTGGAGGTTGGGTTATATATGGTGTTTGTTTGTGCATAGAAAGAAGAAAATGAACTCCAATTAAGGGCTTATGATTTCAAGGCACATGCAATTGCAGAATTAATGATCATTGCTGGACTACTGCTGATTTCTTTCTGAGCAACTTCCAGGAGCTTGCTTGCTTAATTAATTACTGACACAATGGCATTAGTTAATTAATAAACAACAACACAATTACACATTATTGTTTTTTTGGGTTAAAAGTGAGATGTCCTGCTTGACACTTCAGTTAAACAATTCTGGGCAATGCTCATAATATAATATGATAATTGATACATAATCCAAAAGTTGAATTTTGAATCCAAAATATCAATTACATGAATACTTAAATTAAGTAAATGTGGCTTTGTTAGCAAGATAATCTGCAGTCTTATTGCATTCCTATAGATGTGAGAGACAAGTACCTCCCATGGAAAAGCTACATGCATAAGGTATTGTCTAGGTTTGACATATTATCAGCAGAGCTCTTAAATACTCCAAGTGCTTCAATATTAATCTATTTTCTATCTATGCAGTATGCACCTCCATCTAAAGTGAAGTAGTACATATCTCGAGTTTCGTATTCTAGTGGAGTTGGTAGCTTAATGTATGCAATCGTCTGTACTAGACCTGATCTTGCACACGCTTTGTCAGCAAGTTCATGGTGCAACCTGGCAAGGGATATTGGCAAGCTGAAAGAGGATTTTTACTGTACCTTAAATGTGCATATAATGTGAGATTTTTGTGGAAGTGATATGAAGTGCTTACTGATTGATTATTAAGATTCTTATTGTGTTGGATATGTTAACACAAGGAGATCTATGAGTGGTTATGTATTCACTCTTGGAGGTTATCTGTTAGTTGGAAGGAAATTTTGAAGCCTACATTTATTACTTTGTCTACTAGTGAAGCATGGTACATGGCATTGAGTGTAACATGGTTTAAGGGGTTGACAAAAACTTCTAAGGAGGGAATATGGTTTAAGGGGTTGGTTAGTGATATGGGTTTACATCATGATCAAGTTGTGGTTTATTGTGACAGCTTGAGTGTAATATGGTTGGCTAAGGATCAATTCCATCAATGAGAGGACTAAGCATAGATGTAGTGTTTCATTTCTTGAGAACAAAGAGAAGGATTAAGGTGAAGAAAGTGCATACTACTGATAGTTTTGCTGCTATGTTCACGAAGACGGTTCCACATGAAAAGTTCCAACACTGTTGACTTGGTGAATGTTCTGAGTTGTTGATGCCGTTAGGCGTTAGGTTCATTCTGAGGCATGGGAGAGTCTGATTACATCAGGTACTTGAGGGAGAATTCAAGTCAACGTGGAGATTTGTTGCTATGACTTGAAGACAAATTAGGGTTAGGCTGTCTGGAGAAGATGTTATATATAACTTCTCAATCTCTGTATTATGTATCTCCTCAAGTATATGTAGTGAAACTGCTCCCTCCAACCCGTAGTTAGCTAACACACATCATGCCAGTGAACCACGTAAATTTATGTGCTTTTCACTTTGTTGCATTGTCGATTTGTCGTTATGTTCTAACATAAAGTCATGCAAGAAAGAGTGAGTCTAAGTAGGAGGCTAATAATTACAAGAAAAAAAAATACAATTAACACGGAGTAATGAGAAAACGGTTGCCCATTCCAAGCCTATCAGATACCACATAAATGATAACAACCGGTGATGATGATGATGAAGGACGTAAAAGACACAAGCTTTAATCAGTGTTTGTGAAACTCCACCGTGCCCGCAGTCCGACCGTCTGGAGAAACCTCTTATTAGAGAGTAAAACGGTATGCGATTTTTAGCAATATAAAACGATCGAACCACTATTTCATCACAAATATCATACCACTAATTTTTTCACGCGGTACGACCGATACGGTTTTTAATCCAGAAAATTTCAAATGCGTACCCAAACATCGGGCACCCAGGAAGAGGAAGGAGTGTTGTCTCTCTTTGTCCAAGCAGTTCGTAAGTCATAATCCTTGGCATTTATAGAAAGTTTGTGGGCTTTCCCAAGGCAACATCGTCATCTCCAATTTTTCCATGTTTTCGTCTCAGATGTGGTCCGATTTCGTTCGGGAGCCTATAGCAGCATGCATTTGGAATTCGTGCGTACAGTTTTGTTACGTTGTATGAATTTTCTGCGTCGTCATTATGCCTATATGTACGTAACGTAAGCTCCAGTCCTTTTCTTTCAGGGTCTAGATTCATCTGACAGAGAGATATAGAGAGGAAATTAAGGGTCGCCATATATATTCCTCGTCCTTTTTGATAGCGGAAGCTCTCTCTATCTCTTGCATATATTTCGATAAAAAAACGAAGTAACTCTCGTATAATTAAGTACCTACAATTTACATGTAGATTAATTACCCCACGTATTCGAATACGAGTACTTATCGGTCCTTTTGATCTAACGAGAGAGAATCGAATTATAGGGATTGGCAATGGTGGAGCCAGAAATCAAAACAGGGGGGGGGGGGGGGTTTAAAATCTATGTGTGTAGCGAGTTCGAATTGACGAGGAGGGGCTAAAGTCTTACCAGCTACTATATTTCTCAAACTTTTAATCAAATGTACATGTAGTTTTACGTGATTTTACGAGTTGAGGCCTGAGGGTGGTTAAAGCCTCCCCTGGGCAGAAGGTGGCTCCGCCACTGGGGGATCAGGGGCGTAGCTAGAGAGTAAGAAGGGGTTACATGGCACTCCTTTGATTTGGAGAAACACACCAAAACTTAGTTGTATTAATATTACCAATAATGAAATTTGAACCCCAAATTTTAATGTTAACTGTCAAATTTTATAATTCAACCACATTCGATTATATAAGTTAGTTTTATCTACTAGCTAGTTTATACATTAATGCAGTCTAGTTTATCAAAATTGATAAGAGGGTGCAAATTATTAGAGAAAATCAAAAACTTTCTATGATAATAATAGTCGGAAGAGAAAATTAATCACTATCGATGTATTTGCTTGTGCAATTAGGTTTAGTTTGCTAATACATTTTTGTCAATAAACATGTTGATATAAGCTTTTCTTCAATGAAACACGAGATCGCATCATGAGTAATTGTTCGAAAAATTATTTTAAAGCACCCCCTTAGATAAAATTATGGCTACGCCACTGATAGGGATGGACTAGTAGGCGAATTTATAAGTTTCACGTGATAGGATCGAGAGTTTGCAGTAGATAATATATAAATGATTTTGTATTTTAGTAAGGCAATAGCGAACACCCGATATATTTAGCTAAATTTCTTTTATGAAAATAATGGTATGAACAACAGATCGAGGAGGTACCTTAAAAGCGTATCTTAAGAGAAATTTTTCACTGATGAGCTATGTAACATCCCAAAACTTTTTCCGGATAAATATATTGTCCGTTTTGGGCCTAGACCCTCACGTTTTTTGACTTGTGGTGCAATTCAAAGTGACTTCCCATAAGGTCACCCATCATTGATGTACTCCCACAATGAGCACATTTAATTTCGAAGTTCACACAAGAACTCCTTCACTTCATCCAAAAACGCATTTTGTTAGTTAATGCCGGTTTCTTACTAATAAATCATGGATCTCTCCCTGTTATTTGTCGACGTGGGATTCACCTAAGGTGTTACAAGTTATATCTAAAATGAAAGATTGTTGGAAACTCTCGTCGATATGTTGCACAAGGCCGCTACTGGAATATAAAGTTGATTATTGCACATCCATGCATGACGAATTTATGCAATTTCTAATTGCGTATGCAAACTTTCGTATAAGGAGCGGTATATATATATATATACAATTTATTTATGTATTCTCCATGTGTCTCGATTGTAATTGGACTCATAAAACTTTCACAATAATTGATGTATTAACAAAACTAAATTCTCAAGATGTTACAGTGATAATATAGTGATGAAAACCACCGTATTTCGTAATATTTTGACTAGGGAGAGGGAGTAGGGTCGATGGATAACCAGCTGTTGGGTCGAGGCACCAATTGATTACAAATTGTGACTGGCCGTACGGAATAATTAGGGGGGTATTAATGCTTTAATTTGACTAATGATACCAAAAAAAAAAAAAATTGGTGGGTCTGAATGAACTTATATCTGTGTATTAATTTATCCAATTATGAGGCATTGCAATTTATTTTCATGGTTCATACAATACAAGGGTGTGAAGTAGATAAGTACATACATCAGTTTAGGAGATAATACTTATTTGGGGGAACCCACAAAATTAGGGAGATAAAAAGATCCTCAATTTGATTACTATATTACACTAACAAATAGTGGAAAGAGCGAGAACATAGGGTTTCTTTTTTAGTCACGCAATCACGAACAATATGAAGAACTCATTTTACTCACCTTTTTTTTTATATAGATCGACCCGAACCACTCATGTCAAATTGAATTAATAAAAAAAGGTATTCAAATCCACACAAGTATAGCCTCGAATACATGGTAACCTCCAGGATCACATATAGAGTGTAAGAATAATTGAGTTTGGATGTGTAGTTGTACACTATACCCCATAGCACAACGGTATTAATAGGGTTTCTTTCTGAGCCACGCACTCCACGAACGGTATTTGGTGCACTCATTCCACTCCTTTAATTTCGTCTTGTTGAATGTAGAACGACCCTATCCAGTCAGGTCGGACTTGAGTACAAAAGGTCAATTCATATCCGCACAAGTTCAACCTCGAGTCCATCGCGTAACCCCACTAATATCACGTATAGAAGTATACAAACAATTGGGTTGGATTTGCATACCATACCCCCTATACACACAACGGTATTAATCAATTTTGAGAACAATAATGTATCTCTGGCTAGAGACCTACACATTAGTTGCTATATGTAATTGACAGCTTGAAAAGGTGAGGAGTAGCCATCATACTTATGGATCTTTGGGGACATATTTGTCTGTCTGTAATGTATGAATCCATCACCCTCTTCAGTCTCTTCTCCATTCTCCAATTCCTTTCGACATTGACAAGTAGTAGTAGTTGATTATTAATGAATAAAAAGAAGCAGGGGTGGAGTTTCGGTTACTGGTTAACCGGTCGATAATCGAGATAACCGAAATTCAGTCGGTGTTTGGAGGCTGGCCGAGATGGTTTTGATCTTGGAGGTGATTTGGTTAACCGAAAACCAAGATAACCAAAACCTAAATCTCTATTTCGGTCGTTTGTCGGTAAGGGGACTGGACAGTTCGGTTAACCGATAACCAACCGATCGATTACCAGTTATGACCGAACTAACCTAAACTCCACCCCTAATTAAAGAAGGGATAGAGGTCAATTTCTATCTGCTTTTTCCATTAGGTCCCACGTATAGGTAGCCATCACCTTGATTGATTGATTATTGTAACCTTCCCCTTGCCGGAACTCGACATGGTGTAATGGTATTGGTATCTTCATGTGGGAAAATTTATTTATGCCCTCCCCAAAATGTAGCCATAATGAATATGACCCCCCTACTCTATAATATGCATCCATTGCCAAGTTTGTGGAGCTGGGTCATGAGTTGGGGGCCGTTTTCGAGACAGATACCGCGCGCTGTGAAATTCCGTTGGATTCGGTATTCTGATCGCTCGCCATCAGCATTTTATGTCACAGTAGTCTGTCGGTTGTTGTATTTTGATTGATGAGTTGGGGTTTGTAAATGTACATTTTCACTGACAAATCAGGTCGTGACATTCCATCTGATTCAATATTATGATCACTCTATCACATTCGATCTTTTATGTCACGACCGTTTCTCTGGTGCTTGCTATATGTTGATAGGGATGTTTGATGCACCTATGTTTTCTAAAAAGAAAAAAAAAACTGTCTGTGTGGACGAATATCTCATCATTGAGTTTACCATACCGTTTGGTATAAATGAATTCCATAAGTTTTGAGGATTTTATTTTGAAATGAAATCTTTTTGTGTTTGGTATTTGAAACGATTCATTTTCAAATCTAAATTTTGAATTCTACGGAATTGGAGCTAGTTATAGCAATTCCGAGGAATTGAGATGGAATTTCCAAATGAATTCCACAAGTATTTACTATTTTTAATAGAATGATATAATTATCCTATTTTATTAACTAAATTACTTATACATATGACATACAAAACACATGAATTCATTTATGAATTCTACACCGCAATTTATTGTATTTCTAAGGATTTGAATATGACATACCAAACACAAAGATTTTATTTGAGAATGAATTCTACACGGTAATTCATTTTACAATGAAATAAATTCTTGATTCATTTGGCACAAAATAGTATGTACGTCTTACTTACTTATGTTTGCGACTCAAGTTTCTATAGCTCGTTAATTAATTAATTAATTAAATAGTTGGAGTTTACGAAGGTATAGTGTATAAATTTGAATTTTGAGACTGGAAGGAGATTAGGAGGGAAACAAAAAAGCTTTCAAATTAAATCTGCGAGTGGTAATTAATTTCGGGGAAAACGAGGAGTAGGAGATGAAAAGGCACGTGGTGGAAGGAAGGAAGGAAGGAGAAGCCCAGCCCCCCGGCGGAGGAAACGTGCCGGGGCGGTGAGGGCGGAGGAGGACGATGATCGACCGACGACTTTTTTTTTCCTGGCCGGTGGATGGTGACGGCTGCTAGCTGTTATTGGAAACACCAACAAAAATAGAATTATGCAAACTGAAGAATCGTCAGGTCGTGTCTCGTCACTCAGGCTGACAATTCATTATTACTGTATGGATGATCTCATCAATTTCTAATTCTTGAAGATGATACATGATATGGCAATTTTAGTGAGGATTGTCATGCATATTTACGAGACTAAACTCGATTCTTACGAATATATAGACAGGGGAATTCCTACCATACCTAGGGGTGTCCATTCGGGTTCGGTTTTTCGGGTTTACCCGAAACCGACCCGATTATATACATTTTCGGTTTTTTGGGTTTGGGTTTGTTTCGGGTTTTGGGTTTTTTTGGTTTCGGGTTCGGTTTTGCTTATCGGTTTTTTGGGTTCCGGCTAAAAACCTCCAATGAATAGAACTCAACCCGTATTCTTAGGCGTTTGGGTTTTCGGGTTTCGGTTTTGCTTTAACCGAACCCGATAAGGAATTTTTGGGTTTCGGGTAACCGGAACCCGCAAGTCCTTATCGGGTTTCGGTTCGGGTAACCGAACCCGACCCGAACTGGCACCCCTAACCATACCTTGAAGTTATTGTAACTTGATGTTTTTGACCTGCTATAACAGGTTTCACAAGTTGCATTACGTAAAATACAATAGACATTACGTAATGGTTACGTAATGTGTGTTTATCTTACGTAATAGTTGAAAAATATCAATACGGACGTAATAGACGCTCATTTTACGTAGTAATAATAATAATAATAATAGATCTAACGACTAAAGTTATACGTCGTCGAAAAACATTAACCCGTGTATACACTCATCATTTTCAGGATTGTATCGAATTCGTAATTAATTTCACTCTTTGCCAGTTTATTCTATTATAATAAATAAAAAAAAATTGGGGTTGAAATAATCAGTTTCCAAATATGAAAAAGAAAAGACTAGTGATCTGTGTACGGAAGAGATAGCGAGGAAGGAGGGGGCCGGTGGCGGTGAGCGCGGGGGCCAGAGGAAGAAACAGCGACTGTCGGCAAAGCGAGGTCTCACCACGTGGCGGAAGCCGCGTTCCCGTCTCCGCCCGGCTGGCTTGCACCGGTGGCGGTGGCGCGCCCCCGGAACCCAAGACGGCACGGCATTTATCGCTAGATTCGTGCTGTCCCCTTCCCCGGCGGCGACGGGAGGCGAAGTGAAATATGATTGGTGGATTGCCAGTCTGTCAGGATCGCTGACCTGGCACCTCCAGCGGACCCCGCACCTCCCGCTGGAATTAAATATTTTTTTTCCTTTATTATATATTTGTGGGAATTCGCATGGTTCTCAGTTCCTCACGCTGTTCAAGAATTGCGGCTGCGAGTTTCAGAATTCCTTTTCCTCCTTTCAACGACAGAAATTAAGAAAAACTGTAGCGCATAATTTTTGTGTATAAAATATAAATACTAAATAGGAACATTTTGTACAGGATCAAATACGTATATAGTGACGTTTAATGAGCTTGTTACTACTTACTAGTTACTACTAAAAAGGAATGAACTTGCATCTATTTGATTTTGAGTAAATTGTCAACGGGTCACTGGAATTACTAAAAAAATCACGTTTGGTTACTAAAAATATTTTATTCCATTCGCGATATTCCAAATTCGGTCACTCTCTCTTAGTCTCCGTTGGCATCCATCCATTACCACCGTAGGCATTTTGCTGAGGTGGCTAAATGATGCATCCAATTTTGACCCGAATAAACGAAAAACCGACTCGTACAGTCAGCTAAACAGTAAACCCGTCGTGTCGCTAATGACCCAACCTAACCACCTTTTGATACGACCCTCTTTCTGTATTTTGGTTCATTCCGACTAACAAAGACAGCCACCCATTGAATTTCTTCAAACGGCATCATTCTACCGTTTTCTCCTCTGCCCACTAATCCCTTTTCTCCCTTAACCGGAAGTGACCACAAACATTTGGCTTTCTCTAACTTCATGATTACCATCGCTTAATCACCATCAGCCACGTCCGAAACACTACTGCTTCGATGCTGCCTTTCACAATATGTTGGTCAAATCGCTTTACAGTAATTGGGCCTATAGTTGGGCCAGCGCTGTCAAATGTGTAATTAGCGACGGGAGCAGGGGAATGGCAAATGGGATTAAAGATTATGTCCATGCTGTTTAAGGAAAATAAGTAAATGACATCGACAATCCAACCTTTATTAAAAAGCGATGTTTTATATGATAAAAGATCCAATTATACGTACCGTTGCATTAACACAACACATCTCCATCGGAATCCATTAATGTTTTCACGACAGGGATTTGTTGTCGGTTAGCTGGTTGTTTTTTTTAACTCGATCGGTGCTTCGTCGACGGCCATTATTATGCCTTTGTGAAACTGCCGTACCGGAGGAATTAAGCTATAGCCTAATTAGACTGTAGCTGTTTGTGATTTAAGTTCTCCGGGACCACAGGGTTCCTAATTTTAGAGATCGAGCAGCTGGCTGCTGGGCCACTGAGTACGTACATTCGACCACTTGTAAATTCGTAAATTCATGCCCTACCCATTGGCTAAAATATAATGTTACGCAATGAACGTTACGTAAATTCATGCCCTACCCATCCTCACCAACCATTAGATCTAACTAGAGTGATCACCACCTTTCCGATCGATTATTATTTGTTCATGTTCGTTAAAAGAAAACAAAAAGGAAAGATAAAATTAGGGAAACCCCATATTATCAATTATTATTATTATTGGTTAATGATATAATAATAATATAACTGTGCCGACTGCCGACGTCGATGAAGCAATTATATGAGGAGCGGGGCCGGGGAAGAAAGAAATGAATAATGAGGAGGAAAAGAGGACGACGCAAAACGTTGAAAATGGGCCGGGCCCGGGCGGCGACGACGTGGGCCGGAGAAGTGGAGTCGGGGTCAAAGATTCTTGACAGTGGGACGGTGGTGCCTGAAAGCTATGCGGTGTCGTATCCCTCTATTAAAGCCGCTGCCGGCGGCAGTGACTATTGCACGTTGTTTTTTTGCGGCGGTCTACAGACAAAAGGCCTCAGTCCTCCAACTCCAAGTGGGGGAAAAAACAATATAATAGTAATAGTCGCACACAGCTACTCTTCACACGTGTGGATGATGTTTTTTTTTCCCGAAAAGTTTATGCGCGAGTCGGATACGATCTCGCGAGTTGGTTTGTAAATTTGATATTCGAAAAAATCATATCAAACAAAATGAAACTTCATTGTGACGTTCATATACTAATTCAGCATGTCGATCACGAATGTCGAAACTAGATAATCTATGTTACAACCATTCTTCATATGCTTTCATTCAATTAGGATGTTAATTCCTCCAGACATATATTTTGTTAATTTGTTTTTTTTTTTGCACGAGGTTAATTTTGTTGGAGATTTTCCTACTTTAATTATCAGGGGGAGGAGGATACTTCAGGTTTGCATGTAATCAATATTACAAAATTCTAATTTCGTCTATGATGCTTTTGAAGAGTTATAAGAGAGAATGGTGTAAAATTCGTTCGTGGATTCTCTCATATCAAGTCTGTATTGTGACTAATCAGTTTTTGATGATAAGGTAATATCAGAGCCTATGATCAAGAGATCTCGTTTTTCGAATAATCTGTGGATATCTTTCAACAGCTCGAATTTGGAAACTGGCTGGTTCTTGATGTTAAGGTATCGGAGCGCCTCTGACCGAGAGATCTCGCGTATGAATCGTTCCTGGACACCTCTATCAACATCTCGAATATTTTATTAGACTAGAGGTATAATATTTGAAGTTTCATGACTCATAATATTAACCATTGATTCAAATCCCAGATACAGTAAGTTGTGTCAGCTACTCAACTTTAAGCCCCAAAATCTAACTTTCCTTTGAGGATGCTATGAAATAAAGGTAGTTTTTTTTTTAAAACTACTTGTAATAACCCAAGTTAAAGTTAACAAAACTAAGTAGTAACGTAGTCAGAATCACTGCTTTAAAACTTAAAAAAAAAACTTACGATTTTACTTGACCAGGTCACTGAAACGCTTCTACACAAAATCTCAGTTTCTATAACTTATGTAGTTAAAAACTCCGCTTACAAACTTAAAAACTTATGATTTTATCCAGAAACTCGTTTTTTAAAACCAAGTAGAAACTCGTTTTTTACTACGTTCCTAAGTAGGCTGCATAAAAGACATAATTGCCCTTTGGAAATGTGACTATACCAGATATGTGCTGGGACTAAACGCGTCACCTCAGCATCTGTTTGTGAGGGCCAACAGCAGCAATAATGGAAAGGGGACAAGCGTATCGAATGGCGTTGATTTTTGTTCCTCGGGCTGATTTTTCATGGCGGAATCGAACAGTCAATCCAAATCCCCTCCCCTGTAAAAAAGGCAAACCATGTCCTTTTTCACTTTCTCTGGAGTCTGGACCCAAATGAATCCTCCACAGTGGCGGATCCAGGGGTGGCCACCCCGGCCCAGCCCTCCTCTGGATACATAGTTAGTATAGGCCTTATGAATTTTTCGATTTTAGATATTCGGGTCGCTGTTATTTTAAAATATGATTGGGTATAATTAGAAAAATAATTCATATGAACATATTCAAAATCACTACCCTAAATTTAGCTTATAAATTCTAACCCCAAAGGTTATTCGTCTAAAAAAACAATGAAACCTAAAAATTCAAAAAGTTTAAAACGTAAAAGACTAAAACATATACGAAGTTTGTTACCTTGAAAAATTTACTAGAGCAGCTGATGGATATAGGTAGGGATGTCAAAAATATCCGTAACCGTGGATATCCGCCCGAAACCAGCCTAATCGGGTAGGGTAGAACCCGAACTCGAAGGACATTTAGTGGGTATGGGTAAAATCCGAACCCGAATATTGCTGGCAATGGGTGGGCATGGGTTTCTCACTATCCAACCCGATCCGCCCGATTATACACATGCATATGTAGTCTGTCTAGAAATAATCTTTTTTTTTCTCTAACATATTTTATATTTAGCATATAAATATAATATTTTCATGAAATTGTGTTGTTTTAATTAATTTTCTTCATTCTAGTGAATTATTGTCGTACTTTCTTCTTACGTAATGGGAGAATACGTGTGAATGTTAACATATTGGTTACAGTTATGAAGAAAAATCATTACCCATGGATAACCGCGGATACCCGAAACCCGAACGGGTATGGGCATGGTTTTAATTTTCTACCCGTTTCACATGTGGGTATGGGTATGGGTAAAACCCGAACTACTTTGGGTAGGGTAACGGATATGCACTATCCGTCCCCGACCCGACCCATTGCCATCCCTAGATATAGGGATGGAAACACAATGCAAATTGATTAGTAGATTGGTTTGTCTAGTGTTGATGCTGCTCGTTTCAACAGCTAATACGAATAGAACCTTTTCAACAACGAAACATGTGAAAATTGATTTGCGCAACAAAATGAGCGATGGATTTCTAGTCGATTGCTCAATTATTTTATTTGAAAGAGTGTATACTATTGGTATGGATGTGGACTCCATTATTAATGCATTCGCTAAATTAAAATACCGTCGTGTACAATTTACATTGTAAAAAAATTATAATCATTATATTTTTTTACTATTCTTATTTTCTAATAAAATGCGGCCTAGTGCACTTCTGTATTCTGGATCTGCCGCGGATCCTCCAGCAAAACTCCATATAGAAAGCAAACAACTTGCATGCAAAATTATGGAGATCCATCCCTCCCCTGCGTTTCAACCTGAAAATGATGGGGATATCATCATGTCTCTTGAACCAAAAGGGAGCAGAAAATGAGCCCTTAAGGGAAGTTATATGATAGGCCAATCCTTTCACTTGCCTTTCTTTGGACAGAGGTGGAACTTTTCTGATGGAAGAAAATGCATGTTTCTCACGAGTCATCGTGCCCCCTGTTTTTTCTTTTGTGGCTATGGAGGAAGGATCGTGTCTCCTCCATGCACTTTTGCTTGCAGGGTAGTGCTCTTCCACAGTCCTTCCCACTGAAGGTTTCACAGTCTTGGAAAGGGAAAGCTCGCCAGGATCATGAGTGGAAAAGGAGAGGATATGTTTTGTATCAGTCATCATGGTAAAAAAATTTAGGAGGACGAGATAGATATTGAACGGTAATGCTCTGTTTTTTTTACCCTGTTTTTCAATGATAGAAATCTACAGCTACAATCAAAAGGTCAATATAAAGGGAAGCAATGTTGGGTTCAGGCAAAGTGGTTATCGTGTTAGACTCGCCTTAAAGAGGTTTAGATCGATGATGTGTTTCGAAATCCAATACAAGAGTTTGATCTAGCGGTTTTATTATTGCTGATTTTCAAAATGAAGATCTCGTATTTGAATACTCTCGCGCGCTACATCCTACGATGAACATTGTATCTTGTGGAATGTGGAGAAATCAGACATGTGAAAGTCCAACGAGAAAAAGAGTTATCAGAAGCCCAACTTGGTCAGCCTTAGCTTTCCTAGCTCTGGTATCTTGGGCCTGCATTCATCTTGGATTTCATCATCCATCTGCAAATTTGGCCAATGGTTTCAATTCCTGAAACCAACGTACAGGAAGTCGCCAAAAACAATCAGGGCATGCTTAAGAAAGCCATTTCCATTTTCAAAGTTAGCCAAAATACATCTACTGAATCCATATTGTCAACAATGGGTTACTCTACCTCGTGAACATTCTCGGCCTTCTTTGTCTACTATCCACTCCCCATCGGCTGGTTAGTACCTTGACGGTTCAGCGTGACGTTCTCTGAACTGACCAAAGTACCAGATAAATAAACTCTTCTTCCCTTTGAATCGTGGAGGCTGTCAACAGCCATAAGCAATCGATGGTTTCCAGTGTCAATATCAGGCAGTTCGCCCAGTGTTCCTCATTTTCTGTCACCAGTGGTCATTGCAGGAGCATTTCCCTCCAACAAAATGATGGAATCTGTTTGAATCTCTCAATACGATAGTCCTACCCGTAACTTTAGATGCAAACTTCATAAATGCATGACAGTCGCCACAAACACGAAGGTTCTTCAATATCCTTACTGGCATAGCCTCATGAGGCCTTTTCATCAACATAAATGCGAGAGCAAGCTTTTCACTGTGATAACTAATGGACTCCAGTTTCTCTTGTTCCCCAACATCATGTAGAACCAAGTTTGTATTAGGCTTGTACCCAACTTCCTGAACCTTCTTTATCAAATCATTGAGTTCCTCGTATATAGCTATTGAATCAACATGACTCCGGTCGTTTGCAACGAATTTGTGGACTTCATTGTTGATATCAACCCAACTGTAGGCTGCGAATTTCTTCACGTTGTTGGTCTTCATCAAACTTCTCAGAGCTGCAACGTCCTTCCACCTTCCATCACTGGCATACATGTTGGATAACAAGATGTAAGGTCCGGCATTCAAAGGATCCAATTCAAATAGTTTCCTCGCTGCCATCTCCCCATACTTGATGTTACCCTTCGTTGCACAAACATTTAAAAGGCTTGACCAAATCAAGGAATCTGGCTTATGGGGCATGCTACTAATTAGCTCAACAGCTTCATCAATGCTTCCTGAACGCCCAAGGAGATTAACCATGCACGCATAATGATCTAAAGTAGGAGACAAGCCATGAATTCCACTCATTGATCCAAAATATCTCTTTCCTTCTTCAACCAAACCAGCATGGATACAAGCAGATAGCACACTTACGAAGGTAATATGATCTGGTTTCAGTTCTTTTTCTACCAACATGATCTCAAAAAGTGCCAAAGCATCTGAATCCTGCCCATTTTGAGCATACCCACAAATCATTGAATTCCAAGAAACCACATTTCGGGCTGACATCATGGTAAACAGACTCGACGCATCCCTAGTGACTCCACATTTGCAATACATATCAACAAGAGCACTAGAAACCAGCAGGTCATCATCAACTCCCACCACAAATGCTTTCCCGTGAACAACTTGGCCATGATTCAGAGAAGCTAGCTTAGAGCAGCAACTAACCACACTCGAGATGGTATGAGTATCCGGCTTGACATTTGCTAACGTCATTTCTTTAAACAACATCAGAGCTTCCTCTTCCTTGCCATTTTGGGTATAACCAACTATCATAGTTGTCCAACATACCTTATCCTTCTCGGAAATCTTCCTAAATAATTTACCCGCTTGTTCCAAACATCCATTCCGAAAATATGCAGTGAGGATGTTTGAAAGTGTAACTTGATCAGGCTTCAAACCAGACAACTCCATTTCACCAACCAATTCAATGCATTTATCAGCCTGCCCGTTCTTCAAGTAACCAGAGATCATCGAATTCCATGACACCAAGTTCTTATTCGTCATCCTATCAAAGAGCCACCTCGCCACAGCGATCTCCCCACACTTCGCATACATATCAGTTAACGCATTCGAAATAAAAGGATTACCTCCGAAACCGCGAACGATTATCCTCCCGTGGATCTGCTTCCCTCTCCTCAAATCCAACAACTGCGTACAAGCATTCACAACACTAACAACTGTGTACCCTGTGGGCACAACCCCCTCTCTTTGCATCTTCACAAAGGCAGAAAGCGCCTTGCTTGCACACCCACGTCCAGCCAAACCCGAAATCACGGTATTATAGGAAACCGAATCCCGGGAAGGCATCCTGTCGAACGTGCCTTGCAAGTCGTCAACGCACCCGGATTTCGCATACAGCGACAGCATAGCGTTCCAGGAGAAGATGTCTCTGTGGGGCATTTTGTCGAACAGTTGGCGAGCACTGGGTA
Organism: Linum trigynum; assembly: GCA_964030455.1. Taxonomy (NCBI): domain Eukaryota; kingdom Viridiplantae; phylum Streptophyta; class Magnoliopsida; order Malpighiales; family Linaceae; genus Linum; species Linum trigynum. Next base: position 42,021,652 of record OZ034822.1, on the reverse strand, counting down.
TCTGGCCGGATTTCGCGTACAGATGGAGGAGTCGATTGTGAATGAAGGAATCGGCCGGGCGGTAGGAGTAAGCGTCCATGTGGGACTGCAATCGCTTGGCTTGATCGGCATCGTTGGCCCCAAAGCATTCTAGCACGAGCCGGGTGTAGGACTCTTGGCTTGCTGGGCCGATAGAGTAGAGTGAATCTACTGCCTGGCGAAGCTTCAATTTGTCGACTTTCATGGTTTTCCTTTACGTTTCTTCCTTCCCGCCAGCGGGAAATTTCCGAACTTCGAACCGTTGGTTCTGTGGAATGAGACTTAGAGCGCCATAGTGATGGCCGTTGTTTCTTATTTCTTCCATTTACATTATTTCTTTCATTACTAGTGCAAATATTGTAAAAATGACGCATCTGCTTTATAGATTAAAACATTATTTAGTTTGGAGATTCCTTAATTTAACTTCAAAATTATTGAAATTATGTAATCATTTGAGAGTATGGGTAGTTCGCATAAAACCTCCAACCGCTTACCCCTATTTATGGTTAGTTTGGTTGTTCTTACGAAAGTAGCATAGCTTTTAAAAAGCTAATAAATTATGAAAATAATTTAACATAAAAAATATGCAAAAAATTATTTGGATGAATATTTCTCAAATTCTATAAGAATTTACTATTTAGTGTGATTTTAATATTTTAAAATTCGTTCCAAACCTGTCAGTCATTTCCTCGCTTCATTACATTTGCCTTCACTTTGAAAAATAACCGTAAAGAAAATTCAATTACCAATCTCTTGACACTATCTATTGGGTAAGCATAGGTGAGCCATTGGGGGACATGGACCCATGGAGGCTGCCTAGGCCCAAGCATACTTCAGGGCAAGGAGAAGTGGAGGTAAGCTAGGAGTAAGGCCCATGCAGGGATGAGCAGGCGCATAACGACAAGAGTAGGGCGAGGACCGTGCAAGTCGGGAACCAGGAGGCTGAGGGCATGCCACCTGGCAATGTGGTCCCTGCAGGCGCCTGGGCTTAGGAGCCCAGAAGCTGCCACGTGGAGACGCCTGACCGTTGGGCCGTACCGAGCATTTAATGACGCGCTGACGTGGAGCTGAATTCTAGGAGCCTGGTCGGGACCTCGACGAGTATAAATAGTACTCGGTAGGTGGTATTTAAGCAGGTTAGCTTCTCTCACTAAAATCTTTCTAGGCACTTATCTCTCTAGAATTGCTCTGACTTGAGCGTTGGAGTGCTAACGGGCATTCAGAAGCCCTTTAGGCGCTCATTGTGCAGGGTCTAGGCGCCTCCATTGCGGTCAACACTCGGGGATCGCCAAGAGGAGGTGTTGAAAGGGGGTTCGCGGCACAAACACTATCAATTACAAATTTACACTACAACAGCCAACAGGTCAGTTCCCATACAGGAACATCCCTTGAAAAATGGCACTATGAAAAGTGAGCGAGACACACAAAACGAAAACAAATCAATAAATAGCATACAGTAACTTTCCACACTGTAAATCATATTCATCTCCAACCATGAAGAACTTACCCCATACTACCTCCCCAACCAAAACCCCAAGCGCCATTGATGGCTGCTTCACCAAAAATCATTTGTCAAGCTCCACCATTTCTGGTTTGCTTCCCTTCATCATACATTTGACCTCAACTTTCCAAACTTACCTTCTTCTGAACATGTATCTACAGAACCTCTCAACACTAAAAAATCAACTTCTTTCTCCTGAACAAACCTCTTTTAAATACACATGCGGCAGCAACAAGTGTTACACTCACAAAGTCTCAATCAGCTGTTACAGAAAAGTTAATGTCTTCTTCTTTATTGCAGTTGACAACCAGGTCGAGAAACTGCAGCAGCCAATGATTCAGGAGCAGGGAGCAATGTTCATCATACTGAGAAAAATGCACTAACATTAAGGCAACACTACAATTTCTTAGGCAGGTTGTAAGTTTTCTTTAGAAACTTTGTCGCTGTCTCGTCGTTCCGGTAACACAAAACTCTCAGCAGAGTATTTGGCTCACTAGGACCCCAGTGACCTGTAGTTGGCGGCAATGGAAGTCTCGATTTGGAAGCAGTGCCATAAGCCTCCAAGGCTGCACTTTTGAACCTCTCGATCAGGGCTTCGGAGTCCATTCGGTACAAAGGAAGAATGCTTCTAACAGTGGCGGAATACTTGTCTATCAACTCGAGTGGTAGCCCATCTCCATTGGACCAGAAAAGCTCCCTGAGGAACTTGTAGTCCTCCTCTATTACCACATGATCTTGCAAAGAGAAAGCACGAGACGAGCCCCCGGCAAGCAAAACCAACAGGAACCCATCGAGACAAGCTCTCATCATGTCAGTAATGGCGCGTGTCCTAACCCTGTCATGCACCATCGACGAGATAATCTCCAAGTTCTGCTCGACCTCCTGAAGGAAAGGGTCGATTCTAGAAGTTGAAACATCACCACCCACATAGAGGCTGTCCCACATGACAGGGCTTAGATCGTGAAACACGATCTTATATGCCGCTGCCTCACAGAGTTGTTGAATCCCTTCAACACAGGTCGTAGCTGATAACTCAAACTTCTTCACCCCAACTCCATTGGTAAACTCATCATTGACATGACCCGACTTGATGTTGTTCCTCAGTTGAATGGTTGTCCTCTTCTCCAAAACTTCTAACTGCATTCTAATATGATGCAGAGTATTCATGCGTACGCAAAGCTGAGGTATTCCATAGGAGTCATCACCACTGGCAGTTCCAACATGAGACTTCCTTCTCTGGCTCATTTGCGACTTCTCCTTCTTCTTGAATACTTGGAATTTTGATCCAGTTGTACATCTTGTTAATGCAGGCAAAGCAGGGATATAAGAACTTCGAGTGCCTGCAGATTGTTGAAAAGGAAAGAAAAGAGGAAACGTAATAAGCATGGGTACCAAGAGAAATAAATCATTGCAGAAATAGTTCAGGAAGCTGGGTAGGTAACATACCACAACCAGATTTTGCCTTCAATATGTAACTTTGGAGACATCTATCAAGCCCTGCTACAAGCTCTGGAAGTAAGGCTGAATGCATAGGAATTGGCAGCAGGAAGAAGGCTTCCAAAGTTTCATCAACAGTTCTCAAGACTTCAACTCCAGATGGGGCAACCCTTTCCTTATTCGCCCTCGGATTCCACACCTACAAGAGTCAGAAACGGTGGAGCTTAGATCATCCATGAGAAATCTAATGCACACAAATCTCTACAGTTGTACTAAATTTGTGAACCTCAACACCACTAGGAAACATACCTCCTGTTGTAGATTTCTATCCACCCATTCCTTTAGTCTGTCAACTCGTGTTTTTATCCATGACTTCACAAGGTTGGCCATCACAGCTTCAGCCTCATATGGAGGCATCTGTTGGATTATCGACTTCCCACCATCTTCACTATCCACCGCATCCTCCACCGCAATCTGGACGAGATCTTTTTCCAATTTGTCAGCAGCTGTCAGCACTTGTATGGCGTCAGGTGTCAGCTCACTGACACTTGATACAAATTGATTCAACTCTTTGCTGTAGGAAGAATGAAGCGTGGCTACTGCTACACCTGCTGCATGGGGGTGCCATCTCTTGAATATAGGACTAAATATAGCCTTTTCACTGAAAGCCAGTTGGCTAATGTCATTTGCAAGTATAGCAAGCTGAGGAAGTGGAGTTTGCAGGTTTCTAGATGGTTGCTTGGATGAAGTGATTTTCTTCATTCTCTGTCTTAAGAAGATGAAAGAGAACCGTAAGCTAAAAGCATTTTAAGTGGCAAGACTACTTTCTCTAAATGATAAATGAAATAGCAAATGCATATAACTAAAGCTACAACATCTTTTAACAATGATAAATAGTAAATCTGACGAGTATTTTAGGGGCATGTAGATTCTTCACAAGTTCACATAATACAATAGTCCCCCAATTCAGCACCAGAAGATTCTGTAACATGAAGGTTGAAATTCCCAACTGAACACCAGGAAGTAAAGATTCGAAGTTGAAATGCCATAAATGTAGTACCATGACCAGGATAGATATGAAGTAGATACTTTCCATTTGATTCAACGTAATGAGTGGCCAGAAGTGAGTAAAACGACCGCTTCAACTTTTGAAGTTTTATAGAAGAGGAAATGGAAGAATTGGAAATGTAGAACTGACTAAGTGTGATCCACATCCTTTTAAATTAAATTTCAAGGTAGAAAATTACAAGTTGGTAGGGTGCATTTGATTGAGAAGTTCATTATTTGATCAACTGGAGAATGAGGCCTAACAAGTGAGACAAATTCAACTTGCCTGGTTAAAAGCAGCACGCAATGATGATCTGATATAAGCGTCAATCCTATCTGAAGCAACATCACGCTGTTTCTTGCTCCTGTGATACTCGTTAGAGATATCTTCTACAAGTACCTTTGCAGCCACAACAGCCAGAGAAGCAACACATTCCATTGATTCAGTATTATCACTATTGAAGCTATCATGGTAAGCCACAAGCCTTTTCTCCGCCCAACCCAGTATAGAACTCAATGTCGAACTCAAGATCTTTGAGTACTCTGGATCCTTAGCTGCCTTTGCATCTTTCTCCACCTCAATAATCAGACTATTTGCAGCAAACAAGAGGTCATCTTCGATTTGGCTAGTTGCAACATAATGATGAAACAAAACCCACAAAAAGCAGATGTTGTGCAACGTCTGGTTAACTCCTAGAATTGTCCACGTCTTCTTTATAAGTTCTATCACTTCATCGACCTCATCAATAACAACTGACTCATCATTGATATCAAAACACGTTTCCAGGAGTGTTTGGTAAAGTCTTAGATTCAGGGGATAACCATCTGCCCAGTGGCAAGTTTCTACAGAAGACCCGTTCAACGACCTGCTAGCCAAGGGCATAACAGCATTTCGGAGTATTTGCATTGACTGGGTGTTCCTGCCAGTATCAAGGGGCTTGTCCAATGCCCCACGGATAACCTGCTGAAGTTGCCTTGCAGCAGTGTCGGATTTATCTAATGGAATGTGTGGATGCAGAAGTAGTCCGGCTTCTAAAAGCTTCAAATTTCTCCTCTGCCAGACCTCATAATCTTGCTGATTAGGGAAATCCGAGGACTTGAGCTGCTGTAATAGCTCGAGAGGTAGAACTATCGACTCTATGCGCCTTCCTAGCTGATACAATTGCACCAAAAAGAATCCCAAAACTAGATTAGACCTTCTGAGAGATAAAACAAGGTTCAATCTTTCAACTATGTCAAAGGAAACTGAAGCAAACCAAGTATCCTGAAACAAGTAAAATGAAGTTGGAAGAAACTTCAGACACCATAACAAAAGGATGCTAACTTTGATCAGTGCAGTCTCTATGACCAAAAGCATAATAGAGATTATTAAGTTCTTTGATCACCAAAGGACTGCGAATAGTTGAACAGAAATGAGTGCTCTTTTGCAAAGCTGTTGACTCTGTTATTCCCCTAATTTCTGAGCAACCAAATAACACACCACAAAGAATTTTCGCAATTGAAAGTCCCACCTGACCAGCAGCAACTCGCAGTAGAGCACGTCGAATCCTGGAATCAGCCTGCTCCGACACTCTCATCTGAACCCTAACCAGCTCCCCGACCGTCGCAGCTTTCCTCGATCTCCCCTGACCCGCCGACTCGCCATCACCGTTCGTTCTCCGCTTCGCCGATTTCATCCCGAGGGCCTTCTTCACCTTACTCGCTGCCGACGAGGTCAACGACCGCTGCAGCGAGGAAGAATGCGTGAGAGTCGAATTGGCATGACCCTGCCCTCTATCATCCGCCGCTCTCTCCGACTGAGGGGTGTACGTGAGCGGGCGGGTCCCGGAGCTCCGATAAGCCGCGATTAGGATCTCGTAGGCGGATTCCCGGAGCTCCGAGGCTGACAAGTTGAGAGGGGCGGCGGAATCATCGCCGAAGGGAGAACCCAATTGGTCAATTGGGTAAACGGGCATGACTGCGACGGTCCCCGTGGCCACCGCGGCGGCGGGTTGTGCCCGGTGGCGCGTGGAGTTGGACTTTCTGGTGTTGTTTCCAACGTTGCGAGACATGTAAGAAAATCTGCGAGGGAGAACCCAGAAGAGAAAAAGCAGCAGTAAAGTGGGTGGAATTGAGGATTGCTGAAGAAGACCTCAGGTCCGCAAGGGTAGGCCGCCCGGCAGGTGGCGGTGGCGGTGGTCAGCCGTCGCTGTCAAAATAATTATAAATTTGAGGGTTTTGCAGGAATCCCAGCAGTGGGTTTCTACTTTCTGGACAAGAAATTAGTAAAGCGAGAGAGAGGGAATCGGGAAAGGACTAAAGAGAGACTTGGGCTTGAAGAAAGGGAGCAAAGCAATCGAATCGAATGATTGGTGACGACGACGACGATGGAGTAATTGCGTGTCACGCTTTAGAGAAGAGAAAAAGAATTGGAGGGTGTTAACTTTTCGAAGCGACGAGAAGGAATTAGGGGATTGTGCGCGTTTATGTGGGTCACGGGGTAGAAATGAATATGGGAGGAACGCCGGCGAGTCGGCCGGCGGCGCAGAGAAGGAAATGAGAGGATTTTGTTGTTCTCTGTTTTTTGCTCTCCGCCGGAGCAACGGTCTAAATGTCAACTGTTGGATTGAGATTTTGCGGAAAAAGGCTTCACACGGTTTCGTTTTATTGGCCTCGCAAGACTAGTTCTTTCTAGTCGAATAATTTTAAATTAGTGCTAATCTTTTTTCCCTGTTTGGCTGTGTCCATTAATGCTAAGTTCAACAACCAAATGGCTTTGTCAGAGATTATCATGAAGAGCACTCAATAAAAACAAAACAAGAGAGAGATAAACTTTGGTGGCTTACTGGCTAATTGTATTTGTTAGGGGTGGCTGTACTGTCCTGTTCGGTTAAATTTGACCGAATCGATTCGGTCTCGGTCCGGTGTTTTCGAAAATATAAGGATTAAATATTGAATTGGATACAGTCTGGTCTTTATTCGGTCTGGTCCCAATTAAAACTTGACTCTTGATTTTAGATTGAGCTTGCGGGGATTTGAGTGGCCTGAGGCCTGAAAGGGTGAAGAGTTGGTTAAATTTTGGGTGTCGAGCTCTCTTATCCGCTCTATATGCGGTTTTCGGTCCGATCTCAAACGATTTTTTTACCTCAAATCTAAGCCTGAATATGGAATTTGATTGTTTGCTATCTGGTCTCAGTCCGGTCTCGATCCGGGTTATACAGTCCAATTTTGGGTAAAACCAAAAAAACCGGACCAAATAGTCCACCCTAGTATTTGTATCCATTGAATGGCGGCGTGATTCTTTTAGCTACTTTCTTGAGTTTTTATTGGCCAATATGATGATGAAGAGAGAGAGAAAAATTGAGGCCTAACTCTAACGAGATATATAATAAGGTATATTAATTAAGAATTATTATTCAATAATTAATGAAATTTAAATGTAAAATTAAAATCAGTAAGTAATATTTAACCTTTTGAAAAATGATATTCAAAATGTCCAAATCAATTATTAATGAAATTGTATTTCGTAAGACACACCTAAATTACTAAATTAATGGCTACCTGTACCATGATTATGTTGTTTTGGTTTCATTACCAGCTCGATTAGGATTGTGTCATATGTAACTACCACCTTTATTCTCTGTGTTCTTTAAAAGAAATTGGTGCCACGACACTAAAGACATCTTTGATCTTTGTGCTATCCATCTAATTGTATGGTTTTAATTTGTAGAAGAGAGACAAAAACAAAATTATGTCCTATTTCATAAACAATAATGGTGCCAGTGCCAGCAAATTTAGGCTTGCTAATTAATCATCCATTTGGCAGTTGGATTATTAATTTGCTTTATTCCACCACAAACTACTCTTTTGCTAAATTATAAATGCAACATCCAAGTAATGATTCCTAAGTACTATAAGACATGAATTTCTTAAATTTTAGTAAAAACGCTCAAACAAACACTCTTAATTCATCTCTAGTGAGTAGTGATCAATAAGGTAGAATATAATCGTTTTCTGCGAAATTTTAGTGTTGAAATCTGCTTTAATTTTGTGAAGAAGTTGAATTGAACCAACTAATCTCTTCAAATAATATAGGAGCACCACACAAGCCTTGTATTGTGGCTAAGGATCGAGAATGCATGAATTTTGTAATTGTGGTGTCTCGTATGGAACAAATTACGGTAATTACTATAAAAATAGTAATCACCGTAAAATTGAATAATCACACTAACCTATTCCTATCTCGTATATAGTTCCAACATTGTCGATTATGATATCAAGGATCGCAGCAGCCAGCAGGTAGGCAATAAGATTCAGGCCCACAAACTCCTTCCCCATATATCTTGGGCTTCGGCCCTCTCAGCTGTCTAGGTCCAGCCCGTATCTAATTCCCGGCGCCGGCGCCGCTTCAGAATTAAGTCAGGCAGCCGGGATTGAGAGAAGCTCCGCCATTAACCAACAATGGCATCCACGCTGGGCGTGCTCGAAGCTCTCCTCAGAAACCCAGGCGCCATCGCCACCAAACTCGAAGTTAAACAGCTCCTGAAAGCCCTTCTCAAGCGGCCGGGCGCCATCACCTCCGCATCCGAAGCCAAGCAGCTCCACGCCCAAATCCTCAAGCACAACCCTTCTTCACCTCTTTACACATCCACAGCCATTTGCGTTTACTCCAACTTCAAGCTCCTGAACCAATCCATCTGCCTGTTCAAAACCCTGCAGTCCCCGCCTTCTCTCGCCTACAAATCAATCATCAAATGCTACGCGGTGAATGGGCGCTTTGTTGAATCGTTGGCCTCTTTTGTAGACATGAGAGCTTCCGGCAACACCCCTGATCACAGCGTGTTCCCTTCTGTGCTGAAAGCTTGCGCCTTTCTGCTGGATTTGAGATTGGGGGAGGCGGTTCATGGGTGCATTATTAGGTTGGGAATGGACATTCATTTGATTACTGGGAATGCACTCATTAATATGTACGCAAAGCTGCAGAGTTTGGCCGAGAGCGAGTGGCGGGAACGTGACAGGCGCAAGGTGTTCGATGGAATGTCTCAGAGGACTGTTGATAATCTATTTTCAAGCCAACTTTCGCAGGAAAGCGAGGATGGTGTGGGTATTAGTACCAACACTGTCATGAAGCGGTTTGTAGATATTTTTCCTCAACTTGGTAGTTGCTTAGACGGTAGAAGTAGAACTGGTTCAGGAGCGGATAGCAGCGTGAAGAAGGTATTTGAGACGATGACAACAAGAGATATTATTTCTTGGAACACTGTAATCGCAGGGAATGCACAAAATGGACTGCACGAAGATGCTTTGGCGATGGTTAGGGAGATGGGAGGTGCAGGGCTGAAGCCTGACATATTTACTTTGTCAGCCATACTTCCTATCTTTGCCCAATACGTGGATGTTGATAAGGGAAGGGAGATTCATGGTTATGTCATTAGATATGGTTTTGATAAGGACCTTTATGTTGCTAGCAGCTTGATCAACATGTACTCGAGGTGTGCTCGAGTGGAAGACTCGATACGTGTGTTCAAGATTACTCGTGAACGCGACACCATTTCCTGGAATTCAGTTATTGCCGGTTGTGTGCAGAACGGTATGTTTGATGAAGGCTTGAGACTCTTCCGGCAGATGTTGAAGGATAATATTATACCAGGGAGTGTTTCATTCTCCAGCATCATGCCTGCTTGTGCTCACTTGACCACGTTGAATTTGGGAAAGCAGCTTCATGGATACATAATGAGGTGCGGATTTGATGATAATGTGTTTATTTCTAGTTCATTGGTGGACATGTATGCCAAATGTGGTCATATTAGGACCGCTGGATGGATTTTCGACGGCATAAAGGGTCGTGACATGGTATCCTGGACAGCAATGATAATGGGTTGCGCTTTACATGGTTATGCTGAAGATGCCATCTCATTATTCGAGCAGATGAAATTGGAAGGAATTCGACCAAATCATGTGGCAATCACTGCGATCTTAACTGCCTGCAGTCATGCTGGCATGATAGATGAAGGTCGAAGATACTTTGATCGAATGACTGAGGAATATGGTATTAGGCCAGGGTTAGAACACTATGCTGCAATGGCAGACCTTTATAGTCGGAAGGGAAAGCTGAACGATGCTTATCAACTCATCAGTACCATGACCACACCCACCGGTACGATTTGGTCCTTGCTACTCTCGGCTTGTAGGGTCCATAAAAATGTCGACTTGGCTGAGAAGGTCGCAAGCAAGATTTTCGAGGTCGATCCAGAGAACATTGGTGCTCGAGTTCTTCTGTCCAACATATATGCAAATGATGGCAGATGGAAGGAAGCTGCAAAGGTACGGATGACCATGAGGAATATGGGGATAAGGAAAAACCCTGCTTGTAGTTGGATAGAAGTGAAGAACAAGATTCATACTTTTATTGCAGATGATAAGTCCCATACGCTGCATGATGAGATAAACAATGCTCTCTGTGAATTGCAAGAGAAAATGGAGCTAGCGGGGTATGTTGCTGACACGAGTGAGGTGCTGCATGATGTTGATGACGAGCAGAAGAAGTACTTGTTGTATGGTCACAGTGAGAGACGGGCGATAGCATTTGGCATCATGAGCACGCCTGCTGGAACAACAATTCGAGTTATAAAGAACATCAGAATATGTGTGGACTGCCATACAGCGATAAAGTTGATCTCGAAGATAGTCGGGAGGGAGATAGTCGTCAGAGACAATAGCCGTTTTCACCATTTCCGAGATGGTGAGTGCTCATGTGGAGAATATTGGTGAACCATATTTGTAACCTTCATCCAGCCACATTGTGAACAACTGTGGCAACACCCATGTTGGTTTAAGAATGCCTTGCATTGCAGCCAAAAATAGAATGAAGGAAACATTTGCGCAGAAATTTGTATCTCCCTTGGGCTAATGCTTGGTAATGGGAATCCAAGCTGCTCCACTGCACACCAATATGCGCCCTTTGGTGGCCTCTGTAGAACCAAATGATAGAAACTGAGCATATCCAGATCCTGCCTCAGTGTCACTGAGATGCCGAGGAAAAAATTTGCTCACCTGGCTATCAACTTGCCTCTGTCTCTCTAACACACTAAGGTCAGGGCTTTCACTCCATGTAAATGAAAACTCTTAAGAAAACATTTTTTGTGATCATAATTGGCAATCCATAAGCTTTTCTGGATTCCAAGTGCCTTTTCTCTTTTGAGTTTTGAGTGAGTGAATCTAATCTTCTTTTTGCTTTTAGGCAACAGTGCTCGATTTCCTTGGAGCGGAAGGAGTGGTTCGAAGTTCGAACAGCATGTGATCACTTCACTGCCATAAAGAAATGCAGTTTAGTATTGATTCAGAGGTGCGGTTTGAACTGCGAACTGTGTTTGGTCCATCTCAAAGAAAAGGCAATTACATACTGAGAGAAAGGGAGTAATAACGAGGAATGAAGGAAAAAGAAGCATCATCGCAGGCACCATAAACCACTGGGTTAAAAGTCTGAATGGTTGTCATCAACACAACTGTATCATTCTCTCCTCCGCCTCCAGGGTCTTTCCAGGTCTATTTTGTTGCTCCAGTTCTCTCCTCCGTATGTTGTGCATCCAGCTTGGTCTTTCAGGTAGCAGGCTGGTCTATATGCATTTCGCTCAGGATCATGGTGGTTCACTGGCCCTTATCTGGCTAATCTCTTAGCTGCACGGGGCGCTCTACTGCTACTTGGGAGGCTGACTCAGTGGGGCAATCGTTGAGGGAGGCTCCCAGGTTCTTGTTGGTCAGCTTCAGGATCGAACCATCTGTGATGTTGTGTAAATGAATTCCGCATCCGCTATGCTGTGCAAGTGAATTCATCCTGCCAGAGGTTTTCGATGGCAGCATAACACTTTCAGCTGTCCATCGGCTGCGAATTGTCCATCAGCTTCACGAAAGGCCCTATTTGTATTCACCTTTGAGTTGGTTTCTCTTTACCTGGTTAGCTGGGTGGTTGGTGATATACTGTAAGGTTCTATATCTAACCATAATCTTTTGATACATCCATGAAAGAGATAACCGAAATGGTCGCAAATTGGTTGCTAGAACGTAACTAAGTTGTCGCAACAAGTCCATATTGTCAACGAAGGCTAATCGATTGAATCTGACTCAACTCCAGCAGCAGCAAGAAGCATGAGCAGGCGTTACAGCTACTGCAATTAAAAAAAAAGTCGAAGAGATGAATCCATAACTTTCACTAATTGGACTGGATAGTATTTCATCCAAAATGTGCGATGTTAATCTCTAGTCAAAGTTCTGTCGCAACAAAAAGAAACCAAATGGGTGGAGGTAGTCCTACAAAATCTCTCCCCTTGACTGCTTGCTCACCAAGCTCTGCACCTCTCGAAGAGGACGTGGCGAAAAAGCGTAAAGTTAACACACCAACGGGGAAGAATGAAGATGGCTTCATTGTATGAGATGGTAGTCTATCCCTTAGTGCCAAGGATTCCTCTTTCCTCTTACATCTCTCTTTGAGCTAACCGATCTCTGCTGTCAACAAAACAGGAAGACAGCAGTTTCAAATGTCAAAACCGGCTCAGAAAACAGGAACGAGACGGATCAGTTAGACATCATCCACATTCAAACCACGTACCGAAGACTTGGATTTCTTTGTCTTGCCGCGGATCCTGTTCCTTTGGGGCTTCAGTTTGTAGATCCGCACCATCCAATGGTGAGTGGTGAATACCTAATTCCACAATTCACCAACATCAAACCAAAGCATACTTGACCTACAACTGCGATTTGGGCATTTGAGGGGAGAGCTAGGAATGAAAGTATCAACCAACCTCTTCGAAATGGGTGAGTTTGAAATGTTTCTTGCCTATTTCTGTCCTTCGTACTCTGTCAAATCCTTTGCCATCTGTTTCTACAAACCTGACCATCCAGCACTTCAGTTTAGTTACAACTAGCATGTAATGAATCTGTTCCCTTTCAACTCGATGAATATAAGTACCGGTACTGCTATGAATTGGGATAAAATCTGACCTGAAGTACGACAGTTTGTACATAAGACAGTTGAGCATGGTGGGAGTAGCTTGAGCGTCAATCCGGTATTGTCCGTCTCTCTTGGGATACAAACAAGCAAACAGGCACTAATGGTTATGGCAACTATCCAGCAACAGTTTGGGATGTCAGCATATGCAAGTTGGAGAAACTTACCAGGTAATCAGGTTCTTTGATGTGAGGGAACACACCGCCTCCAATGCGAACCATCCAAAGGAACTTATTGATATCATCACTAGGGTAGCCAACAACACCTGTAAAATGAATATTTACTTTAGGTAAGCTGATTCAAAAGGATTTAAGATTAATGCTGCGTTTAGAAGATGAAGGCTGGAAGCACACCTCCAAAGACTACTAGGACATATTTCACATCCAGTGAATGGAAGATCTCCCAGGCTTGCTTCTCAGGGGACGACATGGCTGTGCCAACAGTTGCGATATGAGTGTTGTTCCAGGTGTTGTTGTCGACGAGAACAGTGCGGTTAGCCATAGCAGTTGTTTGATAGCCATAGTCCCACCATGACGCGACCTACAACAATAAGAAAAACAAGTGTCATCAGGTCAACCATCCAGAAGACATGTAAACCTCCTATTTTTCCACAAATTTTAGCTGATATTTCTTATGCTGTCCACATGCTGTTGCAAGTTTCTACAATGAAGTGACATTCTGAAGCCAGTATGTCTGCAAATCGATGAAAGGAAAAGAGAGCAGGGATTAATCATACTTTATCATCCACGTCAGTATTGTGGCTCAACCATGAATAGGCCTCTCTAAAATCATCAAAAACATGCAAGCCACCATCATTCGAGTGAGATGTAAGAACAATGGAAGGGGCTGAATAAGCTTCTGCTGCTGCCCATACACAATGAACCTGTACAGAAACACAAGATAGATTCCAATCAGTTCTAGATCCCCAACTCTAGCCCACCTCTATTTGACAATAAATACTTCGCCAGAGAAGTGCAGAACAAAACCACGATGCAGATCTCTATTCTTGAAATATAATATTTTAAACAGAAACAAAGTGTTAAACCTGACCAACCATCAACAACCTTATTTTTCCATGTCTAACTTGGTCATTGTACTTAAATTAGCACATTTGCATGTTGTTTGTAGTTAGGAATCTATTCAGAAAAAGTATGGACGTTTTCTCAGAGAGAAGTGGGAAGCTTCGAACAGATACAGGGCACCAAGATTCATTATAGAAATTTACTTTAAATCCTTCAAAGGAAGAGGTTACATACCACGTAGAAGGCACCAAGCAATACAAGCAAGAGAACAGCAATGACTGAGGCTTCCAGAGGTAAGACAAGAAGCCTCTTCTCAGTTTTGGATGGTGTGGGCTTCTTCTCCACATTCTCCTTTTCTTTCTTCCTGTTCTTTTTCGCTGGTTTTTCTTTTGCAGCTTCTTCAGTCTTCTCAGTCTTTGGTATGTCGTTTGGTGCTACAACAGTGCTTGAACCATTTTCTTCTGACTACAAGATGAAAATGGTTTATGAAATTTCAGTATCGACTAGAATATCAACAAATGACAACTGGAAGTACTCATAATACACCACATTCTTACAGCAATGCTGGGGTTCCCTGCTATACCAGGTAGCTGAAACTTGATTGATCGAGTCAAGACATTAAAAGCTTCAGACAGTGCAATGCCAGACAAGATGCATGCTGCAGGAGCAAGTACAAGCATCAACCGTACCTAAAACATGGATTAACAAACAAACAACTCGTAAAGCTATATGAGACAGACAAGAGAGGCAAATACAAACTGAAGGAAGATGGGCCAGAGACTTTTCCTACCATGACACCGGAGAAATAAACAGAAGTCACAATATAAAGGATGACAAAAGAGCTTGAGTCGGTTAAGGGCATGAAGCAGGCCTGCAAAATGATATATAAGCCCCGTTGAGATAGCCAAAGGTGGTAATTACTGAGAACACAAACTTCCATTAAACCAGGCAACTCACAATAATCCCAGCTGGAACCAAGAAAGCTAACACATTGATGTCCATGAAGTACGATGGCCAAGTAGGAGGCTGATGTTCACTAACACTAGCGATAATTGGTATATACTTGCTTGCATAAGTCCTGTCATATTCCACACAGAAGAAGGTTGAAGGTCAGAGACACAACCCATGAATCCATAGACATCAACCAAGTGATCAATCTAATCCAACACGACACTCTCATGTTTGGCCACAAAATGGTCATCACATTTTGCAGGCTGCACCGTGATGGGAGGCATTGCTGCTAGAAAGACAAAAATGATCCAGTAGACTCAAATGGAGACAATGAACCAGAAGTTACATACGGATCAAGTAGAGTTAGACTTCGCCCACTCCATCCCTTTGTCGGGCTGGATGCCACCACTGCTATCAGAATTGCTATAACCGCACAACAGACTGCTCTGGAAAAAAACAGAAAATAGACAAGCAGTGGATATCAATATCATTTTCATAATAACACATGAGAAGTTCTGAGACAAATCAAAATCAAACTTTTCCTGCTGCAGTCCTCATCTCTATAAGTATTTATCTTGCAAATATAAAATATCATGGATGATAAGAAAGCTTACAGGCCAACAGACACAACAAGTGTCACAGCAACTTTAAACATTTTTGGGGAGAGGATCCCTTTGATATAGTATGCAAGGGCCACAACATGGATGATAATGAAAACCTGCACAAGTAAATAGTAAGAACTAGATAGATGACATGCTGATCAACTAAGATGCGGAACAGCCTGGGAAGCAACAAAGACAAGGATTGACCACCCTTATGTCATATCATGATATCAATTCTTACTCGTACGTGATACATCTAGTTCATGTACTGAATACAATCCTCACTGGAACAATTAAGTGCCTACACTGACAACATGTCTATAATGTGTCCCTCCTGATATCAATCAATTCCAGAATTCTCTCTCTACATGATCCAGAAGGACAGGTACTGGGTAGAATTATTGACTAACATATGGTTGCCCTCAATTCTAGAGCAAGAGAAGCTGATGTCATGCACATAACATGAAAAGCAAACAATGACAGAGAAGAACAATAAGAGGAAAAATTAGTAACAATGCAGCTATCACACTTGCCAGAAATGAAGCGAAATGTTCTGATGTCAAGACAGCATTAAAACCAACAACAGGCACCAAAGAAGCTAGCAAAGTACCCAATACCACCTGCATAGAAAATCATGTCATTAAAAAAATTATCCAATTTTCATCCATCAACATCGCATGAAAAAGTGATTTTCAAAATTGAAAAATACAAAATATTTCATATTAAATGGCCATGAAAAGACTATATCAACATCAGGTCGCACTCCATGTAGCTCTATAACTAGAGGCAAACAAACTTATATTTTAACATAATGACTCACCTTGAAGAGTCACTACCAAATAAACTGATGGAACTATGATAATGTGATTGTTTTATTTTCATCTCTCTACAACTATGACCAGAAGTTCCAAGTACTTACAAGAGGTGCATAAGCAATGTACAGTCGAGAAGAATAACGACCCGTTACAATGCAGAGAAGCACGTGCATAGGAATCAGATTAATAATGAAGGTGTAGCCTCCCCATGAGCAGACCTGCAACGAAACAATACCTCAGCAACTGAAAATATGCAATGTGTATGATTGTAAGCCAGAAAACAGTAGAACAAGCTTACCATGTAAAAGTATGCCAAGGCATTTAGAGTAGCATAGAAAAGGGACCCCGTATTCAGCGTCTGCCAATAAGTAAGCATTGATTAAAAAAGAGCTTATTAAGCTTAAAGAGAGCTAGGAACAGCATAAATTATCTGACAGCTTATCACAAAAACACAAAAAGAAATACCATTCTGAACAACTAACCTTTATATATAGATAGAATGTGAAGACTAATGCAAATATAGCAACTGCTTCATTGTCGTAGCTTCCTGCCACAGACCGAGATATGTATGATGGAACCTGTTGTAAGAACAAAGAAAGTAAATAATCAAAAAGAACTGTGATGTTGCTAGTTAGCATGATCTGTAACACGTTATATGTTGCAACATATCAATAAGCATAACTCAGGAGAAATTAAATTTCAAAATTTCCTTATTAATAGTAAACCAAGGGTGGGTAATTGTCTACAGGCCACCTAAACAGGACCTCTCCGGAGATAACATAATCACATTGTAAGATGCCCAGTTGTTCATTTCAGAATCTAAAAAATATTTACAAAGATAACATATCACAAGTACCCGTAATATAATTTACCATGGCCAAGAGAGCAGCAGCTGTGAGTCCAGCACCAGGACCCTTAACTTCCTACAAAAAGAGAGGATTTTATGGTTTCTCTGTAAAACACCGCTAATATACTACACCAAGACATTAGTCAGACAGAAACAAACCTTAGTCAATAAATAAGCTGCCCATGAAGCGAAGGCGGAGAAAATTGGTGCTGTGAATACACAAACAGTCTCTACTGACAGAGGAATGTTTAAGGAATTGACGACCCTGTTAATAGAAAGTGAGAAAGAAGCCCATATAGAACTCAGTTATGCAGAAAACTTTATACAAATTATAGTTCTCCTGGTACAAACACCCAACTTCCGTAATGCATAGATCGTGGAAAAAGAAACTACACATGGCTTATTAAATCAAAGAACTCACTTCCAAATTGTGCCAGCTGTCAAGGTCAAACCCGGATAAACAGTTCCACCAATTACACGGCCAAGAGGATACCTTGTGTGAAATTAACACAACAATGAGATTTCTTCAATTATATCATAACATATAGCGACCAAGAAACAGAGAACAAATATTGAGAAAACTCTGTAACATCAATCATTCCAATTACCATGTTCGATCATCAAACCAGTTCCAGAAGTCGTATATCCCATTCTTCGACAAGAACTGAAACCATGAAACTATTCAGCAATCACCCTACAAACTGTGCAATGGTGTACTACTCATATCCAACTATACTAAGTAGGAAAAAAGTTCGTCACGGGTCATAATACCTGAGTAACTCGATAGTTGAAGTAGGGATCAAACTCGTGAATCACACTCTCATATTTTATCACCTGGAGAACAGCACACAAAATCCGTACGACTACATCAACTAACTATGTAACCACATCAAGTACAATACTCCAAAAGCGAAAGATGATTCTCCTTTTGTAAGCAAATTAAAAACAGCACAGAACAATTTATCAAACTCCACACCAATACTAGACGCCATTCCTCAGTTCACTAATTCTCAGTCTTGCGATCAAATACTTCGGAAGAATGCCCATCACCAAAAACTAAACTACATGCAAAAAGCTCCTTCACTCTAATTAAGCAACTTCAACTGCACAAACGCCAACAGAAATCACACAGCCCTCCCAACCTCTATTCCGATCATTCAACCACAACGAGCACTAAACTAAACTCAGGCGGAAACAAACGCACCAGCTACAGCCTACATCAGAGCGGATCTAGAGGGAATTGAGAGAGGAAATTACAGAGAAAAGGCGGATCGAGAAGGCTAGGACTCCAATCAGGACGAGTATGATGAAGGCGATAACGCCGCCGAACGCATTCCGCAAGCTCTTCGATGCCGCCGCAGTGGACGACGTCGGGCCATTGACGGCGCTCTCTGGACTCGCCATCGCAGAGAGTGAAGAAAGAAGAAATGGAGTGGAAGCAGGGAGCTCGGCTCTGGTTATCTGGAGAAAATGGAAGGGTTTTCTTCGTGGCTGAGTCTTCGAGGGGAGAGTTTCCCACTGTCGAGTCTCTTTTGCAGGCGGAGCGGGGGGACTGACTGAGAAGCTCCGTCGCAATAGACTAAACGGAGGCGGCGGTGATATGCGGGAACTGCGATGGGAAAACCAAAGTGAAATGACGGATCTGGGCCTGGGGGTTATACTGTTCTGTCCGTACCGTTTCACAGTCTCCACGTGGCTAGCGTTGGTTGGGAGGCAGTGATGGACGCTGCGATTGGTCTGGGCCGACGTGTTATTCCACGTGGGAGGATTTGGTTTGCTGCTCTAGTGATTTTACCCAGGTAGTTGAATTAGTGGTTCGCCCGGGCTGGTCAACTGGGCAGGTTCATACTCAAGCTTAAAAAGTGAAGAATAAAATAGCATAAATATGATTTAACAGTTAAACTTTTCATCTTAAACACACAATAGTAGCCAAACATTTTCAAAAACAAATTATTAGCCGAATCGTCAACTTTACGTTCGGTTAACCATTAGTTAGACTCTGACATGGCAAGCAACTGTACACGTCAACTCATTTTTACTGATGTGGCAACTAATAAAAATTAGAAATTCATTTTATTTTTAAAATTAAATAAAAAAAATGGGAAAAGTATAAAGCCTTGCTCGTTGACTCTCTCTCTCTCTCTCTCTGCATTCTCTTCCACTCGTTCTCCCCTTTCGACTCCCTCTTTGTCAAAGACGAAACCCCTCCTTCGGAAAAACAGAACCTCGCCGCCCACCACAAAACCAAATCAAATGGTGTCGCCTTCATCCCTCATATGAGCACCAGAAAACGCGAGCGTCGCCTGGTTGTGCATTCCCAGGCCAAAGCTTTGGCGAAGGAGACGATGGAGCGCTGGCGAGCAGACGATGGAGTGCTGGCGAGGAGACGAAGGGGGCGCTGATGAAAGAGATGACTAATTTAGGTATGGATGCCTTGATTTTGCTTCAAAACCCTAGGTTCTTTATCCCCATTAGATTGAATGTTCCCTCTTTTATAGTAGTGCGGTTGACGGAATCTGGTTTGTGAGGACCACAGTGGGACCACTGAAGAAATAGTCACGAAATTTCCCTTGCATTACAAGATATGAAAGCAAAAACATTTGATTTAACTGTAATTGTTATTGCGAATGAAATAAGCCATCTTACCTGGAAAATTATCACGTATACAGCTTTTTGCTTCTTCTTTTGATATCGCAAATGACAGAATATTTGGATATTCTATACCATCATGGTGGGGTGATGGACTTCTCGGGTTTGGAACCACGATATGTTGGTGGTTTTTTAGAGTAGATAGCGGTGGATGTTGATGAAGTGTGTTACTTCGAGCTTCTAAACGTGGCTACAATTTACTTGAAGTATGTGCGCTTTCGAAAGATATGATACTTGACACTGGAGGCTACAATGGAGGATGGTCAACGTGAAGTGCATTTCGATAAGGATGTGATTGAAGGGTTGCTTGTCGATGCAGCCAGTACTAGGGATGTGTCCATATTTGTAGAGATTGTCGAGGTGGAGAATGGACCGGTGGGAGACAATGAGGAACCACACTTGCCGAAAGAAGGTGAAGATATCGGTGAGGGGGAAAATGTCGCATGTACAAGGAGTAACAAAGGTAGGAGGGAGTTAAAATGCAATGACGTGGCTTGTGATTGGGGGGTATATGTTGCCTGGTGGGAAGATGGTGAAAGTTTCATGGTTAGGCGGATAGGTACGCCTCACACTTGCTCTTGGTCTATTCGAGTAAACTTAGTGACTACAAGGTTCCTTGCTCAACATTATTTCGAGCGCCTTAGGGTCATTTCTTTGAGGAGGTGAAGACAGAATTAGGGGTCGATGTTGAAGTAAGAACTTGCTACCGAGCTAAGGTTATTGCAAGAGAAATGTTGCATGGGACCCTCGACGAAGAGTATCAAAAGTTGAGAAGTTATGTGGCTACTTTGAAGAGGGCAAATTCGGAAGGACGATTCATTCTAGATGTTACATATGGGGCAGCGAATAAGGTGTATTACAAACCTTGCCATCGCGAACCAGTATGTCCATGTATGTGAGAATGGTGTCAATTAGTCTTGTTTTAGCTCTGTTTTACTTACATTGTGATAAGTAGTAGTCACTAGTGATTATATTGGTTGTAATTTTTCAGTTCCTGAGGTTGGAGAATCATGGAGTTCATACTTCTGCAGAAGCTGTTGGTACCCAACCAACTGAGATTGACACAACATAGGGACCAACAACTCAGCCTCAGTTGGATTGACTGTTATCTATTACACTTTTTATTAGTATAGCCAACTTAGAAGTTATAGTTTAGAAGCGGACAATATGAAGTTGAGCTTGTGGTGAATTGAGCCAATGTAGTTTGATTGGCTCTCTTCTACCGACTTTTGTAGTTTGTACAAGTTCACTTCATAGTTGTGTTGATGGAAAAGATATGCTTTGTATGTGCATATCGTTTGCAGACTCAATAGTTGTGTTACATTGGTTTTGATAGTCTTTTTTATCCTTCCAGTCGCGACATCTCTGATAAAGTCAATTTTAAAAAATGCAACACTCTATTGCAAACTGAAGTACAACACACTCATTGCAAATTGAGGTACAACACAATCATTGATCACTTAATGGTACACATTAATCACTCATTGAAACCATAAAAGTACAACACAAACCATAACAACTAGAACAAATATTATCACATTCTTTATCCGCTTTCAAGAACATCAAATGCATTGCTCATTCCTCAACTCGGTTTTCATTCATGTGGGGTCCTCCCTGATACTCATCATCTCTTCTAAAAGCATATTTTTAGCCTTTTCCTCCTTTCTGCCTTCATTCGAGCAATCTTACAGCTCTCTTCCATTTCAATAAGTTTGGTCTTCAACTCACGGGGAGAGGGAATCTCATCGACGGGGAGAGGCGAGACGGAAGGGGAGAGGTTGCGCGGATGGGGATAGATGAGAAGTAATGGTCCCATTTTTTTATAAAGGCTTCACTTTTTAGGAAAATTTGTAGTATTCGGAAAGTTAAAAAATTGGAAATAGATTTTCTAACGTGTACAGTTACTTACTTTATCAGAGTTAATTAACAGTTGATCGGATGGAAAGTTAATGATTTGGCTAATAATTAGTTTTCAAAAAGGTTTGGCTATTATTTTGTTTAAAATGAAAGACTTAGCTATTAAATTGTATTTACGCAATAATATATGTGAAAAGAGAATTGGAAGGTGCATGAGTCTAATCCATATTTGGTTCATTTAGGTGGTCTTGAAATACGATGGGTAAACACTAAATTATTTGTCGAATATTTTCTGCAGTATTTTTTATTAGCCAAACCTATTGAATTAATAATAATTGTATAAGCGGTTGCCCGCATATGAGGATTGAACCAATGTCGATGATGTTTGTGAATTCTTAGAGTTATTCAATGACATCGCCACAACTATTTCAGGAACAAACTACTCGACTGTTAACTTGTTTCTTCCTGAATTGTGGACTATCACAATACTATTGAAAGACACCTCGGATTCAGAGAAGTCAAATATGAGGTTTATGGTTGCCAAAATGCTACAGAAGTTTGACAAGTATTGGGGAGAAACCAACCTGGTGATTTCAATTGCTTGTGTCTTGTATCCAAGAGATGAGTTCAAAATGCTTGAGACATATTTTCTTGATCTTTAGGACAAGGAGAGGCTGATAATAAGATTTATATTTCGATAGTTCGTGACAAACTTCACAAGCTCTTTAATAAGTATGTGGAAGAGTACAAAGCTAAGAATGTTGGGAACTCATCTGAGCATGAAGTTGAAGTGGTTTCTACTTCTTCTGCTAGTACCACAAGTGGTAAAGAAAAAAGAAAAATTGGAAGGGCAATGTTTGATTCCACGGTTCAAAATGTATAGTGTGTTTCAACAATGAAATCTAAACTTGATGTTTATCTTCGGGATTATCTACATGTTCATAAGGGGAAAGCACCATTGAATGTCATTGGGTTGTGGAAGGAGCAATGCCCTGAGGTATAAGGTAATATCGAAGATGACTTGTGATATCATGGCAATTCCAATCACATCAATATCTTCAGATGCTGCTTTTAGTGTTGAGGAAGAGTGGTTGACAAACGTCGTGCGTCATTGGGGACAAAAACCGTTCAAGCTCTACTTTGCACTCAAGATTGGTTAAAAAGAAGCACTATTAGTTGAAAAAGACTATTGAGGTAATTTATATTTGTTCTTTCTAAGTTTCATGTATTTTCATTGAACTTACCTTATTCAACTCCTACTATTTTGATTTCTTGTAGATTGTGACAAAAAAAGAAGATGTCGTGGAGATTGACTTTCCGTAATAGGACCATAGTTTCCTTATATAAATTTCAGTTTAACTAAAGGTAAATTTGTTAAAAGAGCTGTTGTTGGTTGGTTTAATAGTTAATTGGTTGTTATTCCATTTCATCGAGTAGGAATTGATAGTTGTTGGTTGGTTTAATATTTAATTGGTTGTTGATTATGCATGGCCTATGGGTGTTTTGGAGGAGCACTTCTACTATGCTTTAAAGTATTGGTGCTTTAAAGTATAGTTTGAAATTGTACCATGACGTTAAATATACCAATTGAAGTTGTACCATAAACGAACTTGACATTGACGAGTGGAGGAATGCTTGCTCTCATTCAAATATCCTTTATAAACAATAAGTTGTATCATAACATAAAAGTACAACTTTAGTTTGTACCATAAAAGTTTTTATAAAAAAATATAGATACAACCAAAAGTTGTACCATAACGTTAAAGGTACAACTTAAAATTGTACCATAAAGGCAAAAATTACAACACAAATGCTTTAAAGTACAATAAAATTCCTTGTTTTGGAGTTGCTGCTTCTGCCCTTATTAGGAAAGAATATTCATGGAGCTGTTTATATGCATTCTTCTTGCTAAAGTATAAGCTCAATAGGTTGCTTGTTTCATAGATGGATTTATGATGACCATTCTTTCTTATTTATTTTTGTACGATAGAAGGAAGTATATTTTGGAAGTGAATTAGTCGTGAGAAGATTACTTTTTGATGATTCAGCCGTGGGAAGATTTTCGACAAATCAACTGTCAAAAGATTAATCATTACCTACTATATCCACTATGAACATGAATCTTGTATTGATATGTAATTATGTCAAAATTGTGAAATGCTTAATTATATTGATATGAACAACATTATCTTGTTAATATGTTAGTGTATGGAAGTTAACTCCAATTTTAGTTTATAGTGTTCTTTCCATCATAGGGTCGTTTGGAAGTTGCGATTGTTTTGTTGAGATTGTCATTATGCATGTATTGTTTACAAATGCATCATTTTTTTGTTTTTTTAGCAGAAACAATACATGGATTGTTCTATGATGTGACAGAAACTATAACTCATTTTGAGTGATTGTTATATCTCAACTTTTAGTTGTGATTGTTGAGATAGTTGAGTTGAGATTGTTTTGTCTCAGCTTTTAGCTGATGCGACATACACAATCACATACCAAACGTTGTATTCTACAATGCATCAAATTTGACAATACATGTATAATATTATACAAGCATTCTCAACAATACATCTATTTAACAATCGCAACTTCCAAACGACCCCAAATTCTTATGGTTACACATTTTTAGCATTAATAATTTCAAATCGAGCTCATCTTGGTTTCAAGTCAAGCTGAACTTCTCAGTTTGACAAACTGTTTTAATGAGCATTTACCAACCTCTATCAAGGGGAGCTCGAGCTAAATTACTTTAATTCAAATCGAGCACGAGTTTGAACTAAATATTTATGAACGAGTCGAGTTCAAGGTAAGCAAAAACCGGCCTCACTCGATTCGTTTGCAGGTGAGTAATCAGTAGGAGGGGTGTCACGTGAGGGTGTATTTGAAAAGAGCGGCTAGGCACGTGCGAGCCCAATTTGAACCTGGAAGAAAACCCCTCTGCTCCGTCTCACCCACTTCTCTTCCGCTTTTCTCACTCTCCCGTGTGTGTGTTTTTTGAATCGAAGAAAACAGCCATGGAAGCGATACTGATGGACTGTGTGAACAACAGTCTCCGCCAGTTCATGTTCCGAAACGCCATTTTCATGTGCGAACGCCTCTGCGCCGAGTTCCCTTCCGAGGTACTTCTTTATCTTGGTTGTCCCCGTTCCCCAATTTCTCCCTTTTTCTTTGTTCTTCGAATCGCACTCTGCTCGGCGCTCAGAGATGCCTTCGCCCGGGGAGAAATTGGGAAGGGGAACTCTTCTTTAGTGCTGTTTTCTGTTTCCTCGAGTAGGAAGAGAGCTTGTGTTAACTAATGAAATTGGATTTGTAGCGTGGTTTGCTACTTATTCCCTAGTTTTGATACGAGGGTCTGGTTTGTATTGGATGAATAGCTTCCGTTGTGTTTCGGAATTGCGTTTTTTCTTCTTGCTCTGGGGCTTGGATTGTTTGCTCACTCGAGGTTGTAGTAGCGGCTAATAGCGAGTTCTTTGTCAATAACGTTAGCTGCATTGCATGCCTAGTTCAGTTAATGTTGCAAGGTGGAATGTGCTTTTTAAGACAATCAAGCTATTAGTGAGAACAGCTGACTTCTGGGAATCTTGTTTCTGTTCTTTTTGCTTCTGGGATTTGTGGGAGAACCTCCAATTTGATGTGTATTGGCTTGGAGCTTCAGACTGTTCAGTGTTTTCTGTTTGATTTGAATGGGAATTATGCTGAATTATTTGTAGCTTAACAGTTCGTTGTTTGGTTGTACTGTTACCAACTGATAGAGTCTATCTATAAAGAGAAGGATTGTCTTTTTATTCTTTGGGGCTGGGTTTATGAGGATACCCATGTCCTATCTCAGTTTCTATTCAGTTAGTTGGTTATCTACTTGTTCTATTTAATGATCTCTTGCTTCTGCTGGTCGTTGGGATAAGACGGGCTGTTCTGCTGGCACAAACAAATTTTTCCGAGGCAACGTGCATACTTGATGCTTTCTCTCGCCTGGTTCGTTTCACTTTCACTACCACCAGGTTTTAATGAACTGTTTGATGGTTGTTTGTCTTCTCTGCAGACAAATTTAGAGTTGTTAGCTCGGTGCTATTTGCAAAATAATCAAGCCTACTCTGCTTATCATATCCTTAAAGGTACCAGATGATAGTCCTTTATATGTCTTACTGCTTTTTGACCAGTTACTACTCTAACGAGCATTTCGTGATGCATAATCCACTTAAACCTTCTCCTTCCCTTTGACTTTCATTTGCTGACATATATTGCGTATTCATGTTATCTCCTCTTTGTTTCTCTTCTTGGTTGCTTGAAGGAACACAAATGGCTCAATCCCGCTACTTGTTTGCAATATCATGCTTTCAGATGGACCTCTTAAAGGAAGCAGAAGCAGCATTATGTCCTGCTAATGATCCAGGAGCTGAGGTATAGGTGACATTGGTTAGATTTTTACTTTTAGATGTGAGACTATAGAGGTTTTTCAACATACTTTTTTTTTTATATTACCAATCAAGTATGCTTATCTAGCTTAACTGTTAGAAACCTTGCGAGACTTTTTTGCTTTTTTTTTTCCTGCTTAGAAAAGGATTGTTTAGTCTGTTCCTAACTGTATTGTCTGTTTTCTGATTGGAAGAGTTGGCGACGCAAGTTGATGTGGGATTTGGTTGAAATACAGGACCTTGTTCTTGATTTCACTTCCATTCGGTGTGCTTATAGGCTTCTCTGATTAGAGACTTGATCATCACTCTTTGTCTTCTGTGGGTCTGTCTTTAGGTTCCCAATGGTGCTGCTGGGCATTACCTTCTTGGTCTTATTTACAGGTTGCTTACCTCTTCTTTGTGTATCTTCTTACTCATTTTTCCTTTCAGTTAAATTGTCATCATTGCTCAATCAAGACGTCCTGTTTTGGGTTTCAGTTTTTTGTCTGTAAGAATTAAGGAATTTGCATATGAGAGTTGCTTATCCAGTTCAAACGTAGGTGTGTATATATTGTTCACTATTATGTTGTATGGTATTAATCTTAGAAAAGGGTTGTTGCTGCGTGCATAAGGTATGCCAGATATAGGAAAGGGCTGTGATAAAAAGATTTTTGTTGAATTCTTTCTTGGTGGTTGAAGTATGTGAATGTTGTCAAATTTCCTCTTGAGAAGAATCATGTGTCTGCAAATGGACTTGACTGAATTTATTCCCGAGGCCTTAAACAAGCTTTTGTTTACCATCTTGATATTTACCTGTTTTTAGTGTTAGGAAGCTTATGCTCTGTTTCTAAATCATTATTCTCTTACTTAATCTGCAAATACTATTGGTTTAGGTATACTGATCGAAGAAAAAGTGCTATTGATCACTTTAAGGAGGCTTTGTTGGCAGATCCTCTTCTCTGGGCTGCATATGAAGAGTTATGTATATTAGGTCTGTTTTTTGTGAGATGCGAAAGGTTTCTCCATTTCTTGCAGCATTGTTGCTGCTCTTTTTCTGATGATTACACTTGCTAGTTTTAACAATTAGCATATATTTTTGTGCTTTATATTTTAGGTGCTGCTGAAGAGGCTGCTGCAATTTTTGGTGAAGCAGCTTGTCTTTGTATTCAAAAGCAGTACTGCCATCACTTGGTAGTTTCTCAAAATATGTATTTGTCAAGCGAAGATCGCACTGCAGCTTCAACTAGAAACTCCAGCTCAGAAGATGGTAGTCCAAGGCAGATGAAACATATGCAAGGCACTAATTTGCGAGAAATATCGGGAAACTGCTATGTCTCTTCAGCAGTAGGAGTTGGCAGTCAACCTTCAAATGTGTGTCCCCCAAACTTAGGATTTTATAGTACTCCCTCACCAATGGCACAGGTATTCTGTTTTATTTTTGGTGAAAATTGGAATTTTGTAAATGTAGTAACAAATTTTCTAGTAGTTTGTGCTATAACTGGGTGTATTCTTGTCATTGAAGTTACTCTGCTACACCCTTGTTAGTCTTGATCTATAACTGGACCTTCCATTGCTTTTTACCTCGTTTCCCTTATTTCGGGACTTTGTGGTCGAATGCTATTCTCATATTTGGCATCTTCTAGTTTCTCTTTATTAGTGAGTGCTTTATATTTCCACTAAACATCACTTAACCTTCATTCTAACATATTTTTCTAAAAAATGTTTTGTAACTCTTTCTGTGTCATTTATGTTTGTTGATGGTCAGCCATTGCAAGACCTGTTGAAATTATAGTTTGTGCTGTTACATCATATATGCATATTTTGTTGGGGCATCTCAACTCACATGTGTTCATTCCAAGTCCGTTATGGTTCATATGAGATTGTTTGGATGTTCATAATGTCATATACTTATTTTCTCTAATTTCTTACATTTTTTTTGTCTTTTACGTCTCCCTTTATGCCTGATAAATATGACGATGTCCGTGGTGTTTTTCAGTTCTTGAGTGTTGCACCCCCTCCTTGTAGAAATCTGCAGGCTAACGGTCCAAATCTTAGTAACGCTTGTACTGATAACTCTCCAAAATCAGTTGTGAATGCCAATTTTCAACCTCCACGAAGGAAGGTTGTTGATGAAGGGAAATTACGGAAGGTGAGGATTCAATGATCATGGTCATCATGGAGGTTGTAGTTGTGTACTGCGCGTAGTTTCCATGTACTCGACACTTATCATGGTAGCTGTCTCAAATCCATCTCAATAACATGCAAAGTAGGTTAGGCGGTTAGCTTTGATAGTGAAGATTCCTATTGCGGAATCAGTCATCTTGTCTACTGTGAGGGAAAAGTCAGTACTGTAGAACTGCAGTTTGGCATATTGCACTTGTTTCACTCCGAGTCTTTTTACCTCCAATCCGATAATACCATTGTTTATATAAGAACCCATCTATTGCTTTTTAGAGGCTAGCGGGATCAGTGTCAGGTCGTCAGTTCTCTTTACATTATAGTATCAGAAGTTTCTGATGTCCTTGTTTCTTGCTAGATTTTGTAGATAGATTTGGTTGGTTTCATCTGGGCATACTAGTTTAAACTCGTTGTCTAAGAACACTTTTGTTTTCTTCCTTTCACCTTGGTATAGTTTTGATTTCAGATTTCTGGAAGGTTATTTCCTGATTCTGGCCCTCGACGTAGTTCAAGACTTGCTGCAGAGGTAGCAGGTAACTCAAATGCAACCACCACGTCAGTTGCCGGGAATGGTAACGGCAATTCTTCTAATTTTCTTGGAGGTTCCAAGTTGGGTTCCATGACAATACGTTCTGTAACCCTTCGTAAAGGACAGTCTTGGGCCAATGAAAATTATGATGAAGGTGGTGATTCGCGTTTTGTCTTGCTGATTTAATGGGGAAATTTGTGTATTATGATTAAAGTTGCTGTTGATTATTGTTGTTACTGGAAGTGCTATAAGTACTACTGGTAGCTCCACTTTTCCCACATTGTTAACTCAGAGGACCACTACCTTGTGCGTTGATGATTGTTGAATTGATTATAGTGAACAGCTTCTAAAACTTCTCGCTTGATATTGTTAAGGACTCCGGAATGAGATGTGTGATGATATACGTGTAAATGCTCCTTCTACAAATCCTACTCCGTCACCATCTGGTGAAACTAGATCCTCTGAAGCAGATGGAGCAGCTGTCCCTGTTGGCACGGTTATGATGAGTGCCTCAAAAATCTTAAGTGGTACTTCTGAAATATTAAGTCTCTTAAGAATTCTTGGAGAAGGCTACAGGTTCTCTTGTTCTTATAGGTGTCAGGTATTCGTACAACTTGAAACCAATATTCAGTGTTCTTGCTTCTATTTACTTTCTCTAAGTTGCTTCTTGGTCGACTACAGGATGCACTGGATGCATACATGAAACTACCACACAAGCACTATAACACAGGATGGGTTCTTTCCCAGGTAGTCTCACAAATCCAAATGTTAACATTTTCTAGATCGTGTAAATTTCTTTCTTGCGACGACATATAGATTTTCTATCATTTTGTTTTCTGATATCTTTACTCCCTAAACGTTCTGGTTTGTTTCTGTTCCTGTATATGGATTTCCTTAAAAATCTTGTGTGCACGTCTGATTTGTCCTTTGACTTGGTTTTCTTTCCCTTGTTAGCAGTTAGCACCTATGTGTTGTAACTTGAAGAAGCTGAAATTCTAAGATGAATATTGACACTGTCGAATCTTACACAAGATGACGAAAGTATTATATGTTTTAAGTCAAAATCACGGCTTAAAGTCCTGTTAAACAGTTGATCCAACTATCATTGTTTTTCCATCACTTGGGGAGTTCCCACTATTACTTTCAGTTGCTTTAGTACATGGGCGACTAATGTAATAGTCTATTTTGTTCAATATGGGCCTGGGACTGAATTTGGCTTCTCCTGTTCTAGCTGTCATTCTTATCTCTCTCAACAAGACAAATTCCTTCATTCTGCATGCTATATGCCTTCCACCGACTTCTCTGCAGTTTTATGGTTATCATTTAGGAACTTATGCTACTTCTGGTTTCCATGCAGGTTGGAAAAGCATATTTTGAATTGGTAGATTATTTGGAAGCTGACCGAGCCTTCAGTCTTGCTCGTCGTGCATCACCATACAGTTTGGAAGGGTTAGACATATATTCTACTGTTCTTTATGTGAGTCCTAGTCCTCAAGACTTTTGCTGATTTGGTCGTCCCGTTTTTCATTGAAGTTGCTGCTTAGCTAGCTTGTTAGGTATGCATTATTAAGGGTCAAAAGAATTTTTTTCCCCCCTGGTTTTGGGGACAGTTTTATCTTCTCTCCCCCGTCTCTATTTTGTTGGCAGCTGAAAGTATGCATACATCCCCGAATTATGCTCACATCTTTACTCAATCGTCCTTTCTGGTGATGCTTGTTTAAGTATGCTTATTCAAATGGTATTTAGTCCGTTAAACACGTAAACTTATTTACTTCATTGCAGCATTTGAAGGAAGATATGAAGTTAAGTTACCTTGCTCAAGAACTGACATCGACTGATCGCTTAGCTCCCCAGTCTTGGTATATTCCTGCCTTTTGTTTGTAGCAGGTCATTTTTCATGCTGGCTTGTGATTTTTATTTATTTGTTTGCTTAGCTTTTATACATCAAACATCCAATACCTCAACATAATTGCACTGTAGAAAACAATGGCCCTCTGATATTTAGATTCATCTCGGATCGTATTCAGTATTTTGAGTTAGTCGACTGGTCGTTGACATGGTATTAGAGCTTCGCTGACTGGAAGGAGTCGTTTCCAAATCTGCCCCATAATAACAGTTAATTTAAACATTAGATAGAATTAACTTATGTATACTTGAGGTTTAGAAGAAAGACTTATCTTTAACGGGATCACAGATACCATGGGCTTGTGTAAACTTGAAATCTTGTGGGCATACTTACTTTTGACCGACGTGCAAGATGTGAAAGTGCAGGAGAATGATACTATGAGTTAGTGGCACTATTGGGTTATTGATACCCATTTATTTTTGTGGCACTGTGTGCTTTTATGCTTGTTGTCCTTTCACTTGGTCGTTTTTCTTTTCTTCTGGTACTGCATATTTTCATTGACTGAGCTATAGATTCAATTCATGATTGTCGATTCTTTGTACTTTCTCCATGGGCCATTTAGGTGTGCCATGGGAAATTGCTATAGTTTACAGAAAGACCACGAAAGCGCCTTGAAGAATTTCCAGCGAGCTGCCCAACTTAGTTCAAGATATGCTTATGCACATACACTTTGTGGACACGAGTACGTTCCCTCCCTTGTGTCTCCATCCGCTTGCTCTTTTTTCTCCCTTCATTGTGATGTATATATCAACTAATAATAATACTGATTGCTCTCTACCTTCAGATACGTAGCTTTGGAGGATTTTGAAAGTGGAATCAAGTGTTACCAGAATGCCTTGAGAATTGATACCAGACATTACAATGCTTGGTACGGACTTGGGATGATCTACCTACGCCAGGAAAAATTCGAATTCTCCGAGCACCATTTCAGAATGGCTTTCCAAATCAATCCACGTTCATCAGTTATAATGTCGTATCTCGGGACTTCATTGCATACGTTAAGGGTGAGAGAGGCTACCTGGCAAGAGTTTTATTCCTTTTATTAGTCTTCTAATTGTCCTGTGTTATAGGCTTCTTATCCCACTTGCAGAGAAACGAAGAAGCGCTGGAGATGATGGAAAGAGCGATACTGGCCGATAGGAAGAACCCTCTTCCAATGTATCAAAAGGCCAACATCCTTGTTAGCATGGAAAGCTTTGATGAAGCCTTGGACGTTCTAGAAGAGCTCAAAGAATACGCTCCTCGTGAAAGCAGCGTGTACGCATTGATGGGTAAAATCTACAAGAGGCGAAACATGCATGACAAGGCAATGCTTCATTTTGGCCATGCCTTGGATTTGAAACCTTCTGCCACAGACGCCGCTACTATCAAGGTAGATTCACCCCTTTTTCTCACTTCAGTTTCTTGGTAGTCGCGACACATTTCGAATCTTCCATTCACAAATGATAACATCCAAGGAAAAATTCCACCCAACAAAATCTTTTGGTTTTGTGTTTTATCAATAGGCTGCCATTGAGAAGTTGCATGTACCAGATGAATTAGAAGACATAGATGAGTAGACTCAGAGCAGAATACAGAAGGTCTCAAATAAACCCTGCTGGTACAGAGTTTGTGACTGAGAGAGAGGAAAGGTGTATGACCCGAGGAGGCCAAAAGTTGTCTGCTCGTGCTTTCGACGAATAGCAGGAAACCAGAGGCACTTCCTCGTTGCGCTGACCTTGGCGAAGATGTTGTGTACCCCTTTCGAGTCATGGTTGGTAGAGAGGTGATCTCAGTTTTGAACAGGTCGTCGATTAACGAACACTCTGCTGCTGTGCTGACTGCAACTTGAGCAGACCAAACAAGAGGCGCTGGCTGAGAATCTGCCAATACTTTGTACCAAATATATACTTGGTGTATCGAAGCAATGGAAAAGGATAAAAAGTTGAGTGTACCATTCCTCTGTGAGACTGTAATAAGCCTTTTTTAAGCAGCCCAATCAGCCCGTCTCTAGGCCCACGGGCCACCTCCGACTCTTGAAGCAATTGGGCCCTCTCATCAATCCATCAAGATATTTCTCTTGCTCCATCCAAGCCCAGTATCACATCTCCATCTTCTTCTTCTCCCACTTGCTGCATTCTGTACTGTCAAAGAACACAGACGCCCACCACCATCGCCCATCCCTTTCTCTCTCTCACTCAAAATATCTCTCTCTATCGCTTTGGTCGCCTGGATTCACATTATTGGAGGGGTTTCTTCTCTGATGTGATCCCAAAAAAAATGGAAGCGGACAAAGATAATCGACCCCACAACCCAAATCACCATCTCCATCGCCCCACCACCGCCAGCTGCAATAGTAGCAGCAGCAGCAGTACAGCGGGGGAGCTGTTGATCTGCTTCAGCACTTCCCGCCTCTCTTCCTCCTCCATGAAGATCTCATCCTCCAAATCCATCCTCAGCCCCGGCCGCCGGCCCTCTTCCCGAGACCAACATCAGGCTTCTCTCTCCACCTCCCTCAGCCGCCGCCTCCGCACCAACGGCAGCATCAAGGGCGGAGCAGGCCAGGCTTCCCCGATGTTCCCCGCCGCCGGTGGGGGAGGGAAGAAGCGGGGATGCGGGTTCGACAACCCGGAGCCTTCTTCCCCTAAGGTCACTTGCATAGGCCAGGTCAGGGTGAAGACCAAGAAGCAGACCAAGAAGCTGCGGGCCAGATCTCTGTCGACGACAAGGAGGCCTCCCCCGGCGACGCCTGGCCGCGAGGGGAGTTTCAGGAGGCTGGAGCGAGGTATCAGCGACGGGAACGCTGCCGCCGAGTCCGTGTTCCACCAGCAGAGCGAGTTTTCGCAGCAGCGGAACCAGAGGTGGGTGCATCTTCCTCTAACGATTTGCGAGGCTCTCAGAACGTTTGGATCTGAGTTCAACTGTTTCTTGCCCTGTCGCTCCTCGTCGTGCCTTGCCGGCGGGGAGAGTAAGGAGAGTAAGGAAGAAGGGAGAACGGCGGTGGCTGTGTCGAGGGGGAATGAATCCAACGACGGGGGATCCTGCGGGACGGTGTTTGCGCGGTGGCTTGTGGCCGTGCAGGAGAGGGATGTGAAAGGGAGGGAGATTGAGTTGGTGGCGGAAGAACAGGCGGAGGTTGAAGAAGATGAAGTGTACAGTAGCCCGGAGATGCGGCGGAGGAGCTATAGAAGGTACCATGGATTTGAGAAGATCGATTTCGATCTGAAGCCGGAAGCATTCGAAGGAGAGGAATCGAGGATGAGCAGTTGCATTCCTCCTAGGAACGCTCTGTTGCTTATGAGGTGTAGATCTGACCCTGTGAAAGTGGCTGCTCTCGGAAGCAAGTTCTGGAACCCTCCCGACGCTGACGAAGACGACAACCGCGGAGGAAACCATGGAGAAGAAGATGCAGCACCTCCCCCGCACCAGGAAGAAGAAGCAGCAGCAGCAGCAGAAGGAGGTGGTTTTGTAAATGTAGCTGCAGAAGAAGCGGTTGAAATGGACGAAATCATAGTTGAGAGTGACGAGCAGGGAACTGATTCGAAGTCCGATGAGGAATCCATGGCGGAGGACTCCCACCTAGTTCAAGAAGAATCGGCAACTGATGATGAACCAGCTTTAGCTCAAGTTTCAGCAGACGGCGAAGAGATTCCGGTGCCGAGGCTAGAGGTGGAATCAGTGGCGATGTCAACCTCCGTGGGAGAAATGCCGATCGATGAACCTACCTACGAAGAGATCTCAGATCTGGAGAAGCCGTCGGCGGTAGATAATGATGAGGAAATAATGGCAGTTCAGGCCAATTTAACCGGCGGTGAAGGAACATTAATGGCGGAAGATCCCGATTCCGAGTCGGCACAGCAAGAAGTAGTAACTGCTCAGGAGCCAGAACCGGCGGTGGAAGGGGTAGAGAGTCAACATTTGGCGGCGGCGGTGGATGAGGAGGAGGATGAAGAACCGGGTAACAAGGGATCCGAACCCGACGACCCGAAGACGGAAGGTCCGAGTCCAACGGGTCAAAAATCAAAGGAGAGAGAAAACAATAATAAGAATATTAATACGCCGCTTTTACCGGATTGCTTGCTGTTAATGATGTGCGAGCCCAAGCTGTCGATGGAGGTTTCCAAGGAGACATGGGTCTGCAGTACGGACTTCATCCGATGGCTGCCGGAGCCGTCGAGGGCAGTCGCGATCAAGAAAATCAAGGGCGGAGATGCGTCCAGCGACGACGACAAGAAGACGGTCAGCGTTGACGTGGTGGTCTCCGAGCCGGTCAACAAAGCCGAAATGCGGAAGAGCGGCTCGCTGAAGGCTCAGCAGCACCATCATCAGGCGCCGAGGTCTTCCTGCTCGTATCCGGCGGCCCAACCGCTGGCCTGGCGACCCGGCGCGGAGTCGACGGGATCGGGACTGGAGATGAAGCTGAAGAGCCGCAGCGGAAGCAAGGCGTACGACTACGAGCTGCCGTTGATGCTGAAGCGGTGCAAGTCGGAGCCGAGGAATGCGGCGGCGAAGCTGGCTCCGGAGGCTTGTTGCTGGAAGAACAGGAAGCTGGAGCCGCACCGGCTCGGGATCGGCGCGGCTGGTGTCGGTTTCTAGAGTGGAAAGTGAGCACTGTAAAATGTTAGTTCTTTGTTCTTTTTTAGCTTAGTGCGTGTTGTTGTTGTTGTTGTTGTTGTACTTTGTTGTACTTTTTTAGCTTTTTTGCCACCATTGTAAATCTCCAGATTTGGTTTTTATTCCTGCTTCTAAGTTTCTTAAGGTTAATTTCGAGTTAAGTTCGATGGATGATGGCTCGTGTTTATGGTTTGTAAAATCGCGGCGGAGGTTATATATATAGAACAAAATCAGCAAAATCGACTGCTAGTACTAACTAATACGGTTAAGTACAGGGCAGATTGATTGCGTTATATCGGTCGTAGTGGCCTAACTAGCAATAGATGATCTTTACGAATTATGATCATACTGTCGGTGCAGTACGATATAACGAATCACGAATACTTTTCAGGTTCACTAGATCGATCTCGGAGTGACTAGCATTTTCCTAATAGGCAAGAGGATAGCCATGGATACAGTCTGTCCAAGGACTTGCAAATTCAAGTGAGGCACTGAGACGAAACATCCACATCTATCTATCTCTAAGGAAAGAGTCATTAGTTTTCACATCCTGGTCAAGAACAGCCATCGAAACATTCGTATGCTTCTGCTTCTGGCACATATTCTGCTGTCAGGTCCACCTAGCTATTTCTATGGACCAGGTGATTGGGTGGGCCTTTGCTCAAAGGCAGGCAAATGGCGCAGTCCACCAATTTGCCTACTTGGGAAGCCCATTTTGATAAGCACTTAAATAGGCCTCTTCCGAAACTAATTGATATGCTTGTCAGTGATGTCCATGTAAGGCCTTCATGGCCCAAGGGATTAAGCAAGGTCCATGGACCCCTGAAAGAGATATCACCTAGTTCTATTCTCTTTTTTTTGGTAGGAAGACGGACGTCATGCGTCCTAATTCATAACATTAATAGAACGATTCATGGAGATGGCCATGAAGTCATACATCAACCAGTTACAAAAACTAGGATCGTACACATCGAATGGATGTGTACCAAAATTGGCCGAATGGCCCTTGCTTGCCAAGAAATCGGCAGCGTAATTACTTTCTCTATATACATGGGACACCTTGACATCCCATTCAAAATCCAACAGAATTCCAATACGTGCAGCTATGAGCCCATAACGATGATCCGTGTCTTTGTTGTTCTTCATGATACTGATCGCCGTCATAGAGTCGAGGTTGAGCTCGACCTTCTGGTACCCTTTGTCCCACGCTCTTTGTAATCCAATTTCAGCGCCTTTCAGTTCGGCCATGGTGATCGTGCAGTTCCCTAAGTTACAGATGAAAGCGTCAAGACACCTGCCGAGATGATCACGAATGAGCCCTCCCGCCGCCTCCTTCCCTGAACTTTGAAGAACTGATCCGTCAGTTTGGATTTGGATCCAGTTCTCCCTTGGTGGCTTCCACGTAATGGGGGTGGAGATGAGCTGATTTCTTGGTGACAGAATGCTCCTCTCCTCGTTAAACTTTGCTTGCTGATACACGCGAATCCAGGAGACAATCTTGCTAACGAGCCCTGGTTCAGAGAAATTTTTCCCATCCAAAGTCTCCTCATTTCTTTGCTTCCAAATCAACCAACACATGATACCGAATTCAATTCCTTTCTCAGCATCATTCAGGGTCTCCATCATCCACTGTTTGAAATTTCTTGTATCATGGACAATTGGACATATTGTTCGATTCTGAAGAAATGTCTGACTCCCTCTGTTTTTTTGCACTTCCTCAGGATGTGCTCACTTGTTTCCAAACCATCGTTGCAGGCCTTGCAGCTGCCATTATTTGTCAGCTTTCTAATCGTTCTTTCGTGGTTGGTGAGCAGCCTGTTGTGCATGACCAGCCAAAGGAAGTGCTTCACTCTGCTTGGTCCACTCCACTTCCACAGCTCCTTCCAGCCCTGATCTTCCGTCATGTCAATCTCATTCGCAGCAAGCAGGTAGGCCGACTTGAGCCTGAATCGTCCGTCCTGTTCAAGTCCCCAGATAGTGGTGTCCTCCCCCAATCCATGTTTTGGAGTTTCCATCCCTGCAATGCGAGACAGGCAAACATTAGGGAGAAGAGAGTTAAGCTCTGTCCAATCCCACTCACCTTGTTCATTCACCATATCAGCAACTAAGGTACGTTTCTCATCATCAGTCAGGGTTCTGAGGCAGTGTTCCTCCAGTATTGTGTCTTGATCAATCCAGGGGTGGTTCCAAAACTCAGTTGTTTGCCCATCCATGATACTCCAGACAGTAGCTTTTTGCATCAGAGGGTAGGCTTTGAGAATGCCTCTCCAAAGGCTGGAATGGGCTCTTTTCCTCATTCCAGTGATTCTCCCTTCACGATGATGAAAGTACTTCCCCTGCATCACTTTAACCCAAAGCTCATCCTTGCTGTTGAGAATTGTCCATGCCAATTTCACCATGTATGCAAGGTTGAGACTTCGGGCCGATTTAAGTCACAATCCTCCTTGCTGCTTCGGTCTGCAAATCTTCTCCCACGAGACCAGGTGGACCTTCCTTTTTCCTTCCTGGGAACCCCACACAAACCATCTAATCCTGCGATCAATGTCATCACACACAAAAACAGGGAGCAAAGAAGTTTGCATAGCATAGGAAGGAATGGCATTAAGAACAGACGAAGCAAGGGTAACCCTTCCAGCAAGAGAAAGGGTTTTAGCTTTCCAGGCTGAAAGTTTTCTATCAATCTTCTCCAAGATGTATTTGAACGTGTTCTTGGAGATTCTTCCATGGAGGACAGGTACTCCCAGGTACCTTCCCAGGTCTATTCTCTAACATGACATCCAAAAATATGACTAGCAAATGGAGAATTTTGAACTTCGAAAATTTTGAATGACCTAAATTGGGTATGCTCGTGATTTTTTTTTGATAGTTCGGGTTTTCTAGTAGTAATAACTCTAAATACTAAGATTAGTCATCTGTTTACCATACGAATTCTGCCCGCTCTAAAACGTTGCTTAAATATTATCTTTCGACATTTTTCTCTCTTCCAAAACAAAGCAAACATAATCGTGTGATTTCCTCAGTTGGTATAGGTCGTTAGGCTTATGGAGTTTGTAGTACCACTACTACTGTACTACACCATAAAGATAAAATCCGTTCTACGTTGGAAGGAATTGTTTCACTAATCTTGGGTAATATATTAAGAGGATCGAGAGGAATATAATTCGCGCTAAAGAGAGACAGTGAAATCGTTTGGCTCATATATTCTATTATTTGGTCAATTAATATTTATGTTCACATACGTAATCACCACAATGATATAATGAGTGTTGTAACCCTAACCAATCCTCCAAGCAGTTTCCGTTATGCATCCAGCCGAGACAAAAAAAAAAAAAAAGCATCTGATTGTTTCCTTAGTCATGCTGTCTTTTCCCGTTGCCCTAGACCAGCTGGCCGCTGCTTCAAGATCTTGGTGAAGTCGTGAAGAAATGAACCCAATTCGTTTCTTTACCATATTCGACCATCTTTCCTCTTCTTTTCATATGTAATAATGATCATTATAATATTCTAGAACTGCAGTTTTCAGTTTTCACTCGACTCCCCACTTTGAGAAACCTAGATAGTTTTTTCTTTCATAAAAAAAAAAGAAAAAGAAACCTAGATAGCTAGTTCTGAACACTTTTCTTTTTTCTGGCTTTTCAACTCGAGCAGCTATATATTATGAATAACTTGCTCTACCTTCGACGCAAAGGAAATGTGTTATATGCACTTTTAAGGGCAGCCGCACTGAAATATCATCATCATTAGACCAGAGCAGGGATATTGCACCAGTAGAAGGAACTAGAAAAGTCAATTTTGCAAACTCATATACACCACAGAATAGGTGTGTGTTGCATTGCATAGCAGACCTACTTTTGTTGGTACATTTAGGAAGAGCATGAAATTAGGTCAAATTTGACAAGCAACTTGGTTCATGATTATTTTTTTTTTGCAATGTTTAACAATTTAGTTGACATGTATATTCATCGGGTATGGGTAATAATACACGTAAAAGAAAGCGGTGGAGATGGGTTCGGGACGGGTTTAGGCATGCACCTCCGCCCCCATCTGCATACGCGCGCATATTCATCCACATTCTATTCATCATACGGCACGTACAATCTGTTTCGTTTTTATTTTCCTTGTATCTTCTCTCATTCTCTCCAAAATTTTAAAAAAGATAACGAATCTAAACTCGTTAGTGTTACTTTACAATTCCATCAATACATATATGTCACATCTTCATCCTAATTTTAAGAAATAATTTGTATATTTGCCATTCGTACTCTTTGTGATTAGTTTAAACTTAATTATATTAAGTTTATTTTGAATTTTGATATCCAGAAATTGTGGGATTGGACAAGGATGGAAAAGCTCCACCCGTATGAGGATGAATAGTGTGTTTGTTTGAAAATTGATAATGAACTGTTGGGTATATGACTCGGATCTCGCCGCGCCAAGGAAGCACCCCGGCGCCACCGCCATAAGAGTCGGGCGCGTTAGCACCGACGCGATCAAAGTTGCGCCCTGAACACCGAACGACGACGTTTGAGTCCAGTGTTGACTAGATCAACAAACTATGGAAACGACCCCGCGTTCCCCAATGAGTGGTCACCATCATAGTCCTAGGTATAATAATGGACTAAATGTACTTGTCCTAGGTAGAGGTGTGGTCTAAACCTCTGACATGTCAGCAGTCATGTCACCATGTAACTCACCAACCACCATGTAGTCTATAAATATGGCATTTATTCTGGTGGGTGAGGGGATCAGATTTTTTAGACTCTATCTCTAGAAACAACGAACTTCTCTCTCTAAGATACAACTCTCTTAATTTCATTCTTCCTTTCCTTTGTTCTTGAATTTACGGCTGATTCTTATTGCTTACTCTTCTCGACCCATTTTCCCGAACCTCACTCTTACACTCAGTTAGATTCAAACATGAACAAAACACCTCATGTAAATGACTATTTGGGTGATAGCAATCATGAAGAGATTTGAAATATATCGAATCACTCAAGTCTTATACATTACAAGTTATTTGGTGACAATTATATAATTGATCTTGCATTTGCATTGCACAATCTCCCATGGATGTGTTTAAGACTACATATTTAGTTGTCTGTTACTTTTGATAGTCAAATTTGTTGAAGATCTAATTAGATCCTACCTCCCCCTATATTAATTGGCAGGCTAAAAAGAAGTTACAATTTGTATGGAAAAACCAATATTTTCTCTCTTTTCTCCCCTTTTGTTTAAATATATTTTCCACTAAAGCAAAAACCTAACTAAAGAGCAAATATATAATTATCATGAAAAAGTAGACACAAGGCAAAAGAGATTAATAACATAATTAAGGAAGGCTAAATATTATTTGAGGTGCTTATTAAGTCTACAACACCCAAACTCCAAAAACAAAAAAAAGGAAATCACCAAAAAAGAAAAAACGTGTAATTCTATAGGTAACCCAGCTACCAATATGAAAAATCGCTCTAAACTCTGAAAAAGAAAACAGAGATAACCAACTGACGACCAATTTCTTAAACTCGAACTCAGACCTTCCTTCACCTCTGCAAATTGTATACCCATAACTTGCTGTATGGGTAGGAATTTTTGTAAGATTAACAAAAATCATTTTGGTAAGCACACAATTAGGCCATGCATATTTATCAAATAATTAAAACAACACAACCCACGACCCAATTAAACAACATCAAAAGGCTGAGCTGCCACTACCGAGACAGACACTATTGACCAAACCACAATGGCACCTTTTTCTTCTTCTTCTTCTTCTTCTTCTTCTTCTTTGAGAGAGCCAATTGCCAGAAACTCCCCCTTTAAGAAATTACATGACAACAGTGTTTCTTCTTTAGAAGTAATGACCTAGCTTTTTGGTGATCTTTCTAGTAGTTATAGGGAGAAAAGGAAATTTCTTACGTGCTGATGATTAACTCGTTTTACACAAGATTCATGTGATGACCAAGAGAACTATACATTGCCACATGAAGAGAATTGAAAAACACGGGGTTATATATAGTGCATGATGATTGAAGGCATAAATGACACGTCGAGTAACGAATCGTCAAATCCAGATGAACAACAAACTCCCTGGTTAACAACGACATAAAAAAAAATGACCTTTAGAAAACCAACACCACTAGTATTGTCTCAAAACTGGCAACTAGGGGATACTTCGGAGAGAGTCACAGGTTCGAATCCAACCTCCCAATGTTCGAAAGCACTGGTTAGGTGTATCATGGTAAAAAGAAGAGAGTCGAGAAAATTATTCATAATCGAAACTAATAAAGAACAAATTTTACGGTCCATAGATCTTTGATGGTACAGATGTTTAGGATGCATCGATCCAGTGGCATGCAACCAAACCCCTTAAGCACTCTTAAAGAAAACATATGCTTTGTTCATTAACTAATAATGAAAGTAAACAAAAGTATTAGCAAATTAAGACTTTGGAGAGAGCCTTTGAGAAAATTTAAAACTTTATGAGGCATATAATTAAGCATGTATAGAGTCTAAAGTTAACAACTCTCTCAAGTTTTACTCTTAAACAAGGAAAGAGATTAATTGCCCCCATTGGCCATAGGATTCCAAGTGGGAGAGAACAAGGTACATAAAGTATATGCATTACCAATCTTCAATACTTCACTTTCTTTCTCTTTTCAACGGAATAGCAATAATAAGGCTTTTGATCTACAATAATCCCCCTATTATATATACAATGCAAAATAAACCTATGGTGTGACTGTTGAACAAACATTAATATGACCGTTGAAAGTAACTGAATTCCTCCTTCTACTTCCTAGAACATAATATAAGATAACTTGTAGGTTAAGACTTAATATATATGATGGGCAACGACTTGGGTCGAACTACAAATCACTTACCTGTAGACTGTAGTTGGGGGCGTCGAGACCGGATACCTCCAACAGTACGATATTGTTTGCTTTAGTCCAAATTATATTGATTTAGTTTTTGGTATCTTCTTCCTAAAGCCTCGTACTAATTGGGTTAGGCGGACAATAATATGCAAGGATGTCTTCCCTTTTATCTCCGATATGGTATTTGGATTGTACCATAAAAATCTTCCCTTCAAGATAAGGACCACGAACTTCATGTCCTCTCTCAACAATTATCTTGATCCGCCAGACACCTTAACAATAATATGCAAGGATGTCTTCTCTTGTATCTCCGATGTGATACTTGGATTGCACCATACCAATCCTCCCTTCAAGACAAGGACCACGAACTTCGCGTCCTCTCTCAACGATATCTTGATCCGTCAGACACCTTATATCGCACACTTTGCTCGACTCAAGGATTTGCCAGATGTAGATCTCCTATTGATCCACCAAACAGACGCAAATGTCATTTGAGCCGCCAAGCAAACGCAAATCTCAAATTTGGATGTCACCCAATGAGGGCCCATCGAACTTATTTCCACTGTCCTGGATCGAACCCAACTCTAATACCAATTGTCGAAACTAGACGCTCCATTAGTATGGTATTGTCCGCTTTGGGCCAATCCTGAACTGATTTACTTTTGGATTTCTTCCCAAATGACCTCGTACTAATTAGACTAGATGGACACTAATATACAAGTGTTCATTCCCTTGTATTTTTTATTTTGTACTTGGATTGTACCATAACAATCCTTCCCTCAAGACAAGGACCACAGACTTTGTGTTCTCTCTCGGCAATTATCTTGATATGCCAGAAACCTTGTATCGCAGACTTTGCTTGAGACAAGGATTTACTATAAGCATATCTTTGTTGATATCCCAGACAGATGCAAATCTTCGTTGATCCGCCAAACAATGCATATCTTCTTCGATCCGCCAAACAAATGCATATCTCAAATCTTGAGACCAGATAATGAGTGTCCACTAAACTTACGCCCAACGCTCCAAATCTAAACTTTGAAGCCAAGACTCATATACCACTTGTCGAGAACTTGTAGCTACATAAGTACGATATTGCCCACTTTGGATCAAGGCCGCACGAATTTACTTTTGGGTATTCTCACCAAAAAGCCTTTTATACTAATTGGGCTAGGTGGATACTAACATATAAGGATGTATTTCCTTGTATCTCCGATGTGGTACTTGAATTGTGTTACGAGCAATAGAAGAAATCGGTCGACCCGTCCTTTGCGAGTTTATGTTGAATATACTACATAGGCATTAGCTAGTGCTTGGAATTGCCAACTAGGAAATGAAGCTTCCGGCCGACAAGACAGAGCAGAAGCAAATCCTAGAGAAACAATAATTTAGTTAACAACCAACATCGACCAATAGGAACCAGCTGTTCTACACAAATTAATTAAGTACCATTAACAGAGAAGGATCAGGCTGTTTTCTACATTAATCAAATGAGAGAGGGGTTGGGCTTGTTTTTTGTTATGTAGCTGCGGTTGTAGATTATGTCCTGCTGTCCTATAATAATGTCCCCATGCACAGACAGTATAATGCCACCATCTCCATGATTTCAATTAATAATATATGTTTAGTTTAATCATATTTCTACCTAATATTATCTGCTGGCTAAGCATTTTATATTGAGGTGACAAAATTCATAAAGAAAAAGCAGTATGGTGACAATAATATCATATGAACCGTACACACACGCTTATGTACACATAAATTCAAAGGTTTATCTATATACAGATAATCATAATTTGTTTCTCATTTATTTTTTATTAAAAAAAGATTAGGTGCATAAAATATTCAATATAC
This sequence comes from Linum trigynum, assembly GCA_964030455.1. Classification (NCBI taxonomy): domain Eukaryota; kingdom Viridiplantae; phylum Streptophyta; class Magnoliopsida; order Malpighiales; family Linaceae; genus Linum; species Linum trigynum. The sequence continues at coordinate 41,977,600 of OZ034822.1, read as the reverse complement.
CCTCGAAGTATATGGTTATATATATATATATATATATATATATATATATATATATATATATATATATATATATATATATATATATATATATATATATACATAAACCATCTCTATTTGTAGGTATCAAATTAAATCATTGAAGTTTGAGGTATCAAGTCTTGATCAAGAAACCTCTGTAGGTATCAAATTATTAAAACCCGCGCAGGTACGGGGCGGGTTGACCCACTCTTACATGTTATTCGAAAAAAATACAAGTAAATTTTACTTTTTACGATAAAACGAAGGGTAAAACAATTTAAGAATGAAAAATAGTGATAATAGAATGGATAATTGAGTCTAACAAGTTGAAAGGACGACTCTAACTAGTTGAAGAAAAGTCAAAACAGGAGAAATATGTATAGAAATTGTAAGAAATTGAGATAAAATGAGTCTAGAACGGGGCGGGGCGGGGCAGGGCAGGTCGGAAGTAGATACCCATGCCCCGCCCCATGCTACTACGGGTCGAGTAATACCCACCCCATCGCGAGTCAGGTCGGGTAATACCAGCGGGGCGGGTTGAAATTGCCATCACTAATCACTAAGTGAACTACTTCTTATAATTAATGTTAATGGGGAAACGCAAATATCAATCTTATGCCAATTTCTCAACACTCAATTTCATCGTCCAATCCTTTTCACAGAGGAATTTTAACTTATTATTTTCGTTTGTTAAAATTCTCTAATATAAACACATGATTCGTGGCGGATGTTGATTGATAAAAACAAAATAGTAAATGAATAGAAAGTAAAATTTAATTCATAAATTTATTATTACATTTTTTTTTGCAACGCGTCACCATGATTTTCACATTATAAAATATTTGTAAAATACATTTTTCATTTATGTCGTGAATAATTATTTTGCAATCGACACAACTAAACAATCATTTATAAATTAGTCACTCAACCCAATAGGGCTGGGAAACGGTGCGGTCTGGTCCAGACGAGACCATTTATACGGTCTATGGTCCAGACCGAGAGGCTAAAGTATAGACCACAGACCAGACCATAGACTAAACGGTTCGGTCCAGACCACGTCTGTGCGGTCTGGTTCGGTCTGGTCTGGTCCAGATAGACCACACTCAACGAAAAATGAATAATTTGTTTAGTCAACCACACAAAAAATTGAACCAATAAACAGGAAAAATAATTGTTATTTGCCTTAAATCATTAATCCTAACATGCATGAATAATTTTGATACTCTAAATCTTAGTACATACCAAAGATACAAAGTAAAAGCATCCCAACTTGCACCATAACGTCATAAACATTAACATAATGTCATATGGAGACACGATTATCTCTACTCTCTAGTTAAATGTGGTTGTGAATTAAGGAGGGACGAGATTCACAAAATTAAGGTTGAGACCTGAGTGTCGTTGTGGGAGTTGGGAGAGTGGTCGAATGGGCTGTTAACACGTATTTACAAGTCAGTTGGGTCCACGGTTTGGTCCGGTAAACCGCGGTCTAGACCAGACCAGACCAAGAGATCAAAACATAAAATAGTACAGACCATGGACCAGACCAGACCATACTTAATGGTCTACGGTCCGAACCAAACTGTGCGGTACGGTTTGGACCACGATTTTTCTAACGGTCTGGTCTATTTTCCCAGCCCTACAACCCAAGAAAATAAGCCTTTAGCAACCATTTTTTGGGCCTTTAGTCAGTTTTTTTTTAATCGTGATTTCAGCGATTGTTTTGTAATAACTTCACATACCTGAAAAAGGCATTTCAGTTAATTAAAAATTAATGATTAATATATGTTTAACACATTTTAGTAAATTGATAAAACTTAAATTCCTTGTTTACAATAGATAAGTGTCAATTAGAAATGCTGAAACTATGCTAGAGGTCCCGAATACAATTTTTTTTCCAACGAGACCTAAGCTACTCACAAAAATTTCGAGCCAATACAAATGTTTTTTTTTTGGTGATGAACATGGATCTTGAAATTGTTTACTTGTTTTTGCATGGTTGAATTGTTTGGATGATAACCTTTACAAAATGTTCAATAGTAATAGCAATGTTGTTTCAACTGGAAATTACTAAGGTATAGTTGGTAACTTCTAATTAAATTCAACTATGTACGTATTCTAAATACGACATTACAATTGAATTCAACTTATATATAAAAATTTAAATATGACATTCCAAACACATGAATTCATTTGATTCCAAACAATTTTTTTTTTTATCCAAGATAAGCCTGAGGGCATGGCCGGACAACAAGATACAAAAAACATAATAATAAAGAACGGTAGTCCGTATGCAACCGGACTCCCGATAAAAGAGCCTGTTATGCCACTAGTGGGCAGCTCTATGAAAGCTCCAAGGAGCGAAAAGATACGATACTGACACGGGGACAAGAAGAGAGAAAAAACTTCCTGTAAATGGCTCCGGCTCCGGGAAGGGAAGACTTCCTCGATGGATCCATGATGATCAGTTGAGAATCCCCACAACATGTGACAATCAAAACATTATGAATTATGGGTAAGACACCATCTCGTAGCATCACTAAGTACAAGTAATTTTGATATATAAATATTGATAATATCCTAATGGGATTTAACAAAAACAATTGAAAGAGTTCCATCACCTTAGAAGTCGATGGAGTGTGTGGACATTCTTGAGAATTCTTTGATATGATTAAATCATATGGAAGAGGTAGACTCGAGACTAGCATTGTCACAAGTTGAAGATGCGCTTGATCAAAATAATTGAACAGAAAAAATAATGAAAGCAAATAAAAATAAAATACTAACCTGAAACAAAAAGAAAAATGAAATAAAAGAAGAAAGGCCGAGGCTACAAAAATAAAGAAAGCAGGAAGGTAATTGGTGATCTGAATCGCGGAAGGAAAAAAAAAACTAAAAATGATAACAAGTAGAGGAAGTAAAATAAAATTAAAAAAAATGAAAAACGGATTTCAAATCAAATCTAATAAAAATTAAAGACCAAATCAATAAGGGAAAACCTAACCTCTGCCGCAAAGGAAGCAACTAATTAATTAATAGAGAATTAAAAACAAAACAAAAAGGAAAAACCGTCAATCTAATTAAAGAGAATAGGAAGAAGGAAATAAAGTAATAAAATTCAAGATAAATGAAGGCTTAATTAACGGAATTAAAAAATACCAGCGCAATCAATGGCTAGCTCCACCACCGGCGACCACCACCCCTCGTCGACGGCAAAGGACGTAAAGTACCGGCTGAACAAAGAGACCAACGCAAAACCAGAAAATGGCCAAGAAAGAACCACAAGGATTCCATCTCATGAACTAGACTAAAACAGGGGACGCTGAAACAGACGAGAAACAAAGACCAAGAGCAGGGGAAAGCAACTATAATCAGAAGAGATAATACAAAATAATTAGAATCTGCCACTATTGATTAGGACTAGTAAAAAATGAATCAGAAGAAGTTCCACCAAGGGAAAGCCATAGAGACGACAAGCGTCTAACCAAACCAAAGCAGTGGTTTGAAAGCTCCACCACCGACGGCGGGATTGTTTTCCAATACGGATCTTAACATGCATCACAGATTGCAATTGAAATAATGAAATTGTCAGGAAAGAGGAAGAGCTTTTGGTGGCAGAACCTTCATCAGTGTTCGATGAAAAAAATCATCAAAATGGCAGCTCGCACCAGGAATTAAGCCCAAAAATGGACTAAAAGTTCAAAGGTGTGCGATTTGCGAATACTAACCCTTGGAGTCAAACGAGTTTGCCGAATTCCGATTAGATAATCGGAGGAGGTGGCTTCACCGGTGGAACGGCGGCGTAATAGCTTTCCGAAGCTGTAGAAATCGGCAACAATGGCAAGAGGAATCACACGAATATCTGATTGATCGATTACCTGGGCAAGACGGCGCGGGAGGCGAGCTCGATGTCGCGGATCTTGCGGCCTGGCATACCTTTCGATTCGAGAACGAAAAGCGCTCCGGCGTCAAGCTCTGTCTTACTTCTTTTTTGCATGTGTTTGTTAGCGTTTGGTTGGTGAATTATTCCCATTAATATATGGTAGAGTTTTGTGTACTTGATGGTACAATTTGTTTGAGCGTCGAGTAATTGATGATAAAATCCTCCATTAATATATGGTAGAGTTTTGTGTACTTTTCTCCATTTCAAATTTCCTGCAACGAGAGTGAAAGTAGGAAGGTCATTTTTGTCTTTACACATTTATTATTTATTTCATATAAAAATAGCAATATCAAGATTTGAACCCGGGTCTCTTCAAACAAAGATAACAATCACAACCAGTTACACTAAACAAATTTATTGCATCATTTTTATACAAAAAATAGACAAAGTTAATCTCTGAGAATCAGAGGACTTTTTCATCATAATTAGCAAGCTCACTAAGTCTACCGTATGTATTTTTATCGAGCTTGATACTTCTATTTTCATAGTAGAGTTTCATGTAATTTTCTCAATTTTAAATTCCCGCTCTCTCCTTAATTTTTGCTAAAGGTAAATGGGTAATTGGCTAACATGGAAGAAACTAAGTATGTAACTACGTGTTGTATCCTTGCATTTTTCAATTTAAATTTAAATTTTGTGTTTTTTTATCTTTGTTCTTTTCTTTCTAACTTCCTCCGAAATTTCATCTATCGTGCAATAGTTTGCGCCTTTCACTTCCCAGTACAAGACTGTCATTGAAAATCAATCTTCACGTATCTCTTGGCACTACGGTTTTATTGTTGGGGATTTTAAGCTGGGCGAGTAGAAGATTTCAACTCCGATATCAATTCATGGTGAATAGAATGGAGTTCATCAATAACTGAAGTTGTAGAAGGAGGATTAGAAATTGAATTTTTGGTTGAATATATGCCTCTTGAGATAGAAATTTGGTTGTGCAACGGAGAGTTGTGGCTATTGGATCTTTAGGTTTAAAAGAATCAACGAAAATGGGGTCAATATTGTTTCTAAAATAATCAATATGCCTCTTGAGATAGAAATTTGGTTGTACAACGGAGAGCATTGAACCCTTTATATAGGATTATGAGGTTTAAGATTTAGTTTCAAACTATCTATGGTTGTGTGAGAATTTCAGTGAGCTTTTATACTCTATATTTCTTGACTGTGAAAAAAAACTAACCAATAGCATTTTAACAGGGACTTAATTAACATTATGAAAATGGGGTCAATGATACATTTTTATATTTTATATTCTTAAACGATTATGATATTTCTCCGAATGTTCGACCTATATATTATTTTTTTATGTATCATCTCGAGCGAATGATTATCAATAAGATTAAACGGGTTAATGGACTTAAAAGTAACGTAAAAATACAAATAATCAAATATGAGCATTCCGGCCAAAGGGCCTGGTTATAAGCTAGTAGATAAAAGAGCAATTTCTTAACCGAATATGACAATCCCTAATTTCTAGTTCAACTTTGCCTTCAAAGTTGGTCCTGCAACCTCACTCTAATGATCATGTCAGTTTCTGACATGTCTCGATACATTTGAGACGGATATTACTACCATTATTTGTAGCATGGAGAAGGCATGAGTACTACCATGTCCCGCCCAACTCATTCTCGACATGTTTTATCGTGATTTGCCACAATAATATCTACTTATACGTATGGCTACAAATGGGCCGAGCTATTCGCGTTCTCGACATGTTTTATCGTGATTTGCCACAATAATATCTACTTGTACGTATGGCTACAAATGAGCCGAGCTGCTCGCGAGCAGCTCGGTGTTTGACTCGAGAAAAGCTCGTTCTAAACTCGGCTCATTAATAAACGAGCAGAACATGAGCTAAGCTTTGCTCAGCTCGTGAAGCTCGCAAGCTAGCTCGACTCGATGACTTGTTGAGCTAAACTCGTGAGCTGGCTCGTTTAGAGCTCATGATATGTCTGAACATGTGGCTAGAGAGCCAACTCGATTACCGACTTATGGACGAATCAATCTATATCTTATGATTTTAATTTATATGTTTATTAAATTATATATCTCACCATATATAAAGTTTAACACATTGAGTATGTGAGCAAATATATCTTAGTTTCTACTTTAAAAAGAAATTATGTATCATAGATTGCTTCGATACTATTAAATAACATGATTTTGAGTAGTTAAAATTTATTAACTCAATGATATATGATACCAACAAAGTAGAATATGAGATTAGCTAACAATATAAATTATTTGTATAATGATATACAAAATGAAGTGCCAAATAATAGTCAAGATTTTAGTAAACAAGCTAGTCCGAACTCGACTCGGCTCGTTAATAAACGAGCTGAGCTCGAGCTCGACTCGTTTATTAACGCGCCGAGTTCAATCTGGGGTAAAATTCGACTCGGCTCATTTGCAGCCCTACTTGTACGTGTTGCTCCTCTTCTAATCGATTTTTTCAAAAATAATCTCCCCCCAATAAAACTACTAAATAAGTGCGAAACTCCATCTTTCCATTAATTAGAATTAATTATTCAACCGTTTAATTTTTAGAGGGGTGGCTCTTTGGATAAAACCATGTTAGATCTATTGAATGTTGAGTGTAGAAAGAAAAGTATTTAACATATCATATACACTTATGAAGCTCCCACTTTGAAAGTTGTTGTTGGGTAAAGTAAAGTAACGAGAGAGTATGATGATCACTTTTCTTTTTGCTTCTCCCTTTGAATCTTTGGCCATCCATCTGCCTTGATTGCTGGTTTAGCTCCAAACCACCTTTTCCTCTCTCTCCTTTTGCTTTCTTTCAAATAATGAAACGGTGGCGCATATCCAGCATCCCTCCACTTCCCATAACGTACAATCGTGTACGTAGGTTACTCCATACATAAAACACATCCAATCAAATAATTCCACCTATTATTTTGTTTGATAATTTTGCTCCCAGTTACAAAGATATAATTCGATCCACATGCCATTATCTAACAAGACCAACTTCACTTTCCATGGTTAGTGATACAATTTCTAACTTGATTTGCACGACTTCGATCTGTCCTGACCTGTTTGGGGGAGGGAGTTATCCGTTTGATAATCACGTGGGACGAGTATGGCGCGATTCTTTCGACCTGCTCCATCTGCCTCACCTTGTTCTCGATCCGTTCTATCTTATATGGATTTCTCCTCTTTTCGTCGCTCTAAAATCAAAAAATATATATATTCAATCTTTCAACTATTTAAACTCAATTATTCATTCTGCTGTATTTCTCATTCGTTTGTGAACTTCTTTATTCATATGTTCTTGTTAAAACTTAAATATCGACATTTTCACCCCAAATAACATATATTAATGAGTTGGCTCGTCCCACCCCATACTTACACGAATATTACCATCACTACCAATCCTCCTTTAAATACCCCTCCCCTCTCCTCCCCCGTCCCCCCACACTCACAACTCAAAAACGCTTCTCTCTCTACTGTTCCCTCTCTCTCTAGAAAAAAAGGCTAAACCCCATATACGAAGAAGAGGAAAGAAACAAAAAAAAAAACAATCATGGAGCCGAAAACGCCGGAGGAAGTAGCGAAGAAACTGTGGCACATCGCGCGCGTGGTGTTCTTCATGCTCCGGCGCGGGATCTCCAAGAGCCGCATCGCCGTCGACCTCGGCCTCCTCGCCAAGCGGGGAAACAAGCTCGCCGGTAAAGCCATCGCCAACTTCCTCACCTTCAACGGCCTCGGCGGCGGGACCCACAGCCACAGCCACGTCAGCACAGCTCATCACCATTATCACAACAAGTCGTCAAGCTTCCTCTTCGGGTGCCGTTCGAACGGCGCCGTTTCGTTCGTGTCCCCGCGGGAGTACGAGTTCAGCTGCAGCAACAGCCCCGCCCTCAGCTTCTACCCTTTCCACAAGCGCCGGAAGGCGGCCAAGTACGACGACGCCACGACGGTGGCGGCCGTGCAGAGGATGCTGGAGATGCTCAACCACAGCGAGGCCTCGGCGGCTGCGTCGCCGATGATGCCGGGGTTCGGGAGGAGTCCGGCGACGGTGAGGCAGCTGAGGATCACGGACTCGCCGTTCCCGGTGAAGGACGAGGGCGGCGGCGGGCAGGTGGACAGGGCGGCGGACGAGTTCATCAAGAGGTTTTATAAGGACTTGAAGTCGGAGAAAGCGACGGCGGCGGCGATGGATCAATCTCCTTACCATAGCTTATGGGGCCGATGAGGAAATTAAATGGGAAAAGGATGGGGAAATTTTTTGTTTTTTGAAAAATAATTTGTTGACAGCCAGCCATGCATTGAAGCCACGTTGTGTTCATCTGTAGCTGCCGCCTGCCGGGCCCAAAGGTCCATGAAAGAGTCCGTTACCGGTTAATTTCTTCTGTCCACGGCTGCTAGAATTGAAGAGGGAGGAATGTTTACGTGGGCATCGGGTTGTGTTTGTGTTGTGTTTATATTCGTGATTAATGAAAATGAAGAAAATAAAAGAGAGAACGAAAAGAAGGAGAAAATTGGGATAATGAAAGTATTCATTCAGAATGGTTGAGAAAATTAACAAATAATAAGAAAGAAAAAAAATGAAAGTATAGCATGTTTTATTTAACTTTTTTTTAATTCTTCGACCATTTTTACTTATGGTAGTAAAAAAAAAATTGAATATGTGGAGGAATGAAAGCCAAAAGATATAAAGACGCTAAGTCAAGATAGCCCCGGATAGCTAGTTAACGGAGGAAGTCGAGAGTGACATCATATATTAGAACAAACCATACACAGGCTACTGCTAAAAAAGAACACACTCGGCAGAGGAGACTAATCCAATCTTGCTGCAATTCAAGAGATCAAATCGAGGTCTTGTTGCACCCTCCGCGGGAAGCTGACACTTATTACGTATTTGCATATCATTATGTCCAAATTCTAGGGAGGATCATCTAGTTCATATGTACCGAAGGGATAAACGAGATTGTGCTTCGAGATCCAGTCCGCAACTATATTCACTTCATGTACTTCGAGATCCAGTCTGCAACTATATTCACTTCATAGTACATGTGAACCAAAAGAACCACCCAACCTTGCGATATCATACGACCAACAGATCCTAGAATGGTGGCATAAGGATAGACACCATTTGTTCGCTTCTCAATGAGGTTAAGGGCTAGCTGGGAGTCAAATTCAAGGATAAGGTATTGGCTAACTCAACGCCAGACAAGTTCTAAGCCATGGAGAATCCCCCAGAGTTGAGTCAAGAGTGCTGACCTAGTCGCCGATTTGTTGCAGAATCCTCCCATCCAACCTCCATAGCAATTTCGCAATACACAACTAGTCGTGGCTAAACCCGAGTTACCTTGACAAGCTCCATCTGTGTTCATCTTCATCTAGCTGTTAGGAGGAGTTGTCTAGCCAATTAGCATTTCTCGCACAGTCGATGGCTTCTAGTATCAAGATTTATACCTGCTAAATTCCAAGTCTTGCACCATTCTTTTCCCTTTGCAAGAATATAACTATGGAGAGTAAGGCTGGCAATTTGATACCTTTGAATATGTGCTCATTTTGTCACTTTCAGATATATATACAAAAGAATTAAGCTGAAGAAGGAAGCTCACTGCCCTGTCCAGCTTCCCTCTGTGGCATCCAAAAGGTTCTTCTTCAACTAGTCTTCATGGCTGTCATTGAAGAACTGCGAAAACTGATCAACATGAACCATTTTGGACCACACATAACTAGTTCGAGCACAATCCCTCAAGCAATACAAGTTTGTCTCTGCCACACCACTGCAGTTGGGGCATGAGTCATTTTGTGTCGAATGGTGAAGCTTCCTGATGCTGTTGGTAGCCAATTTGCCTTTCATCGCCAACCAGATGAAGACACACACCCTCTCTGGGACTTGAAGCCTCCAAATGTTCTTCCAAAGCGATGTAGAGGGTTGTAGGTGTTGCGTGAGCAAAGCTTTAAAGGTCGAGCTCGTGGCGAATTGGTCGTTGCATGTTCATCTCCAAAAGATTTAATCCCTTTCTGCAACTAATTCTTAGCCAACATAGCTTTGTTAGCTTGTCGAGTTGGTCCAATCCTGGATCCTCCAAGATTCCTAGCAAGGGTCATTTGGTCCCACACTATAGGATAGAACTTAGACTTCCCATCATCCTCTCCCTAAACAAACTGTCTATTGCTCTTGTCAAGGGAACTGTAGACAGAAACCGAAAGTAACTATGTGAACATAGGATAAACACTCATTGAGGACGAGAGCGATCTCACCAAAGTGATCCTTGAAGCTAGAGAGAGATGTATGGTTTTCCAAGGAGCATGTTTCTTTTGTATACGCAGACATATGCATTTGTGTCCAGCTTTGGTGATCCTCCCATTGATCGTGTTGATCCCGAGGTACTTTCCAAGATCAACCGTTAGCAGAATGTTGGCTTTGATGCTAAATTGTTGAGCCATGTCGTGAGGAATGTTGGCTTTGGTGACACCATCATAGCCGATTTATCCAAATTAATTCTCTGTCCAAAACACATATAAAACTCATCAAGACACTGTCTAAGGACCTGAATCTGACAACTTCAGCCACTACAAAAAGAATGAGATCGTCGGCGAAGAATAGGTGTCAAATTTCAGGACCATTAGGAGTAAGGGTCAAAGTTTTCCAGTTGTTGGTCGCCATTGCTTGTTCGGTCTAGGGAGCTAATCTTAGGAGTATATGGACGACAAATTGCAAGCATGAACCCTTTTTTAACAAACAATAAATATTCAAACTATTGATTAGGTAATCTACTATTAAATCAGTTAGTGACTCTCGTGATTGTGATGGAGAGCGGCGGCGACACAATGTCACTAAACGTATTTGCGACAAAAATGAAACTTTTGTGATGGATTCACATGTGATCACAAATGAGTATCTTTTTTGTGAATGGTATGTTCGTGCATAAAATTAGTAGAGGGGTACGTTTGTTAATTTCCAATAGTAGAGGGGTACAAAATGCTATTAACTCTCATTTTTAACATGCATCAAGCCGAGGGAATACCCTTTTTTATCTTGAGGACTTGTACTCCAAATGTCTTGTAAAGTATATGTATATATTTTATTAATTGACTCATATAAACTGATAAATTGTGTCATAACGTGCTTGGTGGAACTCTATTAGCCAAACTGCTGCGATAATCAAAGATTCCTTGCCTCCTCAGTAATGTCCATATCACATGATATTGACAAACTCTTCTTACATGTCCAACATTTAAGTATATGAATGCTAGGAGACTTTTGTAGCCACTATGTCAAAATCTTAATAATGCAAATGGGTCTTTTAATGCTTTTAATTTCTGAAGTTGTGTGGACACCAAAGTCCACCAACTTTCTGTACAAAATTACAGACCATTATTATTATATAGCTCCACTCACCATCCCTTTTCAGCTTTTGTTTAGACTGTAAGTTGGCTAATTAACAGACATACACTTGGAAAAAGAAAGCAAGCCATTTGGGGAAATCACAAAAAGAAGTTCAACTCACAGAAAAAGCCCTCCCATTTGGCCATTTCCCAAGACCACCATCTTTCAATCCCTCTCATTGGGCACAAACTGAAAAGTTTGTCGAAGAAGAAGAAAAAAAAACTAATAATTGGTTTCTTTGAATATGTTGGTATTAATATTCGAGTTGTTAAAAAAGTTTAATCATGGACCTTATACTATTTAGTATTTATTAACACGTCTATTCCATTTATATAAAAGGCAACTCATATGAGTTTAAAGTTTGTACATGTTCGAATATCTTATGCTTAAGAAATGGGGTCGTCGAGATTCGAATACGAGACATCGAAAACTCTGATTTCATATCAGAAAATTCGGTCTCGAAAATAGAAAAAATCTATCGGAAAATTTGTACTTAAAAATGGCGATGAACTATACAAAAATTAACATGAACAAATTATATTAAGATGATCATAAATACATTTTTAAGTAAAAAACTCGAAAAAAAAGGGAGGTCCCCAAATTTGGAGATGGTAGCATTGGGGCAAAATGATGAAAATGAGGATCATCCCCAAATTTGGGGAATAGCATTGAAGTTGGTCTAAGAAATCATATTTTTTATCTTTGAGTCATGCACGATTATTAGGATTGCAAATGAGCCACCATGCTCTCGAATGGCTCGGCATTCAGTTTGAAAATAAATTATTCGACTCGACTTATTTATAGTCCAACAATAATAATAGTTTAATTTCCTTATTGTTTTCACCTTCATATTTGGCTTTGGTGGGAAAAGGGGTTTTTAAAGGGAAAGGTACCATTTTAAGCCCCCACACGAATCCTCGAGAGTCACAAGCAATGGGACTCCCTTTGCTTTGCTTTTGTTTTGCTCACTTTCACCACTAGAAAGAAAGCAGAGTGCTTATTGATAAAAACAATTAGTTTATTCACCAAAATAATAATAATAACTCAAAAGAGAAAATAAAGGAACTGCAATATATGATTGATGAGTAACGTTAAGACCGCGCTTATCCACTTAATTTTGCTTACGCATCTTATCAGGTTTCAGGCCATTAATGAAAGCAATTTAGTTACTAGTTAGTGCAAGCTAACACATTAATGACCGTTAAATTATGCATATAACGATCGATGGATAATCGTTATGTGCATGAAGTATGATCTTGAAAATCAATGATAGGCCGTTCTAATTCCAAGTTCATTAACGTTTAGAATTATTATCTGTATATCCAACAATTGTAAAACATTTACGGAACGTAAGATCCACTAACCGTGAATCACGATATAACGTGGTAACCCATTGGAGTTAGGACATATCACTGTGGATTTTACGTCTTCACATCGTCCAATATCACCGTGGATTTTATTAATTCCACATCACAAGTTCTTCACGATATGGAATACACAACGGATCATCTGTGTATTAACGGTTGAGTGGATACTGGATACTAGAACAAAATTATTCTTGAGTACTCATCGCAACAATCGTCTTTTTAAATCATCATAATCAATCAATCGATCGACTCATTATACTGAAACTCGGAATATAAGACTTCTTCTAGTGTAGTCAGTACTCATGAGAAATCAACAAGTGCTAATCGACCAGATACTTATAACTCGAGTACTGTAAAACAAAGCTTTGATTAAAAATATGTGCATGCTTTGAAAAATTTGCTAGTCCATTGGGTGTTGATTGCAATATATATTGGCAGGTGAGCTATCAATGACGACGATACAGAAATATGAAATGATACATAAATATATACCACTGTATAACATAATGTACCTAAAAGAAAAGCATAATGCTATTAATTAAAATTCCAAACCTTCCCTCTCTTCTTCACCAACCCCCAGAAACCCATTTACTTAACATTAACACCAATGATCCCCCACCACACCCATGAAGCTTTCATAGTTATTGCTTTGTACAAGAACTTCCAACTAGAGATATCAAAGCTCGGGCGGATAGTGTATATCCACTATCTCATATTCACACAAGAATCAGATAAAATATTAAAATCATATGTATATCTTATCGGGTTTCGGAGGTCCACAGTTATTCATGTGTAATAATTTCTCTTTATAATTCAAACGAACGGATTATAAAATTACACGGATACCGACATTACATAATTGAAAATGTTCAGCAATAAATTACTAGAATGAAGAAAATTGGTTAAAACAACACGATTTTATGTAAATGTTATATATGAGCAATAAATATCAAATGTGTTGAAAAAACAATGATCAGTTTTAAAACAAAACACATACGTATGTGTATAATCGAGTTGATTCAGATGGGATAGTAAGAAAATCTTTGGATTCGAGTTTTATACATTATACATTATCCATTAAAACATCTTCAAATTTGAATTTGACCATATCCAATTAAATCAAACTCGAACGAGTATGGACAAGTATAATTTTTTTTTTTTTGCCATTCATAGCTACTTCCAAGTTATTATAACATCCCAAACTTTTTTCTAACCAAGATATTATCCACTCTGGGTTTTTGCCTTGGGGTACAATTCCAAGGTGACTTCCCATAAGGTCTCCCCATACTTATTGTACTCCACATACATATAATGAGAACTCATCCATTTCACACCAAAACACGTCTTGTCAGTTATGAACAATTTCTTATTTATGAATCATGGATTTTGTGATTCGTCAATGTAGGATTTTGCTGAAGTGTTACTTTTATGTTGTTCCACCAAGCTAGCTTTATTTCTTCATCAAAAGAATGGTAAAAAAAAACTTCGTTTACCCTTTCTTTATATCTCTCAAAGTTATGGTGTTCCACTCCCACCAATCTTTTTCTCGTCAAGTAAGGAGATTGGGAAAAAGGAAGGAACAGAGCAATTACACAACTTGAAATAGTTAACGAACAAAGGTTGGGAATTGAAAGCTGAAGCCGGTGACAAAAAATTTAAACCAAGTGGTAGTGAAACGTTAATCCTCTTGAATTCCATCAAATTAATAACTGAACGCAAGCGGTAAAAAAAAAAACATCGCAAAATAACATGGAACCGTAATTTATTTCCACCTATCCCCATCACCGGTAAAAAAAATAATTAACCTTCACCTTCTCCCCGCCGTGGACGGAACAAATTAACCGGCGATGACCGACGCTTTGGGCCCGGGCCAGCAGGCTGCCAGCAGTCGATGAACACGACGTGGCTTCAATTCAATGCATGGCTGGCTGGCTGTCAACAAATTATTTTCCAAAAATTAAAATGTTTCTTTTCTTTCCCATTTAATTTAATTTCCTCATCGGCCCCACAAGCTGTGGTAAGGAGAAGGAGATTGATCCGTCGCCGCCGTCGCTTTCTCCGACTTCAAGTCCTTATAAAACCTCTTGATGAACTCGTCTGCCGCCCTGTCCACCTGCCCGCCGTCGCCTCCGCCGAAACCCTCGTCCTTCACCGGGAACGGCGAGTCCGTGATCCTCAGCTGCCTCACCGTCGCTGGGCTCCTCCCGAACCCCGGCATCATCGGCGACGCAGCCGCCGAGGCCTCGCTGTGGTTGAGCATCTCCAGCATCCTCTGCACGGCCGCCACCGTCGTGGCGTCGTCGTACTTGGCCGCCTTCCGGCGCTTGTGGAAAGGGTAGAAGCTGAGGGCGGGGCTGTTGCTGCAGCTGAACTCGTACTCCCGCGGGGACACGAACGAAACGGCGCCGTTCGACCGGCAGCCGAAGAGGAAGCTTGACGACTTGTTGTGATGATGGTGATGAGCTGTGCTGACGTGGCTGTGGGTCCCGCCGCCGAGGCCGTTGAAGGTGAGGAAGTTGGCGATGGCTTTACCGGCGAGCTTGTTTCCCCGCTTGGCGAGGAGGCCGAGGTCGACGGCGATGCGGCTCTTGGAGATCCCGCGCCGGAGCATGAAGAACACCACGCGCGCGATGTGCCACAGCTTCTTCGCTACTTCCTCCGGCGTTTTCGGCTCCATGATTTGATTTGATTTGATTTTTTTTTTGTTTCTTTCCTCTTCTTCGTATATGGTTCTTAGCCCTTTTTTTCTAGAGAGAGAGGGGGGGATTAGTAGAGAGAGAGAAGCGTTTTTTGAGTTGTGAGTGTGGGGAGGGGGAAGAGAGGGGAAGGGTATTTAAAGGAGGATTGGTAGTGATGGTGATAGACGGGTATATCAATACTCATATGTATCTCGTATTAAGTGTGAATTAGATTGGGTAATATTCGTGTAAGTATGAGGTGGGACGAGTCGATTCATTAATATATGTTATTTGGGAGAAAATGTCGATATTTAAGTTTTAACAAGAACATATGAATAAAGAAGTTCACAAACGAATGAGAAATATAGCAGAGCAGAATGAATAATTGAGTTTAAATAGTTGAAAGATTAAATATATATAAATATATTTTGATTTTAGAGCGATGAAAAAAGGAGAAATCCATATAGATAGAACGGATCGAGAACAAGATGAGGCAGATGGAGCAGGTCGAAAGAATCGCGCCCATACTCGTCCCACGTGATTACCAAACGGATAAGTACTCCCTCCCCAAACAGGTCAGGACAGATCCAAGTCGTGCAAATCAAGTTAGAAATTGTATCACTAACCGTGGAAAGTGAAGTTGCTCTTCTTAGATAATGGTATGTGGATCGAATTATATCTTTGTAACTGGGAGCAAAAATATCAAACAAAATAATAGGTGGAATTATTTAATTGGATGTGTGTTTATGTATGGAGTAACCTACGTACACGATTGTACGTTATGGGAAGTGGAGGGATGCTGGATATGCGCCACCGTTTCATTATTTGAAGGAAAGCAAAAGGAGAGAGAGGAAAAGGTGGTTTGGAGCTAAACCAGCAATCAAGGCAGATGGATGGCCAAAGATTCAAAGGGAGAAGCAAAAAGAAAAGTGATCATCATACTCTCTCGTTACTTTACTTTACCCAACAACAACTTTCAAAGTGGGAAGCTCCATAATCCATATAGTGTATATGATAATGCAAAAAACTTTTCTTCCTATACTCAACATCCAAGAGATCGATCCCACATGGTTTAAGACAGATTATAAGAGAAGAGATGTAATTAAGTAGATATTGAAAAAATTAAGTTATAACAGGTCGCTGAGAATGAGGTAGGGCAGGGTAGGATAGGATGAAAGTAATACGTCGCATGTGCCGCCCACATGCTACAGATAAGGGGTAATATATATCTGCCCCAAACAGATCGAGCGAGATAGATCATAAACTACCATTGATACGTACGGTGAAGTTGCGGATCAAACCTTGAGAAACAAAGTTGAATTTGAATGGACGAGATTCTCGTATTTGGTTAAATACTTGCTCCCTTATCGAATTTTTTTTCTTAAATCAAGGAATTTACTTCATATTACCCGACGAGAAAAGAGTTGACTTCATATCGATGATCATATATAGGACAGATCCATGCAGTAGGCTCGAATAATGTTTTGTGAGCAACTCAGGTTTCGTTTGGACAAATTTTGAATTTGAGACCTCCTACACAGTTTTGATAATTATAATTATTGGCTCCTCTATTGTAAACAAGGAATTTATTTTTTTATCATTTTACTAAGATATGTAAATACATTAGTCATTTCAATTTTTTATTAATGGCCTTTTCAGTTAGGGGTGGGCAAACGGTTCGGTAAACCCGAACCGAACCAAACCCGAATTAAACCGAACCAAAACCCAATTAATGCTATTCGGTTAGGAATTCGAAAGTAAAATATGGATAGTTCGGAAACCAGGGTTCTTTCAACCGACCGAATTTTTGAATTTCCGACCGAAATACTATAATTGCAAGCTCCAAATGGTGGATTTTTATGTTTGCAGTTGTTTTTAGATTTAAATATTTGAAATGTTTTATGACTTATGTGTTGAAAAGTTTGATTTTATCATTGATGATGCATATAATTGATATTTATTGTTTATATTAGGGGTGAAAAATAATTTAAAAGTGAGAAAATACAAGTAGCTTTACAAATTTGGTTTTGAGTGAAAAATCGAACCAAACCAAATTATAATTTGGTTTAAACCGACCGAACCGAATTATAATTCGGTTCGAATTTGGTTTGAGGTTTGAGAGAATTCGGGGACCCGGTATTCATAATTTCGGTTCGATCGAAACCGAACCGACCGAATGCCCACCCTTATTTTCAGGTACGGAGTTAATAATTTATCTCGGAAATTGGTTGAGTGATCAATTTATGAACCATCATCTAATTGAGCACGTAAAAAATATTTTGTTTGCCACATAGGAAAAAATTTGCATTTTATAAATATTTCAGAAAATGAAATTTCGGCATAGTGACTCATTGTGAATAACATTGAAATTATGAATTAAATTAAATTTATTTATCATTTTGTTTTTATCGATCAACAATTCAACATACATGTCAAAAACTGTTAGGTATGCCACGAATCATATTAGAAAAATTGTCATAAACAAAAATAAGTTAAAATTTCTCTATGAAATTATTTGATGACGAAATTGAGTGGTGAGAAATTGCGATAGATTGATATTTGCATCCCCTCCCCCCTTGCATTAATTATAGTTCCACTGGCTAGCAAGAATTCGTACCTACAGACAGAGGTTTCTTGATCAAGACTTGCTACCGCAAACTTCAATGATTTGATGTCTATAAATTCTATAACCTTACACAGAGAAAGGTGTTATCGATCCGAACGGATAATTTTTCGGTTTCTAAACAAAATGATGTAATTTTGGTGGAATTAAATAAACAAAGAAAGAAACATGTTGGATTCAAGTATGAACATTTTGATGTTGATGCGTTATCTATTGTGGAATTTATTTAAATATGAATGAAATTATAGGTAGATTGTGTTAAGATAAGATTATATAAAGGCATAATTCATTGGATGTTAATGGTTTCCCTCTTTCTCTTATGTTTATTAAAATCGGCGTAAATCAACATATAAGCCAATTATACCCTTATCGAAACACACACCATTTGTTGAACCAACATAACGACATAAATAGGTTTGATAATATTGACATGTAGGCTTTATTAATCAACCATATGTTATATAATTAAGAAAAACAAACAAATGATTTGTCGAATCTATAAATTTTTTTAAATAAAAAATAAATGAGAAACAAATTATGATTATCTGTATATAGATAAACCTTTGAAGTTATGTGTACATGAGTGTGTGTGTACGGTCATATGATATATTGTCACCATATATAATACTTTTTTCTTTATGAATTTGTCACCATAAATATTCGCTTCAATATAAAATGCTTAGCTAGCTGATAATATTAGGTAGAAATATGATTAAACTAAACATATCATTAATTGAAATCATGGAGATTGTGGCATTATACTGTCTGTGCATGGGGGCAATATAATTATTATACGACAGCAGGACATAATCTACAACCACAGCTACACAACAAAAAAACATGTTAATGGTATTTTAAGTATTTTTGTAGAACAGCTGCTTCCTATTGCTTGATGTTGGTTGTTACCTTAATGATCATTATCGTTTCTCTAGTCTTGTCGGTCTGAAGCTTCATTTCCCAGTTGGTTGATGTCTTTGTGTATAATGTTGGTGGGAGGAGTAGTATTGTACCAATTTAACATTCCAAACTTTTTTTCGACGAAAATATTATCTACTTTGTGTTTAGACTTTAGACCCGCACACTTTTTACATTCAGGTGTATAGCTAAGTGATTTTTCGAGAGGTCATCCATCCTTAGTTCTTACAGTGCACAACAGTGAGTATACGATTAACTTCAGAGTTCTTAACTCTATTAGAACAAAAAAAGCACTCGTTTGTAAATGATCCATAGTTATAGGACTTGGTTTAGAATAGATAAAATCTAAAGTTTAAATTTGTCATTAGTTAGACTCCCTAGCCACTTTTCCCCGACTTTTGTCTCTCCATGTCTAAACTAAAGTTATCGTATTAGCTCTCTAAATTTTACATTCTTCGTGAGATAATTTTCAATCATTGTCATAACTATTCTGTTGAGATTTTCTCGTTATTTTTAACACAAATAGAATTTTTAAAACACAAAAAAATATTTCTAAAATTCATTAGGCGTGCCTGGTGTGTATATATATATACATGATAATATTAATTAAACTCGTCATCATACTCATAATTAATTAATAATACACTATACTCGTCATCATACTTTTTGCTTATGTTCCCAAAAAGTTATTAATAGTTACTATTCAGTATTGTCAAACATACATATGCACGATTTTATTAATCTCGTGATTTCCAATTATCTTCCTGTGACAACATAGTTCTCTCTTGATCATCACGTGAATCTGGTGTAAAACGAGTTTAATTATCAGCAGCACCCAAGAAATTTCCTTACTAGAAAGATCACCAAAAGCTAGTTCATTATTAATTGGCTCTCGTGGGTTTTGATATTTGATAAATATGTATTGCCTCAATAATTTTGTGCTTAACAAAGTGAGTTTTGTTAATCATACAAAAAAATGCCTACCTACAAAGCTAGTAAAAAGATATTTTGACGATCAAGTTCGATGTGGGAAATTTTCAAAGGTAAAAATGTGTGTAAAAGTTATGAACCATTAGTTTTCATTGGAAGGGATCATTAGTAATGACTGAGCATGTTATTAGTATATACATTCTGCGGTCCGTTCATAAATGTTAATTATTAAACTTTCCATGGCCGATTTGTTATGATCATAATATTTAATCCTCCTTAATTATGTGATTAAGCTTTTGGCTTGTGTCTACTTTTCCAAGATAATTATATACTTGCTCTTTCATTAATTAGGTTTTTGCTTTAAGGGAAAATATAAACAAAATGGGGGGAAAAGAGAGAAAGTATTGATCTTTCCATTCAAATGGAAGCTCCTTTTTAACCTGCCAATATAGAGGAGGAGGTAGGATCTAGTTAGATCTTCAACAAATTTGACAATCAAAAGTAACAGACAACTACATATATAGTCTGAAACACATGCACGGGAGATCCTCCAATCATCTATTGATTTATTGGGGAAAAAAAAAATCTAACATGAGACTAGAATGTTACTTTCTGAAACACGAACCAAAATTTATTATATAGTTATAGTCACGGATTAAAATATTGTACCGTACCAACGGTTCGACCAAAAAAACCTTCTACAGGAGGCTAAAATGGTAGGCGGTACTTAGCGGTAAGAAGCGGTTGAACCACAGTTAAATTACTGTTTTAACATAAAATACTCTACCGCTGACTTTTTCAGTACAATCTCCGATCCGATACGGTAATTTCAATTCTTAATTATAGTTTAAACTTTAAACCAGAACAAGGCATTAACCCATTATCATTTGAATACTCCTAAATATCATATCACGATATGAACCTTAAGCCCAACGCAATGTCATGCTGAGTCAGCCCATAGGAGGCCCAGCCCATTTCCAAGGGACGCAGGCCTGAAGAGTCATTTGGTGCTAATTATTTATCATAGAAGTCCCCAAAGTTTCAACTTTCACGTTAAGGCACCTTAAAATTTAAAAGTTTCCTCGAAACCTGTCCCAGCTCTTTAATTCTCACACACTTTATTTCAGTCGCGATCCTATCTTGCCTTCCCTCTCAAGAGGTCTCACGCTACACCAAGGTTGTGAGCCCGCGGGTTGACCCGGACCCGGTTGAGCTAGTCGGTCAAGGGTTAATGGGTCACCCATTTTAGCCCGGTTTAGCCCGGAAATATGGAAAGCGTCATTATATTGTACTTATCCTGATAAATTATATCAAATCTCATATAACATATGAGTTATAACATATAATATTACACCAAAATAACATTTCGTACTTAGATTCAACATATAGTGAAAATTCACACACTTATATAACATTAATATTCAAATGTTCAACTTAGGATTCCAAAGATTGAGTTAGGCGGAAAAAAAAAATCGGAAAATAGGCGCATTTCGCAAAACAAAGAAAAAAATGACACAATTTGACATCCAACCCGATACCTTATAGCGGTCGACCCGGCGGGTGCGTACGACCCATTTTTCTCACTGGGTCAGGATCAAAGTGGGTCAACCCGCGGATCGACCCGCGGTTGACAACTTGCGCTACACAAACACCTGGATAGTTCTTGAACATTTTTTTTTTTTTTTGGTAGAATTGAACATTTTTTTTCTTCTCTCGGTTTGGGGCCAAATCACATCAGTCATTTAAAAAAAATAATTCTTCCCAGTTACGGCTCAACGAACTTCTCCAACAGCACCGAATTCGTCTTTCTCTTTCCCGAGTTCTTAATTTGGTGCTTCGCTTCTTCCGGTCGATCCCTCCTCCAACGCCATTGTTGTCTCCCGCAAGCTTTCACAAACTTGGCTCCCCCTTCCAGCGGATGGACGCCCGATCTGCCCGATCTCTTATAGCCGTTTAACTCCGATTGGAGCTCCTCCTCCTCCATCCCTCTCTCCCAATGGCTGCCTGGCTTAAGGCCGCGGAAGGTGTGGATCTCTTTTCCCTCTCACTCCTTTTTTCTCCCCCGATTCGAGAGAATGCTAGGAGTAGTTTCATAATGGCGATTGAGTTGCTGAGTGTTTCGCGCTGTGTATGTGTTCCCATTTTAACTATCCGCCCGTGTCAGTCAGCTTGGTTATGAACTTTGCTTCAAATTATGCAGTGAGATGTGTGTTTCTTTCTGGTCGGGGATGAATTGGTTAGTTGATCATTTGAATGCGCTCACTAGGCCGTGACAGTGCGTGCTTGAAGTTTTTTTTTTCTTAGAGCTGTTCCGTCACTAAAATACAATGCCAAGAATCCTGGTAGTAGGTTAAGGATTCCTGAAACAGCTCATACTTGAACAATGGTTGGCCGCCGCTGGTTCGATATGAAGTTGAAGGGTGATGATGTTTAGAGGTCAGTGAAAGAGCTTGGCTACAAAAGTGATTGAACCAGCTCTCACTACGTGAAATATGGTTCAATTGGATTTCGAAATGTCACGGTTTTCCTGATTTTACCATCAAAGCGTTGCTGGGAGCTTGCATTGGAATCCCTTGATTGTGCAGTCGAGTCGAGGACCCTTATGAAAAAGCCTCTTAGCAAGGCATTTGATCACCTGCCTGCTTACGATTAGTTAAAGGACATTGGGAGACCCTCGTATTTATAATGCGATGCACTACTCACATTTCGTGATTCCTATTTTTAAATGTATTCCTAGATGTTAAGTCTGTCTGGATATGTGTTGGGAACATGCTTCCAATTGTCAAAGAGAGACACCATCTCGATATCTGAACTTGCTATCAAGATCATAAATTAGCTATGGTGTTAAAAAGAATGTTTGATTTCTTATCATCAAGTTTGATATGTTTGCTCATTTCCTATTCTGGTGCAGGTCTGTTTGAAGTTGTTGATCGGCAGGCAAAGCTAGTTGTTAATGAATTGTCAGAAGAGAATTCTGATTCTCAGCCATCTGGTAACAATTTTAACTTAGCCATCAATCTAGTAAATCTTTGATGTGACACATCTGACATATATCCAGAATTTATACTTAAGCAGTTGAAACCTTTCCTCCTTAGAAATTAAACACAACATTGCTGATGTGCTTAGTTAAGCCTCAATCATCAGAGGCAATAGGACTAAGGAATGTGTAACATTGTCTCTTTCTTTGAATTATATGAACTCAGCCTCGAAACATAACTGCATTCAGGTCAGTGTTAGATCATCTTGAGATCCACCAGATCAACCAATACTCGATACCAATTATGTTAGAGCCGCTACAGATACTTATAAAAGCGTTTTATGTTATAAAACCTTAGTAAATATGTCATCAAATCCCTTCTCTGCCTTGTACAACTATCCTTTTTAAATTTTTTTTATTGTAAGTTAGCTCTGAAGTCTAGCATGAATGCTGAATGATGATTCTGGTTGGTTGATATACTCTTAAGTTTAGGAAAGGGGCGGGGTTTTGATGTATCGATGGATAGCCTCCATTTAAATTTTCCACATGGCTGAATACCGAGCTAATGTATGTATGTATGTATTTTTTTTTTTTTTTTTTTTGCCGTCTTTGAAACGCTTAAGCTTCTAATGGACAAGGATCTCAACAGAAAAAGCCAAAGCCAAAGCCAAAATCAAAGTCAAAGGTACGTCTTAAGATAATTATGATCCTGGTCTTCATACATTAGTATGTATGGTTATCAATATTAAATCAACATTTGTCTCCTTTTTCAGGCTCAAAAGAGGCGCTCGAAAGATGAATCCACAAAGCTAAGTGAGCCAGCACAAGAGGTGACTAATACACAAACATCAGAGGCAGAAGCAATAGATCAAGCGGCCCGTTCAGTTAAAAATGACGAGAAAGCTTCCAGAAGTTCTGTAGCTCAAACAAGCAATGAGCAGCAAGAAACTGTTGACAGTGCTTCAAGTGTATCACTACCGACAACTACGAATGAGCAAGTCAAGCATGAAGCTGACAGTGTTCAAATTCCTATAACTGTTACAGACCCTATAAAACCACCTTCGGATGGTGCGCTCCTTAATGATAAGACTACAGATGTCCCTGCAGAGAGTACTTCTTCACCATCACCTGCCAAAGAAATGGAAGTTGTCAAAGAGCATGATCCCGTTGTTGCTGTTCCTGATACCACGACAAAGGAAAATGAGGGTTCTTCAAAGATTGAGCTAGAAAAATCAAGTAAAGATTCTCTTGTTATTAATGAAAAATCAGCAAAGGATGACGAGCTTAAGGTAGAATCTCCTATGCAGCAGCAGAAGCAAGTTGAGCATGACGTTGCTGCTTCACCCAGGAAAATTCAGGAGCAACTTGAGGAGGTAAACCTTTAAATACAGGGAGTGAAATTTTGAACAGAAGTTAGGGCACCACCTTTTGTCTCTGGTACTCATTAATTACTTTAGTTGGTGTGCAGGCTCAAGGACTACTCAAGACTGCAAATTCCACTGGTCAGTCAAAAGAAGCTAGACTAGCACGGGTAAGCTCCAGAATAAATGTTACATTCATTACCATCTTCAAGCTAGACATTTCAAGATTCACCAGTTACATGGGCAGATGTCTAAATTTTTGCATCTAGGCCCATTAGTTCTAGTCCTATATGTTTTCAGTCATACAATGTTACCTAGTAAATTATCCAGACACAACTTGATGCTGAGCTGTTGAGGGATCAAACTTACTGAGGAAACAAGGACAGGAGATCCTACTTTCTTGGATATTTCTTTTGTGTTTACTTATTCCCAACTTGATCTGCTTCTTGGTATAAGGAAAACCCAAACTGCGTTCTTTTTATTATTAATGGTTTCTTGTGACTGGCCAGTCATATACTCGGTTAAAGCTGTGTGAGGCTTCCTTATGACCTGTTGTTAACCATACAATATTCATACTTAGGTTTGTGCTGGGCTTTCAACCCGCCTTCAAGAGTACAAGTCTGAAAATGCACAACTCGAGGAGCTTTTGATAGCAGAGGTGAAATGTTACATCTACTTCGTTTTCCTGATGGATGTACTGGTTATGAGAGTGAAGTTTCAAGATTTAGTGCTTTGGAAGACTTCTCTTGACAGATATTTTTCTTTAACAGAGAGAACTAAGCAAGTCATGTGAGGCTCGTATGAAGCAGCTACAGCAAGACTTATCTGTGTCAAAAATGGAAGTAACAAGAGTAGAGTCAAACATGGCTGAGGCATTGGCAGCAAAGAATGCTGAAATTGAGGCGCTTCTTGGTTCTATGGATGCACTTAAGAAACAAGCTGCATTGTCAGAAGGAAGCTTGGCTTCTTTACAGGTTTGCTAGAAATATTTTTAAAGATGGCAACAGATTCTGTAAAATGATCATATATGCACATAGGAGTCACTTGAAACTATCAATTTTCAATGCTCTGTGAACTTCCTATGACATTCGTACAAACAAGGATTTTATGGTTGTGTGAATAGTGGAGAAAGTCTTTTGCGAGTCAATTCCATTTTTCAGCATAATCCCCTCACCACAAGAAGCATGTGGCTGTTTCTCCTTTCTTGTTTCTTTTCTTTCATATATATGTCACAGCTTTTGCGGAAGATCTTTAGAAATGATTTTCAACCCTTCTGTTACTGCTCAGGCAAACATGGAGTCTCTTATGCGAAATAGGGAACTGACAGAGACAAGGATGATGCAGGTTAGCTGGTGCATATAACAGTTGGCATATTTGTTCCATCTAATTAATGTTATTTTTCCCCAACTTTAACCCTTAATACTCAAAAGTATTTTCATTAGTCTTTATTAATGAAATATTTCTTTCATCTCACTAACTACTTTTCTTTACCACGGAAAAGCTATCTCTCCCCCACATGACTCTACTTTCGCTAGCACCCTACCAAACACTATTCCTTCTTATGCTAAAACTTAAAATTTAAGAAGAGACTGAACAAATACGACAAATACCTGTCATAGTTCATAGCATAGCCATGTGTGTTCTTTCTCATAATGAAATTTGGAGCCTAATTAGTGCGCTTATACCAGGCTTTGCGAGAAGAGTTAGCCTCTGCAGAACGGAGAGCAGAAGAAGAGCGGGTGGCACACAACACTACTAAAAAGGTTTGGCTCTAATAGGGTT
This sequence comes from Linum trigynum, assembly GCA_964030455.1. Lineage (NCBI taxonomy): Eukaryota > Viridiplantae > Streptophyta > Magnoliopsida > Malpighiales > Linaceae > Linum > Linum trigynum. Next base: position 41,951,643 of record OZ034822.1, on the reverse strand, counting down.
GTCATCTTTAGGACCCATGGAATTTGAAGTTGTTGCTGTTTGATAATTGTCTTATTCTTGATATAGGCAGCTATGGAGAGGGAAGTGGATCTAGAAAACAGAGCTGTGGAGGCTTCCACAGCTCTTGCTAGGACTCAGGTAGTACCCCAGAGGTCATTCATTGATGCATAACTAGGCTGTTATTGTTGTGTTTGGAATGGCTGGTCTATATCCTTGCAAGACTGGCTGATGTTAAATAACTTCAATCCCTTCTGTAATAGTTTCAAATTATGTTCTCTTCCAGAGACTTGCAGATGAAAGGACATCAAAGGCCTCAGAACTTGAGCAGAAAGTTGCACTGCTTGAGGTATTTATACACCTTAATTTGGTCATTTTTCTGCTGTCTGATCAGAGAGTGCTAACTTACTGCTGCTTCTCAATCAGGTTGAATGTGCAACATTAAATCAAGAGTTGCAAGATATGGAGGCCCGTGTTCGGCGAGGCCAAAAGAAGGCCCCGGAAGAGTTAAACCAGTCAATTCAGGTACCTTAGAACTATCCCTCAGGATCCTATTAAGTATCTCGATCAACAGCTTTTCCGCAAAACTCTGGTGTAATGAAACAACCCTTTGGATCAATCTGGTTGACATATTTTGTACTTGTAGCATTTTTTAATAAACTGTGCATTACTGTGATTGTTATGATACTTTTAATATTTCCTAAAATCCTCCCTCTTGATGTTCAAACTATCGAGTATTTGTAACTAGGGTTTGTCCCCTTCAATTTGATTGATGATGCACTGGAACTCTGCTGTAACTGCAACCTGAACCCCAATACCATCGTTCAAAATGTTAAGATGCAGGCATGGCAGGAAGAAGTAGAACGAGCACGCCAGGGTCAGAGAGAGGCTGAAAACAAGCTTTCTTCTGTTGAGGTAAGAGCTATGTGCATTCCCCTGTCAAAATTCTAGTTATGTTATTTGGAAGGGCTATTGAAGTGTGAAACTGGATCATTCCTTTCATTTCTAATTTGTTTAAGATTTACAAGTCAAAGTTAAGCATTTGTTTCTAGATACCAACCCTTTTCCCGATTACAGGCTGAATTGCAGAAACTGAGAGTTGAAATGGCAGCCATGAAAAGGGATGCTGAACACTATTCACGCCAGGTAGTCTGATGTTTGCAAGTAAACATCATCCAGTTCTCTAATTTCAAGCCAGCTTACCTTTTTCCTATCAAGAGAGTGAGATAGAGAGACATCGCTGTCTAGATTTGAATATGCTTTATTAGGAAGGCTAGGCAGTCAGTTAGATTTGGTCATGTTAGGGTTCTGAAGTTTTTCTTTGTGTTTTGTTCCCTCTGAAGAATAACTCGCTACTTCTCATATTTTGTGTGAAAAAATAAGTATCCCTTAACATTGTCAGAGCATATCCGCTGAAAATGCAACCTTCCAATGCTTTGCATCAGCAGGAATCTGAGGAATCCTGTTCACTGTTATCTTGTGCTTGTTTAAGACAATATTACCTGTTTAAGTGGTATTTGACACATTTTATTTCCTAAATTATCAATTCACTGGTTGAGCTGCTTTCAACAGGAGCATATGGAGCTTGAGAAACGCTATCGGGAACTAACTGATTTACTGGTAATAAAAAATCTGTAATTCATGTCTATTAACCATGATGAAGCACCAAAGAAAAAAAATCTGGAAAATGCTTTCTTGATGCAGTATTACAAGCAAACACAACTAGAAACAATGGCTAGTGACAAGGCAGCAGCAGAGTTTCAATTAGAGAAGGAATTGAAGCGTATTCAAGAAGTGCAGGTCTGTTCTGAAGGATTGTAACTCGTTTACAGGAATCATGTTCACTTGAGTCTGCTGTAATTTTTTTGTCCTGATGAAACATCTACCCCCTGCCATGCAGGTTGAGGCTGAAAGAGGCAGAGTTGCCCGCCGCCCATCTCCATCATGGGAAGAGGATTCCGAAATGAAAGCACTCGAGTATGTCCTTTCTTTTTCTGAACTAATAAAACACTTTCTTGATCCTGGCATCAGAACGGACCTATCCGGACTCAGAAACTATAACAACCTAGTACCATCTCGACAGTTTATCTTCTAGCTCATGCGTGAACTTTTAGAGGGGTGCTCTTAGATTTTCTTTAAAACGCTTCATACAATGCTTGCTATGACTGTCTATTATGCTAAAGCAAACGTTTTACCAACTTGGCTTGTCTGTGTTACAAGCAATTAGGTCTTCGATTGTGACCTTGTACCTGTGTTGTCTATTTCTTCCAATTTAGAATTTCAAGCAAGTTGTTTTGAATACATTTTGAAGCTTTCTCATGGCTTGAAAAATTGCAGGCCTCTCCCAGTGTACCACCGGCATTTGGTGGGCGCAAGCGTACAGGTATACAACTCTTCCACTCTTTTCATCTCAGTAGCGTCCCAATGCCTTGTTTTGGATTTTTTAAACACCGTGTTTGCGAACCTGCATGTTCTGCAGTTGCAGAAGGCAGCAAAGATATTGGACTCAGGAGCTGCCAGAGCCACGCGATTCTTGTGGCGGTACCCAACAGCTCGGCTAATCTTTTTATTCTATCTGGTAAGAATAGGCAGCAGGTGTTGCAATCGCCATGTTTCCAGACTCTTTTAAGGGTTGAGAAAAATCATGTAATGACCCATAACAGTAACACACATTGTGCTGCGCAGGTGTTCGTACATTTCTTCATGATGTATTTATTGCATCGCCTTCAGGTATCGACGTCGTGATTTTTTTAACTCCTCACCTCACTGATTTTCCATTGCTGTAAGCGTCGCCATTTGCTAACCGTGTGTCCCTCGCAATGCTAACAGGCGCAAGCTGACGATCTCTCGGCTAGAGAAGTCGCGGAGTCGATGGGCCTTACCGATCCCAACTTGCAGTTACATGCCCGGCGCTGACCACCACCCAACGCTGTGGACATGCCTGTGTATTGTGCCTCTGTATATCGTCCCAAAAGGAAAAGAAAGAAAAAACATTAGGATGGTAGAGTACAAGAGTTGGGTTGCCATTTTCAGACATATTTGCAGCAAAGCTGAAGCTTTGTTGTGGAATGGGCGACTTTCCATTTATTTCTTCTCGAACCATTTTCCTACCTTTTTCCCCTCTTGGTGGTGAAATCTAATTAGAGGTTTTTGCTGGGTGAAATACAGAGTACAGACTTGGTTTTGTGTACATGATGAGCTAGAAATAGATGTAATTGTACATCAAACATGCTGACAAAAGAGGTGGGGAAAGTGAAGAACAAATTTTATTTGAATAGATGAATGGACACAATTCATATTTTTTTTAATGATTTTTCATATGTTGTCACTCAAATTGAATGATCGAACAATCTTAACTTTGAATTGAGATAGTTTAACTTATATTTAATATGCAACTTAGATTTTTTTTTTCTTTTGGAAATGGTGTATAACTATAACGTGTGTATTAAAAATGTGTGCATACTAATACCATCTTCATCCCCGCAATTAATAAACAATTTCTAAAGTCGTCGTTACTGCCATATCACGACATTCGACATTTATCTCATTCAATATTTTTCAACCCCAAATATCCCGAAAATTAATAAGCAATTCCCAGCATTGGGTCTGATACAATTTCTCAATACATTATATTAGAATTGCTAAATCACAAACAAAGAAAAGATAATTGAAAAAGAAAAAGAAATCATAGGTGACAATGCAAAGATAATTGAAAAAGAAAAAGAAATCATAGGTGGCATTGCAAGTCAAGTTTTTAATTTAGCAATCTTGTCAATTGAGAAAGTTCTATTGCATCCTTTGCCATGCCCATGGCCAATCAAGATGCCACCTAACTTCAACAATTGCTACATGAGAGCAATGGATTAGTGATGGCAATAGGGGCAGGCATGTATCTCAATACTCATGCTATATCCCAGTCTATTGCGGGGCGGGGGAGTAATATTCGCACGGGTACGTGGCGGAGCGGGTCGCTCTACTCTTGTATGTTATTTGAAAAAAATGAACGCAAAATTTTACTTTTTACGATAAAACGAAGAGGAAAACACTTTATGAATGAAAAATAGTGATAATAGAATAGATAATTGAGTGTAACTTGTTGAAAGATCAAGTCTAATTAGTTGAAGAAAAGTCAAAGTAGGAGAAACATGAATAGCAACTTAAGAATTTGAGATATGATGAGCCAATAACTGGGCGGGCGCGGCATGACGAGTCAAAAGTAGATACTCATGCACTGTCCATGCTACTGCGGGTCGGGTAATATCAGGCCCATCGTGGACCAGGTCGGGTAATATCCGAAGGGACGGATTCAAATTGCCATCACTAATGGAGATGGTCTAACAATGTGTTGATTTTAAGAATTCATTGTTTGGAAAAAAAACATAAAAGAATGCATTAATTTTACATTTTCTTAAAGCTTTGATTAATCATTAAATTAACTATCAATACCAAATCACACAAAAAAGTGAATTTCAGTATGTATAATATTCTGTACATTAGTATTACATAATGTATTCTCTATACATACATTATGTGACTAAATCAAATTAAAAACATTGTATTCTGCAAGATACATGCATACTCTAGAATGCATACTCTAGAATACAACATTAGAAGAAGAAAAAAATTCGTACTAAATCTAACAACACGATAACATATATCAAATATTATATTTTACAATACAACAAATTATAACTGAACCACTAAATATCGCCCTAGTTTAACTTTCTCGTCCTAAGAAATTATTACATAATAACGATCCGACAACAAAATTTACACAACCTCCCTCTTTCAAAATGGTCGACATCCTCCCCCAACCACCGCAACCCAATCTGTCGCCGCACATATCCTTCCTTCAAACCCGTCGATATCCTCCGCTTGCCACCGTCCGTCAACCGTTTTGGCGGCCGCATCCACCGCCACCGATTATTCTACCCCAGGCCGACCGTGTTTAATTAGGCCCATTTGGAAAATAGAAACATCAAAGCCCAGAATTTGTTCGGTACCCAAACCGACTCGGCCCGGTTCGCCTGTCAAAGCCCAAAAGCCCAACAAACAAACGATTTGTTGTCTTCCTCCTCAAGCCATCGATTAATTCTCCAGCTTTCTTACCAAAGTTTCACAATCAATTTCTATTACCACGACCTTGCTTGCATCTCGCTACTCTCTGATTCTGCACTTTCAGGTAATCATGAACCCTAGCATGTAGCACTTTGGATTGATCTCGTCCTTCCTCCATCTGATTGTTATTGAAGCAGTGGTTATTTCGCTCCTTCCATAAAAAACCCTAAAAATTGCACTGAATCTCTGCAATTTGTCATCAGGGAATTCTTCAAAACAGTCGTCTTCTCTAGACTGCAGCCTCCAAATCCTGCTTCCCCAGCTGCACTCACGAAGAAGGGCTTGTTCAGGAGTCTCCAACAAAGGGGCAACCCGGTCCAGCTTTTTTTGGATTTACCTGCCAGCCGGCTTCCAACAGGTAAAAGCAATTCTGGCTAATTCTCCATAGAAAGTGCTTAACTTTGGGTTGGATCTTGAAGCTCCATAGCTTTCACCAGAACCGAGTCATGCTTGACGACGTGTGTTTTTTGAACTATTTTGTCTTGAATTGATGAGTACCTTGTAGAGTTTATACCCTGATTTAACTTTGTAGTCCCCTCTTGGGGTCAATGTCCAGATCCTTTCATCTTGTTTCAGAAGGATTATGCAATGGTATCTTAGGAATATAAGTTTGGTCTTCTTCTGAGAAGAGAGAGTGAATCAGATCATGATTCCATGAGCACTCTTCCCTGTTAATTAAGTCCGAAACACTTAGACTAAGACTAGGTTCACCCCCGATTGGATCTTGAACCGGGCAGAAACCCTCCCTGTTGGGGATCCATTTGTCTTCCCAAACTCTAATTTGAGACCCTCCATCTTAAACCTTCCTGTAACAAATATTTGGCTCCCATTAAGCTTCTCCAAACAAAGCTTGCAATGTATCCTATCTCTTCCTTTATATATGTACTTTGTAGTTTAATTATGGGAAATAAGAAGAATATTAAGAAAAGTCTCCCAACCCTAATCTCTCTATCCGCTCAATTCTCGTTCTCAATCCCTCTAAGGCCTAGGCTGATTACCTATCTTTCTCTTCTTCTTTCCCAAATTCCAATCTCAAATCCCTAATTCTGTTCGTATACTATAAACCCTAATCACCAAATATCAAACCCGATAGGAACTTTGTTCCTATCAGGTTAGCTCTGATTTTGTTAAATTAATCTGCTGCCCGGATTCTTCCTCATAGACTTTCAATATTTCCTTAAGTTTCACACTCTCTTCCCTTGATGATCCGACAAAAACAATGCTATCATCCGCAAAGTGGAGGTGTGGTACTTGCGGTGCTCTCTTGCTAATCTTGATCCCATGTATTTTCATGGTTACTTCGGCTGACTTAAGTAGAGCAGAGAAACCTTCTGTACATAGTAGAAACAAGTATGGCGACAAAGGGTCTCCCTGTCGGAGTCCCCTAGATGGAGCAAGTTCACAAGTTCTGTGTCCATTCACCATTACAGAATAAGATACAGTAGGTATACACATCATGATCAGCTCTATCCACCTCTCTTCAAACCTCATCTTCCAAGTCACTTTCTCAAGGAAACCCCATTCCACCTTGTCATAAGCTTTGGCCATATCTTATATCTAGCTTAGCTGCAAAAAATCCTCTTTTGACATTGCCATATCTTGTCATATGAACATTCAAACGCCATTATGATGTTATCCGTTATCATCCGCCCCGGCACGAATGCACTCTGTGTTTCTGAAATAATCTTTGGCAGCTTTCTTGATTGGCTTTAATTGCGTGAAAAAAAAATGTCTGGTTCTTCCCGGAGGAAATTATCAGTGGTTCTTGCTTTGCCTGATTGCTTTACTTTCTTCTGGTGGTTGCAACTTGAGAGTTCTCGAGTTATTGTTTATGAACACACTTACACTGGTTTGTTAGTGGTGGGAAATCTTATGTGCAACTTAAGTAGTCACTACACTTGAATTCAGCCTACTTATCGGGTTTTCACTAGTAGATTGCAAGTGAACATCATCTGTGTTGAGAATCAATGCGTTGAATAGGGCATTGCCTCTGTGGCTGGATAAGGCAGGTTAGAAACGCTGAAAGATTGTAATCGACGAAGGGGAATCAATTTTTTGATTGGTGATTGGATTGCTAAAAGGTGTATGGAATCGTTACTCTATTATGTACACTGCCTGGCTCTTTTGTAGCTTCAGTGAATCCCTTGCACTTAAAACAGCATTCAGTTAGTCAAGCTTACTCCATGTCATCAAAAGTCTTTAAGTGTTTATGATACTGCTATGGTTAAAAATTTGGTGCATTTTCATTTAGAATTGCTCAAACGTACCCGATTGCTTACCTGAAAATATGGCCTTTTAAAGTTAAATTTTCTGTGCAACCAGAAATTCCTCTTTTAGGACTTTCTATTCACCTATGTGCTTCTTTGACTATATTATAACTGAGAACACAGCATCCTGCAACTGCTAACTGGAATTTGTTGTTGATTTGGCTGACCACAAATTTGACAGGTTGTGATCAAGAAAATGGAGTCAACAAATTCTGAAGAAGAAAAGTACAATGAATTTATGAAAAAGGTGGAGCGGACTGTTTACATCGACACACTCCCACCACAAGCTAATGAATCAGTGCTGAAAACTGGGTTGGATCAGTTTGGCGATGTCGAGAATGTAAGCTTCATTCCGAACTACATGGATCCCATGAACAGCATGCGGTGTGCATTGGTCGAGATGAAAGACCCGAATCAAGCGAAAAACGTCATTCAAACGCTGACCAATTCCCCGTTCATGATTGCTGGCATGCCAAGGCCAGTGAGGGTGCTTCCTGCTGAGCTGGAGATGTTTGATGACCGTCCAAGAAAGCCCGGCAGGAAAATAACATTCAAGTGGTTGGAAGCAGACGACCCGGACTTTAAGGTCGCGAAAGACATGAAGCGTGCTGTCGTAAGGCATGCTACTGAAGCTGCATTAGCCCATAAGGTACAGCTTGTTGCACTTGGAAGAAGCCCTCGTTGTCTTTCCCTTCTTTTTCTTTTCATGGTCTAGTCTATAATAGGTCGATTTGATCTGTAGTTTTCCTAAATGCGGTTTTTTCTCTCTTTCTTTTTTTGCTTTCTCCAGCAACATCTGGAGGAAGAAGAGAAGCTGCACAAACAGCAAGTGGAGATCCTGAAAGCAAATTACAATAAGTACGAGGTGGCCGATGGTGTGATAAGCGACGGGACAGCTCAGCGTGTGGCGAAGAGATACGGTATGAGAGTTGCAGATGAGTGATATGGACAGGACAGGGATATTGAAAAAGAAAAACCACCTACAAAGTCAGTCATAAACCAAGACGATCAGATGACATTTCACTGTCCATTTTCACCAAGTGCCTGCAACGTTTCAACAGACAACAATAACTTTGCTTAAGCAAACAGACTCCGCCTAGCAGCAACCATCCTCTTCCCCACCATTTTCAATCCATATAATGCCCCGAACCAAAGGAGAGGAAACCCAATGTGAACCGAAGAAAGAAGAAGAAAATGAATCTCCAGTTCATGAATCCTGATGTGTTTCAGCCGGAACGGGGATCTGAAGGAAGCATCCATCTCACCTTCTTCAAGTGCCTCACATGGCAGGTGGAACAAACGCTCAATCCTTCCTCCTGCCTTTACCATTACTTCTGTGACAGCAAGTACCCCGGCAATTACCCGGTCTACGTCGATATCCTCGTCTTCCTGCTCGCAACAGCTTCCTTCCTGGTGACCCTAATCGTCATGACGATGGAGGTGCTGTCAGGAAGCAACAGCAACGAGGTATGTCGATCCAGAAGATACTTGCTGCCGTCTGGTCCAATCCTCCTTCCCGCCATCCTCCTGACGCTCGGCAAAGGCTACAGAATCCATACAATACTCCCCGTTTCGAGCATTGGCCCCGCGATCCTCCTCCTGCTCCAGGTTTCCTCCCTCACATTCGACACCGGAATCGACAGGGATGCAAGATACGCCTTCTTTGAAGCGTCCACGGTGTCTGGAATTCTGCACGCCAGTCTGTACTTGGATTCCGTCATCATGCCTTACTATACTGGGTTTGATGCCCTGGTGGGCTCCGAGTTCTCCGGTGGGTGTCCCTCCTGCATTTGTCGAGAGGAACCTCTGGTCGTCGGGGGAAGGCTTGTCAGCTACAGGGGTTGGTCGCCGACGACATTCCTCGTTGCTGGAGCTCTGTGTTGCAGGATCGTATGCAGGGTGAATGCCATGAGTGGCAAGAGCAAGACCATGGCGGTGAAGTCTTGGCTGGAATGGTTGAGTTGGGTTATGATAATGAGGGATTGTGTTGTGCTAGCGGTTAACAGTCCACCTGCTGCTGCAAGTTCGATTTCACCGGCTGTGGGAATCGGAGGTGTAGTTCTGTTGGTATGTCTTCATGTGGTGAAGAAGACTGCTGCGCTAATTAGGACGGGGGATCATTTCATTCATACAACCACAATTTCTTTGACTTCTGTGTAACGCCACAGACATATAGATCTGCAACTTTTTTTTGAAGTTGTTTCTTCCTCCCAACGTAGACAGCGAAATGTATAGAGTTGTTTCTGTGTTTCTCCATTGTACAACTTAAACGACGTCATTCGCTAATCTTAGATTCTAATTTTTATTTTTTTATATTTAATATTTTGGAATTTCTAATACTCTGGAGCAAGGTTGTGGAACCGCTCGTTGATCTCTTTTGATTTTGACCTGGCGAGAAAAAACGAGTCATAGACACTTGTAAATCGACCCGCTGCAAGGTTACTGTGTTGGAGATCACACAACATCATTTTTTTACCTTGGCTTTGTGAAATGGGATTCTTTTCTGGTTTTCTCATTCGTTTAACCCTATTTTTAAAATTCCGAGTCGAACATTTGTATACTAATGATATATATACCCGGTCAGAAAAAACGAGTTATACGATTCCCATAGGTTGACCTGTTGCAAGGTTACTGTGTTGGAGATCACACAACATCATTTTCCCTCTTGGCCATGTGAAATACGACTCTTTTCCGGTATTTGTTTCGTCTAATCCTAATCTTGAAAATTCGGAGGTGGGTCTTCTCTGTGCAGAGCTACGGGCCCAAGCCCAGTCTTTCCAACGGATTGGGTGGAAATATGCAGGCTGGGAAAAAACAAACTGGCCCATTTGATGGCCCATGTGGAATGAAAACCTTGCTCCTAACCCTGGTCTTGTTTTGTCAACACGTGTGACGTGACAGTTACTACTATTCACTATTCGGTATTCAAAAAGTAGGCTGGTAATTTGGTCCAGGACTGTTTGGTTTTACCCGAAACCGGACCGTATAACTTGGATCGGGATCGGACTGGGATCGGATAGCAAACAATCCAATCTCATATTAGTGATTAGATTTGAGGTAAAAAAATCCGGATAAAGACCCCAACACTCAAATCCCCACAAGCTCAATCTAAAATCAAAATCAAATTGGGACCTGAACTGGTCAAGACCGGACCGGATCAAGACCGGAGTGTATCCAATCCAATCTTTGGTCCTTATATTCCCGAAAAGACCGGACCGAAACCGAATCAATTTGGTCCAATTTAACCGGATCGGACCGTATAGCCACCCTACCAAAAAGGACGACACCGTCTAGTCACTTCAACTGATGCGCAGAGAGAGAATCCGCGCGCCGAGCAGAAAATCAAACTTTCCCCAAAATCCAAAAAGAAAAAAAGGGGAGAAATAGGGAATTGATCCATGAGATCATCACTCTTCTTCGCAGTAATTATTATGCAGCAATCTCAACTCCCTTCCTCCACCGCTCCAGAATCTCCCTCTCCCCCTCTTCCTCGCCATCGCCGCCGCAACCGCCGACTCTCCGATCAGCTTCGCCGCCGGATTCTATGGCGGACGCCCTGCCGCCCACCGTGGAGGCGCTCATCCACCTAATCTGCCTTGTGCACAAACAGCCTCCTCTCCCGTTCACGACGAGGCGGCAGCTCGCTCGGTTGGGCGAAATTGAGTCCATGGCCATCCTCCGCGAAATCGACACTCGGGGAGTTAGTAAGACTTTCGACGATTCCGTTCAGATGATCCTCCGAGGGAAGTCGCCGTCGCAGTCGCAGTCCCCGTCGACAGCTCCACTGTATTCTTCTTCCTCTTCTACATTTACATCCCCGCAGCGGCAGCAGCAGCAGCTCAGTGGTAGCCCTAAACCCACGTGGCTAATGATGCATACTCGAGGTAATTTTTTTTTTTTTTGTTTTCTTTCCCCTGAAGAAGGAAGCTACCTGGGTTAGTAGTTACGGCCTTTTTCTCTGAATTTCACTTGCTCTGATTGTGATGCCCAGTTGGTCACTTCAGTCAATCTTCTGCTTCTACGCCAGTGAAGCGCCTTCGTCTGTCTCCACCGACGTCACCGCCGCAGCAGCTTGCTCGTAGCCTTTCTCCCACGCTGCTAATGACGGATGCTCGAGGTATTTCCCCGACTGCTTCTCGTAGTTAACGGCCCTTTCTCTGAATGTTTTCTTTTCCCCCCTGATGGCCAGATGGTGACTTGGATCTTCAATGGGTCGTTCGTCGTAAACTGGAGGACGATTTCCGTGATCCTCCGGCCGCTACCATGGAGCATCTGAAGGAGCTTGAATTTAGGAAGGCATTTCTCATATTGAGCTACCTGAGAGGGTTAGTCGTTGGTGCATTGGCCTTTGTTTCTCTTTAAATGATAAAATCACATGTTGCTTGTTGAGTTAATGTAGAGTAGAGATTGTTTGTCTATTCGCATCCTCCTTGGACAGGAAGAAGTTGAAAGACTATATGAATATGACGGCCGATCAAATCAGAGAGCTACGGAGTTTACCGATGAGAAAATTCGAGGAACTAGTTTGGAGTGCCATTGGCATGCCATGTATCGGGGATGAAACACAACGGATAAAGGTAAACGACGGGGAGAGGAAAAGAAAACTCACAAGTGAGGTTGGGATGTGGTTGGAGATGGTTAGTTCTCTGTAAATGTTGGCTAATCAGTTTCCCTTGTTTCTATTACCTGTGTCGTGCAGAGTGATGATTGGAACCCCAGGCGGCCTCATGTGTACCAATGCACTGTGGACCATAACCACCATGACAATTATGATACTGGGTTGAGTTATGAGTTCAAGGTTGGAACTTTTTCCTGGAAATGTGCACAGGCAAATGTGATATCAACTGTCTTTTGCTGCATGTGATTTTGATTCAAGTGAGTAGCTGCCACACTTGGGTACAGCTACGAATGCCATGACTACTTTTACTCCGTAACAATATGCTATACTTTCTTGTTATATGTGTGTGCGCTACTTTTTGGGTAAAGTTAGAGGTACTTGGTCAAGGAATATTTACTGCTATAGGTTTATTTGTTTCTCTCAGGGTCCTTACTTTACCAACATGAGAAATTTCCTGCATGCTACTCTGGGGGATGAGAATGTTTTGCTGGTCAAGTTCAGTGACAAGGGGAACAAAGATAAAAGCATACCAAAGTGCAATGATCGTTGTTATGCCAAGTATGCGACAGATATCATTAAAGATGGGATTCATGTTGGTCCGCATCGTTTCCATTTTTTCGGTGGGTACATATATTTCATATTTGAGCAAGATTTCTCCTCTTGTTATGTCTACCTACAATGCTTAAGAGTGTGCTTAATGTTACCTTTTGGTGTAAACGGAAAATAGGTTGGTTGCCGACTTAGTTGCTTTTCTTGTGTTCCATTGATAAATACGGTATTCTAAAGAGTATGAATTCGATAATGACTGGGTGAACTGCAGCTATATGCCTATTGACTTCAGTACATAGTTCCTTGGCTTTTAAGTTTCACCTGATGTAAGAGATTTTGGTTTTCCTCTGCTGTGACAACCATATGGTAGATTTAGGATAAGCATTGTTGACATATATTTTGCGTTTCCACTTGATCTCTTTCCTCCCAACAACAGAATTGCTTACTGTGATATGCTTGGAAGTGAAATTAGTACAACGCTTTCTACCAGCAGTCAGCATTTCACACTTAATGGCTTATGTTTTTGTTCTTTTCTGTTAGACTGTTACTATTGCCTGCTGTTGGACTTAAATTTGGTGTCTCCTTGGTTGCTACCCAACTTCGTTTCTCCTTAACAGAATCTAGCTATTAAAATTCAACAGTGTTCAAAGACGGACAGAAAGAGGAAAAGAAGAAAGATTCAACTACATCACCAGTGAAGTGTTATTTTATCCGCTTAGATGGCAATATGAAATTCAAGTCGATTCGTGAAGCTAGATCTTTCTTTATGCATCTAGACTCTTTGCCAAATTTATCCAAGTACATGGCTCGGTTAGTACAGTCGAGCACGACCTCCCCTCCCCTCGTCATTCCCTTCTCTGATAGCGTTTTTTGAGAACCTATTGTTCACTGTTGCATGCAGGTTTTCTCTCATTTTGTCAAAGACCATAAAACTGGATGTGGATCTAGCAGATGTGTTTGTTGATAGGGCCGATGACATTCTTTGCAGCGTAGTGCCTGAAATTATGTTTTCTATCAGTTCGTTAGAGAATAAATGATTTAATAAGGATTATCGACCTCCTTTCGATGGAGCTCAGGACCATTCTGCCATTTATTTTAATGCAGGATGAAGAAGGTAAGATTGTGTATGATAAGAAAGGCAAGCCGCTCATATATACAGATGGAACTGGGTTCATATCAGAGGATTTAGCACGGTTGTGCCCAATTGTAACTCAAGGGAGGTGTCTGGACAGTGACATTGGGGAGGTTTGTACCTGATTGCTGTCAACAGTAGACCATGTATGCTATAATCAAAGCAACAGCCTGTATCTCAAGTTTGTGTTTGCTGAATAAAATTCTCTGTTTTTTATATTGATAATAAAGTAGAAACTATTGGTAATTTGATACGGTATTAAATTTCATTTTCAATTACAGATTTACTGGAGAAAAAACTCTAATCTAAAATTCAATGTTAATTTAGCTACAATGTGCATGACAATTGACTGCTGGGTTCCAGAACCTATTCTGTCCATGGTGCTATGCCTCTCATGATCCTATTTGTTTCCACATTTCATGTACTGACCTTGTTTTTGGGGATATTTTTGTTTGCATTATAATCGTGGATTTCTCTGGATCAGAATCGTGAAGTGAACTTCTTAGGATCTCGCCCCAGGGAACCTGTAAGCACCTTTTTAACTAGCTAGTTTTTATGTTTATGCACCAGTCCAAATGACACTTAATCATTCTCCGCATATGGTTGTTTTTTGTCTTGAAGCCCTTGCTTATGCAGCTGCGCCTTTTTCACAAAGGAAAAGCTATAAAGGGAACTCTGCTTCTTAATAAGAAGGTAATTTGGTAGTTATGGAAATTCATACAATTTTTTTCTTCTTCATTTGTGGCTAAATAGTGGCTGATTTTCATTTTTCAAGCAAAGGTTTAATCACTAAAATTTAAGCTGGAAAAACAACTCTAACAAACAAACTACCCAAATTTAATTTTTTGAATTGTTTATTGTGAACCTCACAAATTAAATGTTAAAAGAACATCACTTATAATATTTTCATTTCTAATTTTCGTCCCTCTAGCTATTTTGTGGTGGAATATTGATCAAATGTTGGTCTCATTGCTATCTTTTTTGTAGCTTTCTCCTAAAACCATTGTCTTTCGCCAATCCATGGTTAAAGTTGATGCGGATCTAAATCTGTCACATAAGGCTACTGCAAACTCAATGGAGATAGTTAACACAAGGTACTTTGGGAAGTTATTGCTGCTTTGCTTTAAAGTGTGTAGTATTTTTTTCTTCTTATAAGAGTGATATATGTTACTTTTTTAGCTAGGTACTATTGAAGGGATTTGAACCTGGGACCTCCAGGTTCAAAGCTAGTGGTATTACCACTAGAACAACCCTTGTTCGTTAGAGTGTGTAGTATTTTACCTACCAAACTTCCGTTGTAATTTCTTTTGGGTTGGAAGAAACAGGAGCAACCGGGAACTTATCACATTTAATTTGATACCCTAATGAGTCCTAGAGGAGCGAAAGGGAAAGTACCAGCATCAAGGTGGTCTATGAAGTGAAACTTCTGTTGTAGTTTAGCAGCTACTTAAGGTTGCTACTCCTGGTTTTGAATGTAGATGATTATTATTATCATTATTGATGAGAATATATTATTAGAGTCCCGACATGTAAGGACTGTATATGTCCAAATATGTGGATGTTTCTTGTAAAAAAATCAGTTGCCCAGAAATGGATAAGCTTGCCCTTGCTATTGATCTGGCCTAAAGTACTGCACAGTTTACTGTAAATGAAAGGAGAGTGATAAGTTAATATTGAGGTAATAATTTAAAGTGAGAAATTGACTTATCCAGGAAGTCTGGCAAGACAGAGAATGTCCTGGAACCACTGGTAATTTTTATATTCCTGGTCATATATTGGCTTTAGAAGGAAACTATCCTGGGAAATCTGTCTGAATATATTCTTTCTACTGATAAGTTTCTGTGGCTTAAGGTATATGACAGAATCTGATATTAAGACCTATTTTACAGCCGTCGCCCAAAGCCTGCAGAGCTTTCAAGAAACTTGATTGCCCTGCTCAGCTATGGAGGTGTTCCAAAGGACTTCTTCATGGATCTCGTGGGTAAAGCCTTAGATGATGCTCTTGTTTTCAAAAGGCGTGCTGCTGCTCGAGGTGGGTTTCCTCCTAAAGCATATTGCAGTGATAATTTACTAGTCCTGGAGCAGTGATGGTAAATCTGTTTACACAAATTGGCTTTCACTCATTATTATCCCATACTTTTGTATCTGGAACTATTTTCAGGAAGATTTTCGTGTCTCAAAATTTTGAATGACTTCTGTGCATATTCCTAAGGGGCAGCTAATAACTTTTATTGCTTCCCTTAGTGCCTGTTTTCCCAGTTGTTTGTTGGTAAATCAATTGACCGTCTTATTAACTCTGAAGTTTAATTTTCAACTAATTTTGTTTACCCAGCTGCAACTTTTCCTTATGAGAAGGAAATGCTTTTATCTGGGATTCCATTTGAAGAATCATACCTGAAGTTTCGTTTGCCCAACTTGATGACTGACGAGAAGAAAAGGTTGAGAGGAGGTAAAATTCCTTTGCCCGAGTCATATTATTTAATGGGGACAACTGATCCCTCCGGAGTTTTGAAGAATGGTGAAGTTTGCATAATCTTGTGAGTACACAATTTACTTCCTTTTCACTTCTATTATTGCTTTTAGTTTTGCTAAGTTTTCCGGTATGTGTTGACATGCAAGAGACATGGAGTCGGTTTCACAATGAGTTTGGGAATGCTGGTGCGACAGATGACAAAGAGGCTCCACTGATAAACAGTGTGAAGTCAAAAGTCGTTAACTCGTGAACTATACTATGATTCACTCAAGTTTGTGCAGTATGGCGATGGTAGTTTAGCTCTTATAGTTGATAGCTTGTTGCAGGTTTAGTCCTCAAATTATACCTCAAATACAAATTGAAGTTGCTGCAACACATGTTTGCCCGTTTTTCTATGATTCCCATGAAGGGTTTTTTGAACATGATGGCCATAAAGCTGGTTATGTGCTTGTTTACTTTCTACCATGTTACATTATATGCTACGCGGTATACTAAATTTTCAGAATGATTGGGTGTCACGTTGTAGTATTTGCTCAAATTTTTACAAAATAACAACTGGTTGATGAAGGATTTATCAAGTAATCTGCTAATTCTAGAATCCTTCATTTTTGTTTGTACAATGTAGAGATAATGGACAGGTTTCCGGAAAGGTGTTAGTATATAGGAACCCAGGATTGCATTTTGGTGATATCCATATTTTAGAGGCTGTCTATCTGAAGGAAATGGAAGGTTACGTGGGCAGTTCCAAATTTGCTATCTTCTTCCCTATTCATGGACCAAGGTCCTTGGCAGATGAGATGGCTGGTGGTGACTATGACGGTGACATGTTTTTTGTGTCGAGAAATCCTCAGGTTAGTTTTCTGCTTGACCTATGAAAAGTTTAATTTATTCAAATCAGTATCTTTTAAGGCAAAGCTGTAATTGTTGACTGGTGAGCGGCTTATGCCGAGAATGTTATGCTGTAGAGATGATAACGTGATTGTTGCTCGTGCATTGATTTTCATTATATGCCCCATAAGCTCCTATATTTGATCGTAAGTGTGTGCGATATATGTATCCATCCTATACTAAGCTGCTGGCTCATAGTCTGCCTTATGCTCTTACCCTAGAAAGAAGTTGTTTGTCCAGATATATGCTAAAATCTATGTTGATTCCATGCTACACTATATGATATCTCTTTTAACATCTCTATACGTGTCTTTGATTTGGGAGCCATTAGCAATGTGAGGGGTTATGTAAGATGACTCGTACGCTGCACTTTTGTTTCAGCTGCTGGAGAGTTTTCTTCAAAGTGAACCATGGGAAAGTTCTTCTCTGTCTGCGTCTCAATGTGAAAAGCCAAGCGAAATTCCGAGCAAAATGTCTGATGAGCTGTTGGAGACTGAGCTTTTCAAACTATTTTTAGCAACACGATTTAATGCAAGGTATCCATTTACTGTCAGTGTTCGATATGTGTTGCTCTTATCTCGTTTGAAGCTTTTTAGGTTTTCTCATCTTAGTTCTCCGCCGAAAGGTCACCTTTTGACGTCATGACCACTGAAACAATTGCCCTTCTGCAACGATTTTGTGGTTCAAGTGATGTGTCATTTCTAATCGACAATGGTGTCCTCAGATTTGATAAAGGAAAGGTGGTAATGTTTCTTCTCAGTTCCACTGCAGGGATGGCTGCTGAAAGCTGGCTGGCAATGATGGACCGGCTTTTAATAGCGGAATTTGATGGTACAATTGACGTGAACAAGTGTGCTTTGAAGAAGAATATCCTGAGCGTGATTGATATATATTACGACGCTCTAGATGCACCAAAAAGTGGAGCAAAGGTTAGTATATTCTTCATTCCCATTGGTCTTATTTGTGTGATAGTGTTGTTCTCCGAAAAAACAACAGTTTGTTACGTATCGTCGTTAAATGCCGCAATTGTGATCTTGACGTAAGGATATAACACTCCGAGGAAAAGTATTATCTATTTAGGGAACCAATGATTTTTGTTATGGAGTTGAACTCGGCATTTTCTCATTCACTTAGGTTGAACTTCCACCAAAGTTGAAGATGGATAGATTCCCGCACTACATGGAAAAGCCTGACTATAGGTCGTACAAGTCTACTTCGATACTGGGACTAATATATGATGAAGTGAGGAAGTTTGAAGCTAGGGATGACATGCCAATTAGTGGTAATAAGCTTTTACTTATTCTGCTAGTACCTTTCAAAGCTAAGGTCAACCAATTTTGTGCTGTTACCTGCATTCAACGATCTTTTTGACAACGTTATGGCGTAGAAATCGTGAAACTGCCTTGCTTCGCTGGACAAGTTCCTCCACATCTCATCGAGAAGTGGGAGAAAGAGTATAGCCTCTACAGGATTGAGATGGCAAGATGTTGCAGCAAAGAAGTTGGGAAAAATATAGCTGCCGATGAAATCAATGAGAAATACAGAAAGGTGATACAGTTTTGAGCTTTCATTTTTATCAATGATCGAAACTCTGTTTGTTCAAATTGATAAAAGTACTTTCCGTTCCTCCTTTCGATAGCCACATAATGGCTTTCCATTCCTCCTTGTTGCTATTGGCTAGACTCTTGTTTGTCCAAATTCTATGTTCTTTTCGATTCTGTTTTTACGTAAAATCACATTTTTTGACAACCATGCTATCATCTCAACTTCAGATCTTCTATGGCCCCACTGGGGACTTCTGTACGAGCGAGAAGAAGCAGGAAGAATTGTTCGACGAGGCTCGAGCAATATATCAGGTTGTTTACGAGTATGCCGAGCAAAGGAGACGCTCGGTGGCAAATGACCCCGAGAAGGTAAGGAAAGCCATTAACTTATGTGCCTTCGCATGGAAAGTAGCAGGCTCGGCTCTCTGTGCATTGTACATGTCGAGTCGCGGCGAGAAGCCCTTGCTGTGCTCCGAGTCCGCTTTCAAGGAAATGTTTGGACAAACCAACAACTCCGCCAAGTAAGTTGCCTATGCGCGGAGGCTCGTGTATGTATGTAGCTATGTATAATCGTTTAGAACTCTTGTAGAAGCACCGTATCTTGGCTGCACTAATGTATCTGCTAATGTAGTGCTGCTGAGCATGTCAACTGGTTCGTTCAAGTTTAGTTTTAGTGATTGATCAATCTAATCAAGAGAAACAGATGTTAGTTGTACGTGAGTTATTGCCGCAGCCTTAAGGCTGTGGGCGTATAATGTATTATACAAAGAACTCATGTATTTTACAGGTTGGATGTAAGAATCTATGGGGGTCTGGTTCACATGAACAACTTTTGTAACCTCATCATGGTATACTCATGGATTAGCCGGTTCCTATTTGGAAGGATGCAATATCTTAACTGTCGTAGTTTCTACTCCTGCTAATAGTTTAGCCCATTCTTTGTTGTTACTATGGGGTATAATTTGTTTGGTTTACAGGAATTTTGATATTGTCAAACGAGGACTCACATAATTGGATGATGGTTGGCACGTGGTACTTCGCGAGTAAAGCTAAACTACACTATTTTTCGTTCAACTCATGCATCACAATATTTTTCGCATCCATTACAATATTCATGTAAATACATCTACTACCACTACATATATGGTAATATTTTTTATTTTTACAATTTTATGTAGTAAATCACCCCACGGCCAAAGCATTTCAACCACATAACCAATGTAGTAAAAAAAACGTTGTCTTAAAATACAAACATGCATGTTTTATGACTCTAACTAGACAAAACGCTTTAGTTTTTACACAAAAACGTATTGCATGTAAAAAGTAAAAACGTTCAAAAAGTGGTAAAAACGCTAAAAACAGTAAACACGAGTTTCTAATCCGTTTTGTACGTTTCTAGTTGAAGGATTTTCAACCAATTTCACACCCTCTCTCCAGTATTGTCTACCAATAAGCCAGCGGTTACAACATTAATCCCTATGGTCAAATCGACCATCAAATAGTCTTGAACCTGTCCTTAAAGTTTGGGCCAATCCAACGGTTGATTTTTCCGAAATCCTCTCTAAAATGAACCGCCCAGCTACAGGATCACATCCTATCTGAACAACAATATTTCTCGACTAACCAAAGATCATAAAAATGATCCGAATGGTCAGAACAGATCGCATAAAGTATGGAACGCGTCCTCTAAATTTGAGGACGATCGAGCGGCTGGTGCTTTTGGAATCCCCCCCTCGAACTCACTGACTTGCTGCAAAACCAAAAATTATGCAAATCCTCTATTCTCTCATCATTTTTTCTTCTTCTTTCCTTCCCAATTCCCCGCACCAATTTCCCGTCAATTTTATGGTTCCTTCAAGGTTTGTTGTTAATTCATAATTTAAATCTCATTCAAATATTGGGATGATGTCACTTTTATGCGAGGATGACATATGCATTTTCAAAAGGGATTACTTTATTGTTTGATGTGCGGTTGAAGTGATTAACATTTACAAATAATTTGATTTCTCTCTTTCAATGGATGAAGAACCTCGTAATAAAATAAGTCTCAGTAATCTTGTTAATTTGACGTCTAGATTGAAACAAGGTGGCTGATAATGGGGTGTAGGTGTTAATTGATTATACTTTTTTATGAATGAATCATTATTTCCTTATTGCATTGTTGGTTTAGCTGTACGTTTGCTCCACCATTACAAATTTGTAGATTATTTGCATGAGTACTCACATTTTTAAATGAGACATTTAGTTTGCTGAAAATTAATTAGATCATACACAAAAACTTGATTTTGGTCCTCTAAATTAATTTTAGCATGAAAGAAAAGAAAATCGAAATCGAATTTGAACCGAACCGATTCTGTCTCAATTCGATCTTGTTTCGGAACGAATAGAGATGCCCACCCCTACCTAGCCTAGTTATTCTGCTAACTTGAAGATTCGTTAGTATATACTAACTAATATCCAAAATGTATGGACTAATATCCAAGTCTGCTGAGTATCTAGATAGCACAGACTAGTATTCAAAACATCACAAAATAGTATCCATATAGCAGATACCAACTAATATTCACAATCAACCAACTAGTATTCAATATGGACACTCTTATGTGTTATCTAGATACTCTTATGTGTTATCTGGATATTAATTATGTGATGTATGGATACTATTTTGTGTTGTCTAGATATTAGTTTGTGAATTTGGGATAATAGTAGTTGATTCATGGTGGATATCAGTTAGCAAACTTTGAATACTAGTCTGTGCTCTCTGATTACTTTAGTACTTGGATACTAATTCATATATTTTGAATATCAATTAGTATCTACTATCTACTAACAAATCTTCAGGTTAGCATATTAACTTTGGGAATTGATAAACGTCGTCTTTAAAATTACTATTGATCGTCTAAAAAATAACAAAGTTACACTTTAACCTTTTGTCATCTTTAGCAAATAAACATCACTTTAACTAAAAAAATGAAAAACACTCAATTTCCCACACTCTCGAATTCATTGTTGACATTCTCGAGTCGTAATCGTTGGGAATACGTCCGAATCATGAGTAGCGGCTCTGACGAGGTAAAAACTCGATATTTTTTCAAAAAAAACCCAAAATCCCTAAACCGAAGCCAATTTTCAGTTGTACCATGGCTCAACCTAAGGCAATTTTCGGTTGTACCATGGACCAACCGAAAATTGCCTTAGGTTGAGCCATGGTACAACTGAAAATTGGCTTCGTTGAGGGGTTTCGGAATTTTTTTGGATTTGTTTGGTTTATATCAATAATTTCCTATTCTTTTACTACGATTTATGGTTCGGTCCATAAGATAATTTGTTGGATTTTGGTTTATATTTTTTTAGATTTGTGGAAGGAGAGGGGTTGTTTGTTTTGTGTTTGATTTTGAAATTCAAAATGAACAATTCGGTAAATTACATATTAAGTTAGGACGATGGTTAGTAATTTTTAGGACGACCTTTAACCATTCAGTTAACTTTCCCCACCCCTACCAATCACCACTCCTCATCCGTCGGAGAAAGGGAGACAATGAGCGGGAGAATCAAACTTAAAATAAAAAAATATAAACAAATCGGGAAATTGCGCCGTGGAAATTAATTCCTGCCAAATGCCATCACTCTTCAGTCCAATCACCATTCCAGCAATAAAAGCGACGAGCCGGACAGTAAAACTCCAACTCTCCGATCACCTTCCATGGCGAGCTCTCCTCAGCAGCAAGTTCCCCTCCCCGAAGCCGTGGAGGCGCTCGTGGCCAAAATCCGCAACGAGCAGCACCAGCCTGCGCTCGGACTCGATACGAGGCGGCTGCTGGCCGGAGTCCCCGAACAAGTTTCCATCGAAGTTCTCAGCCAGATTCGCGGTCACGATATTAAGAAATCGTTCGACGGCTTCATCATCTACTTGCTCCGGCAAAAGTCGCAGTCGCCGTCGCCTACGAAACGCCTCTGCGTTCCTTCGTCGACGTTCCAAACCCCGACTCCGTCGCCGCCGCCGCCGCAGCAGCAGCAGTTCGCTAGCCCTACTCCGTCGGGGCGCATGACGGAATATCGAGGTAAATTTTGTCAGTACTGTGGAGAGTAGCTGTTGCTTGATTGATTCTGAATTTTTGCTCATACGCTGTCTGTTAAGAATCCTTTTTTGATTTTCTAATTGTGATTGCCAGTCGGTCAGTCGAGTCCTCAACCGTTCGTTCCTCGTGGAATGGAATGCCGATTACAGTATCCTCCGGCTTCGAATGGAGGATCAGCTGCGCCGATGGAGGTTCTGAGGGGGTTGGAATTTAGGCAGGCGTTTCTCATCTTGAGCTATCTCGGGGAGTGAGTTACCGGCGTGCTTTTATCTTCCTGTTTTTTCCCCTTCCAAATGTCGATTTCTGCATTTGCATGTCGGGTTTAATTAGCGAGTCTCCTCTCGTTCTGCGTCGTCTTTGGGCAGAGAAAAGCTGGACGAGAAAATGGCGGATCGAATCAGAGAGATGAGAGGTTGGGGTTTACCGACGACAATGAGAAGTTTCGAGGAGCTAGTTTGGAATGCTATTGGCAAGCACTGCCTTAGGGATGAGAAGCAATGCAGGATAAAGGTAAAACCGTTGGAAGTTAAGGAAAGGAAACTGTCTGTGACTGAGAAATGGCTACTTTCTCTGTCTTCCAAATTTGGCTAATTGGTTTGTCTCCCCTGGTTTCTATTCTATTTCCTCTTGTTGTGCAGAATGTTGATTGGGATCCCACCAAGCCTCATGTGTACCACTGCATTGTGGCCCATACCCATTTCGATAATCGGTTAACTATCACTTTCAAGGTTGGAACTTCTTCCTGGAATTGTACACATGCAAAACATGATATCAAATGGTTTTCAAAGACTATGAAGGATGATGTTCCTTAGCTATTTTAATTGCAATTTCGAAGTATGAACGGGTTCTTTTGGCTGCCAGATTGGCTTTACATGTTCATAAATCTTTGTGATTAGGAGACCTGCCTGAGACTGGATTGGCTGCATTGTTTGCTACGTTATTCTATAGTAGCTTTGTATATGTTTTGTTTTTCTTTTCCCTCAAATCTTAGAGGTGTGCTTCTTCAAGGATGTTTACCGTTGTATGCTTATACCTTGTACACACAGGGGCCGTACGTAACCAACACGAGAAACTTCCTGCAAACAACCATGGGCGATGACAGTGTTTTGGTGGTCAAGTTTAGTGATGGGCTTACAAGAGATGGCAAGACAGAAAAGTGCAGTGAGGATTGCTATAAAAAGTTGATGGGTATCGCTAGGGATGGGATTCAAGTTGGTCCGCACCATTTCCGGTTTTTTGGTGGGTATAGAGATTTCAGTGAAATTTCGATTTTGTGCAACAACTTCTAAGCATGTTTATTTGATATTATCTATGATGTCAATGCAACATAGAACTTAGTTGCCTTCATTTTGATTCATTAAGAAAGCGACTGTCCTCAGAGCATGAGTCTGCGTTCGAATCCCACAGATGCTGGAGCCTCACCAACATGCTTTTTCGTCAAAACAAAAATAAAGACTGCATGAATTTGATAAGGGTGAAATGAATTGTAGCTAGTTAACTTTGAGGCTTAAAGTTTCCTTAACAAATGAGTTACCTGATGCAAGAGGTTTTGGTGTTGTGACTTCTGTGGCAACCATGAATGATGAATGTAGTTCACTAGAATGGATTTTCGATAGGCATTGTTCACGTGGATAGGTGCATGCATTGAATTTTACCAAAATCAGAATTGCATACTTCACCTGACCTGCTAGAAAGTGAAATTAGTGCGATGATTTCTGCAGATATTTTTTCTTATTAACCCCATTTGACACTGACAATGGCTAGTATTCTGTTCTTTCTGGAACTGCCGCTGTTGAACTTCAATTGAGTGTCTCCTGGGTTGCAATGTATTTTAGTTATTCCTTGACTGAATATACCTATTAACAGTGTTCAAAGACGGAATGAAGGAAGAAAAGAAAAAAGATCCAGCTAATTCACCTGTGAAGTGCTATTTTATCCGCATGGATGGCTATAGAAATTTCAAGTCAACTCGTGAAGCTAGGTCTTTCTTTATGCATCTAGACACTTTGCCAGATCTATCCAAGTACATGGCAAGGTTAGTACAATCGAACACGACCATCCTCTCCTTTTCATTCTCCGCTCTGTTGGTTATGATTGAATACCTGCCAGTAGCTGTTGCAATGCAGGCTTTCTCTCGTTTTGTCAAAGACCATGAAACTGGACGTGCCACTGGCAGCTGTGGATGTTAGAGTGGAAGATGACATTTCTTGCAGGGTATTACATAAAAACTTTGCTTCTACATTTCATCAGAACAACTGTTTTAATCAGGATTGCTGACTTCCTGCCAGTGGAGCTCAAGAACATGCTGCCCTTCATTTTAACGCAGGATAAAAACAATAACGACGTGCAGGATAAGAAAGGGAACCTTCTCATACATACAGATGGTACAGGGTTCATATCAGAGGATTTAGCACGACTATGCCCCAATGTATCTCAAGGGAGGTGTCTTGAAAGTTGGTTTGGAGAGGTTTGTATTATAATGTGATTACTTTGACGTTAAATAGTCCCTCATGCTAGCAGATGAAATTACTTTTGTCAATGCAACAGCTCTATATCTTACGTGTACATATATTCTTTTGCATATGGTCCTTCTCTGAGTTTCTTTATGATGAATGGACTCTTTTTTGGTTCTGTTTACAACTTGCCTCGATTAGAAGTAGAAACAGTTGGTATGTTGCTAAATTTCATTTTTATCTAAATTCACTGTTAATTTAATTCAGTTGCCATGTTCTAGGACTAGTTTGTCCTCTCTATTCCCCTTCCTATCACGATCCCTCTAGCTCCTCGTATTTCATATAATGACCTTGTGTTTGGAGTTATTGTTGTGTAATACTCTTTCCTATTGACCAGAATCAGGAAGGGAACTTCTCAGGATCTCAATGCAGGGAACCAGTAAGAGTGGACAACCTCTTTCTGTTATTAGCTTACACATGTCTCATCGTGATGTCATTTAATCAATTTTTGCATTTTTTTTTATTTTGGTTTTCAAGCCTTTGCTTATGCAGCTGCGCCTTTTTCACTATGGAATGGCTGTAAAGGGAACTCTGCTTGTTAACAAGAAGGTAACTTGATATGTATACATGATACAACTTTATCTGGCTCACTTGTGTCTACTATTGTAGGTAGCTGGTTTTGCTGATTTTTTTTTACGTGCCTACAATTCCTACTGAGTAGCCGTCATTACTTTTCACGGGTTTCTTTCAAGTTATCACCATTCTTCAAACATTATGGTTTACTTTTGATTGCAAGCATTTTGTCTTATAAATTTTACTGCCATACCCTCAATTAGATTTGCTTTGTGAAAGAGCCAGTTAAATGTTATTGGATCACTTTATCATCAGTCCACTTCTTTTAATAAAATTTTCACAGGAAAATAGTTTTAGTAAATTACTAGAACTTCCTTCGATCAAACACACTTCAAGTTCTCTTGTTTGGTACTTTAGGCAACGTCTCCTATGTCTTTCCTAGCCAAGTAGCCGAAGAAACAAAAGAAGCCTATGCATTGGTTTCTTTCTTGTTGCTTCCTTTTATACCATTTTGGTAGCAAATTTTAGGCATGTTGGACCATCATTCTTGAAATGGGAATGGTGAAAGCAGTAAAGTTGGGCAGCATGTGCTTATACTCTAATTCTGTAGACTAGTTCTGAAGTCTTGTAAGGTTTCCCCCAAAAGTGAAGTCTTGGAAGCGTCTGAATGATGATTTGTTGATGCCTTTTAGTATTTTCTCTTTTCCAAGATCTCCTTTGCATCTTCCTGGATGCTAATGTTGTGAATTGTTATCTCAACTCTTTTTCTGTCTGAATAATGTTCTAGCAGTTACTACTACTGCAGATCTAAATATATACATGATAACAACTAGGTCCTTGATCTTCCTCTAGTCATTTTCTGGGTGGATCTTCCATCTGTTGTTGATTCCAATACTATCGTTTGCAGATTGGACATAACACTATTGTTGTTCGGAAATCCATGGTTAAAGTTTATAAGGATCAAAATCTGTCAGATAATCCTACTGCAAATTCACTGGAGATAGTTAACACGAGGTAATCTACAAAGTTGTTGCCAATTTGCTTTAGCTAGTGTAGTTTCTTACCTAGCAAAACTTGGGAATTCCTATTCCTATCAAAAGTGGCAGGAACGGGACCAATTCCAATTGAATTGGTGGACCCCACTTTAAATTAATTATTTTTTATATCCATTATATTTTATGTGCCTTTCTCTCATTTCATTTCCATTGTTGTGGGAATTGTTCAAAACACAGGATTTAGTAAGGGAATTCCAAAAAACAAATTGAGAAATAGAAATGGAAAAGGAAATCCCACTATGGTCAAATGGATACACTATTGTACCTGGTATTTGAGAGAGCTACATCTGGTTCCAAATATGTTCCATACAATGTGGATGTTTCTTGATAAAAATCAAATGCCAGCACATGAAACGGCATGCCCTTGTTATTGATGTGGCCTATAGGGGTACTGCACAGTCTACACATACTTAGAGTCCGCTTATAATAAGTTGAGATGGTAATTTAAATTTATAAGTTTGACTTATCTAAGAAGCCTGTGAGGTGGAGGATATCTTGGAAGCACTGGGGCTTGCTATAGAATGTTCTTGGCTATGGATTGGCATCTGGAAGATACTGATGATGATCAGTCCGGCTTTCTTACTCAACAATCAAACTGCTACAGCTTAAATGATATGATAGAAATTTTGATTTTAAGACCTTTTATTTTACAGCCGTCGGCCAAATCCTGCTCACCTTTCAAGAAATTTGATTGCACTACTAAGCTGTGGAGGTGTTCCACAAGACTTCTTCATGGACCTCTTGAATAAAGAATTGCAAGATGCACGATCTGATGGATTCAAAAGGAGCGCTGCAGCTCGAGGTGGTTTCCTGCTGAAGCATATCAAACTTAACATTTTGGTCATTCCTTGGTCAAACAGATACACTATTGTACCTGGAAGTTCCTTTGAAAGAGTGTCCTTGCCTTGTTCGATTCAGTGTTTGGGTCTTAGTTATCATGTTGGTAATCTAATTGGCATATACTTAGTTTAATTGTTTTAAACTGGTTTTATTTCACACAGCTGCCAGCTTTCATTATGAGAAGGAAATGATTGTATCTGGGATTCCCTTTGAAGAATCATACTTGAACTTTCGTCTTCCTGCATTGATGGGTGAAGAGAACAAAAGGCTGAAAGCGGGAAAATTTCTTTTGCCTGACTCGTACTACTTAATGGGGACAGCTGATCCATCTGGAGCTTTGAAGGAGGGTGAAGTTTGCATAATATTGTGAGTATTCAACTAATGATCTTTTTTTTTTCTTACTTCTCTTATTGTTTGTGTGAGTTTACTACTGAAGTATTTAGAACTCTTGAGTTTGACACACAGTTTCTTGTTTCTGTGATGCCCATGAAGTTGTTCTTTGATAGTTTTCTTCTATCTTTTCGTGGTTATGGTATAGGTCATTAGTTGAACTATCTTTCATAACTGCTGCATGGCACTGCTAGTAGTTGTTCTACGTTTGCAAATACTAAAAGTTGCTGGTTAATAGAGAATTTATCAAGTAATTTCATAAGTAATCTATTAATTTTCTAATTCTTGATCTTGTTGGGGGAAATGTAGAGACAATGGACAGGTTTCTGGAAAGGTGTTAGTATATCGGAATCCTGGCTTGCATTTTGGTGATGTCCATATTTTAGAGGCAGTCTATCTGAAGGAAATGGAAGATTACGTAGGCAGTTCCAGATTTGGAATCTTCTTCCCTACTGATGGGCCAAGATCCTTAGCCGACGAAATGGCTAATGGTGATTATGACGGGGACATGTTTTTAGTGTCAAAATATCCTCAGGTCAGTGCTTTCTTATCTTATCAAAAGTTTACTTCTAATCAGATCTTATTATCGCTCAGCACAAAGCAGTAATTGTTGGCTATGTGAGAGGCTGAGAGCCCGCGATGCAATGTAGCAGAAATCTGATATGATTATTGCTTATGCATTGAATTCCATTACATGTTTCGCCGTTCATATGATCCTCCTTATTTTATAGTCAACTGTTGATCTCAAATTCTGATGATAACTGTGTCGGATGTTTGCATCCATCCTTACGAGTTACGAATGGGTTGGCTCATAGGTCATCGTTTGGTTTTACCTTAGATATAAATTATTCCTCCAAGCCTTTGCCATCTTTTTTCAGATGTATATTGGTTTCATTGTGGCACTTTATCTCTCCTTGAACACGCTCGCACCTGTCTTTGATTTTTGGTGTCATCAGCTTTGTGAAAGGCTGTCTAGGGTTTGAGGAGTTTGTTTGTAAACTTGTGTAATTGATCTTTGAAGCACTGTTCACTTTTGCTACAGCTGCTGGAGAGTTTCAGACAGAGTGCACCGTGGGAAGCCAATTCTTCACTGACCAAGTCTCCGAGCAAAGCACCAAGGAGCATGTCTGATGAGGAGTTAGAGAATGTGCTTTTCCACAGTTTCTTAAAAACAAGATTTCAGCCAAGGTATTTCATATATCATGTCAGGTTGCTTCCATTATAGTTCAGCCAAAACTTATTTTGTTTTACATCTGAATCTCCGGTCAAAAGATCACATTTTGTTATCATGATTACGACATATGCCTACATTGGAAGGCCATCTGGTTAATAGGCTGAACGCACCCCTTGTTGCGCTGCCCATCAGCATGGGAACAAAGAGTAGGGGGGGTCTCAGCTGTTGGTTCGATGGTGATGACATTGTCTACAAAATTGCCACTGAACTGATCCAATGGCCGAGATCATAATCCTGTGACTGGATGGTGTCAGCCTGTGCTTAAGGAGGGCCTATTTGCATTTTTGCCAAATCTATTGGGAGGATTACCATTTTTGCATCTGTTTCATGGTTAAAAGTGTCACCATTTCTATAACAGTTTTGCAAGGTGAAGAAAAATGCGTGGTGATGTTTAGAGATTCAAATTTTTGTGTTCTCTCAGTGCCACTACAGGGATGGCGGCTGAAAGCTGGCTGGCAATGATGGACCGGTTCTTAACTCTGGGATGTGGAAGTACATTTGAAGCCGAAAAGCGTGAGCTGAGGAAGAATATCCTGCAAGTGATCGACATATACTACGATGCCCTGGATGCACCGAAAAGTGGAGCTAAGGTTGGTACATTGTTCATTGATGGAAGGTAGCTTGTGGATTTTTCTTAAATTATTATCTCATGTGACTGTTTACAATTCCTTGCATTTCTCTTTATGCGGACTTCAACTCGTCTTCACTCACTTGGGTTTATCCACTCCACTGAGTCTCTTCTTACTGTAGCTCTCGCGATGATAGCTACTGAAAACTCGGAGGTCTATGTATGGAGTTTTACATCAGCAGTTCCTTATTTTCTTTCAGGTCGTACTTCCACCAGAGTTGAGAGTGGACTTGTTCCCGAACTTCATGGAAAAGGGTGAAGATAAGTCTTACAAGTCGACGTCCATCCTGGGACTAATATACGATGAAGTGACGAAGTTCGAAGATAGGGATGATGTGCCAGTTAGCGGTAATAAGCCTCTACTATATCCCTCTAGGCACTGCCAAGCTATAACTTAATCATGTTTCATTGCATGAAACTTCTTTTGGTCAATGGTGTGTGTAGAAATCGTGAAGCTTCCATGCTTTGCGGAAGAAGCTCCGCGAGAACTCCTCGAGGAGTGGAAGATGCTCTACAATGAATACAGGAAAGATATGCAAATCACTTTACAGAATGAAGCTGACAAAAACGCGGCTGCTGATGAAGTCATCGAGAAATACAAACGGGTGAGGCGATCTTGGTTCCACATTTAGATCAACGATCTCTAGAGTCTAGATTACCCTCTATGTTCAAGTTCATGGACTACTGACAGCCCCTAATCCTGCTTCCATCATATTTAACTTCAGATCTTCTACGGCCAAACGAGGGACTACTATTCGAGTGAGGCTGGGGACGTCTACAAAAGCAGAAAGAAGGAAGATTTGCCGGTCATCGAGGCTGTGGACTTCCATACGACCAAAAAGAAGAAGGAACATCTGTTCGTCGGGGCTCGAGCGTTGTATCAGGTTGTTTACGATTACGCAGAGTCGCAGAGACGCAAGGCAAGTAGCATCAAGGAACAGCAGTCCGCCATCAGGTTATGTGGGTTTGCATGGAGGGTTGCAGGCACAGCTCTGTGTGCATTGTGCATATCGAGTCGCGCTGAGAAGCCCATGCTGTGCTCGGAGTCTGCTTTCAAGGAAATGTTTGGAAGAGCTTGAAGAGATCTCTGGCAAGTAAGTATGCTATAACCTATAACCTAAATGTATAGGCTTTTGTGTATGTAATGCCTGTATTTTGATGTATTGTAATGGTAGCAGGAAGTAGAACTGCTGTAGGAGTAGGGTATTTTGGCTTAGTAAACTGATGATGTGTCTAAGCTCTAATGACGTCTAATAGCGGTCTGACTACTGAATTCATGTAAGAACACTGTGGAAGAAGAATTCATGTAATGTTAGAATACCGTATGTGGTTTGCATACTATTCTTGTTTCTAGTTAGGTGCTATTTAAGTTATTGGAACCTCCCGCTGCAAGTAAGGGTGTGCAACGGTTCGGGATCGGAACAACTTATGAGAACTGCAGTCCATTATTAAAAAGACATTTTAGGATTAAGAACTAGAAACAATCATTGCATTCGGTCCATTTAGTTCGGTTCAAATATTAATTCGATTCATTTTTTTTTTCTTCGGTAATTATAAAGTTTGTAGAATCAAAGACTGGACTATACATTATACTTAATTCAGTACAGTCTGGTCAAACACTGATTTTATCCGGTGTGATCTAATACGAACTAGACCATTGCACACCCCAAACGCAAGGGACGGGATACGGTGACAACCCCTAAGGGTGTTGTCAAATTCACAACCCACTTCATAGCCCTTCGATACGTTCTCTCTCCTGTTTCTTTTTTCTTTTTTTAAATTAATAGTTAAGATTAATGGAAGGGTAAAAATTTACCACACCCAATCATTCACCCTACCATATAAAAAGAAAAAAACCCTAACTCCTCCATCCTCCCTCTCTCTCTCCTCCCTCTCTCCTCCCTCTCTCCCGTAGCCATCACTGTCTCTCCTCCCTCTCTCGCAGAGCCCTCCGCCATCTCCACCGCCGGTGTCGGCGCCCCTCCGCCTTCAGCCACCTGTCGAGTCTTCAACCGCCATCTCGTCACCGCCGGCTCGTTGCAACGTCCGCCTCCCACCACCGCGGCACAATCATCCTCTTCCCGTCGGAGCCCTCTCGCCGCCTTTCGTCCCCCACCACTGCCGCCGTCGCAAGGTCACCCTCTTCCCCTACCTCTCTCTCCCGTCACCGACTCCCCTTTTCTAGATCTGGTTTTTTAGTGGTACCATTTTTTCTGGTAGCGTACCAGTGATAGTGGTACCTACCACTACCATAAGGTAGATGATAGTGGTAGCGTACCACTATCATCTTTTTTTTTGTGTTATTCTCTACTGGTATCGCTACCAATGCTAGTGGTAGCGCTACCAGTGCTAGTGGTACATTTATTCTCTACTGGTAACGCTACCAATGGTAGTGGTAGCGTTGTACTGGTAGCGTACCACTAGTACTGGTACATTTTTTAACGCATTGGTAGCGTACCACTAGCACTGGTATATTAATTACCAGTAGACTAATGGATTGGTACACTTTTTAACGCACTGGTACATTTTTTCAGGTTGCCGGAGGGAGTCTGTCGGAGAGAATTCGCCGGAGAAAAAGTCTGTCCGTCGATGTGGAGTGGCCGTTGGAGAAAGGAAGAGAGAGATAGATAGAGATATTAATGTATAAGATTTAAATTTCAAAAAAAATTGTATTTAATATGGATTTTTAATTCCCAATATAATTAATACACAAAAGGTAATTAATATATTTATTTTTTTCCATACCCAAAATATCCTTGATTGTGAATCTGACAACCCCCTTAGGGGTTGTCACCGTATCCCGTCTCCAAACACAATGGTATCACTTTTTCTTCCAAACATAGGCTTTGTCTTGTTTGTCGGAGGGCAACTAGTCTTAATTCGTTTCACTTTTTCTTCGTTTTCCACGGTTTTACTTGGTAAAAAGTTGATTAGGGAAGCCAAAAGTCTTAAACCCCAAGTGGGTGCCCTAATCTGTTCATTACATCATGGATGTCTCAATCCTTAACCTGTGCCTAATTGTGCACTTCTACTGTTGATTACCACTTTACCTTGGAAAAATGGGAACGTTCTGATTGCTTTCGTTTTTAATCAGTCCCCTGCCAATATTATAACAGAGAAAGGAACAAACCCAATAAACATCAATCAATTTATCCACCACCACCTTCTTCCTATTCCTAAAATCCTAATTGAGGATAAGAATTCTTAGAAATGAATTATCGCTTTCTTTATTCCTATCCCAGTCCCAGCCATTTAAAACAGGAGAAAAAAAAGGGAGACATAAAGGACAGCTAACCAACTGGCCACTTCATTAGTGTTTTAGCCGTCGGGCATGTTCATTATAGTGCTTGGACCAAGGTTGTCAACTCGCAGGTCGATCCGCGGGTTGACCCACTTTGACCCTGACTCAGTGAAAAAAACGGGCCGCACGCATTCGTCGGGTCGACTGCCACAAGGTACTGAGTTGGAGGTCAAACTGTAACGTAAATGTAATCTTAATACGGATTCCAATCAGCTCAACTCCATTGTCTATTCACAATTCCACTTCCATAAAAAAAAATGATTAAAAAAAAAACAATCCCGTTATTTAATTACAGAAAAAAAATCCCATTATGTGGAGCCTCGCACATGCAGCCCACCGGAGGCGGCGCTTCGTCCCTTCTTCCATTTCCGTCCGCGTCAAATAAAATAAAATCAACGGCTAAAAAAGCAAACAAAAAAAAGCTATTTATATTCCCGTCGTGGTTGACGACTTGACGTTTTGACCAACGCGGCAGCACCGGCGACGACCGAGTCATTCTCCCCGGCGGCCGCCAACTTTCCCCGGTTCCCCCAACACACTGCCGATCCGTTTCCCATAACGTAGTAGTCTCGCATTCACAAAGCCAAAAGGTGGTCTTTACGTTATTATAGTTTAAAACTTGTTTTTTGAAACAGTCGGTCAATTTTCATAACGCTAACGTATGGAGGACATGTTCATGATCTTCTTCGTATGTACAAAAATACGTGAATATAAGTCGTCGGTCATATATGTTCTCGTGAAAATGTACATTAGATCGTCCGTCGACTAATTAACATCCTTTGTTATATCTTCAATATACATGCAATGACTCGTTTCATTTTTATTGTCAAAACTCGATAGCCTACGATTTAATTTATGGGTTATGTTGCTTGGCACAACGTTACACATTTAAAAAAAAAATCATGCGAGTTTATATAATTTTTGCACCCGAATTAAATTGTATTCACACACATTATCTATTGTTTTGCGCAATTTTATAAATCGATCAGCTATTTTTTTTTTTTTTTTGTACTGCAATCTCTTTAATCAATCATGCAATTTCATCAACCGCCGTTCATTACTAGGCGATTCGTGTGAATCAAATTTAATCAATCATGCAATTTCATCAACCGCCGTTCATTACTAGGCGATTCGTGTGAATCAAATTTACAGTGAGATAAAGTAACTTCTCCATTATTTTTAAATAAAAAAATAGAATTTTATGGTACAACTTCTACCAAGAATCTTTTGGCTTAATTATTACACACAATTATCATTTCAATTTTGTTATAAGGATAATAAAAAGTTATTTTTATAATTTATTTTCACTGATAGACTGCCTACATGCTTTTGATCTGTAACTCTTTTTTTTTTTTTTTAAGTACCTCCTTAACCTTCATTTTGGGTCTCCAGGTCAACATTTAAATTGTGTTCATTTCTGTTTTTATAATATACCAGTGGATCAAGTTGGAGATTTTAAAGTTCTACTGTGGTAAATATTGTATACAATTACTAGTACGTACGACTCTCACATGATTCGTATTTTAGATCGAGGTCACAATATTTTCAATTCCCACTAATCATATAAATTATTATTTAATATGATTAATTTAATAAATTATCATTCCAAAGATCCAATTCTTTATTTGGTGCTTTTTTGGACTAGCTCCCGACAACCTAGATCACGACTATCCTTTCGCCAGCTCGATTCTCATCCAAAGCTCACAAATCGTAAGTTTGAGTTTTGGTAATATATAAGGGTAGTTTGGAAGTTGCGATTGTTTTGTTGAGATTGTCATTATGCGTGTATTGTTTACAATGCATCATTTTTTTTTTTAGCGGAAACAATACATGGATTATTTCTATGATGTGACAGAAACTATCACTCATTTTGAGTGAATGTTATATCTCAACTTTTAGTTATGATTGTTGAGATCGTTTTGTCTCAACTTTTAGCTGATGCGACATACACAATCACACATACCAAACGTTGTATTCTACAATGCATCAAATTCGACAATACATGTATAATATTATACATGCATTCTCAACAATACATCTATTTAACAATCGCAACTTCCAAACGACCCCATACTTTTTCTTTCTAGAATAATAATGTAATTGTAGATAGATAGATAGATGATGCACGTCAAAGGTTAACGAAATGTTCGAGTTACACGTCAAAATACTATTATACGCTGTTTGATCAGCTGGTTCACGACATTGCCACGTACGTACACAAGCGGATTCGTTATTTAGATGTAGACGTCGTCGAAAAAGATGGTTAAATTCTAAGTTTCATTATGGATGAGGGTTCATAAGAAACCTTGCAAAAATTGTAAGCTGCTGCAATTGAAAGAGTCTACGCAGTAGAAAAAGAGAAAGAGGGAAAGAAGGGTCAAATTCGTGGAACCAAGTTGTTGGGTTTTCAAATTGATAATGACAGCAAGACATTTCTTTCTTTCTTTCCCTTTTGAATAATCTGCTTTTCCAATAATGCCGCGGGTGGGGACTGGAGGAGCTTGTGCTTATAAAAACCCCAACCCGTCTGCATGATTTCTTCCATCCAATCCCATTCCGTTTCGTCAAACAACTTCTTCCTTCCTGACTTGCTCTTTGACTCTTCCAACCTCCGATCGCCGCCACCTCCGTCAATCGTTTCCGCTGCATCAAATGGAGAGCACAATGAACGAGCTCGGCAGCAACGCCGCCTCCGTCCTCGACATCGACCCCAAGACCTCCGTCGGCGGCGGCGTTGAGGACGTCTACGGCGAGGACTTCGCCACCGAGGACCAGCTCATCACTCCCTGGACTGTCTCCGTCGCCAGGTTACTTCTTGCTCTCTCTGAAGCTTAACTTCGCTTAGTCCTGCTCGCTCTCTTTTGATTTCCTTTGTTCCCTGCAAGTTCGGGCTGATCGCCGGTTAGGTTACTGATCTGAAATATCAAATATATGCGCCTTTTGCTCCCTGCAAGTTGACGATCAGCTGTCGATCTCTGTTTTTTTTTTTTTTTTTTTTTTGCGCTTTCTTTTCGTGAATCGGAGTGTCGGCTCGTTAGTCGTTATTGAACCGGAGATTTAATTTCTTTCTCGCATATACGCCAAATTTGAATTCCTCCGTTGATTTCGGGAACACCTTTGATCTGTGATCTCGCAGCATGAAAATGGAGTTCAATTAATTAAGTTCTGTGGCGTGATGCTGGAGATTGTGTGGTTGCTGAAATTTTTTGTTGTTTGGATTTGTATGATTTTTGCAGTGGATACTCGCTACTGAGAGATCCTCGCCATAACAAGGGGCTGGCCTTCACCGAGAAGGAGAGAGATGCTCACTACTTGTCCGGCCTTCTGCCGCCGGTGGTTCTCTCGCAGCAGCTTCAGGAGAAGAAACTGATGAACTCTATTCGACAGTATCAGCTACCGATCCAGAAGTACATGGCTATGATGGAACTCGAGGTAGTTTTTTTTTTCTTTTCTGGTTGTTCTATTCCCTGTAGTGTGGCTTCAAATTGAAATACGCTCATACGGATTGGTATGCGCGATTAACAGGAGAGGAACGAAAGGCTGTTCTATAAGCTTTTGATCGACAATGTGGAGGAATTGCTTCCAGTTGTCTACACTCCGACAGTCGGGGAAGCTTGCCAGAAGTACGGCAGCATTTTCAGGCGCCCGCAGGGTTTATACATCAGCTTGAAAGAGAAGTATGGACATTATGATCCATTTGTGTGAATAAGTGATATGGTTATGCTAGTTGAATCTTTATGTTCCTTAACGAAAATGTGATTGATTGGCTTGTTCAGGGGGAGAGTTCTTGATGTGTTGAAGAACTGGCCTGAGAGGAGCATTCAAGTCATCGTCGTGACCGATGGTGAAAGGATTTTGGGGCTCGGAGATCTTGGATGTCAGGTTAGTTTCAGTACTGAGAATTAGCAGGTTGGAGCACATAAAAGCGTTTTGTTTAATTTGCTTTGTATGCAAGTGAAATCTGATGAATGGTGAACTTTGTGACAGGGGATGGGTATTCCTGTTGGAAAATTGTCTCTTTACACCGCGCTTGGAGGAATTCGCCCTTCTGCAGTAAGAATTTTTCAGAAATTATACCCTATTTATGGTTGATTGGAGCTGTGCTATTGTAAACACAAATGTACTATACTTCTTTGGTAGCTAATTGAGAATGTCTATTGTTTGTAGTGTTTACCTATTACCATTGATGTTGGAACAAACAATGAGAAATTGCTGAATGATGAATTCTACATTGGACTTAAACAGAGGAGGGCTACTGGCCAGGTACAGTACACTCCCTTGATTAGAATTCAAGTCTGGAGTTTCTTGGCTATGGATTAGCTAATGCCTCTGTGTAACTCTTGCTTTCAGGAATATTCTGAACTTCTTCATGAGTTCATGTCAGCCGTAAAGCAGTGCTACGGAGAAAAAGTTCTTATTCAGGTTTGTAACCATACCTTATTCGAAAATTGTCAGTCCAAATTTCTTATATATTTCCCTTGATGTATGCTAAATATCTGCAACATTCTTCAGTTTGAAGATTTTGCCAACCACAACGCTTTCGAACTGCTTGCAAAGTACAGGACAAGTCACCTTGTCTTCAATGATGATATCCAGGTTTGGCTTCTCCCAACAACTTTTCGGTTAATTTAGTATTGTCTTTACATTTTCTTATGCTGCAGCTTAACATCTTACCTCCTGATTGTTGCAGGGGACAGCCTCTGTGGTTCTTTCTGGAGTTGTTTCAGCATTGAAGGTGCTTGGTGGCTCCCTCGCTGATCACAAGTTCCTCTTCCTGGGTGCCGGAGAAGTAAGATTAATCAATGATTCTGAGAACCGGCATGCTTTTTATCAGTCCTAACCAGAAGTGCTTACCTGTTTTTACATTGTAATTTTGCAGGCTGGAACCGGCATAGCTGAGCTTATAGCTCTCGAGATGTCAAAGCGAGTATGTCACTACTGTTTATACCTTCCCGTGGTCTCTTTTTTGGTTATTATGCTATCTAACATTGCACTAGTGAAGTTTCACTCACTGGGATAATTGTGCCCTTTTCCAGACAAATACTCCTTTGGAAGAGTGCCGCAAAAGGATCTACTTGGTGGACTCAAAGGTGAGTTGGGAAATGCCAACTCTCAAGATTGCCTGCAACTTAATCAATCAGCAAACTGAGAATTTTGCTTAATCCAAATCCACTCTTTTTTTTCCTGACAGGGTTTAATCGTGAAATCCCGCTTCGAATCACTTCAACACTTCAAGCAGCCATGGGCACATGATCATGAGCCTGTCAAGACACTCTTGGAAGCTGTCAATGTATGAAAACGAATATCTTCGTTGAGAAAAAATCAGTTCAACTTTTTCATCCTTTTCCAGCAATTCTCAGATTTTATTTTCTGATTATCCAGGCACTCAAACCAACGGTTCTGATTGGAGCATCAGGAATGGGCAAAACATTCACAAAGGAAGTTGTTGAAGCCATGTCTTCCTTCAATGAGGTATTTTGATCTCTCATATTAGACTGCCTGTTGAATCTGCAACAATATGATCAATAATCAACCAGTACAAAATCCTTGACTGCTTCCATTTTGAACCATGTACAGAGACCTCTCATCATGGCTCTCTCCAACCCAACTTCACAAGCCGAGTGTACTGCTGAAGAAGCATACTCCTGGAGTAAGGTAAACAAATTATAAAAGAAGAAACAGGGGAAGTTATTACAGTTCTGCATCTTTGTTCAGCATGATAACTAACGTGCCTTCATGTTACTCAACAGGGCAAAGCCATTTTCGCTAGCGGGAGTCCATTCGATCCCGTCGAATACGAGGGCAAAGTTTTCGTCCCCGGCCAGGTTAGTTAATTACTACTTAGTTTGGTTCTTGATGTTCATAAAATCATCCAAAGTACCGAGCTGACGTTCTTCTTTTCGGTACGTGAATGTTCAGGGAAACAACGCATACATCTTCCCCGGATTCGGGCTGGGAGTGGTCATGTCCGGCGCCATTCGCGTCCACGACGACATGCTCCTCGCAGCTTGTAAGTAGTGCTTGACATATCTAACATACAAACATATGGGTTGATTGATGAGTCTTCCTATAAAAGCACTGACTGCTATGGTTTTGCTTATTCCTTTTTTGTGTGGTTACAGCCGAGGCATTGGCAGAGCAAGTGACTGATGCCGAGTACGAGAAGGGGCTGATCTACCCGCCTTTCTCCAAGATCAGGAAGATCTCGGCCGAGATCGCTGCTAAGGTCGCCGCCAAGGCTTACGAGCTTGGACTGGCCAGCAGGCTCCCCCGTCCCGCGAACCTGGTGAAGTATGCGGAGAGCTGCATGTACAGCCCTGTCTACAGGAACTACCGTTGAAAACCAAACACTCCCCCAGCCCCAGCGCTTGTTTTGAAAGCCACCAACGAATCCCTGCTCTGCTGCTGCTTCTGCCTTGTGGAGCACGCAATAAAATAATAAAGAGGAATTTCTTCCTCGTCTTCTTCTTCTCATAATTTATTTGGTTTTTGTTTCCTTGTTGTATCGATTAGTCTGCCTTTATTCATTGTGTATTAGGAGTCGTTTGCTTTTTCTTTTGTCTGTATATTCAGAATGAGAGAAATCCGAACTTATGAGTGCGTTTTTTCACCCCCACAATTACTGAAAGTCTGAGACCATATTCAAGCATCAAATTCTGCATAAACAAAGCTGAAATGAAATGATAGAACCAGCAAACCAACAAGATCGAAGCTTTTGAGGGATTTTCTAGCAATGACCTCGACGGAACAGGATCAATGTTCACCTTTCGAGATTCAGAATAGCGAGAAATGCATTCAGCTCAGTGAAAGAAAAATCCAGAAAGCCGATCATTTGTGTTAGTGTTGTGGTATATGATACAGGATTGAACCTCTTCCAATAACTCGAGTTATTGGGATCAACTGGTTTTTGACATGGTATCAGAGCTTTCTGTGACCGAGAGGTCTTGTGTTTGATTCCCGGTGACCCCCATTTGTTAAGCACATAGTATTCTTGTCTTCAGACTTGTGCAAACTTCAAGCCCTCGTGAGCAGTGGCGGAGCCAGAAAATTGGCCAAGGGAGTGCTTCTTCATGTCATGAAAAAGTCAACTATATAATAGAAAAGTCAACTCTAAACGAAAATATGAAAATCAACTTCATTATATGACTAATTCAGTCTATGTACTTAATTTGGAGATGAAATTGAGTATAACAAACACACAAACCTAACCCTAAATGAACACAAATAATAAAATTTTCAAGTAATTGAAATTAAAACTTAGATTTTACTTTGTTGTTAAAGATTGATGATGTCAAACAAAGTAATTTTGTGTTGCTGGCTTGTTGCTCCCCTACCCTGCTCACGATTGAAAAGAGAAGGATTTTTGGAGGTGAAGGACGGAGAACGAAAGTCTGGAGCCTAGAAATAGTTTGGATTTGTTGTGTAGGAGCCGGAAATATGGGTGGTGGGTGGAGGTTCGGCGAGCTTGGAGCCGGAGATGGAGAGCTTGGGGGCTGGAGGATGGATAGCTTGGAGGTTGGGCGAGCTCGGCTTGCAACTCGCAGCGCCTCTGCTACCGCTGGGTGGAGGAAGAACGAAATTGTAACTGGGGATTGCTGGGATAGACGATTAGAGTTTTGCGTTTTGATATTAGGACAGATAATTAACATTGATATAATTAAACATGTATGTATTACAAATGAAAAACTCTTAGTCGAGATGGTAAAGATTTCTCATTGTCAACCACTAGATTAGTTGTTCGATCCTTGCTTCCTACTACATATATTGGATTTTTTCCCGTCCCAAAGCCAAGGGGGGTGCATGCACCCCCCTCAAGTGTGCACAGCTCCGCCACTGCTCGTGAGTGGCTTTCGTTTGAGAGAGCATGTTAGTGTTGTGGTATATGATCCAGGATTAAATCTCTCCCAATAATTTGAAGTGATTGGAAGTTACAGGGAAAATGCAGCAGGGAGGGGAAGAACAGAGATGGCCCGTTCTCCGGAGAAGCTTTCTAGGTTCTGAATTCACATGCAGTCAAATATCATCGGACGCATCATCTCGTCAATTTATCTTTCTCGACAATTTATCGCGGATTAAAGGGAATATGCCGCTATCATGTTATCATCTTCTTTGTTCTTCCAAGTTCTCTGTACTCTTTTGAGTTTTGACTACCAACTAGGACGATAAAATGGACAATTCACTACCCTCTGGTTCTGCCGCTGCGCTGCGTTTTGTTGCCTGGGGCCTCCCAAACCCTAAAAACCCTACCCAGGCCAGCGACCCGCCCCCTCTGCTCTTTTCGTTTTTTACGAGACCCGCCGCGCCTGACCTCTCTCCAGCTCTCCTCTTCTCGTCTTCCTCTCCTTCTGCTGGCGGCGACGGCGACGACGAGCGCGCTTCCCCAGCCATCACCGACTCTCGTCTCGGCCTTCCCTCGCCGACGCCCGACGCGACGCAGTCGCCAGCATTCCCAGTTCCCATTCCTCTCCTCCGCGGCTCCGCCACATTCCGGCTTCCCCGCCGCCGCCAGGCCGCCCCGCCATCTCCTCGCCGTCCTGCCGTCCTCGCCTCTTGCCGTCTGCCGTCCTTGGAGCATTGAGGTAAGAATTGGTTTCCCGTTTCCCTGCTGTGGCCTGTGTGTTGAATTATGATTTTACCCACCCGAGCTGTGTGTTTGAGGAATAGGAATTTATGAATGTTGATATGTTGATTATGTGAATTATGATTTACGAGTGCTGTGTGTTTGCCTGTTTGATAATCAGAGCAAGAAAGGAAGGGCATTTTTTAATATGCTTGATGAGAGTTGATGTTGATTCATGAATCATTAGTGTTGACCCTTTGATGCAGTTTTGGTGCCATAATTCTCTGGCCGTTTCAATGAAATCAATATATGTCTGTTCGTTGCCATGTTGGTTGAAATCCATTCTGCTTGTTGCAGATACATGGCTCAATACGATTTCAAGAAGATCACTGTCGTCCCAACTGGGAACGACTTGATCGACATCGTTCTCTCTCGCACTCAGCGCCAGACCCCTACGGTGATCCACAAGGGGAATGCAATTTCCCGCGTCCGCCAGTTCTACATGCGAAAGGTGAAGTTCACCGAAACCAACTTCACTGATAAGCTCTCGAAAACCATTGAGGATTTCCCTCGGGTAGAAGATATCCATCCCTTTTACGGCGACCTCCTTCACGTCCTCTACAACAAGGATCACTACAAACTCGCACTTGGGCAGCTCAACACAGCAAGAAATCTCATCAAGAGGATACGCGAAGACTATGTGAAGCTCTTGAAATATGGCGACTCGCTCTACCGGTGCAAGTCATTGAAGCGTGCAGCACTTGGCCGAATGTGTACTGTGACCAAGCGCATTGGGCCGAGCTTGGCTTACCTCGAACATGTCAGGCAGCACATGGCGAGGCTTCCCTCGATCAACACGGGCGCTCCAACGATCTTGATTTGTGGGTGCCCCAATGTTGGGAAGAGCTCTTTCTTGAACAAGATCACCAGGGCTGATGTGGAGGTCCAGCCATATGCTTTCACCACGAAATCGCTCTTTGTGGGGCATACGGACTACAAGTACCTGAGGTATCAGGTGATCGATACACCGGGGCTCTTGGACAGGCCTCTTGAGGATAGGAACATCATCGAGATGTGCAGCGTTACAGCTCTCGTGAATCTCCATGCTGCTATCTTGTTCTTCTTGGACCTATCGGGCTCGTGTGGCTACAGCATCTCTCAACAAGCAGCATTATTCCACAGCATCAAGATGATGTTCAGGAACAACCCTGTGCTCATTGTCTGCAACAAAACAGATTTGCAGACCCTGGAAGGACTGAGTGGAGAAGACCTGAAGCTTGTCATGGAGATGAAATCCGCAGCACTGAAGACTATCCCTGGTCAAGGAGGTGAAGCTGCTAATGACCAGGATGTGCTCCTGACCATGAGCACGATAACCGACGAAGGCGTGATGGCAGTAAAGAATGCAGCTTGCCAGAGGCTGCTGGATCAGCGATCGGAGCGTAAGATGAAATCCAAGAAGATGCCTACCGTGTTGAATCGCTTCCATGTAGCAATGCCAAAGCCGCGTGACCAAAAGGAGAGGCCAGTCTGCATACCCCAAGCGGTTTTGGAAGCCAGAGCAGAAGAGGCAGCACACGAGGAGAGAAAAACCGAGAAGGATATCGAAAATGAGAATGGTGGTGCTGGTGTGTACTCTGCCAGCTTGAGGAAGCACTACATTCTAGCGGATGACGATTGGAAGCTGGACATATTGCCCGAGTTCCTCGATGGCCATAATGTGTATGATTTCATTGATCCGGATATCTTGCAGAGGGTTGAGGAGCTGGAACGTGAAGAAACAGCAGTAGAGGAAGATGGTGGTGACTTTGAGATGGAGGATGAAGATTTTACTGCCGAGGCTGAAAAAGACCTGCAAGAAATCAGGAAGAGGAAGAAGCTGTTGATCCAAAAGCATAGGATCAAGAAGAGCACTGCAGAAAGTCGGCCAACTGTGCCTAGGAAATTTGACAAGGACAGGAAGTTCACTACTGAGAGAATGGGAAGGCAGCTGTCAAGCTTGGGGATCGATCCTTCTCGTGCTATCGAACGTGCTAGGAGCAGGTCTGTCTCCAGGAAAGGAAGGAAGAGAGAGAGGTCTGTTGGTGGGGATGGTGAGGATGAAATGGAGATCGATGGTGGTTTGGATAACAAGAAGAAGATGAGGCTGAGATCGAGGTCGATGTCGAGGTCTAGATCAGTGTTGTCTCAGCGGTCTCTTGGGGAGGTTGTACCTGGAGAAGGGTTCAAGGACTCTGCTCAGAAGATGAAAGCTGTTACAATGGCCAGGAATGCTACCAAGAAGAGGAACAAGGATGCTCGGCGTGGTGAGGCAGATAGAGTTATCCCGACGCTTAGACCGAAGCACCTGTTCTCTGGGAAGCGCTCCATCGGGAAAACAGATCGAAGATAATAATAGGTATTTAGAGGTTTGCAGGCTGCACATTCTAGTTCCTAGAATGTTTTCTTCTTCTATCTGGTTAGCTTTTATGTTGCTGTTTTCTCTTGACCGATGATATATGTGCATGGCTTTTCTAATCTTGCAGGAAGGGTATGGATTCGGCTTGCTGTTTGAGTTTAACTATCATTTTGCTGCTGATTCTGGCCTGGCGTTATTAGGTGGTATATATAGAGGTGCTTATTCATTTTGTCTTCTCTTTTCTGCTGAGAAATTGTTCTGGGAGTGAGGCTCTATCTATTTAGATTAGACATGGTCCTGTTGGTATTACGTTAAAACTTTATGGGAAGCAGGGGAGATTTTGGGTAAACTATGTTCTCTGAATTAAAGAATTGTTCGTGGGTTATGTTATGAAGTCGTTCTTCTGTTTCCCCTTGGTTCACTATCTTTACTTGAACACTTTGAAGGCAATAACTTTCTATGTACACACTAAACCATTCGAATGCAATCCCAAAACTCCTCAATATATCTCTTCGATAATTACATGCAAAGAAAGTAGGCAGCGGATTGCTACACTCACTACTGCACCAAAACAAAGAAATGAAACAAAGCTGTTCCTTTTTCTTTCACATGACCAGTTGAGTACCGAGTAGAGATATCGAGCGAACGAATTAACTATGAAGAGCCAGAGGATTGATTTGGGAAGCTTATGGTTCAGCTTTAACTA
This sequence comes from Linum trigynum, assembly GCA_964030455.1. NCBI lineage: Eukaryota > Viridiplantae > Streptophyta > Magnoliopsida > Malpighiales > Linaceae > Linum > Linum trigynum. The sequence goes on along the minus strand of OZ034822.1, from coordinate 41,906,840 downwards.
AAGTGACTGCGTAGTATACACTTGTACAACAAGTAACATTGTCTGGTAGGGCATGACTCGGGAGCTTCTTCTGCAGCCGAGCTCTGGCCTACAGGCAACAAACTTGCCTTTCTTATTCTCCAGTAAGATGAGAGGGATATGACTATATGAGGAGTGCTAGTTTTATGGACAGAAAGCAAGTCAGGTATGTTGTTGCTTCTGGTTATAAACGCTCAAATCGGCATGAGTATCCTTGTACCGTTGGCTCAGGTATGTGCTGCATGTGATTGGCGGAAACCTGCATATCATCATCAGTTTGGTTTTCACAGCGTTAGAAGAACGAAACCCATCTAGAGCAGGGCACAAGTTTAATCGATGGTTGAAACGATGAAAATCTTGCTATCTTCAGACTACCCTAAACTTGATCCATTAAGGGATGCAGACATATCACTATCTACAGAGGAGGAACGGATTTTGTCTTCCGTTATCAAACCCCTTTGCATTGTTTTGTCTTGTAGAAAGATGGAGTTGTTAACTTACTTGGGAGGATTCTTCTCTGATTTACATGTAGGCAAGCATTCGACAAGACAATCATGACTTGGTTCGGCAAAGTATGCAATCTGCAATCACAGTGACCATTTCATGAATTTATTTAGAAGAGCAGCCAGAATGGCAGTATGTTTTTCACATACCATCAACCAAATTGCGAAAAGGGAAAGAAAAAACACTGAAGTACAACATATAAAGAGAAGGCTTACGGAATATCTCTCTTGACCATTTCCTAGAACTCTATGTAATGTGGATCTGCAGAGCCAAAAATGGTTAACAAAGGGCGAAAAGTTACGATTAGAATGCATCAACAAGATAATGTCAGGAAGTTATGAACTCCACTGGTTTGCTTCATGGATATACAAGCAATGTACGGTAGAAATATGCTCTCCATCAATTGATTGCCAAATCTATTTCAGTTTACACTCTACAGTTGTCACAGGGAATGCTATTGCGACTGACAAATTTATGAAATGCAGCAAAGCCTGAGATACAAGAATTTACTTGAAAATGCAGTTGCTCCACCTCTCCAACATGTCACCAAGATTCACAACGAAAGCTCTGTTCAACATGAAAGGAAAATATAGCAGTATCATCAACCAACTGCAAGTCCTACAATGTCATAACCAACCACAGAAGTAGGCTAGTCCAACAAACTATCAGCATCAATAAACAGACACGAACTCACCCTTGCATTGGTGCAACATATTCCCACACTTGAGGTTGAGCATCCTTATTCTTGCATATCTGCAGGAAGTTCAAATCAATACCGACTAACCTCACAAACCAGTTCGATTCACTGGTAAGGTATCTCAAATTAACTCGAATTCGTACTTGAAGGCCATAGACGTCATCTGTGGCTAGAAGGGTAATCAAACCATAGTCAGAATGGGCTCCAGCTCCATATAATCCCTTTGAGGGATCGGACACCTGACCTGAACCATCACGAGGCTAATAAGTGACAAAATAACATAAAAAAGGAAAGAAAAACTATTGAAGAATGTACGAATCAGTTAAGTGATCATCCAATGGTGGGATCAACACAGCAATAAGTAGCCATAAACCTCATTACCTCCATAATGCAGCAGTCTCATTACTGCAATGGGGTGACCAAGCATCTCGGGTTTATCAAAGAAATCAGCTTCTAGATCAAGCGCAAGAGCTATGATTCTCGCAACTGCTCTTGCTACCTCTCTATATCGGCAAACGAAAAACAAACCACAGCATATGAGAATCATATAGTCAGGCCCAAAAGTTCATTCCAACGAGCAAGATCTTCAGAGAAATGACAAAACTTACAGAGCTTGCTGGTGGAACTTCTCCATTGTTTCTCTCCAACCGGGCAAAACCTCTATTGACAAGACACCAGTTTAAAATTCAAAGGGGGAAACAAGAGGTAAACAATGGCAAGAACTTGGGTTGAAAAGAACCTGATGATGGCCAAACATTGGGCCCATAAAATGGTTTCTCTGCTTCAGGATCATCTTCAGGGACTTCTACTCCAATGTAATACCCTTCCTTATAATCTCCTACTAACAAATAATCCAAAACAGACATCATTTGCTTCCCCATCCTCAAATCATCATTCAAAACAGAATCTTTTTCAGGAAAACAACAAATCGAAGAGAACAAAACAAAACAACAAACAGCCTACTAACCATGAACTTGATTCTCAGGATCCAATAGCTCGTCCAGCTCCGGAGTGTACCCTCGATGCTTCTCGTTCCTCAACACCTTCATCTTTTCCTTGGCCGGCAATTCAAAGAACTTCTTGCTCTGAGCAAACACCTCCGCCATGAATTCCTGGCTTATCCCGTGATTCACCACGTAGAAAAACCCACAATCCAAGCACGCCTGTTTCAATTAAAAAAAAAAAGCACACCCATTGAAGGATGAACATAAACCCGAAAGAACCCAGAAAAGTCCCAACGCGATGCGGAAGAAGGAAAAAAAAAACACAAAAAAAGGAACCTGTTTGAGCAACGAAACCGAATTTTGAGTGTCCGGGCTGGAGAGATCGATGCAGTTCAACACGGAGAAGCGATTCTCGGCGGTAGGAGCGGCGGCGGCGCCATTTCTTCCCTGGTGCTGCTGATTCTCCATGGATGTGGAAAAGTTTGCGTTTTTCCTCCGTTTTCTATTCGATTTCTATTTTGTGGCGACTAATGAGAGCAGCCGTCGTTTAAATAGGGAAAATTCAGCGTCAGCAGTCAATAGATTCCCGACGTCGGTGTCGCTGCGCATAATAAAACAACAGCCATGCCCATTCACCATAAATGAAAAGGGAAAGGATATGTACCTGAAATTTTGCAGTCTTTCCCAATTAAGGACAGTCTTCTCAGCTGGATTGTTCGATGCTTTGAGGACCATCCATGCTGGAAATTTGTATTTGTGGCTATGTTTGTTCTTGGAATTTCTCCTGGCTGTGCTCTTACTGTCGCGTAAAGCAGCCCAGACCCGCTGATCGGCCCATTATTACCGGCCGCCGAATCGGGGCCCGTCTCTTGCAATTTCAGCCTGTCGTGCCTAAATCGAGAGCATCGGTTCCTGGCCCAGCGACTTAGCCATGAATTTGGGCATGTGCAATTGTTTAATCCATACCGGACGGTATTGGGACCAAATGTGCCTAATATAAAATGGTTTTGGTACCTGTCATATGAATTTTAAAAATACTGAAAAAAACGAGCAAAATTGACATTTGGAATCGACCGAATACATTGATGATCCATTCCTTAATTCTAAAATATGATTTACTATTCGATAACGGTTCTTGGTGATCTCGCCCGATCCGTTTTGTACTAGACCAGACCGTTGTATACGGCCCAGGTCATGGGTTTTACTTCGTAAACCTAGCACGAGAACATAATTAAGATCATGCTATGAGATAATTGCTCTAACCTGTGCAGTCTTTAGTAGTCGGCCTTAATGTTGTGGTGTTCAACCCTCTGTTATCTTGGTCACTGCCACCAGCATAGTTGTCATTTCCTTGATCTTGATTCGAAGGTGATAAGTATTTTTTAAACAGTTGAATTATTTTCACCCGAATATTATCATTTGAATGTGTCTGATATCCGCGATGTTTTTTCAAGTCGTACATTATGACATCATAAAATTTCATTTCGGTTCATCTTTGTCTGTATTTTCTATTTTAACCCCCCCCCCCCCCCCCCCCCCCCCCCCCCCCCCCCTCATTTTCTCAAGCTTTCCGATTTTGGTTAAGGCTACAAATTGAAATTCCTTTCTCCATTAGGAATTGGGCCTTTTTTTTTTTTTTTTTGCAACCCCATTATGATGCTCGGATGTAGTAACTAGTAAATAATGTTCAAATCCCATAACAGGTCAAGACTTTTCTACCAATTAAAAATATATTATATTGTTAGTTTAACTAGTTTTATGCTGGACTGATGGGTAGTATACTTCTTTTGTTTATTTTTATTAGAGTTATTATTTTTCAATGGTTATTGTCTTTTACTTCTTTTATATCTATTTATCTGTATATTATTCAAGTTTCGCCTAATAGGAGGCTCGTTCCACTTAATGTGTGTTTGACCAGGATCAACAATATTGTCGAAAAATATGAGTTGCAACTTCATTTTCAGTTGGAAGACCATATTCACGATCATCTTATCTTCGATTGACCAAGAGTTTTTACCTCATAGTTGTACATGAACTTTCATTATTTTAATCTTTAATACATTTAAATATTTAGACTAAATATTACAAGCATATAACATTTTCTTCAACTCGGCCACAACCACTTTGACTTGGTGAACTTTATGGAATCAAAAGGTAAACAAAACCACCAAAATCGAACACTTGGCCATCACTAAAACGTGAACCATAACTAGGGGTGGCATTTCGGTTATTTTGGTTATAACCGATAACCGATCGGCCGGTTATCGGTTAACCGAAATAATCACTCTCCCTACCGAAAACCGCCCGAAATAGGCTTCGGTTTCTCGGTTATCTCGGTTATCGGTTAACCGACCCACTTTTAAGACCAAAAACCATGTCATCGAGCCTCCGATAACCGTCCGAAGTTCGGTTACTTCAGTTACCGGTTAGTCGATAACCGGTCGGTTATCGGTTTAACCACCGGTAACCGGTAACCGAACGGCCACCCCTAACCATAACGAAACAAACTATGGCTCAGTTTGGCCCAGTTGTAACTTTTGCAGAAGCAACTTCTGACTTGAGTTTTTAGAGAAGTACTTAAAAAAAAACAGTTGAGTTTTTGGTTGAAAATGTATTAAAAGTACTTTTTAATATGAGAGGTTGTGTAAAATGACTATAAAGAACTTAAAATATAAGATATGAATAATAATTCTAAACAATAAAATGTAGTCAAAATGGATCTTGTTAGACTTCTTTTATATTAAATAATATGATTTTACACTTTATTTTATTTTTAAAATGATATAAATAAAAGAAAATTGTATTTTCTGAAATAAAATTAGATAATCTTGTATTTTCAAAACAGTTTTTTACAGAAGCTCCAAATCTGCTTTTATGTTATACAAAAGCGTTTTTAAACAAACTCTTAAAGGTGTTTGGCCATATTTCTGCTTTTAAATCCGAAAAACACGTCAAAAAGCTGGGTCAAACATAGGCTATATAGCGAGGCTGTAGCCCTAGGCCCTAGCCCAGCCCACCCCCTCTGACTTGTTGAGCAGGCTAACAAATTAATACGTGGGCTCATCTTTCGGTTGAATTAATTAATGCATGTGGCCCAAATTGTTAGGTTTTATCTTGACAAACAAACGAGGACAGTACTATTATAATTATTGTCAAGTCGGGTCGATTTGACGTTGACTTTCACTACCCTTTCTTTTAGCACAATCAACCTCGGGAAGCTAGCAACAACAGATGCAGTCAGAGTGAATGGTTGTCATCTCGCTGGCATACCGGTTGGTTGGATCTGATTTAACTTGTATCGGTCATGAAATGAAATTTGCGTGACACTATTGGTATGACAGGCATGATCGACTTACAAATTATAATCAAAATGACATCATTTTAATTAATTTTATTAATAAAAAGTTGATTTATTATTCATTTTATGAACTAAATAATCAAAAGTTGATGATATTTGTCAGACGGTAAGTAAATTGTCAACAAATATTTTTTATATATACGATTAAATACATTGGATATTAATTGTGTTCACATTTTTTTAAACCGATATGAACAAGCACAAACTGGTTATACCACCAATCGTACCATTCCACTTGCCAAAACCGGCACAACGACATAAACCGATTTGACAACCTCAGTAATCCCATTAATATCAAACCACTTATATTACATACGTTTTAATTTAAATTTCATATGTTTAAAAAAAATCAAATTAATCATGGTGTATATAATGACATAATTTTGATATTTTGAACAAAAAGTACTGAAACCAAAATATTTTTCACCACATTATACCATGATATACTATGTTGATACAAAATATTATGGTAGGAATATATCATATGAATAGGATGATGATGTACATTACACGAAGCTTATGTGTTGATACTTGATAGGAGGTTTTGGCTTCCTAATTTAGGGAGGTGCAACGGTTTAATCCGTACCGTAGTAAATTAACGTTTTGATCGGATCATACCAGATCGAATATACCGTAACATGGTTCATGATCTCATAAAATTTATAAATACTGAAGAAAAATACATCAAAATGACATTTAGATCAAACCATATATAAATGGAAATGTGCAAGATCCAAAAAGTAGAGTGTGGTGGGGACTCTAGATATTGGGGAACATGAATATGTTGTAAATTCCTCTGTTCTATTTATTGTACGTAGGAATGGCAATGGGCAGGTCCGAGGCGGGTTTCTTAGTATCCAGACCCGCCCCGTGGCAGGTCGGGTACAGGTCGGGTAATTTATCACGGGTAATGGGTCGGGACAGGTCGACTCAATGGGTAAGCAATTTATATGAAAAATATTAGAAATGTTCGTTATTTTTATTATAAGACCATGAAAACAAACAATATTATGATAAATATAGTTAAATTATTGGAGAAATTGAGGTTTTCGCTAATTTACAACTTTATTATAAAAATTTGATGTAATAAAAGGAAAATTTTAAGTAATTTGACTAAAATTACGTGTAATTTAGGCAAGAACGGGTCCAGAATGGGGCGGGTCAGGGCAGGTCGGGTCGATGAGAGCACCCCGCCCCGCCTACGAAGCGGGTCGGACCCGCCTCAAAACAGATCAAACATGTCGAATAAAACAAGTCAGGTCGAAATTGTCAATCCCTAAATTTGTACGTAATTAATCTCAACATTGGAAGGGGGGAAATCTTTATCTCCTTTATAATTTTTATTATTATTCATCCGATTCTCGCCGGAAACGGACACCCGGCGACGCCTAGCGGCCGGGAATTGGAGGGTGGCCTTATTAATATCTCTGATTAGATTTATAAAGTATTTGTTTCCAATTTTCTCACGTTAGTCCACCAAAACTCAATCGTCGGCCACCTTTCTACAACTTTAGAGTTTAGTGCTATAACGTTTAACACTAACACACGACATCGATTCCCATGCTCAACTTTTTTTTAGTTAGTGACGGTCCAACTTAATCTCATCCGGATATGATAAGATATTGTTTGTTTGTGAAATTTGAGTGATAGATTTGGCAACCAAATTTCAAGTATCAAGGACTTCACATAAATCTATTGTTTGCTAAGAGGCAAAAATCTATAAGGCCCGTGGATTTGGACCTTCTTTTAGATGCAAACCAGTGGACCACGAATTTGTAAATCCCGCATTTCATTTGGGATTTGATGATGGAGACACAAAAAATGCGATACAAATTCATCAAAAATTCATGATAAAAATTAACTAAACAAACAATGTATTCTTTCAAACCCATAAATGCAACAAATCTATCATAATTCCAAAGATTTTTAAATCTCAAAACCCTCGTTTTCAAATCTAACAAGCAAACGAGCTTAATGTTTGAGAAACCCCGGTGTACCGGCCTATCAAACCAAAAATATTAAATATCAGATTCAAATTGGTAGGCGGTTTTACCGGTAGGAAAGAGTATTAGACAATCACGATTTTAGTACAAAATACCTTATCACTAACGTTTCCAATATAACCTCTGGTACGATTTCACGACAGTTGACATAAATTTAAAAAAATATCTATATACTAGCAAATTAATGTGATGTTATGCAATATTACACTCAAACAAGGGACAATTTGGGCCGAAGAAAGAAAGGCAAGAAGCATTCTTATTCGATTTTATTAAACAATGTGCGGGCAACCCAATAATTAGTAATTAACAATCCAGAGCCCCCGACCAATTCACACGTCCCGATTACCAAATCCAGAGCTAATTAACGTATACTAATCATCAATTAATAGGAAGTAAGTAACATTAATTTAATTAATAACAACACAAACCGGCTCGCCGGCGGTGTGAGGATTTTACTGTAACCGCGAGATGGTGAAGCGGCAGAGCGGGCAGGAATCGCGGTGGTGAAGCCAGGCGGCGAGGCAATCGGCGTGGTACACGTGGCCGCAGCAGGGGACCCTCTTCCCCGGCGCGGCGGCGGTGGCCACCCCTTCCCTGCAGACCGGACAAATAATCCCCTCGTTGTCGCCGCCGTCGAAGGACACGGTCGGCATGCCGGCCACCAGGCTGTCGGCGTCCGCGATCTGGCGGTCCGAATTCCACGGCGCTTTCAGCGCCTCTTCGAGATCGAACCCGCCGGTAGCCGCCACCGCCCCCCAGCTGAGGAACGCCTCCGCAGCGGCGGCGGTAGAGGCGGCAGCGGCGGTGGTGCTATTCATCATCGTGGTAATTAGCTCCGACGTCGGCGATGTGGCAGATAGATTGGGGAAATTTTGGTGGGTGGGAAGGCAGAGAGGGAAATTAATTGGGTTTTTGGTTGATGTGGGTGAACTATGAATTTTGGATCTTGACTCTATAAATGGATGGAATTTGTGGGTCGAAAATTGGATGGTTTTTAGGTACAAATTAAGGGTCCCATTTCGGTGGCATTTTTATTTATTTATTTATATATATTGGTCGTTGTAATTATAATTTGCTTTGACGTAGGCTTTTATTTTGTTTTTGTTATAAAAAAGAAATTAGGGGTTGTTTGAAAGTTGCGATAGTTTTGTTGAGATTGTCATTATGCATGTATTGTTTACAATGCATTGTTTTTTGTTTTTTTAGCAGAAACAATACATGGATTGTTTCTATGATGTGACAGAAACTATCACTCATTTTCAGTGATTGTTATATCTCAACTTTTAGTTGTGATTGTTGAGATAGTTGAGTTGAGATTGTTTTGTCTAAACTTTTAGCTGATGCGACATACACAATCACACATACCAAACGTTGTATTCTACAATGCATCAAATTCGATAATACATGTATAATATTATACATGCATTTTCAACAATACATCTATTTAACAACCGCAACTTCCAAACGACCCCTTAGTTGCTTTAACTATTACGATCTTGGTTACTCAAGTCACTCAACTTCAAGCTGTAGTCATTTGGGTGCTTATACTCCTAGATTTTGGTTTAATTAGTGATAATTATGGGACTAAAATGTACGAAGGTTGATAATTTTGGGGTTAACGTAGATAGATTTGATAATTAATTTGTTTCATCATAGACTTAATGAAACCGACAAGTTTGTTGTCTTGTATGGAACCTGATCATAGTTTTTCTTTTTATAAGTTGGCTATTATTTATCTTTTTGGGTTAAACTATGGAAAACAAATTGGTTTCTTTTTTATATGTATTTTTACCGTGGGAAGAACTATTTCGCTATAGGTAACTTGAGTTGTTGGAAATGGTTCAAATATTGATCTTATACAGTCATTCGTTTACAATCATTTAGTCCCAACGACTCAAGTTGTTGGGGAGAAGTTTGATAATAAATCTTATATCATTTAATTTACTTATAAGCCTCTCTCAAACGAAAACTAGTTCATGGGCTTAAAGTTCGCGCACATGATTACCGTATATAGCAAAGTGCTTAATCAACTGTTCGTATTTGGGACCATCAGGATTCGAACACGAGATTACTAGGTCAAAAAGCCTCAAAGGCTACGCTGTCATATCCAAATCCAATTAGGTTAAATAATTCGAGTTGTTAAGAGATATACATGAATATATTTATACCATTTTCTTTCAATTACGAGACGCATACTTGCACGTTAATGGATTAAAACATACGCAAATCTTCGACGATAATTCAAAATATGAAAGTTGCGCTTGAGGTACTAGAAAGACATTTTAGCCATTATTTTCTGTAGCAAAATTTATGTTTGCACACATGTATGTAAGAAATTAACGTGTCCCTTAATGATTGAATTTTGCTTTCACAATCTTGATTTTTTTTTTCCTCTGTTAACTTTTGCGTTCTTTTATTTTGTCCAAATTCCATCGAGACCGTAATCCCATTTGGCTGAGTCAACAAGAAGAAGAAGAAAAGACCAAAATTGCCCTCTCTTTTGAATCTTATTTTGGGTTACTATCCCCAAGTGCCGGTGATTCGTGCTTGCATTTAGGAGTTGAAAAAACACCTAAAAAAAGAGAAGATTATACCTCCAAGCTACAATGTAATTCCTAAAAGGGATGTGGCTGAAGTTGTAGCTTTTGATTTCATCACTAGCTAGTTTAGGAAATCTTGGATCTTTTGAAATGTAAACTGTTGTATGCCTTCTTCTTCTTCGGATAGTTGATGAACCGTTAAGATTCATTGGTTTTTGACGTTGTTATAGTGGAATTTTTGGTTGAAAGATTATGCATTTGAATATTATGTACCATTTACTATTAATGGTTAATTGATGCGCACATGTATGATGAGATTGTGAAATCTTCAAAATCAATGGGTTTTCATTTGGGAGCATGTAATTGGACAGGTAAAATTCGCAGTTGCAAGCAATTGAACAAATGTATCGTTTCTCTCGTACACATTTTATGTATCTGAGTGCAATTACAAACTAACTCAATTGTATCAAAATATTTGAAATCTCAAATATGTGGAGGTACAAAGTATTTGGAAAATGTAATTACCACTACAAAAATTGCTTCTGGCGTAATTTTCAAACGTTGATAAAAAATGTCAAAACATATCGGTGTAGTCTTGCACCAACAATTATGAAAATGGCGTCTAATTGCATCGAAAATGTCGTTATTAATTTTGTCCCTTGAAGTTACAACAACATCTACAAAAATTATCTTTTTCACTTTAAATATATACCATTAAAATAAATACATCAATTTACAAATACACTGCAACCAAACCATCACTACAACAAATTTTGTCTATTGTGATAGCAACATATTTTGTCATAAAGTTCATCAAAACTACCTTGTCGAAACAAGTTTAGTATGATAAATTTTAACGTACTTTCACAATATTTTTCAATGGCACATCATTATAGACCCCTATTTTGAAAAATATTTTGTCAAAATCAAGATATTTTTTGTCACAATATTGTCAATTTTTTTTTTTTTTACGATAGTTGCATATTTTGATACAATGTTGTGACAAATTGTACCATTGTGACTCTCATTTTGGGTTACTACCCCAAGTGGCGGTGATTCGTGCTTGCAATTAGGAGTTGAAAAAAGCACCCAAAAAAGAAGTTTAGCTCCATCCATGCAAACACGACAAGCTAAGCAGCAATAAGCCAAATAGAAGGTTACCTCCAAGCTACAATAATATAAAGCCTAAAGTGGATGTGGCTAAAGTTGTAACTTTTGATTCTCAATTACTAGTTTAGGAAATTTTGGACCTAAACGTAAAATAATGTTGTGCATTATTCGAATAGTTGAATTATTGAGATTAATTGGTTTTTGACGTTGTTATATAAGATTTTTGGTTGAAAGATTACAATTTGAATCTTATATAGGCTTCATAAGTCATGTTCAATTGATGCGCACACATATACGATGAGACTGTGAAATCTTCAAATCGAATGGGTTTCATCGGAAGCATGTGATTGGGTGGGTAAACTTCGCAATTGCATGCAATTGAATAAATATTTCGTTTCTCTTGGACACGTTTGATGTATTTAAGTGCAATTACAACGACACGTGCTAACTAAATTGCATCAAACGTATGGAATCTCAAATATTTGGAGGTACAATATATTTTGATTCCCAACGTATCCTTCTCACTTTAAATATGTGGTATATAAATAACATCAGTTTTACAAATACACCACAACCAAACCATACTTATTATCATAGACTGTTTCGTCACGACTCCGAATAACACGAGTTGTTGGGAGAGGTTCATGTGCGGATTTTAATCGCTTCCTTAATCACACGCCCCTCGAATGAAAATCAACATATGGGCGTGAAGTTTGGTCAAATTCGTCATACCATGTGCTTTAAATGAACTGTTGATACTATGAGTCATGATGACTTATACACATGGCATCACGATCAAACCAGCAGCTCTAGCATCATATTATAAACCGTCTGATCTCAATAAATCTGATCGTGGGAAGAGATCCATGAATCGATGTTAGCCACTTCCTTACTCTTATCAAATTATAAAAGGTGGGACATTCCTGATAACTTGCAGAATGCATGCAAAAAAATGTTAGGCCTGGCTTATAAGTTATAACCGCATGAAAAGGAAATATGCTTTCGCTTGGAGATCGCCGGTGTCTGTGCTTTTCCAAATGATTGCGTTTCTGCGTTATAGATTATCCAATAAAAGAAAACGTGCTTTTGTTTGGCGCCGCATAATCGTGGCCTGTGTTATAATGACATGACAATTACAGGCAATTAGGAAATCCACGTTTTGGTTTATATATATAACAGATTGGTCATTACATTACGTACATGACGAACCAAAAGGGTTTTATATCGCTAACCAAAAAATTAGACCACATATTGAGTCTAAGAGCTAGCCTCTAAGTTACTACTAGCTGGTTATGTTCTTAGGTTGGCTGACAATGAAAACATATGCATGTTCCATAGTTAGATTGGTGCGTTTTAGACTGGTGCACCCTCATCGGTGTTCAGATCCGTAGCAAAGTCATAAATTTTACCTGTATTCCAAATCTGCGGTGATGCAAATATATAATGCCTACATTCAAATCCGTGCAAAAAAAAAATGTCCATCAAAAATTATTATGTCAAAGATCCAAGATATTATTACTAGATCAAGTTGTTATGATTGAAGATAACATGTTTTCAAAATAACTAATTAAGAAAAAAAATTACATTAGTGAAAACAACAAATCACACATTTAATTAGCTAGGCCTATTCAACTAATTAAGATGAGACTTCATAACCTGTATTATTATTATTAACGGGTCAGCATCCAGGTGGGGCCCATTTTCTATAAAGTCGTTCGGTCGGCCGCGCGCCCGCCGACTCATTTCTGGTCACGTCCGGCGGAGATGCTGGCGCGGCAGAGAGGGCACGAGCCGTCGCCGGAGTTAGAAAGCCAGGAGGAGATGCAAGCCGCATGATACACGTGGCCGCACGGCACTCTCTTACCGGTGTTCTCCTGGGACTGGAATATTCCTTCCCGGCAAATAGGACACGGATAATAACCGTCGGACGGAACGACGACGACGACAGCCGCCGGCAGGCTGTCGACCAAGGAGTCGGATTCGGCGACCTGTCGGGGGATGTCGGCGGGGAGGCACAAGGCTTCGTCTAGATCGAAGCAGTGATCTATCAGATACCGCGTCGTGAGGATCCCGCCGGACGACGTCGGAGGTGTGGTCTCGTCGGCGGCCATGGTGCGGATGGGATTTTCTTTTGTTGGGTTTCATTTGGGGATGAGGATGAGGGGATATTTATGGCGGAAGGTTGAGGTGACGCACACGATTAATACTCGGCGGTGCAACAACAACAATAATAATTTATGGTGGAAAGGTTGGTCTCAATCAGTCGAGTTGGGTCGTGTTTCTCAATTTTCGACTTAAGTTATTCGGTGTGTATATTCATCAATTAAATCCAGTAAATGTACCGGCGGAGTTTATAGGTATCGATGAGTTCGTGAATATATAGGAAAGGAGTTAGGTTGGAGCCATGAGGAGTTGTAGGTCCCTCTCGAATTTGAAATATAGATAAAATTACATGTAAAATTCGTAATGGATTTAGACAATAGATAGTAGTCGGTAAGGCCTTAACCCCCCTCCTCCAATTATCATAGTTCAATTCAGTCCGAGCTCACTTAGATTCTTGGCTCCCCCACCGTGAACATAATGGAAAATAGTTCATTCAAACAAACACATTCTTATGTTATAGATTTTTTTTACAAATATATTGTTATAAAGACTAATAATATCCATATATATTATGACCATAAATTGTCGTATAAACTAATAACATCTATAAGTTATTCATATTATTAATATAAAATACAAAACGAATTCGTTCTGCTTTTTGGGTGCAGATCGGGTAGAAATTGGGTTGAGTTTTGGAGAAACCCGCACTCGACCGACTCCTTTTTTTTTTTAAGGGCAAAATCCTCAACGACTCTCTAATACTGACTTTTCTTCAATTTGCCCCAAATCGACATGTCAAATTGGATACTCATAAATTCGAGTTCAGATCTACATATCGCATTGAATACCTATAGATTCCGGTTCAATTGTCATACACTCATACTTGATTATGTTTGTCCTCCTTCCATTTGGTACAAAATGGACTCAACCGGTTATTCCAAATACCGTCATACACCAGCGAATATTATGTGGTAAGAAGTTGGAGCCATGCATTAATTCCTGAATCTTGACCAGGAAGAAAATCAGCAACACATGCAATTCTTCCGTCAGTAGACTTGAACGAGACCAACATTTATACTAGCTAGCTAGTCCAAAAATAGTGACGAAAGTACAACGTAAATATGTGTGATCGAAATACCATATTATTATGATGACTATATTATCATAAAAATTAATAACATTTATATCTAGATATTCATATTATTAATATAAGATACAAATTAAAATGAATTTGCTTTCCTTTTTTGGGTGCAGGTCGGGTGAAAATTGGGTTGGATTTTGACAAAAAAATCCGCACTCGACCAACTCAGCAACTCCAAAAGTGCGCAAAATCCGAACCGATCCCAACATTGGATTTTCCCCCGATTTGACCCTGATCGACATGTCGAGCTGGGAACCCATAGCTTCGAGTTCAATTGTCATCCTTAGGTATGTTTGTTCTTCTTATTCCATTTGGTACACAATGGACTCAATCGGTTCTTTCATTTGTAAATATTATTGCCTCGAATCGGTAATGTAACCCTGGTTTCCCGGGGCTTCGGATGGAATAAAAGGTTGCTTTCCTATCAAAAATAAATAAATAAATATGTCGTACATCATAAAATATAGTAAGAAGTTGAAATCTTCATAACACATAAAGGGCAATATAATCTATCAGTAGAACTGGTGTTATTATTATTATTATTATTATTATTATTATTATATATATGAATATGACTGTACTTGGAACGTAGTCAGCCAAATCTTTGGTCAATCTTTCTTGAGAGAAAAGTCAACGCCAACATCTTGCCATCAGCTGATTTTGGAAGGGAAAATGAAAGAACGAACAGATTGATATATGATTGGCCCACCGGCATGTCAACTTGCTTGTGTTGTTATGTGTCGACAAAATAAATTATATGGATGGAAAAGATGGAGATCGTTAATGGAGACGGGTGCAAAGTCAGCGATGGTGCGTAGCTACAAGATCATCACTAGCTTGGGGTCGAATAGGTGAAGATATGCCTAGTTACTTAACCGATCGACAATCGATAATTTTTTAGTGGTTCGATTTTTCGGTTAATTGATTTTGTTAAGTGATTAATCAATGAAGTAGTGCCCATTGGTATAACCACATTGTATTGGGATTTGGTTAAGAAAAAAAAAATCTCGAGATTCAAAACCAACTGAAATCGTAATTCCAACTATCACAGTTAATTACCACCTATTTCAAACAAATCTCCACCCAATGTGTCAGAAGTTAGGACCCTAATTAAAATCATCCCTATTTAATTCCCCTTTGTAGTCGACAAAGCGAACCTCGCACACTAGCGGTCTATGATTTTGAAACAGGTTATCTGCGGTCGACTGAAAGTCACGAGGTCTCGCCACGACGTATGGGCTTATAAACATTTGTCTGTCTGTTTTGGGTATGGTCTATGACCTTTTCTTTTCCTTGTTGGATTAGGTTAGACCGTATGGAGAAGGTACTATATATACACCTTCTCAATCTTTGTAGTCTGTAATATGTATTTTCTTAAATTAATATAGTAAAACTGCTCTCTCCTACCCGTTGACATATATAACTAGTGCACATCTTGTCAGTGACCACGTAAATTTGTGTATCTTTTTTTTTAACTTCCTTGCAATGTCGATTTCCCTCTCCGTTCTAAAATTCATGTTTGTGAACGATGGTGATCTTGTGGCTGATGTCTTGTTGGTTGATACTTGCTAATTGGATGAATATGTTTGATTATTTTTAATTACATGTGTTTGAATTTGAGTTGTGAATTCACAACGGATATCGTATTATATTGATGTTATTTCTAATAATTATTATTTTATGTTAACAATATATATACAAGTATAGTTAAATTATTTTGAGTAATGTGTATGATTGTACTATATTGTTAAAATAGACAACAAATAAAACTTAAAATAACAAAAGAAAAACGTCAAGTATGGAGGTTGTTACTGGTCAATCGTTAAACTCCAAATCAGTGACGGAGGTAGGATTTGAAACTAATCTTGTCCTCTTTTCGTATAATAAATATGTAAATATTTAATAAATATAATTAAATTAATAATATATAAAAATTAACTACTAATTCAATCGGTATTCTCATAAACAACCATTACGAGTTTTCATCTTCTGAAAGAAAAAGTGTTACACATCATGTCTAAAACAACGAATTCTCTTGCCGAGAAAGAGAGGTGTATATAACAATAAAAAAAGTGTATAAGTATAAAATCTGTTTTATACCTGGGCGTCGGACCAACTAATGTCCGAAAACAATGTCGTCATAACCGAATTGGAGCATGACCCGGTAATGCGAACGACTGGTACTTTAGTGGTCCAATTGGCATTAACCCTTTAAAAACGTTAGAGAACCGGTATCTAATAAACGTTATCAGTATAAATAGTGGACATTTCTTAATCAAAGCTCGTCTCTTGCCTTCGAAATTGTGAAATGGAAATAAGGATTCAGTTTGAGAGCTCGACGTTTTTGGTGTATTTCAATTTTCAATTTTCTGCAATTTTTTTAATTAAATTTAATTGCTGAATGACAAAAACTGGACGAGCGGCTTGATCGACTCGAGTGGTTAACCGCCTCGGCCGCTCGTCAACCACTACATAAAACCGGAGCGGCTTTTAGACAATTCCGAGCCGGTTTTGTTACCAGGTGGCGGTTTTACCGGTCGGGCCGAGCGGCTCGGCGACTTTAATAACACTGCCGAAACAGTAGTGTAGTTCGGTTTGGGCTCAAAAACTTTCTGTCTCACGGCTTACAATATCTGGCTGGTTTTTGTAAAGACTAAGATAGGGTCCAACTTCCGCCATTTAGGCCTATGGGTCCAGTCTCGGCCTGCAATCTAGTTGGGCTGGACTCGCTCCTCCATACCTTGGTAATTTTGTTAATTTTGCTTTTAATGGTTCCATCCTTAAACTTTGCGAAAAGTTTAAAATGGTCCACTATTTAGATGTTATTTGAATTTATGAAATCAATCCACGAACTCACCAATCAAATCCATTTAATCCACTAATTCATAAATCAATCAATCCAATAATTCATAAATCAAATCAATTTGTCACCTCTACATATACCTCTAAATCGATTATGGTGCTTACATTGTTAGATTTTGTATAACATAACCCCCAATTTTTAGATATGCATGCAATTGATGATTGATTCTAGTAATGGCAATGGGCAGGTTCGGGGCGGGTATCTCGATACCCATACCCGCCCCATGGCAGGTCGGGTAATTTATCACGGGGCAGGTCAACCCAATGGGTATGTAATTTATGTGAAAAAACATTAGAAATATGTGTTCTTTTCATTGAAAGACCAAGAAAGAAACCATAATATGATAAAATGTAGTTAAATTATTGAAGAAATTGAGGTTTTCACTTATTTGCAACTTTAATATAGCTAAAATATAATGTAATAAGAGGAAAATTTTAAGTAATTTGACCAAGATTATATGTAATTTAGGCATAAACGGGTCGATAATGTGGCAGGTCAGGGCAGGTCGGGTCGATGAGAGGTACCCATGCCCGCCCCGCCTCAAAACAGACCAAACAAGTCACGTAAATCGGGTGAGACCAAAATTGCCATTCCTAATTGATTCACATCCATCAAACCTACGAATAGTACCGTATCCTAATCCATACCTCTTGACAAAGAAAAATTCTAAAAGGCCATTTGAAGGAAATGTATGGTGGTGGCTAGTCGTGCCGCACTCACTAATTTGCACACCCATTTTCGTCTCCATGAAAATGGCTTGCACCAAACTACAATGAGAGAGAGACAGACAGCACGTAAGAGGACATATAGGCGGCGCCCTCCCATTGATCCACAACTTCCATGTGTTTGGCTTCCATTACACCGGCACATGTCACTTTCTTCTTCGACGCGCGATGACTGCCCTTATTTCTCTTCTCATAAAAACACATCCAATTATTATCGTATTATTAATAAAATAGAGCCCCTATCAATATGATACTATTTACAATTTGCTTTCAGTTCTTAAAAATTTACTGATACTAAAGTTTGTGTATCTAATGAATTTTGAGTTGATTGTGATTCTTAGGTGAGCTAACATCGATCGACGAGAGTATGTGGTCCTAAACTTGAAGGACTGTACTAAATCCTATGTATCTAAAGGACTTTGTGTCACAATTTTTTACCCCCTTCCAAGTATGATTCTAGGTTCTCTCTTTTCAACACTCCCTTCCGCCACTGACGCCAGAATTATGTTTGATCCGAGTCATCCCTGTTGATCGTCTAATTGAAAAATGTAAGAAAGTGGTTAAGCACCATACACAGGCCTGTATAAAATCCAGCATAACCTTCTCCCAATAACTCTAGTTGTTGGGAGAAAGTTATACCGGATCTTATACCGGTCTGTGTATGATGCTTAACCACTTCTAAAAAAACGAGAAAGAATTGCTACTTATGTAGTCTTCCAGCTTAATTGGCTCTACTAGAGTCATTATGTCAACATCATATCCGCATCGTTTGTGAATTGTGATAATCGACAATTAACAATAACATATATGTTAAAATGGCAAAAACACAGATTTCTTGTTTACTAATTATAATTGTCACATCGTCAATTAAGCAATCCACACTACACCATTTCTTCTCTATGTATCGACACGTACGTTGTAATTAGGTTTGATTCCAAGGTCCCCACACCATTTCTTCTTTCCTTCCAATCCTCCATCATTTCTTTATTATATTATTACTACTGTGTTATAATTATACTTTTTCCTCTTTTGATCTGAATCGGCCCACCACCGCCGGCGAAAAAGAAGAAGAAAAAACAACCACTTTCCGTGCACCACCGTCTATTCCCCCAAAACGGCGAGCAAAGACGTGGCCGATTCCTGTCGTCGACCTCGAAATATAATTAAAACCACGTTTGGTCAGTCCGGTCAAACACTGCTCCGGTCGACCTTTTCCGGCCCATATCAACTGTGCACACAGTTTGTTTGCTTTCTCTTGTTGTCGACGGCCGAAATTCTGGTTCATGATTCTGCTGTGTGTACGTGGCGTGCGATCCCAATCGAAATGAAGTAAATAATAATAATAATAATAATAATAATAATAATAATAATAATACGGAAAAAGGGACAAATAGGATGCAAGGACAGATGTGGGACCACAATCCTTTTGCTACGTGCCACGTAATGGGTCTAGGGACAGGTGTAGGGTTGTCACTTGTCACTAGTCAGTTTGGTTTGGTTTGGTCTACCGTATTAATGGACCAAGTAGCAAGGTTGTCAACCCGATTTAGCCCATTGGTTCGATCGAGTAAAGTGGGTTGAGAGTCTGATCGCTTTACACCGCGTTTAGTCTGGATATATGAAAAAAGTCATTGTTCATATATTTATTTATTTATTATATAGACGAATCTAGTAGAAATATGATAACATATATCATTACACTAGAATTACGGTTCGCGTACTCGAATCCAATATATATATAATGAAAATTCAAGCACACTAATATCTTAAAAATTCCCAAAGCAGGATTAGGCGAAGGAAAATACTGTAAAAGAGCGCAATTTGTAAACCATAGAGAAAAATGACACCGCGTGACCTCCAATACGGGAATCTTGATACAGGGTTTGGGGTCCTCACCCAAACCATATTATGAAAAACAAAGCAAATATATGTAGCTTTTAAAGTAAGATAATATATTATTTGTTAAATTATTATTCGCGAACCTATCGGATTACATTATGGTTATTTAAATATTATAATTTATATGCATATAAAATTATATATCATGTAACAAACGTTTTAAACCGATTCGTGATCCGACCAATAAATTTCAAACCATGCGACACCAATCAACCCCAGGCTTAACCATGTCAACCTTGCTTTAAGTTTTTCTTTTTAATTGAAAATCTAAATTATTCCGAAAATCATTTGGGGAAAATGCTCGAGCTGCTGTCCACATCATTGTCAGCCACGTCATGTGTTCCATTTGAGAGCATAGAGACTTTCTCCGTGGGCGCTGCCGCAGAGGAGCTCTTTTACATTTTCCCTTTCCATACTTCAATTCTCAAAAAAAAAAAAAAAAAAAAAAGAGAGCTCGTCTGTCTTCCTCTCCGAGTCCACCACCGTGGAACCGCCAGATCGCCTCCCCCCGACGGCGACGTGGCGGCAGCGCGCGGCCATTCCCCTTTCTGATTTTCTCCCCGAAAGTGCTTGAATAATCACACTTTACCCCACTACACGTGTCACTCTGTCGTTGGCTACCGCCTCCCTTTTATCCCTCCGCTCCCTTCTCTCTCTCTCTCATCTCCTTTTCCCTCTTCTCTCTTAATTCCCCCTCATCTCTCTCTCCCTTCCGATTCCCCGATCCATGGACTCGGCGGACGAGGAAAAAGACCAGCAACTCGACCGAGACGACTCACTCTCCGATCTGGCCTCCTCCGCGAGCTCGTCGAGCGCTCTATCCGCTCTCTGGACGGAAGATTCCTCCCGCAGCGGCAGCGCCAGCTCCTTCGACATCGGGAGCTCCGGCGAGATTCCTCTCTCCGAGGTCGAATTCGCCGCGGCGGCGGCGACGATGGAGGTTTCGGCGGCGGCGAGGGAGAAGTGCGTCGGCCGGAAGAACAACAGAGCGGTGAGCTGGGGATCCACTTCCGTGATCGGGAGGCGGCGCGAGATGGAGGACGCCGTCGCCATTGTCCCCGGGTTCATTTCCCGGACCTGCAGCCGCGTCGGCGGGTGCGCTGCTCCAGGTTCCGCAACCTCCGCCGAGGTCTCTCCCGTCCACTTCTTCGGCGTTTACGACGGCCACGGCGGCTCTCAGGTTAGCTGCCTTACCAGACGGGCACTAGACTCTACTCAAAACTACTTCATACAATACAGTACGCTTCGTATTTTTTTTTAGTCAATTAAATTAGGTATTTAATAATTCCCCCTCTTTGCCAGCAAAATCTTTTCCGGATTTCTCCCAACTAATTTGTATTGTTTTTTCCCCAAATTAAAGTCGCAATTGAATTTTTTTTTAAAGAAAACTATTTTATTGGTCTTCTGATTATAAAGTAAACATGCATAAATAACTAAATCTAATGAAACTTGTATAGATCGGTTATTTACTAGATAATAATAAGAAAATTTATGGTCTGATCAATGGTAAAATACAGTATAATAATCCTTACAAAAATACTGTATAAAATTGAATAATTTTTTATTAGTAGATTTTGCCAATTTGGTGGCTACAAATGTTAATTTTGGAAAGGAAAGTTTCAGACAAAGAGAAGACACGCGTATGCGTAAGAGTGGTGCATAAATCTCGGGGATTTTAATATTTATTTATAGCGGGGGGCTTCTTTTCCCACAGTTCCCAGGACACGTGTCCCTGGGTTCCGTGCAATCTTGTTCTGCCTTTTCTTGGAGGGTTTCTTTTGTAATTGTGCTCAATCGGGGATAACGTCACCGGCATCTCCCGTTATCGTCACAGCACCCACGTCATCATCCCTTCCGTTTAATCGTGGATCTTTCCGTTTACTTTTTAACTTTCGGTTGTGGACGGAGACTCGGTGGCCGGCTAGAGTTTGGCTTTTAGGTCTTTCCGCCGTCAATTGGCCGGCGGTTCCACTTCCGATGAATATAATAGTATATATTATTTTATTTACATTCTGTTGTATTTTACTATTTTTTATAGCGTCTACTGAGAAATTGTTGTTAGAATGAGAAAATGAAGAAAAAAACGAAAAAAAGGAACAGGAGTGGGACCGAGAATGGTAAGGTCACTGTGCGCCACGTGTGGTGGGTTTGTGGGAAATGGAAGGAAGGTGTCCTCAACTTTCTTCTTTCCTAATTAGTGTGAAGGATTGTAAAATGATATCGAAAGTTTTATCGACAAAAGTTATGGGGTAACGTATTTTATGATGAATTGTGATTTAACTATAGTTCAATTGTTTTATACGGCAGAAATTACTTATAAGTTTAGACTCTATTAATACAGTTTTTACGGTCGAATTGCTGTAAACACAAGGTTAATTGTTGGATATGTATATCCGCATTCGGTAATCTCGTTCTTGTTGTTGTTCCGTTCCTAACATTAATTACGTTAAGATGTCACCTTCCAGGGAAGGTCTAAGGTGCAGTAGCAGTAGGTGGAGAGTTGGTTGGATAGAAGGCTCTGTGCATGAATAGAATACAGTTTGGCCTTTCCTCTTCCTTCCTTTTATATTCCACTATTTAAAAAAAACAGTAATCACGAGGGGAAAAAAAAGTTTAGGAATCTAATGAGGAAAGCTAATGACAGGTGGCGGATTTTTGCAAGGAGAGGATGCATCATGTGATAGCAGAGGAGTACTGGGATCGGGAAACTGCGGAGAAAACAGTACCGATGGCCGCCGCCGTCGGGTTTGATGTTGATGATGATCAGTGGCGGAGAAGGTGGGAAGCTACGTTCACCGGCGGGTTCGGGAAGGCCGACGACGAGATCCTGGCTGAAGCGGTGGCACCGGAGATCGTCGGGTCGACGGCTTTGGTTGTGGTGCTCTCCTGCTGCCAGATCATTACGTCCAACTGTGGGGATTCCCGTGCATTGCTCTGCCGTGGGACGCAAGCTATCCCATTGAGCGTTGATCAGAAGGTCCGTTGGTCTGGGCGGGTTAATCTTTTTCTCCTTTTCTAATGTTTCAATTGATGGATATACCAAGTTATTTCTTTTGGTTTGATTGGGGCTCTTTTTTTTTCCTTTTGCTGCTGGATTTTGGCAGCCGGACAGAGAAGATGAACTGAAGAGGATTGAAGATGCAGGAGGGAAGGTGTTTAACTGGAATGGTGCTCGAGTGCTTGGAGTCCTTGCCATGTCCAGAGCCATAGGTTCGTTTCTTTCTCTTTAAATCCTTCTGTTGCTATTGCACTAGGGGTACAAATGAGCCAGCTAAACTTATTCACGAGCGGATCGATATTTGGATGGGTAAAATCTCGTTTGACACCTGATTTCTTTACTAAAGAGTCAAGTTTGACCTACGCTTTGTTCTGCTCGCAAGCCAACTCAACTCGATGATTTGTTGAACTCAATTCACGAGTAAGCTCGCTTTAAACTATGAGCTCGCTTTACAGTGTGGCTAGCGAGCCACCTAATTAGCTTAACTTATGAGCGAATTGATTAATAATTTGCTTGTTGATAATTTATAGGTTTCATCATGCTTGGAATTGTATACCACTAATGAACTTTAATAAACTCAGTTGAACATGTGTGTGCTGTTTATTCTTCAGGCGACCGGCACCTGAGGCCGTATGTAATTCCGGTGCCGGAGATCACATTCACGGCAAGGAGGGAGGATGACGAGTGCTTGATCGCGGCAAGCGACGGGCTGTGGGATGTCATGACGAACGACGAGGTTGGGGAGGTAGCTCGGAGAGTGCTAAGAAGGTGGCGCCGAGCGCCGGCGTCGTCCAGCAACAGTAACATCACGGCGGCGCAAGCGGTGGCTGACAGCCTCACCGAGATGGCGTACGGCAGGAATAGCTCCGACAACATCTCCGTCGTTGTGGTCGATCTCAAACCCAAGAGACGGCGGGCGGTGCCTGCAAGGGCGCCCGAGCCGCCGCCATGAATACATCATTAATCACCGTTCCTATCACTCTAATTGGTAATCTTCTTCTTTAATTTCTTTCCAAAATTTGTTAATTGGGTGGAAGATTAATCAAGCTTCCAAGAAATTTGTGGAAGACGAGAGTAATAGCTAGTCAGCCGTATATAGTACATATATATACCATTGTTCCTTTTCATGTGTTATTACATGAAATGAAGAAGGAAGATGGTCTTCTCTTTGGCAAAGAGGGCCAAGCTAATTACTAGCTTGATCGAGATTTATGGCAAGAGGTTGTGAATCTCTCGACTAAGTACTTGATTTGGAGGAGGAGGCATGCAAATTGAATGTAATGTAAATGTGTGCATAAATAGGACAAATTCGATGTCGGCATCGTTCTAACATTTGGTTTACAGACTATCTCTAACGATTACTAATAAGAGCGCGTATTAATACTATCAGCAATTCTAGTTATTGAAAATTACAGGATGATAACTAAATTCTACTAACTACTTAGATATCTTGTAGGGGTGGCTATACGGTCCGGTCTAGTTAAATTGGATCAAATTGATCCGGTCTCAGTCCGGTCTTTTCGGGAATATAAGGACCAAAGATTGGATTGGATACACTCCGGTCTTTTCGGGAATATAAGGACCAAAGATTGGATTGGATACACTCCGGTCTTGACCCGGTCCGGTCCCAATTTGATTTTGATTTTAGATTGAGCTTGTGGGAATTTGAGTGTTGGGGTCTCTTATCTGGTCTTTATCCGGGTTTTTTACCTCAAATCTAAGCTCGAATATGAGATTGAATTGTTTGATATCCGGTCCCAATCCAATCCGGGTTATACGATCCGGTTTCGGGTAAAACCAAACAGTCCTGGACCAAATTGCCAGCCCTAATATCTTGTACATGTCAGAGGAGGAGGGTGAAGAGCGATGTCAGCATCATGCTGGTTGCTGCCTGTTAATATATTAGGGTTTCTTGTCATATGTGATACGGTGTTTTCTGGTTAATAAGAAGCAAATAACTTGTATTTACATAGATTGTAGGGATCCACGATCAAATTCAAAGGTGAAAATTTGGTATCCCAAAAGGCTTAATTGTGTGAGGAACATAATTGGGGGAAAATTATGAGTTTATAATAGTCAAATTTTCATTATTAACCAATCCCATCCCATGTTCATATACTGTGTTGGCATCATATTATTAATCAGTTTATAAATTTGGCCTAGTTCATATCATGTTATTAGTATCTAAGCAATTTATGATAGCATCATTTACTTTAAATTATAAATGAGACATATATATGTAACTCATATACCTAGAGTCTTAAACATTATATGGGGTGAGATATATAATTTAACAAAATTATGAATTATCAATAAGCCAACTCATAAAACATATATTGATTCGCTGATAAGCCGGTTATCAAGTTGGCTCACAAACCACAATATTGAGATCTCTCATGAGCTCAAAACAAACCAGCTTGTGAGTTGAGCTCAACAGGCCGTCAAAGCGAGTTGACTTGCGAGCCCGCAAACTGAGCAAGGCTTATCTCAATCTCGACTCGTTAGAAAAAAGAGGTGTGTTTCTAGCAAGATCTTCCTGAACCAAATGTCGAACCACTTTTGAACAACTGAACTCGCAGCCCCTATCGTTGAGTGTCCAGATTTTCAACCACATGATTTATTCATTCATGTCAAATAAGTATCCTAAACACTGTCCACAAAGAGGATCAAAATGGGCTCAATTAGTACAAAACAATTTTGTTTGTATTTCAGCAATACCTAACCTTTCCCGGATTTAGTTCCATGCATAATTGGCAACTTGGGTACCAAAATTTCACCTTTGATCAATCTCTCATTCATGGGAAAACACTAAATCCATCCACCAGAGTGTTGAAAATAATCGATGATTTGTCAGCAGTGATAATCTAATATAGTAGCTAATTGTATTGCTCATTCATTCCACATGGGATGACACCCAAGTGTGGACTACCTCCTCTCCTAGTAGAGTTGGATTTGCCCATTATCGGTCGATCGAAATCAATGTTGTCAGAACCGAATCGGAGCATGACTCGTTAATGCGAACGGCTCGTATTTTAGTGGCCAATCGACATTAGACCGTTTAAAAACTGTTAGAGAACCGGTACATAAGAAACGTTATCAGTATAAATAGATGACATTTCTTAATCAGAGCTCATCTCTTTTCTTCGAAATTGTGAAATGAAAATAAGGATTCAGTTTGAGAGCCCGACGTTTTTGGTTTATTTCAATTTTCTGCAATTTTTTTAATTAAATTTAACGGCTGAATGACAAAAACCGGACGATTGGCTCGAGCAGTTAACCGCCTCGGCCGCTCGCCAACCGCTATATAAAATCGGAGCGACTTTTAGACTGTTCCGAGCCGGTTTTTTGACCGGGTGGCGATTTTACCGGTCAGGCCGAGCGACTCTGCTCGACTTTAATAACACTGATCGAAATAAAAAGAGTTATCATCCTCTTACCGTTAAACAAAATCTAAAGTTTTTGCTATTGTTTCGTTGCGAATCATCTTTTGTGATGGTAAGATCAACATTTTATTGATTTTTTTTTTACAATTTTGAGAGTGAAATTTGTTACCGGAAATAAAAGCGTAAGAGAAGTTGTAAATATGCTATGACTGAATAGTATCACAAAAAATTGATAATTACAGTCCATGAGATATTGTTGCCATAGCTAATATCGAGCGAAAATGACTAAAAATCTAAAACTCACTAAGACTAAATTTAAAAAAAATATAATAGAAGGACGAAAGATTTGCTACCTTTTATTCTAAATCATCATCCTCGCGAATCCAACTTTTGACTTGTTATGCTATCTCCTAAACCGATAATTTCATTATGTATCATCCATTAGTAGTCCACACGATCCTAATTAGGAGGACAGTCAATCTAAGTGTAATATTACACAACAATCCAAAGTGCAGCTGATAGATCTTTATATTAGATTTTGCGAATCTAGTTTCTAAAACAAGTTAATGAATATCTTTACATGTTCAACCATGATGAATAATTTCTCAAGTTTTCTTTCGCTATATATTCTCCGTCCATCGAAGTTATAGACTCACCCAAGCAAACCTCCAAAGTTCTCCATCACTTGTTCTTCCAACAATGGAGATCACAAAGGCCACCACCACCACCACCACCAACTCTTCTTCATTGCAGCATAGGATTGCCACCATGAGGCAATCTTTCTTTGATGAGGTCAATACTCCTTCTTTTCCCTTAAATTCCTTGTCTAGATGTTCATATATTGGTTTGCACATATTTTCCCCTCATGCTCACGACTTATAGTGACGACATTTTGGTCGCCTTTGCCTCATGTATGAATGCAGGGACTTCTGGACAGCTTTTTTGTGCAAATGGAGGACCTAAAAGGGTTTGCTCCTCCTGACTTCGTCGAGGAAATGGTGACCACTTTCATCACTCACTCCGAACCCAAAATTGCTGACATCGAGGAGGCAATGGATGCTGTCATTCAAAATGGGTAATCACTAACAAGCTAGTAGTATGACTTTTAATCCTAAAATTCGTCTCGTGCAAATCGAATTTCATGTCAATTTTACGATGGCGTAGTCCGATGATAAAATGATGATGAGTGGATTCGACCATAAATGGTTGAATCCAACTTTATATGCTAATCTATCGCCTAATGTTTTATGAAACTGGGTGTTAATTGCAGAGAGGAGTCTGTTGATATGAACTCAGTGGATGTAAAGATTATCAAGTTGAGGTCAGGAGGAGCCACGTAAGTGATCAATTTTAATTTTTTTTCTATTAAATTAATATGTTGTTTAATTTGATCACCTAAGTTTTACGGTTAGAAACTTAGCATATCATCCCCTAAATTCTCCGGTTACCATTAAGTTTTCCAGTTCGGTTTGATAATCAAACCGTTACGCAAGAAAAATCATAATCCAAAACAGTCAGTCCCAAAAACCAAAACCAATAAGGGGTTATCCGTTTTGGTTCGACCTTAAAAGCCAAAAATCGCTACTATACGATTTTGATTTTTCAATTTCTTCTCGATTTTAGGGTTTAAACCCAAATCAAAACATGTAAATTACGAAACGGTTTGACACCGAAAAACAGAAACCGTTAACCTTCTTATCGGTTTGGTTTCAATGTAAACCGAAAGAACCGAAAGAGAATGGACATCCCTAATTATCATGCATTGTTTTTCAGTATTGGTGCAGCAAAGATCAGAGCAAAGGCTGGCGACGTCTGGAACTCGTGGAAAGACAGGGACTGGCTCAGGTGATTATGACTGAAAACCAAACAACTTTACCCATCTTGACATTTGCCTTCGGAAAAGTACACTTATGCATGCATAGTTTTACCTTCTTACAATTTGACCCCCCAAATTCTTAAAACAGAGCAAAGGCAGCCGTGGAGGAGGTGAAGACCGAGATCCATGACCTCAGGACCAAATTGGAACCCTACTTCCAGCTGCTGCGGGAAGCTGAGGCTGCTAAGCAGGTAGAGGCGAGCTTGAGGGCTCAGCCGCCATCTCCCAGAACCTCATCAGCCAACAACTAATGAAGAAGGTCGGATTCTGAGCTGTTGGGGATCGACCAGAAGTACTGTTGTTGTTGTTGTTGTTGTTGTTGTTGTTGTTTTTGGCTTTAATGGAGTTTAGTTCAGTGGTTAAATCAGTTGGTCAGAGTCGTGTCAGTTTGTTTGGTATGCTTGTTGTCGTTGTTAGTTTGTTACTAAAACTCTCAAGGGTCATTTATTCACCTATTAATGCAGTTTATTTACTAGAATTACTTCTTGGAAGTTCATCGCCTTTTTGATTGGATCATCGGTATTTCTGGTTTTGTGATTTTGATTGCCAATTCATACAGGGATCTTCCATATGGTTTGATATCCATGCTGATTGAACATGAATGTGTTAGTCAGCATGCCATTGATTTGACAATCATGATTTTTTTTTATAGCGGTAAACTAGTAATAAACTTATTGTTAGTAGTGATTTACTACTACCCATTCGTAACGATATGCACATCCATTGGTGGGGGATTGAGGGGTTCGTTAGTAGTGACTGATAAGTTGTTCCGTACCTACTTTTTATGTCACGAGTAGCTATTTTTGGTGATTGCGTTGGTAAAGATTCATCATGCTAATAAGATTCCTATCTATCGACTACATCATTACCAATGATATGCTTAGTAACTTTGAAAATCATTTCTTTCACCCGGTTCTCTCCATTTGCTAGTTTTTTCTGAAATTTCACATGTTTTTTTATCGTTAGTCATCTGTCATAAAAAAAATACAAAAATTAAAGTCCATCGAAACACCCGAATCAATCCACCTAAGCCATATGTGAATCATACCCGACCCGAAAAGAAATCTCACACTCGATAGTTTATTGGATATGGTTTCCGTTACACGTCGAGTATGATCAAACGTCTGTGAGTCTAATAAATCGGTTCGAGTGCCTAGCTGGACTTTCATGTATCTTCTGTTTAATTCAATGGATTGAAATGGATAGGATTTTTAATGATAATGATGAAAGGATCATTTTGTTAACATATTTTCAAAGTCAAACAAAACGACCGAAGTTAAACTATGACCAGTTTGGATAATTACCCGCCATTTTCGCGGTCCGCCCACCTTCCCTAGTTATTATATCTACTAATAATCCATCGCCATCTTGATTCTTGCCCCTTGGGGGAAGAGAAATGATGGCGATGAAGATAGTGATCGATACAGAGACCGGGCAAGAACCCATATCTCCCCTTCCTCTGATCCCGCCTGCTCAAAGTCCGACTCTTTTTCCTCTGCTTCCAGAGCTCCACAAAACCCGACGACATTCATGGCGGCGACCACAAGCTCCGACGAGTCGAATCCCCTCTTAGAAGGCCGCCGACAGGAAGCCGAGCAGAGGAGCGGATGGTGGCCGACTAGCATCAACGATGTGCTGGACATTGAAGAAGCCAAGACCCAGATCTTGTTTTCACTGCCCATGATCCTCACCAACGTTTTCTTCTACCTCATCCCTCTAGTCTCCGTCATGTTCGCCGGCCACCTCGGCGAGCTCCACCTCGCCGGCGCCACCCTTGCCAACTCCTGGGCCACCGTCACCGGTTTCGCTTTCATGGTACAAACCAATTCTCTCCTTTCCCCCCACCAATTTTGCCAAATCGGGTAGGGTTTTGTCTTTTGAAGCTTGCTCTGTTTCCCCCCCCCCCCCCCCCCCAAGTGTGGACTACCTCCTCTCCTAGTAGAGTTGGATTTGCCCATTATCGGTCGATCGAAATCAATGTTGTCAGAACCGAATCGGAGCATGACTCGTTAATGCGAACGGCTCGTATTTTAGTGGCCAATCGACATTAGACCGTTTAAAAACTGTTAGAGAACCGGTACATAAGAAACGTTATCAGTATAAATAGATGACATTTCTTAATCAGAGCTCATCTCTTTTCTTCGAAATTGTGAAATGAAAATAAGGATTCAGTTTGAGAGCCCGACGTTTTTGGTTTATTTCAATTTTCTGCAATTTTTTTAATTAAATTTAACGGCTGAATGACAAAAACCGGACGATTGGCTCGAGCAGTTAACCGCCTCGGCCGCTCGCCAACCGCTATATAAAATCGGAGCGACTTTTAGACTGTTCCGAGCCGGTTTTTTGACCGGGTGGCGATTTTACCGGTCAGGCCGAGCGACTCTGCTCGACTTTAATAACACTGATCGAAATAAAAAGAGTTATCATCCTCTTACCGTTAAACAAAATCTAAAGTTTTTGCTATTGTTTCGTTGCGAATCATCTTTTGTGATGGTAAGATCAACATTTTATTGATTTTTTTTTTACAATTTTGAGAGTGAAATTTGTTACCGGAAATAAAAGCGTAAGAGAAGTTGTAAATATGCTATGACTGAATAGTATCACAAAAAATTGATAATTACAGTCCATGAGATATTGTTGCCATAGCTAATATCGAGCGAAAATGACTAAAAATCTAAAACTCACTAAGACTAAATTTAAAAAAAATATAATAGAAGGACGAAAGATTTGCTACCTTTTATTCTAAATCATCATCCTCGCGAATCCAACTTTTGACTTGTTATGCTATCTCCTAAACCGATAATTTCATTATGTATCATCCATTAGTAGTCCACACGATCCTAATTAGGAGGACAGTCAATCTAAGTGTAATATTACACAACAATCCAAAGTGCAGCTGATAGATCTTTATATTAGATTTTGCGAATCTAGTTTCTAAAACAAGTTAATGAATATCTTTACATGTTCAACCATGATGAATAATTTCTCAAGTTTTCTTTCGCTATATATTCTCCGTCCATCGAAGTTATAGACTCACCCAAGCAAACCTCCAAAGTTCTCCATCACTTGTTCTTCCAACAATGGAGATCACAAAGGCCACCACCACCACCACCACCAACTCTTCTTCATTGCAGCATAGGATTGCCACCATGAGGCAATCTTTCTTTGATGAGGTCAATACTCCTTCTTTTCCCTTAAATTCCTTGTCTAGATGTTCATATATTGGTTTGCACATATTTTCCCCTCATGCTCACGACTTATAGTGACGACATTTTGGTCGCCTTTGCCTCATGTATGAATGCAGGGACTTCTGGACAGCTTTTTTGTGCAAATGGAGGACCTAAAAGGGTTTGCTCCTCCTGACTTCGTCGAGGAAATGGTGACCACTTTCATCACTCACTCCGAACCCAAAATTGCTGACATCGAGGAGGCAATGGATGCTGTCATTCAAAATGGGTAATCACTAACAAGCTAGTAGTATGACTTTTAATCCTAAAATTCGTCTCGTGCAAATCGAATTTCATGTCAATTTTACGATGGCGTAGTCCGATGATAAAATGATGATGAGTGGATTCGACCATAAATGGTTGAATCCAACTTTATATGCTAATCTATCGCCTAATGTTTTATGAAACTGGGTGTTAATTGCAGAGAGGAGTCTGTTGATATGAACTCAGTGGATGTAAAGATTATCAAGTTGAGGTCAGGAGGAGCCACGTAAGTGATCAATTTTAATTTTTTTTCTATTAAATTAATATGTTGTTTAATTTGATCACCTAAGTTTTACGGTTAGAAACTTAGCATATCATCCCCTAAATTCTCCGGTTACCATTAAGTTTTCCAGTTCGGTTTGATAATCAAACCGTTACGCAAGAAAAATCATAATCCAAAACAGTCAGTCCCAAAAACCAAAACCAATAAGGGGTTATCCGTTTTGGTTCGACCTTAAAAGCCAAAAATCGCTACTATACGATTTTGATTTTTCAATTTCTTCTCGATTTTAGGGTTTAAACCCAAATCAAAACATGTAAATTACGAAACGGTTTGACACCGAAAAACAGAAACCGTTAACCTTCTTATCGGTTTGGTTTCAATGTAAACCGAAAGAACCGAAAGAGAATGGACATCCCTAATTATCATGCATTGTTTTTCAGTATTGGTGCAGCAAAGATCAGAGCAAAGGCTGGCGACGTCTGGAACTCGTGGAAAGACAGGGACTGGCTCAGGTGATTATGACTGAAAACCAAACAACTTTACCCATCTTGACATTTGCCTTCGGAAAAGTACACTTATGCATGCATAGTTTTACCTTCTTACAATTTGACCCCCCAAATTCTTAAAACAGAGCAAAGGCAGCCGTGGAGGAGGTGAAGACCGAGATCCATGACCTCAGGACCAAATTGGAACCCTACTTCCAGCTGCTGCGGGAAGCTGAGGCTGCTGAGCAGGTAGAGGCGAGCTTGAGGGCTCAGCCGCCATCTCCCAGAACCTCATCAGCCAACAACTAATGAAGAAGGTCGGATTCTGAGCTGTTGGGGATCGACCAGAAGTACTGTTGTTGTTGTTGTTGTTGTTGTTGTTGTTGTTTTTGGCTTTAATGGAGTTTAGTTCAGTGGTTAAATCAGTTGGTCAGAGTCGTGTCAGTTTGTTTGGTATGCTTGTTGTCGTTGTTAGTTTGTTACTAAAACTCTCAAGGGTCATTTATTCACCTATTAATGCAGTTTATTTACTAGAATTACTTCTTGGAAGTTCATCGCCTTTTTGATTGGATCATCGGTATTTCTGGTTTTGTGATTTTGATTGCCAATTCATACAGGGATCTTCCATATGGTTTGATATCCATGCTGATTGAACATGAATGTGTTAGTCAGCATGCCATTGATTTGACAATCATGATTTTTTTTATAGCGGTAAACTAGTAATAAACTTATTGTTAGTAGTGATTTACTACTACCCATTCGTAACGATATGCACATCCATTGGTGGGGGATTGAGGGGTTCGTTAGTAGTGACTGATAAGTTGTTCCGTACCTACTTTTTATGTCACGAGTAGCTATTTTTGGTGATTGCGTTGGTAAAGATTCATCATGCTAATAAGATTCCTATCTATCGACTACATCATTACCAATGATATGCTTAGTAACTTTGAAAATCATTTCTTTCACCCGGTTCTCTCCATTTGCTAGTTTTTTCTGAAATTTCACATGTTTTTTTATCGTTAGTCATCTGTCATAAAAAAAATACAAAAATTAAAGTCCATCGAAACACCCGAATCAATCCACCTAAGCCATATGTGAATCATACCCGACCCGAAAAGAAATCTCACACTCGATAGTTTATTGGATATGGTTTCCGTTACACGTCGAGTATGATCAAACGTCTGTGAGTCTAATAAATCGGTTCGAGTGCCTAGCTGGACTTTCATGTATCTTCTGTTTAATTCAATGGATTGAAATGGATAGGATTTTTAATGATAATGATGAAAGGATCATTTTGTTAACATATTTTCAAAGTCAAACAAAACGACCGAAGTTAAACTATGACCAGTTTGGATAATTACCCGCCATTTTCGCGGTCCGCCCACCTTCCCTAGTTATTATATCTACTAATAATCCATCGCCATCTTGATTCTTGCCCCTTGGGGGAAGAGAAATGATGGCGATGAAGATAGTGATCGATACAGAGACCGGGCAAGAACCCATATCTCCCCTTCCTCTGATCCCGCCTGCTCAAAGTCCGACTCTTTTTCCTCTGCTTCCAGAGCTCCACAAAACCCGACGACATTCATGGCGGCGACCACAAGCTCCGACGAGTCGAATCCCCTCTT
Source organism: Linum trigynum (assembly GCA_964030455.1). Taxonomy (NCBI): domain Eukaryota; kingdom Viridiplantae; phylum Streptophyta; class Magnoliopsida; order Malpighiales; family Linaceae; genus Linum; species Linum trigynum. The sequence continues at coordinate 41,872,851 of OZ034822.1, read as the reverse complement.
AGAAGGCCGCCGACAGGAAGCCGAGCAGAGGAGCGGATGGTGGCCGACTAGCATCAACGATGTGCTGGACATTGAAGAAGCCAAGACCCAGATCTTGTTTTCACTGCCCATGATCCTCACCAACGTTTTCTTCTACCTCATCCCTCTAGTCTCCGTCATGTTCGCCGGCCACCTCGGCGAGCTCCACCTCGCCGGCGCCACCCTTGCCAACTCCTGGGCCACCGTCACCGGTTTCGCTTTCATGGTACAAACCAATTCTCTCCTTTCCCCCCACCAATTTTGCCAAATCGGGTAGGGTTTTGTCTTTTGAAGCTTGCTCTGTTTCCCCCCCCCCCCCCCCGATTGTAGACAGGGCTAAGTGGAGCTTTGGAAACACTCTGCGGTCAAGATTTTGGAGCGAAGCTGTACAGAAAGTTGGGGATCCATCTCCAAGCTTCCTGCATCATATCATTCCTCTTCTCTGTCGCAATTTCTGTGATCTGGTTCTACACGGAGCCGATTTTGATCATTCTAGGGCAAGACCCCCAAATTTCATCCATGGCTGCTCTGTACATGAAGTACCTCATCCCAGGAGTGTTTGCATATGGGTTTCTGCAGAACATTCTAAGGTTCCTTCAGACGCAGTCTGTTGTTATGCCTCTTGTCCTGTTCTCGATGTTGCCAGCCTGCATTCATATAGGCCTTGCTTATGCTTTGGTTTACTTAACCCCGCTTGGTTTCATTGGGGCTCCATTGGCAGCTGCAATTTCCTTGTGGGTTAGTTTCGTTGCCTTGGCTTTGTATGTAGGGTTTGGGAAGAGATTTGAGCAGACCTGGAGTGGGTGTTCGTCGGAATCGTTCGATTATGTTGTGGTAGCACTCAAATTGGCTCTTCCTTCTGCTGCCATGGTATGGTAAGTGCTCCAGAATGTGATCAAGCTATGTTCTGCATATGGCCAGAAATGTTTGATTCCATGGTGTTTCCCCCCTTCTTCTGCAGCTTGGAATATTGGGCTTTTGAGATTCTGATTTTCTTAGCCGGGGTGATGCCGGATTCTGAAATATCAACATCTTTGCTTGCTATGTGGTAATGGTTGCTTCCGTTTCTCTTGAATCTCTGATAATGTCCAGCTCGTCATCTTCAAAACTTTGACTGTTTGGTGTTTGTCTGTTCAGCGTAAACACAGAAACCATTGCCTATATGCTCACATACGGTCTTAGTGCAGCAGCAAGGTTAGCAGCATTTCTGTTACCATGCTCTATTTACTATCACGATTGTTGTTTGTTCCTTCTTCGTCGTTCTAGGAGTCGATACATATGTTTATATCTCACTGTGGGTGGCAGCACGAGGGTGTCTAATGAGTTGGGAGCTGGTAACACGAGTCGCGCTAAGAATGCCATGGCAATGACTCTCAAGCTCTCTGTGCTGCTGGCCCTGGTGGTCGTTTTGGCTCTAGGGCTTGGCCGAAACGTCTGGGCTGGCTTCTTCAGCGACAGCAGTGAGATAGCTGCAAGGTTTTCATCCATGGTGCCATTGCTTGCCATCTCCATAACGCTCGATTCAGTGCAAGGCGTTTTATCAGGAGTGGCTAGAGGATGCGGATGGCAGAATATGGCGGTGGTTGCTAACTTAGCGACGTTCTACTTCATTGGCATGCCTATTGCATGTGTTCTTGGGTTCAAGTTGAAGTTATATGTGAAGGTAAAACAATTATGAGCTCAACACTAGAAACTTTATACTGCTATATGATCTTGTTCTGAACTTTTTGTTTTTGTTACAGGGATTGTGGATAGGCTTGATCTGCGGTCTTACCTGCCAAGCTAGCACACTTATGTTCATTACACTGCGAATGAAATGGACTAAGAGCGATTTTTCAACGCCCAGAGACCATGAAAATCAGATAGCAGCAGCTTAGTTATGTAGCTGCAGACTTTGATGTCAAAATAAAAGCTACCTACTATATAGATAGATACATGCTCTCACGTTGATTCATTGTTATCAGCCGTTTCCTATGAACACACATACGCACACCTAAATATCCAAATAAATGTCCACTAGACCTAGTTTTGGAGGCTGGCGAGGTTAAAGAAAGCACCTTTCTTGTTCTTTAACTGAGCATAGGTGCCACGCTCCACCACTTTCCCATCAGCAACAAAGGCAATCGAATCCAGGTTCTTGATCGTGTTCAGCCTATGAGCCACCACAATTGTTGTTCTTCCCACCATGATCCTGTCCAGTGCTTCTTGCACCAATTGCTCCGATTGCACATCAAGAGCGCTCGTTGCCTCGTCGAGAAGTAAGATTGTGGGGTTGCGAATGATGGCCCTTGCAATTGCTATTCTCTGCTTTTGACCTCCAGACAGTTGCACCCCTCTCTCGCCACATTCGGTCTCGTAGCCTTCTTTCAACGACCTGCAGTGGTTGAGGGGAAAATGTTAATGGTTAAGTATGTTCAAATGATTATCATGGTGATAACCGAATCAACTAGGCTGCGAATCTATCATTCTCACAAAGACAAAATAACGTAACGAATGCAAAGAGTATTGGCAGCAGATTTTACTAACAGCATAGGACTAACTGCAAAGATATGGAGAAGCTTACGAGATGAATTCGTGAGCATTGGCAGCTCTTGCAGCCTCCACCACCTCATTCTCGGATGCATCAGGCTTACCAAACACTATGTTATCTCGAATACTGCCCGAGTAGATCACTGGTTCTTGGCTCACAAGGGCGGTGTGCCTCCTGTACCATTGGATGTCCAGGACTCTAATGTCAACTCCATCGACCTTTACTGACCCTTTCTCGACATCATAGAACCTTTGGATCAATCCAATCACAGTCGATTTCCCACATCCACTCTTCCCTACTAGACCAATGCTAGTGCTAGGCTTTACTTCCAGGCTGAATTGGTTAAGCACCAATATCTCTGGCCTTCCTGGATATGCAAAATCAACCCTCTTCATCTCTATTCTTCCCGTGATCTTTTCCAGCTTGGTTCCGTCGCTCTCATTGCGAATCAAGGATTGCCTATCGAGTATCTTGAACACTGAAGCGACTGCTGCTGAACCCTTGGCTAGATCAGAGGTCATGCTTCCAGCTTCGGCTATGACTTTTCCAGTACTTACAAGGATGAAGAACGTTTTGAACACAGCTCCTGCTGATATCTCTCCCTTCTCCACCAGCGTCCCTCCATACCAGAAGTCAAGAGCCCAGGACATGAAAGTTAGACACTGAGCTGAACCCATTCCGAATCCAGCCATCCATGATTTCTTCCTTGCCTCCCTCCTCGGCTCCTCCTGAGCTTGATCAAAAAGTTCGAGCACCTTCCCCACACTTCCAAATGAGGTAACAATTCTGTGATTATAAACTGCTTCCACAGCAATTTGGGTGCTTTGATTCTGAGCCTTGACGAACTTTGTCGAGATGGTGGAGAGAAGAACTTTGCGGGTGTAGAAACATAGAATTGTGAGTGGCTGGACAGCAATCATCACGAGTGCAAGCTTCCAAGCCACAACTAGTCCCATGATCATGGCTATGGTGACAGCTGAAGTGGTTTGTACTAAGAGAGAGACTCTATCTGCAACTAGGGATTTAACAATGGAGGCCTCGTTGCTTAGTCGAGAACACAATGCTCCACTTGAGTTCTGCTCTTCATCGAACCAAGCAGCCTCAAAAGTCAGGATCTTTTCCAACATCCTCAGCCGGATTCTCTTTGTAAGCCTCTCTCCCATATACGCAAAATTGTAGTGCTGCACAAGGTTCAGGATGATGGAAACTAGAGAAAGTGAACAAAATATCAAGGAGTACGTTCGAATTCTAGCATTCACTTCCTCATGGCTTGGTGCAAAGAAAGCCGAAATCATTCCACCAACTATCAAGGCGTAGAAAGGCTGAACGCCTCCAAAGGCTACCGCCGAGAGGCTTCCCATCAGGGCTTGCTTCCATTCTGGCAAATTCAAACAGAGTAGCCGAGAGAATGAAGGTGGTGGGTGAGACAACACAGGTTTCGGACTGTCGATTGCTGGTAACGGCGAAGCAAAGAATGCCGGACTTGATTTCCCTGTGCTAAGCCGACCAGCGCTGCTTCTTGTGACTGAAGAAACACGAGTTTCGGGGTTCTGTTCATCGCAGCTGAATTGCCTCTGCATTTTGGCGAGTTTCGCATAGTGACCGTTTGTTGTGTTGATCAGGTCATTGTGTGAGCCTGTTTCAATTACAGAACCGTTGCTAACCACTGCAATGAGGTCTGCGTTCCTGATTGTAGAGAGCTTGTGAGCCACCACCTGATCATATGATCACCCAACAACATTTGCAGTTAATTCATCGTCAAAAGTGAAATCATACGCAGAAGGGAAAGGAACTGTAAAATGTCACCACTAACCAGTGTCGTTCTTCCCATGCAGGCTTGATCCAGAGCATCTTGAACCACTTTTTCGGACTCCGAATCGAGGGCGCTCGTCGCTTCATCGAGCAACAGAATCACCGGGTTCTTTATGATAGCTCTAGCAATTGCAATCCTCTGCTTCTGCCCACCTGAGAGAAGCGCCCCTCTCTCACCAACCTGTTCATTTTTTTTTTTAATTTCTTTCAGTCACACAATACGTCGAACAGTTTGAAGGCATTCTCTCACACACTTTTGAAACCTTCCTTACCTTGGTTTCGTATCCCTCAGGAAGCTGCCTGATGAAACCGTGAGCATTCGCCGCCGTGGCCGCGGCCACCACCTCGTTCATCGAAGCGTCGAGCTTCCCGAACATGATGTTCTCCTTGATCGACGTCCCGAACAGGGCGTGCTCCTGGCTGACCAGACCCATCTGCCCTCTCATCCATTTCAAGTTCTGCGTCCTGATGTCGACGCCGTCTACCTTCACCGCTCCGCCGGAGACGTCGTAGAAGCGCTGGAGCAGGGCGATCGCGGTGGATTTGCCGCTCCCGCTTGCACCGACGAGGGCGACGGTCCTCCCGGCGTCTACGCGGAGGTTGAAGTCGGTGAGTACGGCGGCGTCGGGGCGCGAAGGGTAAGTGAAGCTGACGCGGTCGAATTGAATCTCGCCGCGGATTCTGTCGAGGACGAGGCCCTTGGTGCCTTCGGAGTCGATCTCCGGAACTCGGTCGATCCGGCTGAAGATTCTCCCGGCGGCGACCGAAGCTTCGGTGAAGTACTTCAGATCGGGGAGCGCGATTCCCAGAGACCTGCGTAGTCAAATTGGGCCGGCCCACCAAAGATAAAAAAAGATTTGCATTTTTACTTTTTCTTTGGTAAAAGAACAATTTCCCCGACAGCAACGTACGTACGGGAGCAATCCTGAGAGATTGCGGAGTGCACATTTGTTGGTCATTTTAAATACGGAACACTCAACAAATTAATGATGAATCGTTTAAAATAAAGACCAAATAATTAATAAATAGCTTTAAAAATGAAACCTAAGTTAAAGAAAAAAATAATGCTAAGTTTATTTAAGCATTTGGGATTAATTAAGAGATTGTGTCGTATGATTATGTTAACAGATTGAATGAACCATAGATCAAAATACAGAAAGTAATTTTGAAAGACAGAAAATTAAGAGGAGTTTTTACCACGTCAAAATCCAGCTTCTTTCAAAGATAAATTCAGAGTAGTGAAGCATTACCGGTTGTTGCGTTTTTTATCGATATGCATTATAATGTCTTCGAACAGTGAAGTTATGGATTAATACGATACATTTTTTTTAGCAGTAACGCGAGGTGATTTCGATTGATTATTAGTTAAATGAACGAGATAAAAAGGAAAATCGAGAGCTCGTTTTGGCTGGCTGTATTGATTTTAATAGTCATACGCGTTACGTATACTTTCGCCTTCAACATATGTATCTATCTAAATATAAAATTATTTAAGTTACTAAATCGAATATTTTTAACTATCCACGCGTTATAGATAGAGATAGATTAATAAAACAACACAAAACACTTTTGACAGAAACCATATAAATTAAGAGTCGGGACTAGCTCTTAACTTTTTTTTTATAAAATTAAATTAGGACTACTAGGCTTAGATCAATTAATTAAACCCCATAATGACACGTTTACCGTATGATAAAGGTGCCAAAAACACTCTACAATATTCCCTAAATTTGTGTAATTAATGTTAGTACACTAATGGAATACACAGTGGTGGAATTTGGTATTAAACTATTCATCAAGTTGAAAAAAATGTGTTCTTTTTCTTCACTTTATCCTTTCTAATTTTGTCATTTCGTTACCGTTCAAACTTTACGGTCAACGACCATCTAAAGTAAAAATTGGTAGCTACTTACAGTCCGCTCAAGATGAAGGAAATGCCGGCGGCGTAAATCCGGCCGCCGCTCTCTCCTTTATACATCACCAGCCGGCTGCCGTACCAAGCGATGAACGCCCATATCGCGAAGGACAAGCCCATGCTGCCGACGGCGAGCCCTTTCGCGATCCCCTGCCGGATCCCGAGCCTCATGGTCCGCTCGAGGATGGCGGAGTAGCCGTCGGCGATCCGCCTCTCGGCGGTGAAGGAGTAGACGGTCTTGATGGATCCCAGGGCCTGCGCCACGACGCCGTTTGCCGCGGCGTACTCGGCGGTGGATTTTCGTGAGAGGAAGATGAGGTACTTGCCGTAGATGAGGCCCGGGATGATGAGGAGGAGGAGCGTCGGGAACGCGACGACGGCCAGCCGCCACGAGAAGTAGGCGGCGAAGGCGAGGCCGGAGATGAACACCGAAGTGTGCATCAGGAATGTTGGTACCTGCAAAAAAAAAAAGGTATAGAGTTTTGTGACTATTAGGTGATCCTCTTTTTTTACTTTTCGGTTGAGATGAACTGGTTGTTGATATGATATTGAAAGATGCGTCGCGCAATGTGTTAGTTAGATCTTGATAATGAAAGCCCGCCTGCCTGCGCCTGTTTGTTTAGGTTTGAAATTTGTATATGTATCCGTTGTGGTTTATGCTAATATACATCGAGGGTTTAATTTGTATCGGGATTGTGAGGATTCAAACGTTGGGATTTTTTTTCCTCATGTTGTCAGAGGCTTCAATGTGGTGTCACGAATTAGCTGATTCATCAATTGAATCGATTTACAATGTCCCGCGACTTTCAAAGTTGGTGGAGTGTATGATTGTTCTTAGAATGTTTGATAGAGTTATGGAGATGTATTAGTTAGTCTAGATCACGAATACCCATTGTGGATTTATGCTAAGCTATCAAGGGGTTTGTATTGGGATTGCGAGGATTCAAAAAACGAGATTTTATTTTTTGTTACAAGAAGCTGTGATGTTGTGTCACGAACTAATTTGTCCCCAATTACTCGAGTATTTGGGATTAGGAGGTCTAAAACTGATTGAACTCTAAACGTTTTCTTAAATGCCCGAGTTATGGAAATGAGTTAATCGTCACATGAGCCATTTGTGTTTCGGGTAAGATTTTTTCGGGTGACATTTGCGCGTGTTTGGGTTGTTGAGATGAATTGGTTCTCGATTAAAAATGAATTGCCATGTTGTGGGTACTTGTTATAGCTAGGTACCTTTTCACTGAGGACTTCCTGAAAGAGGGAAGTGTCCTTGGAGATGCTGTTGATGACCTCAGAAGTGGTTGCTTCCTGTGAATCAAAGAAGCCAACTTCCTGCCTCAGAATCGACTCCAGGTACTTGTACCTGATCTTCAGCACTTGCCTCTCACTTGTCTTGCTCCAACAATAACCCTCTGCACTTCCATGCACACATAAATACACTTCATAAGTATTGCACACAACACAACACAACAATTGGATGTCTCCCTTTGCTTCAATTAAGTAAACGATTCATGTTAAAACGAAAAAAAAACCCACCCATCTAAATTCTAGGGCTTCTATCTATAAAACGAGTTTCACTAGACAAGTAATAAGGCTAGGACCAGCAATCCGACTATTATGCTTCATACAGATCGACTATGACCGGCCAGTCGGATCATGTTCTCAGAGCGCGTCCTTGTCGCCACATTCATGGATGTCGCCCAGAACATGATCCGGCGAGGTCCAGTCTGGCTGTGAGCACCATACCCGAATTGTAGGGCTATAAATTTGAAGAAAAAAACAGGGTTTGAGAAAGCTTACCCATGAATGCCACCACCATGACTGCCAGTCCCAAGTACACAAATGATAAGCTGCACTGTTCAATGTACAAAAAGACCCCCAAAAAGGAAACCCATCAAAAGCTATTAGTAGAGACATAGTTGGGGAAAGGATCATTTGACTAATCAATTATGCATCGAACCTTTTCGACTTCAGCCATGAAGCTGCTTCGATCTGCTTGGTTCTGACCGTATCCCAAGCTGTTCATAAGGCGGCTGGCGAACACAAGCAAGATGTTTGTAGACATCCCATCTCCAATCGCACCAACCGTCCCCATCACCATCAACACCACATCTGCCCAATCTGCATACCTCAGTATCGTGCCAAAGCTCACCTTCTTCTTCCTCCTCTCCATCTCCATCTTCTCCAATGGAGATTCCATAGTACCTAGAGCTTGCTATGGTCAGAAGAAGAGAGGGAGATGAGAGAGGTCAAAAGGTTGGGTTGGGTTTTGTTTTTGCTTTGTGAGTTGATATTCTTGAGGGGAAAAGATTTGCATGGCCAACTGATGTTATTTATAAGTGATGATGATGAGGATGGTGTGAGAAGGTGGAGTTTCTTTGCTTTGATGATATATATGGATCTTAATTGGTGTCCTTTTTGTAATGTCTTGTTTCTTTGTTGATTAACTTTAAGTGGGTTGGTTAAAGATTGTGGCTTTAATTTCCCTTTATGTTAATTATATAAGGTTGATGAGCAAAGTTGGAGTTGCTTTTGAGTGGGAGGGTGGCTGTTGTTTAAAGGATGATTATTATTGCTTAGGTGAGATCAGTGGGACAGAAAGTGCTTAGCATGCATATCTCTAATTGAATCCCATTGGGTGATTAACAGATTAATTTGTTGTTGGTGTATGTGATCTTCTGTTTGAACATTTGTTGCATGTTGTTGATGTAGGCTATAGGGTTGGTGTGTGAGTATAAGGAAAACCTAATTAATAATTCAAGGATTCTGAATCAATTACTGAAAGGAAAATTATGGGTGAGTTGGTGGATTGTAGACCGCGGTTTGATAGTTTTGGTGGGTCGAGATAGCTTTCAGAGGATAAATAATTGTACATAATGAAAGTTCGGTGACAAACTAACTAAAAAATAAAGCTACTACAGATAATATAAATATGGTGGTTTCTAAAGCCGATTGAAAGTGGCCGCTGTCGCGATTCAAATTTTTATCGGTCGGATAGAAAATTACTCATAATTACCAATTGAAACAACTTAGGCATATATGAATCCGGTTTTAATAAAAAAAAATGAATTTGAGAGCGGATTCGAGGATTGACCTACTTGTTATCCATCCTTACCTCCTATTATGTAAAAAAAGATGCATATATGTACAATCTATTTATATTTTATTATTATATGGTTGTATTTCTTGATTCGACAAACACTAGTTTGGTTTTTCTACTTCATGACTGTGTTGATGAGCTTCCCCACTTTCTTCCTTTGCTTTCCTTTCTAACATCAAATTGTCAAAGTTCAGTACTTAGTTTACCCTTAAAACCATATATTTATGCTTGTGGATGTGATGCGACATTAGCTGCTTTCCACAAAATTATATTTGTCCCAATTGCTGTCGGTCTTTTTTAAAAGTCCAATGCTTTGAAGATTTTTTTCCTTTCTTTTGTGGAGCTTTGATTGTCCATGAAGTACAAAGTGAAAGAAAATTAGCTCTGCGGTCGGGTTCTAAATATTGTGATGAGATATAACCTTAGGGCTCGTTTGGAAGTTGCGATTGTTTTGTTGAGATTGTCATTATGCATGTATTGTTTACAATGCATCGTTTCTTTGTTTTTTTAGCAGAAACAATACATGGATTGTTTCTATGATGTGACAGAAACTATCACTCATTTTGAGTGATTGTTATATCTCAACTTTTAGTTGTGATTGTTGAGATAGTTGAGTTGAGATTGTTTTGTCTCAGCTTTTAGCTGATGGGACATACACAATCACACATACCAAACGTTGTATTCTACAATGCATCAAATTCGACAATACATGTATAATATTATACATGCATTCTCAACAATACATCTATTTAACAATCGCAACTTCCAAACGACCCCTTAGTTTTTAAGTCAACATCGAGGATACTTCGCAATTTTCTTATCATACAACATTTTTCCACATCATTTTACTTTTATGATTTTTTTTAATTATTATTTCAGAAAATCTCGCTATCCTCTTTGTGAACATTAGTAATTCATGAATACGAGTCTCACATTAATTCTCTGTTTACATATTCCCTATCATGTGGATAAAATTTCTAGCTTTTGTTAATGAAATAAAAAACAAAAGTGTTGATGGGATGGAGAATATAATAAAACTTGACTAATTGAAAGACCAATCTAAATGATAAAGTTCTAGGATGCCAATGGTTTTCTGCTGGATTTGATTTGAGATTTTACACAAATATTTAATTACAGGATTCTCCAAATACCCACAGATTTTAAAATCCACTAGGTATAGCTGTATTTCTCGGACTACTATTCATTCGATTCAAAAAGGAATCATACAAACAAACATACATATATTTGAGGATCCCAGGTAGGTAATGATATTCTTGCTTTCCCTCTCCACCCTCTGCTGCTTCTTCCTCCTTTCTCTATTTGGACCAACTCGATCTCCAGCTGCCATCCCAATACTGCCTTTTTCTGCATCATCTTGAGATATACCCACCCACTCAATAATTGTAAAGCACAAAGCATTGATTCCACAATCCAGCCGTCCATATTAGGGGGTGGGTTCCGGTCCGGTCCGGTTAAACTGGACCATAACAACCGGGTTTTCAGTCGCACTTTCTTGTCAAAATAGCAACCGGAGACCGGATTGTTCGTTAAATCAAGAATTTCCAGCCCTCTATTTTTTTTATAGTAACCTATTACAAGGTGCTATTAGAGGGGCGAAGGGGAAGTGACGTCGTTAGAAATCGAAACACACGACCGTGCAATGGCAAGTGTGCCGACCGCCGATCATCAGTTAGGTTGTACCTCGTTCGCTCCAACCCTCTATTTATATACATGGTAACGTATACTTTTTTTTTATAAGGGAGATAGAGGTTTTATATTTTGTGTTTAGGTCCTATTGAATGGATTCGAATTTGGGGCCTCTAGGTTCAAAGTTATTGGTAACATATACTTTTGGAATATGTCATGTTATTAGTAAAATGACTATTGGATGTACTTCGACAAATCATAAATAATTGATTGTTATTTTTTGTTATTTTATTTAGATTTTGTGAATTGCGACAAGTGGTTTATGCATTGAGTGTTATATCATACCTCAAACGTGATTTAATTCATGGTTTATATGAACATATTTCACTAGGAATACCATGAGTATCGTATATTTTAAAAAGTGAGCAGTGTCACCCCTATATATGTTAATATGTGTACACCAAACAACCTAAGTACAGATTGAAAGAGAAGCAACTCAATTACCTAAAACAGAATCTATAGAGAGCACAGATGTATGATTATCCTAAAAACATGCAATTTTGTGGTTGGGTGATTTTTTTGGTGCTTTGCCCGATTTCTGTGGTTCTTGTACGTTTGTAACCTAACTTGAATAAGTCCATTGGGCAAAGATGCACATATATATATATATATGATCTCATTGAGAAATATATGGGATATGTCAATTGTACTTTAGATTACAAGATGATATGAGCAATATAATTATTCCTAGCTACCAGAGGGTCGAATATAATTAGTGATTAGGAGTGAGCATAAGGTGGTTGAACCACAAATCAATCTATATTCAATAACAATCGATTCATGGACCTATTATGTTGTGGGTGAGTCTGGATTCTAGATGTTATAAACGCGCTGCTACAGATCGAGAAATCGCCAGAATCGAGAAAGTAAGAATATGAAAGTGAGAATCGAAAAACACGACACACGATTTACGTGGTTCACTAACACGATGTGTGTTAGCTAGTCCACGGGCGAGAGATAGAGAGAGCCAGTTTCACTATATCGAGGAGATTACATATTACAGCGAGACCTCCGACTATTTCAGTCGTAGCGGCGATTTCTCGATCCGTAACCACGCGTTTATAACACTAGAATACATAGGTGACTCCACCACCTTTTCACCCCCTCCTCCAAACTAGCGAAACTCTAACTTAGCTTATAGTTTTGCCTAAAATGAAAACCTCAAACACACAAAAAAAAAATCCCCAAATTTCGGTCAAAAGATTTGTAAAAAAATCTCTATTTGTCCTTCCCAATTTCGAATGAATATTTTATCATGATTATGGTTATTGAGGATGTTCACAAAGTCTAATTTGTTTGCATGACTTAAAATCTATATCATATGTTCATTGTCTTATATGATTCCTCCTTAACTTTTCTTATATATACTAATTTTACTTATTCTATTGTTTGGTTTTAAGAGTGTTCAGTGACTGATTGTGGTTTGAAGTCTTAGACAATCATATGGGTTCATGTGAGTGATTATAGTTTGAAAACCTGGAGAATTAGCTAAATTATGATGAAGCTTTATCTTCATTTTTTATTTGTTTATTATTAGACTTTGATTTTGTTTATTAGCTGAATATTTTTGTGATATGTGAATAATTACTAGTAGTACTATTTTGATTTTAAAGATGCATATGTTTTACGGAGTAAAATTTATTTAGTTTGGAGATTTCGTTCATTTTAAGTTTAAATTACTTTGAATCATGTTACCTTTTGCAATGTATGCTCTAAACTCAACGAACCCGTTCAACCGCCCACCATCCACAATCACCTTACCCATCAACCCACCCACCCACATGTATATGACGGGTGGGTGTGAGTCATTTTTTCCTTCATCCGTCGTGTGATGAGTGAGTCCAAACTCTTCCAAATCCAGACCACCCACTACTCATCCCTATTAGTGATAATTTGTAGGTAAAAAACAATCAACTGACGTTTAATTCTAACTATGGATCTAATATCATATATCGAAAAATAAATTTTAAAAAATGTGCTACATCCGAGAGAAAAACAGGGAATGTAAACAAGTTATAAGTTTAGGGTTTCAGATTCAACAAGTGGAGTCAAGTTTGATTTGTTGAAGAATCTAATCTTCTAACATTTCAGGACGATGGATTTTGCTCTTGAAATGTATGAATCATGTTGAGTATATGAATTCCACAAAATTAAGAGAATCATCCATTAGATTTTATATGAACACATAATTAATACACATGTATCTTCTTTTGTGGGAATAAAAATATGAACCGTGTTCATCATATGAACACAAATTAACATATGAATCATGTTCAAAATACATTAAGAGAACCATTAAAATATAAGATATACACGTAGTTTTCTAACTCAAGTTTGAAACCGAAATTAATTATTAAGATAATTTTAAGCCGGAATTTATCCCAAGTAATATTATATATTTGTACTTGCTTAACTTTATATCCTCACAATTATCACCTTTAGCATCTACGTCCTTATTGGCCAAACACAAAAACAAACACGAAAGTAACTTTCTTGATAATTCCAACATGCTACGTGGTAAAATGGTCGGCCATAACATTGTTGTACGAGACCTAGTTTACTTCATATATATTAATACTATTAGCACGTGAAAGTTAAATTTCTTATCAAAACTAGTCTTCCAACCCAATAATAATTATAATATATATATGAGGTTAAGTGAGATTATGATGGAAGAATCCACTACAAATAAAATGTAATCACGATTAAGAACACAAGGACTAACACTAACGACTATCCTAGTAGTTAGTGGGACATAATTATGTTGATTAGCTAAAGAGCCGGCTTTAGTTAAACTAGCTAGCCTATAGGTATTGGTCATCCAAATTAACTGTTAGACAGTAAATTTATCGAAAGTAAAAGTATTGATGGTGACACTATGGCTCTATTACTTACGCTAGGTTGTATTCATCTATTTATTTAACCCTCTAAAAAGGTAGGGTGGTTATGTGAGTGGTGAAACCGCAGTTTGATAACGATCCATCGCAAATAATATTTCAAACCGCTGGATAGGTGATTGATTTTGGTGGATTGTGTATTGAAAATTTTCTACCCACACTTATTCGAGCTGGTGGTGGTAGGAATGGAAGTCACCCAAATTACCTGCATCCCACTTTCAAATAAAAAAAAATTGTTTCTAATTTATACTCTCGAGTAGTCATTATATTTTCTAACTGCACTGCACACTGACTATAGATTTCTAAAATGGAAAATAAAAAATATTTTGAACTACAATTGTTTGTTACTGTGTTGGTGTAATATTCGTTGGATATTGGGATGGAAATTATAAATTATTAATAATATCAAATTCATAAATGTCATTTTTATGAATTTACACAATTGGTTGATGGAGTAATAATAGATTTGATAAATTTTCCAAAGAATTCAAATCCATACACATAAAGAGCCTTGGTCTCTAAGAATTGTGGTTAGTGACTTTGTTTTCGTTGTCAACAAATACTTCGTTGTGGATCACTGATAAGTTGGTATGAGTAAAAAAAATACATGTCACAAGTACTAGACATATCGACAAGAGACAAAGTGGAAAGTGTCTAAATTGCTAGTGTCTTCCTAGTTTGAAAGGAATTTATTATAAATATTAGTCAATTTGCCTAATGGCTAGTCGAAAAATTACTTTTGGGGGTTAACACACAATTCAACCGCATCCACCCACCAACCATCAAATCCAACCCTAAAGAAAATGTGGGCGAATAACGGATTACAATTGTATCAACTCGTATAAGTAGGTGAGTCAATTTGAGATCGAAATTCATCCAATGCACCCATTTTCCACCCTATTAAATGATGAAAGAGGACTAAACTAGTTGGTGGGTGGTTAGTTTGGCACATAGGAGATGATGAGATGTAGTATTAGATCCTGTTTTCGACTTAATTGGTAAGTGTGGTTTGCCGAATATGGCAAAGACTTGTAGGTAGCCCGAATGAATGTGTTGATGTTAACCTTAGTTTTGCTATTTAGACCATAAATTAAACGAGATTTTGAGACATGATATTTTATTCTAACTTCTAATGAGTGAACTTCATTCTCTAATTCTCTCAAATCAAACCATAAGGTCAATTTAATCAAAAAATATTAACAAACAATTCTGATTCGTCAAAATATACCGAATTACAACTAGTAACTGTGAATGTGAACGCATACGTATATTATAAGCTAGCTACACTAACTTTTGAATTTTGAAAGTATTTTCACCCGTATAGTTTAGCACCATCGACCATGTTCATCTTAGTTTTATGATCTTCATTTTTTCCAATCCATTTTAATGTTGTGTTTTAACTTTAATCATAATTTCAAGTAAAAAGACCTTTCCATTCAGCACTTGAAAGAAGTCCACTTCTGCTCTAATTTCCACTTTTTATTTTAAATAAATTTTATTTTGGAAAAGCAGATCAATAATTACATCTTGGTTAATTACACTTTAACTTTTTATTAATGAATAGTAGTTAGACTTCTATGTAATTTGAAAACAAAAGGGTTGGTGTTTGCTTTATTTGCTTTCCTAATCGAGACATACGGGGTTGTTTAGTTTAGTTGGGGTGACAATTAATCTTCCAATTATAGCCATGTACTGAGGTCCAAGTTAGATGGGTTGTCAAGTCACCTCAGCCACATATTTATACCTACCAACACTTCACTTTTAAATACAAAATTAGTAATGTTTCAGGAAACTGATTAAACTAGTTTAATCAGGCGACAAAATAACAACCCAAACAACACGATTAATACTCGTAAAAGTTCAATAATCCAGGCTTACAATCACTTTTAACGGACCATATATCATTTTTTTAACTTGAATTTTATTTATTTTCATAGATAGACTGCATTAATTGTATCGTACAAAATCATATCCATTTTGATATATTTTAGAACAAGAAAATTGATACTCGTACCATGTTTTATGATATTCATTGAAGTCGATCTCTACGATAAGCTTCTTGGACCCCTAAAAAAGTGTCACCTACGAAAATAAGTACATTGTGAGTTTGCGACCCTTGTAAAAGTAATGATCTGAAATTTTTTGTTCACAAAATATATTAATATGAATATGTCGTTCATAATTAATACGTTTTAGGAAGAAAAAAAAATTTAGCTGGTTCCAACAACTAATTTGGCAGGTAGGGTTTTGGGTTTGGATAGCTAGTCACATCTGCATTAGATGTATATGGATGGAAAATTTCCATTCATGTGCCCGCAGCAGTGTCAATTGCGGTTTTGTACGCTCACCTTTGTTTTGCTACGCATTATGGTTACTCTCTTCTTTAAGGATTCCTTCTGCCTACACATATGAACTCATATTTTCTGAGGCAGGTCACTTTTGTTTCATCTATTAGGGTTATCGAGTGTTTTGAAAACCGAACCGGCTTGTAAAACCAGAATCTGTAAACCTGTTCGGTTGGTATTACTCATATAATCGTCTATATTGAACTATTCTATCAGAAACTAGTTCAGACAATTACCTGTACGAACAAATTAAAATTTTAGAGGAGTATATTAATAAGGGTAAATATAATATATTAGCCACAATTATTAAGAACCGGGAAATTATAGCCACAACTATCGAAATACAAATTATAAGATATAACTATAGCTGCGGGTCAAGATATGGCTAACAGTTAGTTACCACCGTTAATTTTGTAACGGAGACCGAATGTATTGTATTTACCATATTAATAATTAAACCGTTGTTTCTATTTTGGAGAACATTAATGTTTGGAGTTTGGACTATAGAATTTTAGAACTAATTCTTGCTTGTGCCTAATACATCCCATTCTGGATTTATGGTTTACGTGTAATATACTTATAATATTGTTGTTTATGAGTCATCCATTTTTTAACAATTTAATACCGGTTTAACTATTCAATAGCATTTAAATTAATATGTCTTCGAACTATATTTGTAACATTCCGATCTTTTCTTATCAAAATATGACTTCCCAAAAGGTCAGTCATATTTGCACGACACATGTTTTACTCCATAATTCTTGTAATAACTCATCTACTTTACACAATTTCAGTGAAATAGTTAGACTCTGGACATGCAATGTCGAATTTTCCTAAAAAAAACTTCACTTAACTAACCACCATGAATTATTTCCTCCCATAATATACGGAAATGGATGACATCGAATCAAGAGGATTAATAAAATCAAAGAATCAAAAAAATAATCATTTAATTTCAACCATGAAATCAATCTAAATAGATTGAAATTTAATCTTCACCACAATAATTTTATTTATTTATCATTGACATAGGAAGAAAAGAACTCAAAAGCAAATTTACATGTTAAAGCATTTTTGCCGGTAAGTTACTATCGATAACCACCGGTTCTCGGGCACAAAATCATTAGAAAATGGAGTTTAAGCCTTGTATAAATTAGTTTAACTTTTATAATAATAATAATAATATATTTTTCAAAGTTAAAGATGACAGTCAGATCTTAATTAGGTAGATTAGGTGGAGAGCCATCGATCACCAGGTCAAGACTGCCACGTAGATAAGCCACAAAAAGAGTCAATTGATTAGTGGAGCAATTAACTATTCAAATTTAGTTTGCATGTGTGCAGTAAGTATCATTTTTAGGTGATTAATTACTATTCTTTTATAGCTTTGATTATGACCTAATTCGAAGAGTGCGACGACCGCGTATGTCTACTGGGATAGTCTATTCATCTAATTAACGCACGTGCATCGTTTAACTTGTTTAATTATCATTGTACGCCTTATGCTTAATATGCATTGAACTTTAAACAGTAAAATCCTAAAACCAAAAAAACATTTTAAGGAATCTGTACATTGGAAAGGAGACCAGTCTTGCGCCTGCGGCGTACCTAAAAAAAAAACAGGACAATATCATTAAAAATGATGTTAACCCACTACACTAATTCACATCAAACGATAACAATTAGTTAAAAGGCTCGTGGAAAACCACGTTGGAAATCATCAAGGGTGGTGAGATGGGTACTTAAAGTTCAAAGTTTTGGGGTTCGAATCTCGATAGTCGTTAGGTTTGTGTTATCTCTGTAGTGGTTACTGGCCATCGACATTCGACAAGGCTATTGTACCCGTCAAACTGCTATCGTGAGTTTGTCTGGTGTTCACGAGGTATGGAGTTTGTTGTTTTTGATGATGGATATCTCCTTATAAGAATACAAAAACGTTTTAGAAGAATTCTAGACCCGAGCTAAGTTTAATTTCTAAGACCTTTCAACTGTTGGAATTACTTTTAACATTTGTAATTCTCTGAAAATTCATCTTGTTATCAAAGGTTTTGTAGAAAATTAGAAATACCTGGAATCATGTTGTTGATCGCCAAAAACTCGATGCAGAATCTGGAAGACGATATGGAATTGGACGATACTCATAGAGCACGATCCAGGAGGTTCTGTGACCTTCCTCAACCAAGCCTCCTCAGTTCCATTACGGGATTCTCTCATCTTCCCAATGGCAGAGAAGAAGAGTGTTTGCTCTTGGTGTATTGGGTACCATAACCTTGAAGTTCCTTATATACTCACAACTATGGGCTCTCATAAAACCATAGATGTAAGTATTGGGTTTCCACTCATTTAGGTCCATATCACATACAAGATATCTTTGGGCTCCTAATATGGATCACTTACAATTAGTCCACTTGATCAAATAGGTATATAATTATTAAAATATGTAGCCCATATCCATATAGGAAATATAATTTCCTAACATCAACCACTTCTGTAGTACAGCTTCCTAATGAATGGATTCAGATTCTTGATGTTGTTGCCCCTCTCCTATAACCTTTGACTTGTGCCACAAGTAATGGAAAATCTTTGCCCTTTGTAAAAAAAAACCACTTCTGTAGTGGATTGACACTTTATGTCGTTGCATCGTCTATCTATATTGTGAGTTGTGTGTTTCAATTCACATGAATAATGTTTTCTTGTCTCCTATAGCAAGTATCTGTTCAAGGGTGTGCAGTGTGTTGAACAAGGGAGATGATTGTATAATAATACCAAGGTTCAAGAAGGAGTAATTCTAAATACGTCTAGGCGCGTCTAAGCATTAGGTAGTGACAAAATACCTCGCTTAGACTCTAAGCAAACAATTAGGCACTTATAACGCTTATGTGGCTACTGTGCAAAACTAGGCACGATTAATTGATGTGACGTGTGATTAATCAAAGTGAGACATACTTAAGCATGTTAACCAACTAAGGATTAAGATTAATTGTAGATAATCTTAGGGTCCTTAAAATTTTCAAAGAACTAAAGTCTGTGTATGTTATAAACTTTGAGTCGATTGGTGTCATTAGGTGAGCTAACATCAACGAGAGTATGAGGTCCTATATTTAAAAGATTATACAAAACCCTACGTATCCAAAGGATTTGATTACCCCATTTTTTTCCAACTGGGGTCCTAGGACCCCTCTTCTCAACAAGTGGCTCCGCCACTGGGTTTATAACTCATATTTGACCATCAATATCAATCACATGTATCATCCGTGCACGACCTAGAAAATGAATGTATCAAACACGAGCCAAATTTTTAGTAAAAAATGTCCTTTTCAAACTCAACTCGTTAATAAACAAGCTTGACTCATCTATTAACAAGGCCGAGCGAGCCTCATTTGCAGCCCTAGCCAAGAGGGGAGCCTCATTTGCAGCCCTAGTCAAGAGGGGGAAGACCACTGGAGTTGGCTGCAAATAAGAATAATAAATCTGCAAAATGAAAAAAATCTGCAAAATGAAAAAGAAGGGTAACAAAACTAGTACTGACGCAGGCAATTAAGTGACTAGAAAATCAGCAATGGGCACTGGGAATCCATCCACAAGTACCCCTCTATCCTATTTGATCAAGCAATCGTTTCAATCAAAATCTGAAGAAGCAGCTCTCCCTTGTGAAAGAAAACCATACACCTGCTTCAAATTCCCTCTGGATGGCCGCGCAGTGACCGCGTATTTGCAGAGGAACACCAGCCTCCGCCGCATTTCCCATTTGGTGATGCCCTTCTGGGCGAACGACATCCCATCATCGAAGTACCCTGTTTCGAAAAAAATGGTTGCAGAGTTTTCTTGAGAAGCAAGAATCATAATGACAGGAAGCAAATGTTTCGACCACACGCGCAACATCTATCCACGAGTTTACCTTCTTCGTCGAATAGTGATGTCACAATCGCCAGACAAACACAGACGCTTATGTCTTCCCCTGTGACAAGAAATCGAATACCAAAAATCAAGCAATGCAAATGATCAACGCCACGAAATGGTAAAGTGCATATGTGAATTGCAATAGCAGAAATCTTGTACCATTCTGGCAGCAGACTAACAGACTGCGCCCTTTGTTAAGATGTGCCTTCGCAAAGTTCACAGCCGCAGGCAGATTGTTTGACAAGGAAAAGCGGTCCCATTTCGAGCTCTGGCCAAGCAGACAATGGCATTCATCAACCAACTATGCAAATTGCAAAGCAGCCACACGAAGGAGCAGCCCTCATTCTTAGATTCGGAAACTATTTTGTAACTTACCACCATAGGAAGATGCAAATAATCTTCGGTATTCGCAACACGGCCATGTACATGTGCTTCATCACAATTCAATATGCAATCAACATCCGGGACACTTGCGGCTGCACCACAACATAAAGAGGAATGAAGCAACGGATTGTTAAGATTGATCATTAGTCGAACGAGTCATTAACGCAAGGAAAGTTGTGGCTATGACAATATGTTACAAGAAGAGGACACGATACTTAAACCGATAACATTGAAGATAATATGAGACATTGAACTAATATGCTAGTTTATCATACCATGCTGAATACTTCCGACTGCAACATTTGTGAAACCAATCCGAAACACTGCCATAGAATCCCCTCCCGGCGAATCAATAGAAGTACAAGAACTACACCGATCTGTGTCACCCGATGCCTTTGGATTCTTGAGACAGATTTGGGGAGCGTCCTGTCCTCTTTGCGCTCTATAAACTCTGTCCTTCTCAACTATCTCAGCAACCTTTTGGTTGCACATTTCAGGACCGGAACCTATAATATCATAAGCGTGGTTCCAGAAGAGACCCGGGGAGAGACCCCTAGCCCAACTCTCCTCATCGTCTCCAGCTCCCGGTATATAGTTCCAGCTGAACTCCGAGGTAGTCCGGTGCTGCTGGAAAACACCATTTTGGGCTGACGCTGAAACAAGCATGACAGCCGTGAAGTCCCATGAATCGTGATCAGGTACTTCGTTGAGCCATATGACGGTTTTTTGAGATACCCAAAGCGGCCTTAAGGGCTTTTTCAGGCAGGAAGCAAGAGAAGCAATGTCAGCACCACTGGCTTCCAATTGTTCAACCCATTCGTCTATTCGCTCCTCAATGGCGGCCTTTTCTGTTCCGGGAACCCAAAGTGGGAGGTGCAAAGAACAATCCCAATCAAGAGAAGCTGTACATTCCACATCAGCAGTTTCACCCTTCTAACCAGAGCACACCACCCAAAAAACAGAGAAACCCATATGTTAATCGCCATAAACGGTAGCCATAATCTCCCCAATTAGCATCAGTGATTTTAAAACTGAACTCAATGATGCTAACCTCCTCTGCCTCACTCTGCACTCTGCAGACGTAATTGCGAATAGCTCGATTCAAGACGCAAGTCCAGATTGGGATGGTCTTCGACATGCTATCGGGAAATCTCTTCCCTTTTCTGGTTGAATCAACAATCATACATCCTCCTTTCTGCCCTACCCATCAAAGAAGAACCAAACCAAAAAAGCCAATCTCAGTCTACGCGGGAAAAGACTCAACACCCTCAAGCTTCAGAAACAGAGCAAATTCAATCGAATTCAGGGGAACAAAAATCCCACAAAGGGAAAGGCACAAACTTTTCCATCCAAACAAAACAGCACATCAAAACCTCTCACCAAACAAGCATATTTCAGCTTCCCAGCATCAATTACACGGAAACAAAACACCGACTTTCATCCAATTTCCTAGAAACCATACAGAGCAAGATCTAAAAATTACAGGGCATCGAGGCTCAAAAAATTCCATACCCATAAAATCATAAACAAAAACAGATTGGAAACCAGAGCTTCACAAACAGACCAAATCCAATCGAATTCAAGGGAACGAAATCCCACAAAGGGAAAGTCACAAACTTTTCCATCCAAACAAAGCAGACACCAAACAATCAAATAACAGCTTCCCAACATCAATTACACGGGGGAAAAAACACCAACTTCCATCCACTTCCCCAGAAACCAAACAGAGCAAGATCTAAAAAATTCAGGGTATCGAACGTTCAAAAATTCCATACCAACAAAAACAGATTGGAACCCAGGAAACTGTGGGGGCAAAACAAAAACAGGGGAAACAAACAGAGACGAATTATAAGGAAGCGGTACCGGCGAGGGCGGCGACATGGAGGTTGAGGCGAGCGGTGGAGAAGGAGCAATTGTTGGTGTGGCCGTCGGTGGATTTGAAGTAACACGTGGCGGCGAAGCCGCGGGAGTACCAGAGGCCGCAGCGGAGATTGGCGAGGAGAGGGAGCTCCGGCCACAGCTGGGAGATCTCGCCGACGAAGATGGAGTCCTCGTAGATGGAGCGGAGGGCGTTGTAGAGGGAGTTGTCTTTCCGCTTGATGGTTCTGGCGGCTCTGTATATGCTCAAAGCCCTGCCGTCCGTGTCCATGGCTTCTTTTTTTGGTTGATGGTTCTTCTGCAGGAATGCTTTCTTTCTGATGTTGGTTTTTCTTTTTGCCTGTTAGGGTAAAGGATCTTACTGTTGCAGGCGGCGGTTCTGAGTGAGTGAGGTAAGAGAAGAGAGGTTTGGTGGTGGTTGTTTCAGGTGAAAGTATCACTTAACCAACAGAGAAAGATATCTCTCTACCTCGGCTTTAACGGAATTTGTAACAGAGTGAGTGTTTTGCTAAATTAGTCACAAAGTTTATTACTTTTCAATTTTGTCATGGACAGATAATTTTCTCTTTTTTTTGGTTACCCATCCACGGCGATTTTATTGTTAGTTACTGATTATTTATTTTCGTAACTTCATCCTATGTGACACTTATCGATTACTTGTAATCGTTAAGAAGTTGAAGGTGGTGGTTGTTTCAGGTGAAAGTACCACCTAACCGTGAGAGAGATGGATATCTCTCTACCTCGGATTTAACGGAATTTGTCAAAGTGTGATTATTTTCTTAAATTCATCATATGTGACACTTAACGATTACTTTTAAGTTTTAACCGTTAAGAAGTTGGCGTGTCAATTAAAAATAATAAAAATTGACAAATTAATCCTTAGATTTTTCATTCCCATTATTTCAGTCAATATTGTCAATCAAAATGTTAAATCTAATTACCAAAAAAATGTTAAATTTGATGCAGTTGATTGACGAAATGACTATATTTATATATTTTTTTTAAAATTATCATTTGCTACAAAGGTTAAAATTGTTATCTATACAAATGTATATTGCGTTCTTTCAATCCCACACATACACATTGATGACAAAACACACATGATAATTTCATAGATGGTTGATTTTTCACACAATTTTGCGTAAATCATGTTTGCAATTTCACCTATACAAATTATTTTTTCGTTTACACAATCTCATCAATCGATAAATTTTCACGTAATTCGTCATCACCTATCGCTCCTCCTTGTAATTGGTGAAATGAAACATCATTTAGTGTCTTTTTTCCTCATAAACTTTTCCAACATTACATTAGCAAACCAAACCCTAGCTAGCTAGGTTAATCATGTCCATAATACATGATAAAACTTCTTTTTTTGCAGCCTTCCATTAACCAAGAAGATTACTTCCAGCTGCTAGTACTGTTCCTAAGGACCGCCGTGGAGGCAGCCGACTTGGCCGGATTGACAGCCCGCCGGAACTTGACAACGTTCCACGCGGTGTTCGTGGCATGACCGGCCGTCGCCAGCACATCTCCGGTCGTCTCCGCCGCACCTTCCCCGTACCTTTGACTCACAACCCGTGTCGTCGCCGCCGTGGTGGCCGCCAGTGCCTGCTTCTCAGCCGCCTCTGCTGCGTCTAGGATCTTATCTGCACTCGTAAACAAATTGATCTCATTCGGCTTTTTTCATATGCATAATAATAACAACGTACTACATTTGGAATACTGAACAGAACTTACTTATGGCGTCAAGTGAAGCGAAGATGACTTCTCCTGGAAGGCTAGCCAGGAGCAGCTTCCCTGCTTGGGAGTTGAGCAGCGGCGCCATGACTGAGCTTGAAGCTACGTTAGCTCCATCTAGCATGGCCTTGCTTACCTCTTCTGTCATCTTCGATAGATCCCTCACACTAGCCAGTAAAAAAGGAACACAAAAACCAGCAACCGTGGTTAAAATTCACCGAAACTCTTTCAATAACTCGAGTTATTGAGACCATTAAGTTTTTACGTGATATCATAACTGGTTTGATCGTTAGGTTGCATGTTCAAGTCCTCACAATCTCCAGGTATTAAACAATTATCTTAAATCGAATATATGGTGTGTTTTAAGATGAACGATTTGACCGACCTGTGCTAATTTCAAACTCATTCGATAGACTTGTGTAAGGAAGCTGGATAAGTTCCACAATTAGGGGTAGAATTAATTTTTTTTATCCAATTTACTAATTAAATCCATCCACTAAAATATTAAATTAATTTCGTTTCAAATCTAATTCATTTAACTCAAAACCAATTTGATTGGTGGATTCAACGGTATTTGGAAAATTATAGTTTAGTACCTGTACTTTTTATAGTTTACACTTTGATGCCTAAACATTTATTTAGAATATCATCGGAGAATTACGTTGTGGTACCTAAAAGACTTTATTATGACCTTTTAGCGTCTACACTTTTTGGAATTCACATATGTTTCCTAATCTTTAGATGTCATTTGGACCTGGATCCATACATATAATCTACCAATCCATTTGATCTGAATAAATGAGTACACCAATTCATGAATCTAATCCATTTGTCACTTCAATCCATAATTTCTCCAACAATCCAAGTTATTAGAACAATATGATTTATGAAATTAACCGTTCCAAAAATAATTAAGGATAAACTTAACAGTACATAATTACCGTTTTAAGCTGTTTTGATTAGGTCCACCGCCGCTCTTCGCTCCACCGTTAGACTTCTTGGAGCTGTTCATTCCACCCGCCGGCGGCGCCCCTCCATAGCTGACTCGATCACCCTTCCCACCACCACCACCACCATTCAGAATCATTTCAGCGCAGCTATGCACCTGATTCATTCAACACAAAGAAATTACACATCAACACAAAGAAAACGCCCAAGTTTCAACTAACTACCTACTCTTTTCAATTATTGTCATTTCAGTACGTGCAAGCAAGCAAACTATACATAAAAACAGAGCTACTTAACCAAGTTGCTGTAAACGTTGCTGCACATGAAGATTCCCCTCACAATCTGCCCTGTCCCCTCGGCAATCCCTCTAGCCAGAACGTTGTTGTAATCCTCAACCCTCGGAGCGAGTTGCTTCCACTCCAAGTTACTGCTGCTGCTGCTGCCTGACGATGAAGAAACAGGGCTACCAGAGCCAGAGAAGCAGGAATTCTCCGCGAGGAACGAGTCCAGCACGGCCGCGATCTTGGTGCTGACGTGGCGAGGAAAAGTCAGCCCGTAGCTCAGCGGGCGTCCGCCCCTCCTCATGGGGAGAGAAAACAGGTAGTGACGAGAGTCGAGCTTTACCACGGGCTCGTCTCTCGTCAGGGGCCACTGGAGGTGGCCCCCTACCTTGACCACCGTGGCGAGGGGGAAGCCGCCACTGTTGTTGGGGGCCACGACTCGGGCGATGGTGAAGTCGCCCGAGGCGAGCTCCAGGGCTTCCCCTTCGTCCACGAGGTAGGCCGTGCATCCCGGGATCTTGAGGACTGTCTCTTGTTTTGTTGTGGGTTTGGGTTTTGGAGGGGTGTTTAGCTGGGATGATGAACGGGTCATTCTGAAATGGCTCATTTCTTCCTTCTAATTTGGGGGGAGGGGAGTTTGGTTTGGTTTAGGGACTAGGGTGCTTGTTTTGTGAACTTGGAGATCAATTAAGGGCATGGATTGTGGGTAGATATGAAGGAACATAAAGATGGAAAGAGTGGTGGGTTTTGTTGATAGGAAAAGGTTATTCTCGACAGCCTTTTTGGTTTATTCTGATCTTGATGAATAATCTTTTGGTGATGAGAAAGAAAAATGTTATCTTCTTAGTTTGGTATGCCTGAATTGAAAGGTTATTCTCAATAGATTTCGGTTTATCCTACATTAATATTATCCTTACAAATCTTTGAAGCGCAAAAGATATAGCCCCATGCTCTGAGAAGTAGAGTTGACAATCAAACTAGACCGTGAAAATCTGACCGCTCTCAACTCAATCAACCTAGGAATGAAGAAAGTATAGGTAAAACTCGCAAAATTTTTGATTGAGATGGGATGAGTTTGGTTTTAACCTCCCCATCATATACTTGCCCCACCAAGAGTATTTCTTCATATAATAAAACTCACCCAAACTAGGCACTAATTCTTTCAATTCGCCCTTCACTACTACTCTTCTTTCCCCTTTGTTCACAAAAATGCGTTAGTTATTTATTGCTTAGTAGTTATGTCGGACTGTCGGAGTATGAGATTAATGATTTGGATGGTACTACACATTGTCTTAAGGATGTTTTAGGATTTGATGGTTTGAATTCGTATCAAGAATGAGTATATCATTGTTACTTTCACGATTTTTTTAGGTATGATTTAGTCTTATAATTGCAGATCTACATGTTGAATTATACTATAAGTATAGTAATATCGAATATACAAGACAAGCATTACCCATAAATATCCAAACACCGCAGGTATTTGAATGGGATTGCAAAACCTTCCTACTCGAGTATGGGATGAATTTGAATATTTAAAAGTGTGAATGGGATGGTTTGGAAAAATCCGTGAATTGTCATTCCTAATAAGAAGTTACCCAACTCCTTGAGAATTCATAGCCATTTCCTCTAGTATGCATACCCTACTAGCTTAGCAACAAAAATGAATCAATAATACAATCAAGGAACCCTACAACGGTTGTTGCTCTTCCCTCACACGCTTACACTTCAACAAGCGAGGAAGGTTTCGAGTTTTTGGATTGAGACAAAGCATAAACCTCTCCACAAGTTACACAAACCCTAACGTGAAGAGAAAGAAAATGAAACAATATACGAGTTCAGTTCACAATGGAATGTCGCACTGTTCCTTTTTTTCCTTATAAACTAAGATTTCCTAATTGCACCTTTGGCGGCAGTCTTGAGCATCCCAGTAGCAGAAACAGAGGAAGCAGGATTGATGGCCTTCCGAATCTTGCAGATGTTCCACGCAGCGCAGGCGCAATGCCCTGCTGTTGCAAACACGTCCCCTGCAGCCTCCCCTGCTTCTTCCCCATACCTGCGAATAGATTCGACACCATTACTATGTAAATCAATCTAAACCCACCATCGTCGCGTCGAGAGAGAGAGAGAGTTTCGATTATGAATCTTATAACGTTTCGTTTACCGGTTACTTATCCTTCTTGTTGCGGCCTCTGAGGTTGCAGACAGAGCCTGCTTCTCTGCCGCTTCTGCTGCATCTAGAATCTTATCTGCTCATTTCCATATAACACTGTCAATCTCTGAGTTACTGAAAATGAAAATGGTTTATGGGTTGATGAGGGTTACTTACTGACAGCATCAAGGGAGGCCAAGAGCACTTCTCCAGGGACCATGGACAGGAACTGCTTCCCAGCCTTGGATTTCACCAGAGGCTTCATCACTGAGCCAGTGGCTATCCCAACTCCGTCCAGCATTGCTTTGCTCAGCTTTTCTGTCATCCTCGATAGCTTCCTCACACTGCAGCAATCAAGACAACACATTCCAAATAATAGCACTAGTTTCTTGATTGATCTGACCAGAAGCGCTTGCTTTTTCCTGCGTGCCTGTTCTCTTTATATTATTTATACAACTATGTCAAACTGTGTCACTGTCTGTCAAACTGTGTCAAATAATAGCAATCAGGTATCACCGACTGTCAAACTGTGTCAGGCGGGAGACAGAAAGAATATTAAGTTGATTCATTTCCAATGAGAATTAGACACGCATTCCATATCCCCATGTGCTTGGGAATGCCGTTTGATCAGCGAATCCGGCCACCTTCCTTTAGGACGTGACTCAGGGATAGAGCAAAGACAACCTATCTTGCTACAAACGTCAAGACTTTCCTTACTTTAGCGCTAGAACGAGGGTAGACTTACTTTTTTATGCATCAAACTGTTTCTAATATTAGAACAAAGATTATCTGTCATCGATTGAAAATCATGGAGTCTCGATGTATCTTCTCAAGTATAATGAAATTAGTCTCTCATACTTGTGGATGTAGCTAACATCACTACGTAACAGAAACCAAACAGCATATGGAAGTGGGGAAAGATAAGTAAATTACCGCTTCAAGCTTTTGTTCAATTTGGTCTTCTTTGCAACCCCAGATGAACTTCTGCTGCTGTGATTTCTGTTTCTCCCTGCATCTCTGCCACCCTCTGCTGCTGCACTTGTTAGTATCATTTCACCTCCCTTGTGAACCTACAAAAATGCAACTCCAATCCTCAGTTCCATAACTAGAAAAACCTCATTCGCAGGTGAACATGGCTAATGAATCCCAATACCCAATCATTTGAACAAATTACCTGATTTGTGTAGGCATTGCTGACTCTGAACATTCCCCTGACTATCTGCCCTGTTCCACCAGCAATCGCCCTCGCCAAAACGCTGTTATAATCCTCCACCCTCGGCGCGAATTCCGTCCACTCCAGGCCACTCTTCCCGCCGCCGCCGCCGCCTTTCCCACCGGAATCAGCAGAGAAGCACGAATGCTCCCCGAGAAAAGCATCCAGCGACTGCAATCTCTGCCCATCCCGCTCCGCAAAAGTGACGCCGTAACTCAGGGGATCCCCATCTTTCATGGGGAGGGAGAACAGGTAATGCATTGCATCCAGCTTCACGACAGGCTCGTCTTTCGTCAAAGGCCACTGGACCTCGCCGCCGGCGATGCTGACGATGGTGGCGAGGGAGGAAACGTCGTCTTCTTCTTCTTCTCCCCCTGTCTGCTCAATGATGTGGAACAGAGTGAAGTCGCCGGTGGCGAGCTCCATGGCTTCCCCTGCTTCCATGAGATGCAGAGTGCAAGATGGGATCTGGAGGAGGATCTCGTGCTTCAGATTTCTGCTTTGTGGTGGGAATGAAGTTGATGAGGAATTGGGTTTGGTGCTTCTTTTGGGTCTGAAACAACCCATTTTTTTTGGCGGTTGATGATGAATTGGGTGGTTGCTCTGTTTTTCTCACTCCTTCGTCTGTGTGTGCTTGTTTTGGATTGTGGGTATGGAGATGGGAAGGAAAGCAGAGGGATCGATTGGGGAAGAAGGTAGGAACTAGGAAGGAGAGACTGTGACGGTGTGAAACTGCCGAACTGGAAAGTGGGTTGGAAAAAGTTTGATTCTTTTCTTCGGGTTCGTAGGCTTTATTATGTTCCTGATTGAAATTTTTTTAGCATTGGTTTGGTTGTCTCCACCTTTCGGCGTCGAACAGAGCTCAAGATAGGGTGCATAACCATGGGTTATGCACCTATCAATAACCAAATCTGAACCATTTATATAGAAAATTCAGATCTAAGGATGGAGAATTAAATACCATTTTTATTTTTCCTAGCTTTTTTAATCGGCTCATATCTTTTTCGTTTTAACTCGAATTTTAATTTTTTTTACACAGATGGAACGAGTTCATCTTGCTCTACAAAATGAGATCAATTTTCAATATTTTTTTTAGAAAAAAAAATTCTGGCCTCTCTGTACCAACTGCATACCATATGGTATTTTCTTCGTTTTTAATTCGTTTTTGAAAACGGTTGTATAGAAGGGACGAGTTCATCATGATCTATTAGATCTACAAATTTCTGGGTGAACAAATTACATGACCAAAAAATACCACACAATACCATACAATACCACCCTGGTACGGGGTGGTATATTATGGTATTTTCTTCGTTTTTAATTTGTTTTTGAAAACGTTTGCACAGAAGGGACGAGTTCATCATGATCTATTGGATCTACAAATTTCGGGGTGAACAAATTACATGACCAAAAAATACCACACAATACCACCCTGGTACGGGGTGGTATATTATGGTACACAATGATAAAAGTCGTAAATGATAGTTAATATACTTCTACTATCATGTATTCAACCATCCTATAGTCTTGGTTTGTTCATACCACCATGGTACGCTTTTCAAACCATAGGTATGTTCTTATTTCAATACCAGTCAATACCATATGGTATAAACTGGTAAAAAATGGCTCAAATTTTTTTTGTTCAAGAAATATATCAAAGTGGATATCATTTTGAAGAGCATAATTAATCTGATCTAACTGTGTAAAAAAAATTAAATTTCGACTTAAAACGAGTGAGAAATCATCTGTCAAAGATTAAAAAGGGGAAAATTAAAGGCTTTCCAGGAGAGAGGGATGCTGATGTCATGCTGATGTGAGCTGGTTACTCATGGTTACTCACCATAAGGTTACTGACCTGATCCGTTCCCGTCGAACAGGGGAGATATCGATATTTGGCTGTCTAGGATTACTTGCTTTCTATTTTTGTGTAGTTTTGGATAATGAATCGAAAAATTTAATGGTTTGTAGTTTAATCGTTGACAGAATTTTTTATGCGCTATCCGCTATCATATAAGAGTTATATATAATATATAATCTAGAAATAAATTTATCACTAACCATAAACAATTTCAGTCATTTCCTATTGCATGGTATCTCACTTTTGTAGGCGCGGATCTTGGGCACCCGTATAAAGGTAACAAATAGAGTTTAGAAAGAGAATTAGATTGGTTGAGAGGAGAATTAGGCAAAATTGGGTGATTCAGAATTTAAGGATTAGGGTTCTTGAAAGAGACTAGAGAGAAGAGAGATAATTCTGACGATACTTTGATAGATTTTCCATTGACGCCCTTAATAATAGAACTGAAGTGCATTATATGGACTCTGATCCGAAATCCTAAACGACTAAACCTAATAAAATACTAAACTACCCTTAAACCTACTAATCGTACCCTCAACACTCACGCATGGATTTCTCAATGTCAATTTACGTGGTGATTGTCAAACCCTTGTGGGACGTGTTCGGGAGAGGAATGTGGCCCATGGTTAGGGTGGTGCACTGCTGGAAGTGATATGATCCCAATTGGATCAATCGTGAAGTTGGAATTGCTTGAGGAAGAAGGAAGTGGAGTTTGGAAGAAGAAGAAAGGAATTTGGCTAAGTGTTGGGTCAGGTTTGAGGTACCTACTTTGGGAGCTCATATCTCCCAAACAATTCAATGAAAATGTAAGTTTAAGGGCTCAATGTGAACTTCAAGTCTTTATAATTCGATTGATATGTCATGGAGCTCGAGGAGATGCCAGGAAGGATGTTTATCAAGTCTCACAAAATGCTATGAAGGAACCTGGAAACTGTCCAGATTTGGCTAAGGCAGGAACTGAGTTCAAGATGCTACCTTTGAAGACCTATAACTTGAGTTTGAGAGATGCATTCGAGCTGATTCAAGTTGGAGGAGACAGAGGAAGTTCCCTTCTACAACGACAAGGGATTGGGTGAGATCGAATCATCTAGGAAGACTATTTTCGAGGGCTTCAAAGAAGCTACCTCGCACTGCCAGTAATCCGAGTCCCACAAGGATTCTTAAGTCTATTCGGATTATGATTGTAATTCAGTTTCCTTGCTTAGTTAGGTTAGTTTCAATCATTATTCTAGTTTGTTTGTAATTGTGTAAGCCTATAAAAGGCCTCAAACTCGTTTTGTATCATTCAGATTGCATTGAATAAGAAAAACCCAAAATTGAACAACTTGCGAGTTGATCGTTGAGCTTAGGATTTGGTTGCGATCAAACCTAGGAACATTGAGTCTATTAGCCGAGTTTTCACCCTCAGTTACTCGAAGACAACATTATATCTCGAGTGCTTCTTCCCAGGTGTGAAGAAACCCTCAGATTTCATCTATTTTAGTGCTCGAAGCTAGCTACCTAGGCTGGTTTCGGAACTCTGTTTCGTCAGGAGCAAGGAAGAGGTCTGATTCAATTGAGTTGAGGCCTGTGCTGCGTTAAATTCTGATCTTACACCCTCCCAGGGCGTATTAGGAAGAAATTCAGATAACTATGTCAGCTTTTTCTACTTTTTTTAGTACTTTTACTCTTTGATAGTATAACAGGGTTGTTCATTTAGTGGCTCAAAAAGTCTTTTTATCGACAGTTCGAATATTTGTCGACTACCCCAATTGGTAATGTGATGCTTTGCGACTATCTATTTTAACTTCATATCTATGAGAATTTTTTTTTTTTTTTTTTTTTGCTCTTGTGTGAGTTTTTGATGGGTTCTTACAATGATGAATGATACATTACTTAAAACCAAAAGGGACCAGTCCTGGCCAGCTGTGAGAAACGGCAGACGGAGGTCACCCAAAGAAACTACAAAAGAGGAAGAAAAGGATGCAGAACAGAACACCGAGGTTGCCCAGCTACGAGGGCACACAAAAGCTCACAAGAGTACACTAGCACTCCAGGAGCAATCCAAATAAAATACACCAGGCTGATTAGTGATTAGTAGTATACAGCTAACTAGGAAAGACAATTGTACCCGACTACCCGTAATTGTAGGTATCCGATACTTCTCAGTTCAATTAATGAAGGGAATTCCGTCTTTGATCGGATACAAGGCGGATATTGGTAATATTTACAAATAAAATGGTGGGGATGAGTTTGGGTATTCCCGTATCATATGTATTGCTTATATTACATGACCGGTACCGATTGAACGTAGTTGGCAATTAGAATCATTGGTGGTTGGCAATTAGAATCAAACCAATAAATGTTGGGAAAAAAGTACAAAGGGAATTGTGTGAAAGAATCAATTTGGAGGTGAGGTTTCAGAGATTCAGAGTCTGATTATGGGTGGTAGTGGGTTTGTTTGGCAGGTTCAACTCACACTAATTCATATTTTGAAGCTCGGCTACTCCGACTCCATTCTAAACGAGGCTTGTAGTTTCAGAGCTTCCTATTCATTCCAAGCCCTTCAACTCTGTACAAAAGAAACCTTCTTTCCAAGCTGCTTACTCCAAACAGCGAGCTTATGTTACTGCAGCAATTGAGATCTGCTGTTGACAAAGCCAAAACCCAGATGATACAGAAGCAAGAAGTTAGCTTCCAATCAGAGTCCTCTGAGATTTAGCTGACCGTTTCATATTCTGGC
Source organism: Linum trigynum (assembly GCA_964030455.1). NCBI lineage: Eukaryota > Viridiplantae > Streptophyta > Magnoliopsida > Malpighiales > Linaceae > Linum > Linum trigynum. Next base: position 41,839,451 of record OZ034822.1, on the reverse strand, counting down.
TCAAGGTTCTGCTGCTAAATCTTATCTTTCCATTCCTAGCCATTCGAAAGTCGAAACAGCAAAGCTAATGGGTACTGGAATCGACAGCTTCCGGCGACAAAAAGACAAACCACGAAAACACAGAAGTAACGAAGATGGAGCTGCCAATCTGAGTTTGAGCTTATTTGGTGGACTGAAACTGAAACAGAAGAAAAGAAGCAGCAAACTGTCAATGCTTCTATCTACCACATCGCTGAAAATGAAACTGGCAGTACTGTTTAATAATTTGTGCCGAAACAAAACTTGTCGCCGAGCTTGGTAACGCGAGCTTGTGATCCAAGTGGAGGCACTAAGGTGATGGGACATTGGGCCGGCCTCAAAGGCTGGGCTTGATGAATCGACTTCCGGCCTGCCCGCTCCAAGCTTGGAGTTGGGCCAGGAAGGTTTGGCGAAGGCCTGAACCGACCTTGTTCCTAGAGTTCGGGGGATAATGCGCCAGGCTGGTTTCACAGAGCAGCGCGGCTCCCCGCTCCAGGCAGTGGAGGGATAACAGGCCGGTGATTCTCAAGCTCGCCATAGCCTGCCGGGCCGTCCAAAATTGGACCATTACTTTTTTTGCCGGTCGACCTTCTGGGCCCAAAACTCACAGGCCCATATATAGTTTTTAGTTTTCTCTCTGCTGTTCTGCAACTTCGAACTGTTCGCTCCTTTTTTTTCTTTCTTCTTATGCTATCTGGGTTCGGGATCAAATACCCAGAGCTGAAACTTTCTCGCGCTTTCCGCCCTTCCAAACAACTTTTTCTTTGTGTGGAGATGCTCAAAGAATGGGTTAGCAACGAAAGAAAGACTGCACCAGAGGAAGTGTGCTCCCAATTCTTCTTGTCAGGTGTGCCTGAACCTTGTCGAATCCATCAATCACTGTTTGTTCCAATGCCCACATGCCAAGGAGGCATGGAATGCCCTATTTCCGTCTCTCCCTTTACCCCCTCAGGGAACCGTGTTCTTTGACTGGTTCTGCTCCCTTAAAGATGTTGTTCAGCACAGCTTCTTGATCCATATTGTTTTCCTTTGTTGGAACATCTGGAAGGCGAGAAACGAATGCACCTTCAAGAGTAGAATTCCGTGGCCTCCGAAGGTGTGCCAACTTACGTATAAAGAGCTTACTGAATGGAATTCGTGCCCGAGATCCCCTCTGTAGTCTCAAAATGGGGTTTAAACTGACAAGTTTTATTCCAAGGTGGATTAAACCAATATGTACAGACTCACAATGGCCAAACACAACGACTCCCCTGAAAGTCTCAACCCCACAACCCACCAAAGTAGCTAACATGATCAACTCACAACTTAAACTGACTCCCTAAGACTCTGCAAGGACTGAATAAATATAACTTGACAATTCGATGACTTAAATATAAATGACCAGAGACACTTTATTTGAACTTCAACTTCTGCGCACCAAGACTCCAACAATCTGGTTTGATTCCATGCTCCAACAAAGCCTCCCCTGAACTGAAGCCTCTGCTGCAAGCTGCAAGCTTCAGTTCATCACACTGCAACTCTTCAATCCTTCAGGCCAAGCTTAGAAACATCACTGAGAAACTCAGAAATGTCACAAACACCCAGCTTACTTCTCAACCACAGGAATGCATCAAGTTTGAGAGGTTTGGTCATGATATCAGCCACCTGATCCACAGTTCCACAGTGCTCCAGCTCGATGGTTCCTTCCTTTGCCAGCTCCCTTAGAAAATAAAATCGAACATCGATATGCTTGCTTCTTCCATGCATCACAGGGTTCTTAGATAACTTAATTGTGGAGCTGTTATCACACATCACCCTGGTTGCTTCCTTCACACATGAGCTCCATCCCATTTGCTGCAGCACATTCCTTAGCCAAACACACTGAGTTGCACTGTATGAAGCAGCAACAAACTCAGCCTCAGTGGTCGATAGAGTGACTACTGGTTGTTTTTTCGAGGCCCAGGACACAGCTCCTCCTGCTAAGAAGAAGACATACCCACTGGTACTCTTCCTGTCATCAGTGTCACCTGCATAATCAGAATCAGTGAACCCCACCAGACAGTCTTCTTTGCTTCCTTTCTTGTACCAGACACCATAGGTCATAGTACCCTTGAGGTATCTTAAGATTCTCTTGGCTGCCAATACATGTTGTCTTGTAGGAGCCTCCATGTACCTGCTAAGCAAACAGACTGAGTGCATAATGTCAGGTCTGGTAGCAGTAACATAGAGAAGACTCCCTACTAGTTGCTTATACTCGGTAGGATCCACCAATGCTCCATCCCCAGCCTTTGTCAACTTCATACCAGGAACCATGGGATGCTTGACAAAGTTGCATTCAAGCAACTTGAACCTGCTCAGTACTTCCTTGATGTATTTCTGCTGATTAATGAATATGCCAGACTTAGACTGAGTAACCTCAACCCCAAGAAAGTACTTCATCCTCCCCAAGTCTGTCATTTCAAATTCAGACTTCATTAGCTCCTTAAACTCTTCAATCAAGGTAGGATTGTTGCTGGTGTACATGAGATCATCAACATATAGACTTACTAGCAGAAAACCAGCCTCGGTTGTTTTTATGAACAAAGTATGCTCATAATCACATCTGATGAACCCAGTCTTGAGAAAGTAAGCCTCTATCCTACTGTACCAGGCTCGTGGAGCCTGTTTCAGACCATAGAGGGCCTTTTGGAGCTTATAAACCTTTTGTTCCTCCCCAGGAATGACAAATCCCGGTGGTTGTTCAATGTACACATCCTCAGTCAGCTCCCCATGCAAGAAGGCACTCTTGACATCAAGCTGGAATACGGGAAGACCATGATGGGCAGCAAGAAGAGTCCTTATTGTATCCATCTGGCAACTGGAGCAAAAACTTCTGTGTAATCAATGCCATGCCTCTGTGAGTATCCCTTTGCCACCAGCCTTGCCTTAAATTTATCCACTGATCCATCTTCTTTAAGTTTGGTTCTGAAGACCCACTTAACTCCTATTGGAGTTACTCCTGCAGGTAGAGTTGTTAGTATCCATGTGTTGTTCTTTATAATAGCCTCAATCTCTTTCCTCATGGCTTCATTCCATTTCTCATCTGCAGCAGCTTCTTCATAGGTCTGTGGATCATCACTTACAGCCACCATTGCCCACCAGTCTGTATCACCAAAGTTACAGTCATAAATTGAGAGATGAGATGGAGGATGTCTGCTTCTAGGAGCCAATCCACCACTGGGAAGTCCCAAGCTATCAGTATGTGAACCTGAATCTTCTTGACTTGCAGAAGAAGAAGTGGTAGCAGAAGTTCCAGTAATCACAGGTGTTGCTGGACTTGGGGGATCTGCTTCTTCCTCATCTTGAAACTCTGCTGCCACAGACTCTTCTTCAGCATCTGAGTCTTCCCAAAAGCCATCACTTCCCTCCCAAATGAGTTTGGTCAATACAGAATGAGTATCAGACTCCCATTGCCACCCTTCACTTTCATCAAAGGTAACATCTCTGCTTACCAGCACCTTTTTTGTAGCAGGATTATACAACTTGTATGCCTTTGATTCTGTTGAAATGCCAAGGAACTGGCATTTAATACTCTTCCCATCCAATTTCTTCCTCAAATGATCATGTACATGTACGTAACCAACACAACCAAACACTTTGAGATGATCCACTGAAGGGGGTGATCCAGTCCAAATCTCATGTGGTGTTTTTCCGTCATTTGCTGATGTTGGACTTCTGTTCAGAATATGAGCTGTCCAGGCCACAGCTTCAGGCCAGAAAGCAGCAGGCACCTTTGTATCGTCTAGAGAACACCTTACTAAATTCATGATAGATCTGTTCTTCCTCTCAGCCACACCGTTCTGCTGAGGTGTGAGAGCAGCAGTAAGTTGCCTCTTGATACCATTCTCTTCACAAAGTTGCTGGAATTCTTTGAGCAAGAATTCTCCTCCCCTGTCAGTTCTAAGACACACAATTTTGTGTCCAGTCTCATTTTCAACTTGTGCTTTAAACTTCTTAAAACAACCCAAAGCTTCTGATTTTGCAGACAAGAAGTAAACCCACAACTTTCTACTTAGATCATCAGTAATAGTTAGGATATACCTCTTGCCTCCATTGGAAGTGGGAGTGATTGGACCACAAAGATCAGCATGTATTAATTGCAGTTTCTGACTTACTCTCCAACTGCTTTTCTTGGGAAAACTGTGTCTGTGTTGTTTGCCCACTAGACAGGTTGAACACACACCTAGATCTCCTGTGAGCTTAGGAACTCCACTGACAGCCCCTTTCCTTTGTATTTCCAGCAAGCTTCTAGCATTCAGATGGCCAAACCTCCTATGCCAGAGAGTAAGGGTGTCGTCCTTCACTGTCTTTGTCTGCAGACACTGCAGATTTCCAGTTTCCAGCTGTGTGGCTTGCTTAGCATGAAGAACAAACATCCTGTTTGTCTTCATTGAGGTCTGCAGAAGTAAACCTTTATCTTCATGGAATATTTTGCAGTGGCCATCCTTAATTAAGAAGGATAGGTTCTTTTCTTGCAATTGCCCCACACTGAGCAAGTTTGTTTTCAAGCCTGGGACAAAAAACACATCTTGGATAACCAAAGGAAGCTCATCAACCTGCAACTTCACATTTCCTTTCCCTGCAACTTTCAGTGTGGTTCCATTTCCAAGCTTCACATTGCAGCTAAAAGTGGTATCAAGACTTGTAAACCACTTCTTCTCACCACACATATGGTTGCTGCAACCAGAGTCTAAAAACCACCAGCTTGTGTTTGCCTCTAGTTGATGTGCTTCCAAAAATGCCATTAAAGACACCTGATCAGCCTCTTGTTCTCCCTTTTCTTCAACATAGGCCATAAGAAGAACATCTTCCTTCATATCTAGTTGAGACGGTCTTTGAGTTCGATAGGAATCAGACATGGAGTAATGAACTTGCTGCTGATTGTATTGATTGTACCAATCAGGGCACTCACTTCTATAGTGCCCCAGCTTATGGCACTTGAAGCACTCAACCATATCACGATTCCATGACCTGCCTCCTCTTCCTCGACCTCTACCATAAAATCCACCTCTTCCTTGACCTCTTCCTCCCCTACTTCCATAATCATGAGTTACTTTAAGAGCTTGATCCTCTCCTGCTGATTGCTTATGGAATTTTTGCTCATGTACAAGCAATGAACTTTGCAAAGCATCAACAGACAGATCCTCTATATCCTTTGATTCTTCTATAGAGCAGACTATGTAATTAAATTTTTCTGTTAAAGTCCTCAGTATCTTTTCAACAATTTTTGCATCAGTCATTGACTCACCACAATTCCTCATCGAATTTGCCACTACCATGACCCTGCCGAAGTAGTCTGTAATGGTTTCTCCCTCCTTCATCTCCAGCAACTCAAAGCTTCTTCTGAGAGCCTGCAACTGCTGTTTTTGAACTCTGGCACTCCCTTGGAACTTCATCTTCATCGAGTCCCAGAGTTGCTTTGCAGTTGTTTTCTGAGTAATCGTCTTCAGAATACTCTTATCAATCGAACTAAATAAATAGTTCTTAGCCTTTAGGTCTTTCAATCGATTTTCATCCAACACCTTCTTCTGTGCGGCAGCCAACTCTTCACCCTCTGCCGGCTCCTTGAATCCATCATGAACCACTGGCCAATACTCTTTGGACCTCAGTAGGTTCTCCATCAGCATACTCCAATGCTCATAATCCCCATCGAATTTGGGAATACACACTTGAGCAAAACTCCCTTCACTCATGTTTTGCTCGTCTCCCTCACCAGGTTTCAAACAACCTCACTTAATACTCTCGTGTTTCCCAACCCAGAGAACAAACAGTTTCACTCGTCTCTCTCTTGCCTTGCTTCAATCTCAAATCTGCAGATCTGTTTCTTGGTTACAGTTTAGAGTCCATGCTCTGATACCACAATGTAGTCTCAAAATGGGGTTTAAACTGACAAGTTTTATTCCAAGGTGGATTAAACCAATATGTACAGACTCACAATGGCCAAACACAACGACTCCCCTGAAAGTCTCAACCCCACAACCCACCAAAGTAGCTAACATGATCACATGATCAACTCACAACTGAAACTGACTCTCTAAGACTCTGCAAGGACTGAATAAATATAACTTGACAATTCGATGACTTAAATATAAATGACCAGAGACACTTTATTTGAACTTCAACTTCTGCGCACCAAGACTCCAACAATCTGGTTTGATTCCATGCTCCAACACCCTCCTCCCCTGCCCTCCCTTCCCACTCAGCTTAGGGGAACCCAGTCTCATACGAATCCACCGCCAAGCAATCAGTCTTTGGTGATTCACTGTGATGGGTCGTTTGTTAGCGACTCCCAGTCGGCGGCATATGGTGTTGTGGTTGTTAACCACCATGGACAAGTGTGTGATGGAAGAGCTGAGAATCTTCTTTGTTCCACCCCGATTGAAGCGGAAACTAAGGCCCTTCTTGAAGGAGTGAAATTAGCTCAAGAATATGGATCCGAGTGTACGGTTCATTCCGACTGTCAGGTGCTGGTGAAAGCTTTGGATAGTGATCGCTCTCGATGGCCATGGAGATGTGCAGCATGGATCGGATCGATTGTTTCTATTCTCCGAACAAACCCTCTCATCAAAGTCAAAGAAGTGCCCAGAACACTTAGGGTCGTTTGGATTGAGTATTTGGGGGTGTTATTTGGGGTCAAATAACAGATTTTGTGTTATTTGACCCCAAATAACATGTTTGGCTGACAAAAAGTGAGATGCGTTATTTGGATGTAAGTGTTTTGCCAAATAACAGGTTTGAGACCAAATAACACAAAAAGTGTTGTTTGCCAAATACTTGGGAGGGGGCAGGTATTTGCCAAATAACAAGTTTGAGACCAAATATCACATACCAAATAACAGGTTTTATATTATGTGGTATTTGTGTGGTAATTGACCCCAAACAACAAGTTTGTCAAATACTCAATCCAAACGACCCCTAATGTTAGAGCAGATTGGGTTGCACGATCAAAAGCTCGAGCATCACTTCCTGATGATTGGATTAATATTCTTGATCTCATTTCTGATCTTCTTTAAAGATTGTAACCAAGTTTCTCGTCTTTCATTTGTTTGGTGGAATAAAAGTCGGTAATCTTTGTAAAAAAAACAACTTTTTCCTTAGGGATGGCAAAAATATCCGTAACCGTGGGTATCCGCCCAAATCCGGCCTAATCGGGTAGGGTAAAACCCAAACCCGAAAGACATTTAGTGGGTACGGATAAAATCCGAACCCGAATATTGTGGGTAATGGGTGGGCATGGGTTTCTCACTATCCAACCCGAACCCGCCCGATTATACACATGCATATGTATTTTGACTAGAAATAATTATTATTTTTCTCTAACATATTTTATATTTAGCATATAAATATAATATTTTCATGAAATTGTGTAGTTTTAATTAATTTTCTTCATTCTACTGAATTATTGTCGTACTTTTCCTCTTACGTAATGTGAGAATACGTGTGAATGTTAACATATTGTTTGGAGTTATGAAGAGAAATTATTACCCATGGATAACCGTGGATACCCGAAACCCGAACGGGTATGGGCATGGTTTTAATTTTCTACTCATTTCACATGTGGGTATGGGTATGGGTATGGGTAAAACCCGAACTACTATGGATAGGGTAACGGATATGCACTATCCGCGCCCGACCCGACCCATTGTCATCCCTATTTTTCCTTCGCCGCGCTGACTTGCGGCCAGAGGAGAGGAGGTGAAGCCGCGGGAGAATGGTTATAGCTGTAGCGGTGCTAATTCTGGGCGTCTTGTTCGGAGCCTTGTTTCTGATTCCACGAAAATCTGGTAAAATCGTTTTGGGTTTCTTTCCTCATGTAATTCTTCATTAGATTTCCCAGTGGTTGATCGACGAAAGTTTTTGAGTCTTTCAGCTGTCGCAGAAAAGAACCGAACAAATGCCGCAGATAGAAAGAAGGTGGGTTCTGATTGTTACAAGCTATTCGCAGCATTTTTGCAATGCTACGTCGAGAATCTGATTTTTGCACGTTTGTCTAAGCTCGTAGCCGCCATTCATTGGATAGTGAGAGACTAATGAAGTTGGAATTTAGATGAGAATCCATTTATGAACAAAGTCCTGATGCTCAATTGGTTTTTCAAGGTGACACGGCTTGCCACTTCTTGGTTCTTAGTAATGCCATGATTGTGTTCAAATTTACCAGCAGCCAAGGTTAATGTTGGCAACGCTTGGTTGCTTGTCTGGAGTGAATATGGGTTGAGGAGGGATTTGGAAAACGTGATACACCTATGACTGCATTTGTTGCAGACAGATGACAGATGCTACTATGAACCCTTTGCTTTCTTGGATCTTGATTACAGCCGTCTACTTTAAATTGTAGTTTGTTCGTGTGCTGGGTTTCAGACGCTGTGTTATGCTAGTCATGCTTATAGTTCGGTCGAAGTCATTGGTGTTCACTTAGCCACTGAATAAGTTCCATGCTTCTGGTTTTCTTATTCTCAGGTATACGGAGTGTACAGCAAAGCTGAGGTCGCCTTGCATAACAAGAGAACTGATTGTTGGATCATTGTGAAGAACAGGGTATGGTATTTCTCCCAGTTTAATCCTCCATACCAATCATTTAAAGCCGTTAATACAAGCTTTCTGCAAGATTTATTTTCCTTATGCCCTTTTTTGTGTTCTCCCTGCAGATTTTTGACGTGACCTCGTATGTAGAAGAACATCCCGGTGGTGATGCTATTCTGACGAATGCTGGAAGCGATTCAACCGAAGGGTTTTATGGGTATGCTTGATCTTCATCCTCAACACTAGTTTAGCAGAGATTGTCCCTATTCAATTTTTAGTTCAAAGAATCAAGTGAGAATTTGTTAACTACACTGTATGCCATTGCAAATGCTTAAACCAAACTAGTTAAGAATAGGCAGCAGAGATTCATTCTTAGGTTCTCAGTTCTTTCTCTGAGCTTCAGCTACTGTGTACAGACTACAGAGTGTCCGTGTTTTTGAAACAGATTGTTAACCATTTAGGAGTAGCTTAGCAGAAACTGAGTATGTGGAATCTGGGTAAAATTAGAATAATCTTGATCTATGACATTGTAGTTTTCCCTATCCTTGGTGATAAATCAAATTAGTTGGTCCAACTACATTCGTGTTCTCTGATTCTCTTTCTCGTTCTCGTTATAGTAAACTACACATGATCAAAGAGGGGAACTGAGGATGTTACATATGTTTCTCCAACTTGGAATGTTTGATTCCATTCTGTTTCTTGACATTGCAGGCCGCAGCATCCTGGTGGGGCTTTTCAATTGATTGAGGACTACTGCATTGGAGAGCTGGAGAAGTAGTTCATAGCCTGGGGTTTGGCTTCATCTAACACCACATTAAGCACATTCTATTTGTATCAACTTGATTCTTCTTCTGGCCATGCTGCTGAACTGCACTGCAGCGTTTTCGCACTGAGAAGATAATGATCCAATTACTTGATTCCTCGAGTTGCAGCATGTTATGTCCTATGCATGAGTGAGGAGATAAAGATTCAGTTGTAGACTAGAACTCAGTCTGTCTTCTAGGTTCTCTATTTCAGCAAGCATTATCACCTTAAACTTGTATAGGAGATTCTCTTATTTAAGAAATATTTTGAAACGATGTTATTCAGGAAGTACTCTTGTACTCAGGAAATGCTTCTTTACTACAGCAGTAGTTCGCAACCTTGGTCAATTAACTCTGTTAAGAGCATGAAGCAATACCTCCGAACACCACTCTTTCAGATAAGAAGGCTTGTGTTGCGGCCAACCTCTAATCACGGTTGTTATATCTGATGTCAATGAGTATCCAACGTTCTAGATGTCAACGAACTTACCTATGATCTTCCACACTTTAATAATTTTGGGAGAAACTTGCTGCTGCCACTCCATCGTATAAGGGAATCTGCCTCGACGAGTATTCCTCCTCTGCCAAGCAATTACACGAGTGAACTGAGAAGCCTGCCATTGTTTGAAATCTACAATTTGAACCCCTGCTCAATGAACCCACAAAAGAGTTTGCTAGCAAATTGTTGGTCTCACTTCTGAACTTTCAACTGCATAACAACAATCTACATAAATTACAAAACAAATGATATGGAAAAATTACAACCAATCCATCACAAAATGAGTAGATTGGATTGATGAATCAAATTTGAGATTGAATTGAGACTAACAGCTTTTCTCCTCCTAGAAAGAGACCAAAACCAATGAACAATAAATAGACTAAGCTTGATCCTAGCCTGCAGCCTGGAAGTAAAACACATAGGACAACATGTAGAACCAACCCACCAAGAATTGCTTCCTTTTTATAACTTTTGAACTGAATTTTCAATCCCCCTAAGAATCAAAATAATCAACCAATCAAACAAACACTCCTATCTCTTTCTGAAATGATGATGATCTTCAGACATCGTATTTCTTGGGACGTCTCCATTGCGCCAAACTTCTACACAGAGAGCCAAGGAATGAGGCTTTCTGAGGAGCACCTTTCTTCCCTAAATGCTTCCCTCCCAAGTCTGTGTAAAGTGGACCCATATCCTTGCTCCTATCAATCTGTGCATATCGCAACAATCATAAGAAAGAGAACCAAAGGATGAAACAGGAACTATCTTCAAGTGAAGACTTGAAGTTCATTATGCATACCTTGTATATCTTCCCATCTTTTAAGTGGTACCGAATGCCAGACCAATTGATCGATTGGGAGAAATGGGAACGCATGGCAGATATTGGATATAAGAAGTTATCCACCACCATAGCTACGAAGACCTGCTCCATTGTATACCCATGTGTGGCTCAAATTAGCAAGATTGTACTTTTCAAACTCTTTAAGCACTTGCTTATAAGCACCCAAATGAATGAATTGCACCATAACAGTGAGAACTTACCAGAACCCAATTGTAAGAACCAAGAGAGAGTCCAGGTGCCTCGGGGGATAACATGTTGCACAAACGAACTTCTACTCTTGTCAAGTTCCACATCGAGAAGAGTTCTACAAATGTGCACGCTGCCAAACAGGCAACCAGTAACAACCCTGGCAGAAAAAAGGAATATAGCACGTTCATGAGAATGTAGCACTCCTATTGTACTTGGTGTATTTATTTCTCAATTGCTTGCCAACTATTTCGCATGTTGTTAAAAGAGGGGTATTTTAAAAAAAAAAATAATAATAAATAAATAAAAATTAGTTCAATGTATTTGTACTGGACATAGTGATAGCAGCAACCAAATACAGCCAACTAAGCGACCTAAGCATATGAGAGAACCTTAACAAAAGCTTTGAGTACCTTTTGAAACAAAAACTGTTTCCTCCCGAGCATACCCTTGGGCATAAATACGAAGGGCGGCTGCAATATGAACCACAGCCATGAAGTATGGCGCTGCAAATCCCCATGACAAATAGCAGTGGACAGAAAACAATGCTCGGTTCATTATCCAGTTAACCCTTGATATGTACGACTCCAGCACAAATGTTTGCTTCCTCAAGTAATTCCAGTACCTACCAGAATACAACCAGTTAAGTTGAGCTTAATGGAAAGGAGGGTATAGCACATTCAAGTCTGGGAAAGGAATACATGACAAACCTCGAAAAGCTAAGATCACTAGCAAGTGGGTGAGGGAAGACGGCAACTGGAGGTGATGTAATTAGTAGCTTATGAGCCCCTAGGGAGGAAATGAAGGACATCAGGGATCTACCAAGTCGTTGCTAAATTGCTACTTCTTACAACTTTCTGAAAATATCGTTGATGAGAAAGAGTTACCAGCCAATGCTGCAAGAGTCATATCATCTGAGTAGCCACCATCTCGAAGTCCAGAGAGCACACCATGACGATCACATCTAAAATCATCAGCATGCATCTGAAAAATAACTAGGATTACTACAGATAAAAATTTCAAGACAGATAATGGACTAAATGTTAATAAGATAGTGGGGAGCTAGATACCATCATGCACCCTCCCCACAAGAAGAATGTCTTTCCACCAGTTGCAAATCCCATTGAACATGGCTGCCAAAAAGAAATATTAATAATGCTCATCATTAACGAATTCATAGTGTGTTATACATTCACGATTCATTAGGCATGTAGGAAAAGAGAGGCAACGAAAGAGATGAGGTGTGTCTTTTTACCATATGATACTCATAGATGCAGTAACTTCCCAGACTACCAGAAGGTAGATCTAGAGGATATCCCGTTTGAATAAATATCTGCACGAACTTTCAGTAAATTAGATGACGAACATGTGGCATAAACAGACCACAACAAACTCCAAGAATACCTCAGGATTCTTCAACATCTCTGCAGTGAGAGCTCCAATGGACCCAGGGTGCAGCCTGACATCATCATCCAAAAATAGTACATATTTGGTCTCTGGATGCATGTTCTCAACCCCAACCTTAACAAGTGCAGCAGCAAACATGATTAATTCCAGTGGAAGTACGCTTCAAGAAAGGGTTAGGAAATGATGGTGAATGGTGAATGAAACTGCCAGCTGTTACCCTAAGCTTGCATATGTCCATGTGCGTTGATCTTCTAAGTACAAACTACCTCACTACAAGAGAACCAAAAGACAACTACAGAGTTGCAAGTCATATATTATATACCAATTGGTTATGAATTTTCTGACTGCATGTAGTTGACAAGCCAGCTACAATAACTTGAGCTTCGACATGATCCTGCACAAATCATTGGAGCACATGGTCATAATCAAGATACCAAAACACTCAAAATAGGCCTAGATTTACATGAAACTATTTAAAGTATGAAAATCTGTCACATGATTAGAGCAGTTCTAACTTCTAACTACATGTGTTATGAACATAAAGTCTTCTCTGTATAGATGATGATGTTTAGGTTTGTTATTCCATTCGCTAGGTGGATTGACAGTCTAACAAAACGTGCTGCTACTTGACATGCCACTAATGTGTTACCCCATTAACAAAATGGAACTTCAAAAACAAGCTGCTTAGCAGACGATAAGTTTAAGTAAGTATGAGCAAGCATACCTTAAAATCAGATAATAAGCGAGACACAGCATGGTAAGCAGGGTCTTCTGTGCTTTCTACAATGAAGAGAAATTCTAGAGGACCTCCATAGAGTGATGTTATCTGCATTAAGAGCCATAAACAACAATAAAGAGTAGTTGATAGAATATAAGAACAGACAAAACATAGGAAGAGCAGCAGCTGACAGAATTGGATTCGGGGGGAAAAAATGATTACAGATAATATAAGCTGTAAACGCAACAAAGTTGGCCGCTAGTACAGAAAAGTATAGAAGCACAGTGATAGACTTTCAAGTCTAGAGTAAAAAACAAGACCAGTTAGATCTACTAATGTGTCCCAATAGCACATGATTATCCAAGATCTTTAATTCTCAATGTCCAAAAAATTGGTTAACATGATGTCTGTAAAAACAAGCAGGGAGTAATCACAGAGCAACCAGACGACAGTGAAAAGCTTATGAACCAGATGCATAACACAACAAGAAAAGGGTGTAGTGTTGAAAACCAACTAACCTGACTTCTCCAATTGTGAAGATTGTGTTCTCCAAAGCCTTTCAAAGGCATAACGACACTCACTCTCGGCAGGCTGGCCTGATAAGAGTGCTCCAATTCATTAATGTCATGGCAAAGGAATGAAAAGCTATTGCCAGCTTTAGCACTATCCTTCATTTGTTTAATCTCCCTATTCCTGCAGTGAGAAGGTACCATGAGCAATGAGGCCACTGCATGCAGCCAATTATTGATGGAGATAAAACGGTCCAATATACATCTACAGTCATCATGTCCATTAAACATTGATACCTGACATAGGCGGCGAGGACCCATCCAAGAGAAAGAATTAAGCAGATCAGACATCCCTGCATAATGAGTGAAAGTTTCAGAGTCACGACATGATCATCCATCTCTGGAAAGATAAAGCAGCAATACCAAGGACCTAAGAAGTGAAATAGTGTGTGTGTGTGTGTGTGTGTGTGTGTGTGTGTGTGTGTGTGTGTGTGTGAGAGAGAGAGAGAGAGAGAGAGAGATAACAGTAAGAACACAAAAAATGACCACAAAGGATGTTGCTATAACATGAACTATAGTCATAGTTATTGTGACAGGCAAGAGCGAATTCGGAATTCCCTTCAGAACACATCAAGTTTCAAAACATGTGGAATAAAATGGAGCATCTACATCTCCAACATTATGATCTCTTCAGTACTGAGTATAATCTATTGCAAGATAAACAGGACTAGCATGAAGCAACAACAACAGCAGCAGCAACAACAGATGGAGAAAGAAATATGGACTGTGAATACTCCTGAAACCAATATTGTAAGCAGTAAGACAACAAACACAACTAACATGAAGCAATCACATACTTCACAGAATTTCTAATATAAAACCAGCAATTAAGGCCCTCCAAGACAACCAATGTAGGAACTTGAAATGCTTAGCCTCCAACTACTCCGGCCATATTCAACCAAAATTCCAGATAATGTCACAAATCAAATTTAGCACTTCAAAATCTCAGGACGCTATCCCTAAAATCCGAAATATATAACAGCTGTGAAATCAAGCAGGAAATTTAGGCATATAAACAGGTTGCAGTAAAAACCAAAAGGACATGGAGACAAATGAATTGTGGAAGTGGACAAGCTTGCTCGACCAATCCAATACAGATTTTGGGTAAACAAACACTTCGGCAGGGGCAAATCCTAAATAAGAGTTATCTCACACGTACCCCTCACACCTCAAAATTCTATCACAAACTGCTGGTCACTACAATCCATCCATTTGGAAATACCTATATGGCCAGCAAAAAGTCGAGAGCTTTGGCATACATGCCTAGCTGCATTTGGTTGGACTATCTCATGTCAAGTTTTTCCAGGAAAGCATGCTGGAATACGCCAGGGAAAGTTGAACAAATTCCAGCAAGAAGCCGAACTTGCCTAGGATTCACCGAAATTCAGCTCATACAAATACAAAACGGGGAAAAGTTGCCACCTTTTCACCACCAAATTGCCGATGTCAACCAATAACCAGAACCCAGAGAAGGAAATTGAAAACTGAAGGCAGAAAACCAAAAAAGAGATTGAAAAAGATTTCCAAACTTATAACCTTGGCACAGTCGCATCAGAATTTCCTTTGGGCAGCAAGGTGAGGTAAAACAAAAACAGAGACATAGTTGGATCTGTATTAGAAGGGGAAAAAGAAAGGAGGACGGCGAAACCTGGATCTGAATGAAGATTGCAATTGGAGAAGAGAAAGCCTTGGAGAGAGAGAAGAGGAACGAATCCACAACCTCCATTGTCGACATTCTGATTCTCCCTCCTCTCCCCCGTTTTTGTTTATTACCCCCCTTCCTTCGTTTCGCTCCGCTTCACAAGAGCTCTGTGTCCAATATAATTGTGCAGACCCCCAAAATCATCCCTCTGCAGCCTTCCCCACTTCCCTCAAGAGAACCTCAATACTTGGGCAATCTCTCTACCTCCTGCTATCTTCCGGGTTTCTTCTTCTCCTTGTTCGGTTGCTCTCCGTTACCTCAATCTCCCAGGCAACCGCATTCCAGCTCAGATCGCCATCGAACGGAGACGACCCATGAGAGGGAGGGAGAGAGAGAGACTGGTTATTTTTTTCGTTTTCGAAAAAAAAAAGGAAAAGAAAGAACCAGGGAGCGAGATGAGGGAGAGGGGAGGGAAAGACAGAGGTACAGAGAGAGAGAAAGAACGGGAATTTAAAAGAAGATAAACTGAAAGGGAAAAGGGCTCTCAAGTGTGCGTGGTGAGACCCGCGTAGATTTTATAATGGATGGATTTTCAAAAAAAAAAAACAGGGGTCCCGTCGCCAGTCGGGTCAGATCCTCCGCTTATCCCCACCAGCCTCTCTGGCCGCCGCCGTCGCCATCGCCGCCGGTTACACAATGATTGAATCGCCCAATCGTGGGGTAATTTGGTCGGTAGCGAGGTGAATCCGTGATTGGTTCGGATTGTTCTTTGGTAGTATAAGTTGGAGTTGGAGTGAGAGAGTGCAGTGAAGCGATATAATTTCAGAGAGTGACGAATTTCAGAGGTAGGGGAAGAGATGCGGTTTTTTTCGATTCGGATCTTTTGCTGCTCATTATTGGCTGACCCTTTTCTTTATTATATTGCTGTTTCCTACTCAATAATACCACCAAGCAATCAATGGGACTGCATTTCTTGTTCCAATTGCCTTTCTTTTCTCGTGGGTGTAATGAGTAACGAGAATTTTCCCCCCAAAATACAATATTTGCTATAAAATATTTTCACAATGCCCTAATTACAATTTTTTTTCTTCAAAATAGACATGTTTGGTGTGGTTCACTGTGTACGTGAGCATCGGGCCACCCACGGCTAGCACGGGCACGAAATAAATAGGCCAGTCCGGCACGAGCACGAATAATTTATGGGTCGTGCCGGGCCTAAATTTCATGGGCACGGGCACGACCACGGGCACGCGACACGGTATATAAGTGGGCCGTGTTTGACCTGATATTTTTGAGATTTTATTGAGTATAAGAACAGACATGGCACAAAAATAACATTTATTTGATAGAAAATAGATATAGAAAGAATTATAGGTTCAAATATTACAAAATACAAGTAGAAAAATAATTATTTGTTGTTGTTAGAAGTGTCATAAAGATATATACGTAATTATTACCATAAGTAAAAATGGACGAAGAATTAAACAAAGCCAAATCACACCCGCTATACTTCTAATTTTCTTTTTTCCCCTATTTGTTATTTTTCTCAAACATTCTCAGTTAAAATATCTTTCTTCATCTAATTTTTACCTTCTTTTTCATTTTCTCTTTTATTATCTTCCTTTTCATCGGACACGAATACGAGCACGAATAGGCACGACACGATTCCAACCGTGCTTGGGCCTGGGCCAGGCCTAGCAAAGTTAACAAATAGGCTTTCACGGCACGACACGAAAAGTGACGGGTCGTGCCAAGCATGACACAAAATAAATGGGCCTGAAGCGTGCTCGTGTCGTGCCGGCCCAAACACGACCCAACGCCTATGTACAATTCACTGCAATATTCAACAATTTAGAAAGCGGGTCGGGTGAGACAACATCAATCTAAGTGGATCAGTTCAGTTTGGAGCGATCTGCAGGTGGTTCGCTCCAGTAAGTTACAATCTGCTAACTTTTTTATTTTATTTTGCACAACTTTTCAAAAACTACACCTTTAGTAGAGAATATTTTTCAAATGTACGTTGAAATTTAAAAGATTTTCTTTTGTCAATAAATGGCTAGCTCTATTAAAGTTTTGGGAAGCAAAATGACACGAAACTAACGCGAAAGACAAGATAATCGAGTGTATTTCCTCTAGAATAACACATGTCCATGACTGAGTAGAGCTCTTCTACATAACATCCCGGATGACTAGTTGAGAATCTCCACAAAAAAACAACAAGATAAGACACCACTTCGTAGTATCATGAAAGGCAAGTAATTTGCAACAAATCAAAGTACAATCATGAAATTTATCCAAAACAAGTGAGACTGCTCCATCACCTGAAAAACTAACGAGCCCAATCGCAATCTTTTGATTTATCTTCATGCCCTCATCAAATCAGGCGAAATACCTCTCTAGGGGTGGACAACAATCCGGTCTATGTCGAATCGAATTGTATCGAGTCTATATTTGCACCAAATGGAATATATTTAGATCCGGTTTCGATCCTAAAAATCATCTTTAAGAATGAAATAAAAGTGGTCTGAAATTGAATTTGGATTGGCCAAGTCGAACCAAATGAACAAAACATGCTTTTGGTTAGGTTATGATCTTCAATTTTCCTTTAATTTTGATCTGGTTCTTGACGAATAGACCGATGCCCGCCTTTAAATATCAAACCCAGGGGTCGTTTGGAAGTTGCAATTGTTTTGTTGAGATTGTCATTATGCATGTATTGTTTACAATGCATCGTTTTTTTGTTTTTTTAGCAGAAACAATACATGGATTGTTTCTGTGATGTGACAGAAACTATCACTCATTTTGAGTGATTGTTATATCTCAACTTTTAGTTGTGATTGTTGAGATAATTGAGTTGAGATTGTTTTGTCTCAGCTTTTAGCTGATGCGACATACACAATCACACATACCAAACGTTGTATTTTACAATGCATAAAATTCGACAATACATGTATAATATTATACATGCATTCTCAACTATACATCTATTTAACAATCGCAACTTCCAAACGACCTTAGAACCTTGTGACGAATGAGGAATTTAAATATATAATTTTACCCAAACCTCTCAGTTGTGTCAGATTTCACTCGAATCACTCATTCGGGAAGGGTTCTTTCGAATTTGACACTGATTTATCCATTCATACACACCAAATATATGTTTCACTCGCTATCTATCGATAGTTTGGTAAGAGTTCGAATGCCCAAAGAACAAAAACCATGCTGATTAATTAAATAGGGTTGTACGTTCTGCTCCAAATCCTGGTCTGGTTCAGGAGACCTTTTCCGAGGCAGATCAGGAGTGGAGTTTCGAAGTCTACAACAAGCATAGATCACAAAAACAGACGATGTTAAAGCCAAGCCATCTTTGGATTGGAAAAAGGCTCCTGAAAGCAACACCCATGGGCCATAAGTACCACTGTTACTGAATAAGAGTTGGGCGTTGAAGTTTCTTGAAATGATGCTAATCCTAATCTGTGAGCTGAGAATTGCTGGAACAGAGAGGAAGTGGGGCAGCTGTAAGCGACCAGTAATGGTGGTGGAATGGGCCATCCTGTAAAAAGAGACGGGAAATGATTAGTGATGGTGGAATTCTAATTGCTAACTGACTCACAAAGTGATCACTTAAGCAGTAAGTAAGCAAGTGCCCATGTATCGTCATCTTGCTTTCTCGATCAGGGGCACTTCCATGGAGGGATCATTGAGTAAAAGCATTTCCTGAATCATGGTCTGTGACTCCACACTTTTGGACTCTAAAAGGACATCATGTTTCCACTGCTCACATGCACATTACATTCAATCCAACAATGGAAGCACATGCTTACATCAATTGGCTTAAACACGCTAACCTCTGCCTGTCTTTGTTCCATCTATAAGCTGTCTAAAACAGACAAAAGACAAACAAAGAGTAACAGAAGCAGATACACAAAACAGATAGGAAGCAATGCAAACTCTTGGAAAAGGATTTCAATGGCATCATATAAGATCGTGAAAATGTGATAAACGAAGCTAAGATCCAGCTAAATAGAAATCAGGGTCTGTGAGTTATAAGCTACCTTCTAGAAAGAAGGAACAAAATCATGAATTTCCTATTGACGATTGCTCGTTTGGTTGGTTGCCGATCAAGTGGTGAAGAAGAACCCCAGCTGCAACACTAACATTCAAGCTCTCCACCGCCATAAATGACTGGAACTCTTTCTTCGAGTGCTCCACATTCATCTCCTCTTCGCCTTCCACACCATCACTTTCTTCCACAGCTGCTGCATCCACGGGAATGTTTCCAGGGATACGAACCAGCTGAGTACAGGATCTCTCGACCAATGGCCTCAATCCAGTTCCCTCGCTTCCTAGCACAAGGATTGTCGGTTCACCCGGTGCAATTTCGTTCAAGGGAACGGCTCTTGAGGAGACTGAACCCCCAACGACACGCCATCCGTTCTCAGCTGATAAGACCAAGAACTGCATCATGTTCTTGCAGTACCTGAGCTCCATCAGCTCAAGAGATCCTGCGCTGGCTTTGCTCACCACACCGCTCAGTGGTGCTGAATTTTTAGCACATAGGATTACCCCTGAGACGCCGAAGAAGTACGCAGACCTAATGATGGCACCCAAGTTCTGAGGATCAGTAACTTCATCTAGAGCAACCCAAAGTGAACCTCCTCTCTCTTGTTCACCAGGGAGAACCGGCTCCAACTCCTTAATTTGCACCATCTCTAATGGAGAAGCATCTAGTATAAGGCCCTGATGTGGCCTGTTGTCAGCAATCATGTTCAAATCATGCTTAGAAACCTCGGTTATGCTCAGTCCAAGTTTCTCAGCCATCTTCAGTACTTTCTCGAACCCTTTCTTATCCTTCTTCTTCCTGTTATTACTACTCAGGTCCAGCCCTTGTTGAACGTAGAGGGCATAAAATTCCCTTCTTCCTGCAGATAGTGCAGCCAAAACAGGACCAACACCATAAACCCCTTCACCAACCACCTTAGGCAAGGTCGATTCAGTATTGGCCTCTTTCCATGTCTTTCTTCCCCAGTTCTCTTGATTCTTCCACCTTTGGAACTCAGGTCTCTCTATCCTGCTCTTTATGTTATTCCATCTAGGATCATCATTAACAACCTCGGTTTCCTCCTCTACTTCTTCCTCAACATGTTCATCCTCATGATCATAATCCTTAACATGTTCCCTTTTAGGTGGTAAACTACTCGGCTTATTTCTGCTTACCGACCTATTAGCCCCAAACGAAGACCGTGTTGTCCTTCCAGCTGCCCTGTCGTTCTCCACTCTTCTACCACGCTCCTGACGGTATGGGGAGTTAGGAGTTCTCCTCTCCACTCTCTCTTTGCCAAATCTTCTGGACGATTCATCCGGGGTAGAATCACTAACTCTCTCTAAACTCTGCAGTGATTTCTCCCAAGGAGAAACACTACGCTTCTCATTTACAGCCTTCACCGACCCCCCTCCATCCTTCACTCTGTTAGACCTCAACCAAGGAAGCGAGTTTCCATCCTTCACAACAACACTCCTTCTACCATGACTCGGTTGTGGGCGTTGTGAAGTAGAGCAACTCCTAATTCTAATCCTAAACCCACCTGAAACCCCTCTTCCCCAACACCTGCTACTACCCACTTCCACCGAATCACCAAAACAGCTGCCTAAAACCGGGTGAAAGTTGATTGCTTTGGCGGACTGGGAATCAGAACAATATGAAACTTTGGTAGTGAAGTGTGTGGAAGCAGGGTTTAGCGAGGGTTTAGTCGAGGGGAATTGGCTGAAGCAACTGGGTTTTGAGGAATACCGAATTGCAAAAGGGAACGCATGGATTCTTGCTAGATTGCTGCACATTTTGGTGGCCCTCAGACTATGTTTAAGAACAGTGCGCCGCCGGCGGAAATTCACAGATGCGGGGAAAAGGGAGTTGATTACCTAGCAGATAGAGTTGGCCCGGTCAATCAACAGAAACCCATTTACAGCTCCTCCTTCTCACACCTCAAGCGACGGCGGGAACTAACGTGACCGGCCCAGCTAACTTCCGGCGCAAAGTTCAGTTTCTCAGCTGTTAGAGAGAAGGGATGAGATTCTGAAGAGCTATCGGTCTTGTTTTACGAAAGCATAGCAGCAGAGGGAAGAGGTGGTTGAAGTTCCGAATGAATGAAACGATGCCGTATTGGATCGACCAGGACCCAGGTTGTTGAAGTTCTCTATTTTCTTAACCGACATTTTATTGGGCCTGGATTGATCTCTATGGGCTGAGCCCGAATTTTCTTAGAGCTCGGCTAACGGGTTCCGGATCCGGTCCGGAAGTCTCGAACTTGAAAAGAAAGAAAAAGGCCGATATTTGAAAGACGGAGAGGCAACAGAAAAATCCCTAATATCGCTTCTTCCTCGTTCAGCTATTTTCGATTTCGTTCCTCCGTCAGCCACCACCGCCCAGAACTTCTCTCTCTCCTCGAGAAGTCTCCCTTTTTCATCAAATCAGCCGACATGGGTACGCCGGAGACATCCAGGGAGCCCTGCCCGGACCGAATCCTCGACGATATCGGCGGCGCTTTCGGCATGGGTGCCGTCGGCGGCTCCGCCTTCCACTTCATCAAAGGGGTTTACAACTCCCCCGTCGGGACCCGCCTCACGGGCGGAACCCAGGCCGTCCGGATGAACGCGCCGCGCGTCGGCGGCAGCTTCGCCGTCTGGGGCGGCCTGTTCTCGGCCTTCGATTGCACGATGGTCTACGTCCGCCAGAAGGAGGATCCGTGGAACTCGATCTTCGCCGGCGCCGCCACCGGCGGGTTCCTCGCTATGCGACAGGGCCTCGGCGCCTCGGCTCGCTCGGCCGCCTTCGGCGGGGTTCTGTTGGCTCTCATCGAAGGTGCTGGGATCATGCTGAATAAGGTTATGAGTGCGCCGCAGAACATGCCGGTGATGATTGAGGAACCCGCCCCGGCTGGTGGGCCGGGTCTGCCTGCCGGGTTTCCGGGTATGCCACAGTCGATGCCGCAGGAGTTGCCGTCGCAGGGGCAGCAGGAATCGGGTTCATGGCTTGGTGGGTGGTTTGGCGGAGGGAAAAAGAACGATACTGCATCGAGTAGCGGAAGCAAAGCGGAGGTACTGGAGAGCTTTGACGCACCGCCGGTGCCAAGTTTTGAGTACAAGTGAAGAGATTTGAGCTTATGAACTCTATTAATTTATTGTCAGAACGTATGGTTGGGAGCTTTGAAGAGCTTTATACTTTTGGAGAACTAGTAATGCTTTCTCTGTTTTGGTGTTCTCGATTGATCTTTTAGCTTGGTCTGTAGTATTAGTGTATAATAATTTTTTACATTCGAAATGCTATTGGCTCTGCCCTGACCTCAGATTAATGGGTTTCCTGTGTGTCTCCTCCTTAAGTTCTTGCTTGAGTTAGGGAAGTGTACATGTTCCAAGTGATAGTTTGGTATATCAGCATTCTGCAGCTGCAAAAGTTATGTGCTTTTGGTCTTGTGTTGTTCTGATATGATATTAAGTTTCTAATTCTATATTCACAGAGGCATGCTTGCAGCTAGAACTTTTGAAAGGTGGTGGCTTTCATGTTTGTTTGGAGCAATTCGATTGCCTTAGCTAGAAACCTGACGCTGTTGTTTAATGATCTCCATTTTCTTATAATCTAGTACACATTTTGATGGTGTATATTATGATCTAGAGGTCTCTGTCTACATTGTATTTGCATTGTCCAGAAAGACTGGAGCTTTCTTCTGTGTGTTGATTGCATAGTTGGAGCATGTTATGCTCACAGCAGTAGTTGTAGCTAGCAGCCCGAGCATCAGCCACTTTTTACATATCAGGGAGTTGTTGCTTTCCATCAAACAAGTAGATTTTTCGGGTTGGCAGCAATCTCTCTGCTTGTGGACATGATTGTTGCATGTCGTCTTTTGAGGTAGTGCAGCCCGTTTAACATCTTGATGGTTGTTGGTATTGAGTGTGAATTGAGAGATCTTGATCTGATATGCCTGTTATCTTTACACTGGGGGTTAGAGTTTAGACTCCCTAGTTGTTACATGTGGCATTGATTGGTACCACTTTTGTTGTGTGCTTGGTACGAAACTAGTGTATCGTAATATGTAAACTCGAGTCATAGCTTATGTCTATCTGTCTCATCTGGCACATTACTGATGCACATTGCACGCGGTGCAAAGTGTTCTCACCTTGATGGAACCGTTCTCGTGCCCTAGCTGATTTTATGGCCACGAACATATTTGCCATGAACCTCTTGCGCTTTAGTCCTTTGAAGCTCGTATGCCCGATTAATGTGTCCAAGTTGCATAGCCGATGGAACTAGCGTATCGAGTGCAGAAGAATGTTCTGACTTGAGCATGAGAGGGTTCCTTGTTGCAACGAACTTGTTTTGAAGGGTTTTAGGAACCAATTTAAGCTCTACAACTCTCTCACTAAGACCACAACCACAAAAAAGTGAAAACCCCCTAATCTGAATTCTGAGGTTCATATTGGAGAAGAAGAAACCTTTAGCTCAAGGAATGATCCCACTTCGAGAACTCACAACCAAATGAATAATGAACCCTAACATAATCGGGAATTGCGTTACACAAAGCGACAAAGCTTCAGCTGGCAATCCCTTTCGTTCGTTCTGCCTCTGCTTCTCCTTGTAGGCTTGTAGCTGGATAAAATCAATTCTCACTTTCTCAGAGCCACAATCAAGAGCTCGCCGCCACCGTATGCCACTGTCTACACTCTCACTTCGCTCGCTCTCTCGCATCCCTCTCCACTCTCTCTCCTCCACCGCCTCCCTCCGCCGCTCCATGGCTACCGCAGCCGACGCCGCCGTTGCCGTCTCCCCTTCCAACACCCGCGTGGGCTGGATCGGCACCGGAGTCATGGGCCGTTCCATGTGCTCCCACCTCATCAAAGCCGGCTACTCCCTAACTGTCTTCACCCGCACCGCTTCCAAAGCCCAACCCCTCGTCGAACTCGGCGCTAAGCTAGCCGATTCCCCAGTCGCCGTCGCTGCCCAATCCGACGTCGTCTTCTCCATCGTCGGCTACCCCTCCGACGTCCGTCAGGTCCTTCTCGAACCCACCACCGGCGCCCTCCATGGCCTCCGCCCCGGCGGCGTCCTAGTCGACATGACCACTTCGGAACCCTCCCTCGCCGCTGAAATCGCCGCCGCTGCAGCGACCAAGCACTGCTATTCCATCGACGCCCCCGTCTCCGGCGGCGATCTGGGCGCGAAGAAGGGGACCCTGGCGATATTCACCGGCGGGGATCAATCCATCGTCGAGAAATTGAGCCCCCTGTTTGCCCTGATGGGGAAAGTCAACTACATGGGTTCTGCAGGTAAAGGCCAATTCGCGAAACTAGCGAATCAAATCACCATAGCTTCGGCGATGGTTGGATTGGTGGAAGGGATCATCTATGCTTACAAAGCAGGGCTCAACGTGGAGCTTTATCTCAGCGCGATATCAACCGGAGCTGCCGGATCGAAGTCGCTGGATTTGTACGCTGGCCGGATAATGAAGAGGGATTTCGAACCTGGGTTTTATGTCAACCATTTCGTTAAAGATTTGGGGATCTGCTTAAAGGAGTGCCAGAACATGGGGCTTGCTTTGCCTGGTTTGGCATTAGCTCAGCAGCTTTATCTGTCGCTCAAGGCTCATGGGGAAGGCGATTTGGGCACCCAGGCGCTTATTTTGGCCCTGGAGAGGCTCAACAATGTTTCTCTGGAGAATCTTGGATCATCATCCAACCCTGGAGCTTAGTTAAACTGGTAACAAAAACAATGGAATTCGTGTTTGTACTCTGAATGATCCATTCCTAATCATTGCATGATCTGTACGAGTTTTTCAGACTGAATATGGATTGTTCTGCTTCTGCTGATGTTTTTTTGGAGATAAATAAGTGTACCTTTTTCTGTATGGTTCTGCTGTGTTCTCTTTGGTACTTGTAATATTGTTGTATGTTGATCGATGTTCTTGCTAATGCTGGCCGGAATGAGGAAGGCAGAAGAAAGTTGTTGATCGGAATATGAAGGAGAGCTTGAATTCATAACACTAACTAAATTTCTAGCTTCTAAGTTATACCAGAAGCTTTCAGCTTGAATGATTGCCTGCCCTGAACAGAGTATGCCAAAAGCAAGAATCTTTCGTCAAATCTCAATCTGAAAACAATAGAATTCTCGTGGGAAATGAGTGAACGAGGCAAAACCCAGTACAGGCGAAGTGGCATAGATGGAAAAGTAATAGTCTTGGTCAAAACTGGCGAGCTAGCTAACCCAGGAACTGCACCCATCCTCTTCTGGAAAAACTAGACTTTAATCTGATACATCAGGAAGATTCAACACTGTTTATGCCATCGTTCTGTGAATCTAACGTGTGTAAAATGAAGCTTCCTTGAAGTTCAGGGTTTGAATTCAGCAACATTTACTTTTGGTCATTGGATTTTAGGTGGTTTCCGCTTCTGTGGAAGCTGCGGTTTTCCATCTTCATTGATCGCTTCCCTGCCGAAGGAAGCCATTTGATAGGGACTGGGCAGCTGAAAAAGAACCAGCTCCGTACAAAGCCTGCTGATTTCACGAGTCTTAGGAGTTTTCAGCAGCTTTCCAAGACTTCGTACACCGCGGGCGTGCGGTTTTCACACCCAGGATAAACCAAAAAGACTTGACCTTTCTCCAAAACCATCTTTCGTTTCCATCGCCTGAGTTCTCCAGACCAAAAAACCAGAGCGAGCCAAAGAAAACCAAGAGAGAGCAACATAACATGTTGGAACCGGCTCTTTCATGTCTCTCCCTCTACTTGCTGACAGTCTTTGCTTTTTTTAGCAGTCATGGAGCCTCACAGCTGCAGGAGACTCCAGCCAATGACGGCGAAATCCTGCTGAGAATCAAGCAACACTGGCAGAACCCGCAGCAGCTCTCTCACTGGTCATTTCCAGATTCCTCCTCGCCCTGCTCTTGGCCGGAGGTTAACTGCAGCGGCACCAACTCGATCATGGGGCTGAATTTCAGCTCCATGAACATCCCCGGTACGGTTCCACCATTCATTTGCGACCTGAAAAACTTGACCGTTCTTGATCTTTATAACAACAGTATAGTGGGAGGCTTCCCAAGGGAGCTCTATAATTGTTCCAAGCTCGAGTACTTGAATCTCAGCCAGAACTACTTCGTCGGTCCAATTCCTGGTGATGTTGACCGCTTGTCCCGCCTCAATCACCTCGATCTCTCTGGTAATAACTTCACCAGTGATATCCCAGCAGCCATTGGGCGGTTGAAGGAGCTGAGAGTTCTGTATCTCAATCAGAATCAGTTCAACGCCACTTTCCCAGCGGAGATTGGCTCCTTGTCGAACCTAGAAGAGTTAGTATTGGCCCACAATGGGTTTCTGCCTTCCAGGTTGCATTCCAGCTTCACCCAGCTCAAGAATCTCAAACGTTTGTGGGTTTCAAATGCAAATTTGATTGGGGAGATAGCAACAACGATTGCGGAAATGGCAGCTCTGGAGTATTTGGATTTATCCAAGAATAAACTCAATGGAAGTATCCCTGACGGCTTGTTTAAGTTGAAGAACTTGAGTGTGGTTTATCTGTACAAGAACAGGTTATCTGGATCGATTCCTCAACCCGTGGAGTCTCTGGAATTGACTGAAGTAGATCTGTCGCAGAACAACTTGAGTGGCAGGATTCCTGATGATTTCGGAAAGCTGGAGAAAGCCAAAATCTTGAATCTCTTCCTCAACAATTTTGGCGGGGATATCCCAGAGAGCATTGGCAGGCTTCCACAACTGAAAGAGTTCAGTGTGTACACCAACAACTTATCAGGTTCAATTCCTGCAAATTTTGGAAGATATTCCATGCTTGAAGTTCTTCAAGTTAACTCCAATGGCCTCACTGGTCAACTTCCTGAACATCTATGCAGCAACAGGAAGTTAGATGGAGTTGCAGCACACAACAACTTTCTCAGTGGAGAGCTGCCCGCGTCGCTAGGAAACTGCAGCACCTTGAGATTGCTCAGCATTACGAACAACTCTTTCTCTGGTGAGCTTCCAGCTGGTTTGTGGACTGCAACTAATTTGGAAACTCTGGTCGTTGGAGACAATTCCTTCACAGGTCAGCTTCCTGATGATGTGGCATGGAATCTTTCTCGACTTGAGATGAGCAACAACAAGTTTACTGGTGGGATTCCCACTGGAGTAAGTAATTGGAGCAACATGGTGTTCTTCTCTGCAAGCAACAACTCCATTTCTGGTACAATCCCTCCACAGTTGACTTCCCTTCCTCGACTCACCACTCTTCTGCTAGATGGAAACCAACTTATTGGTCCCCTTCCATCGGACATCAGCTCATGGCAGTCTCTAACAACTCTCAACCTCAGAAGAAACCAGCTCTCGGGTCAAATTCCTGCCCAAATCACCAATCTAATTCGTCTCTCAGAACTAGACTTATCAGAAAACCAATTGTCTGGCAACATTCCTCCCCAAATCAGTCAATTACCTATAACTTCTCTGAATCTCTCCTCCAATCTGCTAGAAGGAAACATCCCTCGGCAGTTTGAAAACGGTGCTTATTCCGATAGCTTCCTGAACAATCCTGGCTTGTGTTCAAGCAACTTGACCTGAACCTCCGTAGCTGTAACTCAAGACCTTCTCAATCAAGCAAGCGTACCACGACCCACATCCTGGCCTTGGCATTAAGCATTCCAGCAGTTGTCGTCGTGGTATCTGTGATATCATCATTTCTTGCCATCAAGAAGGTTAGAGGGAAACATGTACAGGATTCCGCCTGGGAGTTCACCTCGTTCCAGAAGCTCAATTTCACGGAAGATAAAATCCTTGCAGGGTTGACAGAGAGCAATGTGATTGGAGTAGGTGGTTCAGGTAAGGTTTATCGGGTTGCTTTGGATCGTCAGCACGATTTCGTCGCAGTGAAAAGAATCTGGAATGATGAAGATAACAAACTGGCCAAGGAGTTCATGGCAGAAGTGGAGACCCTGAGTGGGATCAGACACACCAACATAGTCAAGCTTCTGTGCTGCATTTCCAAGGGCGATTCTAAGCTTCTGGTTTATGAGTATATGAAGAACCACAGCCTGGATTGGTGGCTGCATTCCGGTGCTATTAAGCGGGCAGCATTGGACTGGCCAAAGCGACTCAACATCGCCATAGGTGCCGCTCAAGGTCTGGCTTACATGCACCATGACTGTGTGCCTTCCATCATTCACAGAGACGTGAAATCCAGCAACATCCTCCTGGACTCCGAATTCAACCCCAAGATCGCCGATTTCGGCCTGGCCAAGATGATGACGATTATGAACAGCAGCAGCAGTGGAGAAGCTGCTGCTACTTTGTCCACGGTGGCTGGCTCGTTTGGCTACATGGCACCTGGTATACACTCCGCTGGTTCTTTTCCCCTGTTAACAAACCAATCATCTCTTCTATTTTACAATTCAGTATCCAACCTTCTAACATGTTTTTAACCAACATGACTAACGAAAAGCTTCTTGCAAAGTGCAGAGTATGGGCAGACGAGGAGGGTGAACGCGACGATGGACGTGTACAGCTTTGGCGTGGTGCTGCTGGAGCTGACGACAGGGAGACAGGCGAACGGTGAGGGAGGCGAGGAGAAGACGACGAGGCAGACAAGCCTTGCGGAGTGGGCATGGGGCCGAGTCCAGGAAGGGAAGGCGATAGGTGATCTCTTGGACGAGGAGGTGAAGGAGGAAGGGTGTCACTTGGATGAAATGGTGTGTGTTTTTAAGCTTGGGGTTCTGTGTACGACCGCATTGTCCTCGAGCAGGCCGTCGATGAAGGAGGTGGTGCAGATGTTGGAGAGATGGAGAAGAGAAGGGAGTTCAGGAGGGAAGAGTGGTGGTGAAAGGATGGTAGACGAGAGCCCTCTGCTTGAGAACTCCAATGGCGACGGTAGCTTGCCAGAAAGGAACTTGGTGTAGTTGGGGAAAGATTGTATTTTGGATAACCGTTTTCAGAGAGCACCATAATCAATCAAACATAATAACGCAATGTTGTATGGTAAGATACAGTGTAACCTCAAAAGAGGTCTATGCCGTTTATATGAAAGGTGATTCGCATTCACGCATATGTTTGATCTCTCTGTTAGTGTGTTAATCGGCACATTCAAGCAAATAGACAGTACACACTAAGACAATTGCAGATAAATTCTTTAGTGCTCATCGTTCATAGCCAACATTAACTAGTTTTGATATATAAAAGTATTGGGTAAATTGCAAGTTCGTTTACTAGATCTGTTGTCCAGAAGTATTGGGTAAATTGCAAGTTGGTTCACAAGATTACTAAAAAGTTTCACGTTTGGCACTAAAATATTTTATTCTATTCATGGTTACTAGAATTAGTTAAATATTTCAAGTTTGGTCACTCTTCGTTAGTTTGTCAGCTTCCATTAACGACGTTAGTTTTTTGCTGACGTGGCTAACAGAAACGCCTAATCAGCCTTTATTTAACAAAAGTATTGATGGCCAACTCAAACTTCGAGCTAAATCTATCTATTATTTTCAAAAGTTGGCCATAACTGTATTGTTTGAAAGTTCGGGCCAAAACTGACACTTAAGCCAAACTTCGGGCCAAACTAAGGTATATTACTATTGATTCTTTTTGTTAACTCAGAGGTTTAAGTTATGCTCTTGTTATTTTTCGGATCTAATAGTTATAGGATACTAACACTTTTGAGAAATGGTGAACTTTCAGAAATCAAAAGTCTCGTTCAGCGAGAATGTGAAACCACATCAAAGGCTCCTGGTTGGGGGAATCCTAGGGATGAAGATGATTGAAAAACATGACAAATACTTGGGCCTGTCGAAAGTGGTGGGATGCTCGAAGAGGGAAAATTTTAATGGCTTAAAGGAGAGGGTGCGACTGAAACTGAAAGGATGGAAGGAGAAGACGTTTTCGATAGCCGGCAGGGAGACTTTAATTAAGTCGGTGGCACAAGCTCAGCTTACGTACGACATGTCTGTCTTCAAAGTACCGGAGGGTATTCTGGATGAGATTCACACTTCACAGTATGATTACAAATTTCCAACGAGGCTCATAGAGGCGGGCTCACTGAATTAGGCGGGAGGAGTTAGTATGTACTAAAGCGAAGGGAAGTTTGGTTTAGGGATCTGCATGGTTTTAGGGGTCGTTTGCTTGTTGGATTTGGGTCATGGATTTGGTACCCAAATCCCAAGTTTGATGGATTTAACATAAGTTCATTGT
Organism: Linum trigynum; assembly: GCA_964030455.1. Lineage (NCBI taxonomy): Eukaryota > Viridiplantae > Streptophyta > Magnoliopsida > Malpighiales > Linaceae > Linum > Linum trigynum. Next base: position 41,809,027 of record OZ034822.1, on the reverse strand, counting down.
TTGTTGAAGGGTGCTAAATTCGTGGGGTCCACGAATTTGGTCTTTATTTTGGAACCAAATCTGTGGACCCCCACGGACTTGTAAATCCCACATATTGATTTGGGATTTGCAAATCCTTGATGGTTAGTTATTTATTTAACAAATCCATCACAAATCCATCATCAAATCTATCATGCAAACATTAGACTCTTCAAATCCATAATCCAATAAATCCAACATAAATCCCAAGGTTTTTGTTGGCCAAAACCCTCATTTTTCAAATCCAACAAGCAAACGACCCCTTAACGCTACTTTGCTCGCCAAACAGCTATGGCTGCTTCACCAACATCTTGCTAGGGAAAGTTACATAAATATATTAACTACAATTTTCTCTCTCTCTCTTTCTCTCACTTCCATAATCTTCCGCCAGATCTCTCTTTCTTTTTTTCTCAAACTTTTCCTTGATTTCGTTCAGTCGAAATACTTTTGCTGTCACAATAAAACAATAAATCAATACTAATCCATTAAAAAACACTACCATTGCACAAAACACAAATACCATTCGAGAAATAAAATCACTATCATTTCACAAAACACCAATATCATTGCAGATTTAATAATTACCAATACATGCAAATCAATAGCATTACATGATAATCAATATCAATGCGGAAAAAAAAAACAATACCAATACGAAAAAACACTATCACTACGAAAACAATCACTAGCATTTCACAAAAATACATACCTTTACACATCCAAAACTCCAATTAATCACAATAGCTAATCATAATCAATATCTGAAATTCTACATAGGGTTTGTGATGAAAAGTTCTTTGTCGATTTCCTTAAGAGAGACAGAGATGGAAGGGATGGTGTGGGTAGGGTGGAGGAGGGGAAGGGAAAAGTCGAGGGAAAAAGTCAATAGTTATGGTTATATTTGTCACAAACGTGAAACTTATGACTATGAAAATATATTTTGTCTATTTTATATTTTTAAATGATGATGATATATTTTCAAATGTTCGACCTATATATTCTTTATTTATGTATCATCTCGATCGAAAGATTGTCAATAAAATTAATCGGGTTGATAGACTTAAACGTAACATAAAAATATAAATAATCAAATATGAATATTTCGGCCAACGGGCCAGTTTATAACTAGTATATAAAAGAAAATGGAGAAACTTGCACCCCTATTTCAAATATCCTGCATCTAGAGTGATAGTAGAAAGGGTAGATTCGTCTTCACAGTCATTTATTATTTTCTTATTTATAGGAAAAAATACATCAGTAATAGGATTTGAACAGTATTCTCTTAGAACAAATACAAGAAACATAACCAATTACACTAAACAAATATGTTTGGTCTTTTAAAATTAAAAAATACAGGAAGGTTAAATATAAAAAAGTCATTGAACCTTTCCACCACGGGTAGTTAACCCACTAACGCGAATGAAAAATACACTACTATTGTAAACGGGCCCAAATAGTGTCACGAGTCCACGACCCACTAAACGCTCAACCAACACCATCTCTCCAAACTTCTTATCAGACTCAACAACCGACTAACCTCCTCCACCTCTATTGTTACGCCAAAGCAATTTTTGGAGGGGTAAATATGAATAGGTTGAGTGTTGTTGGTTTGCCGAACGCGGATAGAAAATGTGTTACTAATGTAAGCAGACCCAAATAGTGCCCGACCTACAAATGCTTAACCACCACGCTTATTTTCGCTACACCTACTATAATAGTGAAATGAGAAAGGTACTTTCCACTTTACAAAATCCCTGCATCTATAGCGAAAGTAGGAATATAGACTCATCTTCACAATCATTTATTATTTTCTCATTTATAAAAAATACGTCAGTGATATGATTTGAATTGGGATCTCTTTAAAAAAAAGACAAGAAACCCAACCAATTATATTGTCAAAAACTGTTTTATCTATTTAAATCATATAAAATTCATGAATCTTAAATCCAAAAAATCGTAGGAATTTTACACCAATGTTAGCTAACTCACCAACTCTCTTGTAAATATGTTTTTGGTATTTGATACCCACTACCATCAGGATATCGAGATCGAAAGTCACAAGTTGAATTCTCGAAAATGCAGACGATGTGAAGGAGGTTGTATTGAATGATGTGGACTATAATGAGGAGTAAGGAAAGGTACGAAGTGACTCGACTGAAAGGAAAGGGATTTTATCTTCATATTTTGATTATTTTAATTTGAGTTTAATAATTAATTATATTTTTTTATGGTTAATTAATTATATTTATGTTTATCTTATAAAAAGAGAATAATTATTTTAAAATAGCAACCATAATGTCATTGGTGTATATATTGCATATCGAAATGCAGTATTAAATGCGTAGAAGCGATGCAAAATTCTTGACATATACTTAAATTTTATAACTATTATAAAGTAACAATATTTTTGAACACAGAACTTTTGAGTGAATATGAGGAACATGAATCTTTAAGAGAAGCGTAAATATGGAAATGTTGAGTGACGTTGGTTTGTTGAACGCGGATGGAAACGATGCAACTAATATAAACGGGTCTAAATAATGTCTCATCCTACTAAGCGCTCAATTATCGCCGACTTTCCAAACCTTTCCACCGGACTTGACAACCGCCTAACCTCATCCACCTATATTGTTATGCCAGAGAAATTTTTGGAGGGGTAAATATCAAAATGTTGGGTGTTCTTGTTTGGAGAGCTTACTGGTGGGTTATTTAGTTTCTTTGATAGTAATGTGTGATCTCTTAACAATCAATTCATTTGGTGGATCTTCTAGATTGACTTTTGAGTTGATTAAAGATACAGAGCTATACTCTTTGTTGCTTTAGTTATGATACTCCTTTTCAGTATCATCATTTTCCTAATTTGAAATGTTTTTGTGGTTAGTTTCGTGTAAGCAAAAGCTCTACTGATTAGTGTTAACATAGTGAATAGCTTCAATCATACCATTTTTACACAGCTTTTATATGTAAGAGCTGAGATCGTTGCTAAATTGAACTATTCAACTTATAATGTTGATCTTCAACATATAAAACATGGTTTCTTTTGAGTGAAATAACCTCATGATTGCATATAATTTTTTACAAAATGATGTTTCGTGATAGTTGTCACTTGCTTCCAGATTTAAAAGTGGAGTTCTAATTACTACTTTGTAAAAAGCACGAGTGATAGCCATAATTGGAGCAGATACAAGGTGGTTGATATTCTTCTCTCTACAAGGAATAAATACATGGTGAGCATGTGTTGTCATGGGAAGGACAAACCGAACTTTTTGTGTTTGTATTATAGTCTGTTGAAATATACACATGTCTAGACCCGACTGATTGGACACCTCCACCTGGAATTTTATTGATGGAATTTATGCTCATCAAAACCGCATGTCAAGTAAACTCCCTTCTTAATCCTTCTGTTTTTCTTAATCTGCACATGCACACCCTCATAGGAAACATGTACATAATTGTAATTCAGGTGCTTCATTAGTATTGTTTCCATAAGATTGTTTTATCTGAGGTGGCTGTTAAGGAATTATGAGTCGTGATTGTATCTCCTCTCTAAGAAATTGTCAAGTTAAGATATGAAAGAGATTAACCTAAACTTCCTCTTTAATTTAGATGGTAAGACCGTAAGAGAGCAAGGATCCACGTCAAATTGATTGGGGGTTGATGAGACCTAGGAAATGGTTTAGACTTCTTCACAACAACACAAGATCATGATAGTATCTCGACCAAAACAATTTTTGTTGTCATGCTTGATGTTGATACAAAATGTTTACCTAGAGGAGAGCCCCCACCAAGTTAGCTCTTGGAGTTGCTGTGTAAAAATGGGTAAGGTTGAAACGGTTCATACAAAAGACCATACTATGAGCATGTAGAACGCGTTGGTAGAGATAGCCGCCAATCTCATTTTATTGACGAAGCCACCAAGGAGAAGAGATGAATCTCCACTGGTACTCTAAATTTTTTACAAGGCTATTATACTGATCATTTCACTCATGGTGGAGTAAGAGAGGACCAATCAGTGTGTTTGTTGTCGAGAATGATAATAATCGTGATAGTAAAGAGGTTACATGACGATTGACTTATACAAATTAAAGAAGGGTTATAGGTATAATATGCCCCTCTACTATGACGTTTTATCAAACATGCCTCTCTACTATTTTTTACATCAAACATGTCCCTGTAATTTGGAAAAATTATCAAACATGCCCTTTAGTTGAAATTTCCATTGAAAAAATCGTCAATCATGGTTGAACCAAGATTTAGATGACCTAACATCGATAAATGAGAGGGGAAATATCAGTTTTGACACTTGTTTTATTTCTCTAGGTCTCGTCAAAGTGAAATTATTTGAATTATTTGGCTATACAAAAGAATAAAAAAAAACTCTAAAGTGAAATTATTAGGGATATTTTAGATATTTGGGTCGCCCAAACCAAAGTTCGGTCTTGGTTAACGGTTTTGTATGAAAATTTTAACAAAAGGGCATGTTTGATAAGTTTTCCAAAATACAAGGGCATGTTTGATGTAAAACCTAGTAGAAGAGCATGTTTGATAAAACGTCATAATAGAGGGGCATATTATACCTATAACTCATTAAAGAAATAGTAAGTACAGAGCTGAAAGTCATATTATTATGGTGTTGTTGACTTAATGAGCCCGAGTATCCATTTTCGTGACTACTTTCCTCTGTTTTCAGAACCGGACCGGTGGCTGAACCGAAAAAGTTAGTGGTTTAAGGGTTCACCGGTTAACCGTTGGTGAACCGTTGATAGAACCGTTAATGATATATAACATATAAGACTGGTATATTACACTAATTTAAGAATGAAATTATCATTGACCATAAACAAGGTCAAATTCATATCATCACGAAAATATCTAATAAATCATTCCAACCATCTCACAAAAGAAACCACATTTTTTAATTCAAATTAAAAATTACGGTTCTAGTTGGTAGTAGACAATGTAAATCGACAATAAGGTTGATGAAGCATATATAAAATTAATAATTATGATTTGATGGTCTTAGTTTATGTTAAAATAGTGAACCAATGGATCAGTTAAACCGTGTCGGTTCATCTGATTTTATGTTGAACCGTGAAAAACCGTTTGGTCCATCAATAACCGTTCAAACAATGAACCGGACCGCTATCATAACTGGTTTGACGGTTCTACTGGCCCGACCGTTGATCCGGTCGATTCTTATAACAAGGCTACTTTCGTCCAATGAGCTGGGTGATAAGCTAGCAAAGAGAACAAGAAAAGTGGAAAGTATGTGTAAATGACGATAACACCCCTTCCTTCCTCTTCCTTTTCCCGGACCCCTGCCCTCTCTCCCTCGCCGGCTCGCCGCTCCTCTCCCTCTCGCTCCTCTTACTCTCTGTCGAGTGTCGACGGTTTAAAACATGAAATGGGGGAGAATCCCGTCCCCTCTCCAAGTTTGTGAGACCAGTTCACTCAAGGCTTTGCGATTCTCCAAGTTACCCTGTAATAGTTTTACGGCAAGCAATTGGGTCTTCTCCTGCTCCACTAACCCCAATACTCTTCTTCGACTGGTGAAGATCGCGCAAAACCTATCATAATGCTGTTTCCTAACCTGCGAAGAGCTTATGGCTGTGCTTGTTCTTCAGTTACCCATGTTGTTAATTCGTCTCGGCTGCTTTCCACTCCGTTCTCTCACCCTGCGCGCTTCAGGTAATAACTAATAACCCTCACTCTGGTTCCAACTTCGATTCTTCAGCTCTGTTAATTTTACCCCAAGAGAAGCAATTTTTGTCACAGGAAGCCGATCTGGCAACCCCAGAAGTTCCAACCCTTTTCATCTCCATCCAGAGCGTTAATTGGGTTCTGTTTACCCCGACGTAATTCATGGGAATTCAGATACTTGAGTAGCTACGGGTCGGTGAACCTGGTGATATCGGATGGGAAGCCCAAATTTGAGACTCGTGAGGTTGATCCTCCTAAAAAGGACAAATGGCTGACCAAGAAGAGGCTGAAGCTGCAAAGGAAGAGGGAAAAGGACAGGAGAAAAGCTGCTAATAGGAAAGACCCTCGTACCCTCACCGTGAAGAGGGATAGGAAGAAGAGATTTGCTAATGCAGAGGAGAGAATCAAGTACAAGCTTAGGCGGGTGAGTTTTGATCTCCCTTCCCTTTTATCCTTTCAAAAACCCCTGATGGCAATGGCTTGAACATTTTGGGTTTTGTTCTTTGAATTCCTTCCATATGGGGTCTTGGATCCAAACTTGTTTGTGTTTCATATTCGATGTTGCTTTGGTGGGTGTAAACAAGTAATGATTCTATGTCGATGTGCGTTTGGGAAAGATGATGACTTTATAATTTGGTTTCATGAATGTCATTAGTTGTTTGGTTCTCTTAATTCTTTTGAATGAATATGCAGGCAAGAATGAAGGAGGCAGCACTAATTGAGAGACTGCAGAGGTATGAAGTTCCCAAAGCTCAAGGTCCCGAGGTTAGACCGCATAAGCTCACTGGTGAAGAGCGGTTTTTCCTCAAGAAGGTGGCACAGAAGAAGTCGAATTATGTTCCGATTGGCCGGAGAGGAGTGTTCGGAGGTGTCATCCTTAATATGCATATGCATTGGAAGAAGCATGAGACCGTGAAGGTTATTTGCAATTCATGCAAACCTGGTCAGGTTCATGAGATTGCTCAGGAGATTGCGAGGCTGAGTGGTGGGATCCCTATACATATAAGTGGTGATGATACCATTGTGTTCTATCGAGGGAAGAAGTATGTTCAGCCAGAAGTTATGTCACCAATTGACACATTGTCAAAGAAGAAGGTAGAGAGTGTTCTTCTGTTGACGAAATTTCCACTGATATTACTGTGTTTCACTTGCAAGATACTTGTTGTCTAGTTTTAATATTTTCTTTAGATGTGTCATGACTTTAGGAGTCTGTTTGCCACCACCATGAATAATGGTTTTTATACTTGTATGGAGTGCATAATGTTTGGCCGCCATTGATAGACCTCAAATTCTTTTTTGCAGGCACTGGAGAAATCAAAGTATGAGCAATCACTCGAGTCCGTCAGACGCTTCATTGCTATAGCCGAGAAGGAACTCGAGCTCTACTACAGGCATATCGCACTCTATGGTGACCCAAATAGTAGGAATCCAATCTCCATATTGGACGCACCGCCACAAGACTCCAGAGACCTGGGAAAGAGGAGCTACGATTCTGCTAGGGATTTCGGGACAGATGCTGATTGCAGTAGTGAAGAAGCACTATCCGAAGAAATGGAAACTGATTTTGACGATGCTGATTGGAGTAGTGAAGAAGAACAATCAGATTCTGGAAAATCATAATTTTGATGGCCTAGTTTTAGGATTCGATTTGACATGATGTGATTTACCGGCTGGCCTGGTTTTCATCTGCAGTGATTATATAGTGAATTCTGTATATACCTTTTCCACAACTAGTTTTCATCCAGAGGGGCTGTTTTTTTTTTCTTTTTCTTCTCCTGCAAGAATATTTTTGTACCTCAATGGTAAAACAGAAAGAAAAGTAGTTGGTGCCCTCGCGTACTAAAGTGTTAATGAAGTGATGAAAATGGCCTTGCTGGTGAAAGCAAACTACAACTGCAAATTTGCAATGCTGACATGCTGTTAATTGCTATTAATACTGTTATAGTAGTCTTGTAGACTTTGCAGCCTTTCTGGTCTCAGAGAAGATGATAAATATAGCTTTTAATAACTTGTAAGTTGTAACCAACTAACTAAGACAAAAAGGATGCTTGATAGTTGGGTTATTGAATCAAGAGAAACAAAATTTTCTCTTTTGACTGACTACGGCAACTCAACAGTTTACATCGATCACACATTTTATTCTCTATAAATAATTGTTCGAAACATGCAGAACGATAAACCGAAATGGTAAAGCTCGGAGCCATAACTGCAGGCTTCAGGGGAAGCTTTAGCATTCTGATGCTGCTTCCAGTAATTGTTCTACACGTCTGAAGGGGAGGTCTGACCTTCTATCTGTCTACCTACTGCCTTACACATGATGCTCTCTCAAGATTCTTCAGTAGCCTCTAAGTATCGAGAATGAGAAGCAGCCAAGAGGGCTGCACCAATGCCAGAGCCATCGTTTGAGAGCTCAATGGTTACACTCTCTGAAACTTCATCTCCAAGCAATTCGGTTAGGGTGGCTTTTAAGCAGTCTCTAAACTTGGTGTAATGCTCAAACAACCCGCCATCTAATGCTATCACCGACTTCTTCTTGTCCCCTTTCTGAATTGTGTCGCTTCCAACTTTCTTGAGGATGCCGAAAATCCCAGCAGCTGATAGACGAGCTCCACGGGTGGCTATTATGTTGCACAGCTCGACAATTAGCTCTCTCGTTTCTAAGGATGTATTTGATATCTGGAAAAAACATCAAGGGGAAGTGAGAATATGAAGTATATCAGATTGTGTATTTGCATGATGAACTAATAAAGCCATTGAATCCTAAAGTTCATACTTCAGAAGGGAAAGGAACATTATGAAATTCCCCTATAGTCACACAGTTAAGTACCCGTATAGTTTTACATTATCAAACTAATCCACCTCTACTATCTTACAAAAAAAATTTATTTGATAACACTTCTACTATCTTACAATTTACTAGTACTCAAACTTCTAAAACTTTATCCAACAGGCATTGATTGCATTCTAAATGACAAATTATCTAAATATCCTCCAAACCCAGTCGAATTTTCAACAGAATGATATGATCTGACCACCTACCGTCTCCACGAACTCCTATTAACCTAACTCATGAACCTAACCTAACTCATGAACCCGTGAATCCACCAAACCAACCCATTGGCTATCTCTAGACTCTAATAAGTAATAACTATCATAAAAGGATAGTGTCGCAGACTATATGCTGAAGTTCAACATGAGAAATTTTGATTGCTGGGATTGGCTATTCTAACTTCTCCTTTCCATAAGGATATAAAAAGAAGTCATGGAAAAGACTTCAATAAGAAATGTACCTCAAAGACTTCTCTTAGTTTGCTTCCAACAACTGTTAAATCTGAGGATATATCATGATGCATCGCTGACATAACCGGTGTCCTGGATGCACAGTATCAGAACCAAAAATCAGTCATCAATGACGAAACTCATGGCAAAGACTCTAATTTAGCTTAAGTAACCTTAAATGGCACACAACATACCTCAAGATGAATGGAGACGTCAATTTTGGAGGAACAACATCACCAAACAAGGCAGCTTCTTCAGCCATCTTTAGTAGAACCCTGCGTAAGATTTCTCCTAAATACATACCAGAAATCACCTTCTCAAAAATCTGCAAGACGAGAAAGAAAGCTCTTTATGAGCATGGTTCAAACTATAATGAAGTCAATGCAGTCTGTTATCTGAATAAGAAAGAGTCAATGAGGTTGATCTTGAAAGGGACAAAGAAAAGAAAAAAGGTTGCACTGACCTGATCTCCAGGATTCAAGGACTCAATATCCAGGGCTTTATCATATTCTGTCAGTGGAAGGTGCGAGGAGTGGAAACTACCCCATTCCATGTTGATAACCTATTATCACAAAGCATTGCCTTTTTAGTGCCATAAAACTTGGAATTACAATTGTAACAAGTAACATAGGATGATAATACGGATTACGGACCATTTCACCAGACTTGGGGAGAGCACCCTTCATCTTTGGAATAGCATTTGCTCGTTCTGCATATGCTGCATTGGTTCCAGTGCCCAAGATCACAGCTGCAATGACATCAGGGTTATTATACCTTCCTCCAGCCAATGTTCCAACTGTGTCATTCACCTACATCATCAGTAAAATGAAAATGTCAACCAATGACAGAAAAATTATGAGTTACATCATCCAATTCCATTCTCAACGAACTGTCTGCCTGAATCCATTCCAAACATGTGTCCCTTACCAAAGCAGCCACGCGCATATCAACACCGACTCTTTCCATAGCTTTCGTCAGTTCGGCCACAACATCTTGTCCAACCTAATGTCCGGGATTGGAAAATGAATTTATCAACAAAAACCCACAAACACACAAAAGGAGAGCTAGGAAGTGAACTTTTAGCTAATGTCAGTGAGATGCACCAGTATTCTGCCTTCCATTACCAATAATTAGACATAAATGCAACCGTAGCAAAAGAGATCAGGCACAAAGGAAGCAAGACCAAATGTATCTCAAAATGTGACAGCAACCAAACACAATGTTCTAAAAGGATTACAGCATCAAAAATCAAACAAACAAGTGAATGGTTTTTGTACCGTCTCGTCAATGGAGAACCCTTTCGTCCATTTGATAAGATTGCCCGAGGAAATCGATGTCTGATTCACTGGAAACGAGAATGTGAAACCCAGTTCTCTCTGCCTACCAGGAGACGGCCGCATATCTTCACCTTCCGTGTCAACAAATCTCTTTAGAGCTTGAGCAATGAAATTGAACAACTCCTGTAAAAAAGTACAAGTCCACAATCAGAATTTGCAAAAAAGGAAACAAACAAACAAAAAATGAAAAAACCCAGCTCCCCAAATGGGATATTCTTACATCTGAAGTTGCCGTCATCACGTGTGGAGGAATGGAGACCTCCACCGATTCTTGTTTGACCACTCGCTCTTCTTGCCCGCCGAGCACCACTCTCATCACCCGGAAATTCGTCCCACCAAGATCCAACGCATAAAACAACCCTTTCTCATCTCTGAAGATACAGTAAACAAAATTTGAAATCCAATCGTACCCAGAAGAAGAAGAATCAGATATCAGGGGAGGAAATTAAGTTTTGGGTTATAGTTATACCCAGTGGGGAGGTTGTCGACGTAGCTAACGAGCATCTTGAGCTTGCTCCCGCCGTCCAACAGCAGCCCGGCGTGCATCTCGTCAGTCATAGCATCGGCGAGCCGCTGCAGCTTCTCGATCGGCGTCGCGCACCTGCGCCGGAACCCATCCGCAATCGCCCGCACTTTCTCCCTCCGGCGGCTCTGCCTCCTCCGGCGGACCAACGCGTCCGCCGCAACAGCAGCAGCGCAAACCGCCGCCGCTCCGACCACCACTGCAACCACCGTCTCCTTCTTCATTCTCTCACCCACCGACCCACCTACCAAACACTCTCTCAGCTCTGCTTCCTTCCCCACAAAATGTCAAAAAAAAAATCCCCTCGTGAATTGGAGTGACGTCAAGAGATTGTGGCTCCGGCTTTGTGGAATCAGCCAATATCGTTATTTTTATAGATATATCTGGGCCGCAGGCGCCGGCATCATCATCCACTGTTAACGGAAATTGAGGAAGAAAATTCTTGCAGAGAAGATATCGGTGATTGGGCCGAGAAAGAGACAGAATAGGGAATTTATATAAAACAAAAACACGATCAATTAGTCATTTTTACTGTTGGATATTACTATTATTAATTTGAAATTAGAGTTACTAATAGCGGTATAATTATGGAATGGATTGATTAATGGATAAGTCAATGGATAATAAGAGTAATAATTAAGTTTGGAAAAGGATTTTTATGTCTTAAATATGTTAATCATTCGATTTCGACGTGACTGATCCAAAAAGAAGAAAAAAAAAACAATAATAAGGTAGAAATTACGTGGGTAATTTATCCATGACGATATATTAAATCCAAACTTTATCCCTTTATTATCGGTAATTTTATCCACTTTTTTTGGAAAAATGAAATGGACAAAAATATTATAAAGTTAGGTATATTATCGTACGAATAAATGAGATTTATTTGTTAGCTTAAAATCGTTGGCATGATGAATGCCAGAAGCTCTCTTTAGTCAACTAGAAAAATTATCATATCCTAAAATTTTAACCGTGGTTTCACTAGTAATATGAGGATGCTAAAATTCATCACATTATATAGATTCAAATTTTAGTGTCAATAATTTTCATTAGAAACAAAGTGACGAAACATATAAAAGAGGAAATTACTTAACGCAGAATCATAGTTGTCAAATCACTGACATGTCGACCGGCACAATTGAGTTCAACGGGTATTGAACAAACAACAGGGTTAAATACCACTGGTATGAAGCAATAGTCAAAATCGGTACGGTTAAAGGCGAGAAAAGCGATCAACCGGAACGGCCAATTTATAGTCTCTAAAGAAAATGGCGTTGCTTTAGTGGAATTAACTAACAAACTAAGTATAAACATTTTATATCTTGATGTTATATGTTGGATTCAATTATAAACGTTTCGACGGTGACACTAAATGTTACATTTAAATATGATGATTTTTCATTTTGTCTATGATGAAGTTATTTAAATACGGATAAAGATTATAGGTAGATTTTCGTAAAATAAACCTCATATAAAATGTTGAAAATCGACATATAAATATATTGGACCATACCACTAGCATAAGTGCATAACCCAAGGAAACAGACTGTCATTTTGCTGGAGTCTTGCTGTCACTGAAGCGGATGTTGCGTCCGGGGATCTTTCTCTTTTAGTTAAGAGAAAAAAATTTCGGTTTTGTTCTGCCTTGGTTTTTCATCAAATGGTGGAGTTTTGCTACTTGTGCATACTTATTTTTTATGAGTTCGTCACTATCTACATGCAATTTTTCGTCTAACACAATCTTTATCGTTGTGAGAACAAACGTCTCTCAAATATTTGTTGAGATTAATGGTATGCAAGATCACAGTCTTATTAGAAGGATATGCGTGCCTTTTCCAATTAAAACTAGCTCGTCGTCGGACAGCAGCACTTGATCGCGACCGAAAGTGTTCAGTCGAGATCGAATTGTTGCTAGCAATCTTACACAGGCTGAAAATAGGTCAAGATCTGCTTCAAAAGAAACATAAGAACAAAGAGAGAAGGCTTCTTCTGTAGAGGAAATGGACATTCCTTCCTTGACTGCAGTACTCATACCACGTCTACTCCGACCAGGAGGAGCAAGCATACATCTCCGACGAAACTCCCTTCCCATGGTGTCGGCCTATATAGCACACACGCCGAGCATACTCCACTATGCACAGGCGTATCAAGATTCCAACATGCCTCCTAGCCACCAAGCATATCAAGACTTCAACATGCCTAGGGTTGCTTCGCAGCTGCCCAAGGTAAGGAGACAGCACAACATAATGAGTTCCCAAGTACCTACAGAGAAGGCGGATTCTCGCCCTCACAACCTACCTCGGAGTGCAGACCATGTTCAATGATTATCTCGAAAAATGATGCTGCCTTCACATGGGAGAACTCAAAATGACATGTTTAACATGCAGCAGCAGCAGCAGCAACAACAACTAGTTACAACTCACAACTACCAGCCTTAGTAAGCTGATGAACCTTCAATTCAAGGGATTGTTGCAGAACAGGAGCTTGATCTTTCAAATAGTGAGTGACACTGACACAACTATGGTCGACATTAAAAAAATTTACTTATCCTTATCAGGCTGAATCAATTCGTTAGAATGCTGGGCAGAAAAACTACGCTAGTGATTTGTGAATGGGATTCATAAACCAAATCTGCACTGCAGCTAGATGTTAACCATGTTCAATAGTTAGATCTCGAAAAAGATACTGCCTTCGCATGGAAGAACTGAAAATGGCATGTTTAACCTGCAGCAGCAGCAGCAGCAGCAGCAACGAGTTGCAAATACCAGCCTTAGTAAGCTGATCCGGCTTCAATTGAAGGGGATGGTTGCAGAACCGGAGCTTGATCTTTCAAATGGTGTGTGACACTGACACAACTATGGTCGATATAGACAATTTTACTTACCTTTATCAGGCTGAATAGCTTCATTAGAATGCTGGGCAGAAAACTATGATTGTGATTTGTGACCTATCTGAACTGCAGCTAGATTTCAAAAACCAAGGTGGGATCCAATCCACGAAACAACGGAAAGAAAGAATCATCCAGACAACAATTCAGCACGAGTTGGGAGGACAGGTAGGAGGAAGTTCCCGAATGGGGAATCCATGATTCTGTAATTCCCTGTGCACCCATCTTTCTGAGCCTGGCTCACTGCCATGGTCTTACCCTGTTCAATCCAAGGATCCACTCTACTACTACTAGCTGCTTCGTCTGCTGCCGTTTTGGGTCCAGCCGAAGATGCTGCAGTCCTGCGTAAATAATCAGGAAGGACTAATGAGAACCCAATTCGCTCTCCCAATCCTGAGCAGAAACCCTAATTACCTGAAATCTCCATCGAATTCGCCCACCAAAAAAGGGATATCCAAAAAAAAAAAAAACAAGGGCACACACCAGTGGAGTCGAATAAGGTTCGGGTCGGGAAACGAAATGAAGAAGTCCAGAGAATTACTTACTTCGACTTGTGCGGCGGCGGCTTGAACTTTCTTTTCTTCTGCTCCGGTTCCATTCTCGCCGGTTGTCGAACTCTTCGGCGGTTCCCTTACCAGTTTAATTTTACATCCGTCTCTTTCGTCTCACCTCTCATCGTCCAACCGGCATGTAAGGAAGCCAGGCCCAGTCCATCACTTTTGGGCCAAGCCGAGTACACTTGAGGCGGGATTGGGTAGAGACATAAAGGCCCAGTTGGATTGATCAATACCGTAGGATGTCAGATGGCGTTAGAGTGGTTATTAAATTTTGAGTAACCACTGTGGCTACTAACATCTACATCCTTAATTATATTTATTTCATCCTATTTTTAAGTTGACATTTTTAAGTTGACGGTGAAAATTATATGAAGGATAATTTTGAAAACGAAAATAATACAACACCTGATTACTATTCTTTAAAAAATTATTTTTATATATTATACTGCAAACCCTAATGCAAGAACTTGCAGCCGCCTCCTCACTCTTCTCCCCTCCCACCCGGCAAGAACTCTTCTTCTCCCCAGCCTCCCGCCTTCTCCCCTCCCCCGCCGTCCCCACACCACCCCTCCCACGCCGTCCTCAAAGAAACCGTAACTCTCAATTTCCCCTCTTAACAAAAAGAAATCGATTCTCTATCTATAAGCTGGAATTATTTGAACATGTCTCTACCAACAACACCAGGTTATTTTTTTTCTTTTTGTGATTATGTTTGTGCTAGTGACTAGTGAGGAATGATGTGTTCTTGTAAAGTTGCTGCTAATAGGAATAATCTTCCTTGATTCTTCGTTAAATGATTTGTTCTTGTGATTTTTTTTTTTTACGTTTTCAATTTTGATATTGAGGAACTATTTTTGGTTGGGTATATTTTCCATGTATTATTGCTTGCTTTGATACGAGTGATCATTCGATCATTTTGTTGCAGTATAATTAGCTCTTATAATTTTAATTAGTATTTGTTATTGGTTTGTAAATTGTAATCGTATTCCTCCACTGGCTGCAATTTTTTTATTTGCATAATGGTATTGATTTACTAAGCAATGGTATTGGTAATGACATTCGTTAAGGAAAATCGCCTTTTCTTTTGGTAGTACACTACTATTTGGTATTGTTTGTCCTTTGTGTAATGGTAGTCCTGCAATGGTATTGATTCGATGTGCAGTGGTATTGGTTATATAACAACATGATATTCATTCATCTTCGTTTGGTAGTGACATTTTAGATTGGTATTGGTTCATTACACGTGTATTAGTATTAACAATGCTAGTCTGGTAGTTCTTCAAAGTCTAATGGTATTGGTTTAAACCTCAATGTTCATAATTTTCTTCATATATGCAATGGTATAGATTGTTTATATTGGTAGTTTTCGTGTAATGATATAGATTTATTTCTGCAATGGTATTGATTATTTTCAAAGTGGTAGTGGTTGTATAATGGATTGGTAGTGATTTCGTGTTTTTTGTATGGATTTTTTGTTTTGTTTTGGTATTGATTTTGGCGCATTAGTATTATTTTTGTCGCAATGGTATTGTTTTTATCGCATTGATATTATTTTTGTCGCAATGGTATTGTTTTTATCGCATTGTTATTAATTTTCACGCAATGGTATTATTTTTGTCGCATTGGTATTGGTGTTTTTGTGAAATGGTAGTGTTTTTATTTCTCGAATGGTATTGGTATTTTGTGCAACTGTAGTGTTTTGTAATTGATTGATATTGTTTTATTGTTGCAGCGATATTAGTTCGATAGAACGAAATCAATGGAAAGATTGAGAAAAGGAAGGAAGAAGCATATGGCTGAAGATTGTGAAAATGAGAGAAATGGTAGTTAATATAATTTTGTAATTTCCTAAAATGAACTTTATTAAAAAAAAAGTAATTAATAATGGTACGTTTTTTATAATGGTATTGATTTTCTAGACTAGTATGGATTTTTGGTATTGGTATTGATCTTTCTTGGATTGGTATTTATTTTGTCTAGATTGGTACTAATTTTTCGTATTGGTATTGATTTTTTGTTAGGTAGTCGAAAAAAGTACAGATGGTTACAATCGTTGAAGCACAAGGATGAAAGGACTAGAGGAAGGCAAAGAGGTAGAATCAAATAGAGAGAGATATATAGAGCGAATAATATAGTTTTTGTATAAAATTATTTCTCCACTGTAATTAATTCAATGCAATTAACATAAATGCAAGTAATTCTTTTGATATTCAATCCCAATCCATCCAAACAAATATATATTAATACCACAACGTCAACACTACCAATAAACATATGCACCACTACCAAAACAATAAGCATCAGAATATCAGAATACAACTACGTCAACACTACCAATAACCATATGCAACACTACCAAAACAATAAGCACCAAAATACCATCACTATCCTTAGTAACCACGGTGGCTACAGGGACCAAGTTACCACCATAACCGCTCACGTGCAATGTGTACATATCGGGGACAGGTTACGGTGATTCTATATAAGTATTAATCACCGTGGTTACTAAGGGTAAATTGGGTATGAAAAATAAATTGTATTAATTAATTTTTTTAATAAATTACATTTTAGGTAGTTACAATAATCTATTAATTACAATTCTCTCTCTTTCTCTCACTTCCATAATCTTCAGCCAGATCCATTTTCCTTATTTTTCTCAATCTTTTTGCAAAAGAAAAAAAACACGAAATCACTACCAATCCATTAGATAATCACTACCACTTTGAAAAATATCAATACCATTGCAGAAATAAATCTATACCATTACACGAAAACTACCATTATAAACAATCTACCAATATAGATCTATACCATTTCCCAAGAAATCAATACCATTGCAGATTGAATCCATACCAATACATGCAAATTAATACCATTACATGATAATCAATACCAATGCGACAAAAACAATATCAATGCAAAAAAACACTTCCACTACGAAAAAATCACTACCAATGCGAGAAAAAAATCAGATCTAGGGTTTTTATTCATCCCACCTTTTCGAGCGAATCTGTCGACCCGAGGAACTCCATTGCTAATGCTCTAGCGAGCCGTGATTTCCCAACTCCGGTTGGGCCGTGAAAGAAGAAGCTGGCGAGTGGCTTGTCGGCGGCGAGATCTGAATGAGTAACTAGCTTGAC
This sequence comes from Linum trigynum, assembly GCA_964030455.1. Taxonomy (NCBI): domain Eukaryota; kingdom Viridiplantae; phylum Streptophyta; class Magnoliopsida; order Malpighiales; family Linaceae; genus Linum; species Linum trigynum. Next base: position 41,791,586 of record OZ034822.1, on the reverse strand, counting down.
ACCGCCGGGAGGAGTACCGCGACGTATGCCAAGGATCAGCATGAGTGTTAGGAGATTCAGAGTATCTCTTTCCTCTGTTATATTCTTTAGGTTCTTTCCATGTCATTTGACTGCTCGCTGAAACCAAAGCATCCTTTCCCAACTTCACTTCAAGGTGCTTCGCATCGTTATGGGCTTCACGAGAGATGGGGTGGGCGAATGTTTTGCACAGGGGAGGAGGAGAGGGCGATGGGTTCGCCGTCGCCGGGGAGGGGCGGGCGGGCATGTCTCGTTGAGGAGAGTGAGGGATTAGGGTTTGGCTATAATATATAGAAATTAATTATTTAAAGGATAGAAATCTGGTGTGGTATATTTTTCGTTTTCAAAATTACCCTTAATCTAATCTTCACCGTCAATTTAATAATAGGATGAAATAAGGACAATGAAGGGTATAGATGTTAGTAGCCACCATGATTACATAAAATTGAGTAACCACCCTAACTCATCCCGTACATATCGACGTAGTTGAATTCCTGAATGGCAGGAACGCACAATATAGAGGAAACAATGTCGACATGTAAAGGGGAAATACTTTCTTTTCTCCAATAAAAGAACAAGCAATATCAAGGAAGATTTGTTTTTCATTGTAACTCAATTCGTTGTAACTTATTTTTAATCTCTCTTGCACCTTGGTGGGAGGTACGTCTTTTAACTCTATCTTGGCGAAAATTCTCTATCTTGGCGAAACAAAAGTGAACCAACGACCATAAGTGCCAAAGGAAGGTCTGTTGCAACTTTCGCAAACTCCTCAGACAGAATTGCCTACTTCCTCTTGAGGATTATCCGTCCCAAAGGCATGCTTGTTGAAAAGTTGAAGAGCATGATATGGACTCATTTCTCCAGGTTCATACAACTTAAATTCTTAGAAGAAAATCCAAACCCCTTTTATTTCTCGTCGTAATGATAATCCTAGTTTCCGAGGAGAAATCATCCAATTTCTCCAAGATTAGGTCAAATTCAAACCGATCACCCACATCATCAAGAACAATGAGAGCCTTGCGCTTGCAGATTCTCTCTCTCTTATCATGCGGATTCCTTCACTAGCATCTTTGACCTTATAATCAATCCTCAGAATGCCAGAGATGATCTTACTCTGCAAATTTATGGCACCATCATCTCCAAACATTGACTTTTCAATTCCATCAACTTCTGGGCCAAATCGGCATTTTTTTTTTTTTTTTTTTTTTTGCTCCGAACACTTTCCAGCCGCTACCATACCTCTGCCGCCACCACCCGACGCGCCAAACGGCACCGCCGGCAGAAACCCTAACTTGAATCGCTCGCCGTTGACTTCTGCTTCGACCTGACAGTTACTCTCCAAATTAGCCGTAGCTGGAGAAGGACAAAAGATTCTTGAGAGCAGAGCATCGAAATCGAGTGAGCGAGGCATTGCCGAGATACTGTGGAATTTGGCGGACCAGAGGAGGAACTTGGCGGGAAATGTGGCCCCCGCGGTTTTCAGATTGCCGGCGGATGACGTTGGTTAATTTCCTGTTTTTGAGAAAACAGATGTTGAAAACAGGTGAAAACAACATTTTATCGTTTCCGAAAACAGCAGGAAGTTGCCACTTTCTGTTTTCATAGTTGGAAACGAATAGAAAACAGAATGAAAAGTAAACAAGTTTTCTCATTTCGGTTGCCAAATTTATCACATGAAAACAGAAAACAGGAAACGAAAATGAAAGTGAACAGGGCCTAAAGGTTTTCGGGGGGAGGGAAAGCCCGTCGGAGATGGGAAACAGAGCGTCGACCCAGTTGAGCGAAGTGGAGATCAAACTTGGGCCTTCATTCTCCAGCCCACTTCACTATATTTTTTTCAGAAGATGAACGGGATAAGCGTCGGCCCGTAGGCCCAAGCATGATAGACCTGTCCATTTGCAGTTCATGGATGAAGCAAGCTTCATGGGCCCATATTTTTTTATCCAGCGCAAAATGACTCTAATGCTGTCGATGTTTGATGCTTCTGAGGTCGGTTTTCTATCTTGATTTTACTCTTTTAAGGAAGTGTTCAGATGTTATAAAAAAAACTACGTCAAGGTCATATAGTCTAACTAGTAAAACTCTCCAGAGATCCTTGATTTTGTATTCAAACCATTTCGAGTTCAGTTGTGGTGTTCTCGGTGGCATTAAAAGAGGACCTTAGTGGTGGGCCCAAAGGGCTCAAGCAAGAGAACCTTCATATTTGGTCTCGCTCCGCTATCGCCCAAGCGGTGTGTGCGTGAGGATGTTTCTGAGTCATAAAATATATATATTTTTTTTCAATCGTCTCATTTTAGAAAATCAGTCATTTTTAACGATTATGTTTGAATTATATGTACCCGAATAATTGAAATTAATTCAAACATATCAAATCAATCCATCCAAATTTTATACTGACGGTCTACCAGTCTATTAGTCTGATTAGAGAATAACCTTCCTAATTCTCATCTCCCAAGCAAATTTGCGACCATGCGCAATCTCAAACAGCTCTGCAAGAGCAATTGAACCCTCCTCCACCCTCCTCCAAGGTTCAAAGAAAAAGCTTGAATGAAACGGTAATCTCTTGACAGTATTCATCGAAATAATTTACGACAACAATAACCAATTAATGTCCTCTGCAAACCTTTCAAAATATGTATACTGAGCTCAGTCTTCAATTAAATGGTAGTTGCTGGCCCTACGATAATCATTTCATGTTTAATCATTTACCTAAATATCACACTTAATGATCATAGGCTAGTCCCACCATTGTGTTTGCTCCTAAACCAGAAACAAACATACCCAAACCAGCGAGGTTAAGATTAAGATATTTCTAAACTAGTCATGTCACTTCAAAATAAATGAATAAAATACAATATCTATCCATGATTGCTTGCCTTTAAACTCTCATTGTTCTCGTTCATTTGTGCGTCTAATTAATTATAATATCCTTAATTAGTCTTTAAGTAGTTTGACTTATATACATAAAAATAATAATGAGATCATGTTTATTAGGCGAGGATCGGGTGAGTGTGTCTTTGACCAACTCGACTCCGACCATTAAATCTAAAATCTATAAATGTTGGTCTAGTGATCCAGTTGATATTTTCAAGCAACTAAGCATATGTGACTTAGTTATCATATTTTGTCTCATATTATCCAGATGCACATATATGATCGTGTTAAACCCCCTAGAATCCGAAAAGAAAAATACGGAGATTGTATGTCATGTTGTCACGAGATCGAAGCAATTTTATATTTCCTAAATATATCAAAATTGATAGCATTAATTATGTGATGATGGCCACCGTACTGATAGAGCCTACAATACAATAGTCCTAGCTAGTGATTTAGTCGCACGAATAAGAGTCGTCGATTGTTGTTTTTCGAAAAATTGAGATGATAGTCTATTGGTCTATAGTCTAGAAAATCAGAGTTTACTATTTAGCCATTAAAAATTATCTTATAATATCGTACTCTGAATTCGGGTAGTTCGTGATCTGAATAACAACGTCACTACAATATATAACATACTCTAGTAGAATTACGTTCCCAACTAATCTTTTCGACGAAATCTTTTCTTAAAGGAGACTCTTCTATCGAGGATTGTCATACAATGATCAATTATTTTCTTGCACCCTATTAGCTAGAAGCTACAATGTTTTGTTGGTCCATGCAAATCCAATCAAATCCTATAATCATCATTATCATTCATTAATTCCAGCTGGCATTGCTTTTCCAGTCCCTTAATTGGTCTCTTCATATGGCTCACCAAATGGCTTTTCAAACATATCTTCTGTTCTTTTCATTTTATCCAAATGTCAACCAACTACCACAACCAGCAGCATCATTAGCTGACTAGGTTAATAACGATTAATAATTGGTGTGGAGAGAGTGATTAAGTATCATAAATAGACATCTACAAAATATCAATTGTTGTCTCAAAATTACATGGTATGGTGGCCCTATGCAAATTTCAAATCTATGAGTTGGCTTTCGTTTGAGAGCGGAGTGTGTAGGGAAGTGGTTAAGTATCATATATACACGAGCCTAGTTATTGAGATCAGTTGGTTTAAGACATTATATTAGAGTTGGTTTGTCTTTGAGGTCATGTGTTCAAGTTCTCACAATCCTCAATATTAATAATTGTATTTAAAACATATGGTGTTATGGGTCCGTGCAAACTTCAAACCCATGATTAGTTGACTTTCGCCTGATGGGTTTGTAAGGAAGTGATTTAGTATCAAACATGAGCATCTCCCAACAACTCGAACTATTGAAACGAGTTGTTTATAGCGTATCCTACCACAGAATCAAAATTACATAATCTAACTCTCATGTTCGTTACTCACTATTGTAAGACTGCATATATGGATCAACCAGGTCCGTCTAATGGAAGGTGGAGACCCTGTTCCAAAATTAAAATATGCTTCAAATTGACTTTTAAGTGTAATGAAATTCAAATGATTACGTTATCGTTGTTTGAGATGTAATATCTTTCTAACATTTTTTAAGATAAAACTATCTATTATCTTTCAAATTTTTCGTATTCTCCATAATATTAGCTAATACATTAAGTTTTTTTATTATTATTTTTAATATGATAGGATTTTCCAAACGCAAACAATACTTTAAATATCAATATACATAGTGTGTATATATATGAGAATATTGCCTGATGACCAGAAATAATATAACTAAAATTTTCATTATACTCATAATCGATTAATCATATCCTACAAATACAACCTAGAATATAATTCACAATGCGGCCCTGGGACCAACAATATAATTCACAATGCGGACTACTCCACCCACACGACTGAAAATTTCCCCTTAATCATTCATTCTCCTTTCATGTGTTTTCTTTAGTAATTAAGCATATAGCTTAAGGATCTCTTTTCATATGATACAATATCTTCATATTACGTGCGTGGAAAAGCAACATATTACACATTTGACCATGATTATCATCAAAGATGTCAAAATATATATATATATATATGTAACAAAACTTTGCCATAAAGAAGAAGTGTGCCAAGGTGGATTCTCTCCTTTTCTTCTTCTTAAAGGTGTAAAGACAATCGAATTCCTGCATTTTCAATTCTGTTCAACGTAACTGGATCTCCCCCACAACTTTAAATTGGGTCAATCGATTTTTTACCTTCATGCAAGGACAATAATTGTAATATAAAGAATGAGGACAATATATTATGTACTTTTGAAATATTGATTTTATTTATCATGAAGGAAATAAGTCTTACAATATTGTAGTCATTTTTTCTCATTGGGGTTTCATGGTATTTTAGTTACGTTGTTGATAATGTATTTCATAAGTTCATCATGTATCACGGTTAAGGACTCTATAAGTCTCGTTAATTGTGAATGAAAATTGAGATATGTTCCATCCAATCCATTATATTAAACAAGAAATTTTTGGTAAGCGGTGCAAACGTACATCTTCCTTCATAACCTCTTGTTGTATCTCTGAAGCACAGATTGAGTATCCATGTGCTTGAGTTTGTTTGTGTGTCTTTGTTCCGATTTTGGTTTGCTTTGTTGGTTTGTAATCGATCATTCAAAGTGCAATGCAAGTAATCGGTCTCATCCCTCCTGGCCAACCATGTTTGTGGCAACACTATTTCTCCTCTCCATAACATTATCTCTTGCCTTGAATGTAGTGGGTGCATTCAAGAACCGGTTTAGTTTGATTTAGAGCCCTTGGAGTCATGCCTAGTGAGTACATATTAGCTAATTTCTAGGGAATTTTATCTTCCTAATACGAAAACTTTCATTTTATGATGTCAAAGTGTTGATACGACTTGAATCGGATTATTTGTCGTTTACTGGGTGTCGTCTGAACCTGGTCTGTAATCTTAAAGCTTGCAAAACTTGTCAAGATACCATTGAATACTAGGTATAATGTGATATCAAGAAAAGACTTGCTTGGCATAGTTCGTTTAGGAAGAATCCACTTTAAAAATTTGATAGAAAGAAAAATATAAGTATCATTATTTGGTTTTCTTTTCATCTTTAGATGACGAATTTGATGAAACTATAACCCATTTTCGTCATTCATGTGCAATTGAACTTTGATTTAAATTATCGCAAACTACCTATGTTTGAAAAGAGTTATTATTTTCGAACTCCATTTCAACAAATTTCTAGTTACGCCAATCAAAACAGAGATCGATACTTTTATCACGACCCATCGTTACATAATGTCCACGACTCGACCCCACATGGTCACAATTGCAAGAAGTATATATAAGTTTTTTTCGTTTCCATAAGTAGTATATATATTCGAATGGCCTATTTGTGGAGCCTTTTTGGAGTGATTATAATTTAGATTAGTGCCCTGTATTAATCCAAAAGCTGGAAGCCGACCGAAGACATGAAGACATGAGCCCTCCACACAGACAGACACCATCGGAGACAAGTTAGTTGGAAGCCGGTTGTCGAGCTGAGAACTTGCAAAAAGCTGCGAGGTAACGTTGGAGCAGAAAGGCCATGTGGGTTTCCTACTTTCATTTTTTATAATGGTAACATAGCTTTGTTTTTTTAATTTAGGTGTTCACACAAAGGATTCTAAAATAAAATCTTCCGGGTTTGAACACCAATGGTAAATACTGTCATAAACCAACTGAGACCAATTGGTTTATGATATGGTATCTGAGCTCATTTGACCAAGTGATCGTGTGTTCGAATCTCTCCACGACCCCCCAAATATTAACAGTTGATTAAAGCACAAGGTACGGTGGGCCTCTGCAAACCTCAAGCACGTGAATTGGCTTTCGTTTGAGAGGGGGGGGTGTTAGTGTGTGGTATAAGATCCATAATTGAATCTCTCCCAACAACTCGAGTTATTAGGACTAACTGGTTCTTGATAAATACCACTAGATAAATCCCTTGTTGGGGTCGATTTCTTACCTTTAGTTGTGACGAGTTTTCCGAACATAGCTACTTGCTACTCTTTGTTAAGCAAAAGAAAATGATATAAAATTCATTCAATTAACTTGGTAAAATTCTAGTTATCGAGATTAATTGGTTTATCTTTACATGACATGATATCAGAGGCTGTTATAACAAAGTGATCGTGTATTTGAATCTGAATCTCACGACATCCAATATTAATAGTTGAGTTAAACACCATATAAGCTAAGCATGAGCAAACTTAAGGCCTACAGACGGGCTTTCAATCCCTTAGAAACCATATAACGCAATAATATTATATGCATTCTGCAACCTTTTCCAAACAACCTCAGTTATTCGGAGTAACTAGTTCATGACAAATATTTTATGTGTTTTATAGGTTTCCTTAATTACATGCTACTCCAAACAAGCTTGTTTTTCTTTTACATACATTTGGAAGGGAATGTTATCAAAACTTTTTCTAACAACTAAAGTTATTGCAACAAAACTTGTTTTCAACATAGTTTAGAGACTTTGAACGAGATTAAAGTCATGTGTTCGAATTCTGTTGACCCCAATATCAACAATAATTGATTACAACACAATGTATATGACAAACTTTGTGCAATTTTCAAATCCAACCTACGGGCTTTTATTGGAGGGGCATGCAAGGGGAAGTTCCTAAACTCATACTCAGAACATGTCCCAACAACTTGCTGATTCTTGACTACCTTATGCGTAGAGCACTTATCGATATAAGAGGTTAAGGGCTCCACATACACATAGGGTCAAACCATTGGCTACTCTTATTCACTCATAAGTAAATAAAATCTGGACCTTTGGATGTAAGTGGACCCAAAAAATTCATATCAAAGGGTTGTGAATTATAGGCATTTTATTTTTCCTAGTTTTCTTAATCGGCTCTTATCTTTTTCGTTCTTGGATTTCAATTGTTTTTGCACAGATGGACGAGTTCGTTGTGCTCTACAAAATGAGATTATTTTCATCCCCCCCCCCCCCAAAAAAAAATTTCACAAGCGACGTAATTAGATTAAAATTCGAGACTTATGGAGGCTATATCTTCTATAAAGAAAGTTTAACATAAATTATTATTTAAAATTAGAAAGTAGTATCATACATGGGAAACACCCAAATAATATGTTTGGTTGGTTACAAAATGATTTTATTTACATGGTTAGTTTTGCTAGAATAGGAAACAAGATAATTGAACATTTTAAATGTAAGAGCAAAATGATAACATTATACTAATGACTCAATTAAAAATAACTCATCTAAAAACTTTTAAACAAACAATACATTTGTAATGTCTACATTTAATTTGCAAAGTCTACATTTGCAAGTGTCAAGCATTTCCTAAATATCTACATTTTAGCAAATGACTCAGTAATTGGGCGTACATCACTTCGCTTTATATATGTTTGGTGAGCTTGAGGAATCTATCGTGTAGGAATTCCTTGGATGTGTTCCTCATCTATAATGAAAATTTAATTTGTATATAAGAAATTAAAAGAAGGGATGAAAGAAAGTACACACCTGAAACTCTGAACTTTTCATTTTTCAGTAAGGGATGATCAAATGCATGTTACTTAGTAAAAATCAAAGCAATGGTACGTCTCTCCATCCATGGTCTACTTAATAGAAATAAACGTACTACTCAAGAATATAATCAAGTATTTATAATTTGTTATATAACAAACGAACAATGTTAAAATTAAATAATAAAAGAAGTATATAGTTGTCTATGTACATGAATAGTTGTAGTAGAAGGTTACTATGCTAATATAACATCTTCGAGTGAAAAACTTGTACAAATATCAAATTTCATTTCAATCAAATAATTCGCATGTGACAATATATCTCATGGTAACAAAAATGTAACAAAAATGTATTGTTATAAAATTTAAAAGTAAAACAAAAAAATAATAATGCTAATTAAGACCATACAATAAAAATAGCACCCTAATCAAAGATGGTAAGCGTAATGCACGTTCCTCTTGAGTTGAAAAGAAGGAGATTAATGACCAATGTGGTAAATAATAAACTATACGTGGGAACGGCTACGGTGCTAATTGTACAATAGTTAGCACCGTCCTAACCAAGGGAAAAACTACTACGAGTTTGAATTAGTAGTGATTTAGCTTAGATGTTGTATTGATTTTATAATAATCCGTAGTGATTTCGTTATTTTTAGTAGCGTTTTTTGCTAGTTATCACGGTTCTAACCCCTATAAGGGTTAGCATCTAATCCCATCCCACTGTATGTCTTTGGGGAATTGAAAAGAAGGAGCTTAACTATTTAAGATGGTTTAAGTTAATTGAAGCTGAAGAAACATCTGTCGTGTTTTAGTATTATTACTAGGTAATTGGCTTGCTAGTGATTTTTTTTTAGTATCTTGCAACAAAAAATTGTAATTAGTTTGCGCTGCTCTGCTAGCTTCGGGTTATGAACTTAATGATGGTTATCTTACAGTGTAATTGGATGGAAGACAATGTATGTATTTGAAATGCAAAGGATTTAGAAGTTGTTGCTCGGATAAGTGTGTATTTCTAAATACATGATTTTAAATACTTAGAACTTTAAATATATTGTTTGGATTTTTTTTCCAAGTAGTAAATGACAGTTAGTATACTTCTACTATCATGTATTCAACCATCCTGGCATGGGGGTGGTAACTTGTAGTACACAATGATGAAAGTCGTAAATGACAGTTAGTATACTCTTACTATCATGTATTCAACCATCCTACAGTCTTGGTATGTTCATACCACCATGGTACGCTTTCATACCGTATGGTATGCTTTTATTTAATACCATTTAATACCATATATGGTATAGAATCGTAAAAAACATCTTCATTTTTTTTGTTCCAAAAATATATCAAAGTGAATTTCATTTTGAAGAACACAATTAATCTGATTTATCTGTGCAAAAAAAAATTAAATTCCGACTTAAAACGAGAGAAATTGTCCGTTAAAGATTAAAGGAGAAAAGATCAAAGACTTTCCATAAGATTGAGGATGTTGATGTCACGCTAATGTGGACACCTTACTCATAGTTACTGACCCTAAGGTTACTGACGTGATCCGAAACCGAAGTTAAGAAATACTTCAAATAAAATAGTATTTTATCAACAAAGGATCTACTGCCACATCAAAAAGTCGGTTAATCTCATCATATACCTTAAGCTCCAGACAGGTCCAAAAATGAATACTATACGACATTTTCTGATCCACTATATCGTGCATCGACAAAGAGTTAATCTCACTGTATACCCTAATATCCTTGACCGAAATCGAAACTCTTCTTATCGGTTTCGGGTTCTGTTTTTTTGGGAGATAATGTAGTTGGTTTTTGGTTTAAATGGATTTTGGTTTGGTTAACTGGACCAGACCGGAGTAGATAGGTCCTTATCACCGAACGCTAAATCGATATACCTAGCTAGCATGGATATGATATTAGGGTTCCTAGTTAAAGAGTACTTTAACAACTACGAGAGAAAGTCAGGAAGTTAGGCTAGGCAACTTCGTTATCGCAATAAGAAAGTTAGGGCCAGGGAAATGGGAAGAGCCTCCCGAGTAGTTAGGTTGAAGTCAGGAAGAACTACAACGTAACTCTCTCAAATTATATTTTGTAATAAATTTAGAAAATAGAGAGAAGTCGGTAAGACGTTAACCTCTCTCTCTCAATTATCACGATTCTAATCATCTCATCGTTCAAATTTACTCGCTCCGTAACTGCCCCTCAACCTGACGGGGCAGCTAGCTAGGCAAGGCATATATATGTTTGTGAGTTATTGCTAGCTATAGATTAGGAGAATGACACTTCTGTTATCCACAACACATTCCAAAAATGTGTACGTGTTTATAGGTGTTGCTCCTTGTTGTTAGATCGAGCGCGCGAGACTCTTCATGATTATTTGATATTATTTGATGGATGCAATGACAATTTCGTAATAAAAAGTCATCTTCCAAACACTTGATCTCACGATATTCAAATGTACGAATTCGTATTATCATATATGGGTTGTGAGCATCCTAGTCGAATTGGAATTTGGAAGAATGGACATAGAAGCATGATGAATAATGTCTTCCCACTCTCACAAAGACCATGTGATGTGCAGCAAAGCAATGCGTCCCACGTGGGAGATGGCATGCGCGTGGGTCTCCTCCCTCCCAACTTGGCTTTCGATCTCTCTTCTCAAATTCCTTTTTTAGGGCTTCTTTTCCAATCACCCATTTTTGGAACCAAATCGCACCACCGCCCATCTCAATATATAATTATTAAAAGTCTTAATTAATATTCCATCAGTCTTTAATATTCTAGACGGTCGGAATCAATATGACACTAGGGATTTTTATTCATAATAAGGGAAATTAGGTATTATACTCTGACATAATATAGGTTAATTAATTAATGGAATAATTTGCGAGATCTCCTAATACCAAACATGTTATTTTCACAATCTAAGTTCCTATGCTCTTGGGTGTGTGGCCAATGATAGAAAACTATTAGTCTAAGATAGTGACATTCTTGGTTGGAATTTCACGTGCATTGTTAGTGTAGAATATACTACGTTTTACGAGGCATCACGATCAATTAAGATGTGTGACTCATGTAGAGATTAAATTCATCGTGGTTTTATAGGGCTGGGAGTTTGGTATCGGTACTGTTTGGAATATGTCGAATACCGTACCGAATTTATCACTGTTTGATATTACTAATGTTGATTTATTTTCCAGAATTAAAATTGAGATCCATTTTTCTGAGTGTTATTTGGTATTCAAGATTACAACAACAACAAAAAATGACACATGTAGTTTCAAATCATGGCTTTCCCACTGCTAATTGTATGGTATCTACATACTCACAAGAGAGCTTCGCTAGCAATACTTTCATATCTACGTACCTTAACATAACGGTATACATTCAATTATATACTATACATTTTCTTTCAAATTCCTTTGTACTACAAATTGAACTTGTACTTTCAATACTGATACAAATTCAGCTTGTACATAGAAGCACACCGCTACTTACGAATATCGTAAAATTCTTGCCCACAAAGAACCCACAGATTCATAAAAGGAAGGAAAAGCAAAACAAAAGAGCATAACGTGTTCATGAGATGGGAGCTTGCTTGCTAGCTGGGTAGGAGAGATTTGTATTAGCTGGACTTTGCCATTGATGAGTTAACAAAGCTCCACTAGAACACTCTTTCCCTTTCTCAGTACATTTCTAATTATAATATTCTCCACGTGACATAAATGATTATGTTGCTTGCTTCTACGATCAAATCTTTTTGGGGTGAATTGTCTGCACGATTCCGTATATTTTTTTGTAATATTCTTTCCTATTGGCATATGTTCTTTTCCAAATTTGGAAAAGATTCCATCCCCTCGAAAACATGCATGAGACTGCCTTTCACCTTTTTTTCACAAGAATAAACTAATTAATTAACTCCTCCACCAAATTTGTATTGCCCTAGATTCAGATTGATCAGTATGAACTGTCCATTGGTGTTGATCAGCCTGTCTTTCCCTTTTGACGTGTACTACATGCATCAACTAGCTTGCTTACGGGCCTCTACTTGGATCCTAGAAAGAAAGTAACATAGAGGTGCTCAATTAGTACGATATTATCCGTTTTGGGTCAAGCCCACACGGTTTTACTCTTGGATTTTCTCCCCAAAAGATCTCGTACTAATGAGTTTGGTTATATACAAGGGTCTTTTCCCTTGTATTACCGATATGGTACTTGGATTGTCCCCATAACAGTTTCTTAATTAAACTGCAACAGTACTACTGTCGATATTAACACTGGGTTTGAATAGAATCTATAATATGATAGTATGTAATTTATTGTAGGACTATTAAGGGATTTGCCTAGCGATAATAATGTGGATGTTGTTATAGACGATAAATCGACAAAGAATAGAATTTAGGAGAAGTAGTATGCGGTTCAATGATACATATTCTGAGCATGTTGTGTTCATGTATGTATGATAAGATATTTCGTATGCTGACTAAAAATTTAAGGTGTTACACATATGGTATTGAAAGAGCCCTTCTCCTAACCCTAAACAAAGAAAAAAAAAGACAAAATGGGGTGTTCACCTATAAAATAGAAGAACAAAACCCTAAGACATTCTAATTTCAAATGTTGAGCAAGAAAATCATCTAAAAATAGCTGGAATTTCTAGGGGAGTCATCTAATTCATTGCAAAAATATTTTTTTAAAAATAATAATGATTATAATAATTCAAATCCAGCTAGCTAGTTAGTTTGGTAGTCATATGCCTTTTTGCTCCTTAGAGGGAGATGAAGATGAAAAACCTTTTTGACAAAACAAAAAGAAAGAACATCGTGGAGGAAAAAAAAATGTCTAGCATGCTTTCTCAAGTTTGATACCCATCTGGGGTGTCGCCACGTGTCCCTGTACTCCAGTTTTGATTATCATCATCATCTTCTTCTTCCTCTTCCCATTTCAATTTATTTGATCCTTTGCGTATTTTGTTCATAAAAAAAACATGTACTTCTGCTGTAGTTGGTTGTCATTGTGGCCATTTTTTTTTATGGATCATTGTGGCCATTTTTGTTTATGGACATATGCAAGTTTTTCGAAACAGGTAACTCTTCTGTCATGTAATGTAGGTATTTGTTTTACAATTTTTTTTTTTTTTAGTATCGAATTCGAAAATTTTGGTCAATTATGTGCTTTAAGGTGGAAAAGACCAACATGAAATAAATGTAGTCAACTCTTTCTTTTGGGTATGGGCCTTATACACACATGATGGGTTTGGACAAAGGTAGTTACTTCTAATAATTGCATGTAATAAGTTCATCTTTGAAAATAATCAAGGTTTACATGTGATGATGGAACACTTAAGAGTGGAGAGAGCATGACCGAAAGTATAAAAAGTGGATTGTGTAGATAGATTTCAGATCAAGCTACCCACTTGCATTCACTTGATTTTGATTGAAAGCATAATATTTGTTTTTTTTTTTTTTTGACATGAGAAGCATAATATTTGTTGATGAGATGGATTTCTGATCAAACGAATTGATGACTTCAGTTTCAAGTTGGGGATCACTGTCCAAAAATATCTCTAATAGTTAGATTTTTGTTTTGGATGCATGAGGTAAATTATTTGGGTTAGGGACGTGAACTGGGTCTCAAAGTTTGGTATTACCCAAATTCAATTTATTACGAGTCCAATCAAGTTTAGATAATTTTGCTTTTGGGGCATATCCTTCACATTTTTTTAGTTTGAGTCTGAATTGGACCAATAATATTGGAAGTCCAAAACAAGATGGTTCCCAATTATAATGCAAATATCTGACTTATTTTATGTTATGAAAATAATTGAAAAATAGAAATACTTACATTAAATGTGTACAATTGAGTTGAAAGTAGCTAATGAATGGTTGATTTTTTCCCGTGTAGATAATCATCCAGACTCAATTAGACCCATTTGGGTATAATCCAAATAGGACTCAATTCAAACCCAACACATACCCAAAATCATTAAAATTGCATATAAGTCCATTTGGGTCTGACCCAATACCCATATGGTTCAAATTACCCAATGGGATCTACCCATTGCTATGTCTAATTCGGGTTTCCTCTACAACAATCATGTATGTGAGGTTCAATGGCTCATCGGTGTGTTGGGTAATAATAAGGATCAAATCACGAGTTTAAGTTTATGCATAGTTAGGCACGTCTAGGTGCATGTTAGATAATACTAAAATAACTCGTCTAAGGGAATTGAACATCATCTACAAACTTAATATTCTCTCTCAATCTTTTGAGTAGTTCAATAACTTTGTGAGATATTGAGCCATGATTCTATGAACTAGTGAACTATATAATTTTCTTATTGTTGAGTGGTAGGTACGTAAGTCATTCATCTTTTGAAATTAAGTGCGAAAGTGTTGCAAAATGTTAGTTCATCCATCATTTAGTACAAACGGCTATTTTTTTACTTTCACCATCTGGGCGAGTTAGGCTATAGAGGCCTATAGGTAAACCAACAACGCCCGCCTTACGCTTATCACCATATTGGAACCTTGGTTGGTATACATAGCATTAGCACCTGGTGGTGTGAGGTACACAATATGTATTCTTCAATTTATTCCAATAACTCGAGTTATTGAAAGTAATTGGGTTTTTTTACGTATCATCATCATAGCATCCGACCGAGAGATTTCACGTGTTCGAATCCTAATACGAACCACAGTATCAACAGTATCACATTGTATGATGAGGATCGATGGATGTGTAAGATCAGAACGATATCAAGATCCTTTCTTGCATGGAACAAAATGTGCAGCTAGCTTGAAAGGTAGTGGGTGGGTGGGTGGGTCTCTCAATGGCTAGGTTGAAATACTACTTCAAAACATGCAAACGTCATTGTGTTGAAAGAAAGCACAGGTAGAGACGAGAAATGGGTGGGAATCAAATCAAAGAGCTAGCGCATATAGCCACAGAAACAGAAGGAAATTGGAGTCTTGTAACGTGACGCAGTGAAGAGATGGATAGGGCAGCAGCACTATAGCAAGCCAGTTGCAGATAACGAAATTGTTGTGTGAAGAAGATATAGGCACTGTTATAATTGGTTCTCATTTCTTCCTCATGAACGTCACTCATTTATCATGAAACGCCCCATTTTTGGCGACTTCCTTCCTTTGTCTCCATGCACATAATTAACACATTATTCATCGTTATGTGTAGGGCTCTTTTACGTGGTTCGGTTCAGCAACGTAACAGAAGTAGGGTTGGAGGGGAGAAAAAGGAAGAGGAGGGGGGAAAAAAAAGCCTCAGCAGCTGGGAGGGCCGGCCAGTGCTCCTTTCTCACTCTAACAGACTTGGACTTGGTCAGTCGATGGATAAAAAGGAGAGAAGAGGGTGGGGTGTAGCGTAGTATAATGATGGCAATTTGAATCCGTCCAGTATCTTAAAGACTATGTAGAAAACGACATACGACTTCATATTGGAGAGGAGACGGAGAGAGAAGTAGGGTCTACAAGTAAAATTAGAGAAGAGGGTGGGGTATAGTATAGAGATGACAATTTGAATCCGTTCTGTATATTAAAGTTTTTTTAGAAAACGACGTGCACATGACTTTATATTAGAGAGGAGACGGAGAGGGAAGTAGGGTTTACAAGAAAAAACAGATAGAAGAGGGTGGGGTAAAGTATAGTGATGGCAATTTGAATCCGTCTTGTATATTATTCGACCAGATTCATATTGGGTTGAGTAATATCCGACTCATATAGTAGTGTGGTGTGGGGCATCGATATTATTTTTATTTTCCCCCATTCATCTCGCTTTGTTTTTTTTACCCGTTTCTACTATTTTTATTTCTCATATCTCAGACTGATCTTCACTCATATTTTCACACAATAATATCTTTTTATAAGTGTAAGATTTCATCTCTCAACTTATTAGATTTCAATTAATTTGCCTATTATCTCTATTTTCATTTATGAATTGTTTTTTCTTTGTTTTCACTCATTAAAAAATAAATATTTTCTTCAAATAATATATAAGAATGGATCGACCTGCCCGATACGTACCCACACTAATATTACCTGACCTTACACGTGCTTGGAGTGAGACGAATATGAGTATTGAGATACTCATTCCGCTCCATTGCCATCACTAATGGGGTGGGCGGGGGCAAAATTAAAGGTTTCTCAATTCTCATGCACAGATTGTGGTTCTGAAAAATTAAACTTTTCGTCGTTGATTTCTACACTCCGAAACCATATCGTCAAATAAGTTAGGTATTAGTACATGTTTATATTTTCTCGATCATTCACGGATAATAAGATAATGTATGGGCTCGTTTGGAATCTCCGATTTCAGATGTTGTATTCTCAGTATACATGTATCCTGAGAATACAACGTTTTTTTACTTGATGTAATAACATAATGCATGTTTTCATAATACATGTTGTATTTCTAATACATAGAAAATGATGTATTCATAATCTTACATTTTTTGTGAGATTTGAGTATCCATAGTTCATTTAAAATATAATCCATGCATTCTTTTATGAGTTCCAAACAATGAATTTTCAAAATCACACATTCTTAGTATACACATAATCTTTAATACACACATTCTCGTAATACATCATTTCGAGAATCAAAGGTTCCAAACGACCCCTATATGAAAGTGGGTAATGACTGGTACACTCCAGGAGTATACCATACTCCATGTGATATGGCCGTTAGATCTCATTTTCTGAGTTCCGGCCAATCTCAATGGTCAATTAATATTTTCTATCAAATTGAACTTCGGGTTTGAGTTTAACGAATCGGGGCCCGAAGTTTATTCATTAGAGGTTAGGGTATAGTATCATGTCCCAAACTCGATTTAATTCATGATCTAGATAGTAATATCTCGCTAAGAGTACCTGGAGTATAGTATACTCCAAGTGTACACCAGTCTGACCCCTATGAAAGTGAATTACTCCACGTTCATTCTTTAAAACTTTTCGAGTTTAACGTACATACAATATATATGATTGTCTTATCATAAATCTATCGATTGAGATCGATTTTATGTATATGTTACTTTACACACCTATCCATTCGACATGATATTCGAACAAAGAGTTTTTATATGGATGAGATTGAAGTGGTGGAGAGACGATGATGAGAATATGAGATAAGAGAGAGAAGGGATAGAGACTTGGGAGGACTCGATAACAAGGGCTAAGCTTGCTGTCTCCCATTTTCCATCCGGTTGGGATTATACCCACCTCACTCCTGCCCTATCTTTTCCTTCATCTCACATATCCTTTTCTTCCTCTTTTTTTTTTTTTTTGTTTTTTAATCCTTATTCAACTCTTCAACCTATCACAACTAATTCCCACTGCCCAACTTCCCCAAACAAAGAATTCATGTATAGTGAGTAAGCATATTTGTTATTTAGGTGCACTATTTGATATGTAAGTTTAATCGGATTATCTATTGTCGATTGAAAGTTACCGTGGGTCTCGCTGATATGTTTACGTAGCCGGCTTCACATGACAAGTTCCAACACTGCTTGGATTTGCTGAACGTTCCGAGTGGTTAAGGCCATCATGGTCACTGCGATAGGGAGTGGGGAACTCTTTACCAGGTTAGGACTGTGTTAGCCCATTTGGAGAAGTACGTACTATATACTTCTCAATTCCTCTGTAATTTGTAATCTCGTCAAGTATAGTGGAACTGTCTCTCTCTCATGTCCATTGACTAACTAATTAACACGCATTATGTTAGTAAATCACGTAGATCTATACGTGCTTTATTTGCTTGCATTGTCGATTATCCGATCCGTCCTTAACATGCACTTAATTATGACATAATTTTCCATGCTTATATATAGTGTTAGAATGTAGTGATTTAATAATACCGCAGAGAGCTTAGTCTTCATTATAACTACTTCTCAACACTGTACATAAAGTAGTTGCGTGATAAACAAGTCGAGACCGTTCTTGATTTCAGCCTGGGAGTCCTCCGTTTATCGCGTTTACTACTCTACCTCTTTTAGTCTTTCATTTGCCTTTTTTCTCAAATGACAGACAGCTCTGCCTTGCAAGTTAAAACAAACTTGTATTCAATGCATGCATAGAAACTTTTTCTCTGAAGTCATAGATTCAACAAAGCTTTTAGGTGTTGTCCAGGAAAAGGACTACTTAACGCATTTTGTATTTGGTTTGAGCTTATATATATTATAATTAGTCGAACAAAATGTCTCAAAATTTGCCTCATAGTCATCTGGATGCAACATTTCGATGAGACAATTTGTCCCCATTGTCTCGAAATGAAGTAATTGGTTCAATAATCTCGTCTGGCAAAAAACAAAATGGGATGCAGCAACTGGGTCGAGACAATTTGAATTGTCTTGTTTTTGTATCAATTTGCATTGAGATGTGCGCGACGAGTATCGTGAAAACAATGGATTTTTTTGTTTGTGAGATGAGGCAATTATGAAACTATTGAAATTTCAATCAAAAGACTGTTTCCGTCTCCTTACAATTTGTTTCTACTCGAAATGATCAAACAAATGAAATGCAAGTCTTTTTTTTTTAGACATAGACTTGTTCATCAGGAATGCTACTAGAGAGGTGGGGGGAAAAGAAAACAAACGTTGTTCCTAGAATTCGGACCTAAGAACTCCAGACTGAAAACCAACAGCACGACCACTCGGTCGCGATCTCGTTCACAAATGAAATGTAAGTCAGTACCCACTGATCATGTATCAAAGATTTACAAACAGATTCTATTAAACAAAGGTTAGGGGTCACTATCCCTTTGACTTAACAAAACCGGTTAATTAGTTGTAATCTCGGCAAGCACCTGAGCTTGGAGAATAAATTAATACGAATCTTAAGCCTACACGCAGGCTTAATATTCCGTTGTCGGTCGGATCACTTCATACCCCCATTTAATTTGTATGCATGTTACGTATGTATAATGTGGACGTATATATATACATATATGGAGACGTATAAATATCGACTTCGTTGGAACACATTTGGAATTTGGAAAGATTATTTAGTACAATATAAGACAACTTTGGCACAAAGACTTAGAGTTGCTAATTACATTATTACACATATATTTATAGCGGAAAAACAAAACCGCCACTTTTATTTCAAATTTTGTGGCTTGAAGGCGATTTTAATTAGAAAGGTCTATTTAGTAATTGCACCCAATTTGTTTACATATCAAGAAGTGCATTACCAGGGTTTGAACCCAGATGGCTCAGATAAAAGAAGGAGCACCCAACCAATCAAATTAGATCACATTTGTTGTCATTCTTTTAATTAAACAAAACTCATTGCTTTAAAGCTTAATGGGAAATCTCCTACCCTCATTTCAAATTCCATGACATGGGAGCGATTTCAGGAAGCTTCATTTAGTAATGTACCTCATTTGTTTATATACTGAGAAGCTGAGTAATGAGATTCAAACTCATGTTACTCAAATGAAGAAAAAGTATTATAAGTTTATAAACAACTAGACTATAAAGGATAAATTTATATCACCCATATAAAAAATAAATATAAAAACAACTAGACCACATCATATTTGTTGCAATATTTTTAATTAAACACTAAGGACATATTCTGTATTTGATACTTTACATTTTTTTTGGAAGAATACTTTACATTTTATTTAAAGTTAGTGATCTACACTATAATTAATAGCTGAAAAACAAAACTGCCAACCCCATATATTTAATAAAAAAATCTCTGCCTCTAGAGTGATTTTTGGAGGGGTATATTTTAGGAGGAGGAAAATTATGGCGCTAGCTGCGAACGACGGCCTAGAGTGTGGCCCAAGAGTGTTATGGCACATGAAAGAAATAGTCTTCCGTTCATTTGGTTTGCAAAGCCTGTGAAGTGTTTTGCTCAGTTGGCCTCACGATTGCCTGACACAAACCACCAACGAAGCGCTACCGTCCATCTCTTATTTCCTTGCTCTGATTGTGTACTTGAATCTGTCGTTGGGTCACATTTACCTTACAAAAACTGCAAACTTCCAAAACACAAAAATTGTAGCTCATACTAAAATTCAGAGCATCGACAATCAAAGTTCATAAATGTTAGGACTTTGCTACGGTGACATAACTTGCACTTTTAGGTCGACCTCATATAGGATTAGGTCGACCTAATATGTTGTTTCAGTCTTGTGCTAGAAGGCAACTTACTTCGTTGCAACTTCGAGCCTTTTGTTTGAAGCCTTCCAGATTTCCAATATTTCATCCAATGCCTTGACTTTGTAGACAAACATACCTACTTTCATGTGGTAGAGGCCCCTGGACTCGAATCTTATCCATGCTTTTCGAATTGAGCTCCATAGTAGACTTCACAAACACTTTCCAAGACTTACCCATTTTCAGCCATTTTCCCAGCTTTGGCATAGTCTTTTGATCAGGTTCAAAAATGGTTTTCTCGACTTCCTATCAAGCTCCCAAGCACTTCAATGTGTAGAGGGACACTCCAGCTTCAAAACAAGCGATTAATCTCCAATTTCCATCGAGCCAATTGTAAGATATGAATCTCCAAAGTACGCACCATGAAACTGTTTTTACACTGAAACAACATATTAGGTGGACCTAATCCTAACTGAGGTCGACCGAAAAATGCAAGTTACGGTGACATGCATGTCACCATAGGCGCACCCTAAATGTTATTTCATATATCACTTATTGGAGAGATTTTTCTCTCTATAAGTAGAATGAAATGAAACAAGTAATAGCCAAATCAACAACTCTGGCTCGAAGACGATGACCTGATTATTCGTGAGAGAAAGGAATACATGCAGTGCTGGTAGAGATCCAGATAGCAAAGAAGAAAATGATACATGCGACACTAGATATTGGAAGTTGTTGAAGATTTGGATGAGAGGCAAAAAAAGCTTCCTACTTCCAGAGATTCACCACGAGTTCGTGAATGTGGATTGTGGAACAGATCATCAAATCACGGGCTTGAGACTAAATTAAAGGATAGGATGTTAGTTAAATGGCCTCGATATAGAATTTGGTAGATCTGCCGCAGATCTCCTGCGTCGGCTTAGGAAACGAAGAAACGAAGGGAAGAAGAAGATATAATCTCTTTCATTAACAACCAATTGAGTAGATGGGGGTGGATAAACGATGCTTCTATTCAAATTTTGAAGTCTGTTCCTTTTTCGGGCATAATCAGATTATTTAAAGCTATTATCCTACTACAATTTTTCTTTTATTTTTTCTCGACATTATTTTCTTGGTATTTTCTTTGAGTTGGTTGTTCGAGAAGGAGTCGTTGGATGTTGTGGTAATGAGGATAGTTTCGATGTTATGGCAAATTTGGAAATCCCATAATTGGGTCGTGTTCGAGGGTGTCCAGTACCAGATTGATATTCTCATACGTCAGTTTGAGGTTCAAGTGCGGGAACGGGTTGCTGGGACGGATCCAAGAAGGCTTAATGGAGAGGTGCAAGACGATCGGTTGAGCATTATCAATAACAATGTAGCGCAGGGTATGAATTGGGTGTGTTACTTCGATGGAGCAATGGGGCATGGTTCGCATTCGGCTATTAGTATAGTGCTGCGTGGTATGGATGGGGTCGTGGTGAGTGCCAAAAGGTCCTTCATAAAGTAAACTCTACAAGTGCTCGTGATAGTCGGGGAGGGGTTGTGTTGTGTGATGTTCATTAGTTGTTTTCGAGAGTGACGGGGGATGTAATCCGATTTGTAGGCAGGGAGGACAATAGGGTAGCCCATAAGGTGGCTCAAAAGGTCCTTTCTTTGTTTCTTGCTCTCGCTGGTTGTTTGATTTCTGCGCTTGACTCCGCTCGGAGTTGTAAAATTTGTGATCTATTGGTTCTTGGTAATGCAAGCTATCTTTTCACCCCCCAAAAAACCAAATGATATTTACTAAAATGATATAATATTCACATTCTTTCAACGCTCTCAAATTATAATTCTCGGAAAATATACGCTCTTACGCTCCCGCTCTGCGAATCATTAAGCTAAATCCGTCGAGTTAAATCTGCAGACAGAAAGACTACTGGCAGAACTCGCCTTCCATCACATATCACCTAGCTGGGTGCGATGTTTGATACCTAGGGAGGTATATGTATGCAAGACGAACCCCCTGTTGACATCATTAGGAGTGCTAATTAGTTATGTTAGTCGTTAACTACTAAGCCAAAAATTATTACCGATAACAGAACCAATAAGCATTAGTGGTTAACTTTTTATTATCGATTTGATTGGCTTACCAATTAACCACTAACCAATAACAAATTTTACATTCCAACACAAAATATAATAATACCGGTTATCGTTCAATCACTAATCATTGACATTTTTTCTCCTTTTTAACAATAAAATATGATCATACAAAATCATTTAGCTATAATTCTATGTTGTTAATACAAATAATAATTACGAGGAATAACATCTATACAATACATCGTCTATCGCGAATTCTTGCTCTGAATCCAAATCCAAATCCCAACACATAAACTTAAATATAATCAAACCTCATTATCCAGTTAGCAAGTACCAACTAGCTACACATCAAACACAAGATCATCATAATACATAAACATCAAAGAAACAAAAGACAACTAGATAGTAAAGTTAACTCTAACGACTCTGAAAGGGAGTTGGAGAGAGGGGTGACTTTTAGGTTTTGATTTTGCTAGACGTTTGGAAATTTTGGTGGAGGGTTGTTTGCGACATGAAGGGTATGAGATGTTTGGAATTGTGACTTTGGTTAGTCTTGAACATTCAAACTTAGCCTCTTAGCCAAGGCGCAAAATGATGTGGTTTCCTAGTAGGCGGTTATCGATTTGCTTAGTGGTTAACCAATAAGAAAAATCAGCTTGTCGATAACATAACCACTAAACAATTATTGGTTAACCATTGGTTGTCATTATCAATTTGGTTATCAGTTTTAACTGACAATCAACTTACTAGTTACCGTCCTAAATATCATGCTTCTGGGTCTTGATGACTATGGTTACCATTTGATGTCATGCTTGATACCTAGAGAGGCATCAAATCAATGACCAAGATGGACTCCCTTGTTGGTATCATGCTTTGGGATCTTGGTGACTATGATCACAATGCAATGATGTTGGTGACCACATTGGACCCCTACAAGGTTGATGACACAATTTATTCTTATTAGAGATTGTTAGACAATTAATGGTATTATATGTCATATGTGATGAATTTACAATCATGTTTTCGTCATTAATGATATTATCACGAAAAATATGTCAATTTTTAAAAAAAAAAAGTATCTCAAAATATTTGTTTTAACTAATTAATGTTATCTATATAAAAATAATACACGGATTATCTAAATAAAGTAATGAAATCTACCTTGAACTAGATTGAAAAAAAAAATCACAACTAGATTTTAACCCTGATCCCACTAGAAGAAAATACCTATCATGGAGATAGAGGTGAAAATCTAGTCACAAAATTTGGGATTTTGACCATCCCATTGAAGATGGTATTACCATTATAAACCATGGACAGAACTAGCAAGTGAGTAAGTGAGGCAAAGATTACCCCCAAGAATTTCTCATTTTAGTTCCTCCACAGAGATCTCATAGCCTTTTGTCTTACTATATATCTCCCTCCCATTGTGTTGACAAAGATGGAAAAAACGAATTAAGGCACTCTTCTCTTCCTTCTTCTTTCTCCAATTCTCCCCCTTCTGCCAAATCCAACTGTACTTTCCCATTTCTCCCTCCCACCCTCCATCTCTATATATATCCCAAAAGCACGCCGTTCGTCCACATTACACCCTTTCCCCCCCTGCTGCTCCCTCCTCTATTTCTTCTTTGATTCGTTCCTTTTCTGTGTGTGTGTGAGAGAGAGAACTCTATACGTCCATTTCTCCACAGAGAGAGATATTTGCAGAGTGTTGTGAAGAAGGAAACAAAAGAAGCAAGCAGACAAAGCAAAAGCTAGCTAGAGTGCTCTTTCATGAGAGTATCTCTCTGCCCACACCACCAACAACAAGAAGGAAGAAGGAGACGGTAGATCAAAACTGATAATCCCAAATCAGTATGTGTAATTCAATCGCCGTCGCCACCCTGTCCGTCGCCGAGAAACAGGCGGACTCCCTGCTAAAAACCGCCATTGCCGTCCAACCCATCTGCTCACTTCCCAAGAAGACCACTCTCCATTCCCCAAATCCAAGCCCGCCTCAAGCAATCTACGAGAAATACGGCGGCCATTGCTACACACCTCCTTCCCTCGCCGATTTCATCACCGAAGCCAAAGCTCTGTTCAGCCTCGCCTTCCCAATCGCACTCACGGCCCTCATCCTCTACTCCCGCTCCATCCTCTCCATGCTCTTCCTCGGCCACCTCGGCGACCTGGAGCTCGCCGCCGGCTCCCTCGCCATCGCCTTCGCCAACATCACCGGATACTCTGTTCTCTCCGGCCTCTCCTTAGGCATGGACCCACTCTGTTCCCAAGCCTTCGGTGCCAAACAGCCAAAACTCCTCTCCCTAACCCTCCACCGCTCCGTGATTTTCCTCCTCTTTTGCTGCATACCCATCTCCTTCCTCTGGATCAACGTCGCCCAGATCCTCCAATTTCTCCGGCAGGATCCCCAAATCGCTGGATTAGCCCGAACCTACCTCCTCTGTTCTTTACCTGAACTTCTCACCAATTCATTCATCCACCCAATCCGAATTTACCTCCGATCCCAAGGAATCACCCGCCCGCTCACCTTATCCTCCTTCTCCGCCGCCATCCTCCACTTGCCCCTCAACTTCCTCCTCGTCAATCGGCTGAAATTCGGGGTAGCCGGGGTCGCCGCCGCCTCCGCCGCGTCCAATTTCATCTTCCTCCTCTCTCTGGTCTCCTACGTCTGGGCGTACGGCCTCCACGAGCCTACCTGGACCAAACCGAATCTGACCGACTGTTTTTCCGGTTGGAAGCCGCTGATCCGGCTGGCCGGACCGAGCTGCGTCTCCGTCTGTTTGGAGTGGTGGTGGTACGAGATCATGATTGTTTTGTGCGGGCTGCTCTCATCGCCGCAGGCCACGGTGGCGTCGATGGGGATCCTGATCCAAACGACGTCGTTGATCTACGTCTTCCCCAGCTCGCTCAGCTTCGCGGTGTCGACCCGGGTCGGAAACGAGCTCGGGGCGGGCCGGCCCAACGGGGCGAAGCTATCGGCCGGCGTGGCGGTCCTGATCGCGTCCGTGATGGGCCTAACGGCCTCGACGTTCGCGTCGGGAATGAGGTGGCGGTGGGGCCGGATGTTCACGGGCGACGCGGAGATCCTACGGCTGACATCGGCCGCGCTGCCGATCCTGGGGCTGTGCGAGCTCGGCAACTGCCCGCAGACGGTAGGGTGTGGTGTCCTCAGGGGCAGCGCCCGGCCCGCCAGCGCGGCGAACGTGAACCTCGGCGCGTTCTACCTCGTGGGCCTGCCCGTGGCGGTTGGGCTCTCATTCTGGGCCGGGCTCGGGTTCTGTGGGCTATGGATCGGGCTCCTCTCCGCCCAGATCTGCTGCGCTGGCCTGATGCTGTATGTCGTCGGGAATACTGACTGGTGTTTCCAGGCCAGGCGGGCCCAGTCGCTAACCTGCGCCGGGGGTGGTGGCGTGGTTGCTGCGGATTATGAAGATGATGGACAGCCATTGATGACCCAACAAAGAGTGTAGCATCTTCTTCTTCATTATTATTTTTCTTAATATGTGAATTACTAATTTTTCTGGGGTTGGAGGGGAAGAGATATTTTGGATGAAGATAATATGAAAAAGAGGAAATTTTGTCTAATTTCATACCTATTTTTATTTTTATTTTTCCCCCTTTATCAATTTATTAATTACTTGTTTCATATTATTTTGTGGCTGCCTTCCTCTTCCTTCCCAATCAATCTCTACACAACATGTTCAAATACGAGTTGGGGAGCATGGGTCCTCAAATTGGGGAGCCACTAGAGAGAAATATGGGGCATATGCACTACAAAATGAAGGGGAAGAAAACAAGTAGAAAGAAACTAGGATATGGGGTGTCTCTCTATGTATGTATATGCATTATTACAATCACATTGCGATGTGCCCTATCGTATCTTAGGATCTTTGCTAGCACATATTTTAATTTGTTCACAACTATAGCTAGTTCTGTAGCGGATTGGCATCTTAATGATCTCTTCAGCGTCTTTTTATTTGTGTTATCGTTACTGTCTATGGCTGTTTGCGGGTTTTAACATGGTCAAGCAGTAAATGCATTAATATTACACACACATTGTAGCTTTGTGTCGTATCATTGAAGGATTTTGTGAAAACCATTGTAGAAAACCCTGATGATGACTGACAGTCCGACGTGCAATGAATTTTTTCACAATTCGGTACGATAAGATGTAGGAACGATTTTTTTTTTTTTTTTTTGCCTTCTTCTCTGTATTTTGTTTTATATAATTTGGAAGGGGGGAGCAGTACATGTTGCAGTGATAATAGAAGAGGAATAATGATGAAGGTGGGGGGAGTAGTGTTGATAGGTGGGAGAGAGGGGTGTCTCAAAGATTCAGACATGTTTGGTCCTGAAACTTCTAAGCTGGAAGGGGAGAAGGGTGATGGATGATGGGGTAGACAAAAATGGCCTGTTATGGAAAATGTACAAACTTGATCCAGCTTGGAAGTTGACACATGCATGAGGAAAAGGAATCTATTGCACTCACCTACCTACAACTTGACACCCATCATTGTTCTTCTACCTCCCCTCTCTCTCTCTCTCTCTTAAACACACCAAGTAATTTTGAAGAAAAAACTTCTGCCACACAAAAAAGTAGTTTGGTCTGGTCCTGACGGTTTATGGTTCATATCGGGGAGAGCTGAAATACGGATGAGAAATCAGATCATATGTTATCGGGTACAGACCAGACATACCATGTTAGTCGGTAAAATCAACCGTTTCTTTGGTTCATGGAACCAGAAACAACAAGACGAAGGGATGGGAAGAAAACCCTTTTTTTTTTTACTCGAACCCTAAATTTCTAGCATAAGTGTATAACTTTCTATGTTGGTAAGGCTCCCCCTCCATTGACATTGTTCGAACCCTCAACTGTAGATTTTTTTTAGTTCCCGTAGTTTATACTTCTGACTCCGTCACTCCACGCATGGATCCTGTCTCATGACAATCCATTAGCCAAACAATGCCTTAGCTCAAAGAATATTGTATGGGCAAGCTAGCTAGGTATAGATATATCACTTTCAGTCTCTTCTGTAAACTCACATGAGAGTACTACAGTTTGATCCTAATTGTGGGGGAGCGTACTATTTGTTCCATATAGGGAATCCTTTTTTCATTTGATTACGATTGGACATCCACCAAAGAGAGTAAAATGTAGCTTTTAGAAGTGGTCCCAAAAAAAAAACCCCCATCTTAGACCAGGGCCATGGCTTTTGAAATTTATGTTTTTTGACATTATTTGATGATTAGCTACTATTGAATTGGACACATATCCTACATGCCATATATATAAGAGGGGACCGATTTTGAATTCTCTGTTTCGGCCACACATTCTTTATATCGGATGACCATCGCGACAAAGGAACAAAATTTCAAAATGCACACAAAATTATGTGGTTTGTTGTAACGCTATGTGTTCAAATGAGTTGGGAAGGACAACTTTTACTATTTTGTTGCATATTGGATTTAGAAGGTATATACAAAACAATTCATTTAATCGATAACAATATATGCAAATATGGACACGAAAATCAAAGATAGTTCCGCATAGCTCTGGATGGCTAGATAACATATTCAAGGTCAATCATGTTTGGTTTATTTTACGATAAGTAATTTAATTTGATTTTTAGTTAGTTCCTGGTTTTATCTTGTTGTCAACTGGTTATGCTCTTTGTTTTCTAGAGTAACAATATTTGTAGGGGCTAGATGTGTTTTATTAGGCTTAGTTAATCATTCAATAAAGTGAATGAATTTAGCCCTCAAAAAGTCTGAATTATGAAGAGTATCGCAACTTCTCGATCTAAGTTTCTCACACAACGGTATCAGAGGCTAATCACAAATAAGCCAGAGAGATAAACTCAGAGGAACAATATAGTAAACACGTGAGAGGGAGTGATTAAGTGACATACTCCTTTTTTTGGAGCATGTCATCACTTCCGATCTTGATGGTCACTGCGATCATCATTATTGGAGTATGTCAATGGAAAAAATTTGTTAGATAAAAAAAATTATGATCCGTGATAGAGACAATAGTTGGAGAATCATAAGAAAACACCCACCCGACTCAACCTCAAAGGACCGAGCTTGAAGCCAACAAGCTTAAGGACCCTATTATCATCCCTAGCTAGTAGAGAACCACTCTTGATTGTTAATTAACCGCATTTATGGGTTGATCATGAGCTGGTTATGATCATTATTTTCAGAAATAAAACATCTTAGGCCTAGCTAGTTTATCATTTTCAATGAACAACTGAACGAATTCGTCCTTAAAAACTACAGCACTAAACTAAGTCTGAATTCTGCCGATTATATATCGTCAAATCTCTTTGAAAATGGCAAAGGCACGCATACTTACAGTTTTACATGTTCCACGCAGCTTTATATTCAGTGTGTGTTCTGCCGTTTTCAATCATATAGCTGCATGGAAAAGGGGAAAACGATCGATTGGTGGCCCAGTTCTCACGTGGTTTTTGGACCAGAGAGAATTTGTTTCCTTGTAGTAGCAGGAAACAACATACATTATGCAGTCCGTCGTATTATGGCACTATTCCCTAAAATCAAAGTCTCACCATGGGGCAGACACCTTTCACTTTTCACCCTATCTAAGTATTGGGATGAATTGGCTTAATGACTAGGTTTGTTTTGTTTTATTTTAAGCAAGATTGAAATACCGTACTGTACACCGGCGGTTTGACCAGAAAAGCCTCCTACCGCGGAAGCGAAAAGGTTGATAGGTGGTATCTAACGATATGAAGCGGTTGAACCACGGTTTGAACATAAAATATCCTACCAGGCCACTGACTTTTCCGGTACGCTATTTCAATCCTTGGTTTTACGAGACACGGAAGACATGAGTATGAGATTCGTATTTGAAAGAATTTCATGATAGGGTTACAATTCAAATATGTATGCTCATGGTTCAAGAAGGCACGTTTAATCTTCTACTTAGACACGCTTTGGTAGTGGCGGAGCCACTTTGGTATGAGTTTACAAAAACATAATTTTCGGTGTTGAATTCTCTATTCTCAAACCAGAATCAGTCGAGAAACTAAAATTGATTTATATATTTCTGTTTTTACTTCGGACCCACCATAAATCATGAGATTTTGGCTACGCCACTGCGCTTAGACGTCAGGCAACGTCAAAACACCTCGTCTGGCAGTTTCGCAGTAAATTAGTTAAGGAAAACACATCGATAGAGTAAGGCGACACTTAGGACGGCCTCCTGGGTATAATTAGATGGAGCTAGACGGTCAGTATCAAAGGTGGGATTTGGATCATCTACAAACTAAAATCTTCTATATCAATATTTTCCATAGCTTAAGGAACATTTTGTAGCTATTGAGCTATGGTTCCATGAATTTGTGAGCTAATTTTCTTTTTTTATATATAAGGGTTAAGTAAGCTATTAATTATTTTTAATATAAGTATAAAAGTATTGTAAATTGTTATTTCATATTTTAGTTCATCATCACGCAGTAAAAAATACTAATTTTTCTTCAAACGCCTAGATACGCATACAATGCCTAAATGAGCTATAGGGACCGGGTTAGGCGAGACCCTAATGCCCGACTTTACACCTAGCATCTTTTCGAACCTTGTGTTTTGATTTCTAGCTAAAAACCCCAAGTAGAGAAAGATGAGAATCACAAACAAACAAACAAATTAGCCCTCCACAGCAGAAGTTCAGGCCCCTACCCCTTTGATGAGGAAAATAAGCAGCAGCCAATAAGGCCGCTTGCATTCTTAACTACAAGCAGCAGAGAGGTCTTGTCCTCTGCGCTAGCTGCATGAATTTATCAGAAGAAAGCAAAAACCCTTTCTCTGAAGAGGCGCACGAGGGGAGACGCAGAGTGGGTATCAGGCTGCAGCCAGTCTCAGTTCAACAACGCATCCACTAGTCACTATTCTTTACCCCACCGCCAGAAAAGATGGGTAGAATGTAATACAACGACGACATTTGCGATAGTAGGGTTAAAGCCTTAAAAGGATGTCATCTTGAGAGAAGAGAATAGGCCACAAATGAATGGGGCCATAACACACCAGTCGAGTTCAGCTGAGGTCGACATGAAGAATAGGAGTTTAAGGAATATTGATATGACACAGAACGGTATTGGACCGCGCGGATTAAGAAATGAATGTAATGTGGTTTACTGGTACAACGTGTGTGTTAATTTAACCATGAGCAGGAGAAACTGATTTCGCTATATATCAACGAGAACCCATATTGTATAGGGTTGAGAAGGTTTATAGAAGCAACTTCTCCCAAACCCTAAAAATGTCAACACAAAATTTTTCAAAATGGAAAGGAAAAATGATAAAAACAGGCCTGGAATAAATATATAAAAAGTGTGAAAGTCCATATATATACCACTGAATCATTGGATTCACTCCTAGACCTCAACTCCCAGACCGAACAACGAGAGCCTCAACACTTCTCGTCGACGACGACAGATAAACAAATTTCAAGCTATAGCTAGCTAGTATCAAAATCTATCACACTTTCCTCCCTCATTTAGCCAAAGCCAAGGTTCTCTGGCCTCATGCATGCTTGTGAGCTATCAAAGTCAATGAGGAAACAAATCTCGAGAAGTAGTAAGTGATCTCTAGCTACCACAATAGCAATATCTCAAAAAAAACTATCAAGTTGAAGTGATCCATTACTATTTTCAATGATTTTTTCTAGGGCTTAGCTTGAGAGGGTTGACCCTTTTGCATGTCCTTGTCGATAAGATAACAATAACAATAACCCAAAAAAAACATCATGGGTGCTAAATACTAAATGTCTATGAGCTATATACATGTACAAAAACAAAATTTTCAATGAACTAATTCCCTTGCTACTTGCCCTACTTGCTCTCGCTGGAACTAAACTGCACCCATGATTTTGCTTCCTGGAAACATGTGTCTTTACTCTTTTTCATTATTGTTGTCGCTACCAATTTGGCATGACATGTTTCCATCTGGGGAGGAAAATGGTGGCTTTCTCCACATGCCATTGCTCGTCGTCCTAGCTCCTCCAATAAGTGTCAAGTATGGATCAATCAGTTCCATTCCCCCTCTCTTTCCCATTTTTCTAGTGTCCAAGTGGGTAGGTTAGATAGAAAAGTTCTACTCTTTTCTATGTTGGGTAAAAGCTAGCTAAGGAGTTCGTATTCGTCTAATCTTTACCATCGGTTCTGCGATGTGAGAGAGGGCTTCTTTTGGGTTGTTGATGGGATTCATCTAGACTCCTTCAATGTTTTGAGTCATATTAATTAGACTAGTGTGGGCCCCGGCCAGTTGGCCGGAGGAAGGTAGGATAGCAATGGGTCGGGTTGGGTCGGGTTTTGCCAAATTCAAATCCAAATTCATGGGTTTATCCGTGAAAAAAATTCGGGGTAAAATCCACTGGGTTTGAAAAACTCAAACCCAACTCAACCCCCTGGGTATCCGCGGGTTCATGGGTACCCACAGGTTTTTGTCTTAAAAAATTTACAATAACAAGTTGCTATCAAAATTAAAGTCAAATATCAATCTCTCAATACAAATTATCCATATATATAAAATACCATTCTAGAAAATTCAAGCAAATAACAAATTATCCATAAATAACATGATTAATTGAAAGCTTCTTCCTTTCAATTAAGTTTCTTCACTCTCCACTCGATAACATCAACTTCATTCTACACAATTAGAAAGAAAAAATTAGACATGTCTCCACAAACATAAATAAGATAAGTTGTTTAGAATATTAAATATATCGAGAAAATTAATTATATGGGTGTGGGCGGGTACCCATGGGTCGGGTTTACCTAAACCCAAACCCAACCCAACCCGATGAATATTGAACGGGTTTAAACCCAAACCCAGCCCAAAACCCGTCAACACGGATTTTACCCGCGTTGACCGAGTTGGGTAGGGTGGGTACCCGTGGGTTCGGATTTTGTTTTCATCCCTAGAGGAAAGTGAGGTATGAAATTTGATAATGTAATGGGGTGTATAACTTATTGTTGTATAGTTTTTTTGGGAAACACGTGATAAAAATAGTGAATTTTAGCAGGAAAGAGACATTAATGATGCAACAAATCAAAAATCGGCCTTATGAACCAAAATCAAGTACCTGTTACCTTGTGAAACAATATTGTTTCTGGTAATATGATGAGGTGGAGTAAGTTTTATAGAAACTGAATTCCAGAAAATTGAATAAAAAATCGTCTATCCCGTCGGTTTTCGGGAAATGAGCATCTCACAATCGTTGCTAGCTTTTACTCGGCCCGTTGGCCGATTAATTTGGTTTATAAAACTTTCATCTTGTCGTCATTGTGCTTTCTGGTTTTTTTCAGGCTATGATAAAATCTAAGGAAATAAAGAACGAACAACACGATTTGGGATAGGAACCGTCGTTGTCGTATCCCCAGAAAATGGTGGTAAACACGGACTCACCTGCCAAACTGGTTTGGATTGAGATTTTTATCGGGTATCAGGGAACCATGTGATTATAAATTAGACTTGATCAAAAGGGGCCAAAACTTGAAATGCAGCCTGTTTGACCGACCCATGCCAAATTCTAATTATTCTTTACTTTTAACTTTTTATTTGAAAATAAAAAATAGTGAAAGAAAAGAGATGACTGCCATTTTCACATCACTTATTCGGGAATAAAACCATAGAAATTCAAAAGGAACTGAAAATGTTAGGATCGTTTTAATGTTTAAAATAACCAAATAGATCTTTCTGTTTAGTTTTTTACTAACAAATACCAAACGATTCCCTATAAAATACACTATGATTTGATCATTATGATATCAAATAATTATATAATATATATTTGAAATGATAAAAATTGGACTAATTGGGTTGGTCGAGGTTGAACCATTGAATAACTTTAAAATACATTATATTTTAGCCACTAAGATATAAAATAATAGCATAATATATTATGCCAGTGAAAATAGCTTGTTTTAGAATGTCAAACCAATGATGTTCATTTGTTTTACTTGATGGCCAAATCCCGTGTAGGTCAAACCAATTCAACTCTTTTATTTTATGGTTAGCGGTTAGCCCATTAGATACCATGCATTAGTTTATTGTTTAATTTTTTATTTTTAGCAATAAAAAGAAGTATTGTTTTTGCCTCTTCATATATATTTTATCACCACGGAGAAATAAAAGGGCTTAATGAAAAAATTGACACTCTTGAACCCGTTTAAATCCGCATGTGTACGGTAAGTTGGCCCGTTCCACAGAGGAAAGAGGAAAAAATTGACACTCCCTATTCTATCATTCCTACAAACGCTCCTGGAGCAGGAAATTTGAAATGGGGGAAGGGTTTTTTCCTCTCTGCTATTATATCTTTTTAATTTAAAAAGATGCAACAAATGTACTTAGTGTGATTGGTTATGATCCTTACTTTTCCTTAAAATGGTCATGGTTCGAATCCCACTACGTGTCTTTTTAATGAATTAAAAAAAGTAAGTGTGAAGACCAAAATGTCCTTCCTACTTTCACTCTCGTTGCAGAAAATTTGAAATGGGGCTCCCGTTTTTCCCTTCGGTGTATTATATTATGTGTAGATTTGGATAAACAAATGGGTTAATTGTGATTAATCTTACTCCTCCATTATCCTAGTTACAAATCATGCATCTTGTTATCCATAAACCAAAGAGCCCAAAACAAATCTCATCACAAATTCACATTGTGATATGCATGCCAAGTATACTTGACGATATCGGTCCACCAAACTTCACTAGTATGAGACTTTTTTGGGAGGATACCCCAAACGTATATTAGTGCGGAATCGGGTCAAAGTGAACACTATCATACTAATGGGGGCACTCAGTTCAACGAGTGACATCATATCATGATTTTGGAGTTTGGATCCAAGGCGGTACGGTGGATCCTCGCTCAGTGACCCCGGGATTTGAGATCTACATTTGTCTGGCGCATCAAGTGAGATCTGCATTTGCTAGTATATCTTGCAGATCAAGTGAAGATCTACATTTGATAAACCCTTGTGTCAAGCACGTTCTGCGATACAAAACGTCTGGCGGATCATGATAATCGTTGAGGTGAGGACACGAAGTTCGTGATCATTGTCTTGAGACTACGTACATCGTTCGTAGATACAAGGGAAACTACCTTTGTATGTAAATGCCCACCTAACTCATAAGTACTAGACCATTTAGAAGGATATCCAAAAGTAAATCCATGTAGACATGGACCAAACGAGATAATATCGTACTAATGAAGCACTCGCAGTCCATTAACTTAGATGCAACGAAGGGTAACTCGATCGTCATAGAAAACTTTTCGACATGTGGTAGCTGAAAAAACTGCAAATTGGGAGATAGGACCTAGCTAGGGAGGTTATATGAATGAGAGTGAAGTGATGAAAACCCTTGTGTGGAGTATCGTCTGTGATACAAAGTGTCTGGCGGATCATGAAAATCGTCGAGGTGAGAACACGAAGTTCGTGTCTTGAGGGAAGGACCGTTATGGTGCAATCCAAATACCACGTTCATCGTATATACAAGGAAAAAGAACCTTGCATATAATTAAATGTCCACCTAACTCATTAGTACGTACCAGACCTTTTAGAAGGGTAACTCGAAAACTTCTCGACATGTGGTATCTGAAAAAACTGGAGATAGGACCTAGGGAGGGTTATGAAGTGATGATAAGTAGCTGGGCTATCATTTTCAGCTACCTCATAGCCTGACACTGTAAGGACCCATCCAAACTCCAGAGCCATTCTACCATAAACCAAGAACTGGGGAGAAAGGGAGAATTGCTTCTGCCGAAGGCTGAAGCAAAGCTATAATACGACTCTGTTCTGTTCTCTGCATGGCCCTGTTCTGTTCTCTGCATGG
Organism: Linum trigynum; assembly: GCA_964030455.1. Taxonomy (NCBI): domain Eukaryota; kingdom Viridiplantae; phylum Streptophyta; class Magnoliopsida; order Malpighiales; family Linaceae; genus Linum; species Linum trigynum. The sequence goes on along the minus strand of OZ034822.1, from coordinate 41,756,083 downwards.
CCCTGTTCTCTGCACTAGTTTGTTTGTCCGTTCCTATTACTTTACTTCTCTTCCAATAAGTCTTTCTCCTCTTTCTGTGAGCGTGAAGTGATGATGATAAGACGCGCTGGGCCATCCATTTTCATCCGCCTCAGAGCCTGACAGTGCATAAGGCCCCAAAACTCAGAGCAGTTCTGCCATTTAATTGGCCCAAACATTAAGCAGAGCAATGCGTCCAGAACCCAACCTATCACTAGGTTAACATGCACGGCCCTGTCTTCTCCGCACAACTTTATCTTTTGGGCTTTGGTTATATTATTGTTAGTGATTCCTAATTAACATTATTCTAATTAAGGCTAATTGATTTTTGATATGGTATGGTGAGGGGAGACGATGGACGCTTTATCCGAGCTTTCACATAGAACTTGGGAGGGGGTTCGATTACTCGTGCGGAGCTGACTGGGATTGCTTATGGGTTGAGGCTGGCTTGGGAGGAGGGGACCATGAAGGTTGTTCTACAGATGGACTCCTGCACTACGAAAGCCCTGATCGAAAATGCTACTCCACAGCACCCACATTACACTTTGGTGGCTGAGATCCGTCGGTGGCTAGAGCAGGCATGGCTGGTTAGAATTGAACATGTTTACAGGGAAGCAAATTATGTGGCTGATCATCTTGCTTCCGTTGGTCACTCGTTACCCATTGGGGTGCACGGGATTCAAGTCCCGAGTAGTACTTTATGTTACTGGTTGTATTTTGACATTGCGGGGATTCAAACACCCCGTCTCATTGGTCTGCAATAAAGGTTAGGGTGCCCTTAGCGCCCTGTTTTTACCAAAAGAAAAAAAAAAGAATCAGAGCTTTCTATTACCGTGAAGTTTTTTGTTCGAATCAACTCGATGTGGCTCTTGATTAACCAGGAAATAAAAGCTAGATGTTGTTGCTTGTTGTTGGTCAGCAGCTAATTCTGTGTTTTACTTTTCTATCTCATTGACTCTAATTTCTCCCACCATACCTTGTCATTCGTTTTATGGGCCTCATTTACGGCCATTCTTTTCCTGCTGATCAGGCCCATTCAAGCGGCCTTGAAGGCCCAACTCACAGCTGTTCTCACTTGGCCCAGCAGCTGGCTCTTTATATTGCGGGGTTTATTGTAAAGTTAGTTATAGTTAAATTGATGTATTGTTAGCAATGCATACATAATAATATATATGTATCTAATATAATTGGTGTATTGTAGTTTATATCGTTTGGTTTTTATGATAGTTATTGTAGTATTTCAATAAGTTATATTCCTTTTTGAGTAAAATGTCACTTTTATCCTTCGTTTTCAGTGTAAAAAAGCAACACACATAAAAAAGTAGGGAAAAAATTTAAAAAAGTTAAAAAACCCCAACAATCTCAATCAAACAATCTCAACAATCTCACCAAAAACTTGAGATTTAACTATCACTCATTTTGAGTGATAGTTTGTGTCAAATCAAGCAAACAATGCATGTATTATTTGTACAGAAAATTCAAAAAAAAAAAAACAATGCATGCATTGTAACTATCCCAAGCAAACAATCACCAAAACCAAACGACCCTTAATCTTGGAAACCATGAACTATTGCCTATTGTGTTATATCTTCTTGGCCCATTATTATTGTTGTTGTTGAGAGGAATTCTCACGTACCGACCCGTCAGACCCGACATATCTAATATCTAACTCAAATAGGTAGGTAATTTTAGCAATAGAAAATGGTTGAACGACGCGATTTTAGTATATAGTATCCCACTGACTTTTCCGTATAGCTTCCGATATGATTTGACATGTAATTTCAAAATGTTATGGGATATGAAGAATGATGTCTCCCTGTTTTTGGCACTTGATAGTTGATACACGGTTTTTGGGGATGACGAGCCCATAGTTATTTGGGCCACATAGAAAAGCTTTGGGCTTCTTTAAACATTTTTCAGAACTTGAAGGCACAAGCCATGGAAACGAGCTGAAATACTCGATACATAGAAAACGTACATAAGCACATCTACTATGAAGTTGTACATTTATAGGTTTTTCCTTTATGGTACAACTTGACGTTGTACCTTAAACGTTATGTACAACTTTAGATTGTACCTATACTTTTTGTACAAATTCTTTTATGGTACAACTTGAACTTGTACTTTTATGTGATGGTACAACTTCAAGTTGTAAAGTTGTACCATAACATAATTATACAAATTGCTTTATGGTACAACCTAAACTTATGCATTTGATGTTATGGTACAACTTCAAGTTGTACATTAAAGCACCAATACTATATAGCATAGTAGAACTGCTCTAACTATTAATTCACAGGAAACGGTTATTTCGAAAACCATCGCCCCAAAATTAAACAGGAAACAATTCCGAAATCCGCAAAATTTACTCCAGCACGCAATGACCCAACTCCCATCATACCACAAAATAACCATTCCTCAATCGAGAATCGGCAAACTTTCAGCAAATATTCAACAGAGACAATCAATTACTTTCATACCCATTGACGGAAAAGATGAACGAAAAGAACACCACCACTCCATTATTTCCCTCTGTCATAATCCACAGAAGTAGCCAGAGTGAAAGAAGAAAACAATAAATGAGCACAAAGGAAAAAGGTGGCAAGTTCTTGAAGAGGGAGGAAGTAGTTACAGAAGGGTAAAATGGTTCCTCAATTGTCCCTGTCTGCATTGCTATAAAAGAGGTATATATCGTTTACAGAGTCCTTTTGTTTTTGGGTGTGGAATGAAGGATATGTTGATGGGGACGAATCCTTGCTTCATATGGAAACGAGAGAGAGAGAGAGAGAGATCTCAGGCAATTGCCATGGGGATCAGAAGCAAACTTACTTAGTCTGGTTAGCTTTCCCTAGCTATCTTATCAGCTGCCATAGACACTCTGTTTTCATGCCATTCGAGTTTGGTTGCAATTTAATGGGACAGCCAGTCCTAGGCAGGCTAGCTATCTCCATCGTACCCATTTGCCCTAGAAGATCAGAAGAACAGAGGGTTATTAAAAGCCTGTGAGGTTGATGAACACATATATATCCATGGTGGTAGTTGAGATATGGAAGTGTCAGAGTGGTTGCAATTTATATTGAATTGATTTGCTCATTAGGGTTTTGTTGATCTCGAATCTGAGTTGCAAGTTCCAGCGCTCGCTTCTTGCCACAGTTAGTAAAGCTCGCGGAAGCGTCCAATCAGTTTAACAAAAAGTTCCAAAGTGTCGAGTTCTTCTTTTATGAGTCTCTGACTCTGAACTGTTGAAAGTGTCGAGATTTGTTTTGATTCATTCAGTGTTTGAAATCTTAAAATATGATGTCACGAAACAACACGCAAAAGATAAAGAAACCAACCCTTCCAGTACACCCGAGACATCCCGAGTTCTACAACAACAACAAGATACTGAAATGAAAAGACGTCAACTCAATCCTAGACAATGAGAGGAGGACTTTACGTGTCAATATATGTACAACTTAACTAGCGACTCGAGAAATCGTACTAAACCCTACATCGAAGGTAACGTAAGAGACCAGCTCGCAACAATCTCTCGATATGCATTTGAAGTCTTAAAATGAATTTGTTTATTATAAGGAAATAGTCCCTTGGATTTGCTTATTATAATTACAGCACCAGTACACATGGGTTTGTGGTGTGTACGTCTATAGTCCTTTTTCCTTTCTTTTTTTTTTCTCTGCCTGTCTGCCTACGGTGGTACTGGCTAGTGAGCTCAGTTCTAGATTCAGTCATGGCGGATTGGTCAGCCAAAATCTTGGTTTCCTGCTAGCTGCTTGTCAAACAAACCCCAATCCCAGTGCTAGTACTGTTCCTGTGGCTTCCTGGCCATTGCCAGCAACCTCCTCCAGCCACCCAAAATTAAAAATCTGCTTTCATCACCCATCCACCCACTTTTGATTGTACCCCAAAAGTACTACTATAACAACAACAAAAATTATGAAGAAAGTAAGAAAAAGAAGGCTAGACCGAAGGATGTCTTTGCACCGTTGGATTATGCGTTGCACGATTCATATTCATAATCGTAGTTTGTATGCGGTAACAATTGTGTACATCACGAATATCAAAATTTAGAAAAGTACGAAGGTATAGATATATATATATTTGTGTTCAAACCTCGTGGATCTATTGTCAGTTAGTGTATAACCATATATCATGAATCAGTGTATAACCAGATCTAGGTCTTTTGATCGACTGTGGCAAGATCTTATGGTTAAGATTAAATGTATTTTTCAGTCTCATACATTTTTTATCGATTTGTTTGTGCTTTGTTTTGACTCTGATTTCGAAAGTTCTTACACGGAAGGGACGAGTTCATTTTGTTCTACAAAACAATATCAATTTTTGGAGGAAATCTTTTCAGACCACACGCTGCCACTCTTTCTCTCTTTCACTTTAACTCGATTTTGACAATTTTTAACACAAAAAGGAACGGATTCGTTGTAATATACAAGATTATATCCCTTTCAATAAATTTAAGGGGAAGTTTTTGGACCAATTATACCTTTTTTTTTTGTAGGAAGCATACGCAATCAGCGTCCAGAACCTAAATTAAGAGAGAATGTTCATGGGTAATGCTCATTACATCATAGTTTAACCAACATTTAAACTTCGGGTCGCACTCATTGAATAGATGAGTGCCAATAGGGGAGGAGTGACCCATGTTAGCAAGGAAATCAGCTGCAAAATTTACATTCTCTGTAAATATGGGAAATTCTAACTTCCAAATCAAGCTTTGAAATGCGAGCAATCTCCAAAGCCAACAGACCATGGCGGTGATCACTATCCTATCGATTATGGATGATACCAATGGTTGTAGCAGAATCAAGGTTCAAAATTACTTTCATGTAGCCACTCCTCCAAACAAGGAGCATCCCTTCAACTGCAGCCTTAAGCTCTGCACCAGTGATAGAGCACGATCCCAGATTACTTGTGAACACTTTTAAACATCTTCCTAGGTGGTCTCTAATTAAACCCCCCGCTGCCTCTCTCCCAGTATCAGTCAAGATCGAGCCATCCATTTGAATTTGCACCCATCCTTCCAGAGGAGGAGAACATGAAATATCCCTGGTAGCTCGCTCCTGAACCCTTCCAATAGTACTCTGGTTCTCGCACAATTATGCCTGCTTGACAATGTTAAACCAGGCTTCGATACGATTGAGGAAACCCTCCCGAGAAACGTCTTTCCTTCAATAGCTTTTCCTTGTTTTTTGTTTTCATAAATTCCAACACGCAATGCCAAACTTAATACCTTTCTCATCATTGGTGATGTTTTTGAGTAGCCACACATGGAAGGGAGTGTTCACATCAGCATCAATGAGAATATTCCTGAGATTAAACCAGACCCCTAAGGCTTTAGAGCAGGAACAGAGGATGCTCAGTAGTTTCCTCCGCATCAGGACAATGACAACAACTGCTATTGGTATTCAATTTCATTTTGGCTCTCTTCTTGTTCATTAGTCATCTGTCATGCTTGGCTAACCAACGGAAGAACTTGATACGGCTTGGGTCATTCCAGTTCCAGAAAGTTTCCAATTGTTGTCCGGTTCAGTCATTAAATCCTCCACGACCAGCTTATAGGTTGATTTAAGGATGAACCTTCCATTATGTTCCACTCCCCCAAATGGTTTTGTCCTCTTCAAGGTCGGGTTTAGGCGTTTCCATTCCTGTAATCAGAGAGAACACATCATTAGGGAGCAATGTTCTAAGGCGATCCCAATCCCATTCCCCAGACACACTAACCCAATCAACCACAGAAGAGTAAATATCCACATCAATACTATCATCCAAAAACCAATCATGCAGGATAACCCCTTATCAATTCAGGGGTGGATCCAAAAGGCTGTTATAAGACAATTTCTCACACTCCAGATAGTTGCACTTCTCATGATGGGCATTCTTTACCATAATGGTAGAATAGTGATAGAGGGTGGTAGACAATATTAGATGATGGTTAATATATTTGTACCACCATGTATAACATTTATATATCTACATTATGATATGCTTCAACAATCATAGTATATTTTATTTTCATATCACACAATGTACTCTTGTTTGTTCCACCATTATATACTATGATAAATCAAAAATATTGTTCTAATTTTTATTCAAAACTATTCATTAAAAAAACAGACAAATGGGTTATAAACATATAATCCATTATCATTATATTTTAGTGGGAAAAGTTATATGAACAATCCATCGTTACTAAGCTGACAATGAACCCATGAGATGATGAGAACCGTAGCAAAGTTTCAAAAACAAACCCCAATCTGCTTTTTTTTAGTAAAACTGATCCCTTTGATGTTGAAGGAGCTCGGCTAGCTCTGTTCAATGGAAAATGAGTTAACGATGCCTGCTAAAATCAGCAGCGGCTGCTGCTGCTGATTGCTGCAAACAAAAACCCTAAAAAACGTACCTACCTAGCTAGCTAGTTAGGCTACTTGTCATGCATGGCCACCGGAAACAGAGAAAGAAAAAGGGTTTTTATATATAAACAAAACACAGCTAAAGAAAACAGAGCAATGGGGGAAACGGAGTAGAAATTGACAAGAGAGAAGGGTTTGTTGGTGTTCAGTACGCATATGTAATGGACAGGGAAGAAGAACAATTGACTCCACAGACTGAAACAGTGAAAAAGAATCAATTTTTAATACCCACAACAATTGTATCAGAGGGGTTCTGCTGCAAAAATTTACCTAACCGAAGATCTTTGCAGAGACCTTCAGATTAGGGAAACAGAGAGAAATGAAGGAAAAACAGATAAGAAAATGGGATTCTGAGAGTCATCTGCGGCTGAGATTTGCAGAGCTGGGTCCGGCCATTGCAGAAGAGAGATTTGTAATTATCGAAAAAGGATGAAGAAGGAGAAGTAGATGCTGATGTACGCCATTTCCTTCCAAAGAAATTAAAATGGAAAAAAAAAAATACTCAGCTCTTCTTTTTCTTATTTCTATAATGCACTTCATATTTTAGACCTCTGGATAAACTAAGATAAGTAGATACTTGCGTTTATCACATGACCAGATCAACCTGTAATTTGTCTACTGAACCCTAGTTGATTGTAAAAGACGGGACATAGGCAGAGGTGACGACTTAATCAACTATTTTGACACACATTCTTGAGTGTCATGGGAACATGAATTAGTGCAGTTCTAACGAAAAATTAAACCTTTCTGAGAGATGCTAAAAGGATGTATGGCTAATTGGTTAATTGGTTTGATTGGTTAGTAGTTTCTGAAATCAAACCATCTAAATCAAAGAAGCTAAAAAGTTTAACCAAACCAAATTGACTAAATAAAATTATATGAATAATATCGGTTAAAACGGTTTCCGCGATAACCACTTCGTGTGTACACCCCTATGCAATTGCCACCGAGGATGGATTTGGGAAAGTCCAGTTTATAGAGGATGACATGTAGACAAAAAGAAGTCTTTGTATGGTCTTAAACAGACCTCTAGACGGTGGTTTGTCAAGTGTTAGTCAGCTTCCTTTTGAAGAATGGTTTTAGTCAATCTGCCTCGGGCTACTCTTTGTCTACAAAATAGGTTCATGGCAAGATTGTGGTTATACCGATGGTAATGGCACAACTGAGGAAATATTGCTTAGAATTGCTGAAGGAAACATGATATCATGATTCTTCTAAGGGGGGGTGTCAATCACCAAATGACTCCAAAGTGAGGTTAACATATCATGAACAATACATAAGGCTAGTAGGGAGGTTGCATTACATTACCATCACAAGACCGAAACTTACTTTTGCAGTTCAAGTATTATGTCAGTTACAGAAGAAGCCACATGAAAAACGTCTCCAAGCAGCCTATAGAGTTTTGAGGTGCTTGAAGAATGGATCGGGTCAATGTACTTACTTTAGCAACACATCCAAATTAAAGCTAACAGGATTTTATGACTCAGACTGGGCAAGTTGCCCATATATAAGAAGATCCACTAATAGTTATTGCACATTCCTATGAAGGTCACCACTTACCTAGTAGACCAAGAAGTAGACCACAATGTCTTGATCTTCATCGAAGGCAGAATACAGGGCATTAGCAATGACAGTTTATGAAATCCAGTGGTTGAATGGGATGCTAGAAGAATTTTGTGTGAAAGTTCCCTTACCTATCACTGTGTACTATGACAATATGTCAGCTATACACATTGTTGAGAGTCTTCTTTTCAAAAAAAAAACACATAGAGATTTGACATTCATGTGACAAGAGAAAGGATTAAGACGACTTTGATCAGATTGCAACATATGAACAGAGTGAATCAAGTTGGGACTTGGGAGTCATACTGCATGCTACACCTTGAAGAGGGGTGACATAATTGCTAGACAAGAAATCCGGATTGTAACGGGATTGTAGAACGAAGGAGATTCGAGTGAAGATTGCTCAAGAAATGTTTCGGACTCCAAGACTTTTACATTGACTTGTTATGTTCGGTCATACACACTTATCCTTTAATAATCACGGTTTAACATTTAAATGTAGCCAATACAACAACGACACGTGCCAATGATCTGTAATCCTAATTAGTTGCTTAATATATAAATGCAGAGCATCTCACTTGCTGCTTGTGTGGGTTTTCTACAAAAATCAACCCTATCTAAGAAATCTATCAAACACCACATTACTAGGTATGGTAATTTCGACCTGACCCGTTTTACCCGACCTGTTTGGCTTATTTTGGGAGCGGAGTTGGCATGGGTACCTCTCGTCGACCCGACCTGCCCTGACTCGCCCTATTCTCGACCTGTTGTTGTCTAAATTACATGTAATCTTAGTCAAATTACTTAGAATTTTCCTCATATTTTAGATATAATAAAGTTGTAAATAAGTGAAAACCTCAATTTCTCCAATATTTTTACTACCTTTTATCATATTATGGTTTATTTCTTGGTCTTTTAATGAAAATAATGAACATTTTTAAAGTTTTTCACATAAATTACATATCCGTTGGATCGACCTGCCATGACCCACGCCCCATGATAAATTATCCGACCTGGACCTGACCTGCCACGAGACGAATATGAATATCAAGATACCCGACCTAGACCTCCCCATTGCCATTCCTAACCATTACCCATTAATCAACCATTTATGTCCTCTTCTTCTTTTCTCTTCACCTCTGCCCAACTTTTGATCTTTTGGGAATCTGATTCTTCGTGTTATTACTACAGAAATAATTGGTACATATATACTCATGATTAGTACAATCCTTCCACACCACGGCAAAAATAAATTAAATCTTCAATAGCGACCCTCTCCCTCTTCTTCTTCTCCTTCTTCTTCTCCATCTTCTTCCTTTCCTTGGCCTCTCGTGGGGTTGGCTCCTTTTATAACACAGTTACAGTACCTCCTTCCTTTCCATCCCAAAGTTTCAAACTTTCCGTTATTGAATATCACATTTAAACAAACAATAAAATACAAAAAAATCCCTCTCAGTCTCATCTCATCTCCCCCTACCTCCATAACCTCTGCATCTCCACAGCGCCCCCTGTTTCTTTGTCCTCTTCCTTCAGATTTGTTCACGAGGCCCCTCTCTCTCTCCCTCTCCCACAATCCCTTTCTTTAATTTGTTCAGTTTCCCCTTCGTCTTTTCAAAAAAATTGCCGCTTTCCCCTCCACTTTCTGCTACTTCTCTCTCAGCTGTTACAAAAATATTTAACCAGCCTTCCTCTGGTTCGTTCTTTCTTTCCAACTCCCCAAAACGGCTTCCCTTTTCCTCCCTCTTTCAAGGTTCCACTTTTGACCCTTTTCCCCTCTCTATGTAAGTAACCCGCTTTCTTTCTGGGTTCACTGATTCATTCTCTCTTTGTCTCTGTTTCTCCTTTCCTTCTTCCTCTCCCCTGTTTTTTTCTCTTCTAGTAGAGAGGGGCAAGAAATTGAGAGAAAATGGGTAAAGCTGCTAGGTGGATCAAGAACTTGTTTGGGATAAAACCAACAACCAGAGGGAGTAAAGATAGCGATGAGGGGAAAGAGAAGCGAACTGGGTGTGGCGGATTCGGGCATTCTGTGAAGGATTCAGGGGAACCGTTGTGTCGAAATCCGGCCACCATCCCACCGAACATTTCTCCGGCGGAAGCCGCGTGGTTGAAGTCTTATTACTCTCAGACGGAGAAGGAGCAGAGCAAGCACGCCATCGCGGTTGCTGCTGCCACCGCTGCCGCGGCGGATGCAGCGGTCGCGGCTGCTCAGGCTGCCGTCGCTGTGGTCCGGCTCACTAGCCACGGCAGGGGCACGATGTTCGGCGGCGGCAGCCACGAGCGGTGGGCTGCTGTCAGGATTCAAACCGTTTTTAGAGGTTATTTGGTGAGTAGAGTAATTGCTAGTTGGTTGTTGGGAAATTAAGCTCTGTTTTTTACTCTGGCTTATGAAGCTCTCTGTTTTCTGGGGGGGATTTTGCAGTCGAGAAAGGCTTTGAGAGCTTTGAAGGGATTGGTGAAATTGCAAGCGCATGTGAGAGGTTATTTAGTGAGGAAACAAGCGACGGCAACTCTTCACAGTATGCAAGCTTTAATCAGGGCACAAGCCGCTGTTAGGTCTCAGAGAGCTGCTGCGCGGAATCGATTAGAAATTCGAGCTCGGAAATCAATGGTAAAGCTTAAATCAAAATGTCAAGGCCAATTTCTCGTACATTCCGTTTCAGATTCGAGCGTTTTGAAATTAATCGATTTGGGTAATTGGCTTGTTTTTCCAGGAGAGATTTGACGAGATGAGAAGCGACCATTCAGCTTCAGTCCACCACAGTCGGAGGCTCTCTGCTCCTCTAGACGGCGGAATGATAATCGACGCCGGCAGCAATCTCGCTGTCGCCGATGAAACGCCGAAGATTGTGGAGATGGATACAGGGAGCAGGCCCAGGTCGCGATCTCGACGATGTACAAACATCTCGCCTTCCTCTGTTCCCGATTTCGGCGACGACCCGCCGCCGCCGGTGTTTGTGCACTACCCTACCACTGTGTCTTCTCCGCTGCCGTCGCGGGTGCCTCACCGGCTTTCGATCCCCGACCACCGGAACTTCCACGACTACCCATCTTCCGACTGGGGGCTGACCGGCGACGAGTGCAGATTCTCCACGGCCCACAGCACCCCTCGGTTTCTGAACCCGGGGGCAGGGTGCTGCGGCGGGGGCGACGGGGGAGTCAACAACGCGCCTGCTCCCTTGACTCCGGCGAAGAGCATCTGCGGTGGGGAGAATTTCTTCCGGTCGCCGTACGGCGGCTACCACCCAAACTACATGGCGAACACGCAGTCGTTCAGGGCGAAATCGAGGTCCTACAGCGCGCCGAAGCAGAGGCCGGAGCCGGTGTCGGCAGGAACGCCGACGGCGGGGAAAAAGAGAGTGTCTTTGAACGAATTGCTGGAGTCGAGGAGCAGCTTGAGCGGGGTGAGGATGCAGAGGTCGTGTTCAAAAGCTCAGGACGCCATTAATTTCAAGAATGCGGTGATGGGGAAGCTTGATCGGTCGTCGGATTTCGGCAGGGAAAGGGAGGTTTTGCAATTACAGCAGAGATGGTAACAATTTGCAGAAGGAAACCCAATTAAGGAGATTTGATTATATGATTGTTAATTAGGGTTATGGTGATGGTGGATTAACAAAGGAGAAAACTGTAACGGTCACCTGATTAGTGATTGAATAGAGTTTTATATAAATCTTCCCCATTAATGTTGGAGCTGCATCCTACAAATATCACAATGAGATGCAGATTGTAGAATTGTTAATGTTCATCAATGGGAGAAAGAAGAAACTTGCTTCGGACTTTCTTTATTAATCCTAGTTTAAGCAAGGCTTCTAGTTAAATTGCAAAATTTTGTAACTTAAAGTTACTGAGATTACAATATCGTACCTAATTGACAGATATCAAGTCGACCTTTCCATTCAAAATTCACTTATAATTGAGCATATCAAACTTTAAACTCGTTTATTTTCTTGATTCTAGAAACCATATTACTCCTAAAACTAAAGGGAAGTACGACTCAAACCCAACACCTTAAATTACTAAATTTTTTGTAGTACCATGGACTAAACCAACATTTTAAATTGAGGTAGCAACTTGAAATAGGCCCTTCATAAGTGGGTTCAGTCCAGTAGAGAGAGGAAGAATAAGCGTAGAATCCACAAGACTTGAACCCAAATTAGCTGATAATGTTCTAGCTCAACATATACAAGGGATGAAATCCATAAGACTCGAACTCAATGCCTTGAAGTTACAATATCGTTGTGGTACCGTCAGAGTAGAATCCAACGTTCTCATATCTGCTCTGAATTTAGAAAGTTATCAATTTGAGATTAATCAATTGCTTGATTAATTGTTTGTTAACAATATATACACACAAATGGAGGGAAACCTTTGGATCTATGTGGATTCAAATTTTGCACAATGTGATGTATATGTAAGGTAAGGCCAAGTCAATATGAGTATGATGTTCATTTGAAGTAGAGAGAGCAATTGGATTCAAAAATACAAAAATAAATAGATGAGGTGACTGAAGCAAAAACCAATGATGCCTCTTCCATGTGGCCACCTCAAGTTTTGCTCTCTCCCTATCCCACTATTACTACATATGGGTTATTATGCAAAAATTGGTTATTTCCTTGGAGCAAATGTGTTGCACATGTGATTGCACTCAACTTCCAATTTGGTATCATGTCGATAGGCATTCTAGGTACCCGTATGCACGAGATCATGTTGTTCGATCGCTCATTCTCGTGTTTTCAGTTATCAAATTACTATGTAAATTATGTTAATAATAATAATATTATTATATCAATTTAATGGCTCTAGATCACAAAATAAAGAACGATCTAATGTGTGGAATTTGCTCTCCCTACTTGGTTTCTTGGGATTTTGTAAGACACCCCATTCTCCAAATTCTTAATGCTTCTATAGTTGGGTTGTTGTTAATTCCCCAATCTTCATTCCTCAATTATTGTGAAAGACAAACATTTGCCATAAAACAGAACATGGGAAAGGAATTGCTGATTTTGGATTTTTCTCATGAAAGTTTTCATAAACAAACACTCTATTATTATGAGCCCAACGTACGAGGTGATCCTAATTACTAGGTTGTTCAAATAGTTGGACTTTGATTGCAATTAGTTTAATTAACTCTAATTTTTGAATCACCCTCGAATATTATTTTACTTTATCTCGTTTCATCTTTCTACATGGGTTGCTACTTGCTAGCATACCCTTCACTCTGATGAATCTTTTACTCCTCCCTAACCACGAGGCTCTTGGACACAATCAGGGCAAATCAATTATAATTCTGGCCATGATAATAGGCGATTCAAGTTGATTCCCATGTAATTTGAGTTGTTGAGATAATTTAGCTTTTGACGTTGTTACTAGGGTATTCAATCAACGAGATATCATATTTGAACACCCCCTCAAAATCAACTATTTATTAACCAAATAACATAGAGGGAAAGACTATGCAAACTCCAAACTCATAGATTGATATTCATATGTACTGACACGTAACAAGATGATTCAAAATCTATAACTTCAAAATTAAAGATTGGAACTTTTCAGCTATATGCAGTCCGGTTCGTAGCCTTGTCCACCGGGTAATCTCGACTTCGAGCTCCACTGTGATGGATGGTCTTCCAGGAGGCGGCTTATGATGTTGCAGTGTTCAATCACCATGATCAAGTATGTGCCGGACGATATGAAGTCATGCTTTGTGCTGCTTTGTTTGATTCAAAAGCGAGAGGACATTGCATTGGGTTTGGATCCAAATTTGAACTCCCCATTTCTGATGCGTTCGGTCTATGTTCCAGTACTCCTTTTATGTTTTAATCTCAGCAAGCTTGGATTGTTCTACAAATGTAAGATGTCTTTTTTTATTTGATTTCGATTTTCTTTGTAATATCCCTCTGCTTAACCGATTTCTTAAGAGTACAATGTAAGCATTTGCTTTAGCGAGAAATGAAAACTTCTCCAACTATTAAATATTTCTTGATAATGGTATGGTTCTCAACCCATAGTGATTGAAATTTGAAAATGAGATTGAGATCACCACCACCAATCAAAGACAATGCATCATTATCCTAAATTTAAAGAAGAAGAATGAGCAGTAGTAGGTCACAGGTGGGATGGAATCAATTTGACCAATTAATGTCAGTAGGAAATTTTTGTGTTGATCTTATTGAGTTGGTGATGCCAAATTGCCAATGATGGTTTTTGACTTTGAGGATTCTGGCTTCCTTGCTTGCCCATATCAAATCAAATCATTTCAAGTGTGGGACTTTCTGCAGACAGTCACATCAAGTAGTAAGTAGTAGTAACTGTCTGCAATCTGCATATATGGTTGGAGGGGAAATTATGATGGTAAATTGGTAATGATGATGGTGGTGTTTGGTTTCTTACATACTAGTACTTAAGTTTTTTTTATAGACATACTAGTACTTAATTGTTTGCTTATAAATGTAATAATGATCCACTTTTTGGTCTTTTGATTCCTTCTTTTCCCATTGGTAAATGTGTGAAATAGAATAGGGGAAAAGGGGTAACTTTGGGAGAAGGGAAAAGGATTCCAATTTGTCTTTCTCTGTGTGTGGTTTCTTTTCTAGGGTTTAGGGTTTTGCTTGCATCATGTGGGCATCACCCCAACAGCTGCTTTCAAATCAATGTTAACAAATGTGGGGGGACAAGCAGCTGAGGGTTTTGTGGGTTTCAAAATTTCGACCAATTTGATTTGATTTTGAACCCTCTTGTTCTTGTTTATGTTCTTCTTATCTCTCTCTCAGCTCCCTCTGTTATTTTAATGGTGGCCACCTTATTTTATGATTGGTTATTGATGACTTGTTGTTGTTCATCTGGATCCTGAATTAGTCAAGCCTATTTTTAAAACTTTGAACACACCAGCTACTTTGAGAAGTGTGTCAAACCCATTGGGCTGGTCTGGGTGATGTGTTTCTGGAACGAGATAATCCATCCCGATTCTTGAAAATAAAATCATCTCACAACCGATGCATTATTCAATATAGTTGTCCTCGCTGTGAACTCCAATTGTTGCAGAAATGAGGCAATTCAAAATGTCTCCACTCGGTTGTTGCGTCCCCCCATATTATATTGCCAAAAGATACTTTTTGATCTAACTGTTTCATTTTGAGACAATTGAAGTAATTAAGAGATTTATTTGGTTATGGAGGCTTCAACAATTTTTTTCTAGACAACAGGGTTTTGTAAATGGTGGAATATTGTTTTGTGCGATCGAAAATCGGCGCATGAAATTTCTAGTACAATTTCAGCCGCTTCAAGTTCATCTATTTCATTATTAGTACAAAGAGCCTCCCCTTTTGTCATAATTTTGGATAGAAGTGGAATACGAGTTCAATCGAACTAGGCTTTAAACATTGAATTTCAAAATTTAGTCACTAGTATTTGTCTAATACAAGCATACCACATAAGAATACAACTAATCTGTGAACTTTTGTCATAATTTTATCCATGTAATGACGAGGATCTGACATATTTTAGAAATATTTAACAGCAAAACTAAATTGTAAATTATTTTGCATAAATCCTAAAATTCTACTACGTGTCATAATTTAATTGAAGAGTTAAGAGTAAGATTGTTTTGAGACGAAACAAATTATCCGAACATTATATATGAAAAAAGTGCATAACATGCATGCAAAAAGGGGAGTACATACTGCCATGCTGAAAAGGTATTTGGGACGAATTGCGTTGAACTTATCACCATCACCATCCCCATATTCATATCCTCCTCATACCCGATAACATCCGTCTCGTACATTCAATCACATCTTTTATCTAAACTTAATGCATTTAAGGCATCATTTGGTTCTAAAATAGTTTAACTGAGGTCACAAAATGTTTTTTATTTTATTAAAATAATAACAATACTTATATACAGATTCCATGAAATCGCCATGGCGAAAGTCCATTTTCATCTAAAGGTATCCGAAGCATGGTCCATGAAACCGTACCGGAAAAGTTAGTAGTAGGGTATTTTTACGGTAAAATCGTGGTTGAACCGTAGTTCAACCGTTAATACCGTTAAATACCGCCTATCGGGTTAGCCTCCGATACTGGTATTTTGTGTTTGAACCGCCGGTACGGTACGGTTTAATGGACCATGATCCGAAGATGCCAATAAATCTGTCGAGGCGTTTGAAGCTCAGCGCTAACGGTTGTGGGTTCCTACATCTGGGCCGCGGCCTGGGTTGCAAGTTATGAGGGCCCAATTTTCTGGCCCATATCTGCTTTCCGCAATAGGCTTGGGTAAGGGCCAACATGAACTCAATACCTTTCAGCCCAACAGTTGATCTGCCAATCACCAATTACAAGGTCTACTATTGCTGGGCTAGTTTGGAGAACCGGAATACAGGATTCAGGACATGGATTTACTGAATTTGTAGATTTTGTAAAAAGTTATATATTTTTTTTTTTGTTATTTTCTGTATTGTGGATTCTAACTTTAGAGATTTCAAATCTCTAAAATCTACGGATATCAAATATCTCATAATCAGAGAGATCCTATATCTTGATTTGGGAAATTTTTTTCCTCC
The DNA here is from genome assembly GCA_964030455.1 of Linum trigynum. NCBI lineage: Eukaryota > Viridiplantae > Streptophyta > Magnoliopsida > Malpighiales > Linaceae > Linum > Linum trigynum. The sequence continues at coordinate 41,739,522 of OZ034822.1, read as the reverse complement.
TATTTTTTCTCTTACTTTATTTATTTATCACATGAAATATATCTATCAACAAAGTTTTTAATATTTCTTGAACCACTCTAATTTTTTTATTAAGGATATAAATTTTATTTAATATAAAATTAAATTTTTTATTTTTATTGAATGTTAACAATCACAGTTACCACTTACCAAACAATAAATATTTTAAAATATGATTTCAACAATTTGGAGTGTTAGAATCTTTAAATTGTTGACAATCTGTAGATTTAAACCCATATTCTCCAAACGAGCACTTAAGCCCATATTTGGAATGTCCAATTTTTCAAATTTTCTCGTATGTGAAATTCAAATTCGTTCCTCCTTTAATCTTCAATTCTCTTTTCAAATCATTCTTTAATAATAGAGATACTTCGTAGAATTGAAGGTAAACTAACTACGAATTGTTTTTTTTTAGAATACCTAACTCTTTTATTATTTATTGCATTGTGATTGACATTTATTATAACTGGGAAATGACTCTTTAAAAGAGCAATCATCCCATTTAGGTTAATCTAATCCACACTACCAAATCCTATTTAGCAAAACTAATGAGTAATGACCTAGCTTTTCCTTTTTGTACAAAGCGAAAGAGGGAAAGCAGAAGGAAGTAAAATTACAAATATCACACTTCGGAGTGAAAAAAGAAAACAACCAAAAAAGGTCCCAAAACTTTTATTATATTTCCAATTTGACCCATTCAGAGCCGTCAATGTAGCTAAGCGAAAGAAAAGGCTTGGCTTCCTCGTCGGTGAGCTCTCTCGACCACGCCACCCTGCCGGCGAAACTGGCTCCGGGCCCTGTACACTTGTACTGCCCATAGAAAACCGTCCTGTTCATAAAACCACCCAGAAGAAAAGTTGCAGAAAAAAACAGAGCACGAATCAGAAATCAGAATCTCACGCATGCTTATGAGTTAGTGCTCAGTTGTATAAACCAAAAAAAATGCAAATTGCCACCCGAAGAATTAAATAATTCTAATTGAAGTTAGGTAGAGACAGAGATGATGGGCTAAGAAAGAAAGGAAAGAAGCCCTGTTCTGCAGGTTGGTGGTGCAGAGCAGTGCAGTACACGTCGATTCTGATTTCTGCAGCACGGGTTTGATGGATCCCAGAAGAGGAAATTTACACACTCATAGTCATAGAGCGGTAGATGTGCCAATTCTTTTTTGTGAGGGATAAGGAGAAAAAGGGCACCCTTTTGCTGACAAGAATTAGGGTAGGAAAAGCTCTCTATGGGCATGATTTGATTGATCAGGATGTGGAGGAAAAAGGGTTCTTGTAAATTGTAATAGTTAGGTATTGGCACCTCCCTATATATCCCCACTAAGCTTCTATATAATTTTGCTAAAATGGTCACTACAATCCTGTGAGAACGTGTTCACAGGTGTAGTAGTGACTATTGAAATATCGAGCGGGTGTATAACGCTCGTTGGGTTCGACACGATGTCAGACCAATGGTCACAATGTACCTGTACGCGATCCAACTGCTTCTCGTGCCTGTGAGTAGGGGTGGGTAAACGGAAACCAAAAACTGAAATAATGTTATTCGGTTCGAAATTCGGAAGGAAAATATGGATATTTCGAAAATCAGGGTTCTTTCAACCGAACCGAAATTCCGACCGAAAAACCGAACTACTATAATTGCAAGCTCCAAATAGTGGATTTTTACGTTAATAGTTGTTTTTACACATAAACATTTGAAATATTTTATGACTTATGCGTTGAAATGTTTGAATTTATCATTCATGATGCATATAATTGCATATTTATTGTTTATATTAGGGGGTGAAGAATAATTTAAAAGGGAGAAGATACAAATAGCCTCACAAATTCGGTTTTGGGTGAAATTCCGAACCGAACCGAATTATAATTCGGTTTAAACCGACTGAACCGAATTATAATTCGGTTCGAGGTTTGGGAGAATTCGGGGACCCAATATTCATAATTTCGGTTCGGTTTCAACCGAACCGACCGAATGCCCACCCTTACCAGTAAGCAAGTTCTCACACAGAATGGTTGTAAGCACCATAACCATGTTACCTTCTATAAGTGACAAAAAAGAAAGATAGGTATCAGACACACAATCACTAAGGTGCACTTCAGTCATGGTGTCATGCATTGAACTACAAGTTTGTAACTTTGTAAGTGTATCATCTACACATGATCAACTAGACTAGTGTCCACCAATTCACTAGCCCTAAGGTGTTAAGCCCTCCAGAAATTCGAGGAGAGATGAAGTTAGAAGTAGAGAGAGAGAGAGAGAGAGGCTTACAATTCACGGGTAGGGTCGCCCCAATTGTACCAGCCTTTGGGGATGATGATGTCGTCCATGTAAGTGTAGGCAAAAACGACCCTCGAGAAAGGACCCCAAGCCCTCCCAAGGTAAAGGGCACCCGACCCCGTGACCTTACAGTTGACGAACGAGAACCCTGTATCCTGCAGCAGGCTGCTCCTCCCCTGAGCCGTTAACGCCCCTGTGTACTGCGCTATTGCATGCACCTGACACCCCTGTATGCTCCGAAAAGTGTCAAAACAGTAAGATTTTAAGTTTTGAAGTGTAGATTTTGACTAATATAATTCTACGTAGAAGCGTATCGGTGACGCAGAAGTGTCAAGGTTTGAACTTTTAAGCATTAAAGCGCGATTTTTGGCCCCATTGATCCAATTAAGATTTACCCACCTCGAAAAGTGACAGGCCGTTGCCGAATATGAAATCCACGGACCCCTCAATGTAGCAATCTTTGTAGTAGTGCCTCCCCAGATGATCATACAGAGTGTCCTGCGCTCCCAGGAATCTGCACCCCAGAAACGTCGCCGTATCTGCCGATATCCTGAACGCCACCGCCTGCTTCCCGGTGGCTCCCGGCGCTGGAACCGGCGTCGTATTCTGCAAACCCCACCGAGCCAATTCAATTGGGTTGTTTTATTTTCATTCAGAGGAGGAAAAACAGAGGATGTACCTTGAAAGTGATGTTCTTGGCTATGAAGAAGGGGGAATTGACGGCAAACGTGGCGGAAGCGTAGGTGCCCATGGGCTGGCCTCTTGGGCCGGGAGTTTGGGCCGTGTCCCCCCATTGCACGATCGTCTTCTCCGCCCCTGCGCCTTCGATCGTTATGAATGACTTCAATGGCGGGATGCTCACCTTCTCTCTGTACCAAACATACAAACAAAATCAGTGTAAAGCCCTTTTGTTAGAAAGCTTAGAACCCTGCCCAATGGAATCTTGACACAACAGGAAACTTCCAAGCTGTCACAACAGAATGTGGGACAAAATTCACCACGGATTCCAACAGTCTTTCTTTATTATTATTATAAACTCCAGCCCATTAGTTGAGAGACAGAGAGAAGAAAAACAGAGGAAATTAAGGGGGAACTGACGTGTAAACGCCTGCATGGACCTTGATCAGGACCCGGACGACATTGATGAAAGGGAGGGAATCGACGGCGTCCTGAATCGAGGTGAAGTCGCCGGTGACCGGGTTCTTGTCGACGGTGAGGGTGAAGGAAGGGAAGAGCTTGTTCTTTGCTGGTTTGAAGACGGAGTGCTTCAAGCTGCCGACGAACTTGACCCATTTGAGGAACTGCTGTTCTGAGAATTGGGTTCTCGTGGAATTCACAGGAGGAGGAGGGATCTGTTGATTATTCCCCATTGAGTTCCCCGGTTTTAGCCCCTTTGTGTGACAGAACGCTGTTTGCCCTGAATTCAGCAGCAGGAGCAGGAGTATGAGAAGAAACATGGAATTGGGGATCCCTGACATTATAGGATGGGTTTTAAGGATGTGATTAACGAAGAAGAAGAAGAAGAAGGGATGGAACAATGTAGCAAGTCTATGGACCAACATTGGCTATATATATATGTGCGGTTAGGGTACCTAGGTGGAAAGTGACATGGAACTTGAAGGAGGACAGGTAAATTAAGGAAGAAGAGAGTGCGAGAATGTGAGATGATGAAAGGAGAGAGGGTCACGGGCGGTTTCTCTGCTGCCCCCACTAACCATTTGGGACACAGAGGGGAGCAGAGGTTGTGCTGCAGGAAAAAAGTAGAATAGTGTTCTATTAATTAATGCTGCTGGTGTTGTTTCTGGAAGAGGAGGAAGAGAATAAGGCGGGGTGCTTGGCTTTTCTGTGTGGTTGTTTGTTTGAGTGCTTTTGTTTGTTTGTTTGTTCCCGTGAGTGTTGCTGCTGTTGCTGTTCTTCTTTGCATGTGTGTTCTTATGTGAAGGTATTGAATAATTGTTGTTACAAATTCCAATCTGGATCCTTGCTAGGAGTAGTATGAACTTGGTCCTATTAGCTAGTTTGATGATGAGTGCTAAGAAAACCGTTGCTTCCAAATGGGTCCTCTGTTGAACTTATAGTAAAAGAGTATTTCCACTTCATACTTCTTGTCTGCCCTTTCATTAATCAATCAACGTCTTTAAACAGACGAACGTCTAACCGACTCGTATGATCAGATAAGTATCGGTGGATATTTTCTGGTTTACATAAATGATGTGCAAAGATCATCGACAATAGTATTAACGAATCGTATCAACCAACTAATAATTATAAACAATTACGTTACTAATTCAACTAAGGCTAGTAGTCCATCATCCTCAAAATGGGATGTAAGTTTGATGTCACCGTTGATAGCTATAGAGCTCACATGCTTGCCAAGGGCTACATTCAAGTAGAGGGGAGGGATTATACTCTGTTATTTTGCTCCTCTTGTTAGATTAACCACTCTTCCAATGCCTTTTAGCCATTGCAGATGTCAAGAGTTGACACATTTCTCAGTTTGATGTCACCAATGCTTTTTTTTTTGCCTTCTTTTATGGTGATGATGAAGTCTATGTAAGAAAGTGATTAAAATCTATATGTGAACATCTTATAACAGTTCAGGTTATTGAGACAAGTTGGTTTATGACGTGGTATTGGAGTTGGTTTAAAAGTGAGGTCCCGTGTTCAAGTCTTCTAGACCAAAAATACTTATTATTTATTTAAAATACATGATATGGCGAGCCTGTGCAAAGTTCAAACTCATGAATTGATTTTCGTTTGAGAGGGTTTCGTGAGGAAGTAGTTAAGATCCATATATGGATCTCTCCCACAACTGGAGTTAGTTATTGTGACAAATTGATCATGACTATCTGTATGACACCTCGCCAACTTACCTACCTTCTAGTGATACTCGGGTTTGCGGACTTCGGAAAACTATAATGTTTTGCTACTAGCTTCGTAAGTGACTTATTGTTACCATTGATTTCGTGGCAAGTGAGAGAGAAGACATTACCTATTGCTGAGAGAGGAAATATGTAATATGTGGAGTCTTGTGCCATGAATCGACATAATGAACACGTAAATCTTCTGATTATGGTGCAACGACTTGATACCCTAATAACTTCATAATCAAACAACTTGATGCTTTCACTCTCAACCTTTTTATACAAACACATGCACGAGACGTATTTTAAAGGGATCTCGAATAGATCGAGATCGCACCGGGCCCTGAGTGTACTTTACATGGGCCCTATCAGGCCATGGTGGAATGCTCGTGGAGCTTTATCGGATTGATGTGGGCTAATTCGTTGGACCAAATGGGTTTCTGTTTCGATTGTAGATAATTTTTTCTACGAGAGGGAGATAGTTAATTAGTAGTCTTTGTCAAGTGGCTATTCGATGTGGATGGCTTTGGTACCACAGATTCCTTATTTGCTTTTTGGCCGACTTTTCAAGTGCTTTTTAGTTGTTTCTCAGCTTCAGTTTGTGCCGTGGGTTTTGGTGTTGGTGGTGTGCAATATAGCATTGCCGTCCACGCCATAATTGGTTAGCTTGGTCGGGGAATTGTATATGGTCACGAGATGGATATGGAGATTTAAGGCCAGTCAATCAGATGGCAATTTAAACCGTTTTGTCCAACATTACTCTACGCGACTTGACTCAATTTGGAGCGAGTATTATTTGACTTGTACGTAGTATGGGTTGGAGTATGGATACTACTTTCGTCACGCGTTGTCTTGTCTCGTTTCACTTCTTTCTTAATTTATTTTATTTTGATTTAGTTCAATATGTATATGTTTTTCTTCTCTTGCTTATTCTATTATCTCTAATATTACATTTTTTATAGGAGTCTTATAGGTTTGTTTTTAGTTAGGTAGTAACGGAGATATTACATTTTTTATAGGAGTCTTATAGGTTTGTTTTTAGTTAGGTAGTAACTTACAATATTTGAATATGAGATCTTCAGGTTTAAAACCAATATTATTATCACTGGATCAAACATTCGTTCACCTATTATCTCTAACTTTCATTTATATAGTGTTTTTTCTTTGTTTCATAGGAAAAAATAATTTTTTTACATTTCTCTTTCTCAAATAACGTGTGAAAATAGGTTGTTCTGACCTGATTCGTTGCCATCACTACTAACAAGCTTAATTCAGTCTGTGTTCATCAGCTCCACTACGCCAAAACAACCCCCGATTTATAACATTAGAGAAGAAGTGGATAGAGTTATTATATATCAAGTATCTTTCTATTCCGAGTATGACTGATTAATAAAAAGATATGAGAAAACAATTAAACTTAATCTCCTGCCAATTCCGACTAAACAAATTTTGTTCCCTGAGTGTTGATTGACAAATTTTGGAATGAAGTGATGCACACCAATTAAGTTGAGATAGTGCGTCTTTTGGTTTGTCAATATTTGATTAATTATGAGCAAATGATTAGTCTTCTATACTGCTGGACCGACCATGGCATTCTCGTCATACTGTTCTATAAACAAAATGCGAATCAATTCCCCCCATAATATAAATAAAACACCAATTAATAAACAAAAAACCATTACCACATTATTTGAAATAGTATCTATCTATCCTTTGCAACGGTCATAGACTTATGCCCAAGCCCAACCTTGCCTTATTGACGGCCCATTGGACCTTCTGAAGGATCCTTCCATGGTTGTCTCAACCTGAGAAAAATCAGATATGACGCGAAATTAAGAATTGACACGACGAGGATTTTAACGTGGTTCAGCCTCACGGTGCGTGAGACCTACATTCACCGAACTAGATTTTCTTATTGATTCACTTCGGTCATTGGCCTTACAACCGAAGGACGGGCCATCAGGATTCTTCTGGCCCAAAACAACCCCTCTGGGCCTTCTTTCTGGGCCCTCTTTAAGTATACCTTCATAGACGAAAATCATCCAAGACCTGAGAAATGAGTCTCCAAAACTGAACCAATATTACTTCCATTTCAACCTCAAACCAAGACTCAAGAAACAAGTGCCGGAAATAGAATGCTCTAACTTTCATCTGGATGTTGTCTCCAAACATAAAGATTGCACCTTTCCTTCCAAATGTGACTGGCGGTTACATGCACAAGCCCCTCCCAAGCTCTGCAACGAAAAAGTTACCTGCAAAACAACAAGGATTGACTTAGCTTGGCTTAGTCCTCAACATAACAACAGTTCACACAACAAATCACCTCTCTCCCCTAGTAATTTGATCATTTGGTTTCATCCCTGATTCAACACAACTATCCAGACCAAGAACTGAGGATCTAGCAGCAAACCCACCAAATCAGCGAAGTCCAAAACACCATCTTTTTGTTCACAAATCACCAACTGCAATCACCATGGCAGAGAGAGCATTAAAACCTTGTTCATAACGTAAAATTTCATAAGACAATTCATCTTATGCCCCACATAAACACCGCCAGCAAGCAGAATAATGAAGATATATATTCCCTAATAAAGTCATTCAACTGACCTATCAAGAAAAATGAAAGCAATTGAATATCACCATTTATCTTTTTGCGAAAGACAAACCCACTACGTGGCTGTCCAATCAGGATGAAGCCAAAAGAGTCCCCTCTCTTCCCCTTCGACAACCACAACAACCATTGTCACTGTCGGTATTCCCTTCTGCAACTATTTTCATACTTCTCAACTCCTTAATTCACCAATCATCCCAGAAAACTCCCATCCTCAGTATCACCACCTACTCTGAACTCCATGTTCAAAGCAGCCATCTACGCTTTCCTCACCTTCACCACCTCTTTCACCTCCTCCTTCTTCTTCTTCCCCAACCCTCCAAAGTCCCACTACCACTCCCTCTTCCTCTCCGCCTCCCTCTCCGACAATGCCTCCATCTCACACAACCTCTACATGCTCACCCGCCGCCCACACGTCGCCGGCACGGAGGCCAACGCCGAGACCGCCGACTACGTACTCACCACCCTCACTTCTCACAAAGTCAACTCCCACATCGTCTCCTACGATGTTGCCCTGACTTACCCTGCATCACGCTCCCTCGCACTGACCCCTGCACCGGGCCATCCACCGATCGCATTCGACCTTGTTCAGGCGATCTACAACGGGGATCCCTATGCCGACGTGGCAGACCAGGTCATGCCCACTTTCCACGGGTTTGGGAAGTCAGGGACGGTGTCGGCGCCGGTGACTTATGCCAACTACGGACGGGTGGAGGATTTCTTGACGTTGAAGGAAATGGGGGTTGAAGTGAATGGGACGATTGTTTTGGCTAAGTATGGGAAGATTTACAGAGGGGACATTGTGGATAATTCGTATGCGGAAGGAGCTGTAGGGACGATTATATATACGGATAGGAAGGACTATGGTGGTGGTGGAAAAGGGTTGTTTCCTGATGGGAGATGGATGCCGCCGACGGGTGTGCAGGTGGGTTCGGTGTACAGCGAAGCAGGGGATCCTACTACGCCTGGATGGCCGAGTAGTGAAGGTTGTGAGAGGATTGATTATGAAGAAGTTGAGAAGTCAGGGGTGGTTCCGATGATACCGTCTTTGCCGGTATCCGGTGAGGATGGGGAGGTGATTGTGAAGTCAATTGGTGGGAAGGTCGCTAATGGTGATTGGCAGGGGAGTGAGGATGGCCCTGTTTACAGGGTTGGACCAGGGCCAGGGGTTTTGAATCTTAGCTATACTGTAAGTCATTGCTCAGAATTTGTTGATAGAAAAATTGTACTGCTGCTGTAACATGAACTTACTTACTGCTGAGATGTTGGATTCAGGCGACAAAGACGATAGCAGCAATTCATAACGTTATTGGAGTGATTGAAGGGGCAGAGGAACCTGATCGGTAAGAAAAGTTTAAAACCATTGCGATTAGAGTAATTTGGCAGTGAATGAAATGACTGAGAAGAATAGAATTCGAGAGCATAGGCAAAAGTGACTTACATGTGAATGATACGGATTTATCTGCTGCAACATTGTAGCTTTGTCCTCCTGGGAAATCATCGCGACGCCTGGACATTTGGAGCAGCTGATCCGAACAGTGGAACTGCAGCACTGCTCGAGGTAGGTAGTCACGATCCCAGAATATATGCATGAAACGGAGCAGATGGGAGATAGATATTAACTGAATGCAACACAGGTTGCTCAAAGACTGGGAAAGCTACAGAAGGAAGGGTGGAAACCTCGAAGAACAATTATCTTTTGTAATTGGGATGCGGAGGAGTATGGCCTGGTATCTAGTCTCTTCTTTTACCCCTCTATCGCAGTTATGTGTGTGAATGTATGTAGTGTATGCAGTAGGAAAAGCATAAACCATCCGCTCGAATCATGCAGATAGGATCAACTGAATGGGTTGAAGACAACAGAGAAGTGTTGAAATCAAAGGCGGTTGCCTACTTGAATGTGGATATAGCAGTATGTGACAAAGACTATTCTGCTTCTGCGACTCCTCAACTCGATGAACTTCTTAAAGAGGCTGCTAAACAGGTACCTGAATATTATGCATGCTGACAATCCATAGCCTTGAAACAAATGCACCAACACAAGGTACATGCATATCACCTAAGAATCTCTTCTTACACCTGAACTAATCAGAACTCTGTCATCTACGTCTCTTAACTTTTTTTAGGTTCAAGATCCAACTAACTCAACGAGGAGTGTCTACGACTCATGGACCGGATCGGGAGCTTCTCCACCAGTAAGGGATATTGAACCATCTTGTTTTGATATTCTGGCATGAATCAATCACAAAAATGGGCCTAACCTGTGGTTTGGTATGTTGCAGATTGGAAGGTTAGGAGGTGGAGGATCTGATTATGCAGCTTTCGTGCAGCATATTGGAGTAGCAGCCGTTGACATGTCTTTCGGAGATGGTAACAAACATGCCACAATCTTTTCGCCATATGATCCCTTATCTATCTCCCACTATAAGAAATAGAACATGCAGTTCAGCCAAGCACCACAGACATGAAGCATAATTATCTTTAGGAAACTAATGAACATTGCCTACTGATACTATATCTGCAGGATACCCTTTATACCACTCAATGTATGATGACTTCGTCTGGATGAGGAAGTTCGGTGACCCAATGTTTCACAGACATGTTGCAGGTGAGAAACCGGTAACAACTACTACAATAATGTCATGTTGAGATTATATGAATTGCTGGTCAATTTATCAACAGAATCATTTCTTAGAGAAACAGTTATTCAACGCCTCCGTCAAAACTAAATTCTAAAGCCTAAGTTGCTATATATATTATCATTAAATCTGCAGATTTGTACCAAGTGATGAAACATGCAAGTCAACCTGGTCTGATTTTACTTTCTTTTTTCGCATATCAGTTGCAAGCATATGGGGATATCTAGCTCTTCAGTTAGCAGACAAGGAGATTTTGCCGTTTAATTATCTTAACTATGCAGAGGAGCTGCAGGTAGAGCTATCATAAACTTATGCAGAGAGGGCCGGTATAAATAAGTCAAGAGACGAACTAACTTACGTTTTATGTATCCATGTCTTGTCCAACAGAAAAGTACAAAGGAGCTGGAAGATGAGGTACCTAACAAGATAACAGTTCATCCCTTGCTCAACTCTATCAACAAACTAACAAAAGCAGCCACCAAAGTAAACAATGAGATAAAGGTATGAGTACAGATTCTGCAAGCGCCAAATATTCACACTGATAAACTCACACAACAAGCTGGAATCCAATAGGCCATTGAAGAAACCAGCAAATTCACATCAGCTAAGAAGACAGACTTTGCTAGAGTGAGGGAAATCAATGACAGACTAATGATGGCTGAGCGAGCATTTACAGACTCGGAGGGACTACCTGGAAGACAATGGTATAAACATCTGGTATGTCTCTGCTCCCAAATTCCTTATTGAAGCAGCATCATTTCAGGATCAACTCTATCAACTATATATGGCATTTCCCCCCCTCATAAATGTATGAATAGGTACTAAATCTGGTATGTCTCTGCGGAACAAATAGAAATCAGGACCACGTTAGGCAAGCCTCCAACTACTGACAATTGTTTGGGTCTAACTTATAAGCCAATATAGCCTAGTAACGGTTTTCTTGCTTACTTTTGCAGGTAAGTGGTCCTGCTTTAACTTATAAGCCAATATAGCCTAGTAACGGTTTTCTAACTTTTGCAGGTATATGGTCCAGCCAAGCATAACGACTACGGATCCAAGTCGTTCCCAGCAGTAGATGATGCAATAGAGGAGGCAAAGAAACTGAACACAGCAGAATCATGGCAGTCAGTGCAACACCAAGTTTGGAGAGTCTCCAGAGCTATCAATCAAGTGGCCAAGGTCCTCAGTGGTGAACTGACATGATTCTTACACTAAAAATGAATAATCAGAAGAGGTGGGAGAAAAGCACTCAAAAAGAACCTCTCTATCTATCTCTTTCAGTCTTTCTGTTTCTAACCCAGCTTTTCTTTTCCCACGTCTCTGCTCTTCCTTTGATGAGGAAGCAGAAAACATTTCCAACTCCTGCAAAACCCCACAATTCGTGTAAAGTTATCATGCAGTTTCTTCAGTTCTGTCGACTAGCAGGATTCTATGATTCATAGCAGTAGCTTAAGAAGCACGGAAATAAGAAGTGATTCCCTATACTAGGAAACTAATAAACGTCTAGAACTCTAGACAAGATATAAAACTAACTACCCTAAAAAATTAAACGAAGGAAACAACTCTAGACAAGACATAAAATATACTACCCCTTGGCCCCTAAATCCGAAAGAAAAATAATGCACGAGAGCCACAAGGACGATAAACAATGAATTTCTGGGCTCCACGTTGACATGCATTCTTTCGAGGAAATCTACATTATTAAATCACGTGGCACCAGCTTGAACACATAAAAGGCTGTACTAAATGCTCACCATCTAAGCGGACCACACAGCCCACAACACAAGGTACAAGAAGCCGAAAAAACGTGTCTATATCATATAGAAAGCAGAACCCACTAAGCTCTGTGGTTCAAGACTCTACTGCAACTCAGCAGAGCTCCTGTGGACCTTGATGTAATCAAAGTGTTAAACTTTTGACGTTCGATAATTACATAGGCATCTTCACATGATACACGACAAAGAAAAAACAAATGATTAAGTCGCTATCTCATTTCATTTTATACTTTAATCAGATAAAGAAGAAACCTTTAAGCTGCTTTTTCATCCTAAATCCTGATCACTCACCATTTCCCCTGTCTACGCACTGCAACTCGCAACGACTATGAAACTCCCAACATCCCAAAGCTTAGGCTCCATGTTCATAGGAGCAATCTACGCTTTCCTCACCTTATCCACCTCATTCCCAATCGTCTACTCCACTGACACTCCAAAATCCTACTACCACTCTCTCTTCCTCTCCACCTCCCTCGCCGACAATGCCTCCGTGGCACACAACCTCTACATGCTCACCCGCCGGCCGCACGTCGCCGGCACGGAAGCCAACGCCGAGACCGCCGACTACGTACTCACCACCCTCACTTCCCACAACATCAACTCCCACATAGTCTCCTATGACGTGGCGCTGACCTACCCTGACTCACGTTCCCTGACGCTGACTCCCAAACCAGGCCATCCACCGGTAGCGTTCGATCTCCGTCAGGAGATCTACGCCGGCGATCCCTACGCCGACGTGGCGAGCCAGGTCATGCCCACGTTCCACGGGTTCGCCAAGTCAGGGGATGTCACGGCGTCCGTGACGTATGCAAACTACGGACAAGTGGAGGACTTTGCGACTCTAAACGAGATGGGAGTCAACGTGAGTGGGACGATTGTGCTGGCGAGGTACGGGAAGGTTTTCAGAGGGGACATCGTGCATAATGCGTACACGGCAGGGGCGGTGGGGACGATTATATACTCGGATAGGAAGGACTATGGCGGCGGAGGGAAGGACGCCGGGTGGTTCCCGGAGGCGAAGTGGCTGCCGCCGACGGGAGCTCAGATGGGTAATGTTTATACGGAGGCCGGTGATCCTACGACTCCTGGGTGGCCGAGTAATGAAGGGTGTGAGAGGAGGGATTATGAGGAAGTGGAGAGGTTGGGGATTGTGCCGGCGATACCGTCGCTGCCGGTGTCGGGAGCGGACGGCGAGACGATCATGAAGTCGATTGGTGGGAAGGTGGCCGATGAGGATTGGCAAGGGAGTGATGATGCTCCGACTTACAGGGTCGGACCAGGGCCAGGTGTTCTGAATCTCAACTACAAGGTACGTAAGTTATAAATCTTATGGGATCATTGGAACAGAGGTAAAATTGCAACGCTGAGAGTTGCTACTAATGGTGGGATTCCAGGCAAAAAAGACTATAGCAACTATTCATAACGTGATCGGGATGATTGAAGGATCAGAAGAGCCTGATAGGTAATGTAGAAGAACATTTTGCATGAATTAGCTACGAAATCGCATATCAAGTTTCGTCGGGTTAATTTGAGTAGAGAAAAGGGAAAAAATATTGAGAACTGAAATCAAGTTACCTGCTTCTTGTACTGCAAACTGGCTAGGTATGTGATCCTGGGTAATCATCGGGATGCGTGGACATTTGGAGCGGTTGATCCCAACAGTGGAACAGCAACACTTCTTGAGGTAATCATGGTCCCAGTAGATTGGCTGATCAAGTGGAGCTTTGGAGATAACTGTATAATGTATCTGCAACAAAAACGTAGGTTGTTCAAAGACTGGAAAAACTGCAGAAGAAAGGCTGGAAACCAAGAAGAACAATCATCTTTTGCAGTTGGGACGCCGAGGAGTATGGCTTGGTCTCTCTCTCTCTCTGCTTCACATACAATATATGCCTCTTTGCACGAATTTGGAGTCTGCAAAATAAAGCATAATGAAACAAATGAATTGTAAGTGCAGATAGGATCGACTGAGTGGGTTGAAGACAACCGAGAACTGCTGGCTTCGAGAGCTGTTGCCTACTTGAATGTGGATATTGCAGTGAGTGGCGAGGAATACTCTGCTTCTGCAACTCCTCAGCTTGATGAATTACTCAAACAGGCCGCTAAACAGGTACCTGATTATGGCAACCAAGAAATAACAAGTTTCAAGACAGGAAATCTAGACGTGTTTTTCGATGTTATATAGACGAACAAAACGACGTGTCTATCAGAAAGCTTTCAGAATGCATAGCAAATTCTGTTCTTCCATCTAATTTACCAAATTTGTTCTGATGTCTAAAGGTTCAAGACCCAGATAACTCATCACAGACTGTCTATGACTCTTGGGCTTCTGCCTCCAGCAGTTCCCCATGGGCTGCTGTCTCCAGCAGTTCCCCAAGTGTAAAGGTAATTTTTTCACGCCTTGTTCCAATTCTTCTTAAAGGAATCTGAAAACCACCATATAAGTGTAGATAGCTCCAAGAAGGAGATTTTGAAGGGTTGAAGGGCCTCCTTGCCAAAACTACAGCACTAACATGTCTTGCAACTGTACAGATTGAAAGATTAGGGGGTGGAGGATCAGATTTTGCAGCATTTGTACAGCATATTGGTGTAGCATCCCTTGAAGTAACTTACGGAGGAGGTAACAATCTGCATGTCTACCGATTACCTTGCAAATTACAATCCATAGAAAAGGAGTGTCCTCTCTTGCCACAAAGATGAACTTTTCTTAGTAAAGAAACAAACAACGCTCTGTGAACATATAATACTTCTAGTCTGCAGTGACATGCAGCCTAAACTCGTCTCTAACCAAGAAGTACCATAAATCACTTGCATAGTTCAAAGTAGTCATCAATCCCTAAAATAACCTTAGCTGTGTATGATTCCTTGACCTGGACATCAATTGCATTTTTCTTCTGCCCTGCTGACAATAGATTTATCCATGCAGCTTACCCTGTATACCACTCAATGTATGATGACTTTGTCTGGATGGAGAAGTTTGGTGACCCAATGTTCCGCAGACACATTGCAGGTGTGTAGAATGGAGAATTTCAACTATCTTTTCAGATGGTAAAACTGTTATGCTCAACAGAATCATTCTATTAGATGAGGGGATACAAACAGTCCATACTGAAGCCTTACTTGGACTAAGAAACTGATACAAAAATTCTTCTACTGAATCCGAAAGAGAAGAGTGGCCATAATGTTGTGTCAAATGCAGCTAAACTACATGTTGAATCATGCATCTCAGCCTCAAGTTTAATTTTTTTTTACCTACAGTTGCAAGCATTTGGGGATATCTAGCTCTCCAGTTAGCAGACAAGGAAATTTTGCCTTTTAACTATCAGTCCTATGCTAAAGAGCTTCAGGTACGGCTATTTGTGCAGAACCAGGGTACATCTCTGGTAACTAACTGGCTATCATGAGAAAATTTGGTATTTATGTGTTTAATCCATGTATAACAGAGAAATGCGGAGGAGTTGGAAGATCAGATATCAAATCAGATAACAGTTACTCCCTTGCTTACTTCTATTGATGCACTATCAAAAGCAGCAGCCAAGATAAACAATGAGATAAAGGTATGAACAAGGCAATTTACTAACACGGTATGCAACAGAAGATTGATAATAGCAAGCAATTAACTAACATGGTATGCTGGCATCTATAGGTGATTGAAGAAACCATAGGTTGGGCATCAATTGTGAAAGCTGACTTCACAAGAGTGAGGGAGATCAATGACAGACTAATGATGGCTGAGCGTGCATTTCTTGACCGAGAGGGGCTTTCTGGAAGACCATGGTATAAACATATGGTATGCTTCTAACTTTGTTACCAATTCCTGACTCATGTTATTCCCTCAAAATCTTTGGAGACCATTTCCAACTACACCATCCACGTAGCTTAAAGTAAAAAGCTCAGACCACATTGGCCTGTCTAATAATTGATTGGAAGTTCTATCAGTCCAAGTCAATGATATGGACCAATTTTTTCTATGGAACAGATATATGCACCTGCCAAGCATAATGTGTATGGAACAAAGTACTTCCCAGGAATTGATGATGCAATAGAGCAGGCAAAGCGTCTGAATACTGAAGAATCATGGAAGGTGGTGCAACATGAAGTTTGGAGAGTCTCCAGAGCCATTAATCAAGTTACTAAGGTCCTTAGCGGTGAATTGACATGAAATGTACTGTAAAAGGCGAGACTTACAGGTGCTGACAGGAACCAGCCGCCATGCTGAATGCCTCCAAACCAGTACCTTTCACCTCCACTTCAATACAAGTACTTTGAAACCCCTTGCAAGAATGGTGCAACAAATAAATTTCAGAAAGTCGAGTACGATCAGAATTAGCTTCAAATCCTTCGTTGTACGCATTCACCCTACTATGTGAATTATCAAAATAACCAACAAAAAAAAATTCCCATCAAAGGAACAAGGGCTGATGAAAACATGGACTGCCAGTTAATTTGGGTTCTTGTTTTGGTTTATTGGGGTAAAATTAAAATTGAAAAATAAAATACTTCTCGACAATATAATAAGAATAAGAAGAGAAAGATGTATATATTTCTACAACACAGTTTACGGCTCGAATATTGCTAGATGCAGACAAACGTAGGTCTTCACACGTTTGGCCCTTGTGAGCTTGAATGAAATTATACAACAAATTCGAAGGCACAAATTTTCCCACCAGTAGATAAGAGGAGGGTAACGCATAAGGGAACTGCATAGAGTACCTGAAGCTTGTTTGAGAAATAAACCATGGAGCTCCATGATAAACATTATAAGCATTTTAGTTCTTGCATAAAGTCAGACACTTGTTACCCCCAGCCGCCATTATTGAAGCAGACAACTATTTACAGCAACTTCTCGTAATTGAGAAGTTGCATTACAGAACCGAAATCCATCTCCAAGCACATTCCTGAGCTGCATTTTTTGCCTTACCCACTTCTTTCTCCAAAGTCCTACTACCACTCTCTCTTCCTATCAAACGCCCTCGCCGACAATGCGTCCGTAGCACACAACCTCTAAATGCTTACCCGCTGTTCTCAAATTGCTGGCGCAGAAGCCAACACCGAGACAGCAGATTATGTTAAGTCTATCCTAATCTCAAACAAGATAAAGTCACACACGGTCTCCAATGTGTAGCCTTGACATACCCTGCCTCACGTTCCTTGATACTAACCCCTGAAACAGGTCATCCACCGATCATATTCAACCTTCGCCAGGAGATCTACGAAGGTGCTGCAAACGAGGTTATGCCGACATTTCATGGGTATGGTAAGTCAGGGACCGTGGAGGCACCTGTGACTTACGCAAACTATGGGGGCTTAAAGGAATTTGCAACACTGAAAGAAATGGGGATCAAAGTTTCAGGGACGATCGTCTTGGCAAGATATGGGAAGATTTTCAGAGGGGACAATGTGGATAATCCATATGCAGCAGGTGCTATAGGAACTATCATATATATATATAGGAAAGACTATGGAGGTGGAGGAAAGAATACAAGGTGGTTTCCAGATGCAAAATGGATGCCACCAACAGGAGTTCAGGTTGATTCTGTTTACAGAGAGGCTGGCGACCCTACAACACCTGGATGGCCGAGTACTGAAGCTTGTGAGGATAGCTTATGAGGAAGTAGAGAAGACAAGAGTCCTTCCATCCAAACCATCGCTTCCAATATCAGGAGCATATGGTGAAACGATCATAAAGTCGATTGGTGGAAAGGTGGCAAGGAAGCAAAGATGGTCCAAGCCTATTGCTTCTCCAACCTACAGGGTTGGACCAGGGCCAGGGGTTGTAAATCTCAGCAACAATGTAGGTAATATAATCCTAAGTTAATTGGATTTAAGCTCTCTATAGATGCTTTTACTAAAACAGTAATTAAAGTATGATTTCATTCACCACCGACTACGGCCACTGTATGGGATTTCAGGCTACAAAAGACTATAGCAAAAATACATACTGTTATTGGGATAATTGAAGGCTTGGAAGAGCCTGATCGGTGAGAAAACTTTAGAATCGTGCAATTATTCGCACAATTTCATTATGCTGATTATATAAAATAGCAAACAAGGATCAGATATATAAAACTCATTTGCTTGCATATTTAAAGCATCAAACCCCTCTTTTCTAGATTTAAAAATAAAAGATTATCCATGAAGGCGCAAACATAAATTTATAGTATTTTAACAGATCCAATCAGTGAATGAACATAAAGAGTTGGATATTTAGGACTTATCTGCTTCGAAAATCTAGATTTGTCCTCCTAGGCAATCATCGGGATGCATGGATATTTGGAGCAGCGGATCCCAATAGTGGAACTGCAGCATTGCTTGAGGTAGTCCTGGTCCCAATAGATTGTCATATCAAAGTACTTTGCAGGAACAATATTCGGAAAATGTTGGACATGAGTGAAATCTCCACGTTAAATACAGGTTGCTCAAAGGCTGGCAAAGTTGCCCATAGTCCAACTGTTGTGCAGATAGGATCAACTGAATGGGTGGAAGACAACAAGGAAGTGTTAAAATCAAAAGCCGTTGCCCACTTAAATGTGGATATCGCAGTATGTATGAAGGGTATCCTGCTTCAGCAACTCCTCAACTTGATGAACTACTCAAATGGACAACTAAACAGAAGAATTTGTATCTAATAATCTATGAAAGAAACAGAAGAATTCTTGTGATATAATTTGTTAGACTGTGAAAGAAATGGGAAAGGATTTCGTGACTGTTACGGAAGGCTTTGGAGAGAAGAAAAAAAATCAAGAAGACTTTTCATCTTACCGAGCCTACCACCTTTGGACACTCAAATAAATCAAACTCACAAATGATGCTTAAAGACCCAAAGAACACGTCACAGACTGTCTACGATTCATGGGCAAGCTCCAGCGGCTCTACTCAGGTTAGGGAAATTCAAATCCTTGTTTAGAGTTGTGTTGAACTCTCAAAACAACCTACACAGAAGAAGGCAGTTTACACCACTGTCAGCCTATATATTTAGAGAGAGATATAGAGTGCAGTAACCTGGCTTTTAAATGGTGCAGAGTGGAAGGTTAGGGGATGGGGGTTCAGACTATACAGCATTTGTACAACATACTGGCGTGCATCAGTTGACATGTCTTATACTGTAGTGAGAGATATAGAGAGAAAATATAGAGTTTACTAAACCTGGCTTTCAAATGGTGCAGATTGGAAGGTTAGGGGTCGGGGGTTCAGACTACACAGCCTTTGTACAAAATATTGGCGTGCCATCAGTTGACATGTCTTATACTGTAGGAGGTAACGAACATACTGCATATTCTGCTCCATATCACCACATACCTAGAAAGAAGAAAAAAAGAACAATGTGATGTTCACATATTAACTATGTCTATAAATATTAAGTAACATGCCGCCCTTCCTTGAACAATTTGTACAGACTACAGAGTCACTGATGCAATCACCTGACCGTATGCAAATATGGCCTTTTACTGGCAGCTTAAAATTAACTTCTACAATATCCTTTATTCACTTGTACAACTTAAATTCACTACATAAACTTCCACCCTCTGTGATCTCACAACCTTCATCAAAATAACTTGAAATACTCGAGAAGTTCTCAGCTGTTTGACATTAATCAGCAATATATTTACTAGTGTGTTCTGCCTGCAATATCTACAGATTACCCTGTGTACCACTCAATGTATGATGACTTTACCTGGATGGAGAAGTTTGGTAATCCTATGTTTCACAGACATGTTGCAGGTATGAAACTTGAGCAACTAGACTTTCAAAAACAAAACTTCATGGAATTATTCTCTAGAGGAAAATGACAAGTTGAATTCATCCTAAAAGTTGCCCCACAAAAACAAACAATAACAATAGTCTCATTTAGTATGCAACATCATGCTGAATCCTGTATCTCAACCTGAAACTTCAATTTTCACTTAGCAGTTGCGAGCATTTGGGGCTTTCTAGCTCTTCAGTTTGCAGACAATGAAATTTTGCCTTTCAACTATCTTTCCTATGCCGAAAAGCTTTGGGTATAGCTCTCATGAACTTGTACCCACCCATTACAGAACTTGAGCAATTGTCTATCAATGAAAAATTAAGCGACTAAGCGTGCATTGATTTATAAATGATTTACATGTATTGCATTTATGTGCAACAGAAAAGCACAAATAAGTTGGAAGATGAGATATCAAATACAACACTTGCTCCCTTGCTCAAGTCTGTTGATGCACTAACAAAAGCAGCCACAAACACAAACAATGAGAAAACATAAGATAATTCTTTCATCCAAAAAAATGTATATGATAAAAGTTCCCACAAGTAAAGATTGACAATAATAATGCTGAAGAAGGATCAACTCACACAGTAATCTTGCCATCTATAGGCAATTGAAGAAGACATATGGCGGACTTCACCACCGAAGACAGACTTTGCAAGAGTGAGAGCAATAAATGACAGACTAATGATGGCTGAGCGAGCATTTACTAATACAGAGGGGCTATCTGGAAGGCCATGGTAGAAGCATTTGGTATGTGTTTCTGTTTCACCACCAAGTGCATATCCAAATTTATATCAACCCTTTTTAAGAATCATTTCTACCACATAATAATGACAGTCCAGCCTAGAGGTAAAGGTAGATGAAACATGAATCAATCCTAGTGTCAAACTTTGGAACCAACATTGAATCCTAGTTTCAAACCTTGGCATTCATAAATAAAATGCAATACTGACAGGAACTCTATCCTGACATGTCAAGCTGACATGCATATCTGTATTTCACAGATATATGCACCTTCCAAGCATAATGATTATGGATCAATGTCGTACCCTTGGATAGATGATGGAATAGAAAATGCAATGACTCAAGATACAGCAGAATCATGGCAGTCAGTGCAGCATGAAGCCTGAAGAGTTTCGAGAGTTATTAAACAAGTCGCACAGGTCCTCAGTAGTGCATTGACATGAATTGCATGGAAAAAATTCAATGAGAATATGAGACTGCCTGATGCTACAGAAACAATGACAGGGCATTTGTGCTGAGTCTCATCAAATCAAACAGTTGCAATTTTACCTTAATACAAGTACTTTGTACCCTAGCAAACTGTTGTGGTTACTAATTATATTCCATCTACAAGATTCTGGGAAGTTTCTGCCTCTGTATGCACAATATCTTTCAAGTCCTTTCAAAGAGGAAAGGCCACAGATTAACCACTGTACTGACAGCTCCCCATATCTCGCAAGTCATTACCGTCTCACAACAATTCTAATCTAACTCAATGACCAGTATGTCCAGCTCCCATTAAACCACTTCATGCTGATCCCAATCTAATGCACCCTCAACAATTCAATTTCACATCTGCAATCATAGATAAATCCTGTAGTCTGTTGTTTACGTAATCAACAACCTTGGATCTTATGTGCCAAGAGCGAAGACTAGTAACAATCATCAAATTATCAAACTGTAGATCCTTAGCAACTGAATGAAAGCACCAACGGTGAAGCCCAACAGGCAACCGGTAACCATTCACAGTTCACTGGTCTGGTTTCACAAAGAAAACAAACTTTGACACTATTACAAAAGTAAATACAGGATTTTATGCCAACCACAAATACCGCAACCCAAGAAATCAAACAAGCAGAAGAGAAAATATAGCATGCCATTGAACCACTGGAATAATGCATACCTCGAATGAAGATCTTTCCAATAATATCTCCTCTGGTGCCAAAATTTCCAACTTATGCTACCACAGGGCCGAAAGGTGATCTACACTAACCCATCCCACCAAGCAGTTTCCATTTCCCCAACATCGCATAATAAAAAAATATGGAAAAGAGAGATAGTACCTGGTAGCGCCCTATTCCCATTATTAAAAAGGTGGGTTTTCAAGATAATTCAGGAGAAAATAGTGAATTATCCTTTTTATTAAAGTTGACAATGGCCACAAGCCTACCCCAGAATGCATATAAATAATAGGTTAAGTTATTATACTTATACTAGTTTCCCATTCTGTACAAATAAAGAAGGCATATCATTTCAAAATATTACCAGAACTTAGAGACAAATTCTTATCAGAATAAGGCAATTCATAGGACACTACTTTATGTACATTTTGAACTATCACCAACTCTATATGTACAACAAGTCACTTGCAAGCCTGATTTATTTACTTCCAAACCTTGATAGCTCCATCTCTACCACTTGAAATCAGGAGTCTTTGGTTCAACTTTACAGAGGCCAAAGCCAAGACAGAATCCCTGTGGCAACCGGCAGAGTCTGTAGCAGCTGCTGCTAAAACTGCCTTTGTAGTCAACTTTACTGTTGAGGGTCTTCTAATCTCCTGTTGAAAAGAAAAAGAGGATAATGCTTAACTATGAGACTACGGCCACCAAAAAAATTAATAATGTTCAACTCAATTAATAATCAAGCACTTAAGTAACAGTTAAGTAGGAACTATAGCTCTACCCAGTTTTGAAGACTTGAAGGGAAGACATATGCATGCATAATAGATAGATAACCAAGTACTGTGAATAAATATCTCCAAGACATCTATAACTGATAGTAGATGAGCCATAAAAGAAGAAAGCGGATGAGACGATGAAGATGCTAAATTTGAGCAGGTTTTAGCAAGAAAGCCAATTTGGTTCAAAACATGGAACAATTGCATCTACTCTAGACATCGGTATTACCTTCAGTGTAACTACATCACCTATATGGAACTCCAGCATCAAAACTTCCCTCGGCGTAAAGGGGGTTTACTAAATCCAACTAAGCATATCTATCTATCTATAAAATATATTAAAGCAATTTAAGATTTCCATCCCATCCACGTAAGCCTTCCTCAACGCACAACTATCCACGTCAGCACCTTACAAGCTTCTTCTTTCTCTTATGCGAGAAAACCAACGCCCTCCTCCCTTTGACTCAACTCCAGCTGTTTCCTTCTCCCCAAATCACAACGTTTCATCCCTCCTTTTTCCTTCCAACGGCCCTTGCTCTGCCCCATCGTTCTATCTTCTAAATTTCCCTTCGAAACCCCAAGAACTACGACCGCATTTAAACCTTCAATTTCACCAAGAATTGTCTTGGCAAAGACGGTCAGATTGTTCGACTGCACATCAGTGGCATGCAGAACGGCCGGATGGCGGTAATGAACCAACAAGGAGCAGCCGGTAGAGTATGCTTCGGCAGGGGCATATGAGGAAGAAATCGTGATTCAGAGAAATAGAATCAGGCGATGGAGAAGATACCCTCGCCGAAAAGGGTTTCCGGGAAGCCCGGCAAGCCGGTTCCTGGTGGAAATACTCACCAAAATTAGAAGGGTGTATGTACAAAACAGAGGATGTAGCGACGTTGAAGGGCTTCGGTGGATTCATCTACTATATTGACATAAGATTCAAAGACACGCTCTGTGACTTTGGCTACAACGGCGACAACCTGCCGGTGGTGGTCGTCGCCAGCACTCAAATTATGAACGGCTGTTGCTTGAACTTCACGACGGGGGATTTTGGTACAACTCGGTCAGGACACTCTCATCCAATATTACATCAACCCAACCAATCAAGATATGCCTACTTATTTTTCCCTTTCCCTGTGTTCTATTGAATCTCCTTTTGTTGGTTGGAAATTTGGGATCAATAGGGAGCTACTTCTCACTTCCAGTGCCAAATATATTGATGTTTATATCGATCCGTTGTATTGTTGTTGTACTCTTCCAACAGAATGCCTACTTAGTTTTTCTTTCTGCAGAATAGTTCTTTGACTCAAATATGTTATTTTGGAAAGATTAATGTTGCTGCTGTCATCAGTGCACTTCCAAAATAAGGTTATTGGTTCATTCTTTTGAGTTTGTCCTTTTACTTCTTTGCTCTATTTTGCTGTGATAGAACATTCAAGTAGATAGATACTGAATTCAATTCACAAGATTTAGCAATGTTTTCCCTGCAGATTGTTTGTCAACTCTTATGCAACAAAATTCTATAATTACTTAATAATGTACATCATGCTTAATGGGTTCCTACTATGAATTACGATTACTTACGCGTGCCCTCTGCTCATGATCCATAGTCCACCAAAGTTGGATCTTCATACATATATAGTGATTTAGCATTTCATTAAGCCCTTATAATTAAATCAATAAAGCCAGCGTATGCCACTAAATCAAACAAGTATTTCCTTTTATTTAATTAGAGGAACCAATGTACAGCTTAATTTTTCAGATTTGACTATTTGTTTGAATGCATACTCATCCATTCTATAAAAAAATTGCATACTCATATATTCTTTTTTAAAAATTGCATACTCATCTGCACCCTCAAATGGACAGAAAAGGATGTGTCTCACTACCCCCACAAACAAAATACCATTTTTTTTTTTTTTTTGCAGTTTCTTGACCTCATAGTAAGTTCTAGATTATATTTGTGTTTGAACATGATGCATCTGTCATAGCCATCTTAAGTCGTCTGGGTTGTCTTTGTTTCCTTATATATATTATGATTTGTTGTGACACTACAAACACCTCCGTTCTTACGTGACTTGGATAAATTTATTTTGCTACAAAGTAAATCTCTAATTTCATTCTCAAACCAGGGTAAAAAAGAGATGTCAAGCCACACCATCCCCTGCACTCAAGGTTGTCAAGAGATAATTAGGACTGGCAATGCTCGCTCCAGACCCCAACGAAAAGCTACTAGCCACCACATCATTTCAAATTCAAGAAACAACATAATCAAACAAGAAGCTCAAAAGTACTTCGGCCTTCTTTGATTCCAAATGATCAAATCGTTGCATCCTTCAATTGTGAACTATGTTAACAGAACTTCAAATTTTTCATCATACTATGTTTTTGAACTACTATTGCCCCAAATTATTATATTGAGGATACTGATATATTATGCTAGTGTATTGTTAATGTAAGTTAATCTGCATTAAAACTTTTTCCCTCCAGAGTAGGTATCATAATTCCAAAATAGATACGCAGAGAATGAGACACACATGATAGGATAATTAACTGCATATCAAGTTGGACAAAGAAATAAAAACGAGCGGAAAAAGGATGACACAACGGACTAAAGACAAAAATAAACCCGGCCAAAGGCTGGGCAAAAGCTAGTGATACAAGAAAGGATTATAGCCTAACCAACGAGCTTGAAAATATTTAACAAACCTGCACAACTTGCACCCCGGAATATGACCTCGCCTCAAAGAAATTCTCATTTCCCGTTCCTTTTAAATTTGGTCCAGATATGCAGTAACTTTTCTCTGGGCTGCAAGTGGTGGACCAAATTTGAGTACAAATTACTGCAGGTAGAGTACGAGAGAGAATGAACGAAAATGGGAACAAAAAAGCTAGAAATAATTCAATCAAGACCTGCAATGATCCCATCGACGTATCCTCAAATCAGTACTCCCAGTCAACAAATCACCCCCAGGTAAAGGAAGCATCGCCCGGATACCCGGAAGGCGAGTAGGAGGTTCATTTAGCTCATCAACTCGGTATTTTGGATTGACATTACGCCTATCTGATCTAGAAATTGCCTTATTGGAAGGCTTGGTTAATGCTGACGGTACATCAGAACTTTCAGGATCACCCTCATAATTTGACATTCTAAATACCTGAAACACAGTCAAATATTGGACAAAATGGAACTCAAATTGATAACATAACAAAAACATTACATCAGAAAACAGCAAATACAGATATGTTTTCTACCATGTAAGCATCATCAGACTTACAACTTACAACCTAGCTTACTTATTCCTCATTATATCAGCCTCATCTAATTAGACAAGAGGGAGAAGTGCAATAACTACAATTTCATTAGGTTCAGGAACTTCAGAAATAATGTTCGGAATAAACTGCTAAAAATGAAAGAGGCGAAGGTTAACCAGTTTTTCTGATTAGCAGCAGAGATAAATAAAGAAATAGCATCCATGATATCTTACTTTCACCAAATTGGAAACCACATTCAGCATCATCTTCTATGTTCCATGTTTGCCTTTATGGCATTTCCATACACCTTCGCCAACTTTATAACATGAGTTTAAAATTTTGACGTACCTGGTGACAACTCCCATTCTCAGCATTCCAAAGTGAAACTTCATTGCAACCAGCGGCGACATAAATGAGTGGGCGTGCTGTGGAAGACACAGACACGTTTGGAGGAGGCATAAAAAGGCTCATCTTCTCCACAGGGCAAGCAAGAGAATAATGCCATGAGTTAACAGGAACGAGGAACCTTAGATCCCACAGAGTAAGCACACCCCTAGAAGATCCTGACACAAACCAATTCCCACAAGGTCCAGTCACAAGAGAAGACACATAGCCTTCCTCTGGAGCTGCTTTTAGAGACCAGGCATTTGGGTTTCCTCTGACATCCCATAGGTGGATGCCATAATTCCTAGTGCTATACATAACAATCTGACCGTCGCTGTTATCAGTGTAGTTTAAAAGGCTAAGAATGGCACCTTCCTTTGTGTCTTTCTTTTTAATATCAGCAATACCAGAGTACTTCTCAACAACATTGCCAAGACCTCTGGATATGTGATCCACAGTAAAAATATGAAGCATTCCATCACATGCTCCAACAACGACTTTAGCAGAGTTCCGAAGCATTACAGCAGAAAGTGCTCGGCTTCCCTCAAGGTGGTAACTTAATCTTGATCTGAATGAAATGTCCTTTTCCAACTTTCTTGTGTCCCAAACCTTGACAGTTGAATCATCAGATGCACTCACAAACAGACTATGATCATTTGAAATTGCAAGGTCATTGACAGCAGAACGGTGCTCCTGCAGGTGTGCAACCAACACACCACGAGGTTTCCAACCCGAATCAGGGATTGATGTAGCCCGCATATAAGATGGCAATCCTGTAATATCACTTGGAACAGCAGTATCATCTGCTACAAAAGAACTCCCTTTTGTTGAGCTAGATAATCCAGTGTCTCGAAGTTTACCACTGACATAGGCTGTTTGATCACTTTCCCTACTTTCTGGTTCATGCACTACTCTATAGAACTGCTTGGAACCCCCACTAATACTGAATGAGCTGGATAACAGCTTTGGTGCAGGAACAGAACTAGCCAAGTTCAAAGATTTGTTCACTGGATCCATCCACGGCATGTATGATGAATTCATTTCCATGGCACTAACTCGTAATGATGAATCAGAGGCAGCAGAAGGAAGTTTGACCGTTCTCCTATCCATGCCAAAGCAATATACAGGGAAATCTTGTGATGATTTATCATGAATCAGACTATTCACACCACTAACATGTGCTGACAAATAGCCAGAGGATTGCAACTTCTCTGAGCATACATGATCAGGAATGTCAACCACAGAAGAACTGTTGGTAATGCCCGAACGTCTCAGCCTCGATTCACCATTTTCTGCCACATACGGTCCATTCAAAATGATTTTCTTATCAGCTTGATTCAGTTTTTTGTCCGCCCAACTTCCGGTCGAATTTATCTCTCCATCCTGCTGCTTAAGCATCTCGGCAATTTCACCTTGTTTCGATTGAGCAGGTGAGTTGTACCAAATTTTCCTCTGCCTTTCCAGCATGTCCGAACTCCTGGAATTTTCCAAAATCTGATAAAATACATGCCGAGATACAGGAGGCTTCAAACATGAAAAGAGAGACTTCTCAGAAGCTAGAGAAGCTGGTTGCCTGCGCAGGAAAGGACGAATGACTGGGGCAAGGAAAACATATGAATCTACTGCACCTAAATTCTCACTGCTGGCTGCAATGAAGCTTACGACAGACCTTCTGACCCATTGGCTGGGATAACACAGCAACGGGAAGGCACGCTCAATCATTTCAAGCAGTATACGCTTCCGCAAGAAACCGCGTTTACACAGAATAGTTAAGCAATCTAATGCATTCACAATGACAGCCTCCGTTTGATCTGTTAAAGCTTGCTCAATGTAAGGTAAGAGATATTCTTCCACACTTCTTTGACCTACAAAGAAGCAAACATATACAATCTTGCCATAGAATAGTGCCCTTAGTTGCTCATCCCGATCATTGAGAAAGGCAGGAAGGATTGGCAACAGAAAGTCATTACTCTGTCTTTGGCCAAAAAAGCTACATAAGTAGCCAATGTCCTGAAGTAGTGCTCTCCTGATATTAGGAGTTTGCTTTGGGCCCATTACAAGTTCTTGAACAACTTCAGCTATGGATCTACGCAGTTGGAGAAGCTGTGCATCATTATTTGCAGTCTGAAGCCTCCCAGCAGCCTCACTATTTGATGTCGAGGATTTCTGGGGCAGGCTCATCTTATCGAGAACACCAGCTTCGCTCAAGCTTATTGAATGAATAAGGAACCCATAAGCAGTGAGTGCAAGCTTTGCTATATTGCTAGCATAACATATTCTAACACTTTCTTCAGGATCGTCAGGAAGCATGGAAAGCATTGGAAGAATATATTCAGGAAAAATCTTGGCATCACTAGGAGGAAATTCTCGAACTAAAGGTAGGATGTCGCACAAAGTCTCTAAAGCAGCACAACGGACAATTGCTGCTGGATCTGAAAGCATAGCAATTACATATGGTAGAACACGCTGCAATCGATCTTCATCATCAATATACAATGACGATGACTTCAGTAGAAGTATGGCCCCCCTCCTCAAATGGGGTAGCTTGACATTACGTATGCAGGAACAAAGAAGGGAAGCTATCAGAACCATGCCTTCACATTTCATACTCGATTCAGGTAGAGGTAAAAAGGGCATCCCAAAGGTATCTGATTGACTGTCATACTCCGACATCAACGAACTCATATCATCAACCGTGATTTTCTTAAGAAAAGGGTGGTCATTCTTCCTAAATGCATTGGATATAGCCTGTAGAAGCTCACCAGGGGATTGTAGACCACATTCCTTAACACCCTGGGAGAAAGCAGAGTTTGTTTCACCAGTAGCATTCACCTTTACGCTACAATCACTATTTTGGTCTACATCCCCGAGCAGGTTACTGATATCGCCAAGAAGTTTGTAGTTGTCCTGAATTGAACCCTTATCTGCCTTTTCCCCATCACTTGGCGACCTTGGGAATCCCGCATTTTGTTTCTCTATCATCTCTTCTGTAGATTTAGAACTCATGCCATTTGCAGGCATGCTTAGCCCACTTTGCATCACCTCACTTATCCTGGGGCCTATCATTTGCTTAAGTATCTCATTGAAGACACTCTGGCACATTGCAACCTGAGGTAACAATGTGAGCACAAATACACACATGAGCGATATGCACAAATTTCAGTGAGGAGATTGACACCATGGATTGTATCCTGTGAATACAAATTTCTTACTCTCATATCAGAATGAAGCGGATTCCAGCAGCAGTATAAATTATGCAAAAATGGAGAGAAGTAGCTTGGAAATACAACAGCTGCATAATTTTGCAAGTAGCTTTCAGCAGACAGGCGGGCCTCAGGTTCCAATTGAATCATATGAAGTATCATCTTGCGGATTCCAGCATCCGGGATCTGAAATCAAAGGACAATTATCCTTAAAACAGGCTTCCAAGCATGAATACAAACATATATCCCACCATCTAAAAAAAATTATAAGCGTTTTCTCGAAAAGCAGTTCAGGGATTCAAATTTTACATCCATTTAGGCTTCCACGTCATCACATTATCTTTCCTCCCTGTCCCGATCAAAATTCCTTCTCTTCTATACGAGGCTTTTATTGGGCTCAAAATTATAAGAAAATGTTAAAAGGCTTTCTCATCCATACTACGGGCCAACTCATATTAGAGCCCATCCACTTCTATTACAATCAGAACAAATCAAACAGAAAAGAGAAAACCCTACCAATCGACACTGTCTTTCAGACTTTCACCACCAAAAGACAAACCTTATCTCAAGAACATCTGCATCTCCATTCAAATAAATCAAATGCAAACCACCACTTCTTTTCGGCAATTTCAAACTTCAAATAACTGCAAATAACCCCTACTCTCCTAACAATGGTGCAATTTTTAAAAACCTTTGTTTCTCCCCAGACACCGCTTTGTGTGCAGCGTGCAAAACTTAATCCGATCACGGCTACCATCTACCATAGGTCCATAATGCAAAATTCGCTGGCATTTTGCAGCAGAATCACGAAACAACACCCACACGGCCACACCAATCGACTACCCATGAAAGAGTTTATGCAAAACCCCTTCTCCACGTCAACTTTTCTAGCCTCTCAATGATTTTCGGTAGTGCTTCTTTTTTTAATATTTTTTCCCTCGCCCAAATCTCCACTTGCGGTACAATTTTTCTCGGTTTTTTTTTCCTTCTACACAAGTTTTATCTGTTTCCTGACTTTTCTGATTCTTCACATTATATGGTGCTTTGTTCAGAAAAATATGGGTCATTTTAAGAATGGATTTTAAGTATTTTTGTCAATGTTATGTGGTTGGTATTCTGCCATGAGTTTAAAATTATACTTTAGTGATGTCGACAAGACTAACTTTTAATTAGTGATAAAAAGGAATATATGTAGTCTACAATACATCCCAAGTTTCATAACCATGTAAAATTTTGCAATGTTATAAGAGTTTGTAAATTTTATTCAGGAAAATAAATTGGCAAAGACTTACAATTGCGATGTTGTAGGAATTTGTAAATTTTAGTCATGAAAATAAACTCTCCTAGAATTATAAAGACATCAAGCTACACGGCATGAGTTAAGATTTTATAATTGAATCATTAAAATTTCAATATTTACTATATTGACTTATGAATTGAGAATTGAACCAAGAGTTTTAATAATGATTAAAAGTTTGAATGTTTTATTTTAAAAACCTGTTTTGGTTAGATAAAGATTTAAAATTATTGATTGACCAATGAGAACTTGATTGAGAAATTAGTTTATACTAGCTCAGTTAGGTCCTGTTGTAGATTTTGCAGAATCAGTTTATCGCTTGAGCTTTTAGAGAATTACTTAAAAAAACAGTTGAGTGTTTGGTTGAAAATTTATTAAAAGTGCTTTTTAATACGAGAGATTGTGTGAAATGACTATAAATGACTTATAATATAAACTATGAATAATAATTCTAAACAATAAAATGTAGTAAAAATGGATCTTATTAGACTTCTTTTATATTAAATAATATGATTTTATACTTTATTTTATTTTTCAAATTATATAAATGAAGGAAAATCATATTTTCTGATATAAAATTAAAATATGGTAAGGATAATCTTATATTTTCAAAATAGCTTTTCGCAGAAGATCCAAATCGGAGCTTCTGCTTTTATGTTATACAAAAACGCTTTTTGGTTTTTCAAAAGCCGAACTATTATATATGTTTGGCCCTGCTTCAACTTTTGCAGACGAAAAGCACTTCTAAAAGTCAGGTTAAACATAGGCACTGAGTCAATGTATACATTGGAGTCACAACGACAACTTTTCTCTAGAAAAATCAATTATAACAACGTAAGTTTTTTTAATAAAATTGAAATAAATTAAAAAAATATATTAAAAGATCCCGGCCAATAGGCCGGGGACAAAGCTAGTTTGTTCATGTGCTGGAAAATTGAGGAATTTCGGAGTGGATATCATGCAAAGCTTCAATCAGGACCATTAGAACAGGATGTAATCAAGGAAGCCAAACACTGAAGTTCTGAAGGAAAACAAAGAAGTAATGAATATGGACCTCAATGGGATGAAATGAAGAGCAGAGAAAGATCCACACACACACAACAGGAAAGACATTTAAGAGAGAGAGAACCTTTTCAAGATGTTGGCTAGGATCATATTGTCCTCTCCGGTAAGCCAGAAGCTGAGAGAGTTCAAATAATTGCTGGCCTTCGAGGAAAAGCTCTGCAATTACACACCTAATAGTAACATAAAAGTTAAAACAGTCCAGATAATTATTACTTCAACAATCAGATGCATGATACAGCAGATGGAACAAATTTCACTAATGATGTTGAGAGATTCGACAGTAGAACAGAAGACACGAGACACTATGGCAGGACAACATCAATTTCTATAGCTCCTAAAAGGAACAATGAGAAATTTGACAACACATAGAGCTAAGCTTTCTCTACCAACAGTTTACTTTGTTTCGGTTCTCTTTTCTTCACAACAAAGGCTACACTATCATACACTTGCAATTTTGCATCTCACTACTACACACTAACCAACCTATCATAAATCGGAGGATCTATTCCGGTTAATAACATTTTCAATTGAATCATACTAACTCTTGCGAATAAACTAGTAACATAAAATAAAATAAGACAATCCATCATATGCAAGTTGTTTGCTCTAGTTGCAAATGGTAACTAGAAAAATCCTCTCACATAACTGCCCCCGCAATAGTGTTTATAGCTTAGATTGCTCACCCTACTGCAAATATGTCCATGGAAGGCCTTAATTGTGCATCTTGAGCAACTTGCATCTCACCTCCATGCTCATAGAACCTCTGAAATTTCCAAAATGAGCACTCACTTAAAATGAAACGCATGCAAAGGAGGGACAACGGGAGATTCAGAGGCTGGCATGAATTTAAAATGAAAGCAGCCCTGCATCTTCAGCGAAAAAATACATAAATACTTTGTGATTTTAAAAGTGTGATATCTGCTATCCATGACAGGCACAATTTTGAAAATGACGCTCGATGACACTAATTAAAATAAAAAGATAATTGAAAGGAAAGACTTGAAACGGTGATAACATTTCTGGCAATAAAGCAAGGGTAGGGTACTAGTAAGACCATTCTATTCATAAGAAAAACTAGTTCGGGCTACTCTTATTCCAACAAAAAGCCACGGGTGTATGAAGTGGAGGTAACTGAAATCAACATAAAGGACAAAGAGAAGGGAAAAGGTATAAATAAAAATTCACCTCAGGTGCAAGATAGCAGAGCCTGCGTCCACCCGTGTCAAAGAAGAATGAGAAATCAGAGGGGTCATCATACGGAATGTAAGTTGGTTTGAAAGACGCAAAATCGGCAAGGTACAACCAATTCCATGAAGTCACCAACACATTCTCACACTTGATATCACCTATGCACGTACAGATTGGAATACATTAAAAACACAGCCACTCCTCAGCAATCTGATTCAATAATCACATTCGACACTCACCATGACATATACCCTTTTCATGGCACTGTTTTACAGCCAGAAGTAACTGCACAACCACAGAAGCACCAATTCATTACATCAGCAACATTACTCATTGGACATATATTCTCCAATTCCCCAAAGAGAGACATGTACAACACCTGAAATGCCAACCACTTTTTCTCCACAAGACTGAGGAATGGCCGGGTACTCAGTCGATCATGCAGGTTGTTGAAGAAGCATTGTCTTAGAAGATAAGCTGCCTTATCAGTTTCTTGCCAAAACTGTTAAAAAGGCAACCCATTAAGAGGAATTCCAGAAAACAAAAGTCTACGAAGTTTTCACATTCGATATCACGAGATGCTTGATGAGTTGAACTCGAATAGAGCTCGTGAGCTCATTAATGAATCAAGTTCGAGACGAGCTTGAATCAAACATGAGGTGATGTTTCAGTAAATGAGCCTAGCTCGAGCTAGATTCGTTTATTAACAAGTTGAGCTCAAGCTAGGTCAAAACTCGGCTCATTACAAGCTTTAACTCAATCAGAACCCTACTCCAATTCTACAAGAACCACATATTGAAATTGGACAACTGACTATGAACTCCGAAATGCTAAGTAATTAAGCGTTTGCCAAATGAACCAAATCAAGGAGGTAGTAGGGGGAGAGCAGCGTGAGAAACAAGCAAGGAACCTGGAAAGGCCAGACGTGAGGATGATCGAGGGAGCGGAAGGTTTCCTTGATGAAGGCGAGGCGGCGCTCGTACTCCCTCAGATCGATAGAGTCGCCGCGTTTGAAATAGACCTTGACGAGGACCAAGCCTTCGTCGTGCTTGCAGAGCACGGTTTTGAAGAACCGGCCTCGGCCAAGGACTTCCTTGAGAACCAAATTATAGGAAGAAGGCAAATCGTGGAGATAGTACTCTGAAGCAGAGACCTGCGTCGTGCGCGCGATCTTATTTCCCATTCCGAAAAATTTCGCGTTCGTTCTCTTCCCGGTGGGCTCACTTCTCGGCGGCGTTCACTCCACCGGCCGGAATTCGCATGGGGCGGGCTCGTCCCGAGACCCGATTACCCGCTTCCGAAGTTTGAGCTGGTAAAGAAGTAGCGCCTCTCTGGCAGGCGAGTAGAGAAGAAGAAGAAGATTGTTCCCCGGAGCCGTGAGAGAGAGGAGAAGAGAGCGGAGCGAATGGTTGCGTATAATTTTGTGGATTTTGCTTCGGTTTTCCCACAGGCAACGGCGTTTCGAAACTCTAGCCGTTTCGGGGAATCATAGCGCAGGGGGGATTGGGGATTCCTGATGATTAGGGTCCGGTATGATTTATGTGGATGAAAATAATTAAAAAGGTTAACACTATGAAATAATTTGGGGTGGCTTGGACGTCATGGACTCATAATACAAGTTTCAACTTTCAATTAGACACCTTTTGTTTTGATGATTTTTTATTTCTAAGAGGTAGGCCATAATTGATGTTATTTTATCGGTTTTAAAAATTACAAGGGTACATGCATGTATCGCTGCTAATTTGTTTTGCTTCCTGCCCTCACCATCAAGTAACATAAAGTCGACCAAAAAACTTATAACACAAATCAAAACACCATCATCAACAAAATTCATAAAGTATACAAGAAAACTCAAAGTTGACCACAAATTTCTTAAAGCATACCAGAAATCTCATAAAAGAGTATCACCGGTTTCTAAAACATATCAAAAAGTTTCTTAAAGCATACAAAACGTTGGAGTTTGAAAACCGAGTGGCCTGTGATTTGTTGTTAAAAAACAAGCTAAGTTTAAATAATTTTGTCACCCCGAATTATAGGTTTTTCCATTGGAATTCCCCACTATAGCATCGGCAACATAACATGCTCTTGATGAGTGGTGGCCTACATGTTGCATGACACTACTCCATAAATGGTGAGGTGAAAAATGAAAATTATTTGTTTTTACTATTTTTAATCGACACATCAGCTAATTAACCGTAAAATTTTGTGATTGACTGTCACCTAAAGGCTAAAACCCTTGTTATGATAAACCGGACCGGACCGGCCGATCATATCGGTAATAACCGGACCCGGACATGAATCCGGCCCCGGAAGAAAGAAAACGGGCAGGCTACGTAATTAATAATTATAAAAAAAGGAAACTTTGGTAATACTGTAATCAACACATACTATAATACGCTGAAGCAAAAAACAGAACCCCCATTTCAAAATCGCAGCCTCCAGAGTGTTTGTCGGAGGGGTAATTTCGGAACGACAGTTTTGAAGGTTGTAAATCCGAGCCTCCTCCTCTCTCCTTTGAAGGTTGTCAATCAGGAGCCCCATTGCTGATTTTTTTCTCCCCAATCTGAGCCTGCCTCTCTCCTTCCTCCGCCATTGTCAATCCGAGCCTCCTCCTCTCTCCTTCCTCCGTCTTCACCGGCAACGGGCCTGCTGAATTTTCTCCCAGTCTATCTCAGCCTCCCTCTCTCCGTCCTCCGCCGGTGTCTATCCGAGCCTCCTCCTCTCTCCGTCCTCCGTCTTCACCACCATCGGCCCTCTGAATTTTCCTCCCAGTCAATCCGAGCGTCCCTCTCTCCGTCCTCCGCCGTTGACAATCCGAGTCTCCACCTCTCTCCAGCCCTCCGTCTTGACCGCCGAAATCGTTCAGTATCCCGGCAGCCCTCTCGCGCTCTTGAGGTGATCTTTCCTTCTTTTGTGTTGTTTATATTTTTAATTCATTCATCTCAATCGATCCCAACGTCTTTGGTTTTCTAGCTTCTGTTTTGATTAGGTTCAAATTGTATTGAAAGGGTTTGTGTTTTTATACATAATTGCTAGGTGATTACAGTTCAAGGAACGTTTGTGGAGGCTTGAGGTTTAATAAGAGAGGACAGTAAAAGGGTTTTGAGCTTGCGGCCAGTTTGGTTCATAAGGATATTGGTATTACATTATACATAATTGCTAGGTAACATTACGTTTGTGGTGGATTTGGTTCATAAGGATATTGTTACCAGAACTTTTTTTAACACTTAAGTATGGAGAATTCGGTGTGTGTAAAAGGGGTTTGAGCTTGCGGATCACCTCATTAACATCTCTTGGGAAGGCAGTAATCAAACTTCAGCTGTACTGGTTTCAGGCCGTCCGTGCACGCAGGGCGTTCGAGGATTGTTCTGCAGGGGGCAGAATTCATCCATTTTCCAGCCATTCGTCAATCCTTTCGGTGTCTGCGGCTGTACGATTGGGTTTCGGTGCCTCTCCCTTCAATCGCGGTTCCAACTACGTACTTGCATTTTCAAGAGGGTTTCGTCAAGTCGAGGGGTCAGGGAACTGACATATGTGGCCTGATCAGAATTGGATTCGTTCATCAGCCTCAAATAGTGAATTCTGAGGTCCCTTTCAAAGCTGAGATTCCAAGTAAGTTATCTTTCCCTAGCTTTTTCAACTTTGGTTTAGCATTCAGGGGTGCTCATTCAGGGGTGCCCATGATTTAGTTGTTGTGTTTATTAAGCTTTCTCTGGAGGCATTTTGGTCTGCTTCCATGTCGACGGCCATGAGAGTTTATAGTGAAGCTTCATTACTTCTAAATTCCCTTGCATGACTGTCTGATTTATCTTTCAGTTTTGCCTCAATCTCATCTTTCGGTTTTGCTTACATAAGTGTGCTTTATGAATTTATTTGCCTGTTTTCGCTCTATGTAATCTGCATATGATTTCAAGTGTCCTGTCTTATTTTCAACAGCTTAGTTATGTTTGTTAGCAGAGCCTTTCATAATTATATGAATATTTGCAAGAGTTGCAAAAGAATGAGATCTATATAGTTTTGGATAGTATCTTAATTTCAACTTTCAAGATATATGAATGCTCTTTCATTCCATATCAGTTACCTTCAACCCTAATCTTTTCATCATCACATGTTTAACGATACACTTAGAAAACATTTTTTTAGGTGTCGTAGGCCTCATTGTAGTTTTGTCTTCTGTTTCTTGGTGGTTCACTAGGTAAGGCAAGTTCCTCAGGGTTGATTTGGCAATCCGTGGCTAAAATGTCGACGTTGACTGATCTGTGCCTTTTCGTCGAGCAACTTGCTTTGGCAGAACTATACAAAAATTATACGATTACCTTAAATATGTCAACTTAATTAGTTGCTTTCTTTGAAAAATGCTTATATCATTTGTGTTAATTGCTGCTTTACAAGGACGGGAAAGTCTATGTAGTATGCTTTAAAGTAACTTAAAATTTGTTCCCTTCGACAGAGCACAAGTATGAGATTGTGAAGAGGCTACAAGAGAAGAAACACATTTGTGGAATGACGGGAGATGGTGTGAACGATGCTCCTGCACTGAAGAAGGCTGATATTGGGATTGCAGTTGCTGACGCAACTGATGCAGCTAGAGGTGCTTCTGACATCGTCCTCACTGAGCCGGGGCTCAGTGTGATCATAAGTGTTGTGCACACCAGCAGGGCTATATTCCAGAGAATGAAAAATTTCACGGTTTTTTTTCTTCTTCCACCATTTTTCCTTCTGTTAATAGTTGTTAGATGCTCATATATAAGTGCCCCTTACTAAGACTCTCTGATTCTGTCCTTCTTATCTTCTTTGCAGATATATGCCGTCTCCATCACCATCCGTATTGTTGTAAGTTCTCTGTATATCTGTCGCAACCGTCCCGTCCGGGGGGTCCGAAGGTCGTCGCGTCGGCATTTTTGGGAGTCGCCATCGATCTTACTTGGAGTGGATCGAACACTTTTAGGATCAGCTCTAACCCTAGGGTCAGAACCGAGATATGGTCTGCGAAAATGAAGTTCTGGGTTCGGGAGTACGGTTACGTGTGGGGAAGTGAAATCACACCCCACAACGCCCTAAATCGGTACTACTTAAGTCGATAAGTTTCATATTAGTTGGGTGTATATTTAGTAATAATTTAGTAATTTTAGGGTCCCACTGGACCATTAAAGAAACTAAATCGTGTTAGTTGTAATTAAATTATACATCCACTGACTTAAAAGATATAATTAATTGGTTAGTTGGACTCGAACCTTACCGGTTGCCTACGTACCCGTTAGACGGGATCAAAGTCCACGTAGTTCGTTAGGACTTTGAAAATTTTATATAAAATTATTACCACATTCCATTGATCGTGGTTCTTGTATCAAAATTTATTGTTAGTAAAATTTAAGTTGGTATTATGAAATTACAAAAAGATAATATAATAATTGCAATTATTAAGAGGAGTTTTGATATATTAGAAAAGAAACGAGATAAACTTAATCCGCAATTCTACATTTCATATTAAGGATTTTAAATAAATAAAACTATACGGGATGATAATATTAATGCATGAGGGCCAGCAGCCCAACTGGCTAAAACGCCAGACCACTCTCGCGTTTGACCCAGAGGACGATGGTTCGAAACTCGCGGGGGGGATAATGTTTATTATTTCTCGTTTTGGTGCAGCAAAAGGGGGAAGGGTATTTTTGTAATTGCTCAAAAACGCGGTGGCATGGCTGCGAAATAAGCTGAAACCCTAGGGGGCATTTTAGTCTTTTGGAAACATATATAAACATCTTAAACTGAATAAAATTAAAACCCTAGCCCTAATATCCCAAATAGGCCGCCGCTTACCTCTCTCTCTTTCTCTCGCGGCTCTCTCTTCTCCAGAGAACCAAAAACGCTGACCTCTCCTCTCTCTCGTTTTTCCCTTCTCGATTCTTCTCTTCTCCCTACCAGGCAAACTAAATCGAACCCTTCGCCCAACAAACGCCGCCATCTCCTCGTTATTTCCTCATCGTCGTCTCCACGACAAACAAAACGAAATGCAAATCCCCTAACCCGATTCTCTTCTTCTTATTTCTGGAAATGTCGAAGATGAGAGGAAGGGCGTCGTCGGCGGCTAAGTTTAAGGTTCGTTTTTGTTTTTGCATGTGCGATTTGGGGGTTATTTGCCGGTTTCATTTTCGTTTTATGATTCTGATCTTGGATTGCATGTGTGTTTTTTTATTTTCTAGTTAACTAAAACGGGATTCTGATATTTCTGTGTTTGGATCTTGCGCGAGGGAACGAGGAAAAGGGGAGTAGATGGTCGCCGGCGGTGGTGTGACGACGTCGACAGGTGAGGTTTTGGTTTTTTTTATTTTACTTTTGATTTATTACTCCTTTGATCGAATCTGACCTCTACTCTTGTTTTGTCACAGGTTTTTAATTCGAAATTAATGTAGGTGAGCCCTTTTTTTAACTTAGATTATTTGGCTAAGATAAATTAAACGAAAAGATGAAGGCATTGCTTGGTTTATTACTTTGGATTTGACGGATCTTAGACAGATTCGAGTTCTGGACTCCTAAAATTTCTATATGCATTTGGGTTGCAATTTTAGGTAGATCTGGGTTTTGCATGAGCATAGATTTGCTAGAGGATAGCAATTAACTAGAACTAATTAATCTATATTTTGCCTAATTTGTGAGATCTGGTTTATTAGCAAGAATGTTGATTTTTAGTGAACTAGGAAATGATTTACAGATCTGACTTTTGGTAAAATCGGTTGTTTTATATGCTTTGGACTCAT
This sequence comes from Linum trigynum, assembly GCA_964030455.1. Taxonomy (NCBI): domain Eukaryota; kingdom Viridiplantae; phylum Streptophyta; class Magnoliopsida; order Malpighiales; family Linaceae; genus Linum; species Linum trigynum. Next base: position 41,699,761 of record OZ034822.1, on the reverse strand, counting down.
AATACGCAAATCAGGTTCATAAAAGAAAACACAATTAGTTTTACTTATAATAGGCTAGATCATTAATTATCACAGCCACTGCTTGTGATTTGGTAGACTATTACATGTAAATAACTGCTACTGCTTGTGATTTTGGGTAGGTTATGGATAATGACACTGCTACTGCACAGTAATTTAATTAGAAAAAGGATTTTTTATTAATTTGGAAACTGATAATAGTTGCCATAGATCTGGATTTGATTTTGTTTGTTGTGTATGATGATCTAGTGTTTATCAACTAATAACCTAAAAGTAAATATGATGACATAGTATAAGATTATAAGAGACTATCAATTGATGAGAAAAGTAAACAAGTGCTAAATTGAGAGAAGCTTAATGACATCACTGCAAGCATATCTTAACAGTGCTTGGATATAAAGTGGATTGTAAAGTAAATTGCTTGAATATAAATAGGCAAGCTGATGGATGATTATAACATTATAATGACTGCAATGACTTGATTAAAAATGAAAGATGGAAGTTGATACTAGTACTAACCTGAATTTCTTGGCCTAAGAATGGCCTTTTCCTGAATCAATCTTCAAATTCGCTCCTTCAATCTCCAATGAACAACTTCGGCTTAGAGCCAGAACCAAAAAACTGTTTGGGATGTTAATATTTCTATTTTTTGTAGCGTTTTTTCTTCTTCCCCTCGTTCCCCCTTCTCCCCTTGTTTGGGGGGTAAAACAGCTCCTTATATATGGCTGCCTTTTACTGTTCATACATGTGTGTTGGCTGCTCCTCCTTTGCTCTTGAAGTGGTAGCCTTAGCCACTTATGTTGTTGGCAATTTGGGATTGGTTCTTGGAGGAGGTGGCCGAAATCTTCTTTTTTAGATTTGGCAGAGACTCTGCTGCTCTGCTACTCTGCTGCTCCTTTAGATAAGAATGATGGGTTTGGTTGACGGGGTTGACCATAGTTGGCCCGGGCTGACCATACTTGATTGGGTTGACCCGGGTCGACCAAGTTGACCAGAGTTGACCAGAGTCAATTGGGCCTGAATATGGGCCTGGGTTGTGGTTTTTTTATTTTAGGTTGTTCTTCTAACATTTTCTTTTTTGTTTGCAGGTCTCTAGTCCGTTTCCGGCCCAAAATGATGATCAATGGGGGCCCAAACAGTCTTAATTGGCTAAGCCCCCAATTCTGATTGGTGCCCAAAAGAAAAAGAAGTCCTATTTTATTCATCCTCAATTCCTTATCAAATGTAATAATTATTAGTTGTACATTTGTACTTTGTAATTATGCATGTAATTATTTTTGCGACTTATAATTAGAATGATCGTGTAATTATTGTATGGCCAACTATTCAATTGATTTGCTTCCACCTAGCTTGTTTATTCTTTTTCCTGATCGTGACCCACATCCCAACTTCTTAAATAAGTAGTTCTTGATTATGAATTTCGACCAATATTGACCAATATCAGTAAGTTTAATATGGTCTTCCTATCTCATTTGACCAATTTCAAACCTATGTAACTAATCATTAACCGTAATACTAGTGTAGTCGTGACGGCGTACTATTGTTATTCTAAATAAAGCGAATTTGGTAGTCATTAGCTACTGCTAATCCTACCTAGTACAGATATTCGAACTAAACAGAAAGAGGACTTCGAAATTATTGGTACTTGTTGATTTGCCACTGCTAATCTCAACCAACCTCGTCCAAACTTTCACTTGGGTTTTCTTTTTAATTTTTAAATGGAATATTCTTCCGAATTTTGAGTAGGATGGTTGCTCCGGACAAAATGTGGTGTCTACAATATCTAAACATCAATTTTGTCTTGTGGCATTTATAGCAACTTAGTTTTTGAGTCATGTTGGATTGCCTGTGGTATTTGGCAGCTTGGGTTCATGTTGATTGCGTTGATATGGAAGTTTGATTTCTCCCCATTCATGGTTTTGATCATCGCCGTACTCAATGACGGTGAGCCTAATTAATCAAAGTTTCTTCTGTTTTTCCTGTTAGCAAGAGAGGAGGAAGCTAAATTCGGCTAATTCGTGATACATGAACGATCATGACGATATCAAAGGATCGAGTGAAGCCATCTCCGCAGTCGGACAGTTGGAAGGACAAAACAGCTTCCCCATTTCAAATTTGCTGCCTCAGGAGCGTTTCTCGGAGGGACAATCTTGGAAATCAACAATATTTTCGGATGCTGACGGCGGCCAAATTAGTCGGGCTTTTTTTCCCTCTTTCGCCGACCTGGCAGACCATTTTCGGAGATTTGTATTCTTCTTTCTCTTTCTTTCCTCTGCACGACCAACAACCCTCGGCGAAATCCTTTAAAGCAGTTCACCACTCCAGAGTAGGATGAACTCCCGGCGAATGGTTCAACAGCGAATGGTTCAACAGAAGCCTCTCAGGTGTTTAGCCTTCGATTTCCATTTCTCTTCTCCCACCTCTTAGTCGGAAGAAAATTCTGCGTGTGAGGTAAGATACAGGTGTAATCAAAGGTTGTGTTTTTATCCCTCTCCCTCTTTAGTTTTTAACCCATATCATTATTATAGTGGCACTGGGTTGTTCCAGCGGAGGTCACCAGCGTAGCTGCTTCCCTGCTTCTCGGATCGCCGCCAACTGTTGGGGTCCCTGAATTTGTGTCGGCGATTGTATTATTCACAGGTTTGTTTTATCTTTGAATAAACCAAGAAAGGTAATCTCGATAGGGTTACCTTTGAGGGTAAGCTTTATTACCGGTTGCCTCTACGTAGAATCTTTGGATATGGTTTTCTTCTTCACAATCAATAGATGAATGCAAATGGAAGTACACTCTAGCTTAGGATGGTGTGTGGGTGCTGAATCAGACACTGTGAAGTCTGCGTCTTAATCTCAACTTCATTCAACTTATATCCCGTGTGGGTTCCTTCATTACAATTCTATAGTATCCCGCCATTAGCTCCTTGATGCAGGTGGTTGTCCTGTCATTGACCCAAAATTTGTCCTGCCAGTAGCTCTTATTCTATCATTATCTGTGACCTCTTGCTGAAATATGAAACCACATCCTGCTGTAGATTACGTCATTTGTTCGGTTAGTCTTCTTAGCATCAATATGATGTATGTTTAGCCAACTATTTTCGTTTACCAAATTCAATAGAATCCAATCCCTTTTTAGTTACCTGTACTGATAACAAGGCTGCATTATAGATTATTAAAATAATCATAACATTTGTGACTTCCAAACATAAAACAATAATCTCTAAACCTGTATATACTAGACTTCATATGATGCTTCTTTTCGCTCATAGAACTGACGAACATTATCAATCTTTATCACTCTGCTAAAGGAGCAGATTATCTATTCTTACCTGAAATTTTATCATACTGGAAACCTTTTCATTGAGTTGTCATGTTCATGCATCTGCAACATAGTAGTAGGAAGCTATTTCTTTACTCTTACATGGTCATAATGGCAAGACATTATTGAGTGGCTGGTACAGACCTAGGAATCTAGAATACTAAACTCATTCAACTGCATTCTGATACCTGCAATCTTATAAACTGTTTCGTTCACACAAATACTTACATATCACCGGCCAATTGGTATGATGTTCGATGCAGATATACTCTTGGCACAAGCATTTGGTTCCAAAGCAACTCTCAGGTTTGACACTAGCTTCAGAGAATTTACGATGCACGCTTGGTGTTTCTTATCCATTATTGTTGTGTGAATGGTTATATCTTGGTGGGAATCATCCAGTTTTAGCAGCATAAGTTTGATCTAGCAGTCTCATGACAATGTTGTGTGCACAGATCAGTTATGATTAATGCATGTAATGAAGCAGTTAGAAGAAGCATTGATAACTATGACCAAAATAAAATGTTAAAGTTTCCGAGAATTCAGAGACTGTCATACTCTAATTAGTGCTTACCCCTTCTTTTGATTTTGATTGCTCTTCAAAAAAATAAGTGATAAAAAAATTTGGTTTCTACAAAGAAGGAAACCTTAGCAGAGAAATCCTGTGATTAGGATTGCAGTGTGAAACTCGCAACTGGTGTTTTTTTTAACTTTCTACGACACATTTAAAACAGTTTTAATGGTTTTAGTCTTGCGTGCAGAAGACTTGCAGCTGGCAAACCCAGCTTTAGGTACCAAAGTTTATCCTTTTACTTCGTTCTTCCATTCCCATTTTGGTTTTAAGCTTTACGAAATAATTGGAGCTTTGTTGGGGTTTTTCGAACCTATTACAGAAACCAAAGATAACTCATGTATGCTACATTGTTGGTTATCTTGACCGATGCTCTTTACTGGTGAATGAGTCTTCTTTCTTTGTCAGTGCATCATACTTTAATATTTTATAACTGTTTTGTGAAGTAGAAATTGTAGTGGTACAACTACGACAAGATGGTAAGTGGTAACTGAGAAAAAAATACCAGCTGTGATTTGATCGGGCCGTGGAACGATGTGGAAGATTAATGTGATTTGGTTGTTTTCAAGTTATTCTTGCCAATGGGTTACTGAAAGTAGTTGGTCAAAGGTCGTGACTTTATTTATTTATGGAGTTTCTGAAGGTTTTGTGAGACAAATATACCTTCCTTTCTTAATGTAGATATATAGTAGGCAATTATGCGTTGCTTTCTTAATTAATGTACATATATAGTAGGCAATTATACATAGTTGTTGGATGACCCATATATTGCTAGAACTTTCGGATGGTTGAGTTGCAAACTCTTTTGGGCCATCCGGACGAGGGATTATGATAATTAGGATTATGATAATTAGGAACTTATATGTAGGATGTGTGGCAAATAGTTTGAGCCCGCTCCAATTTACTAATGACTGTTCCAAACCCAAAATTGCACAATAGCTCAATTGTTGGGCGTGAATTTAACAATTTTGTATCAGGATTACAGCTTTGGAAATGTTAATATAGTTAACTGATTCTCCTGAGTTTTGTGTTAGAGCTTATGAACTTACAGGTGATGCGGATTCAATGGTCTTCCGCAGTATGTTGGTAGGATATATGCAGTATGTTGCAGTGTGGAAGTGCTTTTGTTTTATATATGTTGGTAGGATATATTATGCTTCCTTTGTTTTAAAAATTGATGTGCTCTTTTCTGTATACACCAGCAGACTTGCCATATTCCCAACCCATATGTTCATGCCCGAATTATCTATTTGCTACACTGTAGGCTGTAAAGCTAGAACCGGGAAGTGTCGACAACTAAGTTTCAGATGCATTATTTGTTTTATAAAGGGTCAAACTGCAGCTTCGGAAATGTTAATATAGGTTAACTGATTCTCCTGGGTTTTGTGTTAGAGCATATGAACTTACAGTTGCGGTGCAGATTCAATGGTCTTCTGGATCTCGATTTAAGATGCCCTTCCAGAAAAAGGATTCGTCTAGCATTTGTCAGTTGTCATCCTATTAAATATTAATATTTGTTTTATTTTAATCTTGGGAAGCACATAGTATCAGGATTGTAGTTGATGTCGGGCAAGTAAATTCATGAAGAAATATGAATTGATGGACGGGGTTGTGTAAAGTGTCAATATTATTTGCCAAAAAAATATGGTACTTCCTTACTTCATATAATTTATATGTATTTTCATCAACACTATAGTGCTTTTAAATGTATGAAATACTTCTAAATCTTTCGTGATGTAACTGTGGGTATCAATACTAATATTTTTTAAATGCAAAATGACTGACCATTACTTAATTATTACCAAAATCTATTCATAGTGATTACTTCACAATAGACCAACGGGCCGAGCAAAGACGCATTCAAGACGCAAGCTGATGTGTAGATATTCGCAACAGTTCTGCTACCAATTCTTTTGGGGCTATCTCCGGCCAAGGGGCCGGGTAATAGGCTAGTAGAAAGTTAGAAACACTAAAAGTGGCTACAGCCACGTACTTTTTGGGGTTTTGACTTTTTCCCATTTTTTTTCCTGTACTTCTTTCTTCTTGTTTGTACTCAAATATCGGTTTATATCGGTTTTTAATTTTGGCTAATCAACGATTATCCAATAAAGCATGAACCTCTTATTCATCCGGGTCAATGCCTAATTCGATTTTAACAACACTGCCTAAAACGGATTTAAGAGAGTTGAATTGATAGTGACCAGCGACAAAAATAAAAATTCAAACTAAATAAGCAATGAAATTTTTTTATTGACACAGTCTTCTTTAATGCAACTCTTCTTCTCCTTCTTCTCCGTTCTTTCTCCCCCACTTTCTCACATTCGATTGTGATGCTCACATTCTGATTTGACTGTGCGCACTTGGTAATAGAAATTAGACATTTTTGGATCCATCCAACAACCATGATGTGCTCGAAGCGAGCACAATAGCGTGACTGCCTTTCATCACTCTCGTATTCCGTCAAGCCAACTGAGGGCCGAGGCTCCCTGAACAACAATGTCGATTTCTATTTGGCTAACTCAAAATCAAAGTGATCTTCCATTAGTCCCGGCGACCAAACGGAAACCAATTTACAGTCAAAACGGAAATCAGAGCTTTGGTTCATCAAATTTCACCGAACGCCAGTACAGCCACCACCACCACGTCTCTACAGATCTCCCCTTTTATTACTACTACAACTACAATTAAACCAAGTAAAAAGACGAGACTAAATCTACTCCATAACAGCACGATTCAGTAAATTAATATTTACAGCTCGCTAACGGTCCAGTCTCCAGCCGATGGTTGCGGCGGTCGCGATCTCTCTCCTTCAGGCGGCCGCCTGGATCCCTCCCTCTTCCTTCTCCTCCTCCGCAACCATCTCCGGCTCCTCGAAGTTCGGATCCTTCAGATCGACCGCTTCCCCGCCGCGGGGAAACATCTCCTCGCGCGAGTAGAAGCCGTCGCCGCCGATCCAGGTGAACTTCCCTCCGTGGCCTCCTTTCTTCGGCGATCCGTTCATACCGGTGGCCGATTTCCTGTCCTTCCGAGCATCGGCCATCGCCTTGCTGCCGCTGCCATTCTGAGCTACCTTGTGACTCTTCCCGGCCTGCTTCATTCCGACAATCTCTCTCTCTCTCTCTCTCTCTCTCTCTCTCTCTCAACGATTCTTACGAAAGCGCAAATGGAAGAAGGAAAAATGATTTGTGATCTCTGTGACTGTGAGGGCGGCGATCACGGAACAGGGATTGGTTTATATAGCTCGAGATCGGGGAAATACTGTGGGCAGGGGAAGGGTAGTGGGCGGTGGAGTGCTGTGATTGGACCACGGTAAATGGATAAGAACAACCCCGGAAAAAAAAATTATTGTCTATTTTTTGTTTTATTTATTAATTTCTCAGCAATAATTTTGGGGAGTTTGTCAGGAGCGACTGGGCCCCATTCTGAGTGTAACGGCCGGGCATCGGATCAGCCGTTGATGGACTTGGGCCGAGAGTGGGACGACATAGGGATGCTCGCTGGGCCTCTTGTCCTTGCCGACTTGCCGTGTTTGTTCTTGGCTTGGGTCAGTGAGTGACTTGGTCTTGTTGTGAGCATACTGACCTTTTTTCTTCTCTTGCAATAGTAGCATACACAGCATATTGAGCATTTGCTAATATGTGAATGTTTCCATTCAAATTGATTCGATAAGGTATAATTCACATCATGTAACTTTGTTGCCACCATATTTGTGAAACATTATTACAATATATGTAAAAAAATGTAGGGAGAACTATATGTTGCCCAATTTGTGACTAATTATTTGAATGGCGCACACCACATTCTGATTCAGAGAGGCTAATAGTTAGATGTCATAAGAATCATGAGGGATGCAAGGCTAGGGTTCGGGCCATCAAGAGCAAAAGAATCGGTCGTGGGGTCATCACTCGTGCGACACCGACACATGTGTGTCATCCATAACATCCCAAGGCCATCACGAGTTGACTTCGAGGGTGGTTGTCGTGGCTGTCAAGCACGTGATTAAGCAACAACCCGATTTGAAAGTGGAAACAATAATCGCCCACATTTCAAGTCGTTATGGATATCATATTAACTATAAGAAGGCGTGACATGGAGAGCAGTAAGTCATGGTCATCGTGTTTGGCGACTGGTAAGCTTTCTATTTCACAATCAAGTTATGTTGGTCTCGAGTCGTTTTACATAAATGTTAACAACGCTTCGTTATGTCCCGCAACTATTGCCTACCAAGAGAAGAAATTCATGGATAAGTTGTAGAAGATCTGTGAGCTATGCCCCGAAGGTGCGCATTTGCTTGATCAACATGACATATCCATGTAGACTTTTCATAAGTACGGAGGTACCAGGTGGGGTATTGTCATAACGAACTCAAGTCTACGTCTACAAGGCTGTTAGTGCACTGCCAATCTCTGTCATTGTTGAGATGACATTCTCGAAAAGAATGGATGGTTCGTAAATCGACTCCACTGGGCAAGGGCGAAGGAGGCACGTGGTAAGGTCCACTCTGATAAGGCCCTAGATATCATGGACGGGTACAAACATAAGAGCAGTCTGTGAAATCAGAATGGGAGAAGAGCTAAAGGAAAGACTCTAATTTAAACTCTCTTGTTTGATCATTTTACAAAAAGAAAGAGATTTTATTGATTTTGAACTAAAAGTGCACAGGTACACAGCGAACCCTGCTCTTTGAATAAAGACACTCAACACTCCTACTTCCCAAGATTAAAATCACCCAGTACACACTCATACGCTGTGATTTAATCTACTGAAGTAGCTACAAGAATGGACCTAAAGTGGAAGAGATTAACATATATCATTCTCACTACAGACTACCAATTTTTAATTGGAGTTAGAGGCTCACGATTTATAAGGCAAGAAAGCAGATGACCGTTTTCTAAGAAGCATGCTTCATAGCCTTCATCATTTTGCAAAGCAGTAGAGACGGGGCTTAGGATAGGGTCAGTAACCAATGGTTACTGACCTATGAGTAACTAAATCTGGACCATTAGATCTAAGTAGACCCAGAAAATTCAGATCTAAAGGTTGTCAATTAAAGACATTTTATTTTTCCTAGTTTTCACAATCGGCTCTTATCTTATTCGTTTTAACTCGGATTTCAATTTTTTTTTCCACACATGGAACGAGTTCGTTGTGCTCTACAAAATGAGATCAATTTTCAATATATTTCGAGAATACCAACTACATACCATATGGTAACTTCTTCTTTTTTAAGTCGTTTCTGAAAACGTTTGCTCAGATGGAACGAGTTCATCATGATCTATTGGATCTACAAATTTCTGGGTGAAAAAAATACTGGACCAAAAATTGCCATACTTTACCACTATGGTATGTGGGTTGTAACTTGTGGTAAACAATGATGAAAGTCGTAAATGACAGTTAGTATACTCCTACTATCATGTATTCAACCTTCTTACCATATTGGTATGTTCATACCATCATGGTAGGCTTTCTTACAATATGGTATTAAATATGAGCATACCATATGGTAATGACTGATAAAAAATTATTCAATTTTTTTGTACTAAAAATATATCAAAGTGGATATCATTTTAAAGAGCACATTTAATCTGATTCATCTGTGCAAAAAAATTTAAATTTTGACTTAAAACGAGAGAGAAATCGTCCGTTAAAGATTAAAGGGGAAAAGATAAAAGACTTTCCAGGAGAGAGGGGATGTTGATGTCATGCAGATGTGGACATGTTACTGATGGTTACTCAGCATAAGAGTTACTGACCTGATCCGCTCCCGTAGAGACGGTGCTAGGTGAAGTAGGCTCGAGAAAGCTGTTGTGGTTTCTTGTGAGAGTTAACGATCGATGAAGAAGATCGTTGTTCGAGGAGTTCTCCTCAAGCAGTAGAGATAGACTTCGAAGGGCGACACTCCAATACAGTATTGTTCCAGGCTGCTTCTGTGATTGTTTGAAGTGACACCGTTTTGTAAATGAGAAATGCTTCGTCTTGGTGCAACACAGTCGGCATAGGCTCATCACCATGAACCGAGATGTTGGTGAGTATACAGTTGAGACCAGGCGTTGGAAGGATGGCAGACGTGGAGGTATCACCATGAAGTCAAGGTGAACTTAAGGACAAAACAAGGGGAGTGCTCCTGCCAGAAGTATTGGGGGAGAGGATTGCCTTGTTTTCATGCCATGGTCATAATCAAGTCCGGGAGCAAAGACCTCCTCCACTTCGTGAGTCCTTACTTCAATATCGACTCGCTCAAGAAATCCTATGCAAAGAGTTTTCGTTCATTGCTGAACGAAACTTACTGGCCAGTGTAACAAAGGAAATGTGATCAACCCAACGTTCGAACATAAACATGAAACGGGACGACCGAGGGTAAAAAGGATTCCCAATTAGATGGATCAATCTGAAAGACTACCACGAGGGTCAAAATATTGTTTCATATGCAAAGTACCAGGTCATGATAAATGAAATTGTATTGGACCAATCGACCCTCAAAATCTGGGGCATGACATTGCCAATCTAGATAATGGCATATAGATTGCTTGATCATTTATTTTCCGTTGGTTTGCTCCTTGTTGGGTTTCTCAAGTAATATTATTGGACTTTGTTGGCATTCAAGTTATGTTGTTCGAATTTGTTGGTTTGCTCAAGTTATGTTATTCGCCTTTGTTGGTTTGCTCAAGTGTTGTTGATCGACTTAAACACCAAAAGAAAACGATGAGCGCAGGGGGGGTGCGGCGATTTTCGTTTTCGAAATGCAAACCGCAGGGGGTGCGACAGTTTCCGTGTTCAAAATGCAAACCGAGCGGGGTTGTCACTGTTTGGCCGGGATCGTTGAGGTGACGCACAATTAATCTGACCCCAACCACCACACACGTGCTGTAGGCGACGAAAATAAAAACCGCATCACCCTCCTATGGTCCTCGTTTTAACCGTCATGAGAGGATGCAATCCTTGTGAAAGGGTGATATGAATGATTTTTTCAAATGATATTTTTAGATTATTTTATTTTATTTTTGGGTGATATATTGAGAAAAAACCCCAAAATTCTCGCCCACCCATTTATTTTGAAACTCTCGTATTTTATGGGTGGATCGAGTCGAATTGGATGTGTAGCCAGTTTTCGATTTGAAATGTTCACCCCTACTTTGCTACTTTTGTGTAGGTAGGGGTGTTCAAACGGTGTGGTTACCATGGTAACCGTTTTAATGAGTACTATTTGGATAATTTGGTTTGGTTAATTTGGATAATTGGTTTGGTTTGGTTAAAGTTTTAGCTTGTTTGGTTTAGGTGGTTTGGCTTGGTTTCAGGCACTCCTAACCAGCCAAACCAAATTAACCAGATAAATAATTAGTTATATATCTAATATATACACATACTTAATACTTTGAATAACCACTCAAGAGTTAAACGCTCATCCTTTTAGACTCATAAAATATAAAGCTTGATATTGTTCCTATAATGATTATTTGTATATGTAGAGTGTAGACCACAACATATGAACGCCTAATTTAGATAAATCTCATACATTATGTTGGATGAAAATTTGAAAGCAAGGTCCTTTTCAGCATATGAAAATTGCCAAAAGACTATGTCAATTCAAACAAACACAACAATTCATTAACCCATACCATTGTGATAAATTTTTGTTAGGCGAATACTTCTATACTAACCGTAAGATAATTGTCTTAGTTGCATGTATTTATGTTAAGGGTCAACTATAACTATGTGTTGATTGTTATGTTTTATTCATTATATTTTTTTTATGAGAATGTTTTATTCATTATATAAAGGGCTAATACCACTAGGAAACCCGACCTATTAAGAATGTGTCATTTGTGTCCAAAGGAATCCAATATGACATTTGTATCCTAATGTATGATAGTTGTGAATTGATAATTTAACCGAAAATTTTCTCACTTAATGATAATATGATTTTATATTGGTTAATCTGGTTAACCAATTAACCAAACCTATTAAACTTTAGTTTGGTTAATTTGGTTGTTGTATTAGTTTGGACAGTTTGATTATGATATTGTATTTTCTGATTAAATAAAATTTAGCCTTATTTAATTTGGTAATAATGATCGTAACCATTTGAACACCCTACTTTTGTGAGAAAGTTCCGAATAAAATAGCCGAGTGTTACACATAAGTCCCTCAAGACCACGCAAGAAGAGTAGCGAGCAAGAAAATTGGAGGCTAGGAAGGAAACTGCTGCACCTACCTGCAACGGAAAACGGTAGGGGAGTCCAAAGCCCAAAGCCGAGTGAAGGAAACTGAGTCAGCCAGGGTTTCCCCCTTTTTCCCCCATTGTTAAATAGGAAGAGGACCAAAACGCAATGTTATGCTCCTCCATAGCTCTTCTCCTCCCGCCGGCCTCTTCTCCCTCGCTGCTCTCCTTCCGTCGCCTCTCTCGTCTCCGCTCGTCCCCACTGCCCGCCGCCGGTAAGCTCTACCCCGTAATCCATCCTCTCACATTCTGCAGTCTCTTCCACTGGCCGCCGCAGCAGCAGCCGATTCCTCGAGCATCCCGTTCTTTTTGATTCTGCCTTTATCTAATCATCATCTTGCATGCAATCAGTTCGAATTAGGTTGTTGAAGCTGCTTGGGTTGAGCTTCTGTTGTAGTAATTCTGTAAAGTTCATTTTAGTCGTGCTGTTATGTTGTGAAACTAGACAGGCTTGCTGAGAGTGAGTTCGAGGGCGCTTGCATTTTCTGCTAGGACGGAATCGATTTCCACCATGGCGAATGTAAGTTCGTTTTTGACATTGACGGCGCTTTCAGGAACTGTGTGGGGTCTGTTTTCCCGCCCTTGCTGAGTTGTTGCTCGGTATGGTGATTGAATGACTGCTTTGCAGGATGAGGAGAATGTTGGTAATGTGAAGAGACTGATAGCGAAAGTGTTTGAATTGTCGCTTCAAGCAACGGTCCCGGAGGAGGCCGATGTGGAACCTATTGTTGCTGCAAGCACGGTGGGTAGATTTGGAGACTACCAGTGGTAAGATTGAGCTCCAATTTTGTGTGCTTTCAGTAGAATGAACTAGTTATCAGGAGAGTTTGGTGGTTTCTAGTGGGTGGGAATCGTCAAGTGCTTCGTTTACTGATTTCTGGCGCTGTATTTAGTAGATGAAGCTGGTTGGGTTTTGTTTCTTTCAGTAATAATGCCATGGGACTTTTCTCTAAACTTAAAGGAAAAGGAGGTGGTCAGTTTAAGGGACCCCCGGCAGTTGGACAGGTATCAGCTATTTCTTTGTTTGTTACAGTTCGTGCAGTTCATTGTGTGAGCCAAGCTTGTTTGTCTCCTCTTCTGTTGGTGAGATAGTGCTTGGACAACTTCTTGTATGTGTATTTATAATTTCTTTCTTTGGTCAGGCTATCATGAAAAATCTCCCTCGGACAGAGATGATAGAATCGTGCTCTGTAGCTGGGCCTGGATTTGTGAATGTTGTGTTATCAAATAAGTGGATGTCTAAGGTATATCTGCATTTGACTTTAGTGTTTTCCTAACCTGACTTGCACTTGTACTTTTTATTATACTAATTCCGCAGCGTTATCGTTACTGAAAATTTTGGTGTGGTTGCAGAGCATCCAAAAAATGCTTCTTGATGGGATTGATACTTGGGCACCTAAGTTATCAATTAAGAGGGCTGTGGTTGACTTTTCGTCGCCAAACATTGCCAAAGAAATGCACGTCGGTCACTTGCGATCTACAATTATTGGAGACACAATTGCCCGCATGCTTGAATTCTCACATGTTGATGTTCTTAGGCGAAACCATGTTGGTGACTGGGGAACCCAGGTATCTTCAGTTTACTCGAGTATTAATTACCGCCTAAAGTCTGTAGGTGCGAGAAATGTGGCTTACCCCTGTTCTGAATATAACATAGGTGCATGCTTGATTCCTGGCATTGCAGCTTTTGTATGATTACATAGTTTGTTTGTTCTACACGAAAGCAAAGGATGTAAAAAGTACGAAATCTTTAATCTGTTCTGTTTCCGGCACTGACTAGGGTGTCATACTATTTGTCATAGATATCTGTTATCTAGGTTTCATGAACTAGGTACAATAATTGTGTCTGCCCAATGTGTTTTCTTCAAGAAATTACTCTGTGTTTGAGATGATATTATATTACAGGTCTCTTAAAGATACTTTATACTTGCAGAAAACAACTTTAGAAATCTGTTTTGTATACTGTTATGGAATATTTTCCTCTTTTTGATATCTATAGCACCATACTTTTAGGCCGCCATGTGCATATTTTCGTGTCTCATGTAAGAATATATCTAATTGTATGTACATTATTTTGCAGTTTGGCATGTTGATAGAACACCTCTTTGAGAAGTTCCCTAACATTGAGGCAGTTAATGAAACAGCAATTGGAGACCTACAGGTGTTGTGACATGCTTCCCTACACTATTTTTTTGTCTTATAATGTTTGCAACATGGTTATTGATTTTTTCCCATCTGTCCGTTTCATATTAAACAGCAATGTGTCTTTTTGTATTAGAGGGAGAGGTTAATTGTAGAAAACAGGACGGAATGAAATTTCTGAGCAATGATTTCTATTATAATTTCTAGGCATTCTATAAGGCATCAAAACAAAGGTTTGATGATGATTCCGAATTTAAAGAGCGCGCACAGAAAGCAGTTGTTCGCCTCCAGGTTAATAATTCTCCCTTGAGCTATCTGCATGTTTGTTCTTTTGTAAAGTACTATCATGAATTTGCATCAGAACCAATGTAGACATCTGTTAGGTTTGTTATTCCTTCGAATCCAGGGCGGAGAAAAGAGGTACAGAGATGCTTGGGCTCAGATCTGTGCAATCAGTAGGAGGGAGTTCGACAGTGTCTACGACAGACTCAAAGTTGAGATAGAGGAAAAGGTACTTTCTTTTTTTGGTTTTCTAGGAAATTGTTCTGTATTGTGTGGGGAAAGTTGTTCACCTATTGTTCTTGTATGTATCAAATCTCTGTTGGACTTGATGCCGTATAGCAATAACCTTTATTTACCTGTCTCATTAAGCTTTATTCAGTTTGTCTTGAATCCTTGGATCTGTTGTCCAGTCATTCTGTTGAGATTTATATCAATATTGCATGATAATATTGCTACTGAAAAAGGTCTAGAGGACTAAGTAATTCGAGTGATTCTATGCCCGCCTTGGAGGATTCTCGCCATAAGGAATTGAGTTTTGGTTATGTTGTGCACCCTAGGGATAAGGCTGAAGTCTTGGATTGAATTCTTGCTCATTTTGACGCATCGTTCTATGCTACATCTTTGTGCCCATACAGCACTAATTTTAGAAACTGAAATGCTGTTTGTGCTTTTTTTGGTCTGCAGGGTGAAAGCTTCTACAATCCATTCATACCTTCAGTTATAGAGGGTCTGACCAATCAAGGGTTGGTTGAAGAAAGTGAGGGTGCCCGTGTAATTTTTCTCGAAGGATTTAATATTCCTCTTATTGTTGTTAAGAGCGATGGTGGTTACAATTATGCTTCTACTGATCTGACTGCACTCTGGTTAGTTCAATTCTCTAGTACCAAAATGTATATATCTTAGTTGAAATGCTTAAACTTACGTACACCACTACTTGGTATGTGTAGGTATCGCCTCAATGAAGAGAAAGTTGAATGGATTATCTATGTTACTGATGTGGGTCAGCAGCAGCACTTTGAGATGGTATTCAAGGTAAGTTCAATGCATTTAATGTGGATATGTATTGTTTTCATACTTTCTCCTTCTTTTGAGTCATTTAGAAATGGAAGTGAAAAAAATGACGTTTCAATTCGATGAGATCTTCCTTCTCTTCTACAATTTAGGCTGCTAAGATTGCTGGTTGGCTCCCTACTGAGGCTAATAAGTATCCTAGAACAAGCCATGTTGGTTTTGGGCTTGTTCTTGGAGAAGATGGCAAGCGATTCAGAACTCGATCTACAGAAGTAGTTCGGTTAGTTGATTTGCTCGACGAAGCCAAGAGTCGAAGTAAGGCAGTGCTTGAAGAGCGTGGTATGATAACTCGGATATACTTTTTCTCCTGCTTATACATTTTGAACCTTTTTTTATCTATTTTGCATATCTCATTTTTTAGTGCCAGAGTTCATCTTCCTACTAACTTGGCTTAGTTTGGTTTGTTTTCAACAGAAAAGGATAAAGATTGGACAAAGGAGGAGATTGACCAAACAGCTGAAGCAGTTGGTTATGGCGCTGTTAAGTAAGAATCAATATGCTACCATGGCTTATTCTAGCTGTTAATTGCTATACTTATGACATTCTTTGTCAGAATTACGTCAGAAGTTATAAGATTTGTTGATCCGAGCATGAGTGGGGCATTTGATGTTTTACTTGGAAGAAGAAATAATTGAGAACAATTGCAAGTTTCAAGATTATTACTTTTGTCTGGGTGTAGAAACCATAAGCGGGAATCCCTTAACTGGGCTAGAAAAGAGACGTTTTAAAGTGAGGCTGTGTTTGGGATCAAATTGAAAGCTGTTGTGAGGTGGAATAGCTAATTTATTCAATATAATTTTCTGTAGTAGATCTGGCAGTTACTCTAGTCTTTTGCCTTGTTATGATGAATGAGGACTTGCTTTTGGTTCGGCCATGACTTTTATCGTGATTCTTGTGAATAACATACTTGAGACTTTTGTGGCCGCAGGTATGCTGACTTGAAGAACAATCGGTTGACCAATTATACTTTCAATTTCGACCAAATGCTGAATGATAAGGTATGGGCCATCTCTTTGTGGGAGTGTCTCAAAGTAGGTTTCTAGTCAAGGATCAAACCGAGACTGTTGATGCCAAGCTTGGAGACGTTATATATTCTTCCTAATGCTGACTGGCTCCCCCTTTTTTTTCTCAGACGGGTAGTATGATTTAAATTGTTGGTCATTGCTTGTGCTAATTTCGTTACTTGCCTAATGTTGTGGGGCAGGGAAACACGGCTGTTTATTTGCTCTACGCACATGCAAGGATCTGTTCCATCATCAGAAAGTCCGGCAAAGATGTGGAGGAGTTGAAGAAAGTAAGCAGTTGCCTCCTCCCCTATTAATCCTTCTTTTCATTGTGAACTTGAAATGGGTTGTGATATTTTCTCAATGCTACAAGCCAGTTGCTACTTTTATAAGTTTTGGTGCTGATTACGGATCTAAGAATTTGTCTTCATATTTTCGCATGGTTAAACAGACTGGAGTATTGTCGTTGGAGCATCAAGATGAGCGTGTTCTGGGGCTTCATCTACTTCGATTTTCTGAGGTAACATGGGGTGATACATTTTCCAGTAGACTAATCTACCCTTTTCAACCGCTGTATCATTTCCGAGTCTCTGATAGTGGCTATATGTACTCCTCGTGACTTTCTATCCAGATTGTGGAAGAGGCGTGTACCAACCTACTGCCGAACATCCTCTGCGAATACCTCTACAACTTATCTGAAAACTTCAGCAAATTCTACTCCAATTGTCAGGTGAATAAATGCTCTACTAAACTAAGCCTCCGCGATATCGCTGCTCAACAAAATGCGATTATTCCTCGTACAATAACCTGGGTTTTTCTTCTTCTTCGTGGGACGGAGCAGGTGATTGGTTCGGCGGAGGAAACAAGCAGGCTATTGTTGTGTGAAGCAACAGCAATGGTGATGAGGAAATGCTTCTTCCTTCTTGGAATCACTCCTGTCTACAAGATATGAAAATTCAGTCCCGACTGCTCCCGAAACTGCCATCGGCAAGCATTCATACATCGATTTTGGCCGCTGCGAGGAACAAGAGGAGATTTAGGAGACTGGGAAACAGAAAAATCACACTGGTATTGAATTGAGTTTTTGAGGATGCTACTTACAGATGTTCTCAGTAGTGATATTAAAACAAAGTACACTCATAGCTGCTTCTTTCCTTCGGTTTGAAAAGTTTGTTCATACGCTTTGCACTCCAACTATCATCATCAGATCCCCAAAAGTTACGAATTTGTCAAAACTCAAACAGGTATGACTAAATCAATGATGAAATTAAGAACAATTGTGCACTGCTAGCACCACTATGCTATAAATAACCAATCATCACATCATTTTCTCGGCGGTTGAAATGTCTCCCTTGCCGACAATGGTTCCTTCTTTGTTCTTTATGGTACCCTTATTTTGACAAAATTTGGGTCAGGACACCGCAACACTTTTGGTTTTGGGGCAGGCCATGGATTCCCATTTGCCCAATTCCTCATTCATGGTTGGACAACAAACGAAAGAACAAAAACTCCTCACAAAAATCCAAATTGTTCGGGGCAAATTGCAAAGAAGAAACTCCGAGGGGATCTAAATCACGATTCTGTTTAGAGTTGTTTTGGTAATCTGAAACCGTAAATGTATAACCTTTTAAACTTTAAATAGTGATTATGTACACTAGTTGGTTTCCATTTTCAGCCTTCTTTCTTCCATACTAGCAGAGTAGCAAGATTAGGAGGAGTCCGTTGAAAATTCCTAATATTGGGAGTCAAAGTCAATGAGAGAATTTGTGACTCCATCAAGAAACCAAATCCCCCTAAACTCTCCCACCTCATGAACCAAAAAAAAGGAAACTCTTCCTAAAAGGAGAGGACCGTCTACACGCCACACAAAGCTTGCAATGCAAGGCATCTGGATTTGGTCTCTTTCAGTATAGATCTGATTTGCAGTTTTGAAACCGAAACAAGGATAACAAGGAAAAATACAGAAAAGAATACCCTTTTCATAAATCAATGAACAACATGAAAACTTCCCTTCCGTTGAAACCATAAAATCTCTCTCTCTGTTAGGTCAGTAAGTAAGTAAGTAAGTTATCAAACAATCAATCACTTTTCTCTTTCTGGGTTTTTCTTACCCTCCTAATTAGAGACCTGATCAGTCATATAAACATGATCATAACACTACTACTACTACCACCGGTGGTGCTTTGCTATAAAGCCGATACCTTTAGGGCAATACAACGAAGACCCAATCCGCCAAAATTTAAACCTGAACATGGGTTTGATTTGGATTTCACACTCTCTCAAACCAAGTAGCTCGTTTGATGTACAGAGGAAGCGGTAGCAGAAGAAGAAGAAGAAGAAGGCGTTTTCGCGAGTGAAGAAAAACAGGAAACTCTGGAACTTGAACCTCCACCCTTCTTGGAGATGGCCGGTTTCGGGCCATAGCAGTGCTTCTTCTGCCTCTCCAAGCCCCAACAGAAGCTCTTGCACTTCGACTTCATCTTCAGAATCCTCCCCGACGGCACCTTCTTCACCAGATCTTCCAAGCTCTGCACGCTCCCTAGCGACGCAAACGACTGCGATTTCCCGTCGTAGAATCTCGACAGGCCCTTTCTGCGAAAAATTAAGAAAACCCCATTAGAATACAGGGGGGGAAAGATTCAACCTTTGGGGGAAATTCGTTTGTTTGTTGCTTACTTGATTGGGAGCTGGGACATTAGCTCTGACAACTCGTAAAGAGGGCTGCTGTCATTCATGTTCTTGGCAGCCAATGTGGAAGAAGACGAGGAATTGGAGGACGAGGCCGAGCCCATAGGAGAACAAGAGGAAGACGACGCATCGTCGTCTTCTTCTTCATCGGAGAAGCAAGACGACGTCGTGTCGAGAGAAGGGGAACCAATGGATGATTGTGATGAAGTTGGCTGTTCTTCGTTCTTATGATTATTACTACAGCCAAGAACAGATCTTGATTCGAAGAAGAATTTGTCTTCCTCCATTGCCCATCTCTTCTTCCCCTCCTTCATCAAATTCAACCCGCCCAAGAAAGCCTGATCATGGCGATTTCCTGCAACTTCCCCCATGTTTTTTTTGGAATTTGTTCTGACAAGAAATCAAGGAGAATACAGAAGATTGGGGAGAGAAAACAGAGACTGGATTGGATTTTTTTCTTTTCTTTCTGCTTGTGATATTATTTTCTTTGTAGGAATTTGTGATGAGAGGCTTGGAAGAATGCACCTGGAGAGCATACACAGAATGGAATGGAAGAAAGGGGACACATAAACAGAAATATTTGGTGGGTTTGGGAGCAAAGGATAATGCTTTTTATTTATATATGTCATGGAATTGACAAATATTTCATTTTCTTTGTTTAATAATGAAAATTCATAAATATTTATCTTATTGTGATTTGTCATCGTCATCTTCTTTGAGGGAAGTGTATGGCTGGGTAGGGGTTTCCTATTTTCTTCTGTTATTTAACTTATTATTATTTATTTATTAGGATTATTATAATTAATAATAAGTATTTAATTCTGTGGGTGCTCCCATATTACTAGGAAGAGAGGGGAGAGGATAAGATCGTGGGCAGTAGTGTATATTGGGAAGACATATCCAAAATCCTAGTCACCACCACCATCTTTCTTTTTCTTTTTTTTTGTTGCCTGCAAAAGAAAAAGAAAAAAGGGGGCGAAAGAAGAGAGGGAGAAAACGGTCGTTATCCTTTGGCTCCTAAAGTAATGACATTTACTTTCTTTAATTTCTCATATGCTCTTTTTCCTAATTCAGGTAAAAAAAAACCATTAATAAAATAAATGTAATTGTTGGTCATTGATTTTAAATAGATTTATATCCAAAGAGGTGAAATTGAAAGATTTTTTTTTCTTTCTATTTTTTTTAAAATTGGAACCATTGTTCATAGGAGGGTTTGTTTGTGATGTAAGAAGACATCTTTTCATCTGTAAAGAATTCTCGATGTGAAGACACAGAGACAAAAGGTTGATCTTTGAATAAGAAAAAAAGAGTGGATCTACAGGATCCCAAATGAATTGGCTTATTCGAAGGAAAAAAACCCTCATGTTCTTTGAAAGATCTATCATGTATAGGATACTGGATGGTTCCACTCTGCAAGAAACTTCGTCTGATTTCAAAGTAGCAGATCTAATTGAAAAAGTTCATCCAATTGAGCGTGTCTAGCATATTTTTTAACAACAGTAGAATCACTATTACCTACTCCATTTAGTTTGTCACCATAAAACTCAATTGTTACCCCCTACTTGTTCAACACTATACTGTGATTAGACTATTCAAAAAGGCTTATAACTTCTTTTAATCATATTTCAATTTTTTCACAGGTGGAACGAGTTCGTTGTGATCTACAAAATTATATTGATTTTCAATATATTTTGGATTTTTTTTCTTCATACCACCCTAGTACCACCTTCGTTTTTAACTCGAATTTTGAAATTTTAACTAGAAGCAACGAGTTCATCCTGATCTATTGCATTATAAATTTTTGGGTATAAAAGTTTCAAAACCAAATATACCATCCTGATATAGGGTGCTAACAAGTGGTAGACGATGAAAAGTGTTAAATGATCATTAATATATTTCTAGACTCTACTATATTAACATCACTATGATACACATTTATATCACGGGATATAATTTTACATAGGACCAAAGATTACCACATTATATGGACCGATAATTTTATGTCCGGTTCGGAACCATGACCCCTACTGATAAATAAAACAATCAACCCTTCAACTAGTCAGGCTACCTACTTGTAAGTTGTAACTCTTCAATTTAACATTTTAGCTCAATTTTGTTTCTAAAGCATCCTTAATACGTAATTTGATGTATCAATTAAATGTAAAAGAATTCTTAAGTTTAGGGTGAATCTGTGTATTTCTACAATCAATATCATTTAACATTAATCACAAATTCACAACGAGATTACGAATTCCATATTATCATTATTACCCACATTGATACATATTTCCCATTAAAAGAAAACTGAATACATATTTGCAATGAAAGAATCTCAACAAAATCGTCAAAATAATTGTTTACCACACTAAAAGTTCAAAGCATATTAATATATATAGTCTTTGTGACTCGGATTAACAGGTAGAAAAATTCTTTGCTTGTAAATATGTTATTTTACTTGCAAATTAGGTTGTTAGAATGTTGCCTGCACAAGCTGTTGTACTTGTATATAAGAGAGAGTAGTGGAAGTGCAATGAAATATCGAGTATTCATTCCTTCTCGGAAAAAGAGTAACAAACAAAGAGCATGACAATCAAAGCAGTTCTATTTTTGCTTTTTTATCTTTCTTCTCATTATTCTCATGGTTTCGATTATTATGTGTTGGCATTATAGTCGTCGACTTCCATATGCCGCAAAGCTATTTATCTGACAGAGACGAATATGTGTTTTCATTGGTACCCTAACGACTTTATGATACATGGATTGTGGCCTGCATTCTACAATAAATTTGAATACTTCTGCTATCTCTAGATCTAAAGAACGGGCTTGCGATGGGGACTGAAAGATCGTGTCAGGCAAATAAAGAGCATGGCAATCGCCAATCAAAGCAGTTCTGTTTTTGTTTTGTAATCTTCTTCTCGTTACTCTCACATTGTAGTGATTTCGATTAGTATGTTTTGCATTACACTCGCCGACTTGCAGATGCCGCAAAGCTATTTATTTGGTGGAGATGAAAAAGTGTTTCCCTTAGTAGCATAACAACAAATAATATGCGATAGAAGACGTCCAAAATGGCTGCAAGCAGCATAGGCGGCTTTAGCGCAAAACTTGCATTATGATATCTTCTCATTACTCTCACATTGTAGTGGTTTCGATCATTATAAGTTGGCAATACAATCGCTAGCTTCTAAATGCCGCAAAACTATTGATCTAGCGGATACGAACATGTGTTTCCCTTGATACACTAACGACTTTACTAAGAACGTGTTTGTGAATGGGAACTGAAAAATCGTGTAAGGCAAATATCATGCGACGTCCAAATGGTTGCAAGCGACTGTAACACAAGTATTGCATGCTGGTACTCTTTTGATGGGGCATCAAATAAATTATGAAGTTCTTGAGATCAAAATCTGTCTCCTTGAAAGTCTAATTACTTTGTCGCAACATAATAATCGATCATGTACTGAAAAAAGATAAGAATAATCGAAACGAAGTGCTCTTTTGTTCTTTCTATTATCTATATGATCATATACGGTTTATTGGTTTATGATGACCGGCGACGAATTAGCACTCTTTAAATTTCTAACTGTTCGAAATTTGTTATTTTCATTTGAAGAATGCATATTATTCTCTTCAGAGTTGGAAGGGCCAAAAATAGTTAAGATATTGGAGGAAATTGAATTTGTTTCTTTTTTACATAAATAGTTTCAATTTTATTTTTATTTCTAGAAAAGATAACTTTTTTTGAAGTATAAGTACTTTTTCCAATTAAGATAAATTCCACTTAGTAAATCACAAATTTGGTAATGGACAAAAGCAAGAGACATTTGACTTGTGTGGCCACTTAATCAATTAATTAAAACTTTATTTTGAATAAAGAACAAAAGTGGGATCTACTACTCTTTCTTTTGTGGAAGCTGCCGGCCGGTTGAAGAGTTAGAAGAATCATTTTAGACAGTTGTATGTTAATAATTAATGTTAGGGCCAAACCCAAAAGATAAACAGAGAGATTACTATCGACAAACATAACCTAGCTGGCTATAAAACTTATCCCTAATTGGATTTCCACAAATGGTAAAACAAACAGCACAAAATATGATCCAAATAGACATCATCATTCCAAAATATGCCTCCGTTTTGACCCTTTGTGTGCGATAAGGTCAAAAGAAATTGATTTAGGTTTTATCCATAATTTAATACACAGACCAAATTGTTGCCATAATTTAAACAAATAAGTCAATGAACAAGTAACAGCTTATCATTAGTTCAATACGGTTGTCAATAACGTCATCACATCTTTGAATTTGGTGGGTCGGGTTATCAACCGCAAACATTAATACTCTCTCTGGAAAATATGAGTTAGCCCGACTACGGTGATATTGCTGGTATGATCAAGACGCTTGGTACAGGGGGTGGATGGCAACATGCTGGATTAGCTGGGAGCATAACAACAACCAAATCTTTCTGGATAAGCACCCTCCAGTTAGTTGCGATCCCTGTATCGATTTAAGATCGTTTAGAACTCTCACTAGATATATAGGAATCTAATTCATTGAGTGATGTTCACTTCTTCTGTATATCTATCAAGATTCAAGACCTCCTAGAGGGGAAAGAGAACAAAATAACCCTAGAAGAAGTAGTAGTCTAGTAGAACAAGAGGATAAGGAAGTTGACCTGAAAGCACTGCCTTCAAATTGCTTAAGGATGATATGTGGATACCTAATTTCCTCTCTTCTTCTTGTATTTTTAAAATATTTTTTTTTAATGTTAGATTATTTAGATTTAGTTAATTATTGCAGAATATCCATGGTTTTATTAATGAATACTTTAATGTTATCCATGCGGCCGCGCCCACGGGTTTTGGGACACCGGGGGCCCATTTAATGATAAGGGCCCACCATTAATGGGTTTAGTTTCGTTTTAGTACCCACATGTGCATTTTCTCTTTTTTGCTCTTTTAGCCTGCGGGGCCCACCGTCGGCTTTCCATCAAATGGGAGCTGGACAGATGGACGGTTCGTCTCTCGACAGCATAATGCTTCCTGCAAAATTTGACACCAATGGAAGAAGGTAATATGACGTCATTAAAAAGAAGGGGAAAAATGATTAGAAAAAAAGAGCATGCGTGTTCTCATGATGATAAAGATTTTGAGGATCAAGCAGCTTGTAGATAGATATAATTGGCCATTATTGGTAGGAAAAAATGATGGGATTTTGGATGTGGTGTTTGTGTCGATGATTTATGTCTTTGTTAGATTCGTGCTTCACAATTTACTGTAGTTGAATATGTATATTATATTAAATTATTAATAAAATTATCCGTATCTAATAATTATGAAATCAGGGGTTGTTTGGAACCTTTGATTCCGGAAATGGTGTGTTACAATAATGTGTGCATTAAAATTACGTGTATGCTAAGAATGTGTGGGGATTTAAAAATGCTTTGTTTGGCAAATATATAATGCATGGACTATACATTAAAGGAACTACGGATACTAAGAATACATGTCATGTGTTATGAAGAATACATGTGTACTCGGAACATCGCTTAGAATCGGAGGTTCTAGAAAAAGCCTACAAGTTTTTCTCAACGACATATATATCAATATAATATTTGTATCCAAAGGAATCATTAGTCGCATTAACTGAATTGGAAGATGGATGTCAAGAACTGATTAGTTTAATATTGCATAAGGGAGCTTATACGATTTCTTTTACTATTCTTTTACATGTCTCTTTTATTGATGAACGTGACGTTAGAATTTTCAGTTTTCATAGTACTTGTTATACATTGTGGCTAAATCAATTATGGAAATAAAACATTTTCGATATTCGAATACAAAATCTTTCGATCAAGGCATACTTTTTTACAGGTTAAACGAGGGAGGATCAACGGCGGATCTAGGGGGGCACCCCCGGGCCACGTCTCTTGTAGATTTTTCGATTTTAGATATTCATTTCAGTGTTCGATTGATTACAGCCCAATCCTACTTACTTCTTTTAAAATGTGGCCCAATACTCTACTCTATCTTAAATCCGCGAGAGGATGAGCTTGAATTTGAAAGGAGCCGCTAGGATTTCTTTCTTCTCCGGCGGGAATGCCTATGCCCGTTGATCTAGTCCGTTTTATGGGTCGGATACAAAAATTGTTCTTGTGCATAGAACAAAACGGTACGAAGTGTAATCATTAATTACGTTCTTTGGATTTACTTGCATGAAAAGATGCTGTGCGGCTTTTGTTTAATCCGTTAATTCCCTTCCTTCTTTTTTTACGCTGCTTTGACAATGTTAAGAATTTTCAAGCTCTTACTTTACATTCCATAGACCATAGTAAATGAGAATAAGACAATGAGATAGACGTGAGAATTTTTACAAGAGAGATGGTTAAGGAGTGACAAAATGCTACCAATTAATAAAGTAACAATTGGTTACTGAAGCGTAAATGTACGAACATTCGACCATAAGATATGCCTCGTTATACTTCAAATAGGATGTGAAATATATGCATACATGATACTAGAACAACAGAATTTAACAAATAACGCTCGAATTGAATGTATAGACAACAGACGAGAATAAAACTTTAATATTCATGACGATCACTCTATAACAAATCTGATACACCCAAATAAAAATCCACACCATCAACACCGAAATTTTGAAAAAAGAAAAAAAAATCCAACAAAGGATTCGTTTTAGATGCATTTCAAAGTGAACAATTTAGGTCTACCATGAATGACGAAAACAAAACCTGTTTTTTTTTTTTTTATGTATAAACTAAATGCTTATCATTGGGATAATTATGGGGTCAAATCAGCCAGTATCACTGAACACAAGTATTGACACATCTCAACAAATGCACTCCAACGAGAAGATATTCCTGGTTAAGGTTCACAAAGAGATAAGGAATAAGGCAACTGGGATCATTGTCTCTACCCTCTAGAGCAAAAAAACTCTGGCCTTTGTTTCCATACGGCCAACAGAGCTGATCTAGCTTCACACCTTAATCACGTTACAGTACAGTACAGGCTAACACATCCACTGCGTGGAAACTTATGCAAAACTGAGCAAAAGCAGACTCGAGAACTTGACCTTTCTCCCCCCATTCCCACATCAGACAGACCACATACATACGATGTCTTCCTTAAACAACAACCACAGTTATATGGTCCCTCTAGCACAATCAAGACGGCCACATTCGCATAGAAGACAACGATGAAGATACCAAAAAAGAGAACACCATGTATGGCTTGAAGGAAGACAACAAACCAAACTGCATCTTTTGTATCATTGTTGCATCAACAAGGGTGGTGATGTATGCAAAAGATATTGGCTTGGGTACTTTAAAGAAAGAATTTGCGTGATGCATCATCATCGGCTTCAACGCTATAAAATCTGACTTAAGCATTACAAGACAAGGAGGTAGTTTGGCCTCACACAGCGGAAGGATTGGAATACAAGAGAAAACTTATCTTGGGTAGTTCACTGGGGGTTCCAAGCTACTTACCAAAATTCCAAGGTCGATGTCTTTGTCTTGGAACTTCTCGATGAAAGGGTGGCTCTGGAGTGAAAAAAAAAAGAAGGTCAATATCAGGCTCCGAGGTTTCTTAAGCTGCCATCTGGAGAAATGAGACTAAAACAAACGATGTTGTAACACTCACCAAGAGGTCCAATGACGATGATCTATCTCGAGGGTTCTTTTGTATGCTGTAGAAATCACAGACAACAGTGAGCAAGAATCCAAAGTAGTAGTAAAAGGTTTGGAATAATCAGGTATTGCTTTGTATTTTTTTCTTTCTATTTTGTCTCTAACTTTGTGGGAGAGTAGGAGAATCGATAGAATAAAGGGAATTCTGCCTTGGGTTCTCAAGGTGTGGAGTTATGAATTCCTTACCAAGCTGATACAAAGGAACAGAATTCAGGAGAGAATTGGTCTGGTGGAGCAGTGGGTGGAGGGCTATCTACAATGGCTTCCAAGAGCTCGTAGAAACTTGGTCGCTCCTCTTCATCCTCTGATCTCATGTAGGGGAAGCGTCCTATAGCACACTCAAGTACTACCAAGCCCAAGCTCCAAATGTCGCTGCTGTAATCGTAGGAGCTCCCACTAATTCGCTCGGGCTGCACAATGAGTGTAAAGAAAATGTTATTAATGAATCAGAACTTCAACAATTGGCCACTTCTTTCTTAAGGCATTTGTTTTAACAAAATATAGTGACTAAGCCAGTATAGCAGGAACATACCGACATGTAGTTGTAAGTTCCAACAAATGTATCCCGCTGACCCATAGAGTTGGCCAGCACAGCACTCACGCCGAAATCAGTGATCTTCACTTCCCCCTTGTGGTTTACCAGCAGGTTCGACGGCTTAATGTCTCTATGTATAACATGTCTTTCGTTGTGGAGATATACAAGACCCTGTAAGACCTGCATTTACGAGGAAATTATCAGCAGCAGGAAAGACACTCTCTGGGAGGACCTCTTCTCTGGATCAATCTAAGAAATGTAAACCTGGTGAAGAAGAAAGATCAGATATACCTGTTTACAGACAACTGCAAGATAAGGTTCAAGAATTGTTTTAACTTGTCTGATCACATCTACAAGAGACCCGCGGTCCATGTATTCTAACACAAGTGAGAAAGCCCCATTGTGATAGAATGAGTGGTAGCAAACGACAACATGAGGACACTGCGAGGCTTGGTTTATTTTCAGCTCCTGTACAATCTGTTTACGGATTTCCTCTTGTATGTTCATTTGGATGACCTGTAAGCATACTACATTGTGTCAGAATTCCTTGCTGCTACTACTACTACTACTACTACTACAAAAGCATGAATTGATCATTATAAATGGTTTCAAGAGGTCAATTGAACTTCCCAATAGGTAGGCAAAAACAGCATCATGAACCAAGGCAAAAATGGTTAAGTAAATTACCTTCAAGGCAAACAAAGTCCCAGCCCATTTATGGCGAACGAGTTGCACAATACCTCCACTTCCCTTGCCGATCACTTTGATCGCTTCAAGATCTTCTTTTGAGAACTCAAAGTCGAGCTCCTTGCTCTCAGATGACTACCAAGAATAAGAGATTCATAGTCAAGCCTATAAATAGCCAACTTTGTCAAATGCAAAGACAGCATCTAAAAGCTGTTGCTGAGGCAATGGACGACCAAAGGTTACAATGCAACGACCAATGAGTTAAGCGAATGCAAACAGAACCGATGCTCTCATGCTATCACGGTAAAGCTATATTACTTCCAAGAGGGCAAGAAGCGGTTGATTAACAATCCTCATAGCAGAATCAAAGCCGCCATAAGAAGAGAATAACAAGCTTCAAATTCCAATCAAACTCCTAGGACGATCAAGAAGACAAGAACACACAAAGTGCAAAAAATCCACAGCCGAGAACAGAAACAGATCGTTTCAAGCCATTCGTTCAATCCTTTCACATCAATACAACAGATCAATTGAGCCAAAAAGTCAAAACGAATTCAAGTTACCTGAGATTCCTTCTCTTCCGAGATGAGCCGCAAACCATTCTGATTCAACCGCAAATCACCGTCGTGAAACGTACCGCTTGCTGTGCTGATGAATGTTCAAGTCACGGCATCAATCAAGACTTAAATCAATCACTCTAAGCAGTAATGCTGAGGAAAGCTAAACCACAACTGGATTCCTCACAGTTCAGACTCTCTAGTTCGGAAAACTCAAGCAGACGGCGAATTGAATAACAGTGAAATTGAAGTAGGAGGAATGCGCGCAGCTTACAGGAAAGACGAAATCGGAGTCTCCTGAGCCGGGACAGAGAGCTTCAGCTGCTGCAATGGATTCTTGATTTTCATGATCTTTCGCTTTCTTCTGCTGGAAGATTCGAACGTACTACTGCCTTCGCTGTCTAGGGTTTCTTACAGAGAGAATGTAAGACAGTGAGAGAGAGACTCCTTATCGTTTTCTGGAAAAAGACGAAAGCGACGAACAACTCAGAGAGAGTCAAACAGAGTTAAAAAAAAATACTATTTAGTTTCTAACGTCAATTTATTTCAAACCGGAAAGACCGCGCATTTAAAAAAATTCAAATTAATAATAATTTTTTAAACGCTTACGTCAATGTTAGACGTGGCGATTGGGGGTATCCTTGCTTTCGGGCTTCAGGACTGGGCCTGTTCAGAAGACTATATCACTTCCTGGATTGGGATTTTACGGGCCGAAGTCCAACTGTTTTGTTTCATTTGTCCATTTCTCATGGGCCCATGGATCGGGCCAGGCAAAACTGGTCGGACTTCGGTTTCGCCTACTGAGTCGGTGCAGCAGGGATAAAGCGGGGAAGGAACCAAAGCAACAGACATCCTAATTCTCGAATTGTGAAAAACGATTTTTTTTTTTTTTAATTCGGAAAAAGAAGGTAGAAGGTTTCAGAAATTTGGTCCAACCCTTGTTCTCTGGGCACTCTGACATAAACACTGACCCATTACCACACTCTACTCTCCACTATTGCTCTCTGCTGCTTGCTTCCCCATCCTTCTCTCGAGCTCCGGGAGAGAGTCAGCAGAAGGCCCTTTTCGCATATACCAATATAGCAAGAAAGGGAGAGAAAGAGCGAGAAATAGAGACGTTAGTCTGTGTCTCCTCCTCCACAGTACGATTCCCTTTGGAACCCATAATAAGAGCCTTGGGGAGTGAGTTGCTGGGCGCGCTTACTATAGAGATAGAGAGAAAGCAGCAGAGACAGAGTGAGGATAGAAGAAGCGGTGATGGGGAGGAAGGGAGGAGGAGAAGAAGGATTGAAGCTAGTTTTAGCCTTCACTCTGCTGTTTGCACTTCCGGGTATGCTCTCTTTTCTCTTCCATTTCCAATGTCGATGTGGGGTTTTTTTCTTTCTTGTTCAACTATTACTTGCTGAAATGGGTTCTCCCGGAATCGATTTCTTTACTTGGAAGCACCCATTTAGATTATGCCTTTCCTTTTCCACTAGTTTTCCCTCACTTTCCCCTGTCCTTTTGTCTTCAAGTCGTCCTGTTTTCTGGTTTGCCAAACCCAGGTTCTGTATCTAATGGTCCTAGTAACCCCTGCATTTACTAACTTCTGAGCTTATGTGTGATTGTGTAATACTCGAGACTTCCCTTTTTCTTTTTCATTTGATAGGTTTGTGGACAGCTGGGATGCAGTGTTGAGAAATGTGGACCAGTCTCTAGAATTTTGTTTCCTACTTGTGAACTTGTTTATTCAATTTGACCACTGCTTTGACAGCCTAATAATGCCCCCATTACAGTGGCTTGAGCCCACCTCTTATTTTGTCTCTACTCTTGAAATGTTGGCTGTTAGATGACTAATAAATCTCGAAAATTTTTGTTGTCACCTTTGTGGTAATATGGAAAGCCTTCTTCTTTCCTGGCATCATTACCTCTCTCAAGCTTGAAGCAAACTTTTGTTATCTGTTTCATCATTGTCTTGTGAGATCAACATGATTGTACATTTCTCTCCAAAAATACCATCAAAGCTAGAGAGTCTTGGGAGTCCTGGTTTTGGTTCAGTGTTGCTCTGGATGAATGGGTTGGTAAAACAGTTTGTCCTCACTATCCTCAAAATGCATTTAAGTATTGCTGAGGCCTGAGGGTAGTTGTTTGTTAGTCAACATCAAGTGAACTTGAGTCACGTAATTGCTTTTGTAAGGAAAGAAACTTTCCAGTGGGGGAGACCCTTTATTCGGCTGTGTACTCTGGAAGTTGGGCTCATCCAAATTTCCATTTGCAGTTCTGTGCAGAGGAAGCATAGTTGGAGTTTGTTATGGAAGGAATGCCGACGACCTCCCAACACCTGATAAAGCCGTGGACCTCATTCAGCAGCATAACATCAAATACGCAAGGATATACGATGCGAACATCCAAGTTCTCAAGGCATTCGCCAACACTGGGATCGAGCTCATGATCGGTATATCAAACTCGGACTTGCTCCCCTTCTCCCAGTTTCAATCCAATGCCGACACATGGCTCAAGAACAACATCCTCCCTTACTACCCTGCCACAAAGATCACCTATATCACAGTTGGTGCTGAAGTCACTGAAGCACCAAACAATGAGTCGGCTCTTGTTGTACCCGCCATGCACAATATCCTCACTTCGCTAAAAAAGCTCGGCTTGCACAAGAAGATTAAGGTCTCAACCACACATTCCCTCGGCGTCTTGTCTCGCTCTTTCCCACCTTCAGCTGGTGCCTTCAGCAGCAAGCATGCGCTCTTCCTCAAACCTTTACTGGAGTTCCTCGCTGAGAACCAATCCCCTTTCATGATTGACATCTACCCTTACTATGCGTACAGAGATTCTCCAAGCAATGTGTCGTTGGATTATGCTTTGTTCCAGTCCTCCTCCGAAGTAATCGACCCGAACACTGGCTTGCTCTACACCAACATGTTCGATGCTCAAATAGATGCTCTCTATTTTGCACTGATGGCTCTCAACTTCAGAACGATCAAGGTTATGGTGACTGAGACAGGGTGGCCATCAAAAGGTTCGCCTAAGGAGACTGCTGCAACTCCTGATAACGCGCAAATCTACAATGCCAACTTGATCCGCCACGTGATCAATGACACAGGGACTCCTGCCAAGCCAGGGGAGGATGTAGATGTGTACATCTTCTCGCTGTTCAACGAGAACAGGAAGCCTGGGTTGGAGTCGGAGAGGAACTGGGGTCTGTTCTATCCTGATCAGACGAGCGTTTACAATCTGGATTTTAGTGGCAGAGGTGCTGTGGTAGGCATGCCAACACCGAACTCGAATGGGACTGCTGGTGGTTTCAATGGGACTACTAAGACGTGGTGCATTGCTTCCAGTAATGCGACGCAGCTTGATTTGCAGAATGCGGTTGACTGGGCATGTAGTACTGGGAATGTGGATTGCTCGCCTATTCAGCCGAGTCAGCCTTGTTTCCAGCCGGATAATCTGGCTTCTCATGCTTCTTATGCATTCAATGCTTACTACCAGCAGAATGGAGCAACTGATATCGCTTGCACTTTTGGTGGCACTGGAGTTAGAGTTGACAAGGATCCAAGTAATGCTCCTCTCTCTCCGAGTGTCCAAACTCTAATTTCTCAATCTCTTTGATGATGTGCATTTTCTAAACCGTAAACCTGTCTACTTATGTCTTGCAGGCTATGATAACTGTTTGTATATGACAGCGGGGTAAGTTACTTGCAGCCAAAGCTCTTTCTCTAGTCTTTTCCCAGCCAGCCATATTGTATTACTTTTATTATAGCTAAATACATGGTGTTGCTTTTGTTGTTACCAATCAGGACCAACAAGACGGGAGCAAGTAATATAACAGCAATGACATCCTCGTCGTCTAAGACTTCATCCTCGTCACAGAATCTGGCAAGGAAGTGGGCCTACAGCTTGATTCTAGCAACTCTTCTTCGCCTTCTGTGTTGACGAATGGTATTTGTGTAAGCAGGGTAGGAGTCTGGAAATGAAGAGATTTTTGTTTCTGTTTTGGGACCATGGAAGGAAGAGACAGGTAGCCCTGCAATTGTAAAGCTCTACTGGATCGACGACGGCCCCATGGTGTTGTATGATATGATGTCAATGTATTGATTGGTGTTATGGTTGTTAGTGTTAGGAGGGAGGATGGTAAGGAAAGACGAATCCATCTGCTGTACTTTCTTGCTAGCATTGAGCTATTAAAAAAAAAAAACTGGCCACCTATAGATGATGTTCCTCCCCCAGCTCTGTCTGGGTTTGGTTTAAGATCGTCAGTGTTCATCTATGCCGAGTCGTTTAAACTGCGCGCTGAACAAAATTTGTAAATGATCGTTTGAACTACTATAAAAATCGAATCGGTTTTCGGACAAAAATGCCAACTTTATATCGGTAGAATGCAGACTAGAGAACTGTCTTATGACTTTGCATAGGGGTTTCCAGTACCATCATACTAACATATCTTCTGATAAGGTTGCCAACAGAAAGCTCGAGCTGACGATACCACGTACTTTATGAACGTTTCAGAGAGAACTGGGCATACATCTACATATGACTCAGTCTAGAGCTACCAAATCTCCAGGAATAACCTCTGAAATATGTTACGGTTACTTCATTAAAATGCGGAGAATGGCGTGCCTGAGTGAGTTTGGTAGTTATCATGTTAAGTCTCCAAACCAGGAATCACCTAAAAATAAACTCCGCCTGATGCAATGCAAATATACACAGAAATAACGCCAACCAACTGTACTTCTTATCTTCTTCACACCCAGAAAGCATTCCTATTCTTACCATATAGACCAAACAAACAAGAAACGCAAAAGAAAGCAGCCATACTGAAGCAATACTTAGTGACAACCAAAAACCAATCCCGTCGATTCGATTAACAAACCCCAAAATGTAATTTAGACAATCATCATGATAATACCATCATCAAAATAGTACAAAGGAAGAGACTCAAATCCATCAAAATCCAAAACAACCATCAATCAAACTCCCATCTTTCTTTTTTTTCCTTTTCACACAGTGTTCCCCTTGACCTTAAGCTACTAAATAATGTCCGACAGAGGCAAGGTTTTGTATTAGATGCCAGGAGGACAGGGATAAATAACAAAGATAAGAAAAAACGAGGTGATTAAAGACCCTGATCGGCGAGATAGTCCCCGAGCCTTTCCACTATCACGTTGCACTGCCCAGGAGTCATTGGCTCGTCATAGATGCCGATGACCAATGCCTGACCCGTCTTCTTAATGGTAACACCACCAGATCCCTGAACGTTTCAGCAAAAGCAAAGGTTTAGGCAGAATGAATTAGATGAAATGAACTTTCAAATGTATGAAGCAATGTACAATCGCTGGGCAACTGGATGATGCTAAACCATGGTACAAAGAACGTCATAGGCTAAGAACACTAGATTCAAACAGACTAGAATGTTGTCAACTATCATAACAGAACAGGAAGGCGTGGGTTCTGATGTAGTAAAGAGTATCAAGACTTTCAGAGTTGTGAGTCAATGAGCTCAAAATGGACCACCAGAAGAAAACCCATGAAATCATTTGCCAATTTTAGAAGATTCTCCTACTAAACTAATGAAGGTGCAAAACAGAAAGCTACACAGAGTTCATTCATCCTCACCTTCTTTCCTCGAATGACAGCTCCAGCCTCCCCCTGAATCACCATGTACTTTGAGCCTCCAAGGTACAACCCAGTGGGTGCAAGAAAACCAGGCTCATCGAAATCCTTCATGATGCCAGTAATTTCTTCCGGTTTGAACTGAAACAAAAACATCACAAACAGATCAGCAAAAAACACCTTCGATCCAACAGCATCACAAGTAGCAGGGCTCTCCTCTAGTCAACGAATGAACCCCTGATCAGTTCATCTTCACTTTCCATTCAGCATCACAGAAAGATAGCTATTAAACCTCCATCACAGGAAAAGAAACCCAAATCAAATCTCACCACAACCAGTTAATCGAAAAACCCCACGCCCAAACCAAGGGAGATCAGATCCTCAAGCTAAATACCCAGATCGTAAAAAGCAGCTCAAAAGCTATAAATTTGAAGTGAACCCAATTCAAACGAAGCACAGGTCAAGCAGGATCCACATCTTTCTCAGCCATATCCAATCCATCAACCGGTCAAAAACCACACAAACCCTCGGCAAACAGATAGATAAGAACAGCAGTATAACCCCCCAAATCCACACGAATCGAACTTGTGGGAATCATAAGGAGGGAAGCAAAGAGAAAGAAGAGGAGACAACAACCTGAGGGAAGGTAGCGCTCTGGGCCCAAACGCTGCCGTCGTGGCCGATGATGGCTGCAGCAGAGAGGTGATTGCCCTCGATTTCGCACATGAGGTGGTCATCGACGTAAGTCTGCCACGACATCTTGGCGAGCTGCTTGGCTGAGAACTAGGAAGGAAGGTTTGTGGACTGGTTGAGAGCTGAAAGGAAGGGGCGTGGTTTGTGGAGGAGCTGAAGGTGAGCGTTTGGCCTTA
Source organism: Linum trigynum (assembly GCA_964030455.1). NCBI lineage: Eukaryota > Viridiplantae > Streptophyta > Magnoliopsida > Malpighiales > Linaceae > Linum > Linum trigynum. Next base: position 41,664,498 of record OZ034822.1, on the reverse strand, counting down.
AGAAGAAAGAGGAAGATTAGGGGTAGGTTTCTGTGTATTTTCTTATCTGCGAAGACAGCAGAGACTGGGCGCACATATTGCGTTGAATCGACGGGACCCTTTATATATTATTCGAGCCACCTCCTTTTTTTTTTTTTTTAACTTGTATTTATTCGTATTTTGTAATATTCAGAAAATATGCTTCTGATAATAAATAGAAGGGGGAAAAAAGAAATTTTAATCAAAGGACAATGAACTATGAACGTTAGTGGTGTTAAATTTCCTCTCTTTTTTTTTACCACTGGTTCAATGCTTTCGTTGTTCGAGGATATGTGATTTTGGGCATCTATCGGTTTACTAAGTATACATAATAATTTTCATTTGTGATGGTTAATCGAGTCTTAAGCCGAGGGGGAAAAAACAGCACAAATGAAACTCAAGAAAATCTGTCGACTACTTGTCATGCAATTCATCGTGAACAAAGGAAAAGAGATTCTAGCGGAGTTAAAAACTAGACCGGAACACTATTGAAATATAACTTAAATCCAAATCAATTGATCTATTCAAGTGGATCCTAGCCATGTTCAAATTTGTCGTGTGGAGTTCAAACTCTCGATTTTTAAGTGAAGAATTACGACAAAGCAACCAAATTTCGCTTGATCTCTAATGGAGCTTGTGTTTACGAATTAAGGTGGCTCAAAAGCGAACCAAATACATTCACCAGAACTTTTCGTAGATGGCAAGTAAATGTGTGTCCATTGAAGCCTTTCGCTTGTTCTCCCTGCTCCAAATAAATTGCTCTCCTTCTCAAAAGCTACCAAGGTTTGTTGCCTTAGTTGTTTGGTAAGGTTTGTTGACTCATACTCCCTTAGAACTACAATGAAATTTGTCGCAAGATTTTCATCTTCCTCCAGTTTTCCCCATACTTAGTAATGAGGTTGAAATCCCCCATACAAACTCAGGGTAAATTGCTTGTCTTTGAAATTTCTCATGAGTTAGAGCATCTGCATCGGCTTTCACTAGCCAATTTCATTATGAGGTGGCACCATTTCAAAGCTATTTCATGGATGTGGTCCATCCTTTCAACAATGAAATATTTCATTTCGTGAAATAGCAAATGAAATGGATGGTGGGGTAAAGTAGTGGGTCCCCTGTCCACTTTTTGACAAATCAGTTTTTTTTAATTTCAACTTTTATGGTTTCAACATACAATTAGGACTAAATAGATTATTATTATTAAAATTAAAGATTAACATAAAATAATATAAACTTATCATTAGATTAATAACTGAATTGATAGTACACTTCAAATTCTGGAAGATAATGATAATAAAACACACACGTATATATATTTATGATATGTCACAACTATCACAAATCAATAGTAGTTAATACAAAAATCATTAAACGCACTTAGTTGTTGATTAAAGTTATAATATATTTGTAATGAACTAGTTAATTAATTTTATCATTGATAGTATGTAGTAAAATTTTCAGTTGAGCCCACCATATGAAATAGAAAGTGAATTTCATTGATGTAGAGCAAATGGAATTGGTATCTATTGAAATAGTAAAGGTTGTTGATGTGGCAGTAGGGACCACATATGAAATAGAAATTGTATGTCATGGATGTGGATGGTCTTCTAGAGTTAGATAACCATCCTCTTGAAATAGACGACCATAAATACCAGAGTAACGCATGGAATGACTCTTTATCTCAAGAAACTATCACATCAATATTGTAGAATAAACTGTAACTTGAACTTCTTTTTCCACATAATGGATAGGCCTCCCAAGCAGGGGCGGACCCAGGGGGTTTTAGGGGTGTCCTCGGGCACCCCTAAATTTTGGGAATACGATTATTCAACCCTCGGTGATAATTTACATATAGACAAAAAAAAATTATAATTGATAGTGAGGGACACCCCTGAAATTTGAAAACATGATTATCCTACTGTCATTTGTGTATAGGAATATAAGTGGTAGATTGGGCAATTCAAATATGAAACACTATTCTTATTAATAAACTTAATTTTTGTTGACCTACAACTCATTTGTTGTTCGATTTTGAAAAATGTAATAGTAAAATGTCATTTCCTATCTCTAATTATTTTAAAAACCTAACAATTAAACTAATTTCAAGCTACCCTTAATACGGCAAGTGTTGAAAGAGTCTTTCAGCTTTGGGTTACATCGAGAACAAGTTTACAAATCGAATATGCGATAAGTTCGTGAATGATTGTCTAGTAGGGTATATAGAGAGAATTTTTTAACACTATAGACACCAAGTGTATTCTACAATTATTTTCGAATATGAAAACAAATCATGGACTTTTTAACCTGTACGAGTAAGGTATTTTCAAATTTACAATTTTATTTTTATTAATTATTTTTATTTAATTTATTTTTAAAAGATGACACCCCTATGAAAAATTTATGGGTCCGCCACTGCTCCCAAGGCGTACCTCATTCTAAGCCACGCCTCAATCTTTAAAGAAGTCGAGTTGCCGTACCGCCTTTTTTCGGTCATCATTCAGTAGTTTTATTTTCATCAAGAAAATATGTGCTTGACTTGTTATTTAACCATTTTATACCGTTTATAAAAAAACCATTCTAAACAGAAAAAGAAATGTTCAATAAAAAAATTATTATACTAACAAAAGAGAAAGGGAAACAATAAACAAGATTTATGTACTGGAAAGTTGTGAAATGATCATTAAAGCGTTAATTTTAGAAAGGGAAACTTCATATGTGCTGTCCATGTCTTAATAATTTTCCCAACATGCATGTTTTTTTCCTTTTTAAAAAATATAATTATTTCAAATGTGTACATCATCCTCTATATTTTTACTTTCTACAATTTCCTTATTAAGATTGGCATCGTAACCAATTACCAAAGGTCAATTATAACTCCCACGGCTCCTCCTTTAAAGACACCACAAAGACCAATTATTCATTTCAATGGGTTAAGATGGATGAGAGAGTGGAACCTTGACACAAGGTTGCAACTTATAACTGAGAAGGATTTGATGTTGTTTTATGTTTTTTACTGGTCGGAAGATCGTTAATGATAACTAAATTTCACGTCCTATAACAAATCATTCTTTCATTGTTATTATAATCATATACAATTCTTTTTAAACTCATTAAATTAATGCGCCTATTCATATTAAGTCGGTCAAAAAAATTGGAACTTTTTGAAATCATTGCCTACAATGACGATCCTCTTCTTTGTGAGGCAGATTTGACTAGATGATCGAACTTCCTAAATCCACTAACAACTTATTGCCTCGAACACAACACATTACTAAACTATCAATTATGTGTTGTTTGCTACTTGAAGGCTGGTGGCGACTGGCGATTTATAATTGTGTCGCTCCTGCTACTGATTTGTCGTTGTTCTATTCTCCAAGACTCCAACAAATAAGATGGTGCTCCATATTCGTCTAAATTATTTTAATCTCAATTTTTTTTGGTAAAAGATATATCAACTAGACTAATTTAAGACAAGATTTCACATGTAAATGCACTAAACCATAGATATTTTTTTTTACAGATACACTTATTCACATGGCAATATGTAAAGCAAAAAACATACAATATATTAGAGGAAGGAAACATTTATTTTCATATTCACATAATCAATGGGAGAACAATCTTCCAAAGCATAATGGTAATGCACTATACCAATCATAGTTCTTGCTTTATGGAAAGTGCCTGATCTGTGGCCTAAAATTTCGAAACTTTGGTGCCTAATTAATAAAGGAAAAGGAGAGCTTTTCATGGATTTGCATTTCTTAATCAATCACTTTGACAAATAAAGGCTGGCTGGTTGGAGTTGGTTATTGATTCCTGCCAAGCATAAGCTTCATATCCACAAATTTCTCTCCTTTATCTTTTTCCCCAGTAATAATAATCTAAGGGAATAGCATAGACGATTTAGACATAAACGTCCATGAAAATAACAGTAATTAACAATAATCATGAGAACATATTTGATCAGCATTCAAGCTAGCAATTGATATGCTTGAATGAAAAGTGAAGTATTTAGGTTTTGTTATCCTAGCTAGCAACTACTCACATCAAAATATTGCTCGAGGTATGAGTTTGCCCGCTCATTTGTACATGTGAAAATAAGAAAATACAACGATCATTTAACTCTATGCGATACTTAATGAAGAAGAGAGAACGACATGATTAACGTAAAAGTTAAGAGAAGTCGTAACAACTGAACATGAGCATACACAAGATGAAATTATAATAGAAAGATCCAGAGTCGAAACAAGATGACAATCAGATTCTGATCCCTCCTCATCATGCTACTCAAGTCGCTTAACATATCCACGTAATAAATTCGCCAGACCATATCAATAGAGTGGGATTAAATTTGTATGTTATAAATCGCTGGACTTCGAGTATCTCATCACCAACAAATAGATTTTATCAAAGGTTAGTCAAATCATCCAACATCCTCACGCAACTCATTCGTTAAACCATATCTATGGAATCAGATTAATAAACTGAGAAATTCGAAAGCTTCATGCCATAATTTGTGGTTGTATTGATATCAATCGACAAAGAAAACAGAGGATCATCAAATAAACAAGAAACAACCGAGATCAGAAAATCAAAAAGGAAAAAAACATCCCAAAACTTTCAATCATCCAGATCGCCATAGTCGACCTGGACTACTTTCGTTCTTACAAATGGTTACAGCCCTGCACCATGGATCTCCCCACACAACAGGGAGAAAATGCAAGCTTGTAACCAATAACCCAGAAAGGAAAAAAAAAAAAATTGAAAACAGAAGAAAAAGGTAACGAGAAAGAGCAGCACTTTCGTCGTGCCGCTCAGAAATTATATTATGGAGTACTAAGAAAAAGAGGAAATTGAAATTCATAGGTCAAATACGGTGTGGGTGATGGGGGTTTGGCCGGAAGAGGGGGAAATCGCTGGATCTAGAGACCCTGATCGACGAGGTAATCGCCGAGCCTCTCGACCACCATGTTGCACTGCCCCGGAGTCACCGGCTCCTCGTAGATCCCCACCACCAGGGCCTGGCCGGTCTTCTTGATTGTGATCCCGCCGGCGCCCTTCTTGCCGCGGATCACCGCGCCGGGCTCCCCCTGGATGACCATGTACTTGTTCCCGGCGATGTGGAGCCCCGTCGGGGCGAGGTGCCCCGGCTCGTCGAAGTCCTTCATGATTTCGCTTACCTCCGATCCCTTGAACTGCCATACCACAAATCAATTAAACCACAACGCAGATTTGTTATTTCATGGAGAGAACAATTTTAGGGATTTTGTTACTGTTGTTGACCCTAATTACCTGAGGGAAGGCGGAGCTCTGGGCCCAGACGCTGCCGTCGTGGCCGACGATGGCGGCGGAGGCGAGGTGCTGGCCCTGCTGGCCTTCGATCTCGCACATCAGGTGCTCGTCGACGTAAGTCTGCCACGACATTTTCTCGCCTATTTTTGGTTTTGACTCCGGCTCACCGGCGCGTGGGCGCTTTTCCTTTTTTGTTTTTTTGTTTTTTGCCGCGCGTTCGAGAACTTGGACCTTCTGTTTGGCCGGGCTGTTGATCGGAGTAGGTTAATTTTCTGGGGGGAGGGTTAATTATTTTTTACCTGAGTAAAATTTTGTTTTAATCGAGTTCTGTTTTACGTTTTACCACTTTTTCGAGTTTTCCACCGTGGTTTTGTAGTGGGAGCAAGGAAGGGGAAAAGGTGGAGCGGGCCGATGGATGCGGAGGGAAAGGTTTGAATGGGTTTGTATACCACCTCACGGATTGGATCCGGTCCGGGAAGATGATTGATTGATGAGCTGTGGACCGTCCGTTTTTTTTGCTTGGTTTTGGGGAAACCTTTCTTTCCGCCTTTTACTGTCATTTTTAACCAAACGAATATTATTTTTTTCACGCATTCCGGAATTCACGTTTTGCTATATTTACAAGCTCGTTTTTCGGCCTTGTAGACTGTAGTAATTTCATTCACCATAGTTTCCACTGATTTTACATTTCGAAATTCTTCATGTTCCGGGCTGTTTTGCTATAAATTTTAATCATCATATCAAGTTATCAACATCATGTGTCAGCTGACTTGAAACGCATAAATAGTAAGAACGAAAAAATGACGTGTTCTAATATACATACTGGATTAAAAGAGACAATAAAAACATAGATCTATATTAACAAGCACGATTGAATGAGAGTTGAGACATTGACATGTTCATTGAGGCGTTTCTAATCAATTTTAAGAGTGAAGCAATATATAAAAATAATAAGACGAAGATATTCCATAAGTGATGGCTTCAAACTAGTCGATGCTACTCGGCGAGTGCTAACGTTTGTCTTTAGTTCTGACATAATAAGTAGATTACCATAACCTCAAAAATTGTAATTGTTCTTGTGGTTTACAATTTACTCTGTATAGATAGCCTGAAACCATGTGACATAGCATGAGGATACGGAAGTTCCAGGAGAATCATATTTCGAAATCTCCACAATTAGAGAGTAAATAATGCAAGTAATGAAAAGAAAATCAATCTGCCCAACAAATGAACTACTTCATCCCTCTGTTTAGACAAGGACTGGATTCCGGCCTCGTGAAATAAACACCGATGACGCATAAAAACGCTACCCACAGCTCCATAAGTAAAGGATCAACAAATCGAGCAGATTGATTCTCTTCAACTCCCTCTGACAAGCTTCTTTACAACCTGCTTCCTTAGTTTTTGTATCGACATTCCTAACAAAAGGGTGAGAAGAAAACTGACTAATCACTGAGTCTATAGGATCTTCCCCTGAAGGCTGATCCTGTGCCCGGCTGCTGCTCGGGCTGAGCTGCCGCTCGGGAGTTCACTGTTGCTGGAGCTCCTATTTTGTATCTTCTCACCAGCTTCTGTCTATAAACAGCTTAGGAAAAACCTATAGCAGGTTGCAGTCAATGTGAACGATTCAAACACTTGAGATTAGTTATTAGAAAGATGATACGAACTAAGGAAGAAATCAATGTAAAAGGATACACCCATCTTGGGGTCTTCAGATAGGTTTTCCCAGTTGAGAGCGGGTACAACACCGTCAAGAAGTAGTAGAAATGACCCGCGATGATTCCCAGAAGATCGGGCAAAATTGGAGACCCGAAAATAACATCCAGGGCAAGCATGGTCCAGGGTAGATAAAATGCCTGAGAGGGAGAGGAAACAAAAAAAAAACTTCGATCATTAGCATATAAAACACAAGGCTTTCTCGTTTCTACCAACAGAAAGATCAGAGCATCAAAGATACAAAAATAATTGCAGCCTTACAACACGAGAGCACAAAGTTGGCAATACCTTAATATTCAGCAGGCCATATATGTTGATTTGAGCATTTGGGAACTCTCTACTCCAGACATAAAGCAGCATGAACACAAGTGAAATGCCCAAGAAAGGGTTCCACAGAAAAGGGATGGCAGACAGACCCTGTGGTGCAGGGAAATGCTCGTTATCCAGATACGATGGTTAACAAAGCCATGATTCACTAAACAACAGTTAATAACCACATTAATAACCCACAAAGCCAACACATCAATAGGGAGACCTACAGTCCAATGCTAGAAGCCGCGAGCTAAATAGAAGTTCACAACACTGGCAACACCAAGTAAAAGTTCGGTAAAGAGGCGCATTTCCAGACATCAATAGCACAGGAGTCAACAGTCATTGTTTCTCACCTAAAAGTCTAAAACAGAACAAAGAAAGAGAGGACCTAATTACATACCAGAAGAGTCAGGCCTCCGAAGATCATCATCCAGAGAAAATCAGCGGTACGCCTGTCGAATGTTGCCTGCTCCAATTGAACACCATATCTTGCTCTGCAAAACATCTGGAACACATCAGAGCTAGGAAAAGTATATAGCCAACCAGAATAACTCGGTTAACAGAATTAAGTCAATAACCACAGGAGAGCAACATCACATATCAAAGCAAAACGTTATATAAGAGATTCTGCTACTTTCTTTCAGAACGCAACTCACATCATCAAGAGGCGAATACCGAAATTGATGGAGAAATTCCCAAGAAAGAAGAAGCTAGTAAAAAGCCTCCACACCTGGAAGAAAGATAAACAGACAACCGCAATCAGTCGGGAGTCCTACAGCCAATCTTCCATTGAAATGGAGACGTTGAACAATACCTGAAATCGGTACAACACGTCCTCATATATCAATGCTATATACGCCGGATGAAGCAGCTTGAGCGAACATACTGTAGTAACCGCCAGGCACACGGTGCCATAAGCCTTGGTGATGGGTGGAAGAGAATGATAGTACCTGTAACCTCAAAGAAAGCCATGCGTGAGTTACTAAGCCCGGCTTGATCAGGCACGGAAATGGAAACCTCTGCGCCGAAGCTTTCTATACCAAACTAATTCTACTTTCTGAAATCTTCCACCAGACATGACTCTCGGACGAAATTCACTTCCGAAATTAGGTCAAGCCATCATCACATTCAACAGAGTAATTTCTCTCCCAAATCGGAGACAAACAGATTCAAGCAACGCGAAGAGTATCAGGCGGAGAAAAACGAGGAGGACGAACGAATGAAACAAGAAGCTTACTCTCCCGGGGACGACATCGGACGGCGGCGACGGATGAGGATCTATCAGACGGAGCTCCGAAGAGCGGTGCGCAACGGCGTTACGGATCCAAGTTGGAAATAGCGATTCTTCTGCAAGCGGTAACGGGAACTTGGAAGCTTGAGGGCGAAGGTAATCTCTTCTCAGACCTTCACTAGTTAGCCTTTCTTTCGATTCCTGTGTTCTTCTACTGCTGATGCGAGAACGATATGGAAGATTCCATGGCGGTTTCCGTGGAGTTACTTGCGTACATCCTTTTGTCTGTCCTGGCTACGGTCGTTCCGATTGGGCTTCAAGAAGTTGGAGCTGATGGTGAAGATTGGGCATCAAAGGCTTTGGGCCCATAATTGATCGGAGGGAGGAAAATGAATCACTTGGTCTCGTCGTCACATTAGAAGCTCTGTAGCCTATGTACATTTTGGCCCAGTGAAATTGGGATAAAATGGCCCAGGGCTCGATTTTTTTTTGTGCGGTTATTTTGACTCGTCTATAATGTGGTTACAACTTACTATCTCCTAGGGTTGTGTAAATGAAAAAGCTCGTTTGACACTCGACTTGGTACTAACGAGTCAAATATGAACTAACCCGTGTTTGGCTTATAAGACTCGTAAGTCAGCTCGACTCGGTGGCTTGTTGAGCTCAACTCATGAGCTAGTGCGATTTGAGCTATGGGATAGCTCGACAATATGGCTAGCGAGTCACCGCAACTTGCAACTTATGAGCGAATTGATCAACGGTTTATCATTGGTTTGTTGATAATTCATAGGTTTTTACATTTTATGTATCTCACCATTCTACGAATTTGAGCACGTGTTTAAATATGTCTAGTGTATCATAAATTGCTCATATATTAATTGTTATAAATAACATGATATGAACAATTAATAATTATGAACCAAATGATATGATACCTGAGGTAGAGCTCGAATCAAACACAAATCAAGGTTTTTGTAGACAGGCCAAGCTCGAACTCGACTCATTTATTAATGAATCGGATGAAAACTTTATGAAAACTCAACTCGAATCGTTTACGATGACCCTCATTTGAATCATTTCTCCAATAATTTTGGTCCTTTCAGTCGTATTATTATTTGAGCCGCTCAATTTTGCATATAAAGAATTTTAGATGGTTGCATATATTTCCCGCTGTTATAAACGCGCTGCTACGGATCAGGAAATTGCCGGAATCGATAAAGCAAGAATACGAAAGCGAGAATCGAAAAACACAGATACACGATTTACGTGGTTCACTAACACGATGTGTGTTAGCTAGTCCACAGGCGAGAGAGAGCCAGTTTTACTATATCGAGGATATTACAGATTACAGAGGAGTATGAGAAGTATTTATAGTACTTCTCCATGTGGGTCTAAAACTAATCCAATCTGGCAAAGGAAACGGTTACAGATCAAACCCATAACTTCTCCAGCGAGACCCCCGACTGCCAGTCGTAACAGCTGATAGTCCGATTCAAGTCACATCAACACCTGCTAATATATTGAGAATTGAATTGACTTTGAACCAATTAACCTATGCCCAACATTAATACCGAAGTTGACCCGCCGTTCAATATGCATAGGTAGCACCTGTCTTCCCCATCATTCCTAAGTCATGGCTCCTAATTTCATGAGAGCAACTAAGAGTACTCGAATCAAATCAAATCCTCAAGATTTTTATTCCTTCTCTCAACCGCCTCGTTAAATCATGAACAAACTAAGAAACCTAATCTAATTAATTCTTCCTCGTTTCAAACTTAAATAAACAAACAAATATAGCCATTAACTGCTCCAATATTGGCTACTCACTGCAAGTAATCGGTTTGCATATTATAGTACATGTCACCTGGGGGTTGCAAGTGAGCTGAGTTGTTCACTAACTGCTCAATATTTGATTCAGAAAATCTCGTTCTAAACTCGACTCGTTTATTAATGAGTTGAGTTTGAACTAAGTCTGGTTCAGCTAGCGAGTCTCGCAAGTCAATTCGACTCAATGGCTTGTTGATCTCACCTCGTTAGTTGAATTTTTTTTTTTACTCATGATATCTCAAGTCTCAACATTGTGACTAGTGAGCCAACTTGACTACCAGTTTATGAGCGAATCAATCTATATCTTATGAGCTGACTTGTTGATATTTCGTAGGTTTGTTAAATTCTATATCTCTTCCTACATGATATTTAAGACAGTGAGTACTTGAGTGCATCGTACGTCTTATTAAAATTTAAAAGAGAAATTATGTACCATAAATTTCGTAAGATGCTAATTACTATATGAAATGACATGATAAGAACTTAACAGCACGATACCAATAGTGCATATAAACGTGAGATCAATTAATGAAGAAAAGTTGACTATTGTTATTTTCTTCATCATGACATAGAACACATGTATTATACATGAAATACAAATATTAAGGTTAAGGGATCAACCATTTAGAATAAATTAGTCGAACTCGTGATCTTATTGACGAGTCAGGATTAAGTAAAAAGCTCGCAAGTTCATTAATTAGACAGGTTCGAGAAAAACAAGAGCCAAATTTTTAGTAAACAAGACAACGACAAACTCGACTCGTTTATTAATACGAAGAGCTTGAACTAAACAAAACTCGGCTCATTTGCAGCCTTTGTTAATTTAGGGGTACGAGTATCCATCAACACAATTTAGTGGGCCCGCCATTAACCGATTTGGGTTGTCGCAGGCCCCACCTAAGTCAATGAGAGCAATCCATGATGAAGGCACATACCACCAGCTTGGCAGAATGTATGGCCGCTAATTGCACAGCCTCTGGATTCATCAACCCTCGCCGCCGTCGGCTCTGATGCCGACCTTCTGGCAATAATCCGGCGCCGTCGAGCCACAGCTGTACTTGAACTGGCGGAGATTTTGGGGCAGCTGTATTTTATGTATTAATTAGGGACTCACAATGTGGATTAGCGGACAAGTTTTCCTTTCCTCCCAGGATCGGGCATGTTATTCTCTATTTCTGGCGCATGATATCTTTGTCTTTCGGCTTTTTCTGCTGCCCGCAGTCCCACTTTGATTAATTTTTCGTTGTTGGGTTGTCATTACAGCAAACAATTTTTTCCCTGATGAATTTGATCAACTGTGCTGTCGTGTTACTTGGCAAATTGCAGGATCTTGATCCAATCAGACAATATATACATACATACAGGCTAATGATTCCACACTAGTGTCATAATTAAACCTCTAGGTCCGTGATAATAATGTACTACTTACTTATCACGATATCGCGAAATCGTAGACTTTGGGGATTTGAACCATGGCAGCTAGAGAGATGGGGGAGGTAAAGCATTACCAACTACTTTAACTCTCAAATGCAGAACACAATTCTCGTATATTTCTAATCATATGTATGAAGCTTGCATGTGTATCGACTTTTGTCACTCGGATATCCATGAGAAGTACAAAAGATTGAACACTAAGTGATGTCAGGTTGTGATGAGCATGAAGTCATTCACAAAACTATTGAGAAAATTAATTAAAATTAATATTCTTGTAATATGATTTTGCAGCTGTCAAGGGATATTCATGCATGTGTTAATGTTTCATTATTTCAGACTAAGCAATAATTATTGTCACATCACTTTCATCAGTAAGCTTTTGGAGGGTTTGGGGGCAGCAAGTAATTATTCATCCAAAAATAAATAAAATGTTCTTCGATCATGCTTTGCTTTGTAATAATTGGTGTTCATTATAATTACTCTTCGTTCCTAAGTCAAAGGTAAAAATATATGTACATTAGTTAATACCAAATTTTTTCTTAGCACTAATTCTTAAGTCAAAGGTATTAATATCTACAATACAAAAAAAAAAAAATCATTTATAGGCCATGCGGGCCATGCCCCATAGTGACACCCGGGAGACAGCCTTAACCGAACCGCGCCAACCATCCTTCGGGCCGGGACCCGCATACCATGCCGTCCAATTCGTTGTCCGGTTTACCCCGACCCGAGAGGAGGACTGTCACTTGACTAGGGCTGGTTATTCGGTCCGAATTTTTTGGTTTTATCCGAAACCGGATCATATAACCCGGACCGGGACCAGATAGTAAATAATCAAATCCAATCTTTAGGCTTAGATTTGAGATAAAAAATCATTCTGGACCGGATCGAAAACTGTATAAAGACCGGATAAGAGAGCTCAACACCCAAAACTTAAGGGTAATTTGCATAAACGGTCACAAACCTTTGCACTTAGTACAAAACTTAACCAACTCCTCACCCTTTCAGGCCTTAGGTCACTCAAATCCCCACAAGCTCAATATAAAATCAAAACCGAATTGGGACCGGGCCTGGTCAAGACCGGACCGGAACGGGTCAAGACCAGACTGTATCCAATCCAATCTTTGGTCCTTATATTTTCAAAAAGAACGGACTGAACTAGATCAATTTAAGCCAATTTAACCGGACCGGACCGTATAGTCACCCTACCCTTGACTTATGCACAATAATTATCACTTTCCAAGTTGTATAACCTCCCCTTTTACCCTTTTCTTTACTCGGGTCCAATAGCTAATTAGTAGTAGGCAAAAAAAAAAAAATTTGTAACTAAAAAAGCACATAATCCATCTATCCAAAATCTTGATTTTTCATTTTCAATTTTGGAGACATTATAATATCCCTTGGGATATGTCTAAACTAATAAATGGGTAATTATGCTTTTCAATGGCTTCAATTATCTTATGGCTTCAATGGCTTCAATTATGCTTTTCAATGAACAAATTGTCTAAACTAATTTGTTCATGTATCAATGGCTTCAATTGTTTTTATGTAATTATGTTTTATATATGGTTGTAATTTCATTGGTTAGATTTGCAGGAATCCTTTTTTTCCACTACTTTCATCTTACATCGTAGTTCGGTCTAGGACATTCTCCCTACGCAGATAAAAGATAAATCAAGGATTCTACCCGTACGGTCTAGGACATTCTCCCTACGCAGATAAAAGATAAATCAAGGATTCTACCCATATAAAAAAAGGTAATAAAGAGTTGTCAATATTATGACAAAAAAGAGCTCTTTTATAAATGGTTTAGTCACTAGTTGACCACCAACTTATCTCCTTTTTGTTTTTTTACTACCTGAAAAAACTATTATTTCGTATATGATCGGTTCCTTCTGGCAGTTCTGGGAATATTTGTGGATAAATATGACTAATCAGCTAATCATCCATATTTAGCCAACAATATTTTTTTCTTGTTCCGCTCTCATTGCTTTAACATGTTTATATAACTTGAATTTGTTAATATGTGGAGTTGAATCCAATGATGTTAATCTAGGGAGTTGAATCCAATGATGTATGTGTTTGTCTCTATTTTAGGCCATTTCCCGACCTTTTATGTTCAACATTAAAATAATTTGGTCTATATATATATATATATATACCCTCTATATAATTGTTTTTTATTTAAAAATAGAATTTATGTACGATGAACAATACTCTTTACAATAATTTAGTTTCCAATGTTTAGATCTTAGGATGTAGAAGTATGGTAACGCAAGAGACTGAAAGTTTAACGGAATCATTAATTCTTTTTTGAGAGGAAGCGTAATACACTAATTAGTAATTAGGTACCTACTCTTTAAAAGAAAAGAAAAAAAGGAGGCCAAATTGCTTTCCTGTAGACAGTAGTACTATTGTCTCCTTGTAGGTTGTATATATTATAATAATACACATCCAAAGAAAAATCATATTCTCAGCAAAAGTGCTAAAGATGTGCGTTTTATTAGGCTGGCTAGCAAGACTTAAACTAGAATAAATTTTTTGTCAACTACATACCATACGATATTGTTGAAGATTGCATATATTACAAGTTGTAGGTATTTTCAAATGCATAATTACAACTTGAATCCAAAATTGGTTATGTATTTTTGTATTATTATCTTTAAGAAATAAGTAATGCTTATCAGTTTCTGGTGTATTAGTCAAATAGAGCTTATGCTACATTCTTAAAAATAAAATAAAAAACTCTTCAAATTTATCAAAAGCAGATAAGCTCATACTTAATAGTCACGTTCTTGATTACTCATATATCACGCACATTAATCTCTAAATATGACCCTCTTGTTAAGACAAATGACCAAGGGCTAGCTACTATGATTTATGTAACACTTTTTGGTATATGGTAGAAACATAGATATTTGGTTTAAGGGTATTATAGTTATTTTTAGGGTTATAAGTATAATATGCTCCTCTACTATGATGTTTTATCAAACATGTCTCTCTACTATTTTTTACAGCAAACATGCCACTGTACTTTGAAAAAATTATCAATCATGCCCTTCAGTTAAAATTTCCATTGAAAAAAATCGTCAATCATGGCTGAACCAAGATTTAGACAACCCGACATCGGCAAATGGGAGAGAAAATGTCAGTTTTGTCTCCCGTTTTATTTCTCTGGGTCTCTTAAAAGTGAAATTATTTGAATTATTTAGCTATACAAAAGAACAAAAAAAATTCTAAAGTGAAATTATTAGGGATATTTTAGACATTTGTGCCGCCCAAACCAAAGTTCGACCTTGGTTAATGGTTTTTGGATGAAAATTTAAACAAAATGACATATTTGATCGTTTTTACAAAGTACATGAGCATGTTTGATGTAATAAATAGTAGAAGGACATGTTTGATAAAACGTCGTAGTAGAGGGGCAGATTATACCTATAACCCTTATTTTTATATGTCAGGTCAATTAGGATTTAAACCATCGTCGTCTATATATTGTAGTTCTATTTTTCCTAAAAATTAATCAATAACCAATTGACAAAGCATAATCAGTTTATTCCCCTTCTAATGTCTCATAATCTCTAATTATAAATTCTCCGTTCTTTTCCAAATCCTCCCTAAATTCTTATTGAAATCAATGTAGTATTGATTTGCCGGACTAAGCACAAGACATTGTGAGATGTACTCACCAACATCAAACTTTTGTGATCTGGATATCTCTTAGGCCCGGAAAAAACTCTATGAATGGTTGAATAAATAAAAAATAAATCTTTTTTTTTTTTTTTTTTTACAGAGAGTGCAGACCAGTTAGCACAAGGATTCCTTTCAACAAGAAGAGCATAAATAATAATGTACAATGTTGTTGTTGAATCCAGCAAAAATACTCTACAAAATGAACAAGAAGGACAATGCAACAATTGGCTGGCATTTACTCATTATCTTATCCCCAACAGCCAACATCATTCACTCCTGCACGATATACTCACTACACTTAACTACGTACCAACCAACTCCTCCCGTCCATTTCCATCTCCCAAAAGAAAACCAGAAACTAATATGACTTTTTAGGGCGATCTGCTGAAGTGACAGACCCAGAAATTTTATATAGGGTATCTCATTTTAAAAAATAAATTAATTTTTAAATAATTAATAAAATTAAATAAATTTTTAATAAGAAAATACCTACTCGTGCCGCTTAAAAAAGTCCACTATGTGTTTTCATATTTGGAAATAATTGCAGAATACACTTGGTGCCTACACTGCTCAAAAAAATTTGTCTCTGTATATCCTACCAGACAATCATTCACGAGCTGATCACATATTCGATTACTAAACTTGTTTTTGATGTAATGCAAAGCTGAAAAGACTCTTTTAACACTTGTCGTACAACCATAAATTCAATACAAATTAAGCATAGCTTGAAATTTGTTTAATTGTTAGGTTTTGAAAATAATTAGAGATAGAGAATGCCATTTTACTATTACACGGTGTTTAAAATCGAATTGCTTAATGGAAATTATGTTTATTAATAATAATAACAGTGTCCTACGTTTGAATTACCCAAACTACCACTAATATTCTCATACACAAAGTAAAAGATTAGAATAGGATAATTATTTTTTCAAATTCCTGTGTGTCCCCGACTATCAATTAGAATATTTTTGTCCATGCATAATTTACCATCTGGGGTTGGATAATCATTTTTTCAAATTTTAGGGGTGTCCCGTGACAACCCCAAACACCCGTGTGTCCGCCACTGATCTCCTGACCGGTACAATTCGTACCGGTTATAAAATCAACTGGAATACCATTTGTATGAAGTGGTAGTGAGAAATGATCATTATTGGTCAAAACCAAGAAATCAGTGGTCCAACTGAAAAAAAAAATAACGTTGTTTTGGTGAATATAATTGAAAAAATTGAATTGAATTTAAATATGAACATTTGTCAGTATGTTTGTAATATATTTTATACAAATATGGATGCTAAATATTGAGGTTAAATCAAGTATAATATATTTTTACATATGATGATTTATCATTTGTTTTCTAATTTCGTAGGTGATTTAAATGTAGATAAATTTTCATCAAATATGTTATACATATATGTATGCGTGCATAATATATTTTATTTTTATAATTTCCTATTCTCTGCATAGTTTATTAAAATTCCACCACAAACCGTTTACATTCCCATCAAACAGTTTCACTAGTTAAACCGACATGTAATAGTATAAACAAAAGGATTAAAAAATCATTACCGGAAAAAAAGTGATCACTAAGATAATTATATGTTGCAACCGTTGTTTAACAGTGATGCAACCATTTCATATAAACCGCTAAATACCGCCAACCAAATTTCACTTCCAGTAAGAAATTTTTCTGATTGCGAACCGCTAATACGATACCGTTTTCTAATCCTTTGTATAAACCGGTTTTACAACGTTGGAAACAAGCCCCTCACCAAACCACCAAACAACAGCTAGAGAGCGAGAGCGAGGGAGAAAGAAAAAGAAAAGTGGAACGTTATAGACGGCGAAGTAGCCGACAAATTCCTTCCCTCCTTATAGATGTTCACGAAGTTCCCCTGCCTCCAGCTCTCTGCAGCTATTCTCCTCTCACTCTTCCTCTGGCGTACATTTCCACTCCCACCACCACAAATTTCCCTACCTCAATCATCCACAGCTAGCTAATCTACAACATAAAAACACAAAACCCAACACCATAGCTGCAATACTACTACCACCACTGCTACAATGGATCCCTGCCCATTCGTTCGCCTAATCATCGAATCACTATCCCTAAAACTCCCCTTCGCCGCCACCAAGCCCGCCGGCTCCGGCGTCCACCCCACCGCCACCCCTTGCTTCTGCGTCCTCAAACTCAAAGGCTTCCCCACCCAAACCGCTCTCTTACCCTTATGCCCCTCACCTCCAACCACCGACGACTCCTCCTCCTCCTCCGCCCCCGAAACGACCACCTCCGCGCCCGGATTCCACCTCGACGCCGCCGCCCTCCGCCGCGTCTCCGGCAAGCCGATTCCGCTCCGGGTCTCGGTCTACACCGGCGGGATGGGCCGGAATTGCGGGGTCAGCGGCGGGAGGCTGCTGGGGAAGCTCCAATTGAAACTTGATTTTGGGGAAGAAAAGGAAAATGCTGCCAATTCCTGCAGCAGGTCGGGTACTCATGTGTTTCAGAACGGGTGGTTGACCCTCCGTTGCCAGCCGGGCAAACCCGCCGCCCGGATCCACATGGTTTGTCGGGCCGAGCCCGACCCGCGGTTCGTGTTCCAGTTCGGCGGGGAGCCCGAGTGCAGCCCCGTGGTTTTCCAGATTCAGGGCTGCATCCGGCAGCCCGTCTTCAGCTGCAAGTTCAGCGCTGACCGGAATTCCCGCTCCCGGTATATTACTTTACCTTTTCATCTTACTTATTTTTCACCGCGGAATTTAACGCTTTGTTTTCTCTTTGTAAGCATGTTAATTTTTTCTGTATCGTTCCAATTTTTACGACGGCTCAGTTGCATGATTTAGGGTGAAATTTGGGATAAAGGATAAGATTTATGGTTGGTTTGTCATTAAGTCATCTAGGAGGGGCCCTATATTGGCTAAATTTCTGGCTTGTTATTGGTGTGTTGTGTGATAAAAGCTGTTAGGCATGTGGGTTTGTTTGTCAAATCTATTTTCCCTTTGTAGATTAGCTTTTGCTAGCTGGTAACCAACACCCACACATGGCCTTGCTGTTCCAAAATTTTGGGCCACAGCCCAAAAGGCCCACCACCACCACCTTATCTATTTCATCATTTTTATCATTGATTTCCTTCTATCATGGTAAAATAGTAATAATGTTCATAGTCATAACTCATAATAACCCTTGTCCCTATGTCTCCTCCAATATCCAAAATTGACTCCACATAAGTCTCCCCAGCAAGGTTGTCAAACCAGTTTATACCGTTGTGCCGGTTTGGCAAGTGGAATGGTACGATCGGTGGTATAACCAGTTTGTGCCGGTTCATGCTGGTTTAAAAAAATGTGACAACAATTAATATCCAATGTATTTAAACATATTTGTGGACAATTGAGTTACAATCCAACAAATATCATCAACTTTTAACTATTACATTCATAAAATGAATAATAAATTAATTTTTGTATTTATTAAATTCATTAAAATGATGTCATTTTACTTAGAATACGTAAATCGATCATACCGGTCATACCGGTGGTGTCATGCCGGTTTCATGACCGGCACAGGTTGAACCAGGTTCAAGCGGGTGGCATGCCACCGGCATGACAACCATGCTCCCAGTAACCTTTATGCACTCTAGTTGGAATTTGACACAACCCAAACCCGAATTGGAGTTCCAATATCACTCGTAACAACTCGATTATGGTGCTCACACTCCAGTTGCGAGAACTTGTTCACATATTTCGCGTAATTAGATCGGATGCTATGTTGTTGGCAAATGCTGACCTTTTAGCTGTGGTTGCTCAGCTATTGTTCTTTTTGTCGTCTTGTGCCTTAATAATGGTCACTAACTAAACTGGCAAGTTTGGTCAAACAAAGACCAAAATATATTCCACAAATCTCTTCAACAGTCGAACACAACAACACCACCACCAACATAAAAAGGAATCCATACCATGTGATAAAATCTGCTTTAGTTTGATCTTGATTCGTGACGATAACAAAATCTTCTTAATTACGTGATTAACTAGCTTCTCCATCTCTAACCCACCTCTGTAAATTTTTCTTTTTTTGTTTCTCTCCAGATCTCTGCCATCGGATTTCAACAGCGCATCCTCCAACGGCACGTGGACCAAAACCTTCTCCACCCGGGAGCGAGAGAAGGCCAGCCGGCGGGAACGCAAGGGGTGGATGATAACGATCCACGACCTCTCCGGCTCGCCCGTCGCCGCCGCGTCGATGATCACCCCGTTCGTCCCTTCGCCCGGGTCGGATCGGGTCTCCCGGTCCAACCCGGGGGCCTGGCTGATCCTCCGCCCGCACGGGTTCTCGGTCAGCACGTGGAAGCCGTGGGGCCGGCTCGAGGCGTGGAGGGAGCGCGGCGGCGCGGTGGATGGGCTGGGGTACAAGTTCGAGCTGATGACCGAAAGCAACGGCGGTCGGGTCGCCATAGCGGAGGGGAGCGTCGGGGTGAGGAAGGGCGGGCGGTTCGACATCGACGGGAGGACGGTCAGGGAACCGGTTTCCCGGTCGGGGTCGGCGAAGGGGTTCGTGATGGGTTCGACCGTGGAAGGGGAAGGGAAGGTTAGTCGGCCCGTGGTTCAGGTCGGGGTCCAGCACGTGACCTGCACGGGGGATGCTGCGCTGTTCGTGGCGCTATCCGCTGCGGTCGACCTTAGCATGGACGCTTGTAGGCTGTTTTCGAGTAAGTTGAGGAAGGAGCTTTGCCATGATGATCAGGATGGTTTGTGAGGTGAGGGGAGGTAAAAAAAAGTTTTAATGCTGTGATGACCAATAGGGTGGGAGCGGGCGGTAAAAATTAGTTTAACAGTTGGTTTGAGCGAGTGGTTTAAGGTTAATTTGTTGGGTAGGGTTGATTTGTTTATGTCATTTTGGACTTTTGGCCTCCTTTCATGGGTTGATGATTGGGGCTGAGCTGTAAATGGGGACAATAGCTGGGCCTTACTGGCTGAGGGCCCATTGGATCGGTAGGTGGATTTGGCTGGCATGTCACCATCCACGTCCTAATGTTGGTTGGTTTTGGAGGGGGAATTCTTTTTTTGCTGCGGTTGTTGTTAGTATTTATTAAATTGGTAATTTTGTACAAGTTAGTGCTTTCCAGAAAGAAATGAGAATGTATAGGGAAAAGGAAAATTATTCAAAAAAAAAAATATTGATTTTATTATTCTTTGGAGATGATAGTAAATCCGTATAACATGTTTAATGTTTAATATGTATGTTTAATAAGCTAAATTGTTAACTTAACTATAATTTATATATTTCTGTACTTTTAAAATAATTACTTTTATATATTGATGATTGTAGACGTACTATTAAACGTAATTTTAGTTTAGAAATGAAGTAAAATTTCCGTACGTATTTTATACGTAACATACTCGTATCGTATTTTGCTATGTATCCAACCACACATATACATCACTATGCAACTTCATTAAATTAAAATTTACAATAATATATGATGTATTCATATTTTGAACATTTTCTAAAGTACATTAATCATTCAAACTATCACGAAGATCACACTCAAATGTATTTCACCAAAACATAATTTCCTACTTTATCACTCATTGGACTGGAAAAATGTAATTTCACGTAGTTTATTGATATAAATTTTCTTTCAACGCTTATAGTGGCAGTTAGGGGTGGGCACGTGGGTGGTTAATCCGCGGATTTATATCGATCCACCCGCAAATAATTCGACCCGCATAGAGAGGGTGATTGATGTGGGTGGATTGCGGATTGGTAAATCTCCCACCCGCACTTATGTGGGTGGGTGGTGGGTGGATTGCGGGTCACCCATATGACCCGCATCCTATTTTTACATGAAAAAATGTTGTTTCTTATAGTATCGAATATTCATCATATTTTCGAACTGCACTATAGTCTGACCATAGACTTCAAAAGCTGGAGAATAAATAATAGTTTTGACTACTATTATTGATCATTGTGTTGTGCAATATCCATTACATATTGGATATTGGTATGCAGATTATTGTTAATAACCATTAAATATTGGGATGCAAACTATAAATTATTAATTGTATCAAAATCACAAATTATAAATGTTATGAACATATTATAAATGTTAATCAACTTTCTTAATGGCTAGTTGGAGAATTGTTTTTGCGGGTTGACCCGCAACCCAACCGCACCCATCCGCCACCCACCCAACCCAACCCGTAGAAGTATGTGGGTGGATTGCGGGTCACAATTATTCCAACCCACTAGTAAGCGGGTGGGTCAATTTGAGACCAAAACCCACCCAACCCGCCCGTTGCCCACCCCTAGTGGCAGTTGATAACAACAATATTAATATCACAACAGATATACGGAATAAAACAACAGAGATTGCTTTACTATAATAAAATATAATTTCAACTATAATAAAATATTATGTAATGAAATGAATATATCAATAAATCAATAAGCATGGTTGTAAGCTGTTGGTTGATGCTCTTAATAGTGCACACTAGCTGCACAATATGCATCCATGGACTTCATATTTTTGTATGTGTGCCAGGTGATGCCTGATAGTCCATATGATTTCATGATCATTCATTTGAGTGTGATTCGGTTAGGCGGGTTGAGTATTGAAAAAACTCATATCCGACCCATCTAGTAAACAATAAGACATAGTTTTATCCGCACTAGTCCGATCGTCCCACAACCCATCAGTCTCAAGTTTAGCTGCTTAACTGTGTTGAGTTCAAGGATTGAAATACGGTACCAGAGGTCGTACCGGAAAAGTCAGCGGTATGGTATTTTATATTAAAATAGTGGTTTACTGGTTTTGCTTCCGGTAAGAGATTTTTCAGGTCGAACCGCCGGTACGGTATTTTAATCATTGGTTGAGTTGGATCAGTTACCCTCTGTTGCTATCCCTAGACTCCCAATAGCCAAGTAGCCGGCCCATCCAGTTGCAACTCACGCCCCGAGCTAAATCCGATAACGGGCCAAAAACCTTTTTGTGACTGTTTGGCGCATAATGGGCCCAATAAAATTTGCATAGCAGTATATTTCTCAATGGGCTGAGTTCGGGAGCTACAATTGGGCCAGCAATGATGACATAATGAGTTCTGGGCCTTTTTCCTCCTTTGTCGGGGTCCATCTCCATCAGCATTTCGTAAGGCGGGAAGTCCAGCTGGCAGTATTAACCGACTTCAGGCCCAGAAAAGCGAAATACGTGTTATGTACGTGTCCGTCCAGCTGGCAAGGGAACCGACTTATCCTACAGTTCAATTAACGCGTGCCCTCTTACAGCTGGCAAGGGAACCGACTTAAAGCCGCATTCGGAAATCTATATAAGTGGCGACATCCTCCGGCCATTGTTACAGTTGCTGCCATCACCAAAAAGGTCGGATCAGATTGGAAATAGACAAGAAGGCTCTTTCGGCTTGGCTCTTCCTTTTTAGGGTTCCGATTACGGCCGACGAGATTGATGAGGTCGGTTCTCCCTCCTTCGTTCCGTGTTCTAGGTTTTTGTGAATTCTTCACGTCTTTCATAGGAAAAACGATATCTTCTCTGCTCGTTAAAGCTGTTTTTTCGGCCTGCCCGGTTGCCCTAGAAATTTTGATGAAAACTGTACAAATGCCTCGATACAAATCCTCACGTTCCAGTTCTAGAAGACTTTGATTTGGGTGCCATTACTGGTCGCTGGATGATTACTGTGTCGAGGGTCGAATTCTCTGGCTCCGGCGACTTTCCCCATCGTGGTATGTTTTTCGGATCTGCACTTCTTTTCCTGGATTGGGTGGTAAGAGGAGTATGATCAAATTGGTCCCTAAAGTTCTCTGTCCCGCTTCACAAGTTGCTTTGATCCGTCGGTGACTTTCCCCGTCGCGGTATGTTTTCCGAATCTGACCTTTGTGACGAGAGGGAGCATAATCAAACTGGTCCCTTAATGTTCTCTGTCCAGCTTAAAGTTGCTTTGATCCGTCGGTGACTTTCCCATCTTGGTATGTTATCCGAATCTGCCCTTCCTGCCTGGATTGGGTAGCAAGAGGAGCATAATCAAATTGGTCCCTTAAAATTCTGTCCCGCTTCAAAAGTTGCTTTGATCCGTTGGTGACTTTCCCCGTCGTGATATGTTATCCGAATCTTCCCTTCCTTTTATGGATTGGGTAGCAAGAGGAGCATAATCAAATTGGTCCCTTAAAGTTCTTTGTCCCGCTTCAAAAGTTGATATGTTATCCGAATCTGCCCTTCCTTTTATGGATTGGGTAGCAAGAGGAGCATAATCAAATTGGTCCCTTAAAGTTCTTTGTCCCGCTTCAGAAGTTGATATGTTATCCTAATCTGCCCTTCCTTTTATGGATTGGGTAGCAAGAGGAGCATAATCAAATTGGTCCCTTAAAGTTCTTTGTCCCGCTTCAAAAGTTGATATGTTATCCGAATCTGCCCTTTTATGGATTGGGTAGCAAGAGGAGCATAATCAAATTGGTCCTTAAGTTCTTTGTCCCGCTTCAAAAGTTGATTTGATCCGTCGTTGTGGGATAATTCATAGGTGGGATAAAAAGATAGACATAATGGTTGTCTGCTTCTTCGTGTTAGTTTCAAGTACCCAAAAATCCCCTACGCCCGTTAAGACACTTAGAGTACCGTTTATTGGATTATTTCTAACAGTTGCATTTCATAACCCAGTGGGACCGACTTCCTTATTAAGCTTTCTCACTAGTATTGGCTTTTAACGGTCTCCCTTTATATCCGAATGTATTGGTTTATCGAATTCTAACTTGATGTGCATGATCATAGAAATAGAGGGACTGAGTTGGGCTACATCTGGATGCTTTGGTTGCCTTTCATGTTGTGAACTTTCCTCTGTGTATTATTCTGCTCCTTCAGTAGCCCCTGGATATGTTGTGGTCTTGAGATCAATTTGGCTACTTCAGAAAGCTGGTTGCTTTTAAATATATAGTAGTAATTTGGCATAAGCTTCCTTGGTTCCTTGTGTTTGAGTGGTTAACAACAACTCGTGTGAAGGAGTCTAATGTCAAAATATTGAGCTTGAAGGGTCCCTGTTATGGAAAGGTGTCCGCACTTCATTCAAGCCTTGAGGTAAGACGTGCAAAAGTTTCTTGAATCTTAAACTAGCTAACTTTTTCGTGTACAACTTGACCTTGATTAGTCACCTTACTGCTATCAGAATCCAAAGTGGCGCACACTAGGCTTCTTTCCATCTTATATACATTTGTGTGATATCGGTGACTGTCAAAAAATAGCAAAACAGCAGACCTCTGTGGCTGAACTGGTTAAACTGGTAGTGACATGAGCAGTTAAGAGTCTGCAGTCATTGTCCCATCTTCTAGGCAGAGATTATGATTGGGGTAATTTTGTTTTTACTTAATACCACATGCTGTAATTGCTCTGCAATCTATTGGTGACAGCCTTTGGAAGGGTATTATATCTGGTCCCTGCACTACACTATTGAGCTACACTGTCCCTACTCCTAAAATGGCGTTTTGATTTTTCTATATAGACAGTTCTATAATTCAGGTCTTGGAGGCAGCTTTGATTTAGTTCCTGTTCCAAGTTGCTTTGAGTCTCTGTTCTGCTTCAGTGGTGTCAGTGGTATCATCTTCCAAGTTGCTGAATCCATTATGGTTACAACCGGTCGTGATTCTGCCTCAAAGTTGGAATAATGCTTTTGATGCTGTTCTTTTTAGATCTGTTGGTTTGTTGCTATTGAGAAGGGTTGTGGAATCCAATCATGCTTAAATGTCTGTTCTCGGACCATAGATGGACCATAAGTGGTTTTGAAGGCAAGACTTGGAACCACGGGCGACATGGAGATAAAAGATGGAGACTACATCTAGCCAATGTGATTACCACTAACCTAATGTGCATTTTTGGATTGCTATGTCTTCCCCGAGGCTCTGGAGTTGTTTTGGTTTCAAGGACACAACAATTAGAGGAAGATGGTTGTTTGTGTTAGATATTTGACTCGTCTGTAATAAGCTTGTATGTTCCCTTTTCCTTGGGTTCTTTATGGTAGTTGCATGTTTGAAGAAATCAGTCAGACGAATTTATGTACAGTTTCTGCTTATAAAAGAAGGCCCTAAGCTCTTTTTCTCAGATAGTATATTTATTGGCTATTAACTGTTCTGTGTACTGCATCAGGCAAGGCCCCATATCTTGAAGGGTCCCAATTTCAGCAAATGTGGCTGCATATTTTTAAAATTGGAGGTATGGCATGCAAAAGAGTCTTGGGCATGCTAACAGATGTCTAAGAGGTTGCATAAGAATAGGTACATTGCTTTCTAAGGTCGATTTATCTGTCTGTAAACTTTAACGAGCAGGGAATGGCTATCAGCCGATCTTTTGTGATTCTGTGGAGGGTCGATTTGTCTGTCCGTAAACATTAACGAGCAGAGAACGGCTATAAGCTGGTCGTTTGTGATTCTTTGAAGGATAGATTTATCTATCCTTCCTGATTAGTCACTGTCAAAATCTGAAGCGGTGGCTTTCTTTAAATAAATTAAGTACAATGGTTGATGGTTTGTGATGCTGATAATTGCTGCTAGCTTTAGAATAGTTGGTCTTGGAGCTTGATTCCCTGACTTCAATTTCATGAGGATCAATTTTTTCTGTTGGAAAATGTGCTCTGGTTGGGAACTTGGAATAACCTCAGCACAAGCATTTTGCCAGGCCATTGTTATATTATTCTGAGTAAAATATGTTGAAGGGGCCGAGAATAAAATTGGTACCAAATAATGATGTGTTTCCTGTGTGGATGTTATTTAGATTGGATTTCGTTGTTTCAGTCATTTTATGTGCTTTGTTGTTTCATTGAGTAATGATGTGCTTAGTGGGCTAAGTAGCTGGATTTATGCAAAATTTACTGTCGAACCGAACTATTAACTCATTAATGGTAAAAGGTGGATTGGGTCCTATTAGTTTTTGGCCGGGCAAGTCTCTTGGTATCGGTTTTATTTTGGATCTCATTGATGCAGCTGGAAAGTCGTCTAAATGCTGTTGGCAGTTTAAGAGAGTTCTCTAAAAATGATTCAGATAATATTTCAGGTCCTTGTATTTATGTGAGAGATAGTTTTCTTGTTTTATACCCCGGTTACTCTGCTTTCAACAGATTCAACAAGATGAATGGGATTCTCAGATTGGATGAGCATCACGATGCGATTCATTGAATGGAACAGGAATCTAAAGGTTAACCATACTCGATCTTTGTGTTTGTTTTTGTGTCCATGCCAATGATGGTATTGGTTCTCGATTAACCTTCTGGAGGGAAATACTTAAACATTGGTTCTTTGCATTATCGTACTTCCTTCATCAGTGCATTCGGTTACTCCTAGTAATGGATTCAGATTCTTGAAGTCGTGTTCTAACTCTGCCCGTTTCACGATTTTTTCCAAGCTGCTGATCCATAAACTGGTTGCTTTCATTGCTTGTTCTTGTTTTGAAATCAGACTTTTACCTGATATCACACATGCCCTGTCTTTGCGACGGCCTTTGGGAGATTCATGCACTACATCTATTGAGCATTCTTGTCCCTGCTCCTACTAAAATGTTTGTTTCACCTTTATTCTATCGACAGTTTTTATTGCGGTCTCCTCCAGTTTTGTGCAGCATGTAGTAATGCGGTTGCACAGGAATTGTGCTTAGGCTTGTTATCGTCGCACCACTTCCCTGTTAGCTCCATATAAATTTACAGCTAGTATAGTTCCTCACGGTTGCTATCGAAATATAAAGCCGCACTCGTTTAATGCTCCTTCGTCTTGTACTCTGGCATACTTTCTTAGTTCGGTAAATTGCAGTTAAAAAACGGTAGCAGGGGGATATGCTTTCTTACTTATCAAGGTTTGCTTTAAGGTGAAATCGGTGACTTGAGGGTTTGTAAAGTATGTCTACTACAGCTTAGAACTATTAAGCTTGATTCCTATGTTTGCTGAGGATCATGTTCTACTGGCATACTGTCAGACTGGTCTTACCGATTAGTGTTACGGATGACAGCAAAAGCAAAAAGATACTTCAGCTGATTTACATACCTTGAACTCAAGAGGTAAAAACACTCCTGAGCCATGCACCTTGATATATGACGCCCGTAGCATGGCTCAGTGGCCGTGTTACAAGGTACAACACATTTTGATTTCCGGACTGTCCCTTCCTTTTATGTATGGATTTCATGGATTTTTTTCTAACAGTTGCATGTCAGAACCGAGCGAGACAACTTCCTTATCAGGCTTTCTCACTAGTACTGGCTTTTAACGGTATGTATGTATTGTTTTGTTGAAAGCACGATTCTAACTTGGCGTACATGATAGTGAAAATAGAGGGAATGAGTTGGGATACATCTGGCTGTTGTGGTTGTCTTTGATGTCCGTGAAACTTTCCTGTGTATTATTCTGCTCTTCGAGGAGCCTTGGATATATTGTGGTCTTAATATTCCAAGGTACTTCAGAAAGCTGGTAGCTTGTAAATATAGTAATTTGGTATAGCTTTCGTGGTTCCTTGTGGTTGAATAGCTAACAGTGTAGTGTGAAGGAGTCTAATTTCAAAATATTGAACTCGAGAGGTCCCTAGTTATGCAATGTGTCTGCACTTTATTCAAGCATTGAGGTAGGGCTTGCAAAAGTGTCTTGAATCTTAAACTAGCAATCTTTTGTATAACTTGGGCTTGTTTACAGATGGCCTCGGTTGCATAAGATTAGGTATATTGGTGTGAAGCTGGATGCATCTTCCTCTGATCGATTGATCTGTCGGTAAACCTTAAGGGTAGTAAATGGGTGATTAGTCAGTCCTTTAAAATTAGGCACCTTACTGCTATCAGAATCCAAAGTGGTGCACGTTAGGCTTCCTTCTGTCTTATATACATTTGTATTATGTCGGGGGCTGTGAAAAATTAGCAAACATGAAACCTCTGTGGCTGAACTGGTTAAACTGTTGGTGACATAAGTAAAGTCTGTAAGTTTTGGTTATATTTTGGATCTGATGCGGTTGAAAAGTTGCCTGTATGCAACTGGCAGTTTAAGAGCCTGCAATCATTGTCCCATCTTGTAGGCAGAGTTTATGATTGGGATATTTGTGTTGAATTCATCTCGAAATTTGCTCGTTGATTATGTTCTTGCCGCCTTGTGGCAGAAGCATATTTTATTTAATATAATGTTGTCTGCTGCACTTTGTTAATCATTAGACTTGAGCCGAGCTCCATTATGTGATCTTCGACTGGACTCATGTACTTCAGCTTTATTACATCTCTTCAGCATTGTACTAGTCTTCAATGTAAACACTGTCATATACAGGAAGTCAACAATCGAAGTTTTCTCTAAAACAATTCGATGGGATCAATTCTCTTTGCTTTAGAATGCTGCTAATATCTTTGCTTGTTGATTCTGTTACTCCAAATGATGAAGTTGAGATGTATCTCTGCATGTTTCACGACTTCCCCAAAGCAGCAAATCTGTAAAATGATAGCTTTCAGTTCCTGTTTGGAGATTAGACTTCTACTTGATATGACACATGTTTGTTATGGCTCTTCTATCTACAACGTTAGGAAGGGTAGTACATCTGGTTCCTGCACTATTTACTATATTTCCTCTGTTCTGTTTCAGTGGTGTCCGAGAATTGGAGTTGCACTTGATTGTTTGGTGCACATTCCAGCTCTCTAGTTTTGTGCAGTGCAGTCTTTAGAGGGATTGTGCTTGGGTTTGTTGTAGTTGCTCCATTTCCCAGTTAGCATAATAACTTGCTTTGTAACTGTCTCTTCGCTTTATATTAATTTGGAGGGAAGTTGATTATCCTAGCGTGCTTCGAGTTGTTTACGAGAACATATATTGTATATGCTAACTCTGTGTGGGCAGATTCCAAATTCAGGTACTTTTTCTATTGAACAGGGCTTAGGGCATAAGAGTTCTCTTGTGGCATAAGAATCTCCTCTATGGTGTGAGCATAATTTCTCAACAGGAAGTGTCTATAAAGTAGGCATGGTCCCTTTCAAGAATCCTGCGAGATCATTCATAATATGAGGTTTTGCAGAATATGAAGCTGAGATGCATGCTTTTTAGATGGTATTGGCTTCCTCAAGTCCATGAACACAGATTTCTTGTTGGACTTTGCGGCCAAGGTATCCTATCAATTGGTCTGATTGTTTCAACTTGGTATTATTGAGAATTCGGCGATTTTGTGTACAATTTTTTTGATATCTAGCTTCTGAAACCGTGAATATGGAGTCAAGTGTTCCAGGCTGCGCCCTTCTATTGGTGCCAACTTCTGTTGCGGCTATTATATTTGACCTAAATTTCATGAAAGTTCATGGTAATGGGGCCTGAAAAGGAAATTATGATCAGTGTTAATTTTAACCTGTTAGAACTGATATTGTGTTGTTAAGAGTTAAGACACTTGATGCGAATCTGAAAACGTGTTTCTCGACTAGAATTATTTTTGAAAAGTCGTGGAACTTTTTGAGTTGTAAGTTTTGAGGCCCCGTTAATATGTTCTTATCGTGTTTCCTATACGGCCAATTTTCAAAATTATGATTTCATCCAGGAGTTCCTTACCTAAGTCATTTGTAAACTGCCAGCTGCATTATCTTGATAATGGAAGGAACCGTATTGAGTTCCTAGGCACGATGGGAGCTGTATATAGACATCTTGAAGGCTAATAACATCTGTATTATGGAAGCAAGAAGGTTATGTTGCTATTGTTAAACACATTATGGTTACAGGTTCTTGTTTCGCATCAATATTCGAATCTTTGCTTGCAATGCTGTCCTTTCTACATGTGCTGGTTTTTTGTATTGAGAAGGATTCTGAAATTCGCATGTTATATTCGATCCGATTAAGAGAAGACCTCAATAAATGGGCAAATTCCTATCATGCTTCATTCTTGGTTCTCGGACTCTGCTCAGTGCTGTGACCACCTCTGTATGGTGCCATGAATCTATTGTGTACTGTTGTATTCTTCCTTGAGGCTCTGGACTTAAGTATGAAGCATCTAGAGAAAGATGGTACTTTGTGTTAGATCTATGACATGCCCTATTTGTCTAGTTTAAGTTTTAATTGTCTACTATTTGGCATAACTTTCAATGGTTCATACTTCAAAGTGATGCACATTCGAGACTTCTTTGTCTTGTACTCTTGTTTACTTTTGTAGTTTGGTATATTTCAGTGGGGTGTCAAAAGATAGCAGGGGGGATGATCTATATGGGTAAATTAGCCCAGAGAGGAACTTACCAGGTCCGTTTTGCGGGGAGACTGGTGATTGACGGCTGTAATCCAGTTTGCAGCTTTAGAATCGTTATTGAGCTTCATTCCTGTGCTTCCTAGGGTTCATATTTTTTGGGTTGGAGGTATGGCTTATGGTTGAAAGAGCTTGAAGTAAGCACTAGCAGATTGACAGACTTCGTTGGAGTGACCTGTTATCTATAATTCACTACTGACAGTAGAACCAAGAAGATACCTCGGGTCGAGTTGCCTACATGTGTGCAGTGTTAGTATTGCAGCTTTCTTCTAGGTCAGAGGTAATGCATTGGCAACTCAGATGAGGTAGTTTTGCCTGCAGTATAGACATCTTGCATTTATGGATCTTGGGAAGCTAGGAGTTCTGATTTTGTTCCCATTTGGTCTACAGTCCAGAAACTAGTGTGGTATTCAAGTGATCCTAGTCAACGAGGAGGCATGGACGAAAGTTAAGTCTCGAGTGATCGCTTGAATTCATATGAGCTACTCACTTTTTTTGGTGGGTTATCTATGAACTTCGGTTCTCTGCATAACAGTGTTGCTAATACTAACTTTCGCCTGCGCTTTCTGTTATTCCTTATGATCAATTCAAAGCCTGCAAGTTGAGATACAACTCTGCCTGTGTTGCGATATTCCGCAAGCTGCAGATCCATAAAATGGACGGTGCTTATTCTTGTTTGAGAGTTGGGTTTTTACTTGATACCACATGTTGTCATTGCTCTCCGATTTATTGGTGACAGCATTTGGAAGGGTGTTGTATCTGGTCCCTGCAATGCATCTATTGAGTGACATTGCTCCTACTCCTGCTAAAATGGTTGTTTTGGCTTTTCTCTATAGACAGTTCTATTGCCGTCTAGGAGGCAGGTTTGATTTCATCCTCTGTTCTATTTACTTCAACTGTTCTTTTCCAGTGGTGTCAGGGTTGGAGTTGGAGTTCCACTTGATTATTTTGCCGCACATTGCCACCTCTCCTCCAGTTTTGTGCGGTACGAGGCAATGTGGTCAGAATTGTGTTCAGGCTTGTCGTCGTTTCTCGACTTCCAGTCAGCTCTGTATGTGGACGAATCTGTCTTCTCCCAACTCGAAGCATAACATAATAATACGCTACAGCTCTATAAATGATGATTCTAACATACTTTTATTGCGATTCTAATTTAGGGAAATCAAAACATTCTAGAAATGTACGTTATAGATTCAGGTACCTTTTTACTAAATAGTTCTCTGTCTATGCGTGTTATAGATTCAGGTAGCTTTTTATTGAGTACTGATTTCTTGTGGCAAGAGTGTCTCCCCCTTTTGTATCCCATTTGGTGATTTCTCAAGGTGTGAAGCTTCTATGGCAGTAGTGGTGTGGTGAATGCAATGATGAGTGGTAACTTGAAAATCAAGGCGTGAAGCGTCTATGAACTGAGAACATGTTTAATTAAGACAGGTGAAGAGGCCATTTCTATGATAGTGGTGGTGTGATGAATGCAATGATGGAATCGAAAGTTGATCTCTTGCTGCATTTCTTATCACAGATAATTTTTGTCAGGGTCTACTCTTTTTACTGACTATTTTAGGGCTTCAGATCTCAGAACTGGATGCAATGACATGATAGTTCACCCTACTTGCTTCCCCGAGTCCATCAGGAAATCAGATACCTTGTTAAGACTGTGTGATCTGAGGTACTGTTCCAATTGTTTCATCTTGTCGGTATTATTGAGAAATACGATATAATGATTCTGTGTACATTTTATTTTACGAGTCCAATTCTGAAGCCTAGGGTATGGAGACATCTTACATTTCGAATTGGGTGTTCCTAATGGGAGCTGGATATCAACTTCCAATTTGCCGAATCCATTATGGTTACAGTTCCTGATTCTGGCTCAATGTTCGCATAATGCTTCTGATGTTGCCCATTTTTAGATGTGTTGGTTTGTTGCTATTAAGAAGGATCGTCGAATCCAATCATGCTTAAATCTCAGTCCTCAGACTATAGGTGGACCAGAAGTGGTTTTGAAGGCACGACTTGGAACTAGGGGCGACATGGAGATAAAAGATGGTAGGTGGGTTGGCTACAGCATCTAGCTGTTGTTCTTACCACAAACCTAATGCGCATTTGTGAATTGCCATGTCTTCCCTGAGGCTCTAGAGTTGTTTTGGTTTCAAGGACACAACAAACAGATGATGGTAGTTTGTGTTCGATCTATGACTGGTTCTAAGCTTGTATGGTTCCTTTTACTTTCCTTTTACTTGGATTCTTTCTGGTAGGGCATGTTTTAAGAACTCAGTCGCATGAATTTCTGCACAATCGCTGCTTATAGAAGAAGGCCCCAAGCTTTCCCACTGCTATTGGCTATTAACTGTTCTGTGCACTGCATCAAGCACTGTCCCAGATCTTAGGACATGTTCCCGCTACTGCAATCTTGTGCAAAAACAACTATAGTTTGAGCTTGAAGGGTCCCCCAATTCTGCAAAGAGTCGTGCGTAAACTTTAACGAGCAGGAATGGCTGTTAGCATGGATTTCGTTGTAAATTAGTACCAAGTGGGAGTGTGTCTTGTAAGGATGTCATTTAGCATGGTTTTCGTTGGTTCTGTCGTTTTACATGCTCTGTTGTTCTCACTTCTCATTGAGTAAGATGTGCTTCGTAGGCTAGTTAGCAGGACTTGCGTAAGTTTAACAGCTGTTCTGTGACGAAAAAGGTTCTCTTATCGATGATTGGCTAATTCGTATCTAGTTGTTCCCATTTGAGAATATCTTTGACAAAAAAAGCTAGAAAATAGACGAGCGACAATACCAGCCTTTTGCATATGAATGTTGTTAAGTGCTTGTAGTTGAAGCTTGTCAAGTTCAAAACGATTCAACATTGTAAACTCTTAGTACTCGAAATGCGCTGTCAAACAACAAATTGATCGATGAGTACAAATAGATCATAGCTAAATGGTAAATGTTTTATCGATATATTACAGTATTCCACAAAATTTCACATTTGTTACTACCATAGGGAAAATAACGTTGTGAATTTCTTATTAAGATAATTGTGTCTCCAAAAACCTGGATTTAGTGGTCGTATTTGCCATTTTAAAAAACTTCTGAACATTTTGGTTCACATAATCAAAACTATTCTGGGAAAAGGAAAGGACAAGTACTCTATCCACAAGGACTGGCCAAGCTCCAAAAGAAATACAGGGGCAGGCTAAATGCCTTTTAATGGCTATCATCGCCTCTTATCTCTAACCTGACCAAATTTTGGTCGTTCGATTTCCCCAATGGCGCCCTCTGCCTCTCTTCTTCTTCTTCCCCTCATTTCCCTCTTCAGCCTCATCTTCACCGCCGCCGTTTCTGAGTCAACAATCCAGCTCCCCACCGCCGCCTCCCACCATCTCCCCACCGCCGCCTCCCACCATCACGACGGCGCCGTAGCTTACGACGACGACGTCTACTGCGACAGCTGGAGGCTGTCGGTAGAAACGAACAATGCCGGTGATCTGGCTTCCAACAAACCCCTGAGGTGCCGCCAGTACGTGGAAGACTACATGACCGGAATCGGCATCCAGGCCGATTCCGACATGCTGGCTTACGCCGCGCTCGCGTACGCCAAGACTGTGGACATCGCCGGCGACGGGAAGGACGCCTGGGTTTTCGACCTCGACGAGACCCTCCTCACCAATTTGCCTTACTTCCGTGACTACGAGTTCGGGTACCGTACATAGCTTTAATTGATTTGCCCAATTCACATTCGAGCCTCGTAATTAAAAAAATTTTCACAGCTACAAGACGGTGAACTTAACTGCGTACTTTGATTGGGTGGAAATGGCGGTGGCCCCTGCTTTCCCGGCGAGCCTGAAGCTCTACAACGAGCTTAAGGAACTGGGTTTTGCGTTGATCATAATAAGCGGAAGAGGGGAGGCTCAGAGGAGCGCCACCGAGAGGAACCTCGTGAATGCAGGATTCACCGGCTGGGATCGCCTGCTTTTCGGGTAACCAAGAACATTTAGCTGAATTTGTTGAAGTCATAAACTGCGAATTCGTTGTTGATACTGAAATGGGTTGGCGTGGGATGCAGGGAAAAAGCAGACACAGGGTTGCAGATGAGAGAGCTCAAGTCGAAGAAGAGGTTGCAGCTGGTGAAGGAAGGGTACAGGCTGCATGCTAACTATTCGCATCAGTGGTGCAGCTTGGTGGGAGAGGCCATGGCGACCAAGTCTTTCAAGTTCCCCAATCCAATGTACTACGTCCCCTAGGCCTAGCGTTTCCAGTCATTGATGTCTGAAGAGTGTACTTTCTCAGGGCAACTCTCGCCCTCCCTTTTCTTCTGAATTAGTTGGTACAATCGGTGTCGATTGTGAAGCCATAGCAGAGCTCAAACAGAAAAGGCTAATGATACCAGATTCCAGATATGTAACGTTCAATGGTAGCCAAAAACAAAACAGAACATTATGTTTAAGTACCTTGGTCTGATGAAAAACAGCAGAATTTCAAGTTGCAGCAGCTCAACCATGCTACAGGTTTCCGAATCAAAGACAAAACAAAAGCAGAAGCAAGCATATTGCAACCTACATCACATACCAAATCCGCTAATACGCTGCAGGACAACTCGGTGACCGTTTTAGAAGAAGAAATAAAACGAACATGAATAACAACTCTCCATCCAGGCTGAAGAATCATGGGCTAGGGGACCTATCGCCTCCGTTGAGCTCCCTGTCCCTGGGGTAATCATCTGCTGGGCTCCTGCTCCTTTTAGGTGGCGGTGGTGGGCTGCGGCTTCTGCTGGGACTCCTGCTCCTCCTAACCCCATTTCCCTCCTCACTTGGTGCCCTCCTTGGAGGTGGTGTCTGGCTGCGGCTCCTTGATCGAGGTGAGAATGACTTCTCTTTGCTATACCTCCTCTCTTGAGGTGACACCGATCTGCTCACAGAATCATAAACCAAGTCACAACACATGAGATGGACACTAACAAATGAACAAGTCCAAAGTACCAAAGCATCCATTGCCTGTTGGGAAACAAAAGAGCAAAGGGAAGAAACGAGTTAACCACTTACCTAGAGTATCGCCTTTGTTGTTTTGGAGGTGGAGAATAATAACCAGCGCTGTGTGACCTTGATCTCGCCCGCCCGCGTGGAGGTGGTGAACGAGAATAGCGGGGAGAGCGGGAATAACGAGGTGGGGACATCCTCCTGTCACGCATTCGACCTCCTCCTCCTCCGCCTCTACTGCTACGTTAACCAACATTCCACTGAAGTTAGACAGCGGAAGTCTACATGTGATGTCCAAATTAATAGACGGTGTAGATTTGCACTTCATCAACAATCCTCTCATTCCAAAGTATTCTACTCTAGAAAGATTAGTAGTATATGACAATTTTCTAGTACTCGAGGCCGAGACCAAATTAACATGACAATATTCTACTCAGTTCAAATATCAGCACAACAGGACATAAAATAAACCCCACTCAAAATCAAGCAGTTGGCCATGTTCATTGAAATCTCAATTTAACATCTTCTCCCTCAAATATAGTTTGATTGCATTAGAGAACATTCAATCTAAATAATCAAGGGAAGTGAAAAAGTGAACCCTACCTCCCTCGCTCCCTTGTCCTCATTTCAGTAGGCTTCTTCCTGTTCTCCTCCGCAAACACAACTGTTAACTCCCGACCCTGAAGAACTCGACCATCCATTTGATGTTTGGCCTCAGTAGCATCACGAGGATCAACATATTGGACAAACCCAAAACCACGAGGTTCACTGCAAAAAAAGGGGGGCAGAAACAAAAAAGGAAGATGAGAATCCAATTCATAAGCAGATAGTGAATCGCTCAAAGGTTACCATCCTTAGAGAACAAAGTGTACCAACACAATTCATAATATATACAAAGGTCATTCGCAGAAAACATCTGAAAGCAAGCACCTGGTTTGCTGACCTTCAAGTGTTAGTAAAAAGATGACTTGAAACTCTTCAAGACTTGAAACATCTTCATAATGAATTCAAACCCACACTTCCTTCCAATCTTCACTACCATTAACACCACCTTCCAGAAAACTCTAATTACTTGGTTGATGTCTTCCAAACATTATATTTCACTATAGCATCTCAAGCACTTTAATTAACTGCCACCCAAGTTTAATTGCAAGAGATGGTATCATAAAGAGAACACCATAGTAACAAAAGCTTTGATCAGAACACAAAGTTCACGCAAAATGAACTACAATAAAAACTTAAGATTCACTTAATGAGCTCTTTTATGAAACTATGTTGCTTAATACATCCACTAACAAAAATCTTATAATACTAAAATTTTCTGAGTCAGAAACTGAAACTTTTAAAATTGGAGTTTCTAAGGAATTCAACCATTCTTTTATAAAACTATGGTGCTTAATGACATGCACTTACCAAAATAATATAGTAGTAGGTAGTAACATTAAACTGTCATAAATTTAACTTTTTAAAATTGCACTTACTAAGGAACTCAACCATTCTTTTACGAAACTATGATGCTCAATGACATGTACTTAGTACTTACCGAAGTCTTATAGTAACATCACTCTGACAGAAACAAAAGTTTTAATTTTTTCAGTTATTTTTACCATCCCAGAGATTCAAGCTCTAAAACTACTGCATGTTTCCTTACAAGTGGTCTACAAAGGAAATGGTACCACTAAAAGTGCCAAAGAGGGGAAGAAAAGAAAATAACCATGTAACACTGAACACCTGTAATCACTACAGAACCACAACCAAGACGTAACATTGACCAAAATAAATTCCATAATTAGAAAAACATTCTCACCCAGTATAATAATCTTTGGGCAGATAAATATCCTTCAAAGGACCAAACTGTTCAAAGGGCCTGCGAAGATCTTCTGGCCTGCATAATAGAAAGAGATGCATACCCCAAGTTTCTCAAGTGTGAAATTGCAGTAAAACTCGAAGATCAGAACACTACAACTTTTCACCAACCTGCAATCATGGCGAAGGTTCCTAACTAGAAGACTAGTAGGCTCATCTCTTGCACTTCCGCGACCACCATATCGTCCCCTAGGACTTGGACTCCTCCTCCTCCTACTGTGGCTCCTTGGGGGCGATGGACTGTAACTCCTTCCTCGCATTTCACAAAGCTTTTACCTGAAAATTTCCAACAGACGCCCAGGTTAGCATAACAAAACCTGCAATATCAACCCTCACAGACATTCATGGTGATATTGTACCAATTGAATCCTAAACTAAATGTGTTTATCCACTCTTGCTCCCCACTTAACAATCACAAAACAAATTAAAAGCCAGGGAGCCACTACTCCCTAACCTATCTAAAAAATAAAACACTGGATAAGCAAGTGGAAATCCAGTTCCACTCTAAGAAGCAGAAGAAACACATCCTTACAACAGGAAGGTAGTCTCTCCACTGGTTAAGACCAGATGATCAACACATATCAAACATGTTAGGGGAAGATACAGCCGGCAGGCAGTCAATCCCCAGTAGATCACATCACAAGGAAAGAAAACGATGACAGCTTTTGAGCAGTTTTACTCAAGCAAACACGAAACAGCAACTTGCAACCACCAACAGATTCACAAACATGTCTATCGATTATATACCAATTTCTAATTCTCAGAGGTAACTAGCCTAATCTTCAATTTCAACCACCACCAAAATCTAAAACATTCATTTTCACTACTCAAACAAACTCCCCAGGCGAGCAAACCCTAAAAGTTCACAACTTCACAGGAAGAAAAGAAAAAACTCCTGGCTTTGAGCCCCGAGCATCTCAAGCACGGGGGAGATGCCTGGCCCGCACATCTCCATACAACTCGGGAGAAATCCTGCGTGAAGGCATTGCCGAATCACAAACAAACCCACTCTAGACTCGAAATAAAAAGGGCGAGAAAATTACCAACTAAAATTCCGGCGTCAAGAATCTGAAAGCTGAAATCTTGCGCGCTCCTCGATCTTCACCCCTTCTGATTTCTCCTCGTCGAACCCTCCGTGCGTCACCGCTCTCTCTCTTCCGTTAACTGGTATCTCTTCCCTTCTTCCGGTCGAATGTCAGCTCGCTTCCGTCGGCAAAATCAGTAGCGAATCTCCAATATACGTTAACCTTACTCCCTTCCGTCAAGCCCGCGTTGCCTTTCTTTCTTTCTCTCAGCTTGCGGCCAAGGAAACCTCACCACATTAACCCTACTGCTGCGCTCTCTCTCTCTCTCTCTCTCTCTCTCTACGTTCCCAGGCTCTGGATGGGTTTGTGCTCTGTCGCCGCACACTTAAATTACGACACTTGAGAAGAAACCCTTGCTGCTCGGTTCTGATATTTCGAGATGTCCTAATTTACCTTCGCGGCCCTTGTACGACGCCGTTTCAGCTCGACCCAATGCTTTGCCCATCCCCAGCGGCAACCCTATCCCGAAACGGCGCCGGATATCCCCGTTGTTAAGCCGGAGCCAGAGAGCCCGGCGTGGAGCAAGTGGGATTCGGCGGCAGCTGCGGAAAAGACAAAGCCGAGAGGGAGAATTTGTAAAGTTTTCTCTTTTATTGGGTGGGAACTGGGAAACCATTTTCTTCTGGGCAAGAAAAGAGAGGAGCCCTAGTTCGAACTTCAGTCAGATGGGCATTCCTCACTGATTTCTCCGGGTTGAAGGTGCTACAAGTTGAAAATGTTTGCCAGGGAGTTCTCAGTTCAGTTGTAATTTTCCTTTGCTGCTAGCTGTACCTCGAATTCCACGCGAAATTGCTTGTTGGTCCGAAGCATGTATAGGATTTCTGGCCGTGATGTCTCTGCGCAGGGAGGAGGAGGAGGCGGCGGCGGCGGCGGACCATCATCGGCGACGGCGAATAATTCATGGGTGTCGCCCACATCAGTGTCGACGTCGGGGAAGAGGATACAGAGAGAGATAACGGAATTCAGCATGGATCCGCCGCCTGATTGCTCTGCAGGGCCCAAAGGCGACAATCTCTACCATTGGGTCTCCACCATCATTGGCCCTTCAGGTTTTCCTTCCTCTTTTACCATTTCTTCCTGCCTCCTGTCATTGAGCAACTCTCTGCAGCTAGTCAATTTATGTCAATTGTTCCCCTTTCCCCCATGAATAACGTGTTTATCTTGGGCATGGCTCCAATGTTTGAGTTCCATTGTTCCACATTATGTATATAGCTTGTTTAGATTTACACCGGTAGGATAAAGCTGACCGTTTTTTTTAGCTCTGATCATTCTTACAACTACTAAGTTCCATAAACTAGAGCGTTTGATCACTTCGATGTATGTTCTGCAGTTTTGGGTTTACTGCAGGCTACATATGGTTATTGAGCAGAAACTGCTTTTGTGTCATACTTTCATATCATGAAGTGTTGATTTTCTGGTTTTCTGCCGATTGTGGTTCATTTAAGGATCTAAGTACTACCAATTGAACGCGGTTAAAGCTCTACCAAACCGATTCTTATGACCTTCTTTGACTCAATACTGTAGGAACACCCTATCAAGGTGGCATATTTTTCCTTGACATAATATTTCCAAGCGACTATCCATTCAAACCGCCAAAGGTACAAACTTTTTCCAGTTCAGCTCATTTGAACTTGGAACAACATGTTAACGTTTCTGCTGGTAATAAGAGCTGAAAAGCTTAACATTTCATGTGGCTTTAACTATTGGAGAAATGCCTCATCGGTTTGTTTCTTTTCAGGTGGCATTCAAGACCAGGATTTACCATTGTAATGTCGATTCTGCTGGCAATCTAAGTATGGACATCTTGAAAGATAGCTGGAGTCCAGCTCTCACCATCACTAAAGTGTTACTTGCAGTGAGATCAATTTTCACCAACCCTGATCCTTGTAATTCTCCTTTCTCCCCCATTAATACTTTCTGGGTTCTTGTGTAATGATGCTGGCCTGATCCATTCAAACCTGAATATTTGATCAAGCTTTTGGACGTGGTGGTTTGTTTTCTGCAGATAATCCTCAAATTCCTGGTATTGCACACTTGTATCTGGCGGATAGGGCAAAGCATGACGAGCTGGCTGCAGAGTGGACTCGGAGATTTGCCAAGTGATCATCTGAGAAATAGCCCTTGAAGTAGTTCCGTTGTTTGTTGTTTCATATGTACACAGTTTGGTCATGGTTACCACTTTACTCGTAAGTCGTAAGTGAATAAAGTGATGCTTCTTGAAGTGGATGCAAACTTCAACTATGTCCAATGTACTTTGGTCCTCTACCTTATGGCCTAAACCATCGAGAAGGAAATGCTCAAGGATCCCACACCTCCAACATCTATCGCTCATGTATGAACTAATGGGAAGATCATAGAGGAGAAGTCGAGACCTAGCAAAACAAGTAAACTTGAAGTATCTCAAAAGACTTGCGCAATCGTTGGAGGGGATTTTAACCGGTTTTAA
The DNA here is from genome assembly GCA_964030455.1 of Linum trigynum. Taxonomy (NCBI): domain Eukaryota; kingdom Viridiplantae; phylum Streptophyta; class Magnoliopsida; order Malpighiales; family Linaceae; genus Linum; species Linum trigynum. The sequence continues at coordinate 41,623,422 of OZ034822.1, read as the reverse complement.
GACCGAATTTATAACTGTAGCCTGTAAGTAACATAACATGAGCCCACGGAACCCACGTGGCTCAACGTCCATTCCTTCTACTACCTACCAGCCTTCTCTTCCCGCTACCGTTCTCTGCTACCATCAAAGCTTCAACCTTCCCCAAATTAACAACAAGCCCAGCGGAAACCAGAGACAGATTCCAAAAGCAGTTGTGGAAATGGAGATCAACAAAAAAGGGGTTAGTGAAATTGGGGTCCATGACATTGTCAGGGCAGGCCTTTCCGTCGAGGATGCTAGGAGATTCCATCACCTGCTAAAAAATGCAATCTTTTTGGCAAATGGGTCGAGCTCTGAACCTGCTGACCCGACAGAAGTGTGGCGGAAGGTGGTGGGCGAGAGGGTTCTCCAGCCATGGCACCCTCATAAGCTCCACCAGCTGGTTTACTACTCTGTTTACTCCAATTGGGATTCCTCAGTTCGTGGACCTCCTCCTTACTGGTTTCCTTCTCAGTAAGTTCGCCCCTCGCCGGTTAAGAGTTCGGTTGATTGGTCTTTGTTCTTGTTTTTTTCCAGTTAACAAAATGGGTTCTGTTGTTCTACTGTTAGTTTAGTTAATATCTGCAATTAGGATAAGCTTCTCTTCTCAATTTTTGATGGGTTCAACCAATGATTTCAATGGTAGGGATGAGTCAACCCGTACAAACTTGGGACTTGCAATGGAAACTCATGGATCCAAGTTCTTAGGGGCTTCTTACAAGGACCCTCTTACAAGTTTTAACCTATTCCAGAAGTTCAGTGTCAGAAATCCTGAGGTATGACTTCATATGTGTACCAGTCTCCTACCAGTCCTGAATCCCTTTACTGAATGCAACTATTTTCTTTCTGGAATTGGTGTTTCCAGGCTTATTGGGCAATCGTTCTTCAAGAGCTTTCAGTGTCTTTTCATAAAAAGCCAAAGTGCATTCTTGACACTAGTGACAAATCAAAACCTGGTGGAACATGGCTGCCCAGGGCAGTTATGAATATTGCTGATTGCTGTTTGCAGCCGGCGATTCGTCCTATGAAAAGTGACGATAGTGTAGCGATTGTATGGAGGGATGAAATTGATTCCTCTGTGGTGAATAAAATGACGTTGAAAGAGCTCCGAGAACAAGTAATGTAATGGTTCTTTTCACCTTGTTCTGTCACTTGCTGGATTATGTCCAACGAAACGGGATATTCGTCATGGATGGTTTCTCTTTTCCTATGTGATGTACAGGTTGGTTGCTAATGCTCTAGACACAACATTTGTGAAGGGGGACACCATTGCCATCGACATGCCTATGACAGTTCATTCTGTCATCATCTATTTGGCCATTGTATTGGCAGGTTATGTTGTGGTATCAATTGCTGACAGCTTTGCTGCAAAGGAAATTGCAACTCGTTTGCGCATCTCCAATGCAAAGGGCATCTTCACACAGGTGGTTTCTCATTTTCTATATTGGCTAAGGTTTAATGACAATAATGGCAAAAGGTTTGAGCTTCTATACTTCTAATGCATCCATATATCAAGTTCGTATTATCTTAGCAGAAATATACAAGTCAGCTTTCAGGAATTAAGATTGTCTTAAGAGTTGGGAGTTTTACAACCAGACTTTTGTTTCATTTGCATTTCTACTGAACCCATTCTCACTTTATTCTGTATGGTTTTCTCTTTGTTCAGGACTTCATTCTCAGAGGAGGTCGGAAGGTTCCCTTGTACAGGTGATTACCGCTGTCCATAGTAGTGTCGTAGTAGAAGTAATTACTTTTCTTGGTAAACTTATCGGGTTCTATACACCACACTTATACTCGTCTTCATTTCTACTTGACAGCAATTTGATGACACACTTGTTACTTTCTTCTTTTTGCATGATTGAAGTCGGGTTAGTGAAGCTAGGCCGCATAAAGCGATTGTGTTGCCTGCAGTGGGTAATGATGTAGGCATTCAGCTGCAAAAGCAGGATCTTTCATGGAAAGAGTTTCTTTCCAGAGCCAACCATCTGGAAAGGTAAAATATGTCGCTTCAGATTGTTGCGAGCATGAAAGCTTCATAGTCAATGAATGGTCACCATGTTTCTTTCTTTAATTTTTTTTTTTTCATCTTAAAGTTAGTTTTTATACCTGTGTTGTAATAAACTATACTTCCTGGCAGACCGAATGTTTACTCTCCTGTTTATCAACCAGCTGATTCAATGACGAACATTTTGTTTTCATCTGGAACTACAGGTGGAGAAATTATTCAGAGTTTTTTTTTCTGGCTTCAGTTGCGAACATATACTATGGTCAAACCCCATTTCATTTGTGTGTAAATTCAGGAGACCCTAAAGCAATTGTATGGACACACCTTTCGCCAATTCGATGCAGCAGCGATGCTTGGGCTCACGGTGATATTCGAGTTGGTGACATCTACTGCTGGCCTACAAATTTAGGTTGGGTCATGGGACCTATTTTGCTCTATTCTTGCTTCTTAACTGGTGCAACTCTTGCTCTCTTCCATGGATCTCCCCTTGGCCGCGACTTCGGGAAATTTGTTCAGGTAAACAAATTTCTGCTGCAAAGCAAGATGTAATATCTATTATTTCAAAGTAACGGATCATGTTCAAAGTCAGAGCTATGGTACATTCTTTGATCACGTTTTGGCAGGATGCTGGTGTTACTGTCTTAGGAACTGTTCCAAGCTTAGTGAAAACTTGGAAAAACTCCAACTGCATGGAAGGGTTAGACTGGACACGAATAAGGTAATCCCTTAGAGTTTTGATAATCCAAGTTTCGTTGCGTTTCTCTAATGTTTTCAGCAATAGACTAATCCTCGTAGTTCAATCTTAGCAGCAGTTGCTCTAATGTGTCTACTTGCATATATACAAGATTTTAGAGATATAGTTGGTTAACTATTGTTAAAGTGGAATAGGAATTCGTAAAGTTGCTGATCTCCCTACCTAGTCTTTGGGAAAGCACAAATGGATTTCAGGGAGAAGGTGCTCTAAGAAACATAGTAAATTAATTGCAGGTCCTTTTGTTCCACGGGAGAAACTTCAAATGTTGATGACGACCTTTGGCTCTCTTCGAAATCATACTACAACCCCATTATTGAATGCTGTGGAGGCACCGAGCTTGCTTCATCCTATATCCAAGGGAGCGTCCTACAGCCACAGGCTTTCGGAGCATTTAGCTCAGCGTCGATGACGACAGGACTTGTTATCCTTGACGAGGAAGGGATTCCATATGTAAGTACAATGACAGAATACTCAAACACAGAACACACACTACTATTTGTTTGCTGCTTTGGTCTATGATTAAGTAGGGACCATTTTTCTCTTTCACAAAGTGAATGAGTGAGCTGATTAGAGCAGTCTAACATCTTTGATCCCCTGTAAATTTGTGTATAATGGATCTTTCCATCCGAACGTGCAGCCAGGTGATCAACCTTGTGTAGGTGAAGTGGGGTTGTATCCCGTGTACCTAGGTGCATCTGATCGACTGCTCAATGCTGATCATGATGAGGTTTACTTCAAGGGAATGCCGATTGTGCAGGGAATGGTAAGTAAAGCTTTGTTATGACGATGATATAGTTCTTCGCATACCTATGCCTTCCAATTTGTTAAGTGAAGCTTTGTTATGTTGGCAGCTACTCATTGTGTGCGTTTTTTTTTTTTCGTCTGACAGCAACTAAGGAGACACGGTGACATCCTGAAGAGGACTGTTGGAGGCTACTTCATTGTGCAGGGCAGGGCAGACGACACCATGAACCTCGGTGGGATTAAGGTAACATATTTACATATTACAATGACCAATCTGGTTTTTGGATCTTGAAGCTCACTCTTAATATGATTTATCATCAACATTGCAGACGAGTTCGGTGGAGATCGAGCGAGTGTGTGATCGAGCTGCCGAAGGCATCCTGGAGACTGCTGCAGTGAGTGTGGCACCACCAGGTGGCGGCCCAGAAGTGTTGGTGATCTTTGTGGTGCTGAAGAATGGGTTTAAAGGGGAAGCTGACAAGCTGAGAGTGAAGCTCTCAAAAGCTATCCAAACCAACCTCAACCCACTCTTCAAGGTTTACCCCCCTCTTATACTCTCATCCCCAGTTTATTATGTTCGACCCAGAAATTTGGAGCTACATCATGACTTATATGGGTGTGGGGGTTTTCATACCCGATCGAGTTGCAGGTTGGTCATGTTAAGATCGTCGCAGAGTTTCCCCGGACTGCTTCGAACAAGTTGCTGAGGCGAGTTCTGAGGGATCGAATCAGGCGGGAACTGCATGGACTAAGCAAGTTGTAGATAACTGCAGAAAAAGAAACAAACAAACAAATGTTGTCACTCTCTTGCATGTTTCAACTGAATAATACCCGGGCAATATTTATGAGAATAATGAAGAACATCATTTGATCCCCTGTAGCAACTGAATGCTTCATGAGTTCATGTGGTAGCTTTATCATATGATCACATATATGATGAAGCTTGAAACAATAATCCCCATAAACTGTAAGCCAACAATCTTCAAAGTAAGAAGCCAGCAATCAAAATCCTGCCTTGACATCAACCGTGCTGAATTCCCACTTCGTCCAGTAGTATCAAAAACCAATTTGTCCTCCCACCCACACAAAAGGATAAAGCACTGGCTTTGCACCGACCCACGTCCGCTCTTGCGACTCGGCATCAAGGGCTTTGCCTTGCTGCCACTTGGAGATGGCGGATGATTCGAGACACTACAGCACTCGGTGCCAAGTCCCCATCAAGCAGCTCTAATGGCAAGCTTCCAAAAATGGGTTTTAAAAGCAACAGTAAAACCTGGACAAGAACCTTGTCTTTCTCTCGTTCTCACTCACGCTCAGTCCGAACGATCTCATGTCGGCGGCGAAGGGAACTGTGTGCGTCACCGGCGCCGGAGGTTTCTTGGGCTCCTGGGTTGTTCATCTTCTCCTCTCCAAGAACTATCTAGTCCGTGGCACCGTCAGAGATCCCTGTAAGTTCATGAAACCCCAACTATCACCTTCATTCTAACTCGTAGTTAGCTTCCTTCGCTAGAATTTACCTCAATTTGATCGATTGTGACTTGTGAATACTGAATATCATAGTGGATGGAAAGTATGCCCACTTGAAGCAACTCCCAAATGCATCCTCGAATCTGGAGCTCGTGAAGGCCGATTTGCTGGATTACCCATCTCTGGTCTCTGCAATTCAAGGCTGCTCGGGAGTTTTCCATGTCGCCAGCCCTGTTCCCTCTTCCTCCGTGCCAAACCCCCTGGTCAGTTCCCTATTTCTCCCTTTCCTGCTTCTGGGTTCTTCAGTGGATTACAATTCAAATCCCCCCCACAAACAAAAGGAAGCGACTTTCTCACACAAAGCTCTGTTCTTAGGTTGACCTAATCGAGCCAGCAGTGACAGGAACCCTTAACGTCCTTAAAGCATGCAACGAGACCAAGGTCAAGCGAGCTGTGGTTGTGTCCAGTGGTTCTGCTCTCATAATGAACCCTTCCTGGCCCGATACTCAGGTCATTGATGAGTCTTGCTGGTCCAACGCTGAACATTGCAGAGCTACTGAGGTCTGGTTATTACTACTCTCTTATGGGCAGAAAGAGATATAGAAGACATGCTTTTATATCTGCAACTCTAATAGGAACCTATATGTTAATTTTAACACGTTGCTTGCCAACAGAATTGGTACTGTGCTTCCAAGACAGAAGCTGAGAGTAAGGCACTGGAGTACGGGAAAGCCAGTGGACTTGATGTAGTAACCGTTTGTCCCAATGTAATCTTGGGTCCCATTCTGCAGTCTACAGTGAACGCGAGCACCTTGCTGCTCGTCAAGCTTTTGAAAGGTATAGCGAGTGGCCATTGCTATCCTGTGCACGACTTGTTTACAGAGTTGGTTTATGGGTTTCGATCTTCGTGTTAGCTGTGCTACCGCAGCTGGAACAATAATACTATCTTCTCATTCATGAGCTCTATTTGCTGGTGTATGCAGAAGGGAAGGACATGGTCGATAATAGGCATTTTCTGGTCGTGGATGTTCGGGATGTAGCTGAAGCGCTGGTTTTGGCTTACGAGAAACCTGATGCGCAAGGAAGATACATATGTAGTTCGCATTCCGTCCATGTCAAGGACATAGTTGATGTGTTGAAGGAAAAGTATCCCAACTACAACTATCCAAAGAAGTAAGCCTTTCATATTTATATACTCTTATTTGTTAGAAACCGTGGATCTAGAGCGTCTTGGGGTCGGGTTTGACACTTGTGAATTAGGGATTAGATATAAGAATTGGAGATTTAGAGATCTATAAGATAGAATTAGGAATTTGGGAAGAACAAAGGGAGAGAAATAGAATGGTCGGCAGGCTTTAATAGGCAGAGACTAGCGATTAGGGTTTAAAATGATACATATGCTAATTTTGGTACCTAATGAATCTAGAATTTATTTCGTTTTAAAATGAATTCTTGTGCAGAATTCTTTGTCAAATGAATTCTTGTGTTTGGTATATGTTATTAGCGTTACAATCAAATTCTTGTCGACGTTTCTCATACTGCATGAATTGGCGTCAAATAATATATGTAGAAGTAATTTTGTTAATTAATGAGAATAATTATGTCCTTTTATCATAATTGGGTATATACTTGTGGAATTCATTTGAAAATTTCATCTCAATTCCTCGAAATTGCTATAACTAGTTCCAATTTCGTAGAATTCAAAATTTAGAATTGAAAATGAATTCTTTTAAATACCAAACACAAAAAGATTTCATTTCAAAATGAATTCCTAAGAACTTATGGAATTCATTTGTACCGATTCATTTCAAAATGAATTCCTAAGAACTTATGGAATTCATTTATACCAAACGGTACGTAAGTACATATTTGTAAGTACATATTTATAGAAAATATTAGAAGACCCTAATAGTAAAGACTTCAATACTACTACCCCTAACACTAATATTTCTAATAATGCTAGTAATTTTAATAGGGATAGAAGACTTGTTTCTTTAGGAGATTGAACAGATACTGGGTTTCTATGCAGACTAATAGTGCATGAAACTATATAAAATAGATAGTTACTAGCATATCAAACATCAGCAAGTTGAGATGGCCGAGTTGGTCTAAGGCGCCAGATTAAGGTTCTGGTCCGAAAGGGCGTGGGTTCAAATCCCACTCTCAACAAACATTTTATTATCTTTTTTTTTAAGTCTTGATTCCGAGTCTCTGCTCATCAGCCTCTCCTTTTCAACTGGCTAGTATAGTTGACATAACATTTTTGGCAGCTTTACAGAGGTACCGCAGAAGAAAGAAATGAGCTCAGACAAGTTGCAGAAGCTAGGCTGGAGATACCGTTCACCGCAGGAAACTCTGGTGGACGCTGTGGAAAGCTACAAGAAGGCTGGCTTATTGGACTAGAACTGAACCCAATCCAATCCTATTTTACTGATGAACCCAAATTTCTGAAGTGCGGATGGAAGGCTTCCATGTCCATGCTTGAACCAGATAGAGGTTGGTTCGTAATAAGTATCTCGGTTTGTTTCGAAAATACTGGGGAGGTAGAGAGAATTTGGTGCTGCAGCATGTTCTATCAGATAATGGAATATGAACTGAAGGTTTTGAATTTTAAATTTTTTTTGGATATTATGATGGATTTCGTTGCATTATGAATTTGGTGCTGCAACACTATTATTTAGTCTCATTTCAGTTTGGACGTCATCGTTAGCACGCCACAATGTTGGTGCGCTACTGCTTAGTCTCAGTTTGAATTAGGATTAGGCGTTACTATGTTGGTGCACTACTACTTAGTCTGGTTTGGCGTCAATTTTCGATAACGCGATACAATACTGATGCGCTACTACTTAATCTATGTAATACAGGTTTAGTAACATTCCCAACAATCATCGAATTTGGTAGGAGCTAAGGACGCTGGGATGGGAGATAGGCTCAGTGGGGGGGAGGTTTTTATTTTTATTTTTAATTAAATTAATAAACTATTTAAATTTATGAAATAAGTTAAACGAGCTTGTTCACGAACTTTCGAGCTGAACATGATATGAGTCGAGTTTGGCTGATTCAGTTAACGAGTTTGTTCGCGATCTAGCTCGATTAGGACAAATCTGAGTGTCGAATGAGTTTTTTCGAGTCGAACGCCGAGCCGTTCATGAGCGGCATGATTCATTAACAATCCTAGTTGAAGAATATGAATGTGTAAAAAATAATAATAGAGGGATAAATTTGTTAACATACAATAGTAGAGGGTACAAATTGCTATTAACTCACGAAAATATTAACATAAACAGACGGCTAATTACATAAAGGATCACAAACGGTCTAATATCAAAACAACGAGTCTAGCTAGTATGGACTGCATGGGCGGATGGAAGAATGGGCCACGTCCACGTGTGGGCTTCGTGAATTGGCCAGAATAACGACTGACTATAGGCCCACTTGTAGGCTCTCTGGACTGGAGAGTACGGCGTTTAGACTTGATTTTAAAGGCATTGTGAGTCTTTATAGGCCACTAGATTCTCCATTTTAAGAGATTTCATGTCACAAGCATGGTAAAGGAAACAGTACCGGACATCATACCGGATTCCTTTCTGGTATGGTATTTTGTGGTACGACCGTAGTTCAACCGTTTTGTACCGGTAAATACCATTTTTCACTATTGATAGAGAAATGAAATGCGATAGTATAAAAAATATAATCCATCAAAAAAAGAACCAAATAGAGCATTATACAACCACGGTGACCCATTTTCAACATAGAAAAATGGCAAAATAATATTCTTTTTTAATTACCGTACCGGCCGGTTTTTTCGGTTTGACCGATTGAACCGGCCGGTACGATCCGGTTTCCTGGTCTATGATTTAGCTTCATTTCTCCGTATCGCTTTTGGTCCAATTTCCGGTTGAACCGGTTGAACCGGCCGGTACGATCCGGTTTCCTGGTCTATGGTCACAAGGCCATTAGTCTATGGGTGAGTTGAGGGGTCGTTTGGATGAATTGTTTAGTTTTGTGGTATTTGTAAGGTGAAATAACGCATTTGTTGTTGATTTGGTATTTGTGTGGTATTTTTATGAAAGTTGGGATAAATAATCTTGTTTGGCTAAACCAATATTTGCATGTGGTATTTGATGATAAAAGATGCTAAATAACAATATTGCCCTCAATTGAGGGCACCATCTACTCTCCCATAGCTTCATTCATTCCCAGAAATGTACCTTGCCCCCATTTATTCGTTCATTCATAGCAAACCATTAGAACAACGAAAACACCAGAAACCACCGCCCATCCTCCCTTGCATCGAATTCTTCTCATCCTCCGCTTCTCTGTTCTTGTTCAATTGAGCCTAGAATAAGGAAAATCAGAACCCACGAATCCAAAGATTCCCACCAGCAAGAATTTAGCCTCTCTATTCTTGTTAAAGACGTGTCCAAAGCCACTTAATTGACAAATAAATACAGAAAAATCAATTAGGGATACTTACTATGGACGGAGGCCAAATCCAAATTCGTCAATCTGCCCCTGCCGCCAAACAAAAAGGGTGCCTTCTCTTCTCTTCTCAATTCGTCAATCTGTCCAAGCTCTGCATGCAGCCCCAAATCAAAACCTAGCTTGGACAATAGTACCCGCATCCAGCTCCAAAGATGCTTGATTCTCGCCGCCTACGAACTGTCGCTCGAAACCTCCATCGCCGCCAATGATTCCAACCACGACTGTCGCTCGAAACCTCCGTCTACCTCGCCCTCGCTCTCCATCGTACATACATTAGTCAACAGTGAGGGTTCGGGGTTCTGTTGAATCGTCAACAAGAGAGGGGATTATGGGTGTCGTTGAATCAACAAAAAAGTGGAGAAGATAGTTAGATTATCTATTGGAGAAGGGGAGGTTAATCGACTGCAAGAGATTATATAACATAGAAGAGAGGAGAAGCAGAGAGAAGATGGAAGTCGTTTGAGAGAGAGGGGAAGAACTGAAAAGGAAGAAAGAGAAAGGGGCAAAGTTGGAAGAGAAATGACGCAGAACGCGTTATTGTCAAATAACTGCTGGATAGGTGTTATTTACAATAACTCGTTTTGAGTTATTCGTAAATAACTCAAGGCCAAATAACCAATTACACGTTTGCATACCCAAACAAGTTATTTTGAATCAAATAACCCAATATGAGTTATTTGGATCCAAATAACTCAAGCAAATAACATATCCAAACGACCCCTAAGTAAATATAGAACTAGGACACCCCAATTCGACAACTCACCGCGAATAATGGAATAATGGAGTAGACATCAACACATATCGAATCAATCTAGCTAACGCTTTTACTACCACCAATATATATATGAAAGCATAGTAACGAAATTCATCCTGCCAACGAACTAGATGCCAGTCACTTAACATACCCAATTCCAACAAAACAAACCCTTACATTGCATCTCGAATCAAGATCGAATTTTGTCAGAAGTCTTTCTCATATAAAAAAAACAACAAACCAAACCAGATAGAACTAACTAACGCATAATCAAGCTGGACTAGAGCTTCCACCAAACAAAATAAGACGGTGGTTGTCTGTTTCCACAACACCTTCATCAAATATTTTGTACCTCTTATTGTTACTCGTATATGTCACACACTCTGGAGGGTTGTAATCGACTTGCTGGTTCGAACTTCGCATCGGCGGGAAACCCGAACCCATCGGTGGAAGATCCTCGGAAGAGGCAGAGTATGCTTCTCCTCCCCAGTCGACATAAGTTGCAGAGTCGTTCAATTTGCTGAATATCCTCTGTGGCCATGTTCCAACTGTTGTGTTGTCCAATCCGATTTGAAGAAACCAATCCCCACTTGCAGGGTACGTCCCAAAATTGGTTGTTACGTTTCCCTTCCTCTTAGCTTATTCTGATAGGGTTCAACCATTTCGCAGGGGCGGATACATGGGCATTTAGGGGTGTCCCGGGACAGCTCTAAAATTTGGGGAAACGATTATCCAACATCCGGTAGTAATTTCGTATGGGTATACAAAATATAATTGGTAATCCGGGACACCCTAACATTTGAAAAAATGATTATCCTACCCTCGATAATAGTTTGCTTATGATTAACAAAATATAAGTCGTAGTCTATGTTATTCCAACCTAGGACACTATTATTATCAAACATATTCTAATTATGTTGCTACTCATTTATTATTCTATTTTAAACATCATGCAACAGTAAAACACTATTTCTTTATCCCCAACTATTTTCAATACCTAATAATTAAACTACGTACATGCTACTCTTAATTTTGAATTGATTTTATGGTTACACGGCAAGTGTTGAAAGAGTCTTTTCTACTTTGAGCTACATTAAGAACAAGGTTAGATATAGAATATGTGATAAGTTCGTGAAGTATTGTCTAGTAGGATATGTAGATTTTTTGAACAGTGCAAACACGGAGTTTATTTATATTATTTTTTCAAAATATGAATTTTATTTTATTATTTAATAAAAATTTATACAAATTATACAAGTATGATATTTTTAAGGGTTAATACCTTATTTTGGCCCGAACTATGACCATATAATCAACTTTGGCCCGTTGTTTCAAAAATTAACATCCTAGCCTCAACTATGCAGCATATAAACTCAATTGGCCCGACACATAGTTTGACCGTCAATTTGAACGGTCAACTCCGTTGATCGTTAGTCAACATGCTATGTCATTGCCTAATCAGCATAAAAATTATTAAAAAATTCAAATTCAAATTATTTTCCTAATTTCTATTATTTATCATTTTCCTATTAACCAAAAAATAAAATTAATAATTTTTTTGCGATATTTGAAAATGATAAATTTTATAAATTAACCAAAATTATCAAATTAAATTTTAAAAATTAAAAAAATTATTATATAAATTATATTTTTTTGGGAAGTTTTAAAAATATAAAATAATTTGATAATTTTTGGTTAATTTATAAAATTTATCATTTTCAAATTATCCAAAAAAAATTTATTTTATGTTTTTTATAATTTATTTTTGGTCAATTTGATAATAAATAATTTTTTTAATGATTTTTAGGCTGACTAGGTAATGACATGGCGTGTTGACTAACGGTCAACAGAGTTGACCGTCCAAACTGACGGTCAAACTATGTGTCGGGCCAATTGAGTCTATATGCTGCATAGTTGAGGCCAGGATGTTAATTTCTGAAACCACGGGCCAAAGTTGATTATATGGTCATAGTTCGGGCCAAAATAAGGTATTAACCCTTATTTTTATTATATTGTCTAAGCATGTCTAGGCGAGTTAGGAGATAGACAAATGCCCAATGACCGCGTTACGCCTAACGTGCTACTGAACCTCAATAATTATAGCAAATTTTGAGTGCATCTTATAAATTTGATCACTTCTATTTTGGTCAAATTGATTACATCATGAAAGCGATCAATCAAAGAGTCTTTCTATACGATTTTGATAAGAAGTCTCCCTACTGCACAATTAGTATGACTAAATCGTAATAAGATAATCATGTATTGAATTTTGAATTGAAAGCGCAAAAGATTGTACTAACTCAAGTAGAGTTTTAGCTACTCAGTACTTCATATTCGCATGTAGATAGCTACTTCAAAGAGTTTGAATGTTGATTGAGTTTGTTGAACTTTACTTAACAAAACTATGATATCAATCGCAAGATATGATGTTTTTTGGATAAATTGGGAGAATATGTTGGTGACATCAAACCTAACATGAATACCGTTAGATTTAAGTGATAAGCAACATTTATGGTCAATAGATTAGACATGAACAATATATTTAGCATTCCCATAAATTGGTAGGAAGTAGTGAATAATTAGGAATTGAAAGCTAGAAATAAATTGATTTAATAAATAACTGCAAATGATAATGTGTAAAAGAAAACAAATGCTTAGAGGCATAGCTAGAAATTGAAAGCTAGAAACAAATGCTTAGCATTCCCCTAATTGGCACGCTATAGAATCTCAACACGATACCATCCTCCAAATAAAATATGGAGATTCTATTTCAGCACCCACCCAAATCAAATTTTCCTGTTCAATGCGCATAGTACGGAAGGGTTGATTAGTCTTTTAGGTTAGGGTTTTCTCTTATGTTTTGCAGCGGGCTTATTTCATTTGGGCTTCCACGAAAAGTCTATCAGTTTTTTCATCCTTTAATTGTTCATGTTGTTATTATGTATTAATTATTAGGGTAAATACAATCTAATATCCAAACCTTTCATTTTAAACAATATAATGGCCAAACCTTTTCGAAAACAATCTAATATCCAAATCGTCAACTTTCCGTTCGTTTGACCGTTAGTTGACACTTCAAAAAAGTTTTGTTTAGAGGAAATTGGCACAATACAACTTTGTTTCTTGTTTTGGCATTTCAGATGACTGAATATTTAGATATTCTATACCATCATGGTGGAGTCATGGACTTCTCGGGTTTGGAACTACGATATGTTGGTGGTTTTTCAGAGAAGATATCGATGGATATTGATGAAATGTCGTACTTCGAACTTTTTTGAAGTGTCAACTAACGGTCAAACAGTCAAAAAGTTGACGATTTGGATATTAGATTGTTTTCGAAAAAATTTGGCTATTATATTGTTTAAAATAAAAGGTTTGGATATTAAATTGTATTTATTATAAGTAGCCGAGTTCAATTTGTATTAGGATAGGTAATCTAGATTGTCGTTGGTTTACAATCAGATTATTATATCTATAATAATTCTAAGTATGTAATCAGTCTCTTATTACTTTTCAAGGTATTATATCTCATTTATTTAACATCGATGATATAATTTTTCAATAAAATTCAATTAATTATTTATGTAGTTTAAAATAGAAAACTTATATAAGTGTCATATAGCATGGTGTTCGTTCTACAAGCATTCCCAATAAAAGAATTTGTCAAAACTTTCATATTCCAATTTATTGCGATTCATACTTGAGCTATGCATACCTGAATGTGAATTGCAAACTCCTCTAAAGAATGATTTCTTGATATATCCAAATATCGTCTGACGACCTGAGGCTGAGAATCAAGTTGTCTCTAAAAGTCTAGAAACTCACCAATTCATTTGTCTGATATGACAGTGAACGAACTCCTAGAGATCTTATTCTCCGAAATCTCAATGTAAATCTTCTGTGTTCCACTTTATTGGAGTAATCTTGATCCCAAGATTACATAGTTTGCTCTTCAAATGGTATTGACTATTGAGATTGGATTGGAAGAATTGAAGAGCTTAGATCTGTCATTGATGAGTACCATTTTTACCTTGAGTTTGGGATTTATTTTTATGGAATTGTTGGTTGTTGTACATGGTAGTTTATATATTTAATCTACATTGAGTGGGGTATTAAGGTTACTTTGAGTTGATTTCAGGATGATGGGACTTAACCACAATTTAATAAGCAATAAGCATTCCTAATAAAAGAATTTTCCATTAAGTTTCAGCACACAATTTGTTGCGACTCATATTTGAACAATGAGGACTTGAAAACTAAACTGCAAATTCTTCTAAAGATGGAATTTTTTGATGTATCCAAATATTGTTTGATGATCTGAGTTGTCCCTGAAATCCCAAAAGGAAAAAATATACCAATTAATTTTTCTAATATGACAACGGACGTGAGCTTCTATAAATCTTATTATAAATCTAAAGTTTCCAAAAATATATTATAATTTTAAAATAATTATTTTTCTGATAAAAGTGATGGAGATGCACCCACCTCCACGAGAGTCAAGGATCAAACCCAACCACTAATCCCACCATAAAAATAAATAATACTCAATAATGGCGCTAAGGTAAATTTCTAAAACAACCACAAATATTACAATGTCAAATCCATCATGAAATCCAACAAGCAGACGATGGTTTGTACCAAAAACCAAATGGGGCAATTCCATCATATATCCATGGTTTTGTAAAACCCAGGTTTTAATCAAAACCTTCATTTCTCAAATCCATGAAGTAAACAAGCGCTCAATTTTAATATAATGAGTCATGATATTCAAATGCTAATGTTATATAATGTTTAGGTCAATGCATATTTCTCCAATGCAGAGATGTCAAACTAAGAAACACGACTACATTTTGGTGCATAACCTCCTTCAAACAAGAAGCGATATTATCCACTCGAGCTTCATGCCATTGCATCAATGTATTTTGTTATGTATTACAAAATTGCAATAAATCCATCCAAACGACCCCCTAGATATTTTGGACTGGCTAATATGAAGCTATTCGAAGATAGTGGCAGAACCAAAGGACCTCCACCACTTAATCTCCTATGACTTGAGGGGAATTACAAGTTTAACATCAAACTCATAGATTATAATATGTTGAACACAATAAGTGAATACACAGTTTTCAAGGTAAGGAACGATGAAGAAGAGTAATCTTAGACGATTTTGATAACCTGGACGAGGTAAATTTAACATCTTAAAAACAGTGTTTCAATATTGCAAATATTTTATCATTGAATTTTTTTTCTTAGGATTTAGCAGATTTGGTGATGGAGATAATGACGATATGAGTAAAGTGAAGAGAGTGTCGATGATGGAGATAATTCCAATGACGGGGAGCACATCTCCTAAACAATTTTAATTGATGGATCTCTATGAATTAGTGCATCATTATTGATGACTAACACATTAAAACATCGTTTCATTCAGGGATAGCTTCTCTATTAGCAAAGATGAAATAATTCAGTAATTGGCGAAGTTACCTAGAAATTAAAGTGGAGTGCACTATATTAGATGTCCAACACATCTTCATGAAAATATTATTATTGTCCAACCTTAGTTGCTGATCCTATATATTGGAAATTAGTGATGATCATAATGTAATTGTGGATTAGTTAATAGACGTGGCATTCCATAGTTTTGTTTATGTTTAAAATAAGAGAACGTCAAAGTTTCTTCTTTTGACTTCTCACAACTTCTTGAAGATGTCCATGTTTTTGAAAATGTTTTCAAATTCACACGTTCGAAATTGGAAAATATTCATACACCATCTATATTAATTGAGGTTTATAATAGATTCATCGATTTCAAATAAAACTGAATCCATATACAACAAAATAAAATTCAATTTTATATCAAGAATGATGACTTTCGAGAAGGAGTGAAACTCCTACAAAATTCATGGTTGGGATGAGATAAATTATACTAAGTGAAAATTTTATTTCATATGAACTTCCGATTTTCTAATAATTGTATAGTTTGGACTCTTTTCAGATACCTAATAAAATGTCATTGCATCAAACAATTATTGTTCTTTATGAAATGCATCCAGCCAACGGGCCGAGCCCTTATCTAGTTAACAATATACCTTAAAATAGTGAATGTTAACCATTTGCACGGAACATCGAATCCTTAACATGCGTCAAATACTATCTCTAAAGCATACCATTGAACATAGTGTCTAAGCCTTCACACCAAGCTAAATTATATTCGAAAATGCACCAAGACTATCCCTAAATTCCTAACATTAAAATCAAAGTTTATGCCTGATTATCCAAAAAAATGGATGAAATATAGTTAAAATTTGATTATCCAAAAAATATTTTCCTTTAAAATTGGTTCCACAACTGAACTTTTTCATAATAAAATAGTACATAACCATCGAAACTAAAGCAACCAGTGTTGAATACATTGACTATTGTCTTTAAACCCATTATTATTAGCCATACACCTCAAAATGTAATCATTTAACCTTTATACTTAATATTGGTCACTAATACCATGCACCAAAGACCATTCCTAGCCCATACATTAAGCAATTGAGTTTATACTTGTGTTTATTAAATCATACCAGTAACTCGATCGAAAAATCTTCTATTGGAGCGAAGTCAATATAGGATTTTATCAGTATGAAACTACATATATTCTACCACTAACTTATCCGTCACAATCTCTTATACGGTTTACAATCATTGATATATACCCTAAACCAAACTAAAAAATATCCTAAATGAGCATTGAAACAAAAATTCCTACGACATAAACTATTTCCCCCACGGACATGGAAATATCATGTATCATGATGGTATTTAATTATACGACCATGACATAAAAATATACCATGGTCGTGCAAAACAGATACCATGTAGGCATGTAAGTATCATTCTAAATTATCGTGGCATAGTGACTTGGCATTCAAAAGAATTTTTTTTTGTTTGAAGATACATTAAAATGGATATCATTGCATAGATGATATAAAATCTGAATTCTTTGTATAAAAATAATTAAATTTTGAATTGGAACGAAAAACATATGAATAGATGAAAAATAATAAGAAACGGTAAAGGAGAAACAGTGCATCATTTAGCACACTATTAGTTCTAGTTCACATTGGAGAAAGATGTTATTTGCCCGCTTGATCGGGTTAATGCACATTGGTGTATGTTTGACAATGTTGGTGGTTTCACAATTGCTTCCCCTAATGACTGGATAAGAAAGAAATTGAATAAATAAAAAAATCAATATTTATTTACCCATAACTGTAAACCTCAATACTCTTTTGTTCTGACTTCTGAAACAATAAACTCCTTTTTCTCACCACACTCCACAGAGAGATGAATAGTAAGTAAAAAGACTAATTATAAAAACAAAAGCAATAAAAATATTAAAAGATTCAGTAAATAAAAGACGCCTGAAAAAACTTTTATAAAAAGATTAAAAATAACGGATGATAGATTCATATAATATGAAAAACAAAAAATAACTGATTTATATTAGTTTTTCTCAAATACCACTCTACCCTTACCTAAAATTAAGGAGAGATCAAAGAATTTGAAATAGAGAAAAGTACACAAAAAATGTGCTATATATTAACTAGCTTATAACCCGGCCCTTTGGCCGGAATGCTCATATTTGATTATTTGTATTTTTATGTTACTTTTAAGTCTATTAACCCGTTTAATCTTATTGATAATCATTCGATCGAAGATGATACATAAAGAAATAATATATAGGTCGAACATTCGGAGAAATATCATAATCATTTAAGAATATAAAATATAAAATGTATCATTGACCCCATTTTCATAATGCTAATTAAGTCTCTGTTAAAATGCTATTGGTTAGTTTTCTTTGACAGTCAAGAAATATAGAGTATAAAAGCTACTGAAATTCTCACACAACCCATAGATAGTTTGAAACTAAATCTTAAACCTCACAATCCTATATAAAGGGTTCAATGCTCTCCTTTTAGAAACAATATGTCACTAATCAAAAAGAAATAAAGAGTTGTTGATTCAAGTCATCTATATACTAAAAACTCAGCTAAGAGGGGACCATCACAACTTGAGAGCAAACAAAAAAAAACAGGGTTATCTCCAATATACGAATAGACTCGATCAAAGTAATAAGGCGCAAAATTAGACACTCCTTATCTATTAGTTCCAGTAGGTTGAATAAAGAAGCGACCTATTTCAAACAATCAATCAATGATTCCTCGTTTTAAGATAGAAATAAGTTATGACAGTTGCAAACACCATAAACCTTAAGATCCAATAGCCACCACTCTTCGTTGTACAACCAAATTTCTATCTCAAGAGGCATATATTCAACCAAAAATTCAATTTCTAATCTTCCTTCTACAACTTCAGTTATTGATGAACTCCATTCTATTCGCCATGAATTGATATCGGAGTTGAAATCTTCTATTCGCCCAGCTTAAAATCCCCAACAATAAAACCGTAGTGCCAAGAGATACTTGAAGATTGATTTTCAATGACAGTCCTGTACTGGGAAGTGAAAGGCGCAAACTATTGCACGATGGATGAAATTTCGGAGGAAGTTAGAAAGAGAAAAGAACAAATGATAAAAAAACACAAAATTTAAATTGAAAAATGCAAGGATACAACAGTAGTTACATAATTAGTTTCTTCCATGTTGGCCAATTACCCATTTACCTTTATCAAAAATTAAGGAGAGAGCGAGAATTTAAAATTGAGAAAATTACATGAAACTCTACTATGAAAATAGAAGTATCAAGCTCGATAAAAATACATACGATAGACTTACTGAGCTTGCTAATTATGATGAAAAAGTCCTCTGATTTTCAGAGATTAACTTTGTCTATTTTTTGTATAAAAATGGATGCATTAAATTTGTTTAGTGTAACTGGTTGTGATTGTTATTTTTGTTTGAAGAGACCCGGGTTCAAATCTTGATATTGCTATTTTTATATGAAATAAATAATAAACGTGTAAAGACAAAAATGACCTTCCTACTTTCACTCCCGTTGCAGGAAATTTGAAATGGAGAAAAATACTCAAAACTCTACCATATATTAATGGAGGATAATTTATTTTTTGGATGAGAGATTTAAAGACAAATTCCTCAAAACCAAATCCCGTATCCAAACAACAGCACACCAGGGCGACTCAAAGTCCTCTTGGCCCAAGCTAAATTGTGAGCCCGCATTGGAAGCCCAATTCTCTAAATTTGTGCATTAAGCCTCCATTGTCAATTCTCGATCCATCCGAGCTCGAAGGTGTGTTGCGGGCATCTTATACCGGACTACCGATTTAGTTTGATTATTGCATACCTAATAGGTTTTTTGGGGGGTAATGATAGGGTATTTTTTTAGATAAGGTTAAGCAAAGCATTATAGTATTGCTTTGTCATTGAAAATTTGAGATAAAATTAAGGTTCAAGAAGGCGCGAGGCGTAAGACAAGCGTCAAGGTCTTGTTTAGACGTAGTCTAAGCGTGTCTAGACTTTAGACGTTGGAAGAAAATATTTATTTGCAGTACATAATGAATGAAATAATAACTTACAACACTTTCTTACTTTAGTTAAAATGATTGAGAATTTACTTAACACCAAATGATAAGAGAATTGCTCACAAATTGATAGAATCATAGCTCAATAGCTCACAATGTTCTTGAGCTATTGAAAATACTGAGATAGAAAATTGACTTCACAATTTATGTTAATTTCCTTTGATATTGACTACCTAGCTCCATCTAATTATGTTTAGGAGACACTTAAGGTCTCACCTTGCACTGTTGACGTGTTTCCAGTACCTAATTAGGCACAGAACCCCTAAACAAGGCGTTTTGGCATTGCCTAGCGCCTAGGCATAAGGTTAAGTGTACCTTTTTGAACCATGAATAAAATAAAAGAATCACTCACTTCCTTGTTGCTCGTTGATTCGATGAAGTTTAGTGAACATGAATACAAAATCTCACTATAATATTAAGATTCACCAAACAGTATTATATTACATACAATACATACTTTCTCAAAATACATACATTCTCAAAATACATTATCAAGTTTAAGTGGATCTTTACAACGGGTTTATAAATATCATACTCAGACAAATGCCACTCAATACTACCGTTTGCTGTAATGCAATCCACCCTCAACAGACAAATGCGTCCATTGTTTTATTACTCGACAAAACACCTTCTATGCTGCAGCACCAAAAACTCTGCCTTTACAGTAGGCTTAAACAACCTGAATACTTATTACATACATCACAAACAAACGCAATAGCTCTGCTAACTCCCACAGCAGCAACCAACACACCTCAATTTTGGTTCAACATGGAAATGGATGCCCTCATCCATATCAGAAAGTTGGATTCACCCAGTAAATGGAATGGTTCAGCTCTAGTCCAATACGCCAGCCTTCTTATAACTCTCCACAGCGTCCACCAGAGTTTCCTGCAGTGAGCGGTAGCTCCAACCTTGCCTCTGCAACTTTTCTGAGCTCATTTCTTTCTTCTCCTCACCATCTGTGAAGCTGCCACCCACAAACAAATATGTCAACATTCCTTTCCGTTCGGACGAGAAGCTTCAATCTGGCGCTTCAGACCAACTCGGCCATCACATCTTGCTGTATATAGTAGGATGGTACCTTGGACCATGTATAATGAATCGAAGTTAAAGTTAAAGAGTATGGCTATAAAGCGCTTACTTCCTAGGATAATTGTAGTTGGGATACTTTTCCTTCAAAATGTCAACCACGTCCTTAACATGGATAGAATGTGCTGTACATATGTATCTCCCTTGCGCCTCAGGCTTCTCATACACCAAAACCAACGCTTCAGCTACATCACGCACATCCACCACCCGATGATGCTTATTCTCCTCCAAGTCCTTCCCTTCTGCATACAGCAGCAAAAATAGTTCGTGAATGAGAAGCTATCATAAGTCCAATGCAAAAATCAGAACCCAGTAACCAACTTTGGAAGCAATTCAGCAACAAGGATGTAAACACATAAATATAATTGCTCACAGGATAGTAATGTCTGGCTACCTTTCAAAAGCTTGGTGAGAACCATGGTGCTTGCGTTCACCGTAGGCTTCAGAAGTGGCCCGATGATGAGATTGGGGCAGACACTTACTACATCAAGTCCGTTGGCTTTCGCATACTCCATTGCCTTGATCTCAGCTTCTGTCTTGGAGAGGTAGTACCAGTTCTGTATGAACAACCATCATCAGAATTCATATAGAAAGCAAACGTTTTTCTCCCCCTTTTGTTCTGTTCATACCATTACCACACTTAGTAATTAACTAAGGAGCTAAACATGGACTGCTATCTATCCAACTAACTAATTCACATAACATCCGTTTAGAGATCATTTTCTGTCGTAAGGATTCAAACAGAAAAGCCATAAAAAGAGTAAAGCAGTAACCAGACCTCAGTAGCTCTGCAATATTCCGCGTCAGACCAGCAAGACTCATCCATGGGCTGAGAATCGGGCCAGGAAGGGTTCATAAAAACAGCAGCGGCAGATGACACATACACAACCCGCTTAACCTTGGTTTCGACGCATGCTTTCAGGACATTCAGGGTTCCAGTCACTGCTGGCTCAATTAAGTCAACCTAAAAAAACAGAGATATTGTGAGAAAAATTCGCTGCCTTTAGGTTGTTGGAAGCCGTAAATTGCAATCAATGGAAGAACCCAGGAGCAGGGAAGAAGGAATTGGGAACTGGCCTGTGGGTTTGACACAGAGGAAGAGGGAACAGGGCTGGCGACATGGAAAACTCCCGAACACCCTTGAATCGCAGAGACCAGAGAAGGGTAATCAAGTAAATCGGCCTTCACGAGCTCCAGATTCGAGGATGCATTTGGGAGTTGCTTCAAGTGGGCATATTTCTCATCCACTGTGATAATTAGAAAGGGGAGGAAGTCAGACTCCGCCGGCGGGATTGCTGATTATAGACAGATGGAAGTGACAAAAGACTTACAGGGGTCTCTGACTGTGCCGCGGACTAGATAGTTTCTGGAGAGGAGGAGATGAGCAACCCAGGAACCCAAGAAACCTCCGGCGCCGGTCACGCACACTGCTCCCTTCGCTGGCGACATGAGATCGGACTCAGAGAGATTTGAGAAAGGAGGGAGAGATGAGGTTGTTGTCCTCAGACTTGCTGCTGCTTTTTCAAATCCATGCATTTGATGCTGCAACTGCTGCTTTGGGTCGGGGGCTCTTTGGGGCCCAAATGCTGTACTGTCTTGAATCACATCATCTATCTGCCATCTCCAGGTGGCGTTTAGGCAAAGGCGCAACGCCATTGACGCACACAGCGACGGTTCTCTTCATTATTGGCTTAAGTGCTTACGTACTGCTCTTGTTGGTGTTGTTGGACTCCATTGGTTTCACCTAACATTTGATTTCACTTACCAAAGGTCCTACAAAACCCACACCCTTAAATTGGCATTTCTAATCGATATCGATTTATTAGAGGTCCCCATTCAAAACTAGCTCATGATCAAGCTGGAACCGACAGCATTGTCGTGGGATGGACAGTAACATGCATTATGCAAACTATGATCTTTCCTTCTATTTCTCTGTACTTGTAGATCAATCCAGGTCTCTATGGTGACACTGCAACTCGGCATTTCATATACACAAGTGTAAGTTCTTTATCACTCGTGCTAGCTAGGTACATTGATTTGATCTGGTTCCATCAACCTAAGAAAAGGGTTGTTCTGGTGCTGCTAAACATTTCAGACCAAGGACTCGCATTGTTACAACACGTTCTGTCCCGAATTCGTAATCACGTCCCCCGACATTCCTCTTGATGTTGTTCTTCAAGCTTCTGAAAGAGGAAATAACATAAGGGCCCAGAAATCTTTCGTTCTCAAGGATGCTGCAAGTGGGGATTGGTTTCTTCATATAGGATTGGACAACACAACAGTTGGAACATGGCCACAGAGGATATTCAGCACATTGAACGACTCTGCAACTTATGTGGACTGGGGAGGAGAAGCATACTCCCCTTCTTCCGAGGATCTTCCACCGATGGGTTTGGGGTTCCCGCCGATGCGTAGTTCGAAGCTCGATGGCTATGCCAGGCAAGTCACGGTTGTAGATGAGAACCACCAAGTCGATTACAACCCTGCAGAGTCTGTGACAGATACGAGTGATAATAAGGAGATACAAGATATCTGATGAAGGTATTGTGGGAACAGACGGACAACCAGCGTCTTATTGTGTTTGGTGGAAGCTCTGGTCCAGCTTGATCGTGAGTTACTTAGTTCTATCTTGTTTAATCGGTTTGCAAATTTGACTTTTGTGGAGCTAGAATGTCAAATCTAACCGAAAATTTGACAATTTGGGGTTTTGCCATTCAACATGGTGCAAGGCCTTGTGGGGGGTGAAACACCCTATCGCCTCAGCTGCATTATTTGGTTTCTACTCTGCCCAACACCATTGAAGAATGAAGAGTTCTCTTTTGTATAAAATGTAGTAAGATTGATTATTGACATGGAATAAGGCCTTGACCATACAGTACACATGTTTTTTTCACAGTTTAGCATATCTCTTGAGATTTTCAGCAGCTCCTTTAGCATGTTCGGGCACCGGCATGTTGCTTAAGAGAGTGACTCTGGATGATGAAACCAAAGACTTCTTGTCCGAATTCGAAGGATCAACTTTCCAAATTTGCACCTCCCAAACCTGTTAATGGTTAACAAAGTAAACACATATCATTAGTATCTCAGCTCCAAGAAGGCCACCAAATGCTAGAGATATGGTCTGTTGTGGAGCTCCAAAGTAATTCAGGGCTTATCATCAAATAAACACATAGATTGTGAGCTAAAACCGCACTTGCAATCGAACAAACGTTCATTCCCTAGATTTGTTACAGCAAAGGAACTGTCTTTCAGGGACAGTTTCTACCAATCAAGATGCACTATTAAAAGGTCGATATATAGATCAGAAGATCAGGCCAAAGGGCTACCAATCTCCACAAAGATTGTCAGCAAGTTTCATGTGATGATCAAAGAGACTAATAAAGATCCAGCTCAACGTTCACTAGGCCAAGCATCCGCATCATAGAAATGGAAAATAAGATAGAAGATTAAAAAGAAGCAAGGAGCGAGTAAAATGTGAACCTGAATGGTTTTGCCAACATGGACAGGAGCGGCTTCAGCGACAACAAGATCCCCGAGATCAGCATGCTTCAAATGACTAATGCTGAGGTGAATGCCAGCAACCCTCTTATAACCTGATGCCATATGCGCCCCCATGCTAGCTAAAGACTCTGCAATCAACGCGGATACTCCACCGTGCAGCACCTTGAAAGGCTGCACACATTTTTCCGTTATCAGAAGGCGACCCGCGACTTTGCTTGGTGACAATTCCTCGATCTCAAACCCTAACAAGTGGAGAGGAGCATCTAGGTTCTCTATTTTTGGCGATGCCGATCGATGCTCCATTGTGATTTGTGAAATCTTATCTTCAACAATGCAGTTATACTTAAAATACAGTATCAGCAATACTTTTATCTGTACAAGGAGCAGAATTGATTCCAGAACCGCAGATCAATATCTCTTCCTCATATCCCTGACTGATTGCTGGAAGGCCTGCTCATAACAATGAGTAACAGAATGAATCAAAAGTTTCAAAGCAACCTATAATGTGAATAATGCAGCCTGAATCTCCAATGTTCCCACTACAGCGCAATCACAAAATCAACAGATAAGCATTGAATAAGAACAGAATCCCCAAATTTCATACGTGTGAAATGCCTTACCAGGTAAAGATTTGATCTTTGTCCCGAAAGGCGCTTCTTGTTACAACCTACCAAGTCCCCCATTTTTCTTTTGCATTACTAGTTTCCTTTCTTCACAAACTCAGAACCAGACTCTTCAATCATACATATTAGGAGCATCGTTGAATCCGCCACAGAATCGATTTCTCCATCATTTTATCCCAATACAAAAAATCAAATCAACTTTCGAGGATACAAAAAAGAAAATCTATGTTGCCTCTCTACATAGAAACCTCCAAACAGCCTAATTCTAGAAAACCCAGTTTCAAATTTCGGTCGCATGCAAGTTGGCAATCGCCGGAAAGAATATAAAGTAAAAGAACAGAGGGGTGGGTAAGCTTTTCTCCTTACCTGAGCTCCCACCAAATAGCACGACCTGTACCGGTCAACAGCAGGCGATCGGAACCAATCTTTGACCAGGCGACGACCACGAGAACATTAAAAAAAAACCCTTTTAACAGAGCGTTTCTCTTTATCGCCGGCGTCGACGTGGTCGGAGAAAATGCGGAGGAGAAACAGGGGAGACGATGAGGGAAAGATTGTGGTTGGTAGGAGGAGTGAAAAGGGGTGGTTGGCATTTGGATTGCTTCCCGCTAAGGTAGATTTTATAAGAGATGGAAATGGACAAATGGTGATGTTTTCAAGATAGAATTGTGGATGAACCACAGAAACCAGTGGATTTGGAGAGTTCAATTTCGGTTAGTTTTTGTCAGCAGGCTGTAATTTTCTCGGGCTCCTTTTCCCAAACTGTGTCCATCGCCGTCCACGTCCTTGTGTTGAAACTTGAAAGACTGATGAAATGGTTAGTTGGATTTTAAGTAGGTAGCAGAATGCTTCGGATGTGATTTAGCAATGTAGGCTACCATCGAATCAAAGAACGTCATCTTTCTAGACATAGGGTTAACCTAAATCTAAATATTGACTTCTAAGTCAAACTAAAACTCGAGAATGTCTGAAAA
Source organism: Linum trigynum (assembly GCA_964030455.1). Lineage (NCBI taxonomy): Eukaryota > Viridiplantae > Streptophyta > Magnoliopsida > Malpighiales > Linaceae > Linum > Linum trigynum. The sequence goes on along the minus strand of OZ034822.1, from coordinate 41,597,456 downwards.
TGATATAAATATTTAAATCTAAATATCGAGCTCCGAATTAAACTCAAACCTGAGAATGTTTCTAAGATTAGGACATGAATAACCCGAGGGTTAATACAACATTGAACTCAAACCCCAACATGTCCAAACTCTAAGAGACCAGCAAAAATATCAAGTTGTCTAGGTTAAGATGTATCGATAGAGACACTCGCTTAGCAAAAGAATACTACAAAAACGAGAGGCTTCACCTATTAAAACAAAGAATTTTACAATACATATAAACATCAATGTTTTCATATATACGTTGTACTATAAAGAAATTTATACGAATGCATGTGTGTACAAATTGACTCATTAGTCATTACATTTGGAGGATTCATAAAAGAATGGACCTAGCAACCTCACCAATGCCCCGTCACCGTCACCGTCAACAACGCCGCGGCAATCCCGCTGCGTTTTTAAGCAAAGACCTCTCCATTTGTTTATTCAGAAAAAAACGTAATCGTAAAAGGAAAAAGAAACGTTTTATTTTCCAACTTATTAAGACCGCCACCAGGCAGCAGTGGCACAATGTGAATATCCTACAGCAGGGAGGGCATTTCCGTCACTTCAAATTATTTATCCTTTTAATTTTATTTTTCTTTCTACCCTCCACTCTCTCTCTCTCTCTCTCTCTCTCTCCAGTCCACGAGAAATTGAATTCCCAGTTTTCCCCAATTTCACACTTTTCACTTTCAGCTACTTTTCCTCTCCCAAAAATCCCAATCCATCTCTCTCCGCTACCTAATCCCCGATCCCTCCACAATCCCTGATTTCCATTTTCCATCCCCTCAACGATCTATCTTCTCCGATTCTTCCCCTCCATTGATTGCGATATCCAGCTCTCGGTTCAATTCCCGGTATACAATTCAACGCTCCACCTTTCGGGGACCCGATTTCCTGCGATTCCGTGTTCGAGTTCGCCAGGACTTTTGGTTGGCTACTTTTTACCTGGAGGTCTTGATTCGAGAGTGAGAGAGCAATGAAGATTGAGGAGCTGGACGATCCGGAGTGTAGGGATGAAGAGCGTGGCGTCTACGAGAAGCAGATGCAGCTACAGATTGTTAGGGTTGACGCCAAGAGAGCCCTGGTTGGAGTTGGTGCTCGGATTCTTTTCTACCCCACGCTCTTCTATAATGTGTTTCGGAACAAAATCCAGGCTGAGTTCCGGTGGTGGGATGAAGTTGACCAGGTTGATCTTTCCTCCCTTTCTTTCTTCTCACTCTTTTGCTGCTCTGTTCTTGATGGAAGTTTGCGATCGGTTGATAGATCGGCTTTCCGTTTGGGTGATTTCTTATTGTCACTTTATTTGGTTTATCTAGTTTTTGGTAGCTGAGAAACTGAAAGAGTTGTTTAGCTTCTGATGAGAAACTTCTAATTTTAGAATTTGTTTTCCGTGTTCAAATGGGATTCAAGATGGTCTTCACGTCACTGCCGAGGAAAATAATTTTGATTGATGTTCTGGGTCATTTGGGAAGCCAATTTCCCAGCTTGAAATTTGGTTGTTGGGATTCAAGATGGCTACTTCTTGTAGCTGTAGAGAGTAATTGTTCACTTGATTTGAGCTTTTGTTCTTCTTTGGTTAGTATTGTGACAGTAGTGTGTTCTTCGTTGATCTTTCTGCAGTATCTACTTCTGGGTGCCGTCCCATTTCCTAAGGATGTTCCTCGGCTGAAGAAGCTCGGCGTTGGTGGAGTCATCACTCTCAATGAACCATACGAAACTTTGGTTCCATCAGCCTTGTATCGTGTGGGTTATTTTCTACCCTCCAACTGCTCCATTTGTGCTTGTGGTTCGATGTAGGTCTGTTTGCCGCCATCCTGGATGTATTAGTCTGAATTTCTTTCAATTTCTTTGTTTACAATCTGCTTCGGTTTTGAAGTAATGTCAATTCTATACTTGGGGAAACTGATGTTTGGTCAGCCATCTAATTGTGCCATGCCACGAGAGTAAAGTGGCAAACAAGCTGCTGTGTGGCTTCCTGTTTGGAAGAGACCTAAGTTTTCTTCGTAACTTATTACCAAACCCAACGAATTCTCATGCTTGCTTTTTTGTTATGCGTGTTTGCAGGTCCATGGAATTGAACATCTAGTAATTCCAACAAGGGATTATCTTTTTGCCCCTTCTTTTGCGGATATTAGTCTGGCAGTAGACTTCATCCACAGTGAGTAAAGTTTTGTTGAAGTACCTGTGGATCCATTCTGTTTGGTTATTGTGTATTTACTAAACTTGATCCCTTCTCTATCTGGGTTTCAGAGAATGCATTGTGTTGCAAAACTACCTACGTTCATTGCAAAGCTGGGCGTGGAAGGAGTACTACCATTGTGCTCTGCTATTTGGTAAGGGCTGTTTTACATCGAGCTTCCCTTGTTGACCGCTCTTGCCTGCTATGACATTTATTAGTGTCGTTTTATATGTTTGCAGGTAAAGTTTAAGCACATGACACCTGGTGCGGCCCTTGATTACGTGAGGTCTAGAAGACCTAGAGTGTTGCTAGCTCCAACGCAGTGGGAGGTAATTCATCACATTTTTCACAATTATGTTGGGAGGTTGAGCTTCTAGAGAAGGGTGATAAGTGATAATTGAGGGATGTTTGAACATCTTGTGGACAATGTGGTAAGATTGGGTTCACTGTACAACCTCTGCACTCTACTTATCTTTCCTTGGAAATATGCAGGCTGTTCAAGAATACAGCAGACGCAACTCACGCCGGTTATCTTCCACCACGTGGTCTCCATCTGGGGATGAGGTTCTCATTACAAAAGCAGATCTTGAAGGCTACCACAGTTCCTCCGACGATGGTGCTACTAGCACCGGTAAGGAATTGGCAATTGTACCAAGAATGAAGTCAAGGCCCATGATCGCCCGGTTGTCCTGCCTCTTTGCATCCTTGAAGGTATCCGGTGTCTCTGGGCCTGTTGCTGGTCGGATGCCCGAGGCACGTGCTTGCTAAATGATCTCGGGATACATCACACCGAACTGTCGCGAGAAGGTTGTGTTGTATTGTATAGAAATAAAGCCCATCATGTTTTTATGACCAAAGAATTATGAGAGAAACGAATAGGAGGTAATTGTGTATGCTGCCATGACAATTGCCAGAAGAAGAAAAAAAAGGCCTCACCAGCAGCTGCAGCTTGTACATAGCTTTGGCTCTTAGTTTATCATTTCAGCATTTGTTGCTTGCAAATGTGTTTTCCTCCACAGGGTTTTGCTAAATGAATAGTGATGTAGCTTCATCTTTGTAGCTTTAGTTGGTCTCTGTCACGTCGCCATTGTCGTACCGCTTTAGTTCGATTCAGATACCTTTGGTAGGATGTTCAGTCTCTAGTACCTGCATGCTGCAGTTGCAGTGGTGTATTTTTGGAATATAGGTAGTATTGTTCTGATGAAGGCTAGAGGAAGATTCCTGGCGGGTGGTGGAATATGCCCGAGGATCGATCTCTATGCAATAAACAGAACTTGTGGTTTCCGGCAAGTGACAAAGAAGCTCTGGATTTTATTTGCTGTGGAAAGGTAGGCGGTTTGATTTTACACCTTCACTCTCTTATCTGGTCTCTAAAATGCTGATCGGTTGCTTTCTGTTTAGGATTATGATTGATGATGAGAACTTTACACGGTATTGAATATTCGATCATCGTCTTTGGAATGATGTCATCGAACTGTTGTTCATCGTCCGCACAGGTCCAAAGAGTTGTTTTTTTTCTTTTCTTGTTTGTTTGGGCCTTAGGATTGTGCTGTTGTTCCATAGGCCCAGTAGGTGATCCGACTCTGACTGTGGATAGCTTCGGCTTTGAGAAATTGGGCTTTCGGATTGGGCCGTTTCATCGTCGGCAAAAGAATGGCGTCTGACAGCGGTGACTCTTTCGTGGATACGTGCGGTGGGAGGTTGAGCTGATGGACTTTCAACACGCATTAGTTGGGTGTGCATTGGGGCATTGGGCGTTCGCTTATCGTAGGAACTAACAGAGATGTTTTTTTTTTCAAAGTCAGTATTAATCAAAAGTCACAAACCGGAAGACAGAAAAGCGCGGGAGTCGACCAATAGTCGAACTCCAGATGAGAGGGACTTTTGTGCCACATGATGGGCAGCCCTATTAAGGTGACGGGACACAAAACAGAAGGAAACACTGTGAAATGAAGATGCCAAGCTCCGAATGTCCTCCAATATAGCGCCACCCCGAACATGTTGCACATCCCCTCCAATCATCCGACGGATCAAGAGTTGAGAGTCCCCATGAAAACAAACAGCAAGAAAGGAATGAGTTAGACACCACTGCACAGCATCCCGTAGAGCTAAACATTCCATGAGAAAAGGGTCCTGAATCCCATCATAAAATTTTCCAAAGGCAAACAGAACAGTACCTGCCGTATGGAAGCCGACAAATCCAATACTACCTCCTTGGCCACTCTTGGTAGCACCATCAAACCAGACATTGATAGAAGTAGAGGAACCAGGAGTCGTATGGGTGCCTCTGGGAACACGTGAGGGCCCTGGAGCTGTAGAAACAGTACCGCCGGGTGGCCGCGTTGAAGGGTTTGGCCCTAAGGTCCTCCATTCATCGACTTGTCGTTGAAACTGCCGAAACAGAGCCACTAGGAGATATTGAATGCCATCATGAACCGCCCAACACCTGCCCTTCCAAATCCGCCAGAAAATGAAAACAACATTAGCTATCTCAATTTTTGACAAATTCATAAAAAAAGAAAAGATGATGCCAGGACTCGTCAGGACTCAATCCTCCAAGGGTATTTCTCAATTCTTCAAGGTCCGCCAGTTGCCACAATCCGCGAGCTACCCTGCATGAAAAGAAAAAATGGGAAAAGGATTCTGGCTCCTCGGAACATATAGGGCACGTCGTGTCAGTCACAAGAGTTTTAGTAAACAAAACTATCTGCAGAGGCAAGAAGCCACGGACAGCTCGCCAAAAAAAGAACTTTAGTTTTGGGGGAACAGGAATACTCCAAAGAAATTTCCAAAAACGAGTATCAAAAGGGAGGACCACCGGAGGATGATGAAGATCGAACTCAGAAGACAAAAGATGATACCCTGTTTTAACAGTGTAAAGACCAGAGGATGAATAATGCCAAATCAAACGATCAGTGGACACAGAAAGAGGGAGAGGGATAGACAAAATGAGATCAACACTCTCTAGGGTGAACAGAGAAAGTAAGAGATCCTTCTTCCATGAGTGAGAGGTAGAGCAAATGAGATCCGAGACGAGAGGAGGGCAAGTACTCAAACTTGGCCGTAAAACCGGGGTAGAGGGAGGAGAAGAAGGAAGCCAATTATCCGTTAAAGTATGGATCCGAGACCCGTTTCCCACCTGCCATCTTAACCCCCGACTGAGAAGATCTCTTCCTGTCAGGATGCCTTGCCACGCCCATGAGGGAAGGGAGCCTACCGTCGCCTCTAAGAATGCCCGTTGGGGATGATATCGTGCTTGATAAATCTGGGCAAGAGTGCTGGAGGGGTTGCAAAGAATACGCCATGCCTGCTTAGCTTAACTAACAGAGATGTTCATTTAGTGGTATAAACGACTCTTTTATCGACTGAACGATTAGTATTGACTGTCGTTTGTTTTTATCTATTGTAAACATATATGTCTAATATTCCATCGGACTATGATATAAAAAAAAATGGCTATCAAATCATCAAACAAGAGAGATAAGGTAGAGATGTGATTGGGGTGGGTTTTCAAATTTTCACAAACCATTCTCATCTTTGTATTTAGATATTCAAATTCATATTTGTAACATATTTATGCAGGAAGTCAACCCCATTTATATACCCGTGGTTATAGGGTACATGGGTACCTGTGGGTAATACCCTCTTCGTATATAAAATGTCGCTATACCATTTTACTATATCTAGTATTTAATTTGTAGATCTTCAGTTATAGTACAACCTAATAAATCATGAAGTCAGCCATTCAATCGTTCTTAATACGAATTTAAGGCACTCACTCCTAAAACCTCCACTAATCCATCAACAAGTACAATGTTATCTAAATCATTCATCTTCGACTTTGGCACATGTAGTGAGCAATAAATAATTAACATAATCTTGTTAACGAGCAGGAAAGAAGTGAATGAGTGAAGGGTGAACGGAGGGAGAGAAATTAGTGTTTAGCTTGAGTATGAAGAAGGTAAAATTGGATCCTATATTTTTTTATATACAAAAAAAAATACTCTTAGTTGGACAAAGATGAATATGAAGAAGGGAAATCTAAAACCATACCCGTCCCATCTCGTCAACTCTTTCACGAATTTTATCAGTACCCGTCTCATATCCATCGATCTAATTTAAAATAATCTAATAATTACCTCATCCTCATCCCATTTCACTCCACACACATTGATTAAAATAATCTAACCTCTGCTGGGTTGCATAAACAGATGAATAGGCAGGTTAAGTTTATGAGAGAGATTGAGCAGGAGAGAGAGAGAGAGAGAGGCAAAGTGAAGAATCCCAAAAAGGTAGGGGGGCCATGTTGTGATATTCCCACTTTAGATTTTAGAAGCAACACACAGAGGCAGAGAGAAGAATACTTGCTGCTGCAACTTCTTTTTGGGACCAAATCTCACCAATTTTAAGCTCTCACAGTGGTACTCTCCTTTTCCCCCCACACCTCCTAACCCAAAATGCTGCAAAATCCCTCTTCCACTTTCAAAAGCAAATATCCAAAATCTTCCACAAAAGCGAAAGAAATTGAATACCACCTTTTTCTACAGATGATATTTCATTCCTCAATCACAGATTGTGATAATCCGTACAAGATAATTCAAACAAATTCGTATGTATTTATAATGAGGTGTTAGGAATGATGATGTGTCGATTTTTTTTTGGGTAATTTGAGTCGATTCATAATATGATCCATATTTGTATTGAGTCGAATCCGAATGGATCCATATGCATTTTAATGGTTTTGAGTTTAAATTGAGTCTAATTTAAGTTAATTCATTTGGATCCAATCCAAATGGGTTATTTGAAACCAGATAGTTGTACAAAAAAAAATATATATATATATATACCGACTGCATCTACATTAGCTTCATTGGGTTATCCAACTCAGCAAGTTTAACTATGATTATGAAAAATGTGAATGTTTGACCATATTTTTGTATTGGACCTCCTAATTCTTACAAAGTTAATTACAATGACTAAATTTTTGTGAGACTGCTTCAGATAATGAAGGAATTAATTGAAATTCTACATAATGAAGAAGCTAACAAAATTCGGATTCGAGAATCTCACCAGATATGCTGTTAAATGAAGTACGTCATGTTAGGTATAAATGTACAATAAAAAGAAAGCAGCATAACGTAACAAAGCTTGAAAAAATAAATGTACGATTTAGAAACTCTGTCACATCAAAGTTAAAGCTTATTCTTGTCTGCTTGCTTATTCCTTCTAATATTATGGTTCTTTTTTTCCCCCCGTTGCTTCACTTTGTTCCGATATTTATTTATATCCTATTCTGCATCTTTATTCCTTTACAATATTTCCCATGAATTTAGTTTATAGTTTCGTTCATGCATGCACAAACACACTATAGAGACGAAAGAGATGGCAAACGCGTTACAATTTACACAACTTTTTTTTTTATAAGAGTTATACAAGTTTATTTTTAATTATTTATGTACTATATATTAGAGAAATTCAAACCGAAAATCTTCAGATTCAATACTAATAGTATTACCAGTAAATCAAACCCTTGTTCATCGACTACTTCTCTTCCTATCTTTCCATCGAGGGACCTCTTTCTCTAATGGGATAAGCACAATTTCTACAATCTCTCTAAATCTTGGCTTGCTCCAAAAGGAAAAGAGCTCGAATCTATAATGGAATAGAATAAAATTGAAAGTAACTCAAAAGAAGTTTCCCTAGTAACCCCAAAATAACTTGCAAACAGGAAAGAAAAGAGCGTTTTTGTAGCTTGCTATGGTAACGTCGACTTTGTTTCCTTCTAACAAGATTCTTTGTTGGTAATGGAAATATGGAATTCATAAAGTAAAACAGATTATCAATTATTGAACCGCAAAGGCGTATTCAGAATGTAGTAGAATACTGGACCACATTTAAATAGAAAGTTAGTTATCAACTAGCACTATAGGATAAAAGAGACGAAGATGGCGACGAGAAGCAAGCAAGTTTCGTTTGTTATACTAGCTCTGGACTCAGAGGGCTAGGCCGTGGCCCGGGCACCCTTAGAACCGCCAGCGATGAACCATCCATATACCTGAAAGCTAGTTAATGGTTCAATATATGATCTAACCCCAATCAACATTATTGTACCAGAAACACAGATCGAACCAACAAATTCGGCGGTGCAAACAGTAAAGATATGGGTTTCGCATGACGTGCTCTCGTGTTCAATTTTTAAGACCTATCATTCTGATGAAAAAAAATCTATATGAGTGGTAATTGATTAAAGTAGTGTAAGCCCGAAACACTGGCTCCGATGTGTCGATTGAGTATTCCTAGTAACCGAGATAGTCTAGAACACATGTGTGGAGGTTCCAATATGTACTTTTACACACACATACTAGATTATTTACCATAATTGAGTGCAAGTCGTAGTGGATGTTATAGATTTACAGCATGAGATTACTTTTTAGCCATGCATGGATTATTATTATATTAAGGGTGAGCTAAGGATGAATGACATGGTTATGGGTAAAATTAATAATTAGGTGTAGGGACATTATCATGATCAAAGCTTTGAAGTTTCTTTTTAGCCATGCATTCAAAGTAAGTTTGCTTTGTGTTCAAAACATTATCAATCGCAATAAGAGGTCCAATAGATGGGAGGAAATCGATTGTCTTGCACTAATGGATGTCAATAAAAGGTGAAAAAAGGATTGGTGTGTCGCCACCACATTATCTTCCATGGTTAAGTAAATTGAAGTAATGATTCAGTCAAAAGGGGGGGAAAATTAAAGAGAAGGTGTGGTGTCATATATACAAAAACCAAACGAAATGGAAAGATAGATAATGTTGTTAATCGATCATCAAACTTTAGAGACATGAAAGAAAAATAATGCACCAATTTTACGGTCATATTGGGCCCTCGAAAATGGTTGTTGATGTGGTATTGCATGGGTTAGAGAAAATGTCTGCTGATTAAGTATGAGAAATACAAATGATTAATCATAGTTAGGTGAGCAATTCATCCTAACAATTATTCAAGTAATTGGTTGTAACATGGTGTTATTGGTGTCCAAACAACCCGTTTTGTTACTGAATAGAGGTTGGTGTGTCCTTTAACCGCTCCGTTGTCTATAAAAAAAATAGTGAATCATCAGCCAAAAAACTTCCCACAATCCGATCATACTATGTTCTTGAGTTACTAATATCAAGGGTCAACTAGAGGGTTTGAATACAATAATTGATCATTTAGGAATTTGTAGGGATGATAGACTTCTTGTCAGTTAAAGCTTAATTGTTATGAATAGCCCATGAATTTCTCACGTGGTCTGTCAATATGAAATTCTTCTAAGGTGTTACATTACACCCTCCCTTTGACAAATCTCACATCGACAAAATATTGGAGAGATTCATAGTTCATAATGAACAACTCAACCTTAATTGTCAAGGCATGCTTTCAGGTGAAATGAATGAGTTCTTTTAGGAATTGAGAAGTTAAACATATATATAGTGAAGCGGTACATAGATGAGTGGCTTCTAGACACATCACCATGATGCACCCAAAAACAAAATCGTGCGAGGTCAAATCCAAAGTGGGCAATATATTGGCCAGGAAAGAAATTGAGATGTTACAAAAACTACTATATATGAAGGGTTTGGAAATGTATTAGAACCAGGTCATATCTCATCCATGAAATATGAAAAGGATTTAAGAGAAAAGAAAATCCAGAGAAAAGGATTGTACATCAGTTCTTTCTATCTCCAAGCAACTTCGTGGAGCATCTCTTTTGGTGGTTTAGTGAAAGTACAAGATAAAGAAGCATCAGGTTGTCCAGCTTCATTTTCAGACAAAGGAGAAATTATAAGTACTGAAACCAAATTAAATCAACAGCCTACAAAAAAACTCAATCTAAATAAATAAAATCTGAACTAGCTAGCAGAAACAAAATTGAATATATATGATATATATATAAGTAAATTTCCTATAAATTAATGAACAATTCTGTGATACTTTTGACTAGAGAAAAATAAAAAAAGAATTAGCTACAAAACACAAGAAAAATGTAGTAATTAATTCACAAAGAGCTCCTTCCACCCTCCCTGCATTTTTTTTTTGCACAAACTATGTGACACCTTTTTTCCCCCCACACCCCTTCTTTTTTTTAGTTACTTTTGCTCCTCTCATCCAAAGAACATTGCAAAGAACTTACAAAGACTGAGAAGAGAGATCCATCTGCATACATGTGTCTTGGAAATAAATAAATGAACAAAAAGAAGATGATAGTGTAATGATGGTGGTGCTGATTTTCATGCTGCAGGATGAGATTTTTAACCTAGCTTTTCTCTTCTTGTGGTCTTTTGGTCAGTTGTAGTAGAGGAAGATGGTAAAACTAGGTGAAAGAGAGAGAGAGAGGGCAGCTGGCTTTCTTTTCTTCCCTCTTTTTCTTCCTTGGGTTCTCTTTTCTTGGCTCTTTCCTTTCTTCTGTCGCTCTTTACCTTTCCTTTCTTTCCAGCATGGACAGTTAGTTCAGTTGAGAGCCATTTGAGACCTAAAGTATGGCTGCCCCAATTCCCAAAGAGATCACAGAAAAAAACCCAACCAGAAACCCACAAAAAGAAACCAAACTCTAGAGAGAGAGAGAGAGAGAGAGAGAGAGCTGCTTGGTTGTGGAGGGGCCTCTTTGTTGGAAAGAACTAGAGAGGAAGCTAGAAATGGAGGCTTCAAGTACTAATGATGATGACAATGATGGTGTGTCTGTATATATTATATGGTGCAGGTTTCTCTGTTCTTTTTTTAGGGTTTTGATAATAAGAAAACTATTTCTGTTTTTTTTTTTTTTTACCCATGATGATCTTGGTTGTCAGGGTCTGGCCAGAAAGAAGAGTAGGTCTTCATCCATTCTGCTGCTTCTTGAGGGTTGGCAATGGAGGATTCCTGCAACCAAACAGATATTGGCCATTAGGGTTTTTTTTCCCTCCCAAAGAGAAAGGTGGTAACAAACAAATAGAGGAAGCTTCTCTCATTGTGTCCTTTTATATTTTAATCTCATTGGCAATCAAGTTGTCTCATATATGGTGGTGTTTGTGTTGAGGAGGACAACGCATGATAAAAGCTTTCAAGCTGCTATCATTGATCATCCACCTTTCCATTCAAAATGTTATATTAGATTACATTATCTATCTTAATGCATGAGACATTAATGTACATGACTTTCCCTACACTCATTGGTTCATATTCATTTAACCTTCTTACCATAGGTGATATCGATTTTTTATAACAGGTGTTTAAATCAAGATATCTGAGCTCTAAAACAACGACGGCACAACCATTCTGACTAATTCTGTGTTGGCAAATGTGCGACTTTTATTTTGGATAAGTTGGAAAATTTTAGCTGAATACCTAACAATGAATTTAACTTAATCTTGAGTAGACTGTTACACCTCAAAAAACTACATGTTATTGCTAGGTATTATTCTTTCCAGTGAAGCATAGGAAAAGGGAGATGCTAACTCGCCTAGATTTCATGGTCTAGATTTCTTTTTCACGACCAACTTTTATGCTTCAGATTATGCCTATAATATATAACCCTTCCAAAGCATGGATATGGGAAAAAAGGGAAGAAAAGAGAGGTAAAGAGGAAAAAGAAGTAAAGGGTGTTGGGAGGCTGAGGAGAGGAGGCTCGTGCATGGTTAATGCAGTGATCTTATATCTTAATCACTGAAACCAGTGCACTAATTTTTTTTTTATAAAAAAGAGATCAAGTTATAATAATACTCTTAAAAAAGCTCTTTTTTGTAATTAATAAAGAAGAGAGACAATAAAGTTTTTAAGGAGGTTTTGGTAGGAGATCACTGAATTTAAATTTACAACCTTTCTTACGTTGAGTTTAACACTACAACTAACTCAACTAAATTTTAATGTAACATATAATTATTTGAATTTATACCCGAATCACCTCGAATAGAATTGAGCTAGAATCTTTCTCCATTGAGTCTAAAATACCCATCCCATTTTAATCCTCAACTAACTCGAATCGAATTTTAAGCTCTGAACCCTAAATTATAAATACCTTAATGTTAAACCTAGACACTCTGTCTATATATAAGCTATTCTAAATTTAACAAAGTGTTTGTGAAACCGTAATATAGCGGTCTACCGAAACCACTAGACAATTTTCAGTGGTACGAACTGTTGAACCACAGTTAAACTACAGTTTCAGTATAAAATATCATACCGCTATTTTTTTTTTATATAAATTTCGATACGATTTTACAATCCTTAGTTTTAACCCTCTAAAAACCTTTTTTTTCTTTTTTCTTTTGTTTTGAAAAGATGCTTCCTTGCAATCAATCCTTCCCAAGACCACCTTTTCGCTTTCCTCCCATTTCCCTAAACTCATTGCTGTCTTTTTTATGATTTGAAGCTTGGGAAAATCATAACCAGAAAAAAAAAGAGACAATGTGGTGGTGGGGAAAACACAAAAAAAGACACAAACATGGAATTCAGGGTCAAAAAGGTTTGGTTCAGATAATATAATGCTTTATCACTCACTCACTCACTTACTTCTTTAATATCAGAGGCCGCCGACGACGAAGTGCACCCCATTATGAGCTCTTCCAGGCCAGACGCCGACCTTCCTCCGACCATCTTATGATGCTGCTGCTGCTCTTCCTGCTGCCGCTGCTGTTTCCATTCCACCATTCAAAACACACCCACAAAAATGGGAACACAAACAAACAAACAAACAAACATATATAGTATCAGTAGTCGTCATTTCAATCATAATGTCTTCCAAAGTGAAATGCAGCACATGCATTGGTAAGTTAAGAAACTCGGTGGAGTCCATTGGAGAGTTTGGTGATAATAATGAAACTCGATCGAGCGAGTCAGTTACTCGAACTCAGTCGAGGACAAAAGGAAAAGGGTAGAAAAAAAGAAAAGAAGAAAAAGGAAAGGGGCAGACAGAGAAGAAGACACATGGTATATGCCAATTTGGTTATACTAGTATATGAGCCTACTTCTACGATAAGCAATCCCCCACAGAGTATAGGCGTTATATACATGTATGCTTTAAATATTTTAGAGTATATAATCATGTTATGGGGGGGGACCAAAGAGTAGCATGGAGAAGGAAAAAAAAAAAAAATAGGAAGTTTCTTTGTGTAGAGAGAGAAAGAGGTGAGGTGGTCTAGCTTGGTATGAATGGCAATGAGACAGGTCAGGATGGCGCACTGAGTCGATATTCATATTTGATTCAAGAAGGATCACAAATTTCGATATTTTTTGATTTGGGGCAGGTCGAGACAGGTCGCGATTTATAAGAATACGTATTTAAAAGGAAAATACTTCAAATATAGATTTTTTTCCAATCAAAAGTTGAGAAAGAAACGATAACATGATAATTATTCGAGAAATTGATATTTTTGATTATTTATAAATTTACTATGGCTAAAATATATTAAATCTTAAATTGAAAAAAAAAATCAAGAATGAAACGGGTCAAAACATGTCAGGTCGATGAGAATATACATGTACGCTCCGGCTCCACTCCTTATGGGATGATTATTATTATCATCCCAAAACACATCAATCAGATAGAGTAGGACGCGAGTCGTGTCAAAATCGTCATCCCAGTAGCTGCGGCACTTGCCTCCTATCATTAGGCTGCCAAATCCCTTGACCTTTATTAATGCTCTCAATTACCACATTAATACTAAGAGAGCTACCCTCTTGAACCATGGTGTATGTGTTTCAATATAAATCTCAAGTTATTGCTTCACCATTGGAGGAAAAAAAACTCTCTACCGATAGCTTGTTTAATTAGTGTTATATATATTTCACTTCCAAGAAATAAAAATTTTAAGTTCGAACTTTAGAGTCAACAACAACGTTACGACGACGAAGTTGTAACGTGAACACACATTTAAGAGAGTGTACGAACCTGTTGGATCTCGTTGTGGAGCATGAGGCGGGAGACGTGGTAGGGATCCTGGTCGAGGATGATGGAGGTGTGGTGGATCGGAGGCGGCGAGATGATCGCCGAGATCGGCGGCGACGGCCTGCTTATGTGGAACGCCGCCGCCGCCGACGTTGCAGCTATGTTCTGATGATGATGCTGTTGATGGTGATGCGCTGCTACTGCGACTGCATGGTGCTGATGTGGATGGTCGTGGGCCAGATGTTGATGATGATGTGGCGCCGTCTGATGATGATGTGGATTTTGATGGTGATGATGGTGATCTCCGATCTCATCGCACGTGCCGGACGTTTGGGCCGGCCCGCCTTCCCTTGCCGTTGAAGCCTCTCCTCCTCCACCTGTTACTACCATCCCCACCTGAAAATTGATATCCCATTCCCACGCACGTTATATATTATTTCATATCATGCTATGAAATTGCACCATACAATTATGAAATTAGATAGGAGATTACGTCAAACAGATTAGCATAATGGTATATAATTAGCGGTACAATAATATGATTTAATCAAGTAGTACATGTAAAGATAGGTTATTATCGTTAAATAATACTAAAAAAAGAAATAATATATTTGATGATATACCGGTATAAGTACTGATCAAAATTGAGAAACCCACTGATAAATAGTTTTGATCTGACAATGTTTGCATCGATCAATATACGCAAACATTTCTTATGTATGTGTATCGTACCAATTTAGTTTTGATATCAAACAATTTTACGGTATAATCACCGGTACGATGCCACAAACCTATACTAAATATAGTTTGCTAGCTATAGCTAGTCTATTTTCATCTCTCCCCAGCATTAACATTTACTATATGTACCCTTTTTCTTTGATGCTAATTGCTTTTAACTTGCCCCCTCATCAGCTTTATGTCTTTGTTTGAATGTTTGGTTCCCATCTCACTTAACCACTAGAACTTTTTTTTGACTGCTAAGGCTAACCACATTACCATAGCTTTAGCTTAAGTTAGCTGCCAAAGGATAATCAAGTGAGGTCCATGGCACTGCATTTTCATGCTGAACTTGCAAGCAATGGGAATATATGCCATCAACTAAAAGCAAAAAAAAAAAATCAAAGAAACCCCCTTTTCTAAATTCCCCTCTGAACCCTTTTATTTGCTTTAGTTAAATCCCTCCTCTTCCTCTACTCTCTACTATTAACTCTCGACCCAGAACACTATACGACAAAAAGCAGTAAACTTTGAATTTATCAAGAACCAGTTAGTTTCGATAAGTCGTAGAGATATTCGATTATAGATGAATGTATGTACCTCATCAAACCCACTTTTCCTGAACTGGGCGAACCCGAAATGATGATGTTGATCATGAGACTTCATCTGCTGCGCGATCTCCATGGGAGTAGAGTAACTCGACATGACCGCCGCAACAGCTCCATGAAGCTGATCAAGACCACTCTCCCTCTGACCGTGATGGATGATAACTTCCTTGGAAGAAGAACAACTCCCGCTCGTGCTTCCTTCTCCTCCACCACCACCAACCGCCATCAACCCAACATTGCCACCGCCGCCAACACCGGTGCGATCGACCCAGTTGCACTGTCTGGGCTGGGTTTGGTAAAATATCTTGGATACCACTAACTCGCCTTCTTTCTCTTCCTCGTGTTGTCCCAAGTGGTACTGGTGCATGACCCAGTTGGTCTTTTCCGGTTTCCTGTTCTTGCCGAAGTTGGTGTAGAGAACCAAGATCTTCTTGCAACCCTTCTGCTTGCCGTTGACCATAACGGGTCGGGTTTTCCCCGTTTTGTGCCACCGGGTTTCCCCGCCTTGGAGGTCGCACTCGTTCTGTATCTTCCTGCGCTTTCTTGTCCCCGTGGTGTAAGCTTTCGATGGCCTGTGGAAGAAATGCCTGCTCAAACCGTCTCTTGTTACTCCTGTGAAAGAAGGGAAAGAAAATGCCAAGGCCAAAAAAAAAAAATGGCCACAAAAATCAAAGTTAGGTTCACGTAGGTATAACAACTAAATGAGACTGAGATGTCGATCGATCTCACGCAAGCAAAAGAACATGTAAATGACAAAAAATTATTTTATTTTTTTTAATAATAATTAACTGGTGAGGGATTGAGGGATGGAGTAAGGGTGGAAGCAATAACAATCAATCAATATTAAGTAACAAATTTTTTTTTATTTTTTATACGCGAAGAAGGGTTTGGTCTGGTGATGATGTTAATTAATTTTACCGGGGAGTTTCTCGGGATGGGTGTAACAGATGCCGTCCTCCCCCTCGATGGTGGGGATGAACTCGTCGATGAGAGGGTGAGATTTCATGTCGTGTTTCGCCTCGACCTTGGCCTCGAGGTGCTCGATCAGCTCCTGATCGGTCGGATCGAATTTTACCCCAGCTGGCAGACCTAACCAATCCTGCTTTTCCCCCGCGACCAATATCAAACACACCCACACACAAAAAAAAAAAAAAAAAAAATCAGAAGGTTTGGATTGAAAGCCGAAAAAGAAAAATAAAGAATCCCGGAACTATATATTATACATACCGGCTTGACGAGCTTGTGGCCGCAGCCGGGGCAGTGCTTGGATCCGGCGCAGAGCTGGTGCTCCTCGAGCTTGGCGTCGATGAGATCGGAGCTGCTGATGGCCGCTGAGGCCGAACCCATGTTGCTCCTGCTGCTGCCGCTGCTCATCGAGCTCTTCTCCATATATATGAAATGATAGTGCTATGATGATGATGATGGTGGTGGTGTTCTTTCCCTTAAGCTCTTGAAGTCTTGTATGAAACTATCGTTCACCTTCCCTCTCATATCCCTCTTTCTCTTCTCCCGCTGAAACAACACCCCAGAAACCGAAAGAGGGGAGAGGAAAAACGGATGGAGAAACGGGGAGAGCTTTATGAGTGAAACAAGGGAAGAGGAGAAGAGAGAAATGGATCCCTGGTTTTCTCCTCTAAAGGGTTTTCCTTTCCTTTTCCTTTGCTCCCAACTTTAACTGAAGAGGCGGCAGAGAGGATAGAGAGAGAGAGAGAGCTAGCTCTCCCCAGCTCCTTCCAAACAGAAAGGGAGAAAGGGAAAAAAAAAGGTGGAAGAACTATGTCTCTCTTCTCTCTCTCTCTCTAGAATTTACCTAGCGTGGAGGTAAGGTTAATTATGGAGAGGCGGTGTGTTAGAAAGCAAAAGGAGGAGAGGGAGAGAGAGAAGAGGATTAGATATTTCCAAAAGAACAAAAGAGGAGATTTAGGGGAATGATGTATTAGAAGGAAGAAGAAGGAAAAAAAAAAAACTGGAAATACTGGTTTTGATGTTTAATTATTATTCTGTACAAAAGCAAGCACACACCCCCTTAAAGCTCTCTTTGTTTTTTTTTTCCCTATTATAATTATCGGTGTATTTTTTAGGATATTAGTGACTAAATGTTCATCGAAGATTGTTATACGTCCAGAGAGACAGGTGGAGGTAGCAAATTGAGTTATATTCTCACGATTATAGACTAATATTTTTGTATGAAGATAAAAAGAATGAGACAACCAACCACCATATTACCAACCCAATTAGGCTCAGCTTTTTTTGGTTCAAGTTGATTTCATAATATTCTTTTCAATTTTTGGAATCTAACTTCAGATGGATGGACATCCCGTTTAAATCCTAGAATTATACCTACTTTATAATTAATAAACTGGTATTCTTAATACATAATACCTATTATTTTTCTTTCAATAAAAAATTCAAAAACTTGTGAGGTCACTAGAGCCATTTCACACGCTTACATAGTATAATAACTTCACAAGGAGAAGGGGGAAAAAAGATAATATATTTTCCTTGCAGCAAATAATAATTTTGGAGCCGCTTTAACATCTGAAATTTTCATTTGATTCGTAAAGAAAAAATTACATTTGTTTTGTTAACTCCTTTTCTATACAATCTGTTCAAAAATATTCCTTTTTTATGACATTTTTCAACGAACACACTTCGACTTGTACTGTTTATACGCATCATCGATTTCTAAAATCGATCTCCAATCCAACCGAACCATGTATAATTCCTTTGGTTCAATAATTCTTCTCTTCCTTATTAATCGTTTTCTACTTTTTATTTTGTTTAAAGATAAAAAAAAAGAATACAAAAGGTTGGTCTTGGGGGAGGTTGCTTGACTAGTAAAGCAAAAGGAAAAGAAACGGCCATCTCTCTCTCTCTCTCTCTCTTGCTAGCTAGCTGCCTGTTTCTTGCTATACCAATTCCATACCCAACACATTTTCCAAACCCCCACTCTTTTGTCTATTCTTCTTATTATACTTATACTAGTAAGTACCATACAATAATATGGTATAAATAATTTTCATTACTTGTTGCATATTAATTAAGTGGGTAAAAAAAACGTGATCAGGGTAAAAAAAAATTAAATAAATTCATTTTCAAAATAATTAAATAAATTCATTTTCTGTAAATGAACAATGGTTAAAAGGTAAAAAAAATTGGAGAGAAAAGAGATCATTTTCCTTTTGGAGAGACTAGAGAGAGAGAGAGTCACATGGGGATTGATGTGGGAGTGGTGATCATCATTCTTTCAGAGCCATGAATGTTCCTCTGATCTAGAGAGAGAGAGAGAGAGAGAGAGAGGAAATAAAAACAAGAAAGAATTAGCAAAGGGGAGGGGGAGAGGGGAGATTGCTTGATATGCAAGGCAATTGAGCAGTGTGTACTTGATGGACCAGACCACCACCATCCTTTCTTTATTTATGTATTAACTATTAACTCATCCATGGATGTACTGCATAATTAGCACACTGACAATTACAAACAAACAAAAATACAATTGACTACACACTAGGTACTAAACTATTTAAAAAAACTAAACCAAAACCCCCCCCCACTAATTAACCATCAATACAAGCAAGCAATGTTAATCCAACACCATAGCCAGCCATCCATCTAGACTTGAGTCATATCTTTAATTAGGAATATCATTTTTATGAATTGGTGCTCAGATTTTACGTACTTACCAGAAGAGAGTTCATTCAGAAGTAATGTACTTGCTCTAATGATAAAAGTAAAATCGTGTGTAGTATCTACATTGTAGAATGTGGTGACGGAAGAAATTAATTCTTCGTTTCGATGAGAGAAAGGGAAACGAAGTGGTGAGACGAATTTTGAGGGAGTTCATTCAGAAGTAATATGTACCTGCTCTAATGATAAAAGTAAAAAATAGTGGCCGTTGAAGGTACATATGCAAACCGTAGAAACAAGTTTTCAAGGTGGCTCGAGTGAGTGGTTTGCCATCAAGTCTGAAGCAAAAACAAAGGCAATAGTTCTTGGGGAGAATCCACCGTCGCGCAATCGCAGCTAGTTGCGGTTGAGACGATTTTTCCTCCTTAAAGGCCCAACCAAGTGAAGGTCGTGACTCGTGAGTCTAACTGGAGAGTTTGGGCTAAATATGGTAATGCGAAATGGTAATATTCATTCTATTCCAATGGATTCGAACTACAAACTTCATTTAAAAGAGTCCAATACCTTAAACATTTCAACTACTTATTCCTTCCCTACTTATACCTATTTTCTTTAGGTGGATATCCTTTTCGGCTCTATATTGTGTGTTATTTCCATTCAAGGGAAATAGAATGTGGGTATCTAGTGAAACTCTCAAACAATAAAGTCTACGTGAAAATTTCATACCGAAGAAAAGAGAAATTTTAGAATTTTATCTTGAGAGTAAGAGGTATAAATAGGTACTTATAAAAGCGATAATAGGCAAGATTTCACATCTTGGAATGTTCTACCTTATAGCTAGAAGCTTATTTCATCACATGACAGTTTCTTAGTTTATCTGAACAATAGAATGAAATTTAATTATCTTTTTCGATTCGAATTTCACAATCACGTGCAAGCTCTCAATCAAGTGCTACTAGAACGCTCTGGGATGGGATTAGGTGCTAACCCTTATAGGGGTTAGCACCGTGATAACTAGTAAAAATCACTACGGATTATTATAAAATCAATACAAACATCTAAGCTAAATCACTACTAATTCAAACTAGTAGTAGTTTTCCCCTTGGTTAGGACGGTGCTAACTATTGTACAATTAGCACCGTAGCCGTTCCCGAACGCTCTATTATGCCTCTTCGTCCACCATAAATGAACTACAAAGCTTCGGTATCTATTTATGTACTTGTAATTTTCTTTATTTTATTATATAGTACCGAAAGTAGCTCGCAATTTATGAGTTCTGTATCGTTATTATTATTTTTTTAAGTGTATTGTATCATTATTTAATACAACCTCATAATCATACATTAACATATATTGAGTGTTAGAAAACTTATGACTTTTCATCCGATGAATATAACTCATCTATCGACTATCATTGTCAATGTGTACATGTATATATATATTGTTTAGCTAGCTACAAAGGCATCTTGAAGTTATTCTTGTTTACTAAAACGTAGTTGAGTCCTTGGTTAGATCAAACCTCATTTTTCTGGAATATTAAAAACATAAACTTTCAATAATCAGTGATTTTTATAAATACCGATTGACCTTATGAGTACGCCTCCCAATTTTCAACCTAACCATCTTTCTGCCCAATCGGCGAATATAGTTCATCATTATTCGTGGAGGAGAGGCAGGTTGAACGTTGACCAAATCTATCAAGGAAATTGGATTCTAATTCATGTTAATAAGTTTGCACACATTCCTTGTCAATAGACAAATGTTATTGTCAAGGATCATCGAAGATTCGAATACGAGACCTATCGATAAAGTTTGAAGGATTTGAACTCTAGTATAGTCAATCACCAAAAGGGTCGAAACCTTGTCAATAATTATTGTATTTTCCAAATTCATTACAAGCTCCATGTTATTTTTCTAAATATAACATGGAAATTAGCCTCGCTCTTAACAATGGCAAAGCCAGCTTGTTAGAAGGTGGGTCTCGAGATCTATCTTAGCTCTAGATTAAGATATCGATAATAACAATCTTTGTAAGCGATCCATAATACTCTACTTCATACCACATGTTCACTAGTTTAACCTGTCTACCAACAGAATGCAGAGAACTTTGCGACACGCATCATCCTTGCATATTATATAAATAACTCTAAATTTTACATGAAATGTTTCTTTAATTGTTTGTTCTAAGTTTACTAATTCATACTTTAAAGTCGAATTATCCATCCTCAAACGAAAATATGTCGACAAACTATGTGTCGTGGGTCATTTAAATATTAATAAAATCCATTTGAAATATTTTGACTTTTACATCTGACCCACCTTGAGAGAAGTTATAGCTACAGTACCGGCGCTTACTAGTTACCAAAACACAGCTATGTCACTACTTGTAAGTTATATGTAGTGTTGAGAATACGACTGCAAATAAATGAGCCTAGTCGAGTCGAGTTTTGATCTAATTTGAGCTCGGTTCGTCAATAAATAAGTCGAGCTCGAGCTCGACTTGCTTACTAAAACCTTGGTTAGTGTTCACTTGATCTCACGAGCTCTACTCGAGCTCGACTCGTCCATTAGCTAGTCAGATCGGCTTGAGCTAAGATATCATATCATTTAGTTGATAACTTTTAATTTTTCATATCATGTTATTTGATAGTAACTAGTATATGAGCAATCTATAATACATAGTTTCTCTTTTAAATTATAAATGAGACATATTTGATCACGTGCTCAAATTCTTACACATCATGTGTGGTGAATATACATAATCTAACAAACCTATGAATTATCAACAAACCAATAATAAGTTATTTACTGATTCGCTTGTAAGTTGCTAGTTGATGTGGCTCGGTCTAGCCATATGTCGAGTCAGCTCATAGCTCAAAACGAGGTAGCTCACGAGTTGAGCTCAACAAGCCAACGAGTCAAGCGGGTCTGAGAGCCTTGCAAGCCGATAAAGGCTTAGCTGAAACTTGACTCCTTAGGAAAAGAACTGAGTGCCAAACAAATTTTTCTCAAGCGGAATGTCAAGTCGCTCTTGAGCAGTTTGACTCATTTGCAACCATAATCGAGAGGAATCCATAGATAAAAAATTATATTATATATACGAGCTCTTTATGGTCTATGGATGAATTCTATTATAGAATCGAACATAAATCCACCATAAGATATTCCTTAAAGAATAACGATCAACTTGTATCAATAATAAGTTTATATAGAAGACCATATAAAAGTGATTAATGGGTATCAGAATGTGTAGTACTACAAGGAGAACCAACCATTCTTGTCGTCACCTGTCCTTTCATATTACTGGAGAGGCGTACGTATAGATTTGTATGGAGGATTCAGATTTCATCTATATAATACTTAATCTCCCAATTTGTCCAAAATTGATGAATCTGGAACAAAAAAAAGCCCTAATTATTCACATCAAATTCAGAATAAACTACTTTATGTGTTTTGGCAACATAACAATCAGCTTTTTCTTTTGTGGGATAAATTCCATTTGAATCCCTATACTTCTTTGTTTTGGGCATATGAGTTCCTTGTATTGATCCAATTGAATAAACTACTCTATGCTGATCATCGAGATAACTGACGCCCGCGGTGGAGATTGCCTAGTGTACTATATATACTAGATTTTGTATGGTATACTATAGAACTAATGCAAAATGGATCTCATTTAGTAGATGACAACAAAGTTATTTCACTTATGAAAAAAAAAGTTTGAAATTCAAATTATAACAAAGAAGATGAAAGTCGTTTAAAAATAACTAGGGAGGAAAGAAAATATATTTAATCTTATCTCTTGGATCTGGACCCTTCTGACCCGACTCAAAACTAAGGGCCCAAATTTGGTTATGCAAGTGTGCATAGTATGCACCATATCCTAAGCCTACAAAATATGGAGGAAACACCGATTCACATAGATGAATATGTAGGCTCCCAACATCGTTCAAATTAGCCCAATCATCATTATAGAACCTGAAGAAGATTTATTTTAGATAAAAAAAATAACCATTGGTGAAAGCCAGGTAAGAGTTTCAGCCACCCCAGAGCTGCTAATGAGTCGAGTCGAGTTGAGTTTTGCCTTGTTCAGAATTGACTCGTTAATAAACGAGCCGAATTCGAGGTTGGTTCATTTATCAACGAGTTGAGTTGAGTCGAGTCGAGTTCGAGGTGACTCATTGACTAAAACCTTTGCTCATCATTAAGATTGAGTTCGGATCAAGCTTAACTGTAAGAGAATTTATGAATTAAATACCCTAATATCCATATATCATATATGATACATCTG
Source organism: Linum trigynum (assembly GCA_964030455.1). Classification (NCBI taxonomy): domain Eukaryota; kingdom Viridiplantae; phylum Streptophyta; class Magnoliopsida; order Malpighiales; family Linaceae; genus Linum; species Linum trigynum. The sequence continues at coordinate 41,574,107 of OZ034822.1, read as the reverse complement.
AATAGTTACAATGTTGAGACATCTCATGAGTTCAAAATGAGATAGTTCACGAGTGTTGAGCTCAACAATCCACATAGTCGAACTGGCTCACGAGCTGAACAAGACCCAGTTCAAACTCGGCTCGTAAATAAACGAGTCTAACGTTTGCCAGAAACGAATGAGCTTTTATCGAAACAAATTTCGAGCCGCTCCCGAACAGTTTGGTTCATTAGCCGTCCTTGTTGAAAATATAAGTATCAGTTTGTAATTGTACAATAAGTCCTTAGTCATTAGGGTTAATCGAACCTCTGTATATATACTTGTATCTCACGTGTGTACTGGTAACAAAGCAATAAGATTGACTTGGAGAGCTCTGCCTCTCCCGTGGACTAGTCCTGTTGATCAGGGAAACCACGTTAAACTCGGTGTTCGTATTCTTTGCTTTGATTTTGACATGGTATCAGAAGGAATTGTTGAACTTCTACAAAGCAGAAGGAATCGTCTCACAGCTTTCGTGTCCGGGTGTTTCACAACAAAATGGCTTGGTGGAACGCAAACATAGGCATGTTCTTGAGCTCACTCGTGCTCTGTTGTTTCACTCCCATGTTCCGAGTGGCTATTGGGTGGAGGCAGTTCACACCATTGTTTATCTCATAAATCGTCAGATTACTCCGGTGCTGGAACAGAGCTCTCCTTATCAGCTTTTATACTCTCGGTCTCCCAATTATACTTTTTTGCGGGTCTTCGGCTGCACCTGTTTTGTTCTTCTACCCCGCAAGGATCGACATAAGCTTGCTCCAAAGGCGGTCAAGTGTGTGTTCTTGGGATATAGTGATCGACATAAAGGTTACTGTTGCTATGATCCCGTTGGAAAAAGAATGCGTATTTCCTACCATGTGTTCTTCCTTGAGAACACTATGTACTATTCAAGCACTCATTCGGAGCATGGTAGTGATTTCTCGGCCACCGATCGCCTTGATTGGTTAACGTCGCTGCCTGGGTTTGATTCCCACCCGATCCAACCGCTGGGAACTCAGGGAGGGATGGATTCGGAGTCATTGTCGGCGACGTCGTCCACTTCTTCGTCGCCGAGCTCGAGTACTTCGTCGTCCCACTCAAATAGCTCGGGCTCAGGGAGGGACAACTCCTTAGCGGGCAGCTCAAGTCGAGATAGCTCCTCGACAGGTAACCCAAGTTCTACGTCGAGTTCGTCATCGGGTGATTGTGGGAGTACTGATTCTGGAAATAATAGTCATTCGTTGGCTGAAGTTGAAAATGAACCGCAGCAGCCCCGTAGATCAAACATGGCAAATTTGGGTCAGCCTCCGGTCCGTCTTCTTGACTATGAAGGGTATGCTGCTGAACCGTGCTTTATTCCATCAACTTATGAACAAGCTTGTAATGACCCAAGATGGAATCTTGCTATGGTAGAGGAAACAGAGGCTTTAGATGCAAATGGTACATGGAAGTTGGTTCTTAGATAGCCAGGTATGTCAGTTATTGGATGTAGATGGATATATACAATAAAGATGAACCCAGATGGCACAATAGAGAGATTCAAGGCAAGATTAGTCGCTCGAGGTTTTCTCCAAGAATACGGCATTGATTATGATGAAACGTTTGCACCAGTTGCAAAGATGCAAACTGTTCGTTGTATATTTGTTGTAGCTGCTATGAAAGGTTGGCCGCTTTTACAGTTAGATGTAAAGAATGCATTCTTACATGGAGACCTTAAAGAGACTATTTATATGGAGAGGCCACCAGGCTATACAAAAGGGTCTTCCGACATGGTTTGTCAGCTGGTTCGATCTCTCTACGGCCTCAAACAAGCCCCACGAACTTGGTTTGAAAAATTTCACAGTACTATAGTTCAGTTGGAGTTTGAACAGAGTCAAAACGATCCATCTCTCTTTATAAGGAACACGACTGAAGGAGTGGTGTTTTTGTTGATTTATGTGGATGATATGATCATCTCAGGAAGTGATTCTGCAGGAATACAGGAGTTAAAGGCTTCTCTGCATAAAGCTTTTAACTTAAAGGATCTTGGAGACGTGTCATTCTTCCTAGGCTTGGAGGTACAGAGGTCAACGCAAGGTATCTTTGTTTCACAGAAGAAATATATTGCTGATCTTCTTGAGACTGCACAGTATACAGACTGTAAACCTTGCTCGACTCCTATGGAACAGAATTTGAAATTACGAAAGGATAGTGGAGATTTGATAGAAGACCAATCACTATACCGCAGTCTTGTAGGGAGTCTTATATATCTGGTTCATACTCGGCCGGATATCGCTTATTCTGTACAAGTTGTGAGTAAGTACCTAGGAGTGGCCCGAGTTCAGCATTTGGATGCTGTTCACAGGATTCTTCGGTACCTCAAGCATACTCAGGATGCAAGGATGTTCTTTCCAGTCGGAGGAGATGCAGTGTTGGAGGCATATGCAGACGCGGATTATGCTGGATGTCAAGACACCAGACATTCTACTTCAGGGTGGTGTATACGCATAGGAAAGTCATTTGTCTCGTGGACATGTAAGAAGCAGGAGCGGGTCTCAAAATCGTCAACAGAAGCAGAGTATAGATACATGTCTGAAGTGAGTTCAGAAATGGTGTGGTTGCAACGTCTGTTAGGTGAATTGGGAGTTGATTGTCACATTCCCATGAAACTGTTTGGCGATAATACAAGCGCCATACAGATAGCATTAAATCCAGTACTACATGACAGGACGAAACACATAGATGTTCACGTTCACTACATTAGACAGCTGGTCGCAGAAGGGAGAATACAGCTGTATCATTTGTCCACTGATGATCAGACTGCAGACCTATTGACTAAGGCATTAGCATCCAGCAGACATTGGTACTTATCAGCCAAATTGATGTTGCGCACCCAACATCAATTTGAGGGAGGGTGTTGAAAATATAAGTATCAGTTTGTAATTGTACAATAAGTCCTTAGTCATTAGGGTTAATCGAACCTCTGTATATATACTTGTATCTCACGTGTGTACTGGTAACAAAGCAATAAGATTGACTTGGAGAGCTCTGCCTCTCCCGTGGACTAGTCCTGTTGATCAGGGAAACCACGTTAAACTCGATGTTCGTATTCTTTGCTTTGATTTTGACAGTCCTAGCCACCCACGTATGATCGTTTCTTACAAAACCATCTCCCAAACACTACCTAACCCTCTAAGCAACAAAAGCAAAAAAAAAAAAAAAATCCAATCAAAGCAAAGGAAAGAAGAATCGATGAGATTATCAGTTGCAGGTTTGTGTGCGCGCCAACAATCGGTGGAGACTCGGCCACACCCACTTAACATTAGTCGACAAAGAAAAGGGGAAAGAGGCTAATATACTACTCCAACACATAAAATCTAGACTGTTGCAAATTGATACAACATCAATCATGGGATTTTGCATGCTATTGCCCAATTCTCCATAATATTCCACGAAAAAGAACAGCTATATAGGAAAAGGCACACCCCAAAAACAACCTCTCATCAATCATCATTAACCTCCATAACCATCCCATAAAAGTTGTGAAAACTCCATTCATTTCATGCACGTAAAACAGTAGAAAGTTGTAGCTTTCAAAATCATCCCCAGTTGCACTATCACTATATATTCATTATTGTCCCTTAATTATGTTTTAATATCTTGTTTCAAGTCAATGATGTGCCTTTTGTCTATGTCCCAGAACTCCAAATACCATTATGGTAGTTTTTTGCAGACCTGTTTGCGAACTCGGTGTATAATGGATGTATTAAACACACATTGTCGCTAGGTAAATCTTTAGGGTTACGTTGTACAATTTTTTTCGGACTACGAAGAACCCAGTTACGCAACTGAGAATATATGTCGACTTGATCGTTGAATCCGGTCCGTTATGCATTCCTTCCATGGGATTTGGTAATGGATCAAGATTAGCTTTCTGTGAAGGAGGGGTGAAAAATGAGGGGGGTGGGGATGGAAGCAGTCTCAGAGAATGATGATTGTAACCGAAAATGGAAAGCCAGAAAAGCAGAGACAAAAGACAAAGGTAAAGGAAGAAACCTCCCAACAAACAACCCTGAGAAAAAGGAGAGCAAAGATACAGAAGAATGAAAAAAGATGAAGGGGTTATGATCAGAACCGCTAGCCCAACTGCTGCATAGATTGTGGCTGCAAATTGCAAGCAAAGAGAACAAAAGACAAAAAGACCTGAAAAAGCAAAGCCTCAATAAACAAACACTAAACAGGGGAGCTTAATTGAGAGAGAGGAAAAAATGGGTAAGACTCCTTTTGCTTACTAATGTTTTTGTTAGGTCTATCTAATCCTGGCCCATTGCTTCTCTTTCACTCCAGCCTAGCTTCCTGTTCTTGACCTTCTTTCATGCACGGCCTGAATTCCCTCCTTTCAATCGTTTTCACCTCTTATCTTCTTTTTCTCCCTTTTTGACATCAAGGGTTTCCCTTCTGTCGATTGGTAGATGGAGAATTCATGTACATAGTACATCACCGAAATCCTTTCTAAGCCGTCCCTTTCACCATTTGGTAAGGGTGGATGCATGTCTTGCTCTACAATCTAGCCAGTGCTTTCAAGCTACAGAGTACACGGAGCACCTTTCGGCCTTACCTTTGCACACACTCGTAGGAACCGGCCTCGCGTCTTGCTAGCCATCAGAGATTATGGTTGCAGGCTCTGCCCTTTCGTTCGCGACATAACATGCTTGAGTCGTTGGATGTGGGATGTGACATTTTGATAGCTATCAGACGATGAGCTTGTACGCGGATGGTTACGAAACTGCAGGGCTTTCATCCAACAACGAACAAGCATTCTGGGCGTGCAGAGGAAAGTAGTGGCAGGAGACCTTTACCAATAAAAGTGGACTTTCACCTGGCGGATTTCACACCAAGAAAACTTGGTACAGACGGCAAGCGGACTGATGGAGTACATACCAGGCCTCCAATTGATTGTTTTTCCCACACTGTTTTTGGACCAATGAAACATCCAAGAAAACAATCATTCAGGTTTCAACTTGCTCTGGCTACCAAAAGAAACCAGTAGGAAGTTCTCTTGGTGAATCTGAACGACATGAAACTGGAAGGTACTGTCTATATTACACTTTCGTAAAGGGAAATCCAGTTGGGAATGTAAAACTGCTGGCTGGGCAAGCACCTCTGAAGTTTTATTTTTTAAAAAAATGGGTTTCTTTCATATAGGTATCTACTTATTTCAGCAACAGCAATAAGCTCCTATGTCATTAAGAAGCAAAGCTTGGATGCATAAATAGATTCCAACACTCTCGTCAAGGATAACTTCATTTTGATTTGAACTTGCTGCTGACTGAATCGTAGGTTGGAACGTTGATAACTGCAGGATATCATTGGAAACACAATCGATTCAATTGATTGATGACGGATTAATCAAAACCAGTACTAGCATGTAGGGTTTCTCAGTAAGTGGGTATTTTACCATCTCCATAGGATGCCATCGTAAGAGGGGAAGAAATGAGCTTTTGTGCAAGCTTGGCAGCATCCTGCTCTGTAACTGCATCTATGGCTTTCAGGAAATGCTCCACCGGTTTCCTAGAAGAAAAGAAATATTGAATAGAACTGTTAAACGAATAACCAAACAAATTCATCGGATAGAAATATGGATGTGAAGATTACGGATAATATGAATTCATTTGTGAAAAGTCTCCCAGTGAAATATAAGTAAATTCATTAATCATGTCGTCAGCGAGCACATTCATATTCAGCCCTTAAAGATATAGCTAAAAGTGCAAATAACAAAAAATGTGTAAGCTTTCCAACTTATTGAACCTGCAGAAACATCACTCACATAAGCCAAGTACTTGAGAAAGACCCAAAATAAGATCAAGAAGCATTTAGAGTTGAGATCACAAACTAAATACTGTTGCTTTTAAATCAAAGTTTCCAAAACTGCTTCCCAAATCAAAGTTCTCAATAACTATTTCTAATAGTAGCACTGCTTAGACGCATTCCCTCTCCTAACATAGTCCTTCAGACCTCAAATATATACACAGCAGTAGCTGAATAGCCATCCATCCATTCAGCGTTACCCATACAATTAACAAAACAACCCACGTTCCATATGAAAGAAGTGATCAACAAGCAAAACGGCCAGCACGTGCAATATATGTTATTTCTGTATTTGTCCTAACCATGTTCTTGTTCAGTAAAGCCGGTGGCATATCACAGCCACTGAACGGTAAAGATAAAAGTGAATCATTCCAGAGAGAGAACCTGAACTCTTCCACGATAGAAGAAATCCAACTATAAGTAAACCTCTTGTTTTAACAATGACCACAGATTGAGCGGACACACCAAAATAAAAATATGCATGCAATACTAGTAAACGGAAAGGAACATATTTTTTCCACTAGCTTATGTTATGCTACCCTTTTTATTGAACATTAAAAAAAAGTGTTATACGGTACCTCTCACTATATGTCAAAATTTGTCTACCAATGTCTTCGGAAGCAACCATCTGGGAAACACAAAAAAGAAATAAGATTCCGAAAATTATAAACCATGGTCAATTGTAAACATGCCATGATATATCCACATACTCTGGATTCTAAATTCATCAAAATGGCAGATTTTGTAGCCTGCTTGGCACGAGCCAATTGCACGGGATCAACTAGAGGAAGCAGGAGGAGAAACCATGTCAATTACCAGTCAGGATTCCATACAGCTACAAGTATAACAGTCTATATAAGAAAGGTAGCAAACATTCACCATGCTTAGCAACAGCAAGAAGTTCACTAGCGGCTATATCAATCGCTTTGGCTGCAAAATTTGAAGTCTGCATTCAGGAAGAAAACAAGTTTTTAGGAGCAACATGTCTACCGGCAGAACTTCAAACAAAAGATACACATTCTTTCACAGCGAAAAAAGAAGAAAGTAGGAACAGAGAGGCTGATAGCTTTTAGAATAGATAACGGCATTCTTACAGTGGTTGCTTGGATACCAAATAAGGCAGTTCTGTTGTAAATATTGTTGAATGCCGAAAATGACTGAATTTGTGGGTACTGATTTAAGACGTTAAGATCTGCTCAAGATATCATCAAATAAAATATTTATTACCAACAGAGTGTCACCAAAGAAGTAAAACAATAAATAGTAACAAGATTCCTAGAATGGTCTAGGGCCGTCAAGGAGGCATGATAGAAACTTACAAAGCCTAGAGTACATTCCTTTTCCAGGGCCGCCAGTGGAGAATGATCCACCACCTCCCATAAGCATCTGCCAAACATTGAAGCAACACTTTATTGTTGCCTTCAACTTGGTACTCAGATAACGTGATAATTGAAACAATCAAATAAATATTATCCAAGTAGACAAACAGAAACAGGCACAACCTTGGATATTCACCGCACCTCAACAATCTTGTATATTATTCTTAAGGTTAAGACTTAAGAGAAATAAAAGTAAAAGAAGCAAGCATCAAAAGATCACGAACCTGAAGAACAGTCAAGCACATTGCATCCTTATCCTGATGCCAGCCACCGGGGAGTTCGAACGCGAGAGCAAAATGGGTCACCATATCCTGCAGTGAGAAAAAGGAAAATTGTCCAAGGTCATACACTTTACATGGATGGATTACCTAGGGTGAAAGGATGTTGACATATATCCGTGAATCATACCCCTGACTCTCCTTGACAACGGTAATCACCTCCAGTATAAACAGATTGAGGCTCGGCAGGTTTTGGAACTTGTGACAGGTCAGAGAAAAGAGGCTCAGCAATGGATACTAGTTCCTCGTGCTCAACACCAGAAGCTGCAAGCACCATCCGAGGGGCAGTGTAATTTTCCTAGAGGTTTAAAAAATATACAATTTAATAACATGATCTGGTTGAGGACGCAAGAAACTATTTCACTTGGTAGGGGAGGATAAACGTAAGACTTACAGCCACAAATTCCTCCAACAGAGTACCATTCAACCTATTAATAGCCGATTCAGGAGCTAAAAGAGGATTTGCCAGTGCACCAGAAAACCCAGCAGAGTGAATGGCCTCCAACAGTAAGCCATGGGGATTGTTAGAAGCTTCACTTATCTCAGACTTGACCTTCAGAAGCTGGGGTGCAAGGCAAATAATTGCTAAGATTACAAGATAAAATATAAGAATCCGAAAAGATGGGAAACAGAAGATGAAGATTACCTGTTCATTGACCTCCCAATCTAGGAAGACAGGATTCCTTACAATATCAACTAGCAACTCCACCATCTCGGGTACATAGGTCTTTAGAGCATCAAAAGTATACCCCATTTGCTCCCGAGATGCTGAGGCTTGTACAACACCGCCAACTGCTTCCACTTCTCGCACAACTCGCAAATGGCTGCGATTTCTTGTACTTTTGAAGGCCATTTTCTCTAACAGATGTGTGGTTCCAAATGTGGCTGGTGACTCATAGATTGAACCGCAATCAATGTATAGGCCTATTGATGCAGCAGGGTTCTAGCACACAGCAGAGATAATAAAGTAAATAGTTGGAGTGAGCAGGGGTGGGATGGCAAAGTTTATCCCACAAAGAGGAGTTTGAAGTGCACAAATACCGAAGATGATTCAGATGCAATTTTGACACCATTGGGGAGCGTAGTAATCTTGGTTTTCCCCGGCTCAACAAGATCAGGCAGGGATGGTGGGAGCTCGACCCCTGGAAACTGAAAGTTGAGAGGCACTGAAGAGTTGGAATTCCCACCAGTAAACCAGCTTAAGATCCCCCCTGAAGAGGATGACTGCAATACGGCAGCACCCGAGCTGGCGAATCTTGCAGGTGACACAGTGCTTACAGGGAACCTGCTGCTTGCACGCCCCTATTTACACAGTTCGACAGAATACATAGGCAAAAAGTTCCATCATTTTCACCCATATTTCATGCACAATATGATGCAAATAGAACATCAACATTGCTTATATATATTATATATATATTAAAGTGATCCTCTACTAACAAAAGTCATCTTCTACAATCATAGATGTAAAAAGTTCCATCATTTTCGCTCCATACTCCATGCATAATAAGAATTTTTCTACCAAGTTAATCAACCATGTCAACAGTTTCTAAACCAACCCAAGTATGAATTTGTTCCAACGAATGAGTTACTGACGGGCTTCCCCCCTCCACCAATATCTACTGCTTATCACATTTTCTCAGCAACCAAACAGGACACGCCACAGGGATTCCGCTGAACTGGCGGAAAGATCTCAAATTGAAACAATCGTAACTTAGTGGTTCCACATCAACACGATTCGTCAAAAATCAAGGGGCGATAAAGCTTCAAATCATGCAGTTCATAGTGTTAGCCGAGAACTGCGTTTAGGAATGGACCAAACAGATCCAGATTCTTGGCTGTATTTGATAAGAGAGAAATAGAGATTCAACTGACCTTAAGAGACCTGAGGCGAGAAGCTGCGGTTCTGTACATGGCTGATCGGCGAAACCCTAGATAGAATAGATATTCCGATGAGTTCCACAACGTAGGGGCACGGCGGATTCTGGATTTCGGTCTCTAATTTTCCCTCGTCTCACAGTATCAGATTGTTCTACGCGGAGTGGCTTAGAAATTGGAACCTGGCTGGCTGGGGTTGGACCCTTGGAAATCTGATCTGAGCCGTCGAATGAGTTCTGGTTTGATTATTGGATCTCGGCCGTTGCTCTTCTTCGTATACTCGTCCTATTGACTTCCTTGATTCCAGACCAAATATTAGGGACAAATTTATCCAAGTCGAAATTAACATGACACAAAAAAAACAGCGGATTATATATAGTCTAAATAACAATTTTGCTCATTTTGTTATCCAATTTGATTTGGTATTTAATCTAAATAGATGTTGAATTAGTAGAGTTTGATGGATTTGTCCAATATTTATTTATTTGGATTGGAGTTTCAATTCACAGATTTTGGTTTATACTCCATACCCATACTCATATAAAAATTCTAGTTTGGTGTCTAAACTCAACAGATCTTTAGATTTAGTACCTAAATTTAATTTTTTGCATATCAGTCCTCAAAATATTGATAAAAATTACATTTTAGTGCCTAAATTTTTTAAATATTATATTTCGATGCCTAAAATTTTAAGTTTTACAAATATATCCAATTTTTCTATGTGTAGTTAAAACACCATCAACTAAATGTGTATCCATATCCAACATATACCTATGTAGATCATGGAAGCAATATCCAAATCCTGCCCAAACCCATCTACAAACCTCATATATACTTCACCCATACTCTATCCATAATCAATGGGTCTACTTGGGTTTGGGTAAAATCACATATAGTTGGGTAATTGCCATCCCTTCTCTCATGTGAGAATGACGGTCAGGGAAAGAGGGCTAGCCTCATTGGTGAAGCGAAACACAATTCATTGAGAGGTTGTGTGTTTGATTCTCAGTGCAACCATTGATCCCTCCAAGCCGCTTCATGGTTTTGTTATGATGAATTTATCTCTCCGATAGCACTTTCCAAGTAGATGGTGACCTTGCGGGGTTCAAAGCCAGTGGCAGGGGAGATTAGAGGTGGCAATTAAGATCCAAATCCATGAATCCAATCCAATCCATCCACCAAATTATCCACTTAATCCAATCCATTTGATCCAAATCCAATTGGATTCATGGATCAATCCATGGATCCAAACGGCAAATTACGATTTGATACCTATATTTTTTATATTTTACATTTTGGTACCTAAAATTTATATTTTATACGAAAAAATCATTGGAAAATTACATTTTGGTACCTAAACTTTTCAAAATTTACATCTTGGTTCAAGCCTTGGATGTCATTTGGATTCATGGATCAATCCACCAATCCATTTGATCCAATCCATGAATCCACCAATCCATTAGATCCAATCCATTTGATCCATGGATCCACCAATCCACGAATCTAATCCAATTGCAACCTCTATGGGAGATTATAGCCCCCCTTAACTCTCTAAATCATGTAAAACTACATGTAAATTTTGTAATAAATTGAAAAAATATAGTAATTGATAAGGCGTTATCCCCCTAGCCAATTTGAATTCTCCGTGCGTAAATTTTTGCCCTCTCATTCGAATTATGGATCCGCACTGTTCAGAGTCGTTCCATGACTTTTCATGATGATATAAAGAAGAAAGAATACTAGCCAAAAAAGAGTGGAGAGCCCAAGTACCACACCGTAGCCCAACCCATAACCAAATAAAACAAAGGAAACAAGCAAAGAGGGGGAAAGTTGGCTCAAACCACAAGCCCACTAGCTTGTTCACCGACAACACTAGCCCGCATAACAACAAGCCATTGAGCCTCCTTTACGGCCAACACCCACAAGGCCACAACGTCACTCACGACAAGCTAGCATCATCCCTACGCCCACACCGAAATAATCTGAGTTGTTGATATTTAGTCAAATCCACTGAATTACTATGTTAATCTAAATGAAGCAAGGAGGAAGACTATAGATATGAAAACTTAAAGCTAAAATGAGGAGAAGAAACAATATCCGAAGAGAGATTGTGGAAAATTCCACTTGGGGAAAATTACAGCTGAAAGCTGGGCAGATCTACATAGGTATTAGAGAAGTGAAATGAAACTAAAGCAACGTTAGAAAATAGTGGTGAGTTATTGTCGACCACCAAGAGAAAAACCGACGATCCCGTGGTGAAGAGTGCAATAAGCAGGTAAATAGATGTCAGACATTTTGAAATTTAGAGTGAAAAAATGAGTTACTTTCAATTCTCATAAATTCATTTGGCTCCCAAGAAAGTACAATAAAATTGTACTCTCATGAGCCAAAAAGAGACTTTATTATCCATGGTTCAATTACTAGCACTCTGTTTGGGAAGAGGGGTAAATGGGAGGAGGGTGTAAATGTGAGGGGTAAACACAGTTTCCAACACATTTGCACCTGTTTGGTTAATTTGGAACAGTAGGGGGGTGCTAAACGGGAGTGCAAATTTACTGTTTCGGCTTACCCCCGAATTGGGGTGCAAGGGAAGGAAGGAAGAGAGGGGGAGGGGGGAATTATGGAATTTTATTTTTCTAATTGTGTTATATATAATTATATAATAATTAATATTATCAATTTCTTCTTTTTTATAAATATCATTAATGTAAACATTATTCGGGGTTGACCATTTGACTCTAAAAACAAGTTTATCAATGTTCGTCAAGTCAAATCTAGATCTCTTGGTTGAATCGAATTTGCATTGAAAATTAGAGATACGAGGTGTTTGTGGAAAAGATAGAGAGAAATTGTTTTGTTAACTCAGTTTATTTGACTAAATAGTTAAAACTTACAAATTCGAACGTGTTTGACTAAGTTTGACAATTTAAGATTAAACTAGACACGAATACCCTATATAGGATGACCAGTTACGAGTTGAGCTTCGAGTTTTGAGATCGCTCGATCAATGATTATTACAATTGTTATAATTAATTATTATTTGAGCATTATTATATAATAACTATTTTTAGTAAAGTATATTTATTATTATATAGTAATATTATTTTATTATTCTATGATAAATTTAAAATCTTAAAATCTATTTTATAATCTTAAAATCTATTTTAAAATTTTAAAATCTACTTTAAAATAATATAATTACTTACTTTTCACTCTATTTGCACCCCCCTACTTTTTCATCCAAATAACAATTTACCCCTCCATTTACAACCCCAGCAATTTGCACCCCCAGCAATTTACCCCTCAACTTGCACCCTCTTGTGAATTAACAATTAAAGTAAAACCCACAATAGCGTCATTCCATATTTGCTCTACGTGGCCATGTGAATTAATAATTTTTTTGACCCAAATGCCCATCTGTGCTCTACGTAGGAGGCAAAGAAAATTGATTTATCGCTGTCAAATTTACTAGCTCTGTTTGGCAACAAGGGGGGTGCAAGTTGAGGGGTAAATTGCTAAGGGTGCAAATTGCTGGGGTTGTAAGTGGAGGAGCAAATTGTTATTTGGATGAAAAAATAGGGGGGTGCAAATAGAGTGAAAAGTAAGTAATTATATTATTTTAAAGTAGATTTTAAAAGGGTTAATACTACTGGAAATACCATCCTTTAGAGAGAGTGCCATTTATACTACATGCTTTCAATAAACACAAAAATATTCCAATCTTTTAGGAGTTTGTGCCATTTGTGTTACCCGAATTTATGTTGACCGTTAAAACTGACGGTTGACCTGACGGTGGCCCTCTTTGTGTCCACGTATGCGACACGAAGATGCCACGTTGAAAAAAAATACTTAAATTTTTAAAAAAATATTATTTATTAATTATTTATTATTCTATTAACCCCAACCCCTATTTTTAACCCCAACTCACCCTATCCTTTTACAACATCGGGCCTCTATCCCCCAAGCTCGACGGACGGCGGCGGCGGCGGTTCTTTCCTGCACTTTCTTTCCAAACGACGACGGCGGCGGTGATTGGCGAAGCTCTGGACGGCGGCGACGCTGGAGCTTAGGAAGGCGGCCGTTGCTGTAAGGCTTTTGCGGTCGAGCTTTGGAAGGGTGGAAGAGGAAGACGAAGCAGGTTAGTTGGACGGGACGGCGCCACAGAAGGGAAGACGAAGCAGGTCAGTTGAAGGGTGGAAGAGTGGTCATAACTAAGGGTAAGTAAGTCAAAATTAGTTTGATTACAACCCATTCCATAAGATTCAACTTTATGTTACGTATTTTTTTCAATTGTGGTGCGAATGAAACCCTAATTTTTTATAACAGTTGGTTTGGTGACCATCACAACCATGTCTGGGCGAAAATCTAACCATAGCAAAGCAGAATCAAGCTCAGCCAACTCATATGTAGTGAAGTGCAGATGCAATGTACCGGCTCTAATCCAGGGAGGGAGTTTTACTGTTGTCCGTATTGGAAGAACAATGATAAGAGTTATAGGTTTTTTCTATGGGTTGATCGTTTATCGTCGATGGACGACGATTCGAAGATGAAGCTCGTTGCTATGTTGGAAGAGAGATTGAAGGTGGTAGAAGCTAAGGCAGAACGAAGGAAGAAGGAAAAACAAGTGCTATATTCAGAGTTGGTCAAGACTAGGGATGAAAATGCTAGGCTGACTACAGTTGTGTATGTTTTAGCAGCTTTACTGATCAGTCTTATTGGTTGCTGTTGTTGTTTGAAGTGAGTAAGCTATTATGAAATTGATGTTGTTTGTTGACAATTGAATGGAGTTCATTTTTAGTTTCTGCTGTAATTGGAGTTCATTTTTAGTTTTTGATGTTGTTTGTTGCCAATGTTTGGAGTTTCTGTTGTAATTGAAGTTTCTGCTGTAATTGAAGTTTTAGCATGATGTTTGTGCAATATAATAGAATGTAGTCCTGAAAAGATCATTGCAACCATAAAGATCATTGCAACCATAAAATACTTTGCATATATCCGACAGTAGTAACTAGCAAGAAAATTCATGACAGCTAATTAAGTTTGCTCTTCAAACTGGAAGAGCCTACTCCTAACAAAAGCAAGGTGCTCTTCAAAGTGGAAGAGTCTATTCCTAACAAGGCAACATACATAGTGCCATAACAAAAGTCTACTCCTAACAAGGCAACACACATTCTGCCCTATACTTAGAAAACACATGGCATTAATCTTGGGTTGCTGGTGGCTGGGAACCGCCTGCTTGGTCAATCACAGCAGCTCCTCCATTGCCTCTGCCTCTAGTGGCTCTGCCTCTGCCTCTACCACCTCTTGCAGATCTGCCCCCACCTCCTGCAGTCCTGCCTCCTGCATTCCTGCCCCCACCTCCTGCATTCCTGCCCCTTGTAGCTCTTCCTGTTGCATGCATCTAATAACAACCGATAATCAATAGTCAAGAGTGACATTTATGCGAAACAAACACTCAAACAAACATTACCATTGCATTGACTTCATCATCCACAGCTGGATTCTTCCTTGGTCTTCCACGTGGGCGGCGTTCTTGTGGTTGCTGCAGTTGGACAGTGTAAATAAAGAATCTTGAATGACCAAAAAATGCAACTAAAGAACAAAGAGTTTACCTGAGGTGCAACTGGAAGGGGACATCCTCTTTTGTTGTGTCCTTCGCCGCCACAGTTTTTACAATGCATGACGATATTATTCCTCCGAATGGCAGTTCCTCCTCCTTCATGGGGTCGAGTGTCAAGCTCACCCGCCTCCTTCCGCCGATTCTTCTTAGGGCGGCCCGGCATAATCCGAACCTTTGGAGGATATACAGGATACCCCTCTGCCGTAGGCCATGTCTGTCGGCCATCCAAAGTAGGAAGCCCTCTTTTGTAGGCTTTCTTGTACTCAGAAACAAAATAATACTTATGCACAAAGAGGCTGGGGTCTAGCCTCTTCCAAGCCAAAGCCGAGACAGCATGTTCACAAGGGACCCCAGTTAAACCCCAATACCCACAAGTGCAAGAAAAATCCTTCAAAGACACAACATAACCCTCGTCCCCACACGAAACTTCAAACTTATCTTCAAGTGAGGGCCTTGTCTGCCACATTTTAGCTAACTCCTTCCCATTCTCAATCTTCTTTCTAATCCTAGGACAGATTGTATCCTTAAGCTTCGCTAATTTTTTGTTCTTGTCCACTATCCTAGCCATAATTTTCTTGCGAATCCCTTCTAACATATCAATTATTCTCAGTTCTCGCTCCTCTACGATATATGAATTGAAAGTCTCACATATGTTACTTTCTACAGCATCACACTTACAGTCATGAGACATGAATGCCCTACAGAACTTCTCGGGCTGCTGGTCATTGAAGTCCTTCAATAAAGTGGGGTCTTCTCCGCTGTTTTGAATAGCTTCCATCCTGCTTGTCACGACTCGAAACTTTGCCAAGTTGGTTGCATAAACAGCACCCCAGTACAGATTTCGGAAGGTTTGTCCCCTGTGTTTTGGCTTCCAGTTTGCGAAAACGTGTCTCGCACACTTCCTGTGGTGTGCATCCGGATTAATTCTTGCGAGAGCTTCTACCAGACCCTACATAAAATAAGATAGTTAGCAATGGAACAATAAGAACTAAATATGTGAAATAAAACAACAAAATTAAACCCTACCTTCTGCTGGTCGCTCACAACAGTCCATCCTTTGCCATCTCCAGTCACCAACTCCTCTTGCAACACACTAATAAACCATCCCCATGAATCTAAGTTCTCCCCTTCTACAACTGCCCAAGCGATAGGATACATACGATTGTCCCCATCTTTGGCAACGGCCGACAAAATCATACCATTAACCTCGCCTTTCAGAAACGCTCCATCAAGAGAGAATATGGGCCGACACCCCTCAAGAAACCCTTTCCTGAGCATTGAGAAGCCCACATATAGCCTTTTGAATAGGACCCTATTTGCAATGGAACAAGGGTCCACTTCCAAAATAAAACGGCCTCTTGGATCAACGCGCTTCAGCTCAGCAACATAAGGCCGCAACTTCTTATACTCCTCAATTAAAGAACCTCCCAATAGCCTCTTTGCATACAACCGCGCCCTATAACACTGCCGTCTCGACAATTCTACATTGTGAGTCTCCCGTATCTCCCTCTGCATGTGTTTCACTTCCCAATTCGGGTTGATTTGAAACCTCCCAATGTAGCGCTTGGCAGCCCAAACAGCATTGGCCCCTTTCATTCTAAGGGCACGTGGGCAAGAGTGCCTCGGCCCTACATTCTTCACCATGAAGCACTGCCGCCCTCCATGCCAACTTCCATACACATACCATCCACAGTTCTGCCTACACACTGCCCTCTTCTTCTTATCCGTACTGATGTTCCACTTGATATCAGCTCCTATCGAGATGCAATAATCAGAAACGGCATCTTTAAATTGCTCACCTGACTCAAATTTCAGACCAGCCACGATGTTCAGCTGTGAAGGCTCCCCATGTGAATCGTAAATTACCCCATCGTCTTCATCATAGTTAAGGCCCGATGAGTGTCTATATTGTGACTCTGGAACACTCCTCGAATTTTCTCCAGCCTCAACCTCTTCTGCAGATAAGAATTGAGTATCATGCTCCATTTCTTCAGCATGGGCAGCAGGTTCTTCCACCCCATCTTCACGGTTTTTCACACTCTGGAAGCTAGACTCTTGCTCCACTTCTTCACCATCATCCTTGTAACTTGTCCGAACCTTCCTCTTACGCTCGTGCCTTCTCTTGTGGGCTCGTGCCTCGTGGAACTCATCGTCTGAGGTATGGATGTCTTCATCTTCCTCGTCACTATCATCAACATGGACAATATCGGCTGCAATAGACTCTTCAGCCTCTTGATCTTCATCTCCCACCTCGGTACCCGCTTCTTCATTCACTTCGTTGTCACCAAGAAATCCTAACCCATCACTAGCCTCAATAAATATCACAATCTGCCCATTTTGGATTGAAGGAATCAACCCATCCATCACCTCGGCATCAGAATGCAACTCGTGAACCCCCTGCTCCATGGTAGAATGTGGTGACATGTACCACATTCGATCCACCCTCTCATAGTTCAAATAGACAACGCCAACTTGACGAAGTACGAAGTAGGAGAGCACGTCAATGTCGATGTCAAATGGCTCTACACTCCCACCAACGTAACGAGGTGTGCCTTGGGAGAAGTCCATCCAACCTCCATGGTTGAAAATAAGCTCAACCAACTCAGTAGCCATCCTGCAATAAAATACAATATTCCCATTCATTTCCCAACCAAACTGTCGACACAATTAAACTAGCAAACAACTCTCCAACACAATCCGACTAAAATACAACAAAAAACCTACCTACAGCCAAGGCATCAACTAGACAACGACAACACAGCAATCCACAATCACTATTCTATCAAATTGTCCAAAAAACTAGACGAAGGAAGCAGCACAAACCTGTTTTACACCAAGCAGTAGGGCTAAAATCGTCTTCACACTCAAACTCGTGGTCCAAGCTTTTGGAAGGAATCTTCAACTGTACACCCTCCTTTACTCTTCTCCATCTACTTTCGTACCCACCACCAGAAATCTACTATAAAATACCCAGATGTGGGGAGCAAGTTTTATTTCCCCTCTTTGCAAACCCTAGAAACTCGACCGACAAACCTCCTCTTCACAATCACCTTCTGGCTCTTCCTATCTTGCTTAACTTCTGGCTCTTGCTTCACCTTGCTTCACTTCTGGCTCTTCTTCGCTATCTTGCTTCACCTTGCTTCACTTCTGGCTCTTCTTCTCCAAACACCAGAGACGAAGGTGAATCACTCGAAGAAGCTCGGCGCCGATTCGACCGCTCCGCTCCTCCGATCTCACTCCCAGCAACGATCTGAAGTCTTCGCCTCTACTCGCACGCCGATTGATTCCGCCCAGCTCTCCGATTTAGGGAAATTTTTTGGGAAGGCGAAGCTAGGGTTCTTCGTCTGTGTTTCGCAGTCGAGGGAGAGGGGAAATGTTGAGAACGAAAAGAGTAAAGGGGAGCCCGATCCGGTTCGTTTTTACTTTTTACTTTTTTTTTCCAGTAATAAACCACGTCAGCGACACGTAGGATCCTATTAAGCGCTGACTGTGCGTTGAAAAATCGCACAGTTATGTTTAACGGCCCAACTAACGGAGAAGTCTTTTTATTATACAAATGGCATTTCGAAAACGATGTAATATAAATGGCACTTTCTCTAAAGGATGGTATTTCCAGTGGTATTAACCCATTTTAAAATTTTAAAATAGATTTTAAGATTATAAAATAGATTTTAAGATTTTAAAATATTATCATAAAATACTAAAATAAATATCACTATATAATAATAAATATACTTTACTAAAAATAGTTATTATATAATAATGCTCAAATAATAATTAATTATAACAATTGTAATAATCATTGATCGAGCGATCTCAAAACTCGAAGCTCAACTCGTAACTGGTCATCCTATATAGGGTATTCGTGTCTAGTTTAAACTTAAATTGTCAAACACGTTCAAATTTATAAGTTTTAACTATTTAGTCAAATAAACTGAGTTAACCAAACAATTTCTCTCTATCTTTTCCACAAACACCTCGTATCTCTAATTTTCAATGCAAATTCGATTCAACCAAGAGATCTAGATTTGACTTGACGAACATTGATAAACTTGTTTCCAGAGTTTAATGGTCAACCCCGAATAATATTTACATTAATGATATTTATAAAAAGAAGAAATTGATAATATTAGTTATTATATAATTATATATAACACAATTAGAAAAATAAAATTCCATAATTCCCCCCTCCCCCTCTCTTCCTTCCTTCCCTTGCATCCCAATTTGGGGGTAAGCCGAAACAGTAAATTTGCACTCCTGTTTTGCACCCCGTACTGTTACAAATTAACCAAGACAGATGCAAATGTGTTGGAAACTATGTTTACCCCTCACATTTGCACCCAACCATTAATGTAATCAAGTGTTCATTTTCAATCGCTTGGTAGGCTAGTATCCAAAATACCAAAAACCTTAACGGGAAAAGACAACATTTTTATAACAAAAGAAAAATGGAAAGTAAAACTGAAATAAAATATTAACATTTTTGTAACAACCGAAAAGGGAATGTTTCTCCTTCAAGTAAAAAAGTAATTTATTGTTGTTGGGGGTATTATGAGCAAGGCCTAATGAGCGACAACTTGGGCTTCCAAACAGCAGAATTGGGGGCAAGGCCCAAGCAAGGTGGGGGCACATAAAGACAAGTCACTAGAAGCCAAAGGTGGTCAGGCTGTCAAGAGAGGCCAGACTGTCAAGTGGTCCATCGTCTGCAGGCGCCTGTCACGTGCCAGAAGCCTGACAAGGCGGTTGGGATATCTGACCAGAAAGGGACAAAACATTAAATGGAGACAGTGAGGTGGAGGAGATCAACCTCGAACTCTGGTGAGTATAAATAGGGGCAATTGGTAGCATTTAGACAGGTTGGACTCTCTCACTAAAACTCTAAACTAAGACACTTCTCTTTCTAGAAACTAACTTGGGCGTCGGAGGACTAACGGGCCCAGGCGCCCCCTCCGTGTTCGTGTGTGCAGGCAAGCGTCTGATAGAAGCTAGTTCGCGGGTGCCATACGGGGGTATCGTGTCTCAAACAATTGTGGATATAAGAAATTCAGAAACTTAAAGAGGTACTAAGTAGGACTATGGCAAAAAAGAGGTACTAAGTAAGTAGTGGGTCATGTTCGAAAATAAGTCACTCCCCCATTTTTGGAATTATAATTAATTAAGGACAAATAAAATGGGCATCAAGCTCCTCCTCTCTCTGTGAGTTTTTGGATTATAAGACAGAAAAAAGGACTGACATAATGAACTAACGCCTAAAGATCGTAGTAGTAAAGAATTAGTACAAGTGGTTGGGTACCATTTGTTCCATGGAATGAAGCTTACACGTGGATGCCAAAAAAAAATTATATGGAGTTAATGGCAAGTAATTAACAAGTTGGGAGTTTTTGGTTTGAGTCAAAATCTATATATTAAAAGTTTCATTTTCTTCATGAGGTGCCTATCTTAGTGTGTGTCGGCCAAATGAAAAATCAAACAAACATATCCACGGGACGGAAATTCAAGCTTAGTATGTTAGTTTTCACAATTGGTGATTAACATGGAGGGAATTGTCTAAGGGTTGGTACCTTTATTTGGCCCAAATTATACACAAATTTTCTACTTTGGCCTGTGGTTTCGAAAATTATTCTTCTGGCCTGAACTATGTACCATACTTCCTTATTTGGTCCGAAGGCAGGTTTGACCGTTAAATTGGACGGTCAACAGAGTTGACCGTTAGTCAATGGTAAGCTCACTTGGCCACGTCAGTGAGCAGATAATAAAAAATTTATTTTTTGAATTTATGTATTTTTCCTTTCTTATAATAATAATAAACATAATTTTTTATTTCCTTTCTTATAAAAATTTAGAAATTCAAAAAAAAAATCAATATTTTATTTTCTGCTCGCTGATGTGGCCAAGTGAGCTGGCCATTGACTAACCCGTCCAATTTAACGGTCAAACCTGCCTTCAGGCCAAATAAGGAAGTATGATACATAGTTCAGGCCAGAAGAGCAATTTCCGAAACCACGTGTCAAAGTAGAAAGTTTATGTATAGTTCGGGCCAAACTAAGGTATTAACCCATTATCTAAACATATAAGTTGGTTATTTTATAGGAATCGTGATACTGCTTAATGAATGAGAATAGCCGAATATTTTGATACAATACTATCCGTAATATTGGAATTCTGATTTTATCCTTACCCACTGAAGATCCTTCGGATTCGAGTTTTACTCTATCCAATTAGGTTAAATTCAGACGGATATCCACGGTTGTGTATATTACTATATATTTTACACCAAATTGGACTACGATGTATTTTGGAGATACTCAAGATTGTAATGGAGAAGTCGATAAAGAGAGGGATATTAAAATACTTTTTATTCATACACTGGATAGCGTGGAAAAATTGGAAATTATAATGGAGAGATGAGGTGGATCCTTTGATGATTATCATCAATTCATTTTGAAATATACATATGACAAAATCTCACAGGGCAAAGTGGGGCTCGCTGATACGACACAATTTTAAAAATACTGATTAAATTTTAAAATGTGGTAGTCATACTACCCAAAATTTTAGATTTTGGTTACTAAACGGGCTTCTTCCCTATTACCAAGTTTCATTATCCCCATTCTCTTTACCCATAATTTCATTCCTTTCGTCTTCCCTTTTCTTTTCACCGAATTTGAGGCTCTTTGTGACATCTTCCTCTCCTTCATAATCTATCAGACTCTATACGAAATGCACTTCCTTTTGTTGGTCAAAATCACATTACCAACTCTTGGATTCATTCGGATTTTTAGGTGAGATTAAATGCATAAATTTGGGCAAAAGTCCGGGTTATTTGCTCCCTACTTAAATTTGTATGAATTTTCCCCAAAAGTTTTGATGCGATTTCTAGGTTGGCTATAAGGGGACCCTAATTTCTTTCATGCGATTGCACCCAGATTTTTTCTTATCAATTGTATTCATTATTTATGGGATTTAAGTGCTTTAACATGTGTATTTGTTTTTAGCTCTAGAAGCTAATTGTATCATAGTTCTAATTGAATTTTGGGGTTAGCCATGTAACACTTAAATTTGGAAATGAATCTCTGGTACTGGGAGGAATTTGACTCCTTGGACATTGTGACAAGGATTGCAACAATTTTGTTGAATATGCATTGTGAGAGTAATTTGGAAATTTACTCATACACAATACGTTGTCCAACTAACCATTAGTGATAATTTTGATCATATCCGATATATTTCAAATTTTGTAACTTCATATCCATTCCCCGCGCTGTAATAAACAAGGATGTTGTCTACTGGGATAAACAATATCGAGAGATATTGAACTCTATCAGAA
This sequence comes from Linum trigynum, assembly GCA_964030455.1. Classification (NCBI taxonomy): domain Eukaryota; kingdom Viridiplantae; phylum Streptophyta; class Magnoliopsida; order Malpighiales; family Linaceae; genus Linum; species Linum trigynum. The sequence continues at coordinate 41,551,784 of OZ034822.1, read as the reverse complement.
ATCAATCATTTTATTTTATCCTTTAGGTTGATTTTGTATATATTATGTGAAACAACTCTAATACTCAACTATATGACCCACGTAAGCAGTGAAAGACAATTACTTATATTTTTTTTTTCCGTTAATAATTATATTTATCATATTTCTCTTCTTCTCATTATATTATAAGCACTTTATGCATAATTGGACATAACTAAGATAAAAAGAAAATACATGTTACATGCATTTATGGGAATTTGTCATATCAATTATATAAATGTCATTTTTCAGCATAAACTCTCCCTGCCAACGGGTCGGGCCCAACGCTAGTCCCCATTAATATATGGTAGAGTTTTGTGTAATTTTCTCCATTTCAAATTTTTTGTAACGAGAGTGAAAGTAGGAAGGACATTTTTGTCTTTACAATTATTTATTTATTTCAAATAAAAAATATCAATATCAAGATTTGAACCCATGTCTTTTCAAACACGGACAACAATCATAACCAACTACACTAAAGGAATTTGTTGTTTCTATTTGATACAAAACATACACTAAACTCTGGAAAGTTAATGATTTTTACATCATGATCAACAAGCCCACCAAGTCTACCATATTTATTTTTATGGTGCTTAATACTTCAATTTCCATAGTAGAGTTTCATGTAATTTTATCCATTTAAAAATTCATGCTCTCCTTAATTTTTGCTTAGGTAAATTTGTAATTGGCTAACATGGAAGAAACTATTTATTTTACTACATGTTGCGTCATTGTATTTTTCAATTTAAAATTAAATGTTGTGCTTTTTTATCTTTGTTCTTATCTCTTTATAACTTCTCCAAAAGTCCCTCCATCGTGCAATAATTTGGCCCTTTCACTTCCCAGTACAAGAACGCATTTGAAAATTAATCTTCCGATTTCTCTTGGCATGACAGTTTTATTTTTGGGATTTAAACTAGGCAAATAGAAAATTTCAAATCCGATAAGAGGGAGTTGGAGAGGGTAGTGAATGAATTGAGCTGGGTGTTGAAAGACATGGAAGAGAAACTGGAGCAGTTAAAGAGAGAGAAGTGAGAGATGATGAGGATAATAATGAAAATGGAGAGGTTATGGAAGGACATGGAAGTGGACTAAAGCAGGTGAAGGCAGTCAAGGGGGAGATGAACATATTGATGGAATTGGAGATGAGTGTTGGTTTTAGCGAACTTATTACAAGTGTCCCAAGGAAATGAAGTTGTTTGGTTGAAACATATGCCTCTTGAGATTAAAGATAGAGTGGATAAAAATTTGGTCTTTCAACGGAGAGTGGTGGCTATTGGCTCTTTAGGTTTATGGTTTTTGCAGCTACCAGAACCTATTTATATGTTAAACGAGAAATCATTGATTTACTGAATTAGGTCGATTCTTTATTCAACCTACTAAAACTTATAGAAAAGGAGTGTCTAATTTTGTGTCTTATGACTTTGATCAAGTCTATTAGTATATTGGAGATAACCCTAATTTTGTCGTTTGCTCTCAAGTTTTGATAGTTCCCTCTTAGTTTAGTTTGTAGTATATAGTTGACTTGAACCAACAACTTTAATTTTTTTTTTTATTAGTGGCATGTTGTTCCTAAAAGAAGAGCATTGAAGCCTTTATGTAGGATTGTGGGGTTTTAGATTCAGTTTCAAATTATATATGGGCCGTGTGGTAATTCCAGTGAGCTTTTATATTCTATCTTTCTTAACAATTAACTAACCAATATAATATTATCATTATGAAAATGAAAATGAAATCAATGATACATTTTTATATTTTATATTCTTAAAAGATGATGATATTTCTTCGAGTGTTCAACCTATATATTATTTCTTTATGTATCATCTAATTCAAAAGATTATAAAAAAAATTAAACAGGTTGATAGACTTAAACTTAACATAAAATTATAAATATTCAAATATGAACATTTCGGCCAACGGGCCGAGTTATAAGCTAGTCCTCCAATAATATATAGTAGAGTTTTGTCTACTTTTCTCTATTTCAAGTTTCCTGCAACGAGAGTGAAAGTAGGAAGGACATTTCTGTCTTTACAATTAATTAATTAATTATTCCATATAAAAAGTGTCAATATTAGGATTTGAACCCGGGTCTCTTCAAACAAAGACAACAATTATAACCAATCACACTAAACAAATTTGTTGTATCATTTTTAATACAAAACATACACGAAGTAAAACTATGAAAATCAATGGACTTTTCCATCATGATTAGCAAGCCCACTAAGTCTACCGTATGTATTTTTATTGTGCTTGATACTTCAATTTTCATAGCAGAGTTTCATGTAGTTTCTCAATTCTAAAATTACTGCTCTCTCCTTAATTTTCGCTAAAGGTATATTGGTAATTGGCTAACACGGAAGAAACTAATTCTATTACTACGTATTGTGTCCTTGCAGTTTTCAATTTATATTTAAATTTAGTACTTTTTTTAATCTTTTTCTGATCTCTTTCTAACTTCCTCTCAAATTCCATCCATCGTGCAATAGTTTGCGCCCCTTTCACTTCACAATACAAGGCCGCCTTTGAAAATCAATCTTCCGATATCTCTTGGCACAACGATTTTATATTTTTATTCTTGAGGATTTAAACTAGGCAAGTAGATGATTTCAACTCCGATATCAATCTATGGTGAATAGAATGGAGTTTAATAAATGGAATTGTAGAAGGAGGATTAGAAATTGAATATTTGGTTGAAACATACATACGCTGCTTGAGATTTTTGATAGAGTGGATAAATTTTTTATTGTACAACGGAGAGTGGTGGCTATTGGATCTTTAGGTTTATGGCTTTTGCAGCTATTGCAACCTCATTTTATCTTAAAACGAAGAATCATTGATTGATTTACTGAAGTAGGTCGGTTGATTCTTTATTCAACCTACTGGAACTGATAAAGAAGGAATGTCTAATTTTGTTCCTTATTCCTTTGATCGAGTTTGTTAGTATGTTGGAGGTACCCTAATTTTGGTGTTTGCTCTCAAGTTTTGATGGTCCCCTCTTAGCCGAGTTGTTAGTGTATAGTGGACTTGAATCAACAACTCTCCATTTAGTTTCAAACTATCTATGGTTCGTGTGTAAATTTTAGTGAGCTTTTATGCTCTATCTTTCTTGACAATCAACTAACCAATATCATTTTATCGGGGACGTAATTATCATTATGAAAATGTGATCAATGATACATTTTTATATTTTATATTCTTAAATGATGATGTTATTTCTCCAAATTTTCGACCTATATATATTCTTTCTTTACGTATAATCTCGATCGAATGATTGTCAATAAAATTAAACGGGTTGATAGACCTAAATATAACATGAAAATATAAATAATAAATATGAATATTCCGGCCAACTGGCCGGGTTATAAGCTAGTATATAATATAGTTGTCTTTTACCAATTTTTCTCCATTTCAAATTTGGTGAACCCTCCTTAATTTTCGGTCATGGCATAATAGTAATTACATTTTTTATTTTTCTCTTTTTTATTCCCATATTTCCACCCACCAAAAAAAACTCCACGTAATACGGTGAATGGTTAGTTATTCTTTGTCATACCCATTACCCATAGTGGTGACTGGTGGGCGGTGGCGAGTGGCGAGAGTACTGGTGCTGAATAATTGCTTGTATTTTCTTAATTTTTTAGTTTTTATCGAACCCTTTTTAATTAGCGTAGTTTCTTGGTTCAAAAGCCCCGTTTTTGGGATTGCTATCTATTATCGGGTAAAATTGTGTTTATAATCTCATTGATCTTTTGTAATCACTAATTCTAAATTTGTTGATAAAAATGCAAAGGGTTTCAAGTATTCTGTCATTTATAGAATTGGGATATAAGGTGCAGTCTTTGATATTAAGTTTTTAACAGTGAAGGGTTAATGATTTAGTATTTAATTTTTTTAATGATTAACACAATATAAAGTCGAAGGTTTGTTAATTTAGTGATTGAGATTTGAGTGAGGGTTAATTCTAAAGGGTAACCAAAATACATTTAAGATAATGTGACATAACATTGTGAAATGTTGATGAATTTTTTGGAAAGAAAAGAGTCGAAGTTTGAATTACACACCAAATTCGTTAACATGTCTATCGTGGGTTCGGGAGTCAATATAAGTTACTTAGGTGCATGGTTTATATTCATGAAGTTTAACTAAAAAAAACATAATTCCAGTAACCAAAATTGGAAAAGTAATTATCCGTTTCTTTGTTATTCTTGGGTGTAATTTCAAAGTGAATGTTAATTACTGCAAAGTGATAAAAATGGGGATTGAAAATTGGTTTTAGATACATGAACTCCACTTGCCTTTCAATAGCGGCATGCCGGCATCGGTGCCAAAGTACTAGGGCTGGGAATCCAGACCAAACCGTATGGGAAACCGCGGTCTAGACCGTATCGTATGGTTTGGTCTGGACCGTGAGACCAGAATTATGGTCTGGTCTGGTTTGCGGTCTCCTCTTTTAGTGCGTGGTCTGAAGTGGTCTGGACCGCGGTCTACCGCAGTAAACCGTAACAGACCGCGACACACTACCTACTACCTTGGACAAAAATAACACTAAATTGAACCTCCATATGTGTATTTGAAGAACAAAGTTAGGTTATTCTTCATCTAGTTGAGAGCCAACAAATTGCAAAATGATCGCTTATATGTTATCTCCTTATCAAAGTACCACACAAAAATTAGAAAGACTCATAAATAATATTCACAGATAATGTCTAGACTACGGATTCGATAAAAATTAAACACTACAAAAAGATTCGTTCACCTTGATGAGATAAGGAAAATTATTGAGAGATATGCGACCATCTTAATGGTTCGAAATTACCTCGACGTCATAAAAAAGGTTATAAATTGGGAGAACCTTCGGATCACTCGAGAGAGGAGAGAAGCGGTAGCACAAAGAGGAATAGGGAAATAAGGCTATTTGAAAATTGAAAAAACCCACTTCTATCCTCATATTTCTTCTCATTTAATATGATCACATTTTTTTTTGTTTCACTAGCATGTTGGTCACTAGATTTTTTTTATAGATACCGGTGAAGGGTTGGAGGGCGAACAAGAGTTAATTTTTTTTAACATGGTCTGTCTGGTCTAGACCATACCGGACCGCACCACACAGGTGTGATCTGGTCTGGACCGTATATTATATGGTCTGGTCCATGGTCTGTGTTCCAACCTCTCGGTCTGGACCACAAACCGTATCTATGGTCTGGTCCGGACCGGACCGCACCGTTTCCCACCCCTGCAAAGTACAAGGAAGAGAATAAAAGGAGACTATAAGTTGAATGAGGAGAAGGAAGCTCTTAATGTGGGCCTGGGCCAACAGTAGTCTTATAATTATTATGGGCCTTTAATTTAGGGTGTTTTATTTATGTAGCTACAAAGATGGATCATGGGCCCTATTCCTTGGGCTATAATGACGTCAGTCAAACTAAAATCCTCCAATATATATAACTAGCTTTAACCTGGTCAGTTGGCCGGTAGGCGAATTTTTACCGATAAGATAATTAATTTAATTTATACTCAACGATAGTGTGTTAGACATGCATGAATCTGTTATGCATTATGGGTAGAAAACTGAATCATATTTGTATAGTTTAGTAACACTGTAAAATTTGAACTTGCTCCATGAGTTATGATGGTATATGCGTCAATCCTGTATGGAGGTACAAAACTTAGTGATATTGATGTTTCTAGTAATTTTGTTAAATAGGGACAGTGGCGGACCCAGAAATTTTACATAGGGGTGTCCTCCTTTAAAAAATAAATTAAATACAAATAATTCTAAAATAATTAATAAAAAATAAATAATATTTAAATAAGAAATACTTTACTCATACAGGTTCAAAAAATTCACAATGTGTTTTCATATTAAAAAATGATTGTAGAACACACTTGGGGTCTACACTATTCAAAAAAATTGACTTTGTATATCATATCAGACAATCATTCACGAACTGATCACATATTCAATTTCTAAACTTGTTCTTGATGTAATCCAAAGCTGAAAACACTCTTTCAATACTAGTTGTACAACCATAAATCAATACAAATTAAGGGTAGCTTGAAATTTGTTTAATTGTTAGATTTTGAAAATAATTAGAGATAGAGAATGACATTATATTATTACACAGTGTTTAAAATCGAATAACGTATGAGTTGTAGTCTAATGAAAATTATGTTTATTAATAATAAAAATGTCCTAGGTTTGAATTACCCTAACTACGACTTATATTCTCATACTCAAACTAAAAGATGAGAGTAAGATAATCACTTTTTTAAATTTAGGGGTGTCCCCGACTATCAATTATAATTTTTTTGTCAATAAGTAAATTACTAACGGGGGTTGGATAATCGTTTTCCCAAAATTTAGGGGTGTCCGGGGACACCCCTAAACATCCGTGGGTCCGCCCCTGAATAGGGACATGGTTCGTATATTCGTGCTCGTGAGTCATGGTGTTATTATTGATTTCTATGTCCAAAATATTCAAATTCACTTTGAAACGAAGAAACGTGGGTTAATTAAAAATTATAGAAAAACTTAAAGGAGGACCTAACACACTCTCATGGGATGACCAAAAACTTTTCAAGTTTTACAAATAGGTCCAAATTTTGCATGTATAGTTAAAACACCGTCAAGTAAATGAATATCCATATCCAACCCATACCCATTTAGATTATGGAAGCAATATTCATACCTTACCCAAACCCATCTATAAACTCTCAAATCCATATGCACTTCACCCATACCCAACCCATTATCAATTGTGTATAATTACCCATGGGTGGGTAATTCGCCATCCCTAATTTTCGGGCTGACGTCCATCCGAGTTGGACTCGATCGGAGGGATGGAAGGAGGACTCGGAATATTCTAAGGATGGTTCTAGTAGTCGCATGGGATGTGCTGGAAACCCATGCGCATTTCTCCAGCAGCACACACTAACAAATGAAAGAAGAAGAAAAAATAATATAAAAAAAGCCACGCTCATGGGTTGCCACGTGTCATCTTTCATCAGCCTCCACGTGTCCTGACTCATAAGGAAATGAACCAACCTTCAAACGCTCACCGCCGACTGGAAACGCCGTCGTTTAATTACCGTATACACATAAAAGCATCTTATCCACAATTACTAACAAAACACTATAACGAAATATGGAGCACGAATCGGTGCAAGGGGAAATCCATTTTTTTTTATATTACGGCCGAATCTGTCTTCCAACACGTGGATTGCCTTGCTTAATTACCAATACTTTATCAGATTTTAGACCTCCCATCTGCTTTCTTGCTTTTGGTGGGGGGAGATAATTAGGGCTCAGTCACAGCTTGAAGATGGAATGGAGCCATTAATTATAAGTTGGCAGCTGGTACCTGTACCACGAGATCTGCGTTTACCGGCAAAGTGATTCACGTTTTACGTACAGAGCCGCCGGAGAGCTGTGATAATAATGATTACCGTGAAAAAAGAAGGCAGGACCCGAAAAGTAAAAAGACCGGCGCCAGTAAAATCCAAACATACAGTTCTCATTAATTAATTAACTCGTTAATTAATAATTGGTGTTGTTTAATTATGCATTACTAATCAATTCTTTCAGTAGCTTAACCAATTAGTAGGCCTAGGCCTTAAAACGGTGGGTGACTTTTTTGGAACTAGAAGAACAACGGCATATGCCGTACGTATCAGTTTTTTTTTTTTAATATTTTATTTTCTATGTTATTTATTATTATTTTCTATAAATAGAATAGGATTAGGCATGCTTTGATGCGTCATCTAGTCTAGTGTCAACAGTAAAACCACCATGGATTATTTTAGCGACTTTGCGCTATGCACTGTTATATATTAGGTCAGGGTCAAAGTGGGTCAACCCGCGGATTGACAACCTCGATAGAGATTAACCTTTTTTACCTTGTGACTTTTCTCTCACGGCAATTCTATCTGTCTTGTTGTCCCTCCGTCAAGAAAAAGAGAATTTTCTCGTCCCTCGTTTAATCCAACAGAAAACAATTTTCCGAGAAAATAATTATCGAGTCAGAAGACGAGCATAACAGAATCTAGAACATACAGACCGATCAATCAAACCTCTCTTTCCCCTTTACTTTCGTCGCACTTTCCTTCTCCCCCAACCCAATTGCTCGGTTGAACGATTCGAAAACCGGAGCTCTCCACGCCATCTGTTTGCCTAATATTCACAAAAACCTCTGCGGTCCAAAACCAGAACCAGAATCCTCTTGCAGCTTTTTTTTCTTGTTTGCTCCTCGTCTCTCTCAATTCAAATAATATTTACATAAATTTTCTCCCCCTTTTTCATCCTCTGCTCCATTCTGGTTTCCAGATGGTCAACAGTCGTCTCCTATAAGTATGGGCGGCCTCCTCTCCAAATACTCCCCACCCAGTTCCTCTTTCGGTGCATGGATTCATCGATTTTCTCTCTTCACCACTCGTCGCCATTGATCCTCTCCCTCGCTGCCTCCTGCCCCAACAGCACTTGCTCCCTCGGGCTTTCTTCTCCTTCCGGCAGCTTCAGTTTCGGTCCTCGTCGTCTCGATTTCAGTTCCGTGTCCCGGCGTCTCATGGCGGCACCGTCACCAGCAGCGTCTGACAACAAGGCCACCACCGCAAACGGCGGCGTCGGTAATGGCCTGTTCAAGCCGAAGATCGTCAACGGCGATTATGGCTACGTTCTTGAAGATGTTCCTCATTTGACCGATTACCTCCCCAATCTTCCAGTACGCTCTTTTTCTTCTTCTTCTTCCTTCTTCTTCCTTCTACCCATTTAATGGATCGTAGTAGCTGGCTTTTTCAATCGGGATTTCTTGATCCGTCGGTGTCTTTATTGGGTCTCTGAGAAAATGGGAACTTTTAATTGATTCCCTTTTCTGGTTGCGGGGAGGATTAGTGATTCAATCATCAGCCGAATTAGAGGACCAAATTTAAATTGGGGTGGAATTTGAACTCTCTTTTTTTTTTGGGTTTCTTTCAGACTCATTCCAATCCTCTGCAAGACAATCCTGCCTACTCCGTCGTCAAGTGAGTTGGGATTTCCCCATTTCTCCCCAAACTATTTGGAAGCTTTTTCTTTTTATGGCTTGCCCAGGTTTCTGTTCCCGCGCTCAGCATTGGAATTGAACCTTTTCAATTCTGGGTTCCGCTTCTTGCAGGCAGTACTTCGTTGATGTGGATGACACCGTCCCTCAAAGAGTAAGGATCCTGTCTGGTTTCCTGTACTTTCATCTGGGCTCAATGATGAATGATCTCTAATTGGACGATTCTTCTGTTCCCTTGTTCTTGGTATAGATTGTTGTTCATAAGGATAGTCCGAGGGGTGTCCATTTCAGGCGTGCTGGACCACGCCAAAAGGTGAAAATCATTGTAATTTCGAGCTTTTGGATACGAGGATGAAGCAAATGAGATATGTGTGGCTGTTTCTCTTACTAATACAATTGTTATGGTGGGGGGTGGTTGTCTCACAGGTCTACTTCGATTCCGACGAAGTCCAAGCTTGTATTGTGACTTGTGGTGGTCTCTGCCCAGGACTCAATACTGTAATCAGAGAAATTGTTTCCACCTTGTATTCCATGTATGGCGTGAGGAAAGTGCTTGGGATCGATGTAAGCTGCAGGCCTATAACTATGTTATGATCCACAGGCTAGAATTGGAAACGCTCTGGTGCTAACTAATGAAGTCACTTTTGAATGGGAAACTTGTATGCAGGGAGGATACAGGGGCTTCTATGCTCGAAACACGATAGACCTGACGCTTAAGGTTGTGAATGATATTCACAAACGTGGTGGAACCATCCTTGGGACTTCACGAGGAGGTCATGATACCAAAAAGATAGTTGACAGCATTGAGGACCGGGGTATTAATCAGGTTTGTGAAAAATTATTCGTGGACCAGATGGAACAGATGGGTATTAATCAGGTTTGTTTGTTAGATTCTTTATGAGTTCAGGAATCGATGGATGTTGATATGTAGTTCTTTTGGTAATGCAGGTGTATATTATTGGAGGTGATGGTACACAGAAAGGAGCTGCACTTATATATGAGGTAATCTATTTTTGAACCATAACTGTCTAGTATTGCACCTAGTTGAGAGGCTTATTCCAGAGACTATTTGGAACTGTAATTTGAAATCTTTAACATGCAGGAAGTTAGAAGGCGGGGGCTCAAAGTCGTCGTTGCTGGCATTCCTAAAACAATTGATAATGATATTCCGGTATTGTACTTTGCTCTGCCAATCTGTTTCTCCAATCAAATAATGCAACCACGCTTTTTATTTAACCACTCATCATTTTCTAAACATCAACTGTCTGAAACTTGGTTAAATCAAAACAGGTGATCGACAAATCATTTGGCTTTGACACTGCTGTTGAGGAGGCTCAACGTGCTATTAATGCTGCACATGTTGAAGCTGAAAGTGGAGAGAATGGCATTGGTCTTGTGAAGTTAATGGGTCGTTATAGTGGTGAGTTCCCTTGTAGTATGCTGAAGCTGCCACTTTTTATTTAGTGAAGTTGTCATAGTTGACTGTTCCTTTTTCTTTACTTCTTTCTTTGGCTTGTTTTGCTCATTCAATTTGATTTTGGGTGCAGGTTTTATTGCCATGTATGCTACTCTTGCAAGTCGAGATGTAGATTGCTGCCTCATTCCAGAATCACCATTCTTCCTGAAAGGGGAAGGTGGTCTTTTAGAGTTCGTTGAGAAACGTCTAAAGGAAAGTGGGCACATGGTTATTGTGGTAGCTGAAGGTGCTGGGCAAGAGCTCATTTCTGAGACTAAATCAATGACAGACGCTTCAGGAAATAAGCTTCTCCAAGACGTTGGGCTGTGGTTATCACAGAATATCAAGGTTTGCCTTCTTCCCACCCCCTTCTTCATTCTCTTCAATTCCAAGACTATGTTTGCTGGTAATTGTAGGGTGAAACATTGTGGTAACGATTGACAGTTCTCTTTTCATGTTTGGCAGGATCATCTAAAAGCACAGAAGATGCCCATAAACCTCAAATATATAGGTTGGACTTCATGGAAGCTAGTATATTTGTACCTTGAGTTGAATTTTTGACAATGGATAACTAAACTGAAATTTGTGTTGTTTGAACAGATCCCACTTACATGATTCGTGCTATTCCAAGCAATGCATCTGACAATGTTTACTGCACACTACTCGCTCAGAGTTGTGTTCATGGAGCAATGGCTGGGTACACAGGCTATACATCTGGTCTTGTAAATGGCCGGCAAACATACATCCCTTTCTATGTAAGTTGATGCCCTAATAGTCACTATAGCTTTCTTAAGGTTCTCCATATCTAGGTGATAGCCATGTAAAATTGCGCTTCCATCATCACATCTTCATATGCAAACAGAGATAGAACACATGTGAATAACTGCAGAACCTGCAAACCAAAGCCACTTATATTCTGACAGCTCCACCTCCACAATATGGCTACCAAGTGACCCCTAACTAAGGCCTGCTATTTTCTTTGACCAGAGAATCATCGAGACACAGAACAAGGTGGTGATAACAGACAGAATGTGGGCTAGGCTTCTGTCATCAACAAATCAGCCAAGCTTTATGTGTCCTAAACTGGTGGCAGAGAAGAGGAAGGAAATGCAGATGGCGACGGAGGCACAACCTTCCGGACAGTTGATGGATGATGGGAACACTGGCGCTGATAAGAAGGCGGCAAACAAAGAGGTCAGGGCGTGACTGAGATTCCCCCCAAAAAAAAGTAAAGAACCCCATAATACTCAATTATAGAATTTTAACCAACATTGCTTAGGCTGCAGTTGTTTTTTTGCCCCATCTCTCCTTCTTCCACTGTTTGGTACCCGCCTTTTTTTGGTTCAGTAGCTCCCACTAGTTCTTCAGTAATCCTCAGAGTCCTACATTCCACATCAAAGTGAGTAAAGTAAGGTGTACATTGATCTCTGAGAAAGCTTTACATGTTGAACATAGTCAGCTATTGAGATGATCAATGAGGGTGATTAGCTCATGATTTTGTGAGGTGTAATGTATACTGCAACGAGACTTGGATTGAATGCATATAGTTAAGCTGTTAATGCAATAATAAAGTGAACACATGTATGATGGAAGTTATGATGAACTTCCATATGTTGTTCATCCCTGGCTGTTGTTGTACATATGTAATTGAGATTCTGATACTGGTAGGACTAGGGGGAAAACTCGGTCCTGGAATTTCCGGTGACCGGACACATGGAGAGAAGCCAGTGGAAACTAACTGGGAACCATGTTACAACCGTAGGGGCCGGAGGGAAGCCGCGATGGGTATGTTCTGGATTTAGAAGCCTTGATGTGTATATGGATCTAGAAAGCAGAAATTTGGTACCTACTCCTTGCTTGCTGCTCCATGCTGTAGTTTGTTCTGAGAGGGGTGCTGTCTTGGCAAGCTACATAAACAGAGTTGCTATTTCTTCTGCTGGATATTTTGTTGCAGAATATAAAGTTTGTTTGGTAGAAGAAGACTCTTGTTGTGGGGAAAGGCTTCTTTTTGGTTTGGTTTACGGATTCAGAGTTCCCCATCCTCGTAGTCCGACTATGCACATTGGCCAATTTCGGGGGTTGCATTTTTTTTTTATATAGCAGTGTTTTTGTTTTTTGGTTGAATAGAATAGTGGTGGTAATTCTCAATCCAATCCACCAATCCAATCCACCAACTCATTAAAAATATCCACCTAATCCAATTCATTTAAATCCAATCCATTTGATCCAAATCCAATTGGATTTGTTGGATTCATGGATCGATCCATGGATCCAAATGGCAAATTACGGTTTGGTATCTATAATTTTTATATCTTACATTTTGGTACCCAAAATTTAATTTTTTATACGAAAAATATCATTGGAAATTACATTTTGGTACCTAAATTTTTTCATTATGACATTTTAGTACCTAAACTTTTCACATTTTACATATTGGTCCTTGGTTGAGGATGTTATTTGGATTCATGGACAATCCACCATTCCATGAATCCATTGGATCCAATCTATTTGATCCATGAATCCACCAATCAAATCCACCAATCCATGGATCAATCCATTTGCTACCTCTAAATCAGCACAATTGGTGTAAATAGGGTCTGCAGTTATAGCCGCAATCCCATTAAAAAATCAAACAGCCTCTCGTTCTCACGTACCTCGCGCTGCCGTTTCTTTACATCGCAACTGCAGTAGGCACACGTACACTCCAACGAGGGAGTTAGCGACTGGATTTTGTCCCAATAGCAGCGTAATTTTGTGTAAAATGAGGAAACAGTAGCATAGACCTGGAAACCGGATCGTACCGGCCGGTTCAACCGGAAATTGGACCAAAAGCGGTACGGTGGGCTGATTGTGCTGATTTTACCGTGCCGACCGGTTTTTTCGGGTTGACCGGTTGAACCGGCCGGTATGATCCGGTTTCCTGTCTATGATTCAGCTTCATTTCTCCGTATTCTCGTCCAATATGTGGAAAATAATTAAAAAAAAATATTATTTTGCTATTTTTCTATGTTGAAAATGGGTCACCGTGGTTGTATAATGCTCTATTTGGTTCTTTTTTTGATGGATTATATTTTTTATACTATCGCATTTCATTTCTCTATCAATAGTGAAAAACGGTATTTACCGGTACAAAACGGTTGAACCACGGTCGTACCACAAAATACCATACCAGAAAGGAATCCGGTATGATGTCCGGTACGGTTTCCTTTACCATGAACAGAAGACTTTTCTTGCTGCAGGCTAATGATGGTGCTTTTGAGCTCGTAGATGCGTGGTGCACTGTCGTGGCCGAAGTGGGACTGTAAATCCACCCATATCTCCCGCGCAGTTGTCGCAAAACGTACATTGCCACGTACCTCTTTGGTCATATAACTTTTTAACCAGCCCTTGACCATGGTGTTGCACTGGCGTAAAGCCTCTGTCTCGGCTGATCCTTGTGGAGGCGGTAGGGTTCCATCCACGAAGCAAAGCTTGTTTTTCGCAATAAGCGAATCAGTGATGTCGACGACCCATTCACTATAGTTTACGTCGTTGAGTAGCTCCCCCACAAACTGACTGTTTGGGCTGTCAGAGTAATGGAGTATGAGATGCGGCGGCAAAGTGGGCGGATTCATGGAGCCGCCAGCGCCGCCAGACTTGAGCTTCGAGGGTTGTTCCTTCTCGTCGCCCGAACTCATGATGATGATAGCTAGGTCTAATTAACCAGTTCTAATACCATGTAAAATACGATAATGCGGAAAGGGAAAAGAAATTGGACATAGCGATTTACGTGGTTTCCCGTTCGATGTAAATAATTAAGAATAATTAAATGAATAATCAAGAATCACTACAAATTTCGCCCTTGTTTAGGGGCAAAGTGACACACCCTAACCCGGCCGGGTACTACTTTTACTAAAATGCCCTTGATAAATAAAATACTGAAAACACACACACTTGTAGCTCAGAGCAAAGCCCTAACACGTGGGCAAAATAAACTCAAACTTTAAAATCTCAATATGATCTCAAAATAATCTCCAGTCTGTACTCATAATCATAAATGTAATTAACTAATAAACTCTGAAGCTGTTGCTACTGCAAACCTTGACTAAGCATCCTCCGTGATGCTTATACTTCTCCCCTTTAGCTGGCTGCCCTCGAAAGCGCTGCTCAGTAAATGCTCCTCTAGCTCTTCCTCTAGCTCTTCAAACTGGTGAGTGAGATGGGGTCAGTCTACGCCCTTACGTTTAAACCTCTTATTAATACTTGATCACTTTACTTAACTGAGTGGAAGTTGTTTTGTACTTCCACTATTAAAAAGCTTAACTCTTAAAACTGTAAGGGAGTCACTGTTACTCCACTCTTAAATCTCAAAGCTTGACTTAAAATACTTGACTGACACAGGGATCCCTCACTAGCTAGTCCGGTTGCCAACTCATACGTATGAGAAGCCACCTAGGCTTTCCTTAAACTTAAACTTAGTTAGGGAAGTCGTAACGATTCATCCCCCTAACATCTTAAACTTATCGTGGTGGCTCTTCACCACGATTCTCAAGGGCATAACTGCTGCCCATCTCAAACTGTCTCAAAAGGCAACGGACTGGCGCTAGTGACTAAAACACTTAAAATGACTTCACCTTCTTGAAGGTGAGTTACTTCTTAAAAAGAACTTGTTTCTTACTCTTTAACAATAACTTATACTCGTAAAGCTTTCAATTAAAATAATAACTCAACCACCTTCACATCAAACATAGCTCAAACAAAATCACACATCATCAACAATAATCATGCAATCTCAAACATGAATCAAATACTGCACATACATCCCGTAAACCAATACTCGAAAATACTCAAGAAAAATACTTGAAAATCGTAAGGCGTAGAATTTACCCCCTTTACACTCACCTCTCATCCGTCGAAACCAACTCTGAATCTGCTCTAAAGTTTCCATACTTGCTCCAATTAAATTCTCCTCGTTATCACGATTCCATAGGCGCTGACGGTTCCTCGATCGGACGTCAATTGATCGAGTTACGACCAAAATAAACATTCTGTCAGTTTAAAAGTACTAGGTACCGAAATTGCAATTTTTCCAGTCAACACAGTTGACTCCGACCTCTCTGGAAAATTACACACTTAATCCTCTAACTTTTCGAATTCCCACGAATGGTACCTGTACGTGGCAGATTTTTGCTCAAATTTGGGAGGCTCGGTTCTCCCTCATCCGACGTCCGAATTTGATTTCGTCGACACCGTGACGCTCCTGAGATTGCCCTCTACACGACCGTATCCACCTTTTGAAGTTTGGTCGAACTTGAAAATTTTCCAGAATCCGGCGAACTCCGGCGAGACGCCGATGAAGCTCCGACGAAGCTCCGACGAGGCATCTCCAGACCTCCAAACGCAAATTCGACTCCATGGAACGATTCATGATCCTCTACCGAGCAAATACCAATGCCCAGAATCCTTTCTTTCCTCTTCTTCTATTCCCTCTCTTTTTTTTTCTTCTTCTTCTTCTTGGATTTCTGCTTCTTGCTGCTCGGAAATGGCGGCTGTTTTGGAGGGGAGGGTTGGCTGGCTGCTACTGGTTGGTGCGTCTGATCCGGCCACGGAGAGGAGAGGCTCGCGGAGGTGGTGTTGCGTGATGGTTGTTTTTGCTGGTCCCTCGGAGAGACGACGACCACAACTTCTTTCTTTCTTCCTTCCTCTCCTTCTTCTTACTTTCTTCGGCTGGGTTTAAATGATGGGGAGAAGACAAAGGGTTGTTGGCGGCTAGTGCTTGGGAAAAGAAATAAATGGTGGGAGTGGTAACGGTGGGGTTGGTGAA
The DNA here is from genome assembly GCA_964030455.1 of Linum trigynum. Taxonomy (NCBI): domain Eukaryota; kingdom Viridiplantae; phylum Streptophyta; class Magnoliopsida; order Malpighiales; family Linaceae; genus Linum; species Linum trigynum. The sequence goes on along the minus strand of OZ034822.1, from coordinate 41,535,472 downwards.
AAGTTGAGGGCGGCTCGGCCCTCTTGGCCGATTATCTTTTTTTTTTTTTAATTAATAATAATAATATAATTTATATTATTATTATTATAAATTAACTCATGATTGTAACCCTCCGTACGTAACCGTCGATCTAACCGCTCACGTATTATGGTCGAACCTGAACCCAAAGGTCGGGGTGTAACACAAAGATTGTAAGATTCATAGTAAAGCGGATTGTTCGGGGAAAGTCAAGGTAACGCGCGTCAAGGAAGCACGAAGCAGAGAAAGGGATCAAGGGACAAGGAAAGAGTGAGTGAGTGCCCATAAAAAAAAAAAAAAAAAGTGAGTGAGTGAGTGACATCGTGATGACATCAGGCGTGGCTCGTATTACGCCTCAGCAGTTAAATAGGCCAGCCTATCTCTAGATCTCTAGGCACTACTACATATGTCTCTTGTTTACTGCAATATGCACAACTGCAGCAACGTCAACCATCGCCGGCGGTGGCGCCACGACGTGTTCATAAGCTTCAGGGGCTCCGACGTCCGACACACGTTCGTGTCTCGCCTCCGCGCGGCCCTCCGCAGAGAAGGCGTCACGTCGTTCGCCGATGACGACTCTCGCGACCTGCCACGCGGCGAGAATCTGAAGGAAGCGATTTCACGTGCGATCGAGCGGTCGAGGCTCTCGGTCGTCGTTCTCTCCCCTAACTACGCCTCGTCGAAATGGTGTTTGGACGAGCTGGTCCACATTATGAGGTGTTGCACTAGCACTAGTCGCGCCGGCCACGTGGCTATCCCGATCTTCTACCATCTGTCCCCGGAGGAGGTCTCCGGCTGCTACAAGGAGGACTTGGATCGGCACAAGCGTCGGCATACATATGAGAGAGTCGACGGCTGGCTTCGTGCGCTTGCTTGGATCGCCGGCATATCCGGTTGGGTCTTTCCGGCAGCTGCATGCCAGTAGGTGAATAAGAATAAAGTACCAGTAAAATATCAGAATTGGGAAAGACATGTCACTTGAATAAAAATAAAGTGACAGAGTGCATCCGTCTAAATTCCATCTATTTACCGTTAAAAGAAAATAACATACTATTTTTTTTAGCAAAGAAACAACTATATAGTTTGTGTTGAATCAAGAAGACAAGTAGTGTTTAAGTTGTTACTTGTTTTAAGGACTGTTGCTGTTAACAGCTCCTGGTTTTTAGCTTCTATTAGTTATACTTGATGTATTTAACCTCTACGTTGATCACTGGATAATCAGATTAAGTTTTTCCTTCTATTCTGTTTAACATAGTGGTATCAGAGCCTCATAGGAAAAACTCTAAAGTGATTCCGTGTTCCGGTGGCGGTGGCCGCCACAGCCACCGCCAGCCTTTGTGTGTGAGAAATGGGGAGAGTAGGAGCAGGAATATTAGATGTTGAGAGTGAAGTTCAATGAGATTATTGGCGAGGGAGGCGGTGATAAGTGAACAAGAAATAGGGATTGAGAAGCGAGTAAACCATTGGTGAAACAGAGGTAGAGAGTGTGAATAGCAAAGAGAGGCAAACCATGGCTGACAGAGGTGACGCCGACAGAGCTGGTAGCGAGAGAGGCCGCCGTGGATTCGGGGGACGAGCAGGCAACCGAGGAAAGGGTCGTCGTCATGGTGGTTGTCGCGAGGAGGAGAAGTGGGTTCCGATGATCAAGCTCGTCTGTCCGGTGATTCGCAGCTTGGAGCAAATCTACCTCCACTCGCTTCCCATCAAGGAGTACCAGATAATAGACGCCCTCGTCGGCCCCGACGTCCTGAAAGACCTGGTCACGACGATTAGCCCCATTCAGATTCAGACCCGCGCCGGATTGCGAACCCGATTCAAGGCCTTCTTTGTCGTCAGCGATGGAAACGGCTACGCCGGATTGGGTATCAAGTGTAGCAAAGAAGTCCCAATCGACGCCATAGTCTATGTCGGAGGACGGAGGCTTTTGGGAGCCAGCGGAGCCTGTTCTTTATTAAAGTGTTATTTGGTACTGGGTTCGTGAAAATGATTCGGTTGTGGAGACATTCTTACCCGTTTCTTGGAAGGTTTGCTGTCAAGGGACATGAGGCAGACTGTTGCCGTTGGTGTGATCAAGGCTGTGGAGAAGAAGGACCCACCTGGTGCCAAGGTCACCAAGGCTACTGCTAAGAAGAACGGTTCATCGATGAACAGACGAGTATAATGCAGTATTTGCTGCATCTCATGGGTGGTCGATGACAACTGTGCTTCCATCAATTCAATCGCTACTGGGTTTCTGCTTTGTTCGGTTGATTTCAGAGGATTGAAGCCTGATTTGCGTGGAGAGAGAGTTGGGAGAAGATGAGTTCAACATCACAGAAGCTGTGGTCCAACAAGGGAAGCTGTTGGTCATTCATTGAGCTCGATTGTGATGAAACCACCCCAGTGAAAGCAATTAAGTGGTATGTTGAATCTTATTCTAGGGTCAGCTTGAATGATCAGTTTGTTCTGTGTTTGCATATGAAATTAGAACCCCAACTGCCACTCTCGAGTTACAAGCTTCCAGCTATAGACCAAGAAGTGTTTATATTTAACAAAGCTAGGCTTCAGAACAATTCCACATCACCATCTCAAGAGGAAGTGAATGTAGTCGAAGTAGCTTTAGTACTATAAGCTTTGCAGGGGCAGTTGGGAAGTGCTTGGTTGATTTGGCTGTGGTAAATTGCAGCAACTCTCATGAACAAATCAGCCAAGCTAGTATATAGGTTGGACTTCATGGAAGCTAGTATATTTGTACCTTGAGTTGAATTTTTGACAATGGATAACTAAACTGAAATTTGTTTTGTTTGAACAGATCCCACTTACATGATTCGTGCTATTCCAAGCAATGCATCTGACAATGTTTACTGTACACTACTCGCTCAGAGTTGTGTTCATGGAGCAATGGCTGGGTACACAGGCTATACATCTGGTCTTGTAAATGGCCGGCAAACATACATACCTTTCTACGTAAGTTGATGCCCTAATAGTCACTATAGCTTTCTTAAGGTTCTCCATATCTAGGTGATAGCCATGTAAAATATGCTGCCATCATCACATCTTCATATGCAAACAGAGATAGAACATATGTAAAAAACTGCAGAACCTGCAAACCAAAGCTACGTGTATTCTGTCAGCTCCACCTCCACAGTATGGCTGCCAAGTGACACCCCTAACTAAGGCCTGCTATTTTCTTTGACCAGAGAATCATCGAGACACAGAACAAGGTGGTGATAACAGACAGAATGTGGGCTAGGCTTCTGTCATCAACAAATCAGCCAAGCTTTATGTGTCCTAAACTGGTGGCAGAGAAGAGGAAGGAAATGCAGATGGCGACGGAGGCACAACCTTCCGGACAGTTGATGGATGATGGGAACACTGGCGCTGATAAGAAGGCGGCAAACAAAGAGGTCAGGGCGTGACTGAGATTCCCCCCCAAAAAAAGTAAAGAACCCCATAATACTCAATTATAGAATTTTAACCAACATTGCTTAGGTTGCAGTTGTTTTTTTGCCCCATCTCTCCTTCTTCCACTGTTTGGTACCCGCCTTTTTTTGGTTCAGTAGCTCCCACTAGTTCTTCAGTAATCCTCAGAGTCCTACATTCCACATCAAAGTGAGTAAAGTAAGGTGTACATTGATCTCTGAGAAAGCTTTACATGTTGAACATAGTCAGCTATTGAGATGATCAATGAGGGTGATTAGCTCATGATTTTGTGAGGTGTAATGTATACTGCAACGAGACTTGGATTGAATGCATATAGTTAAGCTGTTAATGCAATAATAAAGTGAACACATGTATGATGGAAGTTATGCTATATGAGAATGTTCCTCGGCCAGTAGTTGGTGGACTAAAAGACTGTAATATTCAGAATAGACAACAAAGCAGCTCGGGGAGCGGAAATGGGGACTGGGACGAACATCTGAGCATTATTAACGATTATATATTGCATATATATATATATATTTTTTTTATAATTCTCGTTCACACTAGGCAGTAGGCAGCATGAATGGAGACATTGCTTTGACTGACAGTGCCTCATTACGTCATCTTTATGGCCTTTCGATTATGGGATGTTTTATTAAAAATAGAATTATAACTATTAGAATTGCAATTTTGAACATGGGAAAAACTTACACTATGTTTGGCAACAAGGGGTGCAAGTTGAGGGGTAAATTGTTGGGGGTGCAACTTGGTGGAGGGTGTAAGTGGAGGGGTAAATTGTTGTTTGGATGAAAAAGTAGGGGTGCAAATAGAGTAAAAAGTAAGTAATTATATTATTATAAAATAGATTTATCAATTTATAAAATATTATCACAAAATAATAACATGAAAATTCAATATATAATAATAAAAATAATAAATAAAAATAATTTTAATAAAAATAATTATTATATAATAATGCTCAAATATAATTATTTATAACAACAATAATAATCATTGGTCGAGCAACCTCGAAACTCGAAATCCAACTCGTAACTGGTCATCCTAAGGGGGTTCTCGTGCCTAACTTTAAATTGAATATGGTCAAACTTAGTCAAACACGTTCGAATCTGTAAGTTTTAACTACTTATTAAAGTAAATCGAGTTAACTAAACTGTTCCTCTCTATCTTTTCAACAAATGTTTCTTATCTCTAATTTTTCAATGCAAATTCGGGTCAACTAAGAGATATCGATTTGACGAGGCGAACATTGACAAACTTGCTCTCTGAGTCAAACGGTCAACCCCAAACAACTTCTACACTAATATAGATATAAGAAAAAATTAATAATATTAATTATTATGTAATTATAATCTAATTAAAAATGCATAATTCCCCTCCTCCCCCTTCCCCCTCCCTTCCTTCCTTCCTTCCCTTGCACCCCAATTTGGGGGGTAAGCCGAAACCGTGAATTTACGATCACGTTTTGCACCCCCCTACTGTTACAAAATAACCAAACGGGGGTAAACACCTTGGAACTTGTGTTTACCCCTCCAAACTTGCACCCCCTTCCATTTACACCCCTTCCCAAACATAGTAGCAGCATCTCATGTAGGGGTGTACATGGGTCGGGTGGTTCGGGTTTAGACATTTTAATCACCCGACCCATGCACTACGGTTTGGGAAATATTAAACCCAAACCAACCCAAAAAAATCTAAACCCTACGGTTTGTTTCTAATTGGGTTGGGTCGGGTTGGCGATATTTTTAAATAAAAACCCAACCCAACACAAAATATGTAATTATTCTACACCATAAAAATATTTTATAACTAATTAAAAATTCAAAAGAATAAACCGAGGTGAAAGGTATCAAAATTCACAAATGTTGTTTTAATTTTAATAAAATTTGATTTACTTCAACTTATGTCTATTTTTTTTCCCGACATTTGTTGAAATAGGCTAAAAAGGTTACAGATGAACGCATCCATAATATGTTGTTCTATTAAAATTGTACACATGAAAAAGAATTATGTAAATCATAACTATATTAAATTTATGTCTAAACTTTGAGCCGAAGAATGCATTAGATTAGGAGGACCTTAAGAGAAAAACATGACGAAATATCTTAATTTTCTTATAAGTATGACTATATACGACATAAATATTTTGTTTGGATACGAACTCATACCAATAATTGGAACACGGGTTGGGTCGGGTTCTACGGGTTGTGTAATCCAAAATCCAAACCCAACCCAAAAGAGGCGGGTTGTACAAAAGAAAATCCTCATCCAACCCAAAACCTTCGTTTTAGCGATAAATACGGGTGGGTTGGGTCGGGTTGGACGGGTGGATCGGTTTGCGGGTGAGTTTGTTCACCCCTAATCTCAGGATGCAGCCAATAGCTGCTACCTGTCCACATGTCTGCCTGTTACTGGTTCAGTTTTTTTTTCTTCCAATTATTAAATGTGATCGTCAATTAGTTTAGGTTGGGGAGAGAGGTAACGGAGCCGTGTACAGGGTAAGAAGCAGAAAACTAATTGTTCTTAACAAGCTGCTAGAAGCAAAACTGAATTGCAGATCCAAAATTATCAGGTTTTACTTTGTCTTTATATTTCGAAGTACTCTAAATGCGATCAACTGAATGGACTATAGGTGAACATATCCTAATAATTGTATATCTAACAAGTGTTTTAAATTTTAGATGGAACATGAGTCTCAAAGTTCAACTATTAGTCCACCAGGAGAGAAATTGGATTCTACAATTTGTTTGAACAATATATCATATACACAATTGCTACAGGCACGAAGTTAGTCCTTTTATCTATTTATTTGATTTCATTAAAATGTTACTAACGTTAATATTATTGTTATCTTAATTAATTTAGTCCTTTTATCTATTTTATTTGATTTCATTAAAATGTTACTAATGTTAATATTATTGTTATCTTAATTAATTTTACAGGATGCAATGAACTCTCCTTTCGATGATCCGCAACAGCAACAACCATTGTTCTTCTATAAATATCTCGAGTAGAATAAAGTGATATTAAGTTTTTTTCCATTTTCGTTATGTTTCAATACATACATACAGTATTTGTTTAGACTTACATTCATTATTTAGTGGGATCTATGATGTATCTAAATATTTTTATCTGGTACCATTCACCCAGAAAAATTTATTTTCCTATGTCAGACAATTTTTTGACAGGAAGCTTTTGCATACTGCTGCTTCGGTTGTATGAGAGTAGTAAAAAATGGTGAATTGATGTGTTTATGTCAGGCTAGGGAATGGCGGATAGAGCCAAGATTTTATGGATTAGAGGGGATGTCAAGGGTTGGTGATAACTTCCTATATTTTGTAAAAACGATCAAACATGCTCTTATGTTAAAATTTCCATTAAAAATGGTCAACCATGATTGAACTGAGAATCACACGACCCGACATCGGAAAAATTAGGGTGAAATGTCATTTTTTCCTTCTCATTAAAGTGAAATTATTAGAGGAATTTGGCTATACAAAAATAACAAAACAATTGTAAAGTGAAATTATTAGGAATATTTTAGACATAGGTGTCGCCCAAACCAAGTTTTGACCATAGTTGATGTTTTTTTATGCAAATTTTAACAAAAGAGCATGTTTGATCATTTTTACAAAATACAGAGGCATGTTTGATGTAAAAAATAGTAGAGAAGTATGTTTGATAAAACTGCACAATAGATGAGCATATTATACCTATAACCCTATAACTAAACTTTTTTCTCTCTCTCCATATCTACTTTATATTATATATACACATTTCCTTAATTACCGAATGTTGCTTGTCTAGTTGTCTATACTTGACCGAGTTCTCTAGCCTTCCGGCTCTCTCTCTCCACGATATGCAGCAGCAGGCCATGACGACAAGCTCCCTACCGCCGCCGGCAGCAGCCGCCACGACGTGTTCATAAGCTTCAAGGGCTCCGACGTCCGGCACACTTTCGTGTCCGATCTCCGCCGGGCCCTCTGCAGAGAAGGCGTCACGTCGTTCGCCGACGACGACTCCCGCGACCTGCCACGTGGCGAGAATTTGAAGGAAGCGATCAAACATGCGATCGAGCGGGCGAGGCTCTCGGTCGTCGTTCTCTCCCCCAACTATAATGGAGAACATGACCAATCCAGATGGAGTAGCAGCAGCCTGCAGAAGCAATGCCCTGAAGAACAAGGAGCTGCTGCTGTGAAGAACAAGGAAGAACACTCCCAGATCATTGATGTATATATAAGAACGAAACGGTGGCGTTCTAATCTCAGCAAAAGAGCGAGTCCAGAACGCTGTCGTTTCCCTTGGTCTGTTCGCAATGGAGATAAGAAGGACGACGACGTTTAGCTAGGCCAGAACAAACAGTGTAATTAGTTGATTGAGAACACGTGGCTAGCTAGGAGTGGGTAGTTTAATTAGTTAGTTAACATTTACTGTTTGTTAGCCGTTGCTTTACTTTCCTTAATGTATCTCTGTACATATATATATGGGCAATCCAGAAAAGAAGATCTCAAGCTTTTGAGCTCTCTTCACCAAACCCTAGCCGTTTTTCACTTTCTTCTTATGGTATCAGAGCCTGGTTACCCATAACCAGTGCTCGTTTTGCTTCCAATTTGCTAGAATTACCACCTAGCCTTCTACATTCTTTGCAATGTCCACTCAAGCTACTGGATCTGCAGGAGGTCAGGGAGATGAGACCGCCTCAGAGAACAACAATACCCAACAGGGAAATCAACAATCTATGGTGCCGAGGTATGAAGATCCATACCTGAACCCTTACTACCTTCCAGCACATGATGGAGGTCTGACCACCATCATCACAATGAAGCTCACAGATCAGAACTACAACTTATGGAGTCGGGTAATGGAACTGGCTCTCAACACCAAGAACAAACTTCAATTCGTGAATGGAATGATACCAGTTCCTGAAGTAGGAGATCCCATTTGGCCATCTTGGCATAGGTGCGATAGCACAGTTAGATGCTGGATCTACAACTCTTTGTCAGATGACATTGCAAACAGTGTAGTGCCCTATAGGGTTGCTAAAGATGTTTGGGATAATCTGAAGGAAAGGTTTAGTCAGGCTGATTTCATCAGAGTATATGAATTGAAAGAACAGGTGTCAAAACTGGTGCAGGGAGATCAAAGTGTGACACAGTATTATACAGCCTTAACCACAAAGTGGCAGGAGTATAACATGCATAGACCCATTCCTTGTTGCCCTTGTCCTAATAGCCCATACTACACAATCCAGAAGTACCATGAAGAAGATCTGATCGTTAAGTTTATGCAAGGACTTAATGACACTTACCAAGCAGCAAGAACACAGGTTCTCATGAATGCACAGCTTCCTAGCATTGAATCTGTGTTCAAACAGATGGTACAACTGGAGAGACAGATGAAAGGGTTAAACCCAAACAAAGGAAGAGTGGAATCAATTGCTTTGCTGGCAGCTGGAAACCAGTCAAAGCAGCCAAAGGGTCAAGGATCAAGGAATCCAAGAGACTACACAACTGAGGGAAAGAAATGGTGTAGGTACTGCAAGAAGGAGAACCACACTATTCAAGAGTGTTATAGACTGAAGAATAAGCAGTCTAGAGAGGAAGGAGTACCTTTTGCTGGTTCTGTTGACAGCCATTTGAGTGACACAGGAGGATCTAATACAGGTTCAGGAGGGAGATCAGAGGGAGAAGTGAACCTTTCAACACTTTTAACAGCAGATCAGCTTGATAAACTGAGGGCCATGCTGATAAAGTCACCATCTCCTTCACCCTCACCACCAAGCTCCCCACATGTGCAACACAATGCTGCTATGGTGATGAGGGCTCCTTCTGTGAATCAGCCAGCTGCAAATTTGATCACAAGATCCACACCTCCTGCTTCACACTTTGCTGCAAGTTCTTCAGGTAACAAGACTTTACCTAGTAACTCAGAATTTCTTCATAGAAGAGTTTGGATTTTGGATACTGGAGCCACATATCACATAACTTGTGATAAGAGTTTCTTCATCAAAAGTAAACCTATTGACAAGGTTTACATTAGCCTGCCAAATGGGCAAAGAGTTCAAGCAACTTACATTGGAATCATTACTTTACCTTGTGGACTCTTTCTCACTCAAGTTCTTTTTGTTCCTTCCTTTACTTACAACTTGGTTTCTGTAAGTAAACTTACCACCAATCATCCAGTTTCCTTAGTTTTTAAATCCAATTTTTGTGTCATTCAGGACCTTATTACTCGGAGGAGGATTGGTTTAGCCCAAGTGGATAGAGGTCTTTACCTGTTTACAGAGTCCAAAGGTCAGGAATTTGCCACCCATAGAGACCAACAAAGTTTTGCAGCAGGAGTTTTCAATTTTCACAGTCAAGATTTCAATATCTGGCATGCCAGATTAGGACACCCTTCTTTGTCTAGAATGAAAGAGATTAAGCAAACATGTAATGATGTTGTTTTACCTTTGACACAGCACTGTGAAGTTTGTCATTTGGCTAAACAAAAGAGGCTTCCTTTCCCTCTTAGTAGTTCTGTTTCTTGTCAAATGTTTGAACTCATTCACACAGATATTTGGGGGCCACTTAATTGCATTTCAAGAGATGGTTATTCTTACTTTCTTACTTTAGTTGATGATTACAGTAGGGCTGTGTGGGTTTTCCTTTTAAAATCCAAGGCAGAAGCCAGACCTGTCTTACAATCTTTTTGCACTATGGTCCACACACAGTTCAATGTTCCCATTAAAACCATCAGATCAGATCAAGGCAAAGAGTTTCACATGCCAGAATTCTACAGCACTCATGGTATTGTCCATGAGATGAGCTGTGTTTACACAGCACAGCAAAATGGTAGGGTAGAACGCAAACACCAACACCTTTCGAATGTGGCCAGATCCCTGAAACTCCAATCTGGTCTACCATTGTCTTACTGGAGTGACTTTGTCCTCCATGCTGCCTACCTCATAAACAGAACACCAACTCCTGTCTTAAACCACAAAACCCCTTTTGAAATGTTACACAAAGTGCCCCCAGATTACATGAGTTTAAAGGTTTTTGGTTGTTTGGCCTATGCAACAGTGGTAGAAGGCCATAAACATAAGTTTGACCCTAGAGCTAATCAATGTGTTTTCCTGGGTTTACCAACTGGTATTAAAGGTTTTAAGCTTCTTGACATCAATACTAAGAGAGTATTTGTCAATAGGGATGTTATTTTCTATGAGGATATCTTGCCTTATAGGCATCCCAACTCCCTTCCAGATTCTGGAACAGCTGAGAGTACTACTGATCTCTTTCCTGTTCCCATGTCTTCTCCAAGTTCAGAGGATTCAATTCGTCCTGAACCTCTACCCTTTGTTGAGCCTGAGTTAGCAGGGTTATCTTCTCCACCTGCTACATCTACCCCTCACACATCACCTTCACCAGTTGTTTCACCTGCTGCATCACCTTCTAGATCTGCATCCAGATCTGTTCCAAGGTCTCCATCACCACATTATACCCCTTCTTCTTCTCACCATTTATCACCACCAGTAGAGCAACTTAGGAAGTCCACTAGGCAAAGTGTGTTTCCAAAGAAGTTTAATGACTTTTATGTTGGTAGCATGCAAGTCAATGACTCTCCCAAGTCAGTACCCCTTGATTTGCTGCATCTTACTCCTCACCGGCAGCATTTTGCACTCACAATTGCTGCTGTTGTTAAGCCATCCTCTTATGCTGAAGCAGCACTTGACCCTAGATGGAATGCAGCAATGACAGATGAGATCAAAGCACTTTATGAGAACAATACTTGGGAGATCACTGGCTTACCCGAGGGAGTGAAGTCAATTGGTAACAAATGGGTGTACAAAGTTAAATTTCTGCCCAGTGGAGTCATTGAAAGGTTCAAAGCAAGAGTTGTGGCAAAAGGGTACACTCAAATCTATGGAATAGATTACTGTGACACTTTTTCTCCAGTGGCTAAACTAACCTCAGTGAAAATGCTGCTAGCAATTGCCTCCATCCAGAATTGGCATTTGCACCAAATGGATGTTAGTAATGCTTTTCTTAATGGTGATTTAGAAGAGGTTGTTTACATGGAACTACCTGAAGGTTTGAGGGAGAAGCCAGAGTACAAAGGGAAGGTTTGCAAACTTAAGAAATCACTTTATGGTTTGAAACAAGCAAGTAGGATGTGGTATGCCAAGTTGACAGAATCCTTACTTGCCAAAGGCTTCAAACAGTCAAAGTCTAATTATTCAATCTTTCTTACTGAGATTACAGGAAACCTTGTGGTTGTGATTGTATATGTGGATGATATACTGGTAAGCAGTCCAAATCTTGAAGCTGTCAATTTAGTGAAGAAGTTGTTGGGATCACTATTCAAAATGAAGGATCTGGGTGAAATGAAGTACTTCCTGGGATTAGAAATCAACAGAACAGCAGCAGGAATACATGTTTCACAGAGGAAATATTGCATAGAATTATTAAAGGAGGCTGGTTTTGATGAGTGCAAACCAGCCAAGACACCATCTAGTGTGAAGCAAGTTCTTTCTGCAGCAGATGGTGAGCCATACTTGAACATCCAGAACTTCAAACATCTACTTGGACAGTTACAATATCTAAACAGCACAAGACCAGATATCACATTTGCAGTACAACAGTTGTGTCAATTCCAGGACTCTCCTACAACTGTGCATCTCAAGGCACTGCACAGGGTTTTCAGATATCTAAAGAACTCACCAGGACAGGGTGTGTTCTATTCCAGCAAAGCAGCAATTCAATTAACAGGATATAGTGACTCAGATTGGGCCACCTGTCCTGACACAAGGAGATCCTTAACAGGTTTTTGTGTATTTTTGGGAACTAGCCTGATAAGTTGGAAGGCAAAGAAGCAGAGCACAGTCTCAAGATCATCATCAGAAGCTGAATACAGAGCATTGGCACTCCTGAGTTGTGAAATCCAATGGCTAGTAAGGCTGCTCTCTGACTTTGGAATCACTCATTCACACCCAGCTATTGTTTACTGTGACAGTCAGTCTGCAATACACATTGCAAGGAACCCAGTGTTCCATGAGAGAACCAAACATATAGAGGTCGACTGTCATGTGATCAGGGAGCGCTTAGAAAGTGGTTTGATCGATTTACATCATGTTTCCACTAATTATCAATTAGCAGATGTTTTTACCAAGAGCCTGGGCATTGACAGGTTCAACTTTCTCATGAGCAAGCTGGGAGTATCAGGACGATACTCGCCAGCTTGTGGGGGCGTAATGGAGATCATGACCAATCCAGATGGAGTAGTAGCAGCCTGCAGAAGCAATGCCCTGAAGAACAAGGAGCTGCTGCTGTGAAGAACAAGGAAGAACACTCCCAGATCATTGATGTATATATAAGAACGAAACGGTGGCGTTCTAATCTCAGCAAAAGAGCGAGTCCAGAACGCTGCCGTTTCCCTTGGTCTGTTCGCAATGGAGATAAGAAGGACGACGACCTTTAGCTAGGCCAGAACAAACAGTGTAATTAGTTGATTGAGAACACGTGCCTAACTAGGAGTGGGTAGTTTAATTAGTTAGTTAACATTTACTGTTTGTTAGCCGTTGCTTTACTTTCCTTAATGTATCTCTGTAAATATATATATGGGCAATCCAGAAAAGAAGATCTCAAGCTTTTGAGCTCTCTTCACCAAACCCTAGCCGTTTTTCACTTTCTTCTTAAACTACGCCTCGTCGGAATGGTGCTTGGACGAGCTCGTCACCATTTTGTGCTGCAGTAGCAGCCGCGCCGGCCACGTGGCTATCCCAATCTTCTACCACCTGTCTCCGGCTGCTACAAGGAGGACTTGGATCGGCACAAGCGTACGTTTACTTATGAGAGAGTCAACGGCTGGCTCCGGGCGCTTGCATGGATCGTCGGTATCGCCGGCTGGGTCGTTCCGGCAGCTGCAAGCGGCCGGTAGGTGAAGCTGATTTAATTAAGTTTTAATCAAAATCGTTAGTACGGCTGCAAAATATTACAATTCGCAAAAAGAGTCTATGCCAGCTGTAACGCATCATGGATTTGCATGTTCAATAGGAATAATTTCATAAATACATATAAAAGTAAAATAAATTCCTAAACTACCATACTTATAAAAAAAATTCCCAAAATATCTAAGTTTGGAGTGGTTCGAGTTTGAGAAACTCGAACTACTAACCGGTTCGAGTGTAGGAGACTCGATCTAGTCGTAGATCGATTATATAAGCCTCGAACCATGTGGGGCTGAAGTGGTTCGAGTTCAGTAAACTCGAACCACTCCTTTGAAATTTCCAACAACCTTAACTTTGTGCTCGGTTATCCGATCGTAGCAAACTTGTTTTCATTTTGCATAACTTTTCGAGGACTACAACTTTCATAATAGAAATATTTTCAGAATATATGTGAAAATGTGAAAATTAAAGATAAATTTACTCCAAACCCCCTTATATTTAAAAATATTCCTATTTTGAAAATTTATTCCTTGTAAATGTTGTAGTACTCAAAAAGTTATGCAAGATAAATAAATTTTTTTGGGACGTTCGGATTGCGGAGCACAAAGTTATGATCCTCCAAAGTTTGAAAAATTCAGAAATTTGCTCGTTTATGGGTAGCAAATGACGTTTTCTCGGAAGATAGCCATCCAAAAATTTATCGTTTGGAAAAATATTTCTCTTTTGGCAGGAATTCCCTATATATAAAAAATTTTCCCATACCTTCGCTTCAAGAAAGCGTCATTTGTTACCCCTAAACGAGCAATTTTTCGATTTTGTCAAACTTTAGAGGATCATAACTTTGTGCTCCGCAATTCGAACGTCGCAAAGTTTTTTTTTATTTTGCATAATTTTTTGAGTACTACAACATTTACTAGGAATAAATTTTCAAAATAGGAATATTTTTAAATATAAGGGGTTTTGGAGTAAATTTATCTTTAATTTTCACATTTTCACATATATTCTGAAAATATTTCTATTATAAAATTTGTAGTCCTCGAAAAGTTATGCGAAATGAAAAGAAAAGTTTGCTACGATCGGATAATCGAACAAAAGTTAAGATTGTGGAAAATTTCGAATGAGGTTCGAGGCTTATATCATCGACCTACGACTAGAAGAGTCTACTACACTTGAACCGGTTAGTAGTTCAAGTTCCTCAAACTCAAACCACTCCAAACTTTGGTATTTTGGGAATTTTTTTTTATAAATGTAGTAGTTTAGGAATTTGTTTTACTTGTATGTGTATTTAGAGAATTATCCCTGTTCAATATGTTAATTTTATAAACACGACTAGCTAGCTAGCTATTGGTCAACGATCTAGGAGAATTATATATAGCTGTTTACCACTAAAAAATCACTCAATATCACATTGATTATTTTCAAGGAGTGGTAGTGATTTATAAGGCCAACTTAACCATATTAATTAAATTGGTTTAACCTGGGCCTAAATGACGGTATTTTGGGCTTCATACCAGGTACCTCAACACACACTACTTGACCCACAAAACACCCATCCGTCACACAAGAGGGGTCAAGTGTCAAGCGTGTTGACACCCTTCAACATCAACCACCCAAGTGGGCACCCTATCATACTTAGCCAAAATTTCGCCCCACCAGCCGCCTACCTACCTCGTGGGTAATTACCCCTAGATATGATGGGTAGTTATGGCAATGGGGCGGGGCGGAGCGGGTACCTCAATTCCCATGCCCCGTCCCATGCTACTACGAGTCGGGGCGGGTAAAATCCGCGCGGGTACGGGGCGGGGCGGGTCGACCCACTCTTACAAAGGTCCATGTTTTTATTACACTTCTGTATTTTGTCTGAACTAAACAACACATACAATTTAATATTAATGTTTGAATCAATACTACTTGAGGTCCAATTTCCAAACTAATATCTTTCTATAAAATATAAATAACTTAAGATAAAATATAAATATAGAAGCATCATCACCAAACATATTCCTAGAGTTCAATAAAAGAAATAACAATAAATAAAATGTAGGTTGGTTGGTTACAATGCTCTTTCCTCATTCAAGTGACCAAGATTCAAACTCCAATGATAACATTTTTAATATATGAACATGAACTGGGTGCAATGACAAAAATGACCTTCATAGAATCACTCTCAGTCCATGAAATTTGAAATAGGAGAATTCCAACCCATGTTTTGCCTCTATGTATTTTGTAGATGTTGTGCATTACTATTTACTACACATGCTATCATTATTTTCCCGATTGATTGTCTTCTTGCACCATACATGTGTTGGTTTACTAATGATGGCGAATCGTGATTGCAACACCCTTAATGCTCTCTCAGAATCTTTTGTGGCAACAAGATTGACTTAAGAAAGGTTGCACAGCTTGGATAGATTCCACCAGTGAGGTAGGAGCCCAAGTTGTAATTTGTTTTCATTGACGTAATAGTTAGCTTTTGTTGCTCTCCCTTCTAACACTTCATGGGAAACTGGAGAGCGATTTAATATGTCGATGTATATGAACCGTGTATGATTTCTTTCTAGCTTTGTGAATGAATCTTCAATCAATAACTATACATCTTTGTATTAGTTTTCACATTATCCAAATCGATATAATTAAAATATAATTTATGATTTTTAATTTATTAACAACTTAAATAATTACAACTGCAAGACTTATTAAGTTTAGCCATTCACGTGTAAAATGTAAATAAAAAAAAGGTAGACAGAAAAAAAAAATTGGGTGCATAAATGAAACACGTGGATCCTAATCCCAAGAAGAAATTGCTTATTTGGCAACATTTCTAAATAAGAAAGAAAGTCCTACATTCATACAGGTGCTTAAGCCCAATGCCACGAAATTTCAAATACGCAACGGTGGTGCTCTTAGGACGACTGTGGACGGTCGGAGAGTCATATTTTAGCAATTTAGTTAGGATAAGATAAACCGTACGTATCCCTCTCTCTCTAGATCTCGCTAGCGAGACCTCTTATTCTCTTTCTCTCTCTATATATACTCGAAATTTCAAATCCACAACACCTCGATCGGACACAGCCTTCTGTGCGCTGCAGTAATCAAGCTACTATATGTGCATGCAATATGCTGCAGCAGCCAAAATCCAACACTGCCCGCCGGGGTGGTAACAACTGCAGCAA
Source organism: Linum trigynum (assembly GCA_964030455.1). Classification (NCBI taxonomy): domain Eukaryota; kingdom Viridiplantae; phylum Streptophyta; class Magnoliopsida; order Malpighiales; family Linaceae; genus Linum; species Linum trigynum. Next base: position 41,518,936 of record OZ034822.1, on the reverse strand, counting down.
CCATCGTCGCCGGCGGTGGCGCCACGACGTGTTCATAAGCTTCCGGGGCTCCGACGTCCGAGACACGTTCGTGGCCCATCTCCGCCCCGCGCTCCGCAGAGAAGGCGTCACGTCGTTCGCCGATGACGACCCTCGCGACCTGCCGCGCGGCGAGAATCTGAAGGAAGCGATTCCGCGCGCTATCGAGCGGTCGAGGTTCTCGGTGGTGGTTCTGTCACGGAACTACGCCTCGTCGGAGTGGTGCTTGGACGAGCTCGTCGCCATTATGAGGTGTTGTAATACTACTGGTGTGGTGGGCTGCCACGTGGCTATCCCGATCTTCTACCATCTGTCACCGGAGGATGTCTCCGGCTGCTACGAGGAGGACATGGATCGACACAAGCGTAGGTTTACTTACGAGAGAGTCGACGGCTGGATTCGGGCGCTTGCTTGGATCGCCGGTATAGCCGGTTGGGTCGTTCCGGCACCTGCAAGCCAGTAAGTGATAATAAAGCATGTTGAAGAAAAAGGAAAACTCTAGTAACTTCTCACTTGCATTATTTTAAATAGTCAAGTTTGGCACTGTGTGCCGAAGATTACAAATATAAAACACTAAGGTTTAAAACTGACAATAAAATTAAACTTGATGATGATTGGAGGTGGTAATTTCAATCCATTCTTGTATAATATGGATTCAAATGGTAAATTATGATTTAGTATCTATACTTTTTATATTTAGTATTTTGATATCTAAAATTTATTTTTAATATAAATATGTATACTTAGTACCTAAATTTTTCAAAATTTACATATTGGTCTAAGACTTGAATTTCATTTGAGTTCTTGGATTAATCCACCAATCCATTGATCTACCAATTCAATCCACAAATACATAAATCAAATCCATTTTTCATCTATAATGATAATAATTTTCTCTAACGGACATCGATCCACTTAGTTCTTATTTTTATTTATTTTTGTGATCACGAGTTCAAGTCTTGAATTGATCTTTCAACATCTCCTGTTATGCTGATTTTCCATAGGTTTGTGGAGAGAATTGCTAGAGCCATGGGCCGGAATGTGCAGGAGCTTGATCATGTGGAGAGAGCTACTCCGGCGAGTGACAAAAGAAAAAACATGAATCTTCGCATTGTAACAGTTTGGGGTAGCAATGGTGTAAAACCTGATCGCCGGAGAAATACGAGTTGTCGACGATACAATGTTTTTATGGATGATCGTCGGCAAAACGCAAGGCCGCCGCATCATCGTCGCTGTCTATGGGCACAAGTAAAGGTGCTGCTTTTGTCCGTGCTTTGGCTGCAAAAGCGAGAGAATGATCTATAGCACTCAACGACGTGGTCTAATCTACCCATAATATAATACACCGAAGGGAAAAACGGGAGCCCCATTTCAAATTTTCTGCAACGAGAGTAAAAGTAGGAAGGACATTTTGGTCTTCACAATTACTTTTTTTTATTCATTAAAAAGACACGTACTGGGATTCGAACCATGTCCATTTTAAAGAAAAGTAAGGAACATAACCAATCACACTAAGTACATTTGTTGTATCCTTTTAAATCAAAAACATATAATAGTAGGGAGGAAAAACCCCTTCCCCCCATTTCAAATTCCTTGCTCCATGAGCGTTTGTATGAAGGGTAGAATAGGTAGTGTTAATTTTTTTCTCTTTCCTCTGTGGAACGGGCCAACTTACCGTACACATGCCGATTTAAACGGGTTCAAGAGTGTCAATTTTTTTCTTTAAGCCCTTGTATTTCTCCGTGGTGATAAAATATATATGAAAAGGCAAAAACAATACTTCTTTTTATGCTAAAAATAAAAAAATTTAACAATAAACTAATGCATGGTATCTAAAGGGCTAACCGCTAACCATAAAATAAAAGAGTTGAATGGGCCTGACCTACACCGGATTTGGCCATCAAGTAAAACAAATGAACATCATTGGTTTGACATTCTAAAACAAGCTATTTTCTCTAGCATAATATATATTATTATATTATTTTATATTTTAGTGGCTAAAATATAATGTAGTTTAAAATTATTCAATGGTTCAATCTCGACCAACCCAATTAGTCCAATTTTTATCATTTCAAATATATATTATATAATTATTTGATATCATAATGATAAAATCATAGTGTATTTTATAGGGAATCGTTTGGTATTTGTTAGTAAAAAACTAAACAGAAAGATCTATTTGGTTATTTTAAACATTAAAACGATCCTAAACATTTTCAATTTCTTTTGAATTTCTATGGTTTTATTCCCGAATAAGTGATGTGCAAATGGCGAATTGCAGTCATCTATTTTCTTTCACTATTTTTTATTTTCAAATAGAAAGTTTAAAAGTAACGAATAATTAGAATTTTGCATGGGTCGGTCAAACAGGCTGAATTTAAGTTTTGGCCCGTTTTGATCAAGTCTAATTTATAATCACATGGTTCCCTGATACCCGATAAAAATCTCAATCCAAACCAGTTTGGCAGGTGAGTCCGTGTTTACCACCATTCTCTAGGAATACGACAACGGCGGTTCCTATCCCAAATCGTGTTGTTCGTTCTTGATTTCCTTAGATTTTATCATGGCCTGACAAAAACCAGAAAGCACAATGACGACAAGATGAAAGTTTTATAAATCAAATTAATGGTGTTCTCTTTCTGATCTCATGTAATTATATAATGAAGTTGAAGTTTTTCGATGCTATTCAATTTCATTGGTATGTTTTTAATGGTCTAACTTCATGGTTGTACCAACTTTTGATGTACTGTTTATGTTCCAATATATTCACTTTGGCATGATTATTAGGGATATGCTAGGCGGTACTCACCATTAGACCAATTTAGCTTAATGGTTGAATCTACGGGTTATCCCAATAATTCAATATTCGGCTCAGCTCCTCCGACCAACGGGTCGGGTTACAAGCTAGTTTCATTTAATATCGTTTCTTCTTCTTTACTTTGTTGAGGTTCAACTCGGGTATGGCTCTAAGGATAATTATAAATCTGGATGAGCTTAAATTGAAACTGACCTTATAAACGTTAGAGCATTTCCATTGGTGCAATGAAATTTGTATTTGCATTTGTTTTTTTATTGTTACTTTATTTTTTTACAATCCAACTCATCTTACTTGCATTGCACCACATCAATGCAATTAACTTGTAATTGCAATTATTTTTTATATTAAAACATAAACACTCAGATAATAAGATTAATGAATAATTTAATAATAAAAAAAATGATGTGGCTTGCATTCCATAATTGCATTATATGCAAGCTTGCAAAGATGCAATTTTCATCTACATCAATGCAATTCTAATTGCAATTCCAATGGAGATGCTCTTACAGAATTTTTTTTATTTTTTAATTTTAGAATAAGTTTTGCACCCAATTATGAATCTCATCACACTCTACATCGTAACTTCTGTGGTCGGAGTGGTTGTTCCGTTAAGTTCTTGTGAACCATGTTCACCTTGGTGTACTCTTCTCTTTTTCGTATTTTAATTATATAAAAAAAACTTCTCTCGAACTCTCAACTCTACGTAACAAAGCCTCAAATGAGGAAGCTTAATTCCAGGAAGATAATTAATGTTTACAACTAATCTTCTGTTTGGGGTATTATGAACGAAGCCCATTGGGCGGCGGTTTGGGCTTCCAAGTAATAGAATTGGGGGCAAGGCCCAAGCAAGGTGGGGGGCACATGAAGACAAGACACTAGAAGTCAAAGGAAGCCAGGCTGTCAAGTGGTCCAACGTCTGCGGGCGCCTGTCACGTGCCAGAAGCCTGACAAGGCAGTTGGGATATCTGACCAGAAAAGTACAAGACATTAAATGGAGGCAGTGACGTGGAGGAGATCAACCTCGAACTCTGGTGAGTATAAATAGGGGCAGTTGGTAGCATTTACACAGATTGGCCTCTCTCACTAAACTCTAACTTTGAGACACTTCTCTTACTAAAAACTAACTTGGGCGTCGGAGGATTAACGGGCCCAGGCGCCCCCTCCGTGTTCGTGTGTGCAGGCAGGCGCCCTGTGGGAGTGGATTCGTGAGAGTCGTACAGGGGGTATCGTGTCACAAACATCTTCCTACTAACAGAGTAAAAGTACAATCATCCACATCACCCGTGCACTATAAGTAGAGGGTGATGCCGCCAAAAGTATTATTATGATGTTAACACTAGGTTTAATACCTTAGTTTGGTCTTAATTATAGACAAACTTTTTATTGTGGTTTGTGGTATCGGAAATTGCTCTTTTGTCTAAACTATGTAGCATACTTTCTTATTTGGCTCAGAGGCGGGTTTGACCGTCAAATTGGACGATCAATCGAGTTGATTGTTAGTCAAAGTCCAACTCACTTGCCACGTCAGCTAGCAGAAAATAAAATAAAAATATTTTTTTGTATTTTTTTTACTAATAATAATAAAAATCATGAATACATACAAATTAACCTGAAACAACGTATTATTATTCACCAATACACATAGCTACTATGAAATTAGCGTCATATATACTAACTATGCTAATTGCACTCTACTCATTGGAGAATGATGAGTAGCTAAAGATGAAGAAGTTACTTACCATGCGCGTAGCTAAAGATGAAATTAGCGTCATATATTATTTATTGTAGGATTCAAAATTTTAAAAAATGTGTATTTAATATGGGTTTTTAATTCTCAATCTATAGTTAATAAAAAATTAATTAATAAATTCGTTTTTTTGTCATACCCAAAATACTCTTGGTTGTCAATCTCACAACCCCTTTGGGATTGTTACCGTATCTCATCCCTCATAAGAGCAATGGGGGAGCTATTATAGGATAAAAATTATTAGTCTGTTCAAAATAAGAAAAAGAATAATAATTGCTTTTGTAATAAGATTATATTTGTAGTGAATTAGATATTGCTCCTACTATATATATATATAAATAATTATAAATTATGATAACCTAAAGACTAAAGAGTTATCAAAGTCTCATGACTTTCTAGAGTTGTTTTGTTATCGTAACTCTTAAATATGGATAATTGAGATTAACTCTAATCAAAACTATAAAAAAAAATAACGGATCATATTGATACCTGAAGTAGCAGAAAGAAGTGGAACTACGACTGCATTCGTGCATCTTCCACCACCGAATTCTCTATCAAAGGATCCGGTTAAACCCATGGGCTGATCACCAATGTTGTTCTAGCCCAAAAGGTGTAGGCAATAATTTAAGATAATTGAAAACAATACATAAGCCCACACTACAGCGTTCATAGGCCAAGCCCAGAACTACTCAAATCCATGTCTACGCCCAAGCATTCAGCCCACCTACATGAATTGTCAACTAATTAGTTGGTAATTAGCATAAATGGTAACAAACCTTTGCACTTAGTACAAAATGGTCACAAACCTTTAATTTGTAACAATATGGCAACAAAACTTTGAAATTGCATAAAATGGTCACCGCTATTTAATTTATGACCTTTTTGTTTTAAGTGCAAAGGTTTGTTACCAAATCGTTACAAATTAAATGTTGGTCATGTTTTGAGGTCGAGTAGTTTGTTCATTAAGTATATGACACTAACCACTTGAACGACATATAAGATGTCAAGTCATGTGTTCGTCGACATATTTGCTTTGCTGAATAAGAATGCCCACAGTTGACCTTTCAATTTGATACCAAGAAAAGTAGACATAGTTTTTTCAACTGAAAAGCAGTCTAGAACCCGTTTCTGGCCATTGAGTTCTCTCATTGTCATTCTAAACAACATAATATCATTCACATACATTAACAAAACCACCATACAACTAGAGTGAATTGTAATGGTGATTGAGCGTTCAAACGTTTGAAATTAATTTGTACAAAACGGTCACCAAAAGTCTAATTTGCAACGACACGGTAACAAAAGTTTGAACTGGTATGAAATGGTCACACTGTTTAATTTGTGACCGTTTTGTTCTAAGTAAAAAAGTTTTGTTATCAAATGGTTACAAATTAAAGGTTTGTGACTGTTTTGTACTAAGTACAAAGGTTTGTGACCATTTATGCTAATTAACCACTAATTAGTCCTGGCAGGTGATTCAAAGGAGAGGTGACCAGTGAGGTTCTGCCATACAGAATTTGAAACTAGGATTTTCTGTTAAAACTTTCGCGTCACAGAGCATTTGACTATATTTGTGTATTTGTATCGTAGACAATGAGTAGCTAGAATTTTATACAAGATGAATTTGATTTTGTTCAGAAAATAAATATTAAGATAATTCTAAAGGTTTGTCTCATGACTTGTTCTCATGCTTTGTTTATATAGTCACTCTACTTTGTTTATTCCACTGTCGTGTGACAGGTATTTTTGAACCGTTGCGTTTAATCTCCTTGCATGCAAAGAGCGAAAGACGGTATTAAGTCAATCTCATACCGCTTGATATTGAGATTGAAAGGATCCTCAGAGTTCTTAGAAGAACATCAAGACTTCAAAGAGAACAACAATACCATGGCGAAACAACCCATGTCCTAGATCTTAGAAGAACATCAAGGCTTCAGAGTGCAATTTGGTATTCGGAATTTTGGTATTCGGTACTTGTGAAAAAGAATTAGAGTCATTATGTCTTGTTTATGGATTTGTTGTTTGCTGGTTAGTAGTTTGAACGGTGTCAGACTGCTAGTTGAATGCAATTAAGTTATTTTGCTTTTGGTTACATTTGATTTTGGCTAACTTTTTTTTTTTTTAATTTCAACTTTTGGATACTATTTGAGTGTGACGGGTAAAACTTGACCAACCAAAAATACCCAAATTAAACGGGGCCGGATATGGTGACAACACCATATTTGTTGTTATGATGACAACAACATAGGGCAACCAATAGGAAGTCACCCTTCTGCATACTTTTTTGTTTTATGAGTTGACTGAATTTTTGTAGGCTAAAAATTAAAGGAAGGGCATAATTGTCACTACATTTTTTTTCTTCCCATGCCGCCTGCGTGTTTTGAGCTTGCACTTTCTTAGAGCAGGCGCGTGACCTCCCCTCATCACCCAAGGCTCATTTAATTGACAATTTAATTCACCATTATTTTTTTATTATTACTAATAATTACTGGCCGCCTAATGCTAGAAAAGCGCCAGATTTTTGGGGAAAAAAGCAAGAGTTTTGTTTTACTTGGAAGATTAATTTCCATAAAAGAAAAGAATAAATAAAATTAAAAAATAGGATCATATTGTGGAATGAATGTGATATATAAATTTATAAATTATTTTTGAGCCTCGTCGTTTACTTGGGATACAAACTTTTTTTTGAAACTAACTTTCTCATATCTGACGACAATGTTATGAGACAATGAAAATGTAGTGAATTATTATATAATGATCACTGTTCGAGGAAGTCCATTCAACGATCACTAGTCGCCGGATTTTGTAGTCTGCATTATAGATTTATAGTGTATTTTCTCGTGTTTATTGTGCGTATTATGGTTTGCTTTCTTGTGTTTCTTATATGTTTTTTTTTTGTTTGCTTTCTCATATTTTTTTTTTGTGGTTTGTTTTATCATGTCTGTGGTTTGCATAAAGAAATTTCAGGTGTGCTTTCGAAATACTTTTGGTTTGCTTTGTGGAGTTTCGAGTATGTTTTAATAGATTTGTGGTCTGCATTAGAAGGTTTCTGTTTGGTTTTTTTGGTTTGCTTTACGGTGTTTGTGGTTTGGATTATGAAGTTTCTTGTGTGCTTTTGAAACTTCTGTGGTTTGCTTTGGGAGGCTTCTGGTATGTTTGACGAGACTTGTGGTTTGCATTAGGAGGTTTTTGTATGTTTTTTGTGGGTTGTTTTACCGTGTTTGTGGTTTGCATTAAAAGATTTCTGGTGTGCTTTTGAAATATTTATGGTTTGCTTTGTGGCATTTCTAGTATGTTTTAAGAGATTTGTGGTTTGTTTTGTATTGTTTGTAGTATGCATTAAGATATTTCTTGTGTGCTTTAGAAATATGTGTTATAGTATCGGCAACCAAACTCATACCAACCACGACTAAACATTTCTTTCAAATTACTTCATTATACTTCAATATAGTTCAATTATTATGGTTTGTTTTCTCCGAACCTCGGAACCAATACGAGAGAAATTGTACTCTAAAATGGCCAATCCAAAATGCATGGGAATAAATCATTTCCCCTGGAACGTTTTTGATAGAAATAGAAATGGGAGCAAATCTATACACATATTGGTACATATTGTCTCTTTCTTTCATTTCTTTTTTTCCCTTGGAAATATTGTTGAGCGGCAGCGGTTCCGAACGGGAGGAAGGAAGAGCGGCTGCTACCACCGGCAGAACCTTTCCTTCTCCTCCTTGCGACAATTAACAAATCAGAATGCCAATCACCATCGTCACCCTCTGCTTCCCCTGTTCCAAAGCGCTCTCCACCTCTCTCGTCGTACATCCAATCACCATCGTCACACTCTACAGCCTCTTCCGACGCCACTATCAATGCATCCCAAAATTCAATCGGAAGAACTTCCTCCTTTACCTCCTTCATGGCCTCGTCCGAACTCGCAAACGAGTTCCAGTTCCATTGACAAAAACCTCATTCCCTGATTGATTAGTCACTCGTTGGACCGATCTTGGAAACGAGGGAGGAAGCCGCTCCGACCTCACCGCCGGTCACGCGGACGAAGACGCCACCACCTGAGAGGCTGAGACGAATGGAACTTCGGAGGCATGGTTTCGGCGACTCCGTAGAGGCAAACGGTACTTTAGGGTTTGAGAGAACGGGGAAGGATTTTTGGGGCGCAACAACTTTATATTTTAATTTTATTATTTCTTTGTATGTGTACGGTTTTGCCCTTAATGAAACTTGTTGTTATTATAACAACATAGAGGGTGTTGTTATACTATCCGCACCCAAATTAAACACACATAAATACGAAGATGGATAGATAGTAATTTTTTTTTTTGGTAAAATAGATAGTAATTTAGTATCCATAAGACCATAACCCATTCCGGACGAGGAGGGGTAAACACATTTACATGCGCCGTTTTCCATGCCTAATAAACGAAATAATTAAATGAGCTAAAACATTGATACGATGTAATTATTGTCCATAGAACAATAATTCGGATATAGATAATAAAGAAAACGGAAAAGGACAAAAATTGGTGTTAACTGTTAACCAGTTGAGAGTTCATGGCACAAAGAATTCCCGCCCAAATTGTGGTAAAGTTCTTATGATCTTCCATAGACTATACGGTCTCCGTTATTATTATTATTTTTTATATTTTTTTGGGTAAAGGAGATGAAGCGAAAAGAAGAACACGCTATCAAGCAGCGGCGGATCTAGAACAGGTTAAAGTATTGGGCCGCATTTAAAAAGCTGTAACCCAATAAACACTGAAATATATATCCAAAATCAAAAATTTACAAGTACTATACGAGCTTTGGATCCGGGGAGGGCTGGGCCATGGACCGGGGTCGGCCCCCCTAAATCCGCCTTTGCTATCAAGTGTCGAGGAGAAACGAACTGGTGCCACAACTCCGCAAGAAAAGCGACTATACCACTAGGCTTATTCCATTTGCCTAACACACAATAATCTGAATGTAATCTGACAAGTAACACACAATAATCTAACAATAAATATATTATCTAATCCTAAATGACGCGTATATATGTTGTCGGGTGAAAATTGACGGAATGACCGTTTTGTCGATGGTGAAGTTGGTTCAGCAGGAGCATCAACATTTATGTTAGGATTTTAGGTGGAGATTGATGAAATTACCATTTCGTTAGAAGTTAGAAATATATATATCACCAAATCGTGCAAAACACAAACTTTTGTGATGATATATAAGTTGTGTGATTGCGAATTGGCCAAAGAAAGCGGCATCAACTGGACCAGAAAAAAAGTCCAAAGCGCCTCAGTGACATCATCATGGCCATCATGCTCTCTCTCTCTCTCCAGTCTTCCCCACGTGGATATATGTACACCCTCCTCTCCACGTGCATATATGTAAATGCAATGTTCCAAATCCATAAGACCTCGTAAATAATTAAATAGGCAATTGTGCACTGCAATCAAGCTGCCAGTTTAGTGGATTGATCTTATTCTATGTCTAGACATTCTTTTTTGCACTCCAATATGCTGCAGCAGCAGCCAAACCCCAAAGGTCACGACGTGTTCATAAGCTTTCGGGGTTCCGACGTCCGGCACACCTTCGCGTCTCGCCTCCGGGCGGCCCTCCGTAGAGAAGGCGTCACGTCGTTCGCCGATGACGACGCTCGCCACCTGCCACGCGGCGAGGATCTGAAGGAGGCAATCTCACGTGCGATCGAGCGGTCGAGGCTCTCGGTCGTCGTTCTGTCCCGCAACTACGCCTCGTCGGAATGGTGCTTGGACGAGCTGGTTACCGTTATGAGGTGTTGCAGTAGCAGCCGCGGCGGCCACGTGGCTATTCCGATCTTCTACCATCTGTCCCCGGAGGAGGTCTCCGGCTGCTACAAGGAGGACCTGGATCGGCACAAGCGCAGGTTCACTTACGAGAGAGTCGACGGCTGGATTCGGGCGCTTGCTTGGATCGCCGGTATAGCTGGTTGGGTTGTTCCGGCAGCTGTCTAGCTAGTACGTGAAGCTGATTTAATTTCGAGGTTGTCAAACCGATTTATGTCGGTATATGGGTTTTTGCAAGTCAAATTGTCCGACCATAGTATGATTGGTATGGATACTCGATAGCCTAATATTCCAAAATGACAAGTGTCCTCTTCCTTTACAAATGTGAGATTAATTGTCCGGAGACCCAATCTGGTTCTGAAGGAAAACAGTTAAACTAGTTACAATACTTAGTTGATATCGAAAATTAGGGGGCGTCTAATGGAGAATAGTTTGTCGAAAGGTTATGTAGTCGAATTTTTGCGACCTAATTTTTTAAGCACACGGTATTTAGATTCGTGCGAACTTCAATACCGTATAAGCCGACTCTCTCATATGAGGGAGAATGCTAGTAAATGGTATAAGATACATTATTGAACATCTCTCAACAATTCGAGTTATTGATATTAAACGGTTCTTAACAAAGAACATCATTCAGAAGCGAACGACTAGCTAAATCATGAATTCTTATATAGTGTAAGATTCGCTGTTAAATTTCTTTGAACAACTCAAGTTATTGATACTAAACAGTTCTTGAAAAATAACAGCATTCGAAAGAGAATGACTAATTAAATTATTAATAATTGTTTGATACAGAGAGTGATACTTTTCATAGTTTCGACTACTAATGTATTTTAATTTACCAAAATTTTCAATATAAAATTGTATATCATGAATAATTTTAAAGTTAACAAAAATTATTTTATCTTGTGTATTTTTCTTCTAATTGGACGCAATGCAGTCAAAATCGTGTGTTAAAATTTAAAAACTTACGGTCTTGTGCTTTTAGGTCACCAAAACGCTTTCGTTTCTATATAAAATCGTTAGTGCATAAAATCGAACAAAATTACGTTTTAAAGCTTAAAATCTTACGCTTTTACGCTTCTAGTTCACCAAAACGTTTTACGCTTTTAGTTCACTAATGGGTATTCTTTTCAAGAAATTAATTACAAAAAGTATATTTTAAAAGTAAACTACCAACAATATGATACATTTGAGATTAAAAGATACATACTAGGTACTTGGATGCATTCTCATCTTCAATACAATAATCAAATTCACTAGCTAGGTCATTCTCAAATTCTAGTATAGAGGGGAATGTGGCTTATTTAAAGGTGGCAATTCTCAATCCAATCCACCAATTCAATCCATCAATCCATTAAAAATATCCACATAATCCAAGTCATTTAAATCCAATCCATTTGATCCAAATCCAATTGAATTGGTGGATTCATGGATTGATCCATAGATCCAAATGACAAATTACGATTTGGTACCTATACTTTTTATAGTTTGCATTTTGGTACCCAAAATTTACTTTTTTATACAAAAAATATCATTGAAAAATTACGCTTTGGTACCTAATTTTTTCATTATGACATTTTAGTACCTAAACTTTTCACATTTTACATATTGGTCCTTGGTTGAGGATATCATTTGGATTCATGGATAATCCACCAATCCACTTGATCCAATCCATGAATCCACCAATCCATTGGATCTAATCCACCAATCCAATCCACCGATCCATGGATCAATTCATTTGCCACCTCTAGGCTTATTATTAAGATTATTTAGGTTATGAACTTATTGTTAAGATGCTATAAGTTTGTCTACTTTAGACATAAATTGAATGTATTTATTAACTTTATCTAAATTCCTAGCACTCATATTTTTACATAGTATATGTCATACTTAACAATTTTTTAGTTATGTTACAGCACGCGTAAAAAACTTACGCTTTTATGCTTTGATTCTACGCTTTACGATTTTATCCCTTTTCCGTTTCTAGGTAGAATCGCGCTTTTGACTGCATTGATTGGACGTACTTTAGACGAAATCATGCCTACGCCGCCACTGAGTGTTAGTACATACTATCAAAAAAAAAAATATATTAGTATCTTAGCTCTTTTCCATCAACAAAGAAACAACTATATAGTTTGTACAAGGGTGAAAAGTAAGATGAAAACGTATATAACTTATCTGTCTATTCACTATACAAGAAGGCTAACTAACAATAATTAACAACTAACCAACTAACAAACATGCGATTAATTACAGGTGAAGACCATGTTATTAGCTTAATTCACTAACTGGCGCCGGAACGACCCAACCGGCTATACCGGCGACCCAAGCAAACGCCCGAATCCAGCCGTCGACTCTCTCGTAAGTAAAACTACGCTTGTGCCGATCCAAGTCCTCCTTGTAGCAGCCGGAGACCTCCTCCGGTGACAGATGGTAGAAGATCGGGATAGCCACGTGGCCGCCGCGGCTGCAACACCTCATAATGGTGACGAGCTCGTCCATGCACCATTCCGACGAGGCGAAGTTCCGGGACAGAACGACCACCGAGACCCTCGACCGCTGGATCGCACGTGGGATCGCTTCCGTCAAATTCTGGCCACGTGGCATGTCGTGATCGGCGAACGACGTGACGCCTTCTCGGCGGAGCGCGGCGCGGAGGCGAGACACGAACGTGTGCCGGACGTCGGAGCCCCGGAAGCTTATGAACACGTCGTGACCTTCGGGTTTTGGCTGCGGCGGCATATCGTAAAGGCCGGCCAGGGCACTCTTATTACCACATATATATATATATATACTAATTATAAAAGTAGTTTCGAGATCTAGTGACAGAGAAACTGACCAGGATATATCATGTATATAGAGAGAGGGAGATATATAATAGTTCTGTGAAGGTTCCTTGTAGTTTTTTTCTAGTCTTGTTTTCAGAACGGACTGAAAAAGACAGTAACATCTTTGTCAAATGCTGCGTTATTAACTTATTGTTGCAGCGGTGGGAAAGGGTAGCAGTCGATCAATCAATTTCGTCTCGATGACGCCAGGCTGAGCTGCAGGAGGAATGGCTAATACGTACCACCCAAGTCGGTCAACGATGGAGAATACTAGGAAAGGAGGCAGGCACGCTTCCGTGCCTCTCTTACTGTTAGCGGTTAGGTCTGGATCGGACTATATCGGACCAAATCAGCATTTGGATCCAAGCACATCGATTCGAATATAATGTAATCGGTTTTTTATCCTATGAATTTTATATGTAATAAAAGAAAATGGATCGAATTGATATTTGGACTGCATTAAAGCTAACATATTTGGTTCCATCGTTGCCTCTCAATTGGAGCAAATACCCTTGTACCGCCCCACACTACTACGGGGCGGGTAATACCCGCGCGAGTATGAGCTGGGACGGGTCGAACCACTCTTATCTGATATTTTAAAAGAGACACGCAAAATTTTATTTAAAAAAAAAAACGTAGGGAAAAACACTGTATAAATGAAAAATAGTTACAATAGAATGGGTAATTGAGTTTAACTAGTTGAAAGATCAAATCTAACTAGCTGAAGAAAAGTCAAAATAAGATAAATATGAATAACTACATTAAGAAATTAAGATAATATGGGCCAAGAACGGGGCGGGACAGAGTAAGTAGAAAGTAGATACCCATTCCCCTCCCCCAGTCTACTGGGGGTCAGGTCGAGTAATACCCGACGGGGCGGGTTCATATTCTCATCCTACAGCTACACATTGTTGCACACCGTAATCTTAAGTCTAGTCTATGTAAATCATATTTGGTCAAGGCTCAATTACACTAGTTTATTAAATTAACAAGGTGATGGCCGATTTTTGTATGTGCCTCATTCTGAGATCGGATCCGATCTTTAAGTCTCATTTCTTAAAAAGAATCTTAATGTTTTTCTATTGACTGAAAGGATTTTATTAGTTTATGGTAGGTTATTAGTTAGGAGGTTAGAAAGGGTAAACTAGGTATTAAGGTTAAGAAAAGGAATAGTTAATGGAAAGCAAGGTTGTCAAACCGGTTTGTACCGTTGCACCGGTTTGGCAAATGGAATTATACGACCAGTGGTATAATTGGTGTGCGTCGGTTCATACCAGTTTAATAAAATATGTAAAATTATGAAATTATTAACATTCGATGTATTTAATCATATATAAAAACATATTTATGAATAATATACATGCAATCCAACAAATAACATCAACTTTCACCTTTTAAATTCATAAAATTAATTTTTTTGTATTAGTTAAATTCTCCAAAACGACATCATTTTGGTTAAAATTCGTAAGTCGATCACAACAGTCATACCAGTTTCATGAATGACACAGGTTGAACCAGTTTTAACCGACGAGTATGCCACCGACATGACAAAAAAGAGAAAGACAATTACTAAAGTGGGCTGCGGCCCAAGATTCTTAGGCCCAATTGAGCTTTATCTCCCTCCAAATCCATATAGGATTTGGAAGATGCGCTTCCTCTTTCATTGACCGAAGGCCGAAGCTCAAGCCAAGAGCCTTCCGTACCTCCCTAGTCCCTCCTTCTCTCTCTCTCTCTCTCTCTCTCTCTCTCTCTCTCTCTTTGGTTGCTGAGAAAGGCAAAGAAAGAATGGGGATCAGGTTCATATTGATGGTGAACAAGCAAGGCCAGACTCGTCTTGCCCAGTACTACGAATGGCTCACCCTCGAAGAACGCCGCGCCATCGAAGGCGAAATTGTCCGCAAGTGCCTCGCCCGCAACGAGCAGCAGGTTTCTCCTCCCCTCTTCTCCTCACTTTGTTCCGATCACGATTTCCCCTCATATCTCTGATCTTAGGTCCCGCCGATTCCTGAATTAATCTAATTTTCCATAGTGGTTGTTCTTTCTATCATCAAGGCTAAACCTTTTTCGACGATCCATCTAAATCAAAACCAGAAAGCAAACCCAGTTATGTTCCGAATTTGCTGTAGAAGAGCAAGACTTTTCTAATTTTCGAAGCTGAATTGAATATGATCTGACTGAGTTTCATTGTGGGTGGCAGTGCTCGTTTGTCGAGCATCGCAATTACAAGATCGTGTACAGGAGATACGCATCCCTGTTTTTCCTGGTTGGAGTTGACAATGACGAGGTGGGGTTCCTCTTTCTCGACTCTGTTTGCTTCCTTGCATCTTCTAGGAAGGAAAGGGGCATCAATTTGTTTTAAACATCACTGTATATGAGATTATTGCTTATTGGTGCTGTTTTTCTGCTTCGAATTGCTATGGAGATACCGATGTTTGAACATGGTGTTCCAGTTGGCTTACCTTTTTCCCTTTGCTTGCTTGCAGAATGAGCTTGCGATTCTGGAGTTCATACATCTTTTAGTCGAAACCATGGACCGTCATTTCGGCAATGTGGTAAGTCTTTCTTTGACGATTGAAAACCTAATTTTGCTTGTGAAGTTGCATCAGGCAGAGGCTTACTTCTTTTTCGAAATGTGTGGTTGTTTGCAATCAGTGTGAGCTAGACATAATGTTCCATCTAGAGAAAGCGCATTTCATGCTGGAGGAGATGGTCATGAACGGTTGCATTGTCGAGACGAGCAAATCCAACATCCTCAGCCCTATTCAGTTGATGGAAAAAACCTCCTAGGCAAGAACAGATTCTTAAATTTACATTCATTGTCGTCATATCTCACACTCCGGATCTCTTACTCGTTTTTCGTATTTATGTTGATTGAGAGACCTAAGAACTTCATGTCACCAATCAAAGCTTCTCTGCTTACAGTAAAGAATGTTCACGCAAGATGAAACAGTGTAAAATTGTAACCTGTCTGCGTTGACTAGATAACAACGATGTGTTTCCTTTGTAACTCAACTGTCCTGTTCTGCAGTTTGGCATCGTCATGTTCTTGATTCTGCATACTGTAATTTGTTCACCTTTAGCTAAATGTGTGTTGCCCTTTCAAGGATGAAACCAACTGTTTACCTGTTAAGGATTCGTAAGATTATCAAATGTTATCTTTAGCTTGCAGCTATCAATTCAAGGCCTTGGAATGACATATTTTCTTCACAGATTACTTGCAGATGAAATAGAGATTGACCTTTGTTCTTTTGCCATCTTTGAATATATATACATGAAAGGGCATTATTGTTGGCCAATAGTCCTAAAGAACTAGGGAACATTTTCAAATTGATCAAACAGCTGCTGGCCTGCCATCCTTTCGTAGGTCACTTACTGCAGTTAGCATTCCATGGATTACCGTATTGTTGCCAGCGTCTGTCTTTCGGTTGATCGCGTTTTGCAGAGATTGAACAACAAGCTGGACTATGGCTCCACCAGCATTGGCATTCAATTGATGACCTCTTTCTCTCAGGAAATCCTTCCTTTCCTCGGCAAGCTCTATGTGATCCCCACATAGCAATGTCCAGTTCTCGTACTTAACGACATTTGGTATCAACTGCAAACAAAGACAGCAGATGATAATCGACATTTCGGTGTAACCCTCTCTTTTCAGACATTGCAAAGTAGCGATTAGATGAAGGAAGAATGCAAACTACGAACATCGTGGTAGACCCTTGGACTCAGGACGGCGTGTAATGGCTTCATCCCTAGCACAAAATGGTTGAGGAAGACTTGTACTATTGCTGGAATAATGTACAGTCCACCGCTCCCTCCGAGAACTCCAGCCAGCTGATTGCCCTGCAGTTAAACACGAAGAAACAAGATTAAGGGGACACCTCTGATCCAGGTGGATTTAAGTCCATAAAGTTGGCACCTTTATCTCAATCACACATAGATTTACCTTGGTGACGATAATAGGCGTCATGGAAGATAGTGGCCGCTTATTTGGTTCGATGAAGTTTGCAGGGGAGGGAGGGAGCTGATCATCTGATAGCTCAGTCGGCACTGAGAAATCACCCATCTCATTGTTGATCACGATCCCAGTCGAAGGAGACAGCAACCCAGCTCCAAATCCATAGTTCACAGTCGTCGTCATCGATACAGCATTTCTCTCCCCATCAACAATGCATAAGTGACTGGTGCCATGATCTCTCAGTTGACTCCACCTGCAACTCATAAAATGTCCAACTGTCATTTGAGAATCATACATTTAATGGCAGTTACAAGCAAACACTTGTTCCTGGACAGCTTACCTGTGCATGTAGTACTCTGGTGGGAAAGTAGTGTTGTCAAAGATCAGCTTCTGTATCTTCTCACCAAATGCAGGAGAAAGCATCTCAGCTTGAACCTCACTGATATCAACAAAATCAGGATCCCCCAAGTTCATTCTCAGCGCAAACATGTGCTTCAACGATTCGATCAGCCGATGCAGACCGATTCCCCCCTTTGCAGCATCGACACTGCCACCATAGCTCTTGAAAATGTTCATCACAAGTGACATCCCAAGAGTTCCACTCGAAGGAGAAGGCATTCCGTAGACTGTGTAACCCATGGCGTCCACAGCAACTGCATCAGTGACTCTCACCTTGTAGTTCTGCAAATCCTCCATCTCTATTATCCCACCAGCTTTCCTCACATCCTTCACCAGATTCTCCCCCACGCTGCCGTTGTAGAACACCTCTGGCCCGTGTTCGGAAATGGCCTCCAGCGTTCGAGCTAGCTCGGCGTTGTAGCATAGATCGCCGGCTTTCAAGAGCTTGTTGTTGGGAGCAAACACTTGCTGTAATCCTGGGTCGTTGAGGATTTTGGTGCTTTCGGCTATGGACAGGGCTAAGTAAGGAGCGACGACAAAGCCATCTTTGGCGAGTTTGATTGCAGGTTGGAATAAGGACTTCCATGGCAGGCGGCCATATTGCTGCCAAGCTTCATAGAGGCCAGCTATTTCTCCAGGAACTCCCATTGATAGTGGACCTAAGTACTTCGCTTGAATGTCATTTGCATACATGTTCTGAGCTCGAGTCAACCAAATTCACAACAAGAGACCGTGAGAAAAAAATCAGGAAGGTGAAGTTAGAACGATGTATCTGGTGTGATTGTTTCAACTTAAAAAAAAATACGATGTAAAAGTTGAGAAGAACACAATTATTCGATCGAATTTATTAAGATATTATTCTGTTAGATTCATTATATATAAATAAATGTTAAGCCCTACCTCAATACATTAAAATCCATTTCCAACATTATCACATAAATTTGTTCTTAAAAGGTACTCACCAAAAGGTGTACTCATGAGTCATGACTAATGAGAGTCATTTTTCAAAACTCTCCATCTCATCATTAACAACTTTTGTATTATCAATTATCCTCTATCTCATCAACTCTTATTTTTTCAACCTAATCAAACACATATTCCTTTCATTATACTAACAGGTTGTTAAACCATTTGACCAATAATTTCATTTTATATAGAGCCAGTTCGAATTATCTGTCTTTTTCCTCATAATTAGAATTGACTCGAAATAAATCAATTCGAAATTTTTTGTCCAAATTAATTCATCCAAAATTTCTGTTAACAATTGTTTAACATATCAATTTCAAGACAATTGGATCACCTTCATATATTATAATTACTCATCAAAACCCTAAAACTTAAAAGTAGGTGGTTGTTCAAAATTCAAATGCATGTATCATGGAATATATTAATTTCAGAAAATGATATAGCATGCAACTTAGAATATAAGGCTTTTTTTAAAAGAATATAAGGGTTTTTATTTATAAAAAATTAGAATATAATGTTTGATTTTCAAGAATTGTGATCAATCCTTAAAGTCTAATAATGATATTTATGTAATGTAATGTAATGGGGGGAAAAAGAATTTCAAAAATTAGTGGGCAAATTACAATTACCCAAAGTAGCCAATCTAAAAGCAAAAGAAACACAAAAACAGAAGGGGAAGGTGAAACCTTTGTAGCAGCAGAAGGGGCAGTTTCCCTCATGTCGAAAGCTCGAACTTCGGTAGTAGAAGAAGACCTGACCACCATGAATCCACCACCACCAATCCCACTCGCCATCGCATTAACCACTCCGAGGCACAGCACCGTGGCGACCGCCGCATCGACGGCGTGGCCGCCTTGCCTGAGAACCGAAGCCCCAATCTGAGAGCACCTGCCGTCATCTGCTGCCACAACTCCATTCTCCGACTCGATTTCTGCATTCTCCTCTGCCTCAATTGCTCTCCCGCCGTTCGGAAACAGGGGATTCCCATCGCCCGCAAGGAACAGTCCCAGCAGAGCTGCAATCACCAAGTAATGACTAATGAGGGCAATGAACACAGCCAATCAAGATTCAAGAGGCGAGGAAGAAGTTCAATTTAGCTGAAATTTGGAACGGAACCCAGGAAAAGAAAAAGAAAAAAAACCCATGATTCCCAAACCCCATAGAATTCTGACCTGCGATGGCAAACAAGGCAGGAATCAGGAACAGAGCAATTTTGCCCCAATCCCGTTTCTGGGTGGGTGAAGCGCCCTCATCGGCGCCCAGAAGCGGAGTCTGGGAGCTCTGCCGGCGGCCCATGAGGGATTTTAATTTCGTCGGATTTTGGCGCCTCCTCCGATCGGAAAAATGAAGGAGGAAGCGTGGAGAGGGAAAGGGGAAGTGGGTTAATTACTTGTGGGAGATGACAACTAGCTTACCCCAGAGTGTTGGGGATGGCCGAGTTGCAACAATCGAAGACTGACTGACTCTTCAGACTAAATCGAATTACAGGGGGGAAACTTGAAAACAGAGGAAAGGGTTTTGTATTTTCTCTGTTTTCTGGAGATGATTCCAAGTGTGGGTTTGATCAACAGAGTAGAAGGAAAGGCCAGCTTTTTCTGTTTTTTTGAGGTCTGACTGAGCTGGATCAGAATCGGAGGGGGGGAATCTCTGCCTTTTCTTGTTTATAGGGAGTGTTTCAATTCAGGGCGTTTCTGCTTTGTTGGCGACTGAAAGCGACGAGATGCCATGATACGATAGAGTGTCAATGGCTCACTGGCTGATATTAATCAGAGAGAATCTTCAACCATATTTATTCTGTTATATTCGGCCGGAAGCATGTTAAACAGGGGAGCCTGATTTGGAGTGGTTAGGCCGGTACAGTTGTTTCGAGGTTGAGAAAGGACCAATAAGGTTACTCACTTACTGTGCTAATGCCCAAAATTCATTCAACGTGTTAATATGATTGAATGTTCCACAGGAACATCAATATTTATAGGCTTGGGTTAATACCTTATTTTGGTCCGAACTATGACCATATAATTAATTTTGGCCCGTGGTTTCAAAAAATAACATCCTGGCCTCAACTATGCAGCATATTAACTCAATTGGCATGACACAAGGTTTGACCGTCAATTTGGATGGTCAACACCGTTGACTGATAGTCAACACGCCATGTCATTGCCTCGTCAGCCTAAAATTATTAAATAATCAACTTTAAATTGTCACTACAAACGGTAAGAGGCGAGAAGTTCGTCATGAGAACATTATTTTAATAGAGAATCCCTAACTGTTTGAGCATTAAGAGTGTATCATTATAGAGAATCTAGTTGATTCATTGATAAAAAGAATTAACTTAGGATTATAAGAAATTTAGCTGAAGCATTAACTTTGAAGTGTTGTGAATTGTGAGAACAATAGAAAAGCGAAAAAGATAGATGAATAAAAAAAACAGATGGAAGAGAGATTGCGGGCCTAAGCTGAAACGTTATATCATATATGACTTTCACTTGTTTTGATGCCTCGTCGTAAAAATCAGGAAACCCGTCTTTGTCTGGGCCTCGGCTTACTGTTATTTCAACAACTGGATCTGGGCTCAACCGCCAACTGGACCGTGGTGCTAACATGACAACCGCCAAGTTAGCATACTTCTTCTTAATTTGGTAAGCAAGCCCGCTCAATTAAAATAGGACAACTTCTTTCCAAGATCATTTTCTTGATATTTTTTTCCTTTTTAATATTATAATAATAAAATAACATAATGAAAGAGAGGGAGATAACATCATCTAAAAAAAATAAAGGGATAACAGCCGAAGGAAAAAAAAAAAAAAAAAAAAAACCCCATCTCTCTCGCCTCTCTCTATCGTGGTGAGTGGGGGCGCATTGTTCGCCGCCGTGCGACTTGCCGGTAACGGCCACGCCGCCATCGTGCCCCGCCGGATTAGGCCTGAGGCGCAGATGGAGGCTTTAAAATCCCTTCGTTGGGCTATGCGATTCCATTCGCCCCATTGGATTTCCTCCCTCTCGTCATTTCTTCTCCTTGCTCAGTTGCCGAACCCTAAATTGGTTTTGCCCAGTATGGCGGCTCTCAATCCGGTGTTGTTTGGAGACGATGATGTCATGGCTGGAGTTGAGCGCAGCGACCTGTCTCTCCTGGGCAGGATCGTTGGGCCTTCGCCCCCCATCCGCCATCTCCAGACCACCCTTGGTCGACTGTGGCGGTGTCTCGGGACGCTTTCCATCCTCCCAGCGCAGGAGGGGCTGCTGCAATTTGTCTTTCCGACGGAGGCTGCTATGAACGGAGTTTTGCGTGAGGCCCCCTGGTTCCTCCCCAAATTCCTTGTCAACCTCGCTCCCTGGGTGGCGGTTACCCCTGAAGTGGCGGAGCAGCTTTGGCGCGTCCCTCTCCAGCTTCAGTTTTGGGATATTCCCCCCTCCTGCTGCACTCGAAAAGTGGGTACTTTGCTAGGCCTTGCCCTTGGCAGGTGCGAACCAACGGCAGTCCACAGGGAGGTAGTAACCGGTGAGCTGTACATACACGCCAAAGTTTGGTTGGATGCCAGATCTCCGCTCCCGGTGTCAGTGCCTGCCTCACATGAGAAATCCAGTAAAGGAAGCTTCACGGCCACTGTCAAATACAAAAGGCTCTCTCAATTCTGCTTTCTGTGTGGGATTCTTGGTCATGTCGGCCAACGCTGCCCTCGACGGGAGGAACTCGCTGGTACGGTTACCCCGTACAGTAAAGATCTGGTGTCGACGAGGTCAGGGCCAAAGGTGAACGAGCGCTCGTTATTGAGCCGCAAGCAGTTCACTTGGGTTCGACAAGCTCGCGAAGGGACAGAGAAGAGCCTAGGCCAGCCTAGTCGAAGCCGTCCATTGCCTTTGCCGCAATCAACTGCTGCTGCCTCCCCTGCAGTGGGGGCTGCTCCTCTGTTTTTGCCGGCTGAACCATCTCCGCTCGAGGCAGAGGCACAGTTGCAAGGGGGAGGTCATGATCCCCATCAGCCTGCTTCTCTGGTGCGCTCCAGGCCTATGCTGGATGGTGCGGCGGACGTGTCTATGGCATTGAAGAAAGCTCGGGTGGACTTGATGGACACCTCTGGTGACAAAGAGAATGACTCAGTGGTGGAGGAACCCAGCCCAAACTGGTCCCAGCAGCCGCGATGAGCATGGTGGTGTGGAATTGTCGGGGTTTGGGGTCCCCCCTGACGATTCCCTCGTTGTTTGGGGCCGTTTGCCGCTTCTCCCCGTCGATTGTCTTTCTAAGTGAGACTAAGCATGATGATGATTTTGTACATAAGAAGCTTAGGCGTCTAGGATTTCCATTTACTCATTGTGTTTCTCCTATTGGTAGAGCAGGTGGTTTAGCTCTTGCGTGTTCTTCTTCCGTTGATTGTCGAATATTAGGACAGGCTGGATTCTTCTTGTTTGTAGAATGCCAGCATGTAGTTTGGGGTACATTGGGCATCTTGTTTGTTCATCTTCACTGTGATGTAAATATTCGTCTTTCTCAATTCAATGAACTTTTGCATTTGTGTTCGTCTTATCATCTTCCTAAGATTGTGGTGGGTGATTTTAATTGCTTACTTCAGTCAACAGAGAAGCTTGGGGGCCGACCCCCAAACCTTCAAGCCATGGATCAATTCCGGGACTTCGTCAACTCGGCAGGTTTGCTAGACGTGGGATTTAAGGGAGCTCCTTTTACTTGGTCTAACCGCCAAGGAATAGCAACTCATATCTTAGAACGATTAGATAGGGGTTTGGTTTCCTCTAATCTATTGACTACCTGGCCGAATTTGCAGGTTACTCATCTTTCTGATTTAGGATCCGATCACCGGATCCTCTTGCTCCAATTAATCCCAGCAGCAGGGAAAGGAAAGCCGCGCTTCCACTTTGATCTTCGCTGGGCGGCTAACACTGAAGCTCGAGAGATTATAGCTCAGGTTTGGCAGCTGAATGTTTCAGGTACATTGCAATTCCAACTGTTTTCCCTCTGTAAAGAGGCTCGCCATCAACTTGTACAATGGGCGCGGCTTGGTACAACCAATTCAGCTCGCCATATCAGAGAGCTGCGGGAAGCAATACAAGCTGAACGAGATACTCTCCAGACTGATTGGGACATAATCACAGGGCTGGAAACCCAACTTTCAGCAGCCTATCTTCAAGAAGAGGCCTACTGGAGACAAAAATCTCGTACTACTTGGCTGCAAAAGGGAGACTCCAACACTAATTACTTCCATATTACTACCACTCAACGCCGCCGGCATAATCTGATCGAGGTCCTGCGTGATGACCATGGGCAGCCACATTATGAAGAGCCTGCCAAGGGAAATGTCTCTGTAAGTTTTTTCCAGCAACTCTTTCTTTCTAATGGGACATCACCAGGCTTCCTTGTGCAGGCGCTGGGTCTACCACATAAGGTCACGAGCAGTCAGAACATGTTTCTCTCGGCGAATGTGACTAGAGAAGAGATAAGAGCGGCAGCCTTCAGCATAGGAAAGGGGCAAGCGCCGGGCTCCGATGGCCTAACGGGGGGCTTCTTTCAGTCTTATTGGGACATCGTGGGGGAGTCAGTGTGCCGGGCAGCCCTCTCATTCTTCAGAACAGGCCGACTCCTGCAGAACTTCAATCACACTATCATCACCTTGATTCCCAAGGTAGTAAATGCAGATCTTATGCGCCAGATGCGCCCCATCAGCCTTTGTCAGGTCTTTTACAAGATCATCTCCAAAGTTCTTACTTCTCGGCTTGCGGTGATTCTTCCCTCTGTGATTTCGGATACTCAGAATGGGTTCATCAAAGGTCGAGATATATCTGATAACATTCTGATAGCCCAGGAGGTGATGCAATATTTGAAAACGAAATCGCAGGGTCGGGATAGGTGGATGGCCTTAAAGCTGGACATGGAAAAAGCATACGACAGGGTCGAGTGGGGATTTCTCTTCGCCGTAATGGAGGCTCTTGGGTTCAATGATCATTGGATGAAGTGGATCAAAGCCTGTGTCACCACAGTCTCTTTCACTGTTCTCCTAAACGGTAATGAACATGGTTACTTTCGTCCCCAACGTGGTCTACGACAAGGAGACCCGCTCTCGCCTCTGCTGTTTGCTATCTACACTGAGGCTTTCTCGGCTATGCTTACTAATGCGATGGAATCTCAGCATCTTCATGGCCTCAAGATCCACAGGTTGGCTCCGACTCTCTCTCACCTCTTCTTCGCCGATGACACTTACTTGTTCTTGCGTGCAACGTCCTCGGAGTGCCATAACCTGCTCCAATTGCTACATTTGTATGAAGAAGTTAGTGGACAGCGAGTCAATCTTCAGAAATCATCGGTTTGTTTCAGCTCAAACATGTCTGATCAGGAATCGGTGGCCATGGCAGCCCTGCTTGGGGTCACATCCATCGGTTCTATGGAGAAATATTTGGGATTGCCTGCCCAAGTTCAGCGTTCAAAGGTTCAAACGTTCAGGTTTGTGGAGGATAACTTGGCTGTCCGTATCCAAAGCTGGCGTTCGAAGTCCCTTTCACTAGCGGCTAAAGAGGTTGTAATCAAAGCAGTAGGCTCGGCAACTCCAGTGTATGCTATGTTCTCTTTCCGGCTGCCGTCCACGTCCTGTCGCCGTCTGAATGGCCAGCTGAGTCGATACTGGTGGGCAGGTCAGGATAAAGACAGGGGAATGCACTGGATTTCATGGCCTGCGGTCTGTGTCAGCAAATTTCATGGCGGATTGGGGTTCAGAGATTTTGATCTCTTTAATGTTGCCATGCTGGGCAAGCAAGCCTGGAAGATCCTGCAGGATCCAGCTTCTCTCCTCGCGCGCCTCTACAAAGCTCGTTATCATCCCTCGGCTGATTTTCTCAACGCGTCAGCAGGCTCCCGTCCGTCGTGGGCTTGGCAGGGCGTATTGGAAGGGCGGGCACTCCTTAAGCGTGGTTTGAGGTGGCAGATAGGGTGTGGGACGGCTGTTCGCATCCTTGATGATCCATGGTTACCTTCTTCCCCTCCTTCTTCGCCTATGCTGCTGCCCGGGGTTATTCTGCAGAATCAGTTCGTTGCTTCGCTCATTCATCCTCTCACCCGGACCTGGAACAGCGAACTTATCCGCGCTTCATTCGAGGCAGAGAGTGTACAGTGGATTCTCTCTATTCCATTGCCATCTGCACCGCGACCAGACAAGCTTATATGGCATTTCTCGGCGACGGGTCAGTACACTGTCAAGACCGGGTATCACCTACTCTCATCTGGCCGACACCTTGAGTTTGATCCCTTACCTCCTTTCCTTAATCAACAATTCTGGAAATTCTTGTGGAACCTGCCTATTCCCCCCAAACTTAAAGTCTTCTTGTGGCGAGTAGTTCGTGGATTCCTTCCAATGCGCCAAATACTGAAAGGGAAGTCTTTATGTGACACTGACACTTGTCTCGTTTGCTCAGCTGCCGTGGAATCGATCTCTCACTGCTTCTTTGATTGCAGGATCGCGCGAGGGCTATGGACACTAGCAGGGAAGGAGCATATCCGGGCTGCCATGGCTGTTGTTAATTACGATTTGGCCTGGTCCAATCTATTTTTCTCTATGCAGCTTTCCAAAATGGACATAGCAGAGGTGGTCTTCCTGGTTTGGAGATTATGGAAGGGGAGATGCTGGTCTACATACGACTACATTCAGTATCTACCAGGTCCATTGCACCGCCAATTCACTAATCAAGTTACCGAGTGGAAAGAGGCTACAATTGATCAGCATGGCCAGGCCGCTTCGGTACGAGTTCCTCGCAGCCTTCCTCCCCAACCTTCCTGCCCGCCAGGCGGTATCCTCATGAGGTTTGATGGAGCGACAAAGAAGGGAGTCGGGGGCAGCGTCGGATTTGTGGGTTTCAATGGGGACCGCGCAGTGATATGCGCCTACGGTAAGTACTACGAAGGTATCTCCGATCCATTCTTACTTGAATTACTAGCCTTAAGGGATGCAATGGTTTGGAGTTTACACCGTGGCTACTCATCTGTTTGCTTTTGTGGGGATTCACAATTGGTCATACGACGAGCAATGGAGGACGACGTCTGCCATGATAGAGGTGGGGCGGTACTGGAAGAAGTGCGAGTCATGAAGACCTCTTTTGCAGTTGTTTGTTTTGTTTTTGCTCCTCGTAGTACTAACAGGGCTGCCCATCGCGTGGCACAAACGGCCCTTGCATCGGTAGCAACCCAGTTGGTTGACTACCGCATTTATATTTCCAATGCATTGTAAAGAACTATCTATTACAAACTATCTATGACAAAAAAAAAAAAACATAATGAAAGAGAGGGAGTGATGAGCAAACTTTCTCTTCCAACATTCATTCATACCACAAAAGCTTTACTAATTATAATCAAGCCCCTCGCCCTCTTAAGAAAAGAAAAATAACAAGAGATATTGGAAAAAAGAGAAGAAAACAAAAGAGGGAGAAAAGCTTTCATGGGCACCACTACTAAAAGCTTTCATGGGCACCACTACTCTCTTCCAAAGACATGAACCTCCTTCCTCTTCCTCGTTGCCAAATCACCATCTCAGTTTCTCTGGGAAATACTGCCCAACCAAAAAAATATCATCATTAGAATCCAAAATTAAAGAAACAAAGAGTGATTGGGGAGGAGCCCAATAGGAAATGCAGGCCCAAAGGCCCAATGGAGAATTTGCTGTACTTACTTTGGCAATGAGGGATTGGTAGTACGGCTTGACTGCTGCAACATCAACATGAACCTTGCTCTTGCTATACAAATCATATTTGCTGCAACAACAAAACCATACACAAAATTCATCATTACATGTAACCAAAACCAATAAAGAGGTAGAAAAAATCAAGTTTTGAGTGTATTTACTTGAAGATGTGGAGCCACTTGATATCCTCCTCGTCCTGCTTGTTCATCAGGTGCTTGTACGCCCCGTGCTTGTGCAAAGCTGCAAAATCACAACATCAAACCCACGAACGACAACATCGAACAAGATATGTTCACAAGCAACACAAACTCCTCAATCGATTCGATCCCCCCAATACTTACGGTAGAACGAGTGGTATCTGACGATGAACAATGCAGCTGAAGGCAAGGTGGTCTTGTTCTCCTTGGCCACCAGGTACATGTAGTCATCGTGGCCCCACGACATGTAGACACTGTCAAGGCCACACCCTTCCTTGTAAACTCCATTCTTTGTGCTGTAGATTGGGTTCTTGCTGTCGGGATTCTCAGCAAAGTACTTGTGGTGAACATTGGACTCGTCAAAAGCACAACCCAAAGGGAAAGTATCACCCACCACGGCCCATTGGGGCAGCCCACCAAACTGTGGCAAAAGCAGAATCTTCCCAAGATCTGCAAAACAATCAAACAAAACCATAAACCAAGTGTTCTACAGTATAAAATCCGACTATGGTACTAACAGTTAAGGGTGTTCATTCCTCGTCAAAGGATACCCTACCGTGGATAAGGGCGGTCAGGTGGAGCCAATCCTCATTAGGGTAGTCCTTGCGGATTGCCTCGGCGGACTGCAACAGATGCTGGATTTGGGGCTCGTCCAAATCTGGGTCGCTGTCGTCCACCACGCTGTTGAGCAGCTCGCAGCAGTCCCATATGCTCATTTCTGCCCTGTTCAGCTTCCCGTACTCTGCCCTCATCTTCTTCACCTGCACAATTCCACATATTTTTTTTCACCCATTCAGTAAATTCTCAATGTCCTTCCAATTAAAAAAGAAATCCCCACTAGACGACGAGGACCAATTAAACTTACGAAATCAAGGGTCTGGGTAGTGTGCTGCTCCCTGTACAGATTCTCCACCGTCTTCTGCCTCTCGTTCTCTGCATTGTAGTTCCTGCAATTCCAAAACCCAGGATCTTTTTGCTCAATTACGATCGATAAGCTCGACAAACTCATGAGAACAGAGGATTTTACAACTAACCTGAATGAATTGCCGAAGGCGTTGATATCCGGGGCGGCGAACCCATGGCTGGAGACGACTTTGTCGGGCACCACAAACCCACCATCCAACACCAATTCCTCCTTCTCTTCTCCGACGACTTTGTTCTTCTGCTCCACAACCACTGCTGCAACAACCATAATGAAAATTTCCCCCCCACCACACCGCCCAAAATATCTCAATAAATCTCTTTTTAAAAAGAATAAACCGAATATTCGGATAGTAATCAGAATTTCTTCCCTAAACAAACATGGACAAACAGAGTTCTAGTCCAACGATAAGAGAGAAACTCTGTTCCGCCGCAAGAAGGAGAAGAAGGAGGCGTACCGGGAGCAGCGTTGTTGACGGCCTCGGATTGCTCAATGCGGATCGTCATCTTGTCCTTCGATAAGAATTTTATATATATAATTCTTACGTATATATAGCTAAGCTAATATAGTGGGAAATAGCAGGGGAAGAAGGACCAAGAAGGTTTATTTATTTATTATTATTGGAGGCAGAGGGAGCCTCGGAGAAGAGAACAGAGGGGGGAAAAAGGAAAGGGTTACAAGGAGGAGGAGTTTCTTACAGTTTCGCTCATTCGCAGTGCCGATTGAAAGGAGGATTGGGAGGGGGATTTTATAGTGCGGCTACCAAAGGGGGTTTTGTCGTCCTTCCTTGGTAATTGGAGAGATTCTCAGGTCCTTGGGCCACAAAAAATTAAAAATAGGAAATTCAATTCCCACACAATAATTCTCAGCGGTAAATTGAGAGATATATCCGATAATAATTAAATACCACTACTTGTTATTATTGCTATTTCCAGCAGGCAGCAAAGAAAAGTTCAAACCCTTTTTTTGGCTATTAATATGGTTGATAATAATAAGAATAATGCTACGCGATCGGCCAATGGGCTCGTGCCACGTCATCATTGTAAAAGCATCTTATGTGTCTCCGTGTTAGATTGTTTAGCGGTATGAAATGGGTGAAACAATATTTCAACATGAAATACCATATTATTGAATTTTTCTGTGCGACCTCAAGTATAATGCTCTATAATCCTTGGTGTATAGTTATGTTGAACGAATGATAGAGCGCATATCGTACTGCGACTTAATTGCAAACGAGCCTCCTTGGTTTAATGTTATGTCTTGTGTGTGTACATGCAATGGCGATCTTAGCACTTAGAGTGAGGTGGGGTTAAAAATAAAAGTAGCAATATTTTTTTTTAAGATTAAATCTTTACTCTTGAACCCCGACTCAAAACCCCAAATTGCAAATCCTGATCCTAAATCCTTCGTATCAAAGTAAATTTTGAATATTATTTGTGCAAATTCATATGTTTTCTTGTCCGTTATATCCCGGGTGATGATGACATCGTTTCGACATAAATCATATGCTAAAAAGGCGATTACGAAGCAGGTGCATAGTATGCACTCGCAAAAAATGAATGCATCGAAAACAAAATTATATATGCATTAGAAACAACACCCTGGATGATATTTGAGATTAATTAAGGATTGAACCGTACCGTACTGGCGGTTCGGCCAGAAAAATCTCATATCAAAGACTAATTAAGTTGAATATGAACCAGTTGGATCACAATTAAACATCAATTTTAATATAAAATATTCTAATACGATTTTACAATCTTGGTGTTTCTGAGTCCGCAAGTCAAATAGATATTTAGCTATCTATTTCTCCCCCTCAACTTTCTTGTATTTCCCTGGAAGGAGTCGAATGGTGTACTATTCCGGAAAAAAAAATGGCAGATTGGCAATGCAGAAGTTTAAGAAAATTACACGGGAGGACAAATTGCGCGGAAAATGCGCACAACCCCCTTTGAACCTCCTTCCTAAAATCGCTAAGCTAATTATTAGTGGTTATCTATCTGTCTATAAATATATATATATATATTGTTTATACACGAGCAGATCATATGATAAGAAACCTTTTAGCTGATGAGTCAGCGCTACGTGGGCACATTGTCACAGTTAGCTGGCTCGAGCTTTCTTTTGGACATTACCCATCCGACGTCGCATCTAGTCAGAAGTTCCAATCAACCTTAGCAACACACAATATCCTTGACTTGAACAAGTTCCAAGTTCGAGGAACCCTAGGTAAAGTCGGAGTATAAAAGGATCGTCAACAAGGGCATTCTAGTGCGTTATAATAAATTCTTAATACGAAGGACTTTGTATTATTTTGTTATTCGTATCTCTTAGCTCACAAGTCACGAGTCATTTTCTTACCGAAAGGAAGGGAAAAAAGGGCAAAGTCCTGTGTAAATTATCTTCTCCTCCTGCTCTGCTACTATAGAGAAGAAAACAATGGTGGACCAAACCTTTCTTTAAAGCCCAACAGTAAAGAGAATCCAACTCGTAAGCTCTACCACAATCAGTTAATGCCAACAAAAAGCAGCAACTTGCGGCTGAGAAATGAAGTAAGCAGCGAGCTAGCTCGATCTGCTTATGAAAAAGAGAGTGACCGCAAAACAGACACACCTACCGCTTTACCCCAAATGAATAAATTCAGTAGCACAGAGAGTACGTACACAGTACTGCACTGTTTGGACCGACAAATCTCGACTCACGTTTCATTCGACTGATCTCTTCGGATTGTGTTTTGGGGGGGAGGGGGGGGGGATTTGTAGAAAGACGAGGGAGCTTCTTGATCTGCACTTCAACGAACAAGTCAGTTGTTGGTATACTGATGTGTGTAGAAAGAAGATATATAGAGGTAGCTAAAAGTGTGATGCGTGGTGAAAACATCTCTCTTTCGGAGGACTCGAGAAGTAGCAGGCGTAAATATTGTTTTTTTTTTTTTTTTACAAGTAGAGTTGTTGAATTTGAATTTTTTTAGCAAATAGTGATTAGAGGATATGAAACTCATAACCTATTGTTCATACTCATCTTGTTCCTGCCAGTAATGTCTTAAGTGCTAAGCTGAAATTAAAAGGGGAAGAATTATTATAGTGATCATTGATGATAAGTGCCTTTCAAAAGTTCATAAAAATGTGGAAGGAAACCGTACCACTCACTCACAAGGAAGGACGAGGGGAGGGTAGGTAAGGATTGACAGCAAGCAATGAATAAAATGGGGCTTGTTATTTTTGGTTTTATGCTTTCACTTTCTATGGAAAAATACACAAAGGGACAAATATAGTGACATGGTGTCCGACGGTAATTTCGAGTCACTGGTTTAACGGAGCGATGATTGTTTTCACTAAAATGTTCTTATAAATTATGCAAGATTAAACAAACACAATACAGACAAGGAATTAATTGGAAATCGTTGAAAATTATATTTCGTCATGATCTTCAACTCTAGAATCACCTAAATTTCCATAAGGGGATAATTGCACATATTTAGGAAATAAGATGAAGAATTACAAGGAAGGCGACTATTTTGGTAGAAATTGTCTTGAGTTGGCTCTTCGTACCAAGCCAATCAAGTCTTCAAGATCTAGAATCAATTTGTCATGCTCCTACGGTCTCAGTGCCTAGTTTGGCTCTAACCATCACACTTATACTCCATAGGCATCGAATTGGTGGATTCTGGTTGCAAAATTAATGAATTTTGGAAACCATCCAATATGGGTTTAAAACCCGCAAATTTGGGCGAATTCGAACGTTCGTAAACTCCTTCATCCAACCTCCAATTCCATCTAATTTGAACCCACATGCTTTATTTTTGTCCTCTTCGATGTAATGTTCAAAATAAACGTAAACAACTTTAAGCGAATCAAAATGGTCCAGAGGGATGCAAAAAAGCTTTATTCTTTCCCTCTTCGACCTCATTGGGAATGGAATTCAGGAACACAACATTAGAGTTCACGGACGTGAGTATCATTTACATCACCATTGAGTTCTTAAGATAGATTATACCCATATGCTTTCCTTACATGTTTTGTTAAAACATGCAAAATCGACATATAAATTAGTTTTGCTCTGACAAAATTATATTACTTACTAAAGCGATGTAACGGTTAAAACTTATTTGAGAGCCTTGCTCTCAAGTCTTTCTTAGTTGCTAATAAGTAATATTTTCTGCATTGTTGGATATTTAGTGGTGGTACTTATTAATCTTTCGATTGGGAAATCCATTTTTTCCACAAAGAAAATAACCTAAAATCACGTGACCCTAAGTTCCCCAAATATACAAAAGGTTATTTCGTTTACATAGAAATGCCCAACTTGTTCCCTAGACCAGATTCCTTTGTTTGTTTGTTCTTTTTTCTGTATGTGGTGCAAAATAAACAATAATAAAAGGACGACAATAATGCATATGATATTATGATATCTTATTGACAATAATTGTGATAAAAAAGCACATTTCCGTGAATGAAACTATCAACCATTCATATAAAAGACCATTTGTCGAAGGAAGAAAGAAAGAAAAAGGGGCTATCAACCCAAGTGATAGGCTATTTAGCACCTTCTTCTACGCCTTATATATAAGCCAAGTTGCTCCATTATTGTTTCCTTTTCACTTTTAATATCTTCCTTTTCTTTTTATTTCTTATCTTCTTTTCCATCTTTTATATCTTGATAGGGTTTTCTTTTTATTTTTTTTAAGAATTTTTTTAGGGTTATGGAGAATTCCTCCCATGATAGGATGAGCTCACTCATTTGACGTAGCGGTATTTCAAATCCCATAAATCAACAAACACACGAACACATAAACTCACGTCGACTTGGTTTGTATTGGAACTAAAGGAGAATGCATGTGCATGAAAACATTTTTTTGCTGTGTTTCGATACTAATAGAAAAGGCTAGTAAAAACAGAGCGGGCTGGTGGTACTTATACAAGATGAAGGGGTACTGCTTCTCAAGAGAAGCAACTGCTAGCTAGGGTAGTTGGTGTGGAGCAAGTGAGCGAAAATATTTATTCGGTAATGTGTTGGATATAAGATGACGATTTCGATCTGACACGACCTACGCGACATGCTTGACATGTTACTCGTCAAGCGTGACGAGAATAGGTATTCTCCTCGATCCGACTCACTCCACACTCCATTTTCGACGAGTTTACCTAAATTATATATACTTTTACTCAAATTTATAACTTTAATTTATTATATCATATTTTAGGTATGAAAATACCCTTCCCGACTTGCCCATTTATCATTAGCATGTATATCAAACTGTTTCACATCTTTTCATCCAAAGGAATTATATATAATAAAGAAGACAAAAATCTTTCATATCTTGAGTCTTGACGAGACAGTGAGTTACGTTAAATGGCGTACGTGGTCCAGAATCCAGCAAAATGGAAAGGGAACTCCGAGGGAGAAAGCGAGCTGAAGCCAATCTGCAGCCACACATTATCAGTGAGTTCCTCCGGCCGGTCGAGTGACTGGACGGCAAACTGTCTGCACCATTTTTTTTTTCCGGCGGGTCCTTGTCGTCGTGGTAATAACCTAACCATGCATTACTCAATGAGTAAAAGGGCGCAGTACGGTGCAAGAAGACGAACCCTAAGTTCAGTTGAGCCCACTCGACTGGCTAGCTAGCTCGCACGTGACCAAGCAAAGGGACACAGCAGGGCAGCTGTATGATTCTAACCCTTTCTATTCAATTGTTTTTGTACACGTGATTTCCTTCCATCTTTCCCCACCTAACCCATTCTTAACATATATGAGATGTACTGCGTTCACAATCCTTCTAGATGCATGATGGAAGGATAAATGTGAAGAAGAGAGTGTTAGTAAACTATATAATTAAGATCTATAATTGAACCTTTTGCATTAATTCGAGTTATCGTGATCTACTGGTTCTTGACGCATGTTATTAAGATTTGTGCAAACTTCACGGTCATATGAAGTGGCTTTCGTCTGAGTGTGTGTTTGTGTGTGTGAATTAGTACGTAAATGACATGACTGAACCTCTCCCAAACGACTCGAGTTATTGAAAACCAACAGCTGGTTCTTCACGGAGAATATAATTCTAGCTAGTTCGCGTAGCGATCACTTTAGCCATTTGTTGTGGTGATCGATCACCCACGTCAACGCTGTAAATGGCTAATCACAGTATAGTGAGCTCTGTGTTCATAGTCGCGGGGATATAAACACATTTTCAGCAAGACTTCATGATATTTCGCAGTCGATCATAGATAAAAACAACTTGAAGTCATCAATTCAGCATGTAATTAGTTATTCTTTGCCAACTTATAAGTTATCCAAGAGATTAGAATCTGATGATCTCTGGTGTAGTTTATCAAGATTTTATCAAGCTTTTTTGGTCGCGCGAAAGAGTCCGGATTCGTTGGGATGTGGACCAAATTGTTAATGGTGTGAGATTGATGGAGAGTGATCCAAAATGGGACCTAAGACAGTCTAGAAGGAGTCCCCCACCACATGGGCACTCGAGTTACTGATGGACGTAAATCTAACATCAAATCCCCCATAAGTTTGTATGTCTTTTGGCAGGATTTCAATGATTCCGATGCGAATCTTCTTCAAACAAATAGAAAAGAAATGAAGTGCTTCTAGAAGGAAGTCTCGCTATATACTTTCTTCCTGAATGTTTCTCTTTTCGTTCGAAATTAGCAAATTCCATGTGTAGTTCATTCATGATTTGCACTTAAACTAAGGTATAATCCAAAGATTTACCCGACTCGATTCAAATTATGCGATGAATATTCATAACGATCGAGAAAAATTAGTAATATTGTAGTTATTCTTTGTGTAATCCATATTGAATGAAATCATAAGGGTTTAAATAGCTATTTAACTCCAACCGACTAATGAAAATCACATAAATAACAACAATATGATAATTGCGTGTAGGTATACACACAATGACACACCACTCTTGTTTGTCCGCATTTCCTAACTTAATTGTTAGAGGTTTAAGGTATAGTTTGAATTTGAACTATTATATTAGTGAAACCACAATAATTAATCTATGATTCTAATGCATATACAAAACTACCCTAAGACTGTTCTTTGCAACCATCTTATCACCTTAATAAAAGAAAAAATTATCATGACCAAATCAAGAAAATACCAACAAATATAGATTAAATCATGCTAGAAGTCCAAAGTACACCAGGATATTTTCACTTTCTTATGATAATTCTAAAAAAAAAGAATGTGAACTTTGAAATCAGGATCTTTGAATACATCCATACAATATGCTAATTCTTGAAATCCCAACCATTACTAATTACAAGATTTTGTTAAATATATCATAAAGGTCTTAATTAGTTAAATCACAAATTTGCCATGCATGGTTGTACAAGTGACAGGCGTTACAAACGCACATGCCCTGCTGCTGCTTTGCGATATAACAATTGACTAGTGTAGCAGCTGATGTCGATTAGTACGTAATCTATGTTATCTTCGTTAATATAATTAAAATTAACAAAGTTGCCAACTTGTTGGGAAACGTGCTGCATGCATCTCCCCCACCTAACACTTACATACTGGCTTGCTGTATCATACTCAAAGCAACAACTTGACTGTAGAATAGAGTTCTGTGATTATTACAAACGAAACGAAAGCAAATTCATATGAGCTTGAAGATCACATAGATATGAATATCATCTGTTTAACAAATGGGAATCTTCGAACATTAGATCTCTCTGTCGTTCAAAGCTTCAGTACCATGTCAATAACCAGTTAGTTTCCAATCAATGCAGTCAAAATCTCACTTTAAAACTTAGACTAGTGACCTTAAAATATATGAAAAAGATGACAATTATGGTTATTGGAAGTCCAACTAATGTTATATTTCAAAGATCACATTTTCTCGTTAGAAGATTTCTAGCAATTTTACAAAATGTTTAAAAACTTACACTTTTAGGATGCTACCTTTCTTTATGCTTCTACATAGAATGGATTGAGTAGAGCAAACATGGGCTTGTTTTAGTGGTTATATCGGTTGTCTTCAACATTTAGGTCTCAGATTTGAATATCTCAAGTAGCATTTAAATTAATTGATGTCACCCTTATAAAAATACAATAATATCAAAATTCAAAAGTGAACAAAATTTTAATTTAGTGGTACATCGTTTTGAACCTAAAACTCCTCACTTAACCGTAAAAGCTTATAACCCCTTTACAAAACTAATGGATGAGAATGCATAGAAGCAACAGCCCAGATGGTATTGGGCCGGGGCGGCGGAGCTAGCAACTAGCTCATTAGACGAATGAAGACCAACCCACTGGACACGACAAACATTCAGGACTGCGATTAAACGTAGGCCCAACTATTTTTATGGATCGGAGTTTGGACTCGCACCTTTTCCACGAGATAAGCGTATCGGCTACATCAAGTCCATTAAGATAAGATTTCCTCGTACAAAAAGATCCATTCAGAAGTTATGATTATGCCCGAGTCTGGTAAATGATACAATGGCCCAACTGCTTACAGCCGATCCGAGACCACAAATTTGCATTTTTCATTTTCATCTTCTTCTTTTGGGCTTAGAAGTGAGTTCCCCAAAATAGGTGTTAAAATGAGAACCCGAGTTTTCATCAACCCGACCCGGTTTACAACCAATTTGGGATAGCTTGTTTTTGAGTCATTTGAATGAGTCATTGCTCTAAAAAAAAATGCATGAGTCATACGAAAATCCTAAATAACTCTATTGAGTCATTTTCAAATACTTCCAATTGATAAGTCATTTTCAAATGACTCATTATTTAACTCAATCTTTCTAATTATATCCTTGCCACTTTTTCATAAACCCACTTTTGTCCATGTCTTTCTATTACTTATTTCTCCTATTATTCTTTTCGCCAAATTTCACAAGCGCCAAGGAGGGTCATCTATCTTAGCCTCTGTCATTTCCTCGTGACTCTAGCTCCTCGTGTCAACGCGGTTGGTGCCTTCAAGAAAGCGGCGTAATTAGCTCGAATGTGAGACTTTTGGAGCCGTTACCTATTACAAAGAAATCTGACATGAAAATATTATTTAAAATTAGAAAATGCTACACATTACTCGTAATCATATGTTTTGTTGGTTTCAAAATGATTTTGTTACGTGGTTGGTTTTACGAGGATACGAAACAAGATAATGAAATATTACATGTAAGCACAAAATGGTAACATTATTCAAATGACTCATCTAAAAAGTGTCAAATAGACAATAGAATATGCAAAATGTCTACATTCTTTAATGTCTACATTTGAACAAACGACTCATTTTATAAATGAGTACTCATGCAAACGACCCCTTGATTACACATTAGGGGTGTGCAATAGTTCGGTCCGTATGGGACTGCACTGGACCAAATAGGCATTTGGACCGGACCGCACCGAACTGAGTATAATACGTTTTGGTCCTTGGTCTTATGAATTTTATAATTATTGAAGAGAAAATGGACCGAAATAATTTTTGGATCGTACCAAATGCAATGATGGTCCGGTACTTGGTCCTAAGATGTTTCTCACTAATGAACCTTGATTCTCGTGAGTTTGGTCTGGCACGGAACGGACCGAACCGTTGCACACCCATAGTCCACAGTTCAATTACCCAGTGATCCGTTTAGTTTGCGATCTGACTATCTGGTAACTCAAATTAGTGGAATTTTCAAATGTTTTATAGTATAAGTGCTTTGGTTTATAAAAAAATATGTATGGTACAAATTTAACTTGTACTTTAATGTTATGGTATAAATTCAGTTTGTGTATGTATTTTTTTATAAATTTTTATACTAGAAACTGAACTTATAATATGACATAAAGCCACAAGTTGAGTTTGTATTAACATAAAGAGCAAAAAAAAAAATATGGTATAAACCGAACTTCTACTTTAAAATTATGGTTTAAACTCCTCAAATAACCATCACCCGCAATGAATATAACCCAAATGCGACCTCTAGGTAAAAGATATCAATCTACCCCAATTTCCATGCCCACAGAAAATTATAAATTCCTAAAGTAGGAAAAATGCGTTCGTACACTCTAAAAATGTTTATTTACTTAATTAGTTTTAAGATCGAGTGCGAATAACTTATCTATTAAAATCTTGGTTTGGACTTTGGAGCATATCCAACGGAATTAAAAAGGAAATGAGTGTCGGCCCATTGAAGAGACAATATGGAAAAGGTTCTGAAGCAAGTGAAGCAACCATCCATGCTGGAAGTGGAAAGCAGCGAGGAATCATTGCCAATATTGAATAATGATCACCATTTCGTTCGTACACTTGTGTAGTTGTGTACTTGTGTTCCCTCTTTTGCTTTTTAAGGTTGAAGCTAGAAATAGAGAAAAGAATAAAACATACAATTGTGAAGGAATAACATATACGAGAAGTGATTTGAACGGTACAATATCTATTTTGTATATAAGATGAGATTTCGAAGTACGTTGATGTAACTTGAATCGAACTATTTGGTTATGATTGTATGTCTATGGTGAATAGACTGATACACTACACGTTTGGGTTGTTGTTATGAATCTGGTTGTAATTGCTTTTTCTTTACCATATTAAATTAGGTTTAG
This sequence comes from Linum trigynum, assembly GCA_964030455.1. Taxonomy (NCBI): domain Eukaryota; kingdom Viridiplantae; phylum Streptophyta; class Magnoliopsida; order Malpighiales; family Linaceae; genus Linum; species Linum trigynum. The sequence continues at coordinate 41,480,032 of OZ034822.1, read as the reverse complement.
ACCACATGGAGAAGTATTTGTATTCTCATACTTTTCTGTAATCTGTATCTTCTCGAAGTATAGTGAAACTGACTCTCTCCTGCATGTGAACTAGCTAACACACATTGTGTTAGTGAACTACATGAATAGGAGGTGAAGATAACAGAGAAGGAGTTCACAAAAATCACAACTCGACACCACTTGTCAAGTTTTATTTTTTTTCTCTTTTCCTCTGCAATTTTTAGGCATAGTTATTGTAGCACCCTACTATTTATGATACTATTGCATGTTTCCAATAACCATATATGCTCATCGGATAATCCGACTCATCATAGAATAATATCATTTTTATTTAATATGATATTCAACAAATATAACTCTAACGGACTAGTGAATCCTCCTAGTGACATAATAGAACGTGGAGATTTCAGTTTCCCGCCACCCACCTCTCAGCCATTTTCTGGCCTAACTGGACAGTTATGATACACCTGATAAGGTATATCTAGATGCATCATATAAAAATTATAACCTTTAAGGCTTCCACAATATCGCATGTCCTTTAGTCACACCATCACATAACGAGATCACAAGTAATCATCATCACGTTCAACACATAATTATTATATCATACAATTCAATTCATAATCTCTTGCATCCACATTCACTCAGTTGATATCCATGCTTCAGACCTGGGTCACTTCATTACCCCGAGTACCTCTATATATTATATGTATTAGGGCCACTTCAATTATATCAATGACTTTACGTCCTTAGAATTTACCATTTTGCCCATCAATACCATACATTGACATAACCGCATGATCAATCACTTTGATCATTTAAGTGACCACTCACATTCGTCATACAATCTGGTCTAGCCATCGTAGTCCAATAATCATATACATTCATACATATATACATAAACTCGTGTATATGCATTTTCATTTTTTTTTTCACATCGTGTACTTCCCCTGGTATTTCGCAACTTTTGGCATCAAGTGTCGTGTCGGTCGGACATTATATCATTTCGCAGCTTTAGGCACCATGTGCCAGGCCGATCGGTCCCTTCGCACCTTTTGGCATCAAGTGCCAGGCTGGTTGGACCCTATATCATTTCGCAGCTTTTGGCACCATGTGTCGGGCCGATCGGACCCTATATCATTTTGCAACTTTTGGCATCAAGTTCCGGGCAGGTCGCACCCTATATCGTTTCACAGCATTTGCCATCAAGTGTCGGACCAGTCGCACCCTATATCATTTTGCAGCTTTTGGCATTCTGTGTCGGGCCGGTCGGACCCTCATATCATAGAGAACACAACGACGCCTTTAAGTTTAATTTAGGTGATCCTACAATTCTTTATTGAGTCACATCACAATTATCAAACAGTATCATCAATTATTTAACATATCCACTCACGTAATCATAACATTCACAAAGTCACATTCACCATTTCATATAAGCACATTAGCGACTTACAGGCTTTTCAGTATCTTAGTATTGCCAAGTAGGCTCTTCCAGTATCATCATATAGCGATTCAGGCTATGCATTATCCCCTCATTGTCTCCTAGGCTTTCCAGGATAGTAACATTACCTTTTGGGCCATCCATTCATATCGCATACACATTAAATTTATCATTCGCATTCGCAGTCATCATTTATCACATAATCGCGCACATACATATAGTCATAGACATTTATTGATCCCCTAAGTCATGACAATCTCAAGTTTAGACACATGTGCCAAGTCGATTACACCTTACATCATAATAATATATATACTCGAGTACTTGATCAAATATGTTTCAACCTTTGGATTATACCCCCACAACCCCCTTCCCACATGTGGTCCAATCAAATTTGAGACTATCACTTAACCCTCAAACTTTCATCCATTTACCATTAAGACCCCAAACTTTTATTTTGTTTTTACAATTCCTTAGACTTAGGATTAGTTAAGTCAAAACCCAATTAACAATAACATCGGAATTATAGAACCCACCATCTAATAATTGGAGCGACATCACTTAAATGCAAGTATGACATGTATTAAGTATATGATGGACGAGAATGTTACGGTTATAGTTTTGGTGCTCTCAATAAACCTCCATAGAACTATGTCTAATTTAATGTAGATCTGACTCGTAGTTCATCAAAACATTGAACAGTCTTGTTTAGATTTTATTCAAAGAGGTGTGAACTGTATTTATTTTATCGTTCTTCAAGAAGTCAAGGTACAAATTCAATTCTGTTCACACAAGTTTTCTCGCTGGGAAAACATATTTGTTGATCAATAGCTTGTTTCGTTTTTCTTATAAAATCTTTCATTTAAAAAATCCGGAAATTCATGCAGGAGAAGAACGCTTTCGTAATCTTTACAAAAATCGTTGGGGTCGTTTGGAAGTTGGGATTGTTAAATAGATGTATTGTTGAGAATGCATGTATAATATTATACATGTATTGTCGAATTTGATGCATTATAGAATACAACGTTTGGTATGTGTGATTGTGTATGTCGCATCAGCTAAAAGCTGAGACAAAACAATCTCAACTCAACTATCTCAACAATCACAACTAAAAGTTGAGATATAACAATCACTCAAAATGAGTGATAGTTTCTGTCACATCACAGAAACAATCCATGTATTGTTTCTGCTTAAAAAACAAAAAAACGATACATTGTAAACAATATATGCATAATGACAATCTCAACAAAACAATCGCAACTTCCAAACGACCCCGATATTCTTCATTTACTTAATTAGATTTGGGAATCGAGTAGCAACAATTAATCTATCAAAATCTTGGTTTGTTTTGGAGCATATCCTAGACAAGTAAAAAGGGGATTTTTCCAGAAATAGCACTGTTTTTAAAAAAAAATCCTAAAATAGCACCTAAGTCCGAAAAATTCCAAAAATAGCACTCTTTTCCAAAAACCGCTCCTTACCAGTGCGGTTTAGGCGAAAACAGCCACCCAAGGGCGCATTTTTCGATGAAAACCGCACCCCCACCATGCGATTTGGTTGCAGATCGCACCCCCAGGGTGCTATTTGGTTGCAGATCGCACCCACAGGGTGCGATCTGTTTTTTTTTTTTTTTTGAAAAATCCTAACCTAGGTGGAAACTTCAAACGGACGTATCTTTGTGTTCGGGTATCCTATCGTCGCAAATTTTTTTTGATTCCGCATAACTTTTTGAGATCTTGCAAGCCAAAGGTGGTTTGGTCCCGCCTTCATCCCAAAAAATGTCGTTTGCTACCCCGAACGAGCTTTTTTCCGATTTCGTCAAACTTTGGACAACCATAACTTTGTGCTCCAATATCCAAACAACATGAATTTTTTTTTATTTCGCATAACTTTTTAAGGACTACAACTTTTATCATAGACACAATTTCAAAATGTACGTGGATTGCTGAGAAGGGAAGGTAAGCTATTCCCAAAATCCTGTATATCCAAAAATAATTCCTATTTTGACTGGGGCAACCTTCCTTGCTGAAAGTGGAAAGCAACGAGGAATCATTGCCAATGTTGAATAATGATCACCATTTCGTACACTTGTGTCCCCTCTTTTGCTTTAAAGGGTTGAAGGTAGAAATAATTTTATGTGTATATTTACACATTCCGAAGGAATAACAGATAAATGAGAAGTGATTTGAATTGTACAATAACGGCTCTAAAGTCTAAACAAAGATGAGAATAAGGGATGGCAATGGGTCGGGTTGGGTCGGGTTTTGCCAAACATAAACCCAAATCCATGGGTTTATTCGTGAAAAAAATCCGGGGTAAAACCCATTGGATTTGAAAAACTCAAACCCAACCCAACCCGCTGGGTATCCGTGGGTTTATGGGTACCCACGGGTTTTTGTCGTAAAAAATTTACAATAACAAATTTCTATCAAAATTAAAGTCAAATATCAATCTCTCAATACAAATTATCCATATATAAAACACCATTATAGAAAATTCAAGCAAATCACAAATTAACTATACAAATTGTTCAACACCAATCTAGAAAACTCAATAAAATTGAAGCAAATCACAAATGATCCATAAATAACATGATTAATTGAAAGCTTCTTCCTTTCAATTAAGTTTCTTCACTCTCCACTCGATGACATCAACTTCATTCTACAAAATTAGGAAAAAAAAAATTAGACATGTCTCTACAAACTAAGATTAGTTGTTTAGAATATTAGATATACGAGAAAATTAACTATATGAGTGTGGGTGGGTACCCATGGGTCGGGTTTACCTAAACCCAAACCCACCCAACCCGGTGAATAGTGAACGGGTTTAAACCCAAACCCGGCCCAAAACCCGTCAACACGGATTTTACCCGCGTTGACCAGATTGGGTCGGGTGGGTACCCGTGGGTTTGGATTTTGTTGCCATCCAATGAGATGTCCCCCTCTTTTGCAGTTTAAGGTTGGAGCTAGAAAAAAGACTATGTTTCCACTGTGAAGGAATGATAAATAAATGGAACGGTATTATCGACGGTGAATATAGATATTGGTGTATATGTTCACAATTATACAAATCCATTAATTTTTTGGAAACGTCTGGGTGATATGAGCTTATAATAATATTAACAATTATCGTCTTTTCCTATAAATAATAGGCAAATATTAAAATTTGAGCGCCAAATCGCATATCATGTTAAATTAACCTTACCTTCCTTTATAGTTGAATGTTGTGAATCACATTATAATATAATTGATTAATGCATAATAAATCATCATTGTGATCCCAAAGTAGGCACAGGAGCTCATCATTATATGCATGCTTATGTGAACATCAACATCAATCAATCTAATCTAAAGACAGGATTTGAATTTTTGTTGAATTCTTTGTGTTAATTAGAAGCTAAAGATAAGCTTTGAAAGCTACTTCCACTCAAAACCCACTTTTTTGGGTTGTAGGCTTGTAGCTTAACTTGTATATATATTCTCCTAATTGTTATAGAACCACAATAGTATAGAGATATTTTTAGCTATTTGCCATGTTAGGTCATTTGGATTCATATGTTGAAGTCACATAATCGTAATTTCATATATTCAACCGTTATTACGGAATAACAATAATCCTAAACCCCTTTTCACGAATCTCTCATTTCTTCATGTCTCATGTCTTTCGAATCTGTAATTCTATCAATAAACTCTTCGTTCTTCCCTTGTTGCATATTACAAGTTTGAGAACCATTTTGTTATTTTGCTCTTTCTCCTAATTACTACGTTAGGCTCTATAGATCTTGTATAGCTTAAGAGCTTCGCCCAACGCAGAAAATATCATAATATATAATACAATCTCAAGAGCTCTGTCACTTCATGTACTAGTCTCGTTCATCTTGAACAGAGAAATTCGTATGCTCGTTTTCTTCATCCCAACTCGATCCAATCTCTTTCTGTAACAAATTGTGTGACAGTTGGACAAGTGATGTGTACAGAAAGACACAAGTATAAATAGGAGAGACGTTTTACGATTGGGCATCTTTTGACAAATCAACCAGTTGTAACTACTTTACCAATTCTATACCAAATAGCTCAATAAAACTCGTCTTTCCTTTCCCTGTATCTTCTTGTTCTTCTTCCTTAATCCAATCCATTTCGCCAGATTCTCCCCATCACGATCCTTACACTTTCTCTCCTCCTTCATGTTAGTAAACGATATATGATTCACAATTGAACTTCACCCAACAACTCGAGTTATTGGGATCAACATGCTCTTGACATGGTACCAGAGCCCGATTTGACCAAAATGTCTTATGTTCGAATCCTGATTACTCACATATGTTCTAATAAGCACACGATTGTTCGAACCTGGGTGTGTTAGTCAATAATATATTATTCACAATTGAATATCTCCCAGCAACTCGAATACACAGTTATTCCTCTAACACTAAACCCTACACAAAACTGGCTAGAACACGATAAAAAAACAAAAGTAGATTGTGTTTATTACTCTGTAAAGTTCTGAGTGAATTAGCTGTGGGATTCTTTTTGGCATATCTAGCTAGCTAGGTTAATTAATATCTCTCCTTGCGTGCATTATGGGGCAATTCAGGCGGCAACGATCGACGGTGGAGATATACCCTGGGATCGTTTTCCTCGATCTTTAAACTAGTTTGCTCTCGTTTAGTCGTCGTCATAGAAAGAATTCAATAACATATCCCATCGACGATCTTCTTTCTTTAATCAATGTACGATCGCCGTTAGTTCTTTGGAGCTTCAACGTTTCAACAGTTGCCTTGAGGGCCACCAAATACCCAGCTAATGCTAAGCTAATATTCTCTCTAATAAAGGCCAAATCCATGCGTACGTTCGAAGGTGACACTCATTGATTTTTTTATACTGTGATTAAGTCAATGGATAACAGCAATAACGATTACGATTTGTAACTATCGTCCTTTGAACAGCCCGAAACTCAAAAGAGGTTAACTGTAATAGTGAAGATTATAGGGTTAGTTTGAATGATGGGTTTTTTACTGTGTATAAGTCAATGAAAAATGGCATAACCCTAACGATTTGTACCTATCATCCTTTGAACGGGTCAAAACTCAAAAGAGCTTAACCGTAATAGTGAAGATTATAGGGTTAGTTTGAATGATTGATTTTTACTGTGTTTAAGTCGATGGATAACGGCATAACGCTAACGTTTGTACCTATCATCCTCTGAACGGGTCAAAACTCAAAAGAGCTTAACTGGAATAGTGAAGATTTTAGGGTTATAAGTTTGAATGATGGATTTGTGAAATGAGGTAATTTGACCCAATTTGTCTAAAAAATTGTCTCATTTCATAGTTGATGCAATATTTCAAAATACTTACTCCATTCTCAATTCAAAGTTTCGAATTGATGTAAAACAAGACAATTCAAATTGTCTCAGCCTAATTGTTGTTGCATCCATATTTTGTGTTGCCAAATAAGACGATTTGAGCCCATTACCAAATTGTCGGTGACTAAAGCTGAAACAATTCGTAAAGTTACTGACGAACAAGAAAGAAAAGTAATTTGGGTGGCAAACGTGAAAGATTTATATAATAAATTTGATTGATCAAACGTATAATTTAGCCCACATATTTGAATAAAAAATAGCTCAAATCCGTGGACCCACAGATTAGACATCCATCAAATAAACAAGAAAAACTTGAAATTTCTAAACAAATTCATAATGTTTGAGATTTGAGATTTGAAACACAAATTTATAACTCAAATCCAATAAGCAAACAAGTTCTATGCCCCTCATTTGGCATTATGAGTCCATGATGGACTTCTAGATATACTGCAAGAAGAATGTATAGTAGGAGTGAGGGCTAAGTTGGTACCTTTGGACCCAACCAACACATTGAAAAAAGTTGGATACACCTAGCTGCGTCTTTACAATTACAGGCCATTGAAAATGGACCCGAGGTTCTAGCTAGCTGGGTTATCCATGCTATGGACCTTGGACTTTGAAATTAGGGAATTATGATGACAAAAATACCCTCACTCATCTGATCAAATTGGATAGAGTAAAATTTAAATCTAAATTATCTTTAGCAAGCATAGGTAAAATTAGAATCCATATATATTGCGGATAATGAACGGAGAATTTTGTATATAATATTTTTCCTCAACATATTCAATATTTAATGTAAACACATACATGTTCTTCCACAACCAATCCCCAACCAAGCGGGAATGATGAAAAATGGAAGTGGATCTGGAGCCTTCACCTCCCCCCGAAACTGAAATTCTTTATTTGGAGGTGCTCTAGGAATGGGTTAGCAACGAAAGAGAGACTTCTTCAGCGGAAATGTGCTCCTAATTCGACCTGTCAAGTGTGCCAAAACCCCATTGAGTCCATCAGTCATTGCCTGTTCCATTGCCCTCATGCCAATGTTGCATGGAATGCTCTTTTCCCTTCCCTCCTGCTACCTCCTCATGGAACCCTTTTCCTTGATTGGTCTATTCTCTCAAAGATGTTGTTCATCATAGCTCCTTGATCCATGTTGTGTTCCTTTGTTGGAATACTTGGAAGGCTAGGAACGAATGCTCCTTCAAGAACAGATTACCATGGCCTCCGAACGTGTGCCAACAAACCTATAAAGAGCTTACTGAATGGAGTTCCTGTCCGAGGTCCCCACCTCCCATGCCTTCCCTTCCCTCTCAGCTTAGGGGAACCCAGTCTCATACGAATCCACCGCCAAGTAATCATTCTTTGGTGATTCACTATGATGGGTCGTTCATTAACGACTCCCAGCCATCGGCATATGGTGTTGTGGTTGTTATACACCATGGACAAGTGTGTGATGGGCGAGTTGAGAATCTTCTTTGTTCCACCCCGATTGAAGCAGAAACTAAGGCCCTTCTGGAAGGAGTGAAATTAGCTCAAGAATATGGGTCCGAATGTACAGTCCAATAAGATTGTCAGGTTCTGGTTATAGCGTTGAATCATGATCAATCTCGATGGCCATGGAGGTGTGCAGCATGGATCAGTTCGATTGTCTCTATCCTTAGAACAAACCCTCTCATTCGAATCAAGGAAGTGCCCAGGGCAATCAACGTCAGAGCTGACTGGGTCGTACGATCAAAAGCGAGAGCATCGTTACCAGATGATTGGATCAATATTCTTGACCTCATTTCTAATCTTCTATAGAATTGTAACCGGATTTCCTGTTTCTTTCAATTAGTGGAATAAAAGTTGGTTATTACTGAAAAAAAACCCCAAATTGTTCCAAAAACCAAAGGGACTAAAATGAGACAACTGTGATTTTCTTTTTTATACAACAAAAAAAAAGAAGAGGCTATGAATTAATTACTGTTATGTTTGTTATTTCCCCTTTGCAAAGAAAGTCTACTTGTGATCTTTCACTCTCAAGTCCCAACCAAAAATCCCTATACATAGATCTTCCAAAATCCATGAAATGTTGACAGCCCCAGTACTCTCATAAGTGGGTAATTCTCAAATCACCCATTGGGTTTCACAGACTTGATTGGATTGGTGTTGACAAAAGGGAGAAAGGAAATAGAACGAAATGGGTTACCCGTTTACATGTATCTTCATCAGTTGCCGTCATTTTCAATCCAAGTCAATTTTCTCAAAGAAAGCATCGGCCCTCCACCATGGGGATAAGTTTGGAGGATTCTGAAAAGAGGAAAGAAAAGAGATTATTTTATGCTCTTGAAATTATTACACCTAATATGATGATAGTGATGCTAGACAGGGAACGACTACTGTGCTAATTGTACAATAGTTAGCACCGTCCTAACCAAGGGAAAAACTACTACTAGTTTGAATTAGTAGTGATTTAGTTTGGATGTTGTATTGATTTTATAATAATCCGTAGTGATTTCGTTATTTTTAGTAGCGATTTTTTCTCGTTATTTTATAAGGGTTAGCACCTAATCCCATCCCTGCTAGACATGGACCCTCCATTAATAGGAAAAAATGGATTTTTTTGTCTTTAAGTACACTAGTTTTTAAAATAATATATATATATATATATAGTGGCGTCTTCAGTGCACTAACTTTTTTGGGTGCATTCAGTGCACTCGCTTCATAACAGTCATTTTAAACATGCGATTTATGTCAAAATGATGCCAATCATTACTTGTGATGTGATGAACAATAACGCACATGAATTTGCACAAAAATCATTAAAGATTTACTTTAATTTAAAGGATTCAGAGTTTAAAGATTTAGTGTTAGTGTTAGGGTTTACAATTTGGGGTTTAGGGATAGAACTCAAAATTGGAGGTCTAGGACTTAAGGTAATCCGTTAATTAGTTGTTATCATATGTTATATCATCATATTATACTAATTCTACAAATTAATATTCAAAATCCGACACCTTAAGACTAGTTTTTGTGCTGGGTGTATTGAACGCACTCATTTTTGTGAGTGCACCGAAGTAGTCACCATATATATATATATATATATAACACCGTTTTTATAAAAAAAATTAAGGGTAATGTTTATTTTTTATACAAATCCTTTTCAGATTCTTTTGTACTATCCAAATTTATTAAAATGCTATTAATTAGCCAAATCTTTCATTGTCGTTAGTAATTTTGTAACATTTTTCTTAGTTAAAATACTAAAATTTGAAATGTTGACCTTCATGTGTCTCTTTCAAGTCAGTATCATATTGCCAAATCCATATTACTAACAAAATTGCTAACTGACAATTAACATTTGGTTAATTCTTAGTATTTCGATAGGTTTGGATACTATAAAAGAATCTGAAAAATGTTTGGATAAAAAATAGACATTACCCAAAACTTAAACTACACATGTTCGCACAAAATGGCTTTAAGCAAAAATGATATATACATTCACCGTTGACGAGAAAAGCGATTTAGATTCGATTGTCTTTGGGAACCACGATCGACGTGATTCGCTGGAGTGGCAAGGGATCGACAGTCTGATCACGTCACGAGGACACAATCCACGTTAATCGCTTCCATGCGACACTATCGGTTGGAAGGCAGTAACTGGGATTGCTGAAGTGGAACACAAAGAAGTGTTGGGGAAGGACAGATCGCTTTCGTATCATGCGATTAGCCATTGATAGCTTTCGATGGTCACGATTGTACCGTTCCACCCACCCAAGGCGACCCTATGCCCTATAAATACCCACTCTCTCCCCTCATTCATTCACACAACCACAACTTTCTTCCTCACTCTCTTTCACTACTTAAAGAATTCTTAGTATGCTTTGTGATTGCGGCTAAACCCTACATGCCACACCAAAAAAGTTTCCTTGAGTTGTGATACAACCCAGTCACTCTAAAAACCTGGTCGAACCTCTGTCTGACTTCCGCCAAAAATGGCCGAAGAGGCTCTTAGGGTACCTACTTTTTTTTCATTCTTTGATTTATTTGATCTCTAAATTTGTCTATATTTGATATTTTTGCAATCTATCAGCTTGAATCATTGGTGGGATGCTATAAGACCAATAATATCTTTGTAGTTTAACCATGATTGAATCACCGTTTATTTTTGGAATATTGGTAATTTTTCCCTAAATACTCCAAATCAAGGAATTCCTAGTATGCTCCATAGTTGCGGTTAAGCCCGACCTTGTAAACCTTTTTTTTTTGTATCTGAACCTTTTGTATTTTCACGATTTACGATCATAGGTTGTATATCCAACCTGACCTAAGGGATGCGAAGTATTTAATCGTGAAAATAAAGCATCGTCCCATGTGATTTGGAAACAACCTGGTAGGCACACCCGACGATCGAAATTATGTCTATTGCAGGGTTATAAGAACTATTATATTTGGGAATTTATCCAAGAAAACAATCGAATAAAATGGACTTGTTTGAGAATCATGTGACTAATCTTATTTACAAATGAAATTCTAATTATTTAAAATATGATATATGACATGACCATTCCACCGAATAGGAAGCTTTTTTTTTACTTCTGTGAGATGAGGTAACCTTTCGTAAGTAATTACTGTTTTTTCGCAATAAAAGTCAATTGTAACCAGAATTTTGTTCTAACGTTCATCATCTTCTTCATCCTACCGTTAATTCCGTAATGGTAGCAAATAACACTCTAACAAGAGTGGTTAATCACGCCTTCAATTTTGACTCTTTCCGCATAATTTTTTTTGACAATCGCGCGAGGTCGCATACTCATGAACTTTGATACAGCGGACGTGTACAAATTCCAATCTAATGAGTATACCTTAGAACATACTAAAAGAGTAATTGAGATCCATTCATCAATGTCTCCCACAAATCAATATTATCTTCTGCATCGCACCATGCATCACCTATTCTTCATGGAATTCAATTCATGGTGGAATTTCTTCAAACTAGCAACTGTAGTGTTTTTAATTTATTGAAAGTTAGGCCATATAGTGTAGCTACGCACGCTCCCTGTGCCTATATATATTGAGCTAGCTAAGCCTAAGATTCATAGAGATGGGTAATCTTGTCGGGAAAGGTCCCTTGGCCGGACGGACCTAATTATATCCCTATCCACGAATAAACAAACAAACAAACACTGCACAATTTTTTGGCACTCGGTATCGTCATCTACAAGGTGTATACCAAGGTTGTCAAACCGGTTTATGCCAGTATGCCGGTTTAGCAAGTGGAATGGTTCAACCGGTGGCACATACCGGTTTGTGCCGGTTCATGCCGGTCAATATTACAAATAAAATTATAAATACTCATATTTAAACATGACATTTAACGTCAATACCTAAACATTTATATTTGAATCCAACAAATAACATCAATATTTAACTTTTATACTCATAAAATAAATAATAAAATATTTTTTATCAATTAAATTCTCTAAAATAAGATCATTTTACTTAGAGATTCGTATATCGATCATGCCGGTCATACCGGTGGTGTCACGCCGGTTTTATGACCGGTACCGGTTGAACCCGGTACAACCGGTGGCACGCCGGCCGGCATGACAACCATGGTGTATACGATTCAGCGCCGGATCCAGAACCTAGAAGAGGATTGGGCCGCATTTCATTAGAAAATTAGAACAGTAAAAAAAATATAATGATTATAGTTTTTTGCCATGTAAATTGTACACAACTGTATTTTAATTTAGGAAATGCATCAATAATGAATTCTACATCCATACCATAGTATACACTGTTTCAAATAAAATACTTGAGCAATCGGCGAGAAATTCATTGCTCATTTTGTTGAGCAAATCAGTTCTCACATGTTTCATTGTTAAAAAGGTTCTCTTCATAGTAGCTGTTGAAACGAGCAGCATCAGCACTAGATAAATCAATCGACTTTATCAATTTACATTGTGTGTCTATCCCTGCACACCAGCTGCTTTAGTAAATTTGTAAGTGAACAAACCTCATATTTCTTTTAGTCTTTTACATTTTTAACTTTTTAGAATTTTAGGTTTCATTGTTTTTTTTAAGACGCATAATCTTTGGGGCTAAAATTTCTAGGCTAAATTTAGAATAGTGATTTGAATATGTTCAACTTGATAATTTTTCTAGTTAAATCCAATCTTATCATAGAATAACACTGGATTGAATGTCTAAAATCAAAAATTTCATAAGAACTATAGTAACTACGGATTCAGAGGAGGGCTAGACCGGGACCTGTGGTGGCAACCCCTGGATCCGCCAGTGATGCGATTTTGGTATTAAACTACTTCTTGTTACCGCAATTGCCACTGCATATGTAATTCCATTATCGTTCGTTAACAAAAATCAATCGAGGTTAACTATATCCGACATTAATAACAAAATGTGGATTTCAAATTTCTCGTATTTTGTGTAAAATGGTAAAACGTGCGAAATCAAATGGCCGCACATCTTCAATGCTCATGTTGTGTCCACAAATCCTCAAAATTTTCAATTCTCTCGTCCAAAATCACCCATGAATGGTAGTAGTGATGAAGTATAATAATACCAATTATTATTTGTCTTTCAATCAGCATCGATATTTAGCTTCTCTATCTCTCTGCAAGAATACCAATTATATCAACTGCATGTGCACGCATGAGTACCTCTAATCCCTAAACATACGCTATTATTGCTGCTTTCCACGTAGATACATCCAGCTGGCTAGATTTGGAAGGTACAGTTTGACAACGGCACGATTATGGAAGACATATAAACCCTATAATTAATTACATATTATTGTACAACTAATCAAATACTATTTTCAACAGAGATTCCGAAGATACATATATAGCACTCGACGACTTGGGGGCTCGTGAATATGGCAGGTGAGAGTTAGATGGAACGGGATGGTAAGTAATGTTAGTATATGGTGTACAAGATCTATTTATCGAATATTTATTCAGTAAGTCGAGTCATTAAGATTAATTGGATTTAGTTTTTTATTTGATATCATAGTTTTTTTTTGTCACCGAAAGGTCTTATGTGAATCTCGGTGGCCCCACTCATCGGTGTAGCCAGAAAATCGTTAATATGGATTTGTCATCGTACATGAATGGTAAGAATAATTAACGTGTAATTTTCATCAAATTTAGGATTTAAAATACAAAAATTTACCAAATAATATCACACATATTTGTTCTCCAATCAAATTCTAAAGTAGGTTCAACAATGGAAAAATGTTCATGAGAGTTTATCTGAAATTGACGAGTCAGGGTGCGAAATGAACAATTATCTAACTAAATAACTCATACAACTTTCAAGTGCGGTCCATAGAACCCCCCCCCCCCCCCCCCCCCCCCCCCAAAAAAAAAACTTCTAATGTGGCTCACGGCCACCGCCTCCACAGATATGCATATGATGTCTGATACCTGTGTAAACTTCAATCCTATATATGAGTAATTTTCGTTTAAGGGGTTTGTTGGTACGTGGCATAAAATTTAATATTGAATCTCTCACAACAACCCGAATGTTGAGACCAACTAGTTCTTAACTCTACTACTTCGCATGCGATCCGTTATTAACTGGCCGGTATGTTTAATAATACCAACTAGAAAATTGGCCCGCGCTTTGCTGCGGGTTCTCAAAAATAAATTGACTAATTAACAGTGGAAAGTAATAATTTTAAATCAAGGTGAATGTCTTTTGTGGTCGAAAAGGAATCATATATTAACTTGAAATGGATGCGAATAGGACCATAGTCAACTTTTTAATCTCTTTAGTCTTCATGGACTCGTATATGATTTCAGAGTAAGTAGTTGGATTTACAATTATATTGAATTGATTAATTGAATGTATGATAATTGAGTGTGATATTCTCTAATCTTGTGAAGAGGCAAGAAAATAATTTTGCGATGAAGAATAAAAGAATTTTTACAACATGTGCGATGAATATTTTCATCTTACACAATAAAATTGTTATCAGACCACAATAATGGTTCAACCCTTGAGATTTAAAATAGAGTATATTTTGAAATAGGGCTATATTCAAATTGAATAGCTCACAGTTTCACATATAGTTTCCTATGCATTATAGTACACTGAAAAATAATGACCTCTTCCACCAAAATGAAGAATATTTGATTATGACTATGTATGGGAATACATGACCCATCCGCATCAAACATTGTAACATCATACATTGTATTCACTTTGTGAATTTTATGTTATGCATGCTTTCTTACTAACATCCAAAAATACCAAACATAACTTAACAAAATAATTGAAATGAGTGGATCTATAAGAATGTGTTAGGTATATGATGGATTCTAACAAATCAAATGATAAAACCTCAAAATTTAATGAAAATAAAAACTTAAACAACAAAAAGATCAAGCAAGAGAATAATTTTATAACATGATTCTCGATGATCAAGTGAAGGAGATCATGAGGCCAATAGAGGTGAACAGGTGTCATGTTTTCACTTTAAACATAAACATGTAGGTTAGATGAACGATTGGTGAGGATCGGCGGCTAGGCCAAGAGTTATTCGCAGGGGATTTACGGTGAACTCTCCAATTAGAAGCTGGGAGGAGTAGCGACTATAGAAAATTCGGCGAGAGGATCCAGCTTGGCCAATCGCCAGTGAATCGTCGGAGGGAAGAAGGGGGAAGAAACAGGATTGCTACGCATGGTGACCCGCCAACTTGGCCAATCGCTAGAAAATCGTCGCGGGGAAGATAGTGGGAACTGAAGGGGCGGTTTAAGGGAATAAACGGGTCCACAAAGCTTACTGTGAACTCGCAAGTAGGATAGTAAACCCCTTAAGTCTACTCGCCAATTAATGATACTAATTCTAGACTTCGGGGATGCTTTGGTGATTAGTGTGCATGAACTTATATATTATGTGCATGTTTAGTGTTTACTAAAAGAAGAAAAATCACATGGATAGTTTTCTTTGGTTTAAAACAGTGTTATTAAAGCCGAGCCGAGCCGCTCGGTCCGGGGTAAAACCGTCACCCGGTCACAAAACTGGCTCGGAACAGTCTAAAAGCCGCTCCATTTTTATGTAGCGGTTGGCGAGCGGCCGAGGCGGTTAACCGTTCGAGCCGATCGAGCCGCTCGTCCGGTTTTTGCCATTCAGCCACTAAATTTAATTAAAAAAATTGTAGAAAATTGAAATAAACCAAAAATGTCGGGCTCTCAAATTGAATCCTTATTTCCATTTCACAATTTCGAAAGAAAGAGATGAGCTCTGATTAAGAAATGTCCACTATTTATACTGATAACATTTATTAGATACTGGTTCTCTAACGGTTTTTAAACAGTCTAATGCCGGTTGGACCGGTAAAGTGCAAACCGTTCGCATTACCGGGTCATGCTCCGGTTCGGTTCTGACAACATTGGTTTAAAGTTAAGAGATTGTCTAAACACTAAAACAATCAACGTTCTTGGAATATGTCTTGATATCCACACCATCAATGCAATGCATGCATGAGACGATCTTTTGTTACAAGACACTCTTGGAATCCTTAAAAATGCCTCCTCATGTCATGTGTAGTTCTACGAAACATTATCTTTAAGAGGAACCTAAAGTTGTATGGCAACTTAGCTACAAGAATCGCATTTTAACCTTATAAATAAACAACGGAGAAGTCGAGATAAAGATGACGGTGCTGGACGGACGGACGGACGGACGGTGGCAGAGTTGTCTTCTCTCTTCCTTCCACTTGGCGGAACCACAGAGATAGAGAGCTCTGTGACTGTTGAGGAGGAGGACTCTGCACCTGGTCCTCTCTGGTAGAGAGTCGACGGAGGATAACGACAAAATAGGGGACACGTAATCCCCGTCTGATAATACGGTCAAAAAAAAAAAGACGGGGCCAGGCCACGACGACTGACAAGGAAAGGGAAGGAGAAGGACACACGGTTTGGCGATCGTCCGTACAGCCGTCCCACTCTCCCTCGGCGACAACCGTTGAGCAGCCCGGAGAAAGAAAGAAAGAGGACCAAAAAAAAAAAATTAAAAAAAAATACAGAGTGTCTGATGGAACTGTTTTGCTCAGAACTAGTACACCAACTTTATTGAATTGACAGTAACAATACCATAAGTGGGAAATGAGACTCCAAATCAGTACTCTCTTGTGGCCTTTTGGTTGATCAATCTAATTTCACAGCTTAGCGCCAATTTGGTCCTTCTGTCCTTCATAATTTGGCTCCATCTATGTACGTACCAAGTTATAGGGTTTGTACATTTTGTTGTTATTATTGCTCTTAGAAAAGGGGGGTAGCATTGCTATTATAAGACGGGGAAAGGGACAGGTGTAGGCATATGTAACTCAAGAGTGAAAGAGTTGATAAATATTGTTTAGCTCTTAACTCTATAGCCATTGAAGATTGGACCATGCATGCCCACATTACTCTTGATTATGTGCACTTGTATTATAGAGCTCCAACAATTACGAGTTTGAAATTGATATGCATCGGGAGCAATCCAGTTATTGTGCACGCAGTACAATATGCGAGAACGTGCATACAGAGGTTGGGAGTTGTTGGAATAGACGTTGAGTGCCTTGTTGTTGTTGGATGAATGCGGTGACAATTTTGTGCTACATACATCCGTCCAACGACCACATGACAATTGAGTGTCTTGTTGTTGTTGTTGATGAATAATCTCTCTTATCTTTAGTCTCTTCCAAGAACCCTAATTCTCAATTCTAAAACACCAAACTCTGCCAATTCTTGTCTTCGTGAATCTAAATCTATTTTTAAAAACTATATCTTGTTACATAATTCGGGTGCTCAAGATACATATCCGCAACATATATTTTACATTTTTCTCCTCTTTTCCCCCTTTGGCTTTTGTTGGATCATGGATGATATATGGGCCCAATGTTTTATTGTACCTAATTAATTAATAATAATGGCAGGCCGACATGGTTGTTTGTAATTTCTTTTTATACAATGGCATGTTGATGGATATTGACATAGTTTTTTAGTACTTAACTGTGGACTAGTCGTGGACAAGGTCTCGAATCAAGTAAACCATAGTGATCAGTCTACCAATTAATTAATTAATTAATTAATACAGCCCTCTAATTAAATTGGCCTAGAGATGAGGAACAATCAATAAGACAACTACTTTGACAGAATCAAGGACCAATCTAGCGATACATCCCAAGTCCGGGGGCCGGTTTCGCATTTTTGCCAAGGAGAAAGAAATTATCGAATGTCGACAGTGGAAGGCAAGTGGGAGGTCAGAGGAGTTTACTTTGTGAAGAAAAAATGGATTTTTTTTTGTAGGGTAGTGGCCTTTTGTCGTGTAGGGTAGGGCTTAATTGGTAAGGGCCAAGTGTCCGAACCAAACTAGATTTGGCAAATTGGCAAACTATCCCTTCACCCTTTAAGGCTTTGCTTTGTTGAATTCTCTGGTCCACGCTTCACGTGACTATCCCTTCACCCTTCAACTACCTCTTTACCCTAATGGATATGTGTCCTTTTGTGTCCTCCAGCATTCACCGAAAGGATAAGTATCCCCACAAAATAAAATAAAAAAAGTTTTTTAGAGTTCAGAAATCATTAAATTCGAGTAGGGTAATACAAATTTTGATGAATGCATTTGTGCATAATCATATTTGATCACTTGATTTTGAGTAGGGTAAGGTTTAAGTAAGAATGACAATGGGTGGACTCATTGGGTAATTTAATCTGATTGTCATGATCGTATGGATATTGGGTCGGATTCGAATAGGTACATATGCACTTTTAATGTGCTTGAGTTTGTGTTTGGGTTGAAATGAATCCAATTTGTATCAACTCAGTTTGGATCCGATCCAAATGGCTCTATTTGGGCCCAGGTAATTATATAAAAAAAAATATTATCGACCATCTCATTAACTGTTTTCAGCCCAATTATACCTTCAATGATGATGTTTCGTCTTTGTATTTGTTTCATAACAAAAAAAGACATAAATTGCATTTGTATTTGTTTCATAACAAAAAAAAGACATAAATTGCATTTGAATAAGATATCTATTTTTTTAGTACCCAATACTATAGGTTCAATTTGGACCAAACTAAAAAAAAAAGTATAAGTCTGGTCCAAAAAAAATGTACTCAAACCTGATTTACCCAAGTGGGTTTGAGCAATATCAAATATTGGGCTAGTAAGTAAGATGTAAAGAGAGCGATTACAATTCTTTGATTTTCTCCATTGACTTGTTTATTGTCTATATGTTTTAACCCAATTTTCAAAATTGTTGCACAATGGAGAACCAAGTTTGTAGTGATCTACAAATAATATAATTTTTATACATTTCAAGGAAAAATTCATAATAAATAGAAAATGCAAATAAAGATAATTGGTTTTCGATATCCATGTTCTATGTTCTATATTCATGTAGATTAAATCATGAAACTATATCAAACTAGCTAGCAAATCAGTTAAAGCTTTTTTCGTAGATAAAAAATGCAAATATATATATAGATAATTGGTTTGAATAAATAAAACCCCTATATTAGCACTTACAATAACATAAATTACAACAAAGATATAGTTTTAAATTTGGTATATTCTTTTTATAAATAAAAATAGTATTATCTTGTTTTGCTGGTGGTTGTCATTGTCAATTGTCATCCATGTGTGAGAATTTATTAAATAACTTTTTGTATAGTATAATGGAGTTCATTCACGTTAATATCAGAGAAGCGCAACAAAAGCGATTGCCAAAGTTGGATCAAATGCAAGGAGACGAACGCTTGTTATTAGGGGAATAACTTCGATGACCATACACAATTGACAAATATGGGTGTTTTCTTCAAATCATCAGACGGATTTGTCAGAGAGAGATATTATTCTAGGAGGATAGATTAATTAATGTGTCGATGAGTACGATTTGACTTTATTTCGAACAACCCAAAAATAAGTGAAAACCAATATTAGATCTTATGATTGAAAAATTGTATCATACTGGAGGTTGACTAGAAAAATTGCATATCATAGCATAAATTGGTAAGCGATATTTAGCGGTTTAAAATGGTTGAACCACGATTTCAGTATAAAATATACTATCACTGACTTTTCCAGTACAACCTCTCATGAGATTTGACGAAGACAATCTTGATGTTGGCGACAAAACCTCGGCATAGTCCACTAGATTTTTTTTTTTTTTGACATTTTTATCATTTGTGGGGGACGTGAACATATTTTTATTTTAGTTAGAAGAGGGAACAAACAATTTTCTTGGTGAAATCTACCGGCCAAGTGATGTCGACGCACGCATTCCATTTTTGTATCATTATTATCATTTGATTATCAAGCTAAAAACACAAAGTAATAATTAATAAGGACGATAGCGAGATGTGTTTTTGACGGGAAGGAAGATAAGCGGTACAAGTGGACCGCCGGCGTTATTTGTATAGTCAGAATCCATGGATAAACTTGATTTATTAGTTGTGTACATATATATCGCTCTGGAAGCGGCGTTTTTCCGATCAAAGCCAAAATTGGACTGTTTAAACCAGTCTGATCGCAACTGAAAATTAAATTTTCGCTTACCCAATCTAATTATCAGTCATAAGGATGCTGCAAAACATTGAACAGATCTGACCGAAAAATTGGGTGAAACCGAATTCACAACCCCCCCAACTCATTACCTTAGTCTGATGACACCAACACTACATTTGAGGTGGAAAAATATATCAGGATGCGATACTTTTAATTTTGAAATAAATGTTAGGACTTTGCTACGGTGACATGCACTTTTCGGTCGACCTCATATAGAATCAGGTCGACCTAATTTGTTGTTTTAGTGTAAACATAGTTTCATGGTGCGTATTTTGGAGATTAATATCTTACAATTGGCTAGATGGAAATTGGAGATTAAAGGCTTGTTTTGAAGGTGAAGTGTCCCTCTACACATTAAAGTACTTGGGAGCTCAATAGAAAGTCCAGAAGACCCTTTTTGAACCTGACCAAAAGGCTATGCCAAAACTGGGAAACTACCTGAAAATGGCTAAGTCTGGCAACGTGTTTGTCAAGCCTACTTTGGAGCTCAATTTGAAAAACATGAATGCGAGTCAAGTCTAGGGACCTCTACCACATTCTAAGGTGAATCTATTTGCTATGTTCCATTGTGACGGAATGACTATAGTTGTTCAGCGAAACACCAAATCGGATTACACTAATTGTGGGTATTGCTATGTTCCATTGTGAAACCTCGAGCCCCACATGCATCCACTTATTAAATAAAGAAAAGGTCCCATTGGAAAAAAAGAATAAGAGACCTTACGTGGCTGTAGTAAAATGGCCGGAGCTCGGAGGAGGAGTCTCTGTGCTGGCAGAGCAGATCATTCCACAGCCAACCAAGTGGATGGCATAAGTTGGCAAACTAGCTAGCTAGGGTTGTGATTCATCGATCCATTTTACTCTCGTATATATAAGTATTAATTTCCGGGGACAAATTTTAAGGTGAATCTATTTGCTTTGCACCTGCCTCCTGCCCATCTCTCTTTCTCTCTCCGATTTGCATGGCAAGCCAATACACGACAACTGTTCGCCGGCGGTAACACCCCCCCGGCGCCGGCGGAGGAGGAGACCACATGCCAATTTATTCTCCTTTTGTGGTGTTATTACCAAAGTAGTGCATGCTGGCATGCAGAGCTTTTGATGCACAGCTGCCTTGTACTCCAATTCACTCTTTCTTCCTTCTCTCTCTCTCTCTTCTTGTTTCGTCTGCTTTTGGTTGGGTCGACATAGAGAGAGAGAGGATTCTTCTTTATCCTTAGCCTAGATCACCATCCACGTGTTCTCCCTTATCTTCTTTTTTCCCTCATTTCTCACAACATGTTCAGTCGTGAGACTCGAGTCCGACAGACCAGCGACAAAACGTAAACAAAAATGGTAATATAAAACACAAATGGCATTTTTTCCAGTTTTCTTTTCCCGGTTTTACTCATGGCTAGGGCGAGACAATCGGTTAGTGGTTAGCAATTGACTGACCGATTACAATAGAAATCGGTTGGTTATCCACTAACTGAAAATCGAGATAAACCTAGAATCGGTCGGTTTTCGGAGGGATGGGCGAGATACTTTTGGTCTTGGGGGCAGCTCGATTAAGCGAAAACCAAAATAACCGAAGCCTTAATACCTCTTTTTGGTCGGTGGTCGGTAGGTTTGGGAGGTAGTTCAGTTCAACTGATAACCTACCTTTCGATTATAACCGAACCGACAGAACTCCACCCCTACTCATTGCATCGCATGCATATATGGGATATGGTGGCGGGCAGAGTAGTAAACTAATTATGTCCCAAAACAAATCCTAATCGCTCGTGGAGATGGATTTCTTTGTGATTTGTTTATGGGGGTACTTCTCTTTGTTGTTCAAAATGGCTAGCTTTTGACTTGGTCATGTGATGGTAATATGATATCTAATTCTCTTTTTGGTTAGGTTTACTCGATAAGCATGATACACAAAAGTGGTCAGTTTCGACCCTAGTTGGTTGATTATGATAATGATATAGGGTTAAGATTATGTGACTAAGGGGTGTCTCTTAGTTACATGACTAAGTCAATCTAAATCATTGAAGCTTATTAAAATTCAATGGTTCAGATTTATCTAGTTTAATGAAGGGTAAGGTGGTAATTACTTAATTTATTTATTTAACAACTAAATTAAAAGACAAAAAAAGTGCGGCCTCCGCCCTCCCCGCCTGCGGCCATCGTTCCTGGGAATTTCTCCCGCCGTGGGGTTTTTTGTGTCCCAGTTACGAGAGAGAGAGAGAGTTTTCTTGCCAACTTTCCGGCGACGGTGGAGCAGTTTTCCGGCGACCGGAGACGGTGGTGGATGATTTTCCGGCAACAGTGTTGAATTCGTGATGATTGTCAACCTATATTGTAATGTTTATAAGTTCAGTTTGTATTGTTTATACCAATTCAGTTTGTATCGTTTATCATTCTACTTTGTTATTTTAGTCTGTTGTGTTTGTAATGTTTATATGACTATTTTGTATATATTGTTATTTCTAATGTTTGTTTGTCTAGTTTGTATACTTAATGTTATGATTTGTACACTTTCTATTTATTGATTTGTAATACAAGTTTATTGATTTGTATTTGTAAGTAGTGTTATTTTGTACTGTTAGTATGTTTTGTAATGTTTGTCGAGTTGTTTTGTAATGTTTGTCGAGTTCTTTTGTAATGTTTGTAAGCTTTGTTATTTTTGTCCAACATATTTGTCATTTTTACAAAACATACAAACCATACAAATCACACTGACATTATGTACAAAAATACTAACAATACAAACCGACAACACTTGCATTACAAATAATTGTTCTTCCCTCTCTCTCCACTGTTGTCACCGCCGTCGACTCTCTTTCCACCGCCGCCGCCGCTGACTCTCTCTACTGCCATTTCCATCTCTCTCTCCATCGCCGCACCGCCTCTCTCTCTCCTCCACTGTGCCGACGCGCTCTCTCCGCCGCCTCTCTCTCCTCCACCATCGTCTCTCTCTCCTCTGTTTTCCGACGACTAGATCTGCTCTCTCTCTCTCTCACTCTCTCCAAGGTTGCCGCCTCTGTCGCGATCTCCTTTCCCTCTCTCCACCGTCGTCGGCGCCGTCGAGATCTCCATTCTCTCTCTCCATCGTCGTCGTCGCTCCCCTCTCTTTCACCGTCGCCGTTCTTCTCTCCCACTGCTGCGTTTCTCTCTCTTCCATAACTGAGAATAGCAACGTAGAAAAGGAAGATTGGAAGAAAAAATAAATAAATTAAATGCAATTTTTTATAATTTCAATATTGCCCATGCACTATTTAATTATCTCTTCCCTAAATTTCACCATTAGATCAGTCCATCTAGATCCAAAGGTTAGGAGGGGCTTAGTCAAGTGACTAAGCACCCCCCCTGGTCACAGGATCCGGACTCCATTTCCCAGCTAGTCATCGGCAAGAATTTATGTTTTTTTATGATTTCAATCCCTAATTTTTTTTTTCGTTGAATCAATCCCTAAAATTTCATTTCTTAAAATGAGCTTTTTTTATTAAGTTGGTTTAATCGAATAAATGTTTAAGCATGCGTTTTGATGAAAATTTTCTATTGTTTAGGTGTTGATAGGATTTAGTGTTTTTATAGGTTCAATTATTGTATAACGTTAATATATATATTAATTTATAGTGCTATATGAGTTATTATGTGTGTCTATTTATAATATTATTATTTATGAGTTACCAACTCATAAATAATTTTTTAACGATTTAAAATCGATTGACCATTAAAGTGTAAACCGTTTGCTACATCGGTTCATACTAACACCCTTGTATTTGATTAAAATTTTAAAATACAAACCAACCTTGCTAACTCATTGTGGACTACGCTTTTTCTAAAGCTGCGATCCGAGTACATCAATCTATCTATCTATCCACCTACTTCACTATTTGCAAGTTGAGACTTGCACATCACCTGGATTGCAATATTCGCCTAATTAAGCTTAATCCGTGTGCCCTACTAAATGTGGGATTAAGCATACTGATTAAGGGCAGCTTTCCTTTCCGTGCCGCAGCCAGTTTGGTGTGCTCTTAATTGGTATTATATTTGTTTGCTATATTTGGGACAACGATTTGTCTCCAACCTTAAACCAACCACCACAAAACTCCCAACCATTATCCACAGATTGGATTTCACAATCATTTGACACCAATAATTATCTAATGTTATGGAGAAAAAAGAAATCCCACAATGGGATAATTTCATATTTGGAGACTAAACCCCAATTTCTCAGTTTAAGATAGGGTGTATAACTCTTTAATGCTGTATACATATATATAACTAATTATGGATCTTTTACTTTAAGTGAGGCCAGATCTAAGAGACCAAAATTAATAATTTTTTGTTTGGTCTATTTTTTGAATTGTTTTTTTTTATATTCTTTGATTTAATTTGGATTTCAATTTTTTTTTTTGCACAAATGTAACGAGGAGGTTGGGATCTACAAAATTATAGTTATTTTCAATATATTTTGAGAAAAAAAGAATTCATACCACCCATACCACTCGTTATCATCCTGGTACGATAACACCATCATTTTTAACTCGATTTTTTGAAAATTTGTCCCAGAAGGAACGAGTTCATCGTGCTATTACATCTACAAATTTCTGGAAAAATATTTCAAGACTAAATATACCAACCTATACCAACATGGTATATGGTGGTATATGGTGATGAAAGATGATAAATGACGGTTCGTATATTCCTACTATCATGTATGCAACCATTCTGAACTCTGCTATGTTCATACCACCATGATAAATTTCCATACCACGTGATATAATCTTTTGTGTACTACCAAGCATTATCATATGGTATAGACTGACAATAAATGCCTCAGTTTGTTTTATTCCAAAATATATCAAAGTAAATGTCAATTGAGAGAGCACAATTAATTTAATTTACATGTGAAAAAAATAAAATTACGAGTTAAAACGAAAGAAATATAATCTGTAAAAATTAATTGGAGAAAACTTAATTGTCTTCCATAAACGATAAGTGTTGAGTTATGCATGGTTACTAATAAAAGATTATTGACCAAATCCTCTCACTAATTTCCCCAATTTTGGGCAATGCTGTTTCTACTGGGTTTTTTTTTTTTCATAAAAATATCAATTAAGGGTTACCCATTTTTTAAAAGGGCAATTTTTATATTTTTTAATGGTATCACCGGGAAGGGTTATTGTACAAAATTAAAAGCTACAAAACTCTGCAAAACCCAAACCTCATCTCGTAGTAGATCCGATGGCCCACATTAATCAAGAACAAAAAAAGGAGTGTGCGGATTGGTAATATCACCATCTTTTTTTTTTCTGACAGCGTGACATGCATTTAGAGGAGGGAATGTATTTGTGTCCTAATCCCTATTTTTCTAAATAGAATCGTGTATAATTTGTTTTAACTCGGGAATTAAAAAAATTTGGAATAGAAAGAATGTATTAATTTTGATCTACACATTGTTATCCATTTTGCTATATTTCTAACAAAGAAAAATTAACTCTTCAATACATGTATAAGTTATACTATTATCAATCATATGAACTGATATAAACGGATATGATATGAATATGAATGGTATAGAACTGATACGATCTTGATATGAATGACATGAACTTGATATCAATTGATATGATATGAATGACATAGGACTTATATGAAATTATATGAACTTATATGATATTGATATGATATGTTATGAATGACATAAAACTGATTCAATCTTGATATGAATAACACGAACTTTATATGAATTGGTATGAACTGATACGACCTGACAATTTTTTGCTCCAAAAAATATCAAATTGGATACAGGAGAGCACAAAACATATGATTTTTCTACACAATTGTTTTTTGGAAATCCGACGTAAAACTAATGCGCTATGATCCGTTGAATTTTAGTTGGAGAATTAAAAAAATGTCTCAACAGGCACCTCGGAATCCGCACGAGTCAGTCTCAAAATCTGATCAGGCAGGCAACAAAATCTAATCAGCCTCTCCCTCTCTCTTAATTAGTTTCACTCTTTATCACTTTATGATATATATTGGCCATTAAATCTTCTCTTTCCAAATTAGGACCATTGGATTGAGTTTTGTAGAACTACAAAACAATGAGGTGTACAATAGTCCAAGTCTTTTTTTAACCATTAAAAATAATAGTTGATTATCAAGTAGGATAAACTCAATTGGAGCTCGACCAAAAACAATATGCAGGTTACGTTGAAGAAAGTTTAGGATGATGAACACGTACAGAACGATAATAGTAGCATTAACGTGCATAATTTTCAACCCACCATATCATTAACTATTATTGATTCAACCGTCAACTGTTAACACATAGGTAACTCTTTTCACCTGTTTACCCATAAAAATTAATCTTGTACCACATCAGTTAAAAACAAGGAATTAAATGGCTTTATAAGGACAACTTAATCATATCAGTTTAAATCAGTTGAGTGGGCCATGAGGATTGCATTTTTGGGCCCATTACTCCGTGTCACCACACGCGCCATGCATATCCAAATTTGACTAAGTATGGGAGCCACCCCCATGACATGCCAAGGGGGTGGCCACCATCATACCACCCCCCAGGACGTGGTGAGGGGGGTGATGGCCGAATTTGGCTAAGGCAAGGAGTATGGTAGCCACCCCCAGGAGGTACCAAGGGGGGTGGTCACCATACTACCACCCCCAGGACGTGGCAAGGGGGGTGAGCATCATACCACCACCCCCGTGACGTGGCAAGGGGGGTGGATATCATACCACCACCCCCAGGAG
The DNA here is from genome assembly GCA_964030455.1 of Linum trigynum. Taxonomy (NCBI): domain Eukaryota; kingdom Viridiplantae; phylum Streptophyta; class Magnoliopsida; order Malpighiales; family Linaceae; genus Linum; species Linum trigynum. Next base: position 41,452,910 of record OZ034822.1, on the reverse strand, counting down.
GTACCAAGGGGGGTGGCCACCATACTACCACCCCCAGGACGTGGCAAGGGGGGTGGGCGTCATACCACCACCCGACGTGGCAAGGGAGGTGGACATCATACCTCCACCCCCATGACATGGAAGATGACGAGGGTGGTTTGGGGACCACCAACATAGCACCCCCCATGGTATGATCAGGGGGTGAGGGGTCACCAACGTACACTCCCATGGTATGGCCAAGGCAAGGGGGTCATGTGAGCAGGTGGTCTCTTTACTCTACTAATGGTGAAGTACTTTTTGCCATTTTTAACTCATGTTATTCAAATACCCACCCATATGTGGTAAGTGGTATTTCTTTATGCCTTAGCCATTTTTACTCTATGGATAAGCAAAACTACGAAGGAGATGCCAAGAGCAGAGGTTGAGGTCTCAAGAGGAGGAAGTCAAGACTGAAGAGGATCCCACATCCAACATCAGGGTAACCGTCATAGCAGTTGAGTGGGTAACCGTCACTCCACGTCAGCAGAGCACTTTCTTGGGGCAGTTACTTCTGGTGGCTATAAATAAGAGGTGAAGATGACAGAGAAAGGGTTCCCCAAGATCACACCACACAATACAATGTTAACTTTTATCCTTTTATCTTTTCCTTTGCAAATTTAGCCATAGTTGTAGTTTCGGAGTTCTCACTAAACCTCCATAGGAGTAGGGCTAATTTAATGTAGATTTGCCTCGTAGTTCATCAAAACATTGAACACCCTTGTTTGAACTTTGTTCAAAAAGGTGTGGACCGTATTTGTTAATCGTTTGTTTGGAAATCAAAGATACAAAATTCAATTATGTTCATCTAGTTTTTCTCGCCGGGAAAACACCACCTAAATCAATCTTCAATCTTTCAAATCTACCCGAATAACCAGATAATTTGTACGTTTTCGCTTGACACTTTCTAAAGGAGCTGAGTTAGAAACAATGAAGCTGTATATGATTGATGAATCATGAATATATGTACAGCATCTGTCGAATTTGATTGCAAAATCCAGCTCATAAGTTCATTCTTAAAAACACCTCACATGGTTTGCGACACAGACAAAAAGATTTCGGCTTCAAGTTTCCCTCTCTCGGATTTCGCTTTCAGGACTCGGAATGTCCGATCCCTAAATATACATTCCTGTTTCATCTTCATCTTTTATTATTCTTTTGTATACATAATTATTGGTAATTTGTAATGTTCGAATCTCCAAACAGGGTCTTGAATAAAAAAATTATATGGAATCAGAGGTCCACATCACGATCATGGCTTCGTCCAATCCAATGAGCCGCCGGTCTACCTCTCCGGCGAGCGAGTTACCAATATACCATCCGAGTTTCCAAGAATTACGGTTCAGATTTGATTAATTGAATTAATTAGGTCGTCGTTTTCATTGTTTGGTTTAGTTTTAACTGTTCAAACAAGAAAATATCAAAGAAGAGTTGGTCCAGTTTGAAACACAACAAAGTTTATTGTTTCATGAATTTCCACCAAGAAGAATTCTTACTCTGTTGGAATAGGTACCTAGCTACTTCATTGCATCTTTTATTCACAGTTTTACACGTACTTTTCCCTGTCTTTTACTAAGCACAAATCTTCTTGTTCGCGGTGCCCAAGTTGAACCGTGGACTTGTAGGTCGTTTGCTTGTTGAGTTTAAAAAATGAGGGTTTTGGCCAATAAAAACCTTGGGATTTATGTTGGATTTATTAGATTATGGATTTGAAGAGTCTAATGTTTGCATGATAGATTTGATGATGGATTTGTTAAATAAATAACTAACCGTCAAGGATTTGCAAATCCCAAATCAATATGTAGGATTTACAAGTCCGTGTGGTCCACGGATTTGGTTCCAAAATAAAGACCAAATCCGTGGACCCCACGGATTTAGCACCATTCAACAAACAATGGACTTATGTTAAATCCATCAAGCTTGGGATTTGGGTACCAAATCCATGACCCAAATCCAACAAGCAAACGACCCCTTGGGGTGGAGACCGACACCGTAGGAAGAGTAGATCACAGTAAATTTTGACGGTTTGTTCATTTCGTCTTCTCGGTAAGTAGCAATTGGAAGAGTTGTGCGAGATTCTCAGAATCGCTTGTTAGGAGCTTATGTCATGAACCTGTGAAGTTGTTTCATTATCAGAACCGAGGAATGGGTTAGGGTGATTACTTGTTTTTTAGTAATCACGGTGGCAACCTCTTTATATACCATTTGATTAATTATTTTTCCTTCTTTTTTAATCTTACGGTCAAGATTCTTTTAGGGTAATTTTGGAAATTAAAAAGTGACCACACCTGATTATACTATATAATCTACCTAAACCCTAGTTCTATCCTCCCTCCAGCCAAACCCGTCGCAGCCGCCTCCACGTATCACTCCCGTCGCACCGCCGGCAGCAGCCCCGACCACTCTCTCTCTCTCTCTCTCTCTCTGCTCTCCCTCTCTCCCGCTGTTTACATACCAAATAGACATAAAAACCTAGATCTAGTAATTTTTGTTTATTGATTCAATGTGCAGTGGTATTGGTTACTATATGCAATGGTATAGATTGTTTATATTAGTAGTTTTCGTGTAATGGTATAGATTTATTTCTGCAATGGTATTGAGTGTTTATGGTATAGATTGTTTATATTGGTAGTTTTCGTGTAATGGTATAGATTTATTTCTACAATGGTATTGATTGTTTATGGTATAGATTGTTTATATTGGTAGTTTTCGTGTAATTGTATAGATTTATTTATGCAATGGTAGTTTTCGTGTAATGGTATTGATGTTTTTCAAAGTGGTAGTGTTTGTCTAATGGATTGGTACTGATTTCGTTTTTTTTTTTTTTGCAGAAAGATTGAGAAAAATATGGAAAGGAAATCTGGCTGGAGATTACGGAAGTGAGAGAAAGAGAGAATTTTAATTAATAGATTTTTGTAACTACCTAAAATATAATTTATTAAAAAATTAATTAATATAATTTATTTTTCATACCCAATCTACCCTTAGTAACCACGGCGAGATTCTCAGAATCGCTTGTTAGGTGCTTATGTCATGAACCTATGAAGTTGTTTCATTATCAGAACCGAGCTTAGAGGCGCCGTTTAGGTGCTTGAGAGGGCTTGGCGCCTCAGTCGTCTAAAGATGGAAGCGCAACTCGACTCGTTTGTTATGGTTGTCATACTTCAAAGTCAAAAGAACCCTAATCACTAGCAATGCCTCCCTTGCTCTTTATTTTCGAGCCGTTTTAGAGCATACTTAGACGATTCGGTCATCCACATATATGGCGAAGCAAATTAGTTAAGAGATTGCCTAGCTAGAAAGAGTCATTCACTGCCCTTTGATACCCATATATTTTCATTCTTAATTATGACATTAGATACTTGAGTATGTATGATCGAATTGATGTGTCAAAGTCCGTACATATTTTATGTTAATCTGTATTGAAGTTACTGCCTCTAGCAAAAGGAAAGCTCTTACTTAATGATTGACTTGTTCAGTTTGAGCCATATTAATCTACCATATGATCGATTTATAATTTGGAAAGAAAGGAAAGATTCCTATAAGGAAGAAATAGGAAAGTAGGCAAAATAAGTAAATGTACACATCGGGACAGAAATAGCCCACCTTGTAGTTTGTTTGGTGCATTGGTTATAATCGAATTAGTGAACTCCTTCCACACTCTCTCCACTAAGAAAAGCAAAAAGGGAAATAATGAGATTTCGGTGCAAACAAGGGCATAAGGTAAGTTAAGTATGTGCTCTATATGGCTAAGTAAATATTCAATTAGGTTTAACCGTTTAAGATGGATTTTTCTTCTGAATTTTCGATCAAATATGTGCAAAGGGATAGAAGAATGAGGAAGGAAAGCTATTTAAATGGAAAACGTATGGTTACCAAGAGGTTTCAAAGCACTTATGGATCATCTGCCAAATCATGAGTAAAATAACTTTTGAAATATACGTGACTTCAATCTCTTACTAATTTCTGGATATGAATCGTGGCATCTCCTAATGCCTGTCAATATACTATGGTACAAAGTGTTTGAGTTGTTTTGAAGTAAGATATGGTGATTTGGTGATTTTTGTCGATGGTGCTACGGCGGGTAGTCCCAACAGGTTCGTGGTTGGGTTTTGCATGACCAGTCGAGCATGGTGGTGGCTGCTTCTGCTACTCAGTATGAGGGGATCTGGGAGGTGTTCCTTGTTAAGCCGTTAGCCCTCCAGGATGCGACTCGTTGGTGTTTGTCTCGGGGTCTTACGTTCGATGATTTTTGCTAGTAACGTTTGGGTGGTTCTTAGGATGGTTGAGGAGAGGCTCCTTGTTGATGCCTGTGGTGGGACGGTTCTGGAAGAGATTGGTATGCTTCATGATGGACTTGAGTGGTTTGAGGCGTGATTTGTTGGATGTATGTGTAACAGGGTTGCCCATTTGGTGAAAAAAAAACCCATTTTGTTGTTCCCTTTGTTTGAAGGGTTTGATTTTGTTTCTTGGTAGTTTTCAGCAATGTAACTACTCTATATCTTGTTGTTTTCTCGTTAATACGAGTGATCTTGTGATAAAAAAAACAACTTGGATTCGAATTTGATAAGTAATCAATTTTCTCTCTTTCAATTTAATAATTCACTTCAAAGTCACATACATTTAATTTAATTTTCTCTCTTTCAATTTAATTGTTCACTTCAAAGTCACATACATTTGATATATTTTGGGACAAAAAAATTTGACAATATATTAATATCTTTTTTCTAAAAAAATTAATATCTAAATTACAAGGAACTTGTTCCATAGATGTAACAACTTCAAATTCAAATAAAAAAATACCTTATGATTAAGAAAAATAAATAATAAAAAAACTCCTTTAATCTCATCTCTTAAATTTAACTCTACTCAAAATCAAGTGGTATGCATGCTACCCAAACACCCTCTTAACATAACTCTAGGCATTAACTATGTGCGAGTCGAGATTGGAGTCTTGCGTCTCTGACGCTCCACCGCCTCCGAAACCAATAAGGCGTAAGACCCTGTTTGGATGCAAGGGATATAAATAAAAAAAAACAAAATAAAAAGAAAAGAATAAAACCATCCCCAACCAAAAGTCAGTACTACTAGCGCCCAGTAGTTTCCACGTACAACCCCTCTGTGATTTTTAATCCCCTCACCTCCACCGTCCGCCCGCCACGTGGACCAAGGCATGTCCATCTCCGCCACGTGTACGATCCACCTCCCTCCTTCTGATTCTCCCTCATGGCCTCATGTGATCCCAAATACTCCCCTCACAAATTAAATTAGCATTTTAACCGCCGCGGGAAAATTACAAACTAGCTCCCCCTCGAAATTCTAACCTAACCATGGTTGATCTCCCTCAACCTTACCCCGGTTAACCCGCCACTCCGGTCAGCAGTTTATATACGACCAAACCTTGCCGGTATTTCTGTGTACAAAAAATCAACCAACACAAAAGCCAACAAAAGAAAGGGAGGAAAAAAATTTTCACTCTGAATCCGATTTTCTCTCCAATCTTCTTCTACTAGATTCGAGATCTTTCCTGGAAACGATGATGCTCGGCGAGCAACGCCGTCCGAATCCTTCCGTCCACATCCCGCCGTGGACCGCTATCGACGACCAGACCACGGATCCGTACAGCCCGTACTCCGGCGGCGGCGGGGGCAATGTCGTCTCCTCCCCTGCCTCCGATCACTACAGCCCCTTCTACATCCAGGAAGCTCTGTCCGCGCTGCAGCGATTCCTCCCCTCCAACGACACCGACATGGACCTCGATTTCGACATCCCCGGACTGGACCACGACTCCCCAATCGACGCCTACTCCTGCGACCACTTCCGGATGTACGAGTTCAAGGTCCGGCGCTGCGCGCGCGGCCGCTCCCACGACTGGACGGAGTGCCCGTACGCCCACCCGGGGGAGAAGGCGCGGAGGAGGGATCCGAGGAAGTACCATTACTCCGGCACCGCGTGCCCCGAGTTTCGAAAGGGGAACTGCAAGAAGGGCGACGGCTGCGAGTTCGCTCACGGGGTGTTCGAGTGCTGGCTCCATCCGGCCCGCTACCGCACGCAGCCGTGCAAGGACGGGACCAATTGCAGGAGGCGTGTCTGCTTCTTCGCTCACACGCCGGAGCAGCTCCGGGTCCTGCCTCAGAGCCCGAGGAGCGTCAATTCGACCGAGTCGTACGATGGGTCGCCGTTTCGGCAGGCGATTGAGGCTTCCTGTGCTCGGACTCTGCCGTTCGTGACCTCGCCGGGATCTGTTTCGCCGCCAGAGACCGACTCCCCGCCGATGTCTCCGATGACGACTCAGCAGCACGTGCTGAGCCGCTCGCTGGGTTCGAGCTCGATCAACGAGATGGTGGCTTCTCTCAGGAACTTGCAGCTTGGTAAGGTGAAATCCCCGACTTCTACTTGGATGGGTGGCGGCGGAGGAGGCGGATCTGGGTACGGGTCTCCGCGAGCCGGGTCGATCCTCCGACCCGGGTTCTGCAGCGTGCCGACGACTCCGACCCCCACAACGCCGAGCGGGCTCGGCTACTCTGCTGATTTCTGGGACAAAGTGTGCGAGGAGGAGCCGGCGATGGAGAGGGTGGAGTCCGGGAGGGATATCAGGGCGAGGATGTTCGAGAAGCTGAGCAAGGAGAACATGCTGGAGCGGGGCGACCCGAGTCCGGGACCGGCAGTCGGAGGTCCGGACGTGGATTGGATTTCGGAGCTGGTTCAGTGAAGAATCGGGCCGGGGGCCCGGATCCGTTTGTGGGGTTTGTCGTTTTCCTGGGGGAGGTTTGGGTTTTTCCTTTTTCAGTATATGGAGGCGTCGTTCTGGTTTCTTCTCAGTTTGTAAATATGGCGGTGGCCCCCGGAGGAGATACGACAAGACGGTGGCCTTTTGGGGTGAAGCGGCGGTTCAAAAAAAAAAAAAAAAAAGCGGAAAAGAAAATCCGTTGTACATACGTTTTTCTATTTCAAGATTTGAAGAACCCATTAGCAGGAAACGGCGGCGGCGGCTGATGAAGACTGGCGATCTCTGTTTTGGGTGGAAAGGTTTCTGATTTCTGAGCAATTTTCAGAAAGAAGCGGTGGTGGCCGATGGAAATAGCCAGAGCTCAGAAGCTGGAAATGGATGGGAAAAAACAAAAAGCGGAAGGAGAGATTTTTGTACAGGTCGTAGGGTGTGGCGGCGACGACGGCGGCGGCCGGAGGTTACGAATCGGTCGGTTTACTTTTTAAAAAAATTTAACTAAAAGAAAGCTGTGGTGGAAGAATTCGTCTATCTCTAAATATATTTTTCCAGTTTGTTAATTGCTTAATTAATGTGCGGTTCAGTGGCAGAGCCAGTAAGTAAGTAGTATTATGATGATGATTATCCAGACTTTGAATTTAACGCTATTATTGTTATTGTAAGGTTATTATTATTTTGTAAAGAGCCTGCTTATGGTGGGCTCGTCTTTTCCCCCTCCCTAAATGCAGAAAGATCAATGTATATTTTTATTATTAATTAACTGGGTGCCCCCGGATTTGTGGTGTGGTTTGGATGGATAATGTTGCGCATTAATACATTATTAATTACGTGGTTAGTACTTAATAGACCAGTACTAATCAAATCCGGTTATGGTGGGGGGGGGGGGGGGGGATTAAGGTTTAGTTGTGGAAGATTTTGAGGGGAAGATCTGGAAGAAATCCGTGATGTTTGATTTCTGATTTTCTGTACCAACGAGTCAAAAGGGCAAAATGGGAAGGTGGGCCAGGTGGGCCTGGGCTGGGCCTGGGACTGGCAGATGTGGGTTGAATGTTTGAAGAGAAGCAAGACCGCAAGGTGAGGTTTTTTTTTTTTTTTTTTTTTTTTTTTTTCATTTGGATCTCTGATTACATGGGGAGGTTAGGTTGGGACCGGGGGACGAATGCTCTAACTTGTACAAATTTTTCAATTTTTCAAATTGATTCGATACCTTCGTTCGTAGAGATAGTTATTCGATCGCAGATATTACTGGAACACTTTTAAGAGGGACAAATAGTCAGGTGGGGGTGGAGCGCTTACTTCTATACAATGAACATCGTTCTTTTTAATTAATTGTGAAAGAACTTGTTTAGGTTGTAATGATCATCTCTTATATCTTAACATATATCCCTCATTTTTTTTTAAGTAATTGGGAATAGTACTGAAACATATCGATGAAAGAATCTACTGAGATAAATATGAATTGTCAAGAACGTAAATAGACAATTGATCAGATCCAGCACGAATCGTACATAAACCCATGAGGGTAACTATGATCCCTTCCTCCTTGGGTCTTTAGTCGCTATCCATATACCAATGTGGAAGGGAGGGAGATGTACAGTTTGTAGTTTGTGTGAGAGTGGGGTCTGTCTGTATATGTAGTAATCATGTTGAATTGTTATTATTATTGTTGTTAGGGTTATTAATGATGCTGAATTATTGACTAGGCACTACCCAAATCTAACGTTTTGGTTCCTTTTCCCACTATGGTAAAGGAATGGAAGGGAAGGTGTACGAGTAATGATGCGTTTGGAGAGTTCTGGTAGATATTGGGATATGTTGTTGTAATGTAGGGTATGGTGTACCAAAAGAAGGTGCTTTACTGCCCTCGTTAGGACTTTGGTGGTAGCGTAGGGTATGCTTTGTTATAGGGGTGGGCATTCGGTCGGTTCGGTTTCGACCAAACCGAAATTATGAATACGAGGTCCCCGAAATAACCCATAATGACCGAGGAGTTGAGGTGTACTACAATTATCATCTGGCAGTTAGAAGGAATGTATTGATAATGCACCATACATTCTTAATACATAATAAATTATGCATTATTAAGCTCAACTTTTTGATTACCTCCATATTTCGAATTTTGCTAAATACACGCTATTTTTATATCTATCAGATGTACTTTAGAAAGCACAACATCACATAATCTGAATGCATGCGGTTGATCTGACTTGAATCGGACTATCAGCCGCAACGCCCCCGGCCTGCGGTGTATGGGCACAATGTTATTTGAGTTCGGGTTCTGGGCCTGGTCTGTAACCGTTTCCTTACCAAATTAGATTAGGTTTAGAGTTTAGACGCACATGGAGAAGTACTATAAATATTTCTCATACTCTTCTGTAATCTGTAATCTCCTCGATATAATGAAACTGGCTCTTTCTCGCCCGTGGACTAGCTAACACACATCGTGTTAGTGAACCACGTAAATCGTGTGTCATGTTTTCGATTTATCGCTTTCGTATTCTTGCTTTCTCGATTCCGGCGATTTCTCGATCCGTAGTCGCGTGTTTATAACACATGCATTATTTATTCATTATTGGAATATTATACTATTTCTAGAACTGAAAGTTTTAAAACAACCATGAAAGCAGTCGATCTCATCGTCGTTGACAAAAAACCAGTGGCAAGGAATGATGGAGAAGGAGGTCACGGAAACAGAGACCAGAACAGGGGAAATGGAAAAATGGAGCAAGATGCAAAGAATTAGAGAAAAAGAAAGAAAGGGATATATGGAGATCTCTCATAAAACTTCTCCACTTTAGGTAGTTCTCTCCTTTTCATTAAATTAACCTCTCCGGACACGCAACGCCATTGAATTGAATTGAATTGAACACAAGAAAGAAAAGAAAAGTCCTTTCCTTGGACTGCCTCCCCTGTTTCTCCCACTGTTCTTCCCCTTTAAGATCACCGTGGAACTGGTTGATCCCAATAACGTGAGTTATTGAGAGAAATTCAATTGTGGATCACATACCACACACTAAAACGTCCGCCCTCTCAAACGAAAGGCACTCACAAGTTCCTGAAGTTTGCACATGGCTGAACACAAGAATGCAATGTGCTTCACAAATGGGGGTCATCGGGATTCGAACACAAGACCTCTCGATCATATAAAGTTCTGATACCATGTCAAGAACCAGTTGATCCCAATAACTCAGAGAAAGATTCATTCGTGAATCATATATACCACACTAAGACTGTATGGCGGGGGCTATTTCCCCTGATCACCGATCGCGAAAACGCGAAAACTGAGATCATTATCATACGAACACGATGAGTCCAACATCTTAACCACTAGTGCCATAACATCGTCGGCAAGCAGAGACATGTACATGTTATCCCCCCAACTACGAACCATAAACACACCTTTCCTGCAGGTGCAAGCGAGCAGATTACAGCAGTACACAAAGAAGACAGTGTCAAGGACATTGGATCGGGAAAAAGGGTGGATGAAATGAGATGAGGGTTTGAGGTTGCTGTTTCAACTAACCGGACAGGTCCCTTCATTGAATCACATAATCCATCCATATTTGCCTAAATGAAGAAGTCACTTAACAGTAACTATACACACATGTGGTTTTGTCTGATGACCCTTTTTCTGGGGTCCAAGCCCTTAGAAAGCCAAAGCAGAATTCTCATCATTTGCCCATATCTTCGACAATCCGGTGTGCTGCTGTTTCTATACCCACTTTGTTATCATTATAGCTAGCTTTCTCATCCCTCATGGCCCAATTGGCCAGGTTTGGTATGATGGTTTCTTTCCTTCCTATCAAGTTAATCGAGTCATTGAGTGTTGCTGCAATCTTTAGGGAACAAAGCAAGATTCATTTTTGCTATCTTTTAAATACTGTTATTGTGTACTTAAGTTTGCAAAGATCTATCGTATATATACGTTATGCTTAGATGTAATCGACTGATTTGTTCCAATAGCTCGAGTTTCATGAAGAATCTGACGAATGAATATAGTCATTCTCTTGCATATCCTGTAAAACGAAGGATCAATAGGTCTCGAATTTGCACCTATGCCTTATACTTAAAGCACCGAGAAAATTGTTGATTTGGAGACACAACCTTTCGAGCAACAAAACCTCTAATAGGCATCTTACTATTCAACATCAAATTCTCTCCCTACATAGAGGATTGTGATTGTAGAGTTATTTTTAATGTATTTCTAACGTCTTCTATAAACTTCTTTCAATAGAATAAAATGAAATTTTATTCGATTAAATATTGAAAACTAAAATCACTGTTATTATATCAAGAATCACTTACATTCTTTTGAATGTGGAAAAATAGCTATGAAAACTGGTGGGCGGTGGACCTCACAAATCGATAAAAGTTACATCATTAAAAGAAATTCGTTTAGACCTTTTTCCTTTAAAATAAGGAAGTATATTCTCAAAATTATATATATATATATATATATATATATATATATATATTATCCATTTCCCAAAATTCAATTTGTAATTTTTTTGGTTAAATAGTTCTCATAAAAATAAAATTCACTTTGCTATTAATAAGAAAACATGCCATATATCACATAAATTCAAATTCATCTAATTAGGACAACGCATTTTTTATTATCCTGTCCTCAATCATAGTTTTAGGGAATAACATTTTAGAAAACCACCAAACAAAACAGACTAAGATACTTGATTGTTCAAAACTGGATAGGTACGGAATTAGCTTGATTTACAAGAAAGAGGTGCTCATTATTTTCTTCCTACTGCAAAATGACTAATTAACTAGCTTACTAATATTCTAATTATACTTTGATATCGTACGTACTACCAAATCCATTTGACCATCATCACCATTCAACACTGCAATTAGCTGCCTTTGTTATTAGAATTGGGCTGGAGTTTCCACAAGTCCGCAATATAAGATGTTTTAAGATATTGCTTAAATTGACAAAAGACAAACCATCTCTAATACCATGCATGTCACAAAACAAATTATCACAATAACTCGGGTTGCTGAAAGAATGTTAATTATAAATTTCATATCATTCTCTATGATACGATAAATCATTAAGTTATCAACAACCGGCGTTTTCGGTCCGACCCGTTGATCCATCTCTGGGAAACCGAGATTAAGTATGGTTAGTTAAGCGGTTATTTAGGGCCTCCAAAACAAGAAGATCGAATCAAAATGATTACAATTTGTCAAAATGGAAAAATCTTAATCCCAAGATTACGTGCGACCTTCTGTGAGATTAGATTATCACCTTCACCACCTGGCTTTCATGATGAATCACACTAATTAAACTATTAACATATTGAAGAACACGTAATCATCCATGCTTCAAGCAAAAAAAAAAAAAAGAACAGTCTTGAAACCAAAGTTTTCCATGAAATGGCAACAGGCATATATAATAGAGGGGTCAAGTCAAACTCGCTAGATACGAGTACGACTTACGGCGGGGGGCGGCGATTACCAAAGAAAAATGAGGGTTTGTGTCGTGTGATTAGGCGGCAAACTCTGCTTAACTTCACCTAATTACAGCTCCACTTAAGTTATTAACTACTAGCTAGGCCTAGGGGCTCAAAACTCAAAAAAGTAAAAAAAGGTTGTTTAGGCCAATTAGTAGTGGGATTGAGTTGCGTGAGTTGGGTCATGGGTGTCCTTTTTCTTTTGGCCTATGTGGGAAATTAGTATTGTATCGATATTTCACTATCGAATATCAATATCTTGAGTACAAAATAATGCATTGAATTCAATCTCAAAGTAAATTCGATGTAATATCATTATATACCAAATATCAAATTAATTTTCTTGAAACTTATCAATTAAATATAAAACTTTTCATCTTTTATTAATTCTCTTGAAAATTATCAATTAAATATAAAACTTTTCATCTTGCAGGTTGCAGCAACTTCACAAATCATTCTCAAACTATATAAAAGAATAAATAATAATATCAACACTCGTGCAATATAAATAGGAAAAAAAATCTCAAATACAATAACGACAATCTAGGAAAAAATGGTGTTCTAAGAAACACAATAACAAACTAAAGCAACAGACTAAAATAGAAGACGACTGAGCAGCCCATAAACATAATATATGTAACGAATGACAGTGAGAGAACAAGCTATATATAATTAAGTGTCCATTTAAACGGTTGAGGGTCTGTTAGCATTGAGGGAGCATATATAGTTGAAATGGAGAAAATACACACTAACTTATATTTCAACAGTGAACCGTATTATAAAATAATAGGTGTGTTCGATAATACCAAATATTGAAAAATTATTATGGTATTCAGTATCCATACCAAACTTCCCGTGCCACTTTCTTGCATTTTGGAATATTAGATTGTGTCCGAAAACACGCTGGGCTTGCGATGGAGGCCCAGCATACCACAACCGCACTATAGTTGCTGGGTCATGGAGCAGATATGCAGCCCAACGATGTCCTGGGCTACGAGGTAGTTAGGCCCATATCTCACTAGACCCAAACGTTAAACGCATCCCAAATGATAAATACCAAAAAGGCACTCTTTTTGTTATTATTTCACAAATAACATTCCTTGCCCCCCTTCAAAAACCAGCTACGGCGGCAAAGTACTAGTAACGCACGGCACGGTGCCGTTTCTTCAAACGAGGAATCCAAAAGAAACTCCCCTCTGAACAACATCTCATGCACGCACCCAGGCTTGAAAAGAAAACCGCCAAACAAACAAACAAAGCAAATCAAACACACGCCCACTCCCTAAAATGAAAGCTGGCGCGCTTATTTATTACAACCGGCCCGGCCACTACGACGACGGGCAAGAAGTCACTTCGATCGATCTCTCTAGTAATTAGTCTCCTTACGCGTAGTGGTGGTAGTGCGCTGCTGCCCGCCGGTGCCGCCGATACCACCACCAAGACCATGCTCCTCCCGCTCATGAGTCACCCGATGCTCGCCGGCGGCGGTCTGGTTGTCGCCGCCCATCCCGAGCGTCTGCTTCACCGTGTCAGCGGCGCTGGCTGCCATGTTCTTCACCTTGTCCCCCGTCTCCGCCAGCATCCCTTTCGTCTTCTCCTTCCCTTCGTACGTCTTCTCCTTCGTCGCCTCCGCCGCCTCCCCGGCCCTGTCCTTCGCCTCCTGCGTCTTCGCTCCGGCCGTCTCCTTGGCCGACCGAGCCTTCTCCTTCACCGTGTCCGCCATCCTCCCCGTCTTCTCCTGAAACAAAAAAAACTCACCAAATTTACCCCGTAGTAAATAAAACAGAGTATAAAAGAGAGAACAACGAACGTTGCAGATTATATACCTCAGCGCGGCCCTCGGCTTTGCCAGCGTTGTAGTAATGCTCCTGGTTAGACGACATTTTCAGTATGTGCGTGCTTTTTCCTCTTCTTTCTTCCAAGTTGCTTATATAGTAGTAGAATGAAGTTGTTGTTGTTTTTGCTTTGTGGGTTTTGGATGGCCGGGGTGGAAGGAAGGGAGGGTTATATATAGCGGCCAAGCAGGTCACGTGAATCCAACACGTGTCTTCGCCACGGGGACGCTTGTGTTCCACGTGTCGTTTTCATGGCGAATATTATCTTTCGGGAAAGATGGATAATTCTGTAATTATTTAATTATTGTGGGAGCAGTGATGGGCCATTCTGGGGGCGACACGTGGTGTTGCGAGTGTCCTGTTTTGACGCGTGTCATTGATACGGTTAATTCATGTCGACAGCTGCCTGCTCGTTACTGTTATGCAATGCGATTCATTCACGTAAATAAAATTTAAAATATAATGTGAAATGGATCAGGCCGGCCCAATCCGAAGCCCAAATACAAACAGGGTAGGGATCAGTGGAATAACGGAGAGAGATTTTCTCTGGAGGGAGTGGGCAAGTTTTTCCCGCCAAATTCTGAGAAGATTTTCAAAATCAGTAGGAAGGAGGCTTCTTCCTCCCGGTACATCTTTCTTCCATTTTAATTTCACAGAGGCTACGAAGAAGGCGACGGCTCCGAAGTCCAAACTCACGATCCTCCGCTTTATTTTGGTTTCAATTGTAGCAGACCAAGAGCTACAGCACTCGCCAGCGACAGCAAGCCCTGTTTCTCCATGGTAACCACGCAATCTCCGACTCCCTTCTCTTATCCCGCTTACTCTGTATCGCAGATCAATTTCCGCCATCGGAAGGAATTACGAATCGGAATGATCGCACACTAAGTTTCTTGTGCTTCCACGATATGCTTCCCGGACGTTCTTTTTTCTTATAATTTTGGATTCGGTTGTTGGCTCGTTTTCTCGATATGGACGGAAGCTGTTCGATGAAATGCCCCACCTGCAGTTCGTTTTTACTGGCAATGATTTTTCGTGGATAGTAGTAGCTTTCCTTCTACTTCCAAGCTTAAACTGCCGTAGCATCCTCCACCTGTTTGATAAATTGACGATTAGGTTGTAAGGACTAATTTCCCCTTTGTTTCAACTGTGGTGGATGCAGTCTAAGAAACGGGGGCTCTCTTTGGAGGAGAAGCGCGAGAAGATGCTTCAGATATTTTACGAGTCCCAGGACTTCTTTCTTGTGAGTACAATTTTTGTACTACTCTCGCAATGTTGAATGCGTTTTCACTGCCTTTCCCTGTGTTGACGAAATTCTTGGGGGATGGAACTCGTCGGATAGAATGAAATGGTGTTGGTTAATGTATGCCGGAGGATGTATTTTTGTTATCGGTGGATCGATTGGTTTTGCTTGGCTTCTTGGGTTTTCTCGAAGTCAATTTGGCCATATGAATATGGAGAAGTTGTCTGTAGCATTGTAGATTCAACTACACCCTTTGGTTCTGTTGCATTGTAAAATTTTGTACTACTCTCACAATGTTGAATGCCTTTTCGCT
Source organism: Linum trigynum (assembly GCA_964030455.1). Taxonomy (NCBI): domain Eukaryota; kingdom Viridiplantae; phylum Streptophyta; class Magnoliopsida; order Malpighiales; family Linaceae; genus Linum; species Linum trigynum. Next base: position 41,437,312 of record OZ034822.1, on the reverse strand, counting down.
ACCTTTACCTAGATGGGTTTACGCCAGATTCTTAGGGGTGGAAATCGTCAGATGGAATGAAATAGTTAGTTATGCATGCTGGTTTTGGTTTGACTGCTTCATTCATGTCAACCTTCTGATATGAAAGTGGAGAAGTGGTCCTTCACTTTGTAGATTCAACTAAATTCTGATTTTCAAGCAGCTTTTTTGTCTTGCTTCCCAAATGAGTTGCTGTAAGTGCCCATAGTACGATAGAGCAATATGCAAAATAGATGCCTAAGTATCATTTTTACTTCTTCTAAATGATCTCTTTAACTCCAGCTTTTACATCAAGAGCTTATATATGGCTAGAATAGATGAACTTTTCACTGCTGAGACGTTTTTCACTTGTTCGTTTGCTTGGATGGAGGTGATTACTCAATGTGTAACCTTTGTTCTTCAAGTTCTCTAGTCGAAACTTTTAGTTTCCTACATTGCTTCCCTTAAATTATGCTAGTTCAAATGGATACTGGCGATCTGCTTGTCTGAAGGTTGTATATACTGCTAACTGATATTTGCTGCTTGCGCTTTTAGCTCAAGGAACTCGAGAAGCTCGGTCCTAAGAAAGGTGTAATCACTCAGTCCGTGAAAGATGTCATCCAGAGTCTTGTGGACGACGACCTGGTTTTAAAAGACAAAATAGGAACATCGGTGTGTAACTGCTCTTGCCCTGCTTTATTTAACAAATGAAATTCTATTTCTAGATCAGGACTGAACAATTTCTTCATCCCAGGTATACTTTTGGAGCCTTCCTAGCAGTGCGGGAAATCAGGTGTAGCATCAATGTTTTGATTCCTCTACCGGCCTGAAACTCATCATATCTTTTAACTTCTCTTTCCCATGAACTGACACCTTGGAGTGAAAAACAGCTGAAGAATGTATCCGACAAACTTAAATCTGATTTGGAAAGCAGTAATAAGCGGTACAAGGAGCTTGTTGAACAGTCTGCAGCCCTGAAGAAGGGGCGTGAAGAATCAGTACGCATATTTAAGTCCCATTTCGCATTCCCTTATTAAAAATGCTCAAACAAGGTCACTGACTATCCGAGTTTGACCTTGAACCAGGATGAACGAGAGGTAGCCTTGACTGAGCTGAAAGGTCTACAAGCAAAGCACAACGAGCTGAAGGTAAAACCTAATTCCTCAAACCCACATCAAGCTATGGAGATCATACAGTGAACCCCTCTAACTAAGTCTGATGTATAACAGGAGGAGTTGGCGAAATATGCAGATAATGATCCAGCTGCCTTCGAAGCAATGAGTTCAGCACCTGCTCTAGTTTGAATGCTTAAATTATCTACTGCAAAACAACCCCCTAAGTAATAATGTCTCCTGTTTTGACTTCACAGAGGAAGCTATCGACGTCGCCCATGCAGCAGCAAACAGATGGACAGGTACTTTTACCTCCCTTGTAAAAGAGACCTGAATCTTGTTTGCTCTGATCATGATATTCTTAATGTTTCTTCGTACTTGAAAATGGCAGACAATATCTTCACCTTGAGGCAATGGTGTTCAAAGAACTTCCCCCAAGCGGCAGAGCAACTCGATAACCTGTTCAAGGAGGTAAAAGGGAAACCATTCGAATTCGAAGCCAGTGTGCCAACTTCAAACACAGAGTGCTATCTTGCTTTATTAGAACTGATATAGACCATCTTTTCCATTCTAAATTGCAGGTGGGGGTAACGGATGAATTCGACTACTTGGAGCTTGCACCTGCTCTCCCTCTCAATTCAGTAAGCGTCCCCAAGGCTGAAGGCACTCCCTAGACTATCTGGTTCACTGGCTCATCATTGCAAACTTGTGTAGAGTTGGCATTAAGTAAACACATATAAGATTATATAAAGCCATAAAACATAATTTGATATTATATTGATCATTGGGTTAATATTCTAATTTGAAAGGTGAGTTAATTATAGATTTTGACTATATAAATAGGGTTTGTCTTAGCTCACCTGTACATACATTTATCTTGTGTATATGTGACCTTAACAAAATAAGGAAAAACTAGAATACGAGAGAGACCATCATCCGCAACTAACGTCATACTGACGTTATGATGTTGAAAACCTCCATGTTCTTTACTGGTTCTTCTGGATCGAGTGACACCTCCCGAGTCTCCCTATGCTCGCCGGCACCGGCGGTGGTTGCCTGATCGTCGTGTTCACCCATCCCAATTGTCTGCTTCACGGTGTCCGCAGCGTCAGCCAGCACACCTTTCGTCTTCTCTTTCCCTTCGTAAGTCTCCTCCTTCGCTGCCTCCGCCGCGTCCCCAGCCCGTTCCTTCACCTCTTCCGTTTTCGCTGCCACCGTCTCCTTGGCGGGCATCGCCTTTTCCTTCACCGTGTCTGCCATCGTCCCCGCCTTCTCCTGCGCTCGCCGAAACGCCATTAGACCGGAATTGGAAGTAGAAACAGAAAACGAACGTTGTTAGGGGGAAAGATGGAAGTATGTACCTCAGCGCGGCCTTCGGCTTTGCCAGCTTCGTAGTAATGCTCCTTGTTAGACGACATTTTGGCGTATATCCTCGAGTGATGTACGCAGGCTGATATATATGTATGTTTTTCCTTCGACATTTTTGTAGCTACGGTACTTGCCACGTCAGGTGAACTCAACACGTGTATTTGCCAAGGGGACGCTTGTATTCCACGTGTCGTTTCCATGGTGAAGGACGAATTCGACTACTTGGAGCTTGCACGGTGCTGTTCTCCAACTCGATTGCAGTAGGTGTCCTAAAGGCTGAAGGCACTCCCAAGATTATCTGGAGCTCTGGAGTTATACCCCTATGTCTATGTATAACTTCACTCTTCTTACTCTGGAGCTCTGTTTGTTCCCGGATCCAGAAATTTTACAGTGTCCTTTTTTAAAAATTAAATTAAATAATTATTAAATAAAAAATACCTTATTTTTCTGAAATACAACAAAGCAGATGAAGTGTTTGTATTTTGGAAAGATTGTAAAATACAATCGTTGTATAACAACTCTCGATAGATCCTACTGGAACAAGGGGACTAGAGGAGTCTTTGATTGGATTTACTCGTTAGCTATTGAAAATTATCTCTACTTATAGTAGCAACGACCCAAGTTCAAATCACTTAGACTAACATGTAAATATTTTTATGTACTCATACGCAAACTATTACTTGGAGTTGGATAATCATTTTTGCAAATTTTATTGGTGTCCAGCTACAATTTGAATATTTTTTTATCGATATGTAAACTACTATCGTGAGTTGAATATTTTTTTATCGATATGTAAACTACAATCGTATTCCCAAATTTTAGGGGTCTCCCGAGACACCCCAAAGCTCCATGAATCCGCCATTGGTTGTTGCCCATATTCCGAACTAGCCTTCGGGCAACACGTTGGAGTCGGATAGTGCACATCTATTACACTAAAAATAGTTTGGATTTTATCTATATTCACACAAAAATTGGATAGAATATCAAAATCGTACTCATATCCTATTGAGTTTGAGTATCCACGGTTAATCATGAATAATAATTTGTGCTGTCAACAGTTACAAATATACTGACATTACTTAAGTGAAAAGTGACAATAAATTAGTAAATTAGTAAAATGAAGGGTAAATACAATTTAATATCCAAACCTTTTATTTTAAATAATATAATAGCCAAACCTTTTCGAAAACAATTTAATATCCAAATCGTCAACTTTCTGACTGTTTGACCGTTAGTTGACACTTCAAAAAAGTTCGAAGTACGACACTTCATCAATATCCATCGATATCTTCTCTGAAAAACTACCAACATATCGTAGTTCCAAACCCGAGAAGTCCATGACTCCACCATGATGGTATAGAATATCTAAATATTCAGTCATCTGCAATGCCAAAACAAGAAACAAAGTTGTATTGTGACAATTTCCTCTAAACAAAGCTTTTTTGAAGTGTCAACTAATGGTAAAACGAACGGAAAGTTGACGATTTGGATATTAGATTGTTTTTTAAAAGATTTGGCTATTATATTGTTTAAAATGAAAGGTTTGGATATTAAATTGTATTTACCCTAAAATGAATAAGTGAAGTCACATTGGTCATTGAGGTTGCAAACATCTTGTTGCAAATCGCTGAGATCTCAAGCAGTCTATTTGCATCTTGTCACAGATCGCTGAGATCTCAAGCAATCTGTCACTAATCACTTTAACATAAAGCGATTTGCCCCAAAACATATACTCCTGGGAGAAATCCCGTCCATCACGCATCATCATTTTAACCATTTATGTCCAATGAATCAAAGCACACATCTCACTTCCAAGCCCCACAACCTCTTCAGAAATTAGCAACAATTTCGGGTCGAATAGACCACAAATAAAACTATAAAACAGAAATTGATATATATTCATTATTCACTTTTCAAGTATTGTCCTAAAAGACAGTGCAAGGCTACCAAGTTGGTACAAATGTTATCGATGACACACATCCTATGATCACAGGACAGAACCGAGAAGAGAAGTAGAAAAATATGGGGACGCATGACCAAAAGCTCATAAAAGAGAGAAAGAGAGAGCATTACAAATTATCAAGAACTTTGTTGGTAAGTTTCCAAGATCCTTATATACAAAGGGTCCACCGTTCAATGCCACACCACAAAGATGCGTGAAAGGAGAGTTTGAAGGAGAATCCATGATACAAAATGACCAATCTTCCAAAGATACTTCTCTACCGTGTTTCACAGGCAGCTGGCTCCCTGCACACAAGAAACAGAACCAAAATCACATCAGCTACAAAAGCATCCCTGTCCATCACTGATCGATGTTATTTGTCTCAATTGCACACTACTTATTTTGCAACTTGCTATGTGAGGTGTATTTGCAAGAATAGTATCTCCTTCAGTAGAGTAGAGTGCATTCTCAGAATACTTTCCAACCCCAAGTATATGATAAGAAGGCTAGATCATTCTGAAGCATTGGAGAGCACAGGTAGAATTCAAAATATGCTAAATGCATCATCAAAAGTGGAGAAGAAACTAATATGTTTGTTCAATTACATGATGCTATTGTAAAATACACTGAACCAAACACCTGCAATTGTAAATGCAATCCGACTGATGAGGAAATCCAAACCAAAGTAACCAAAAGGGAGAGAGTGTAGGGGACTTGAACCTTCTTTAGAGCGCCATTTCAGCCTGCAAGGCAGCAAGTTCGTCTTCCTCCTCAGTATTCTTCCTTTGCTGAACGGGGCGAGCAGGCTGTTTGCCTGCAGGCACGTGGACTGGAGCTGCGGGAGCTGTGGTTGCAGGTTGTAGAAGTTGCTCTTCCAACTCAGCACCTTCTAATTCTTCAAGTTCTGCCTCCAATTCATCCTGCACAATGACCAGTGTTTTGATTGTCATTCGGAAACAGTGACGGTAAGCAAGAACCCCCAAAAATATCCATCCATGTGATCTTACTTCATCGAAATCGGCTGCAGAACCAATTGGAGTTGACAATGCTTCTTGGATCTGTTTCATGTTCTCGGTTTGTTCATTGATTTCATCCATAGTCTTGTCGACATCATCAATATTCCTGTAATCAAGATGAACATTAAACAGATCACAGATGTTCTTGAACTTATAAGGAAACAATCTCTCCGCAAATACATAAAGTTATGGTAAATAATTTCTGCATACGTTGCTTTTTGCATAGCCTTCATTGCAGCTGCTCCAGTTCTCAATGCATCAACAGTTTCAGTAGTGGCTTTTGCGCCCTCTAACATTATCATCTGTAACATAAAATTTACCAGAACAACAATTAGAGCTTGCCCATACAGATAAAGTGACATATACTGGAAAAATAGGTCACCTGGTCGTGAATCCTCAATTGGTAATTTCCAAGTTGTTCTACTTGTTGTTCATACAGTCTCTTCCTTTTCAAGGATTGAAGAGCAGCTGCAGAAAACAGTACTCATCAGCAAGCATACACATCCCTCAAGTCTACACACAGAATAAGTATCTATTCAGGTAACAATACATATCAATATAGTGAGTGCATCCACGACAAAAAGACTCTTCCTTTCATATCCAAACTCACTGGTGTGAACACCCTAAGAAATTCGCAATGGGCAACTGAATGCTGATAAATTGCATAACATGCATAGTTAACAAGACAAATGCAATTCCATCACCAATCCATCACCATTCACCAGTATCCAAAAGCAGTACAAGCACATGATGCTACCATACCCCGTTTGTTTCCTCCTCGTGCATATTCTCTAGCCTTCTCAACTTCTTGAGCAGCTTTTTTGACAAGAACTTTCTCCTTTTTCTCGAGCATTTCAAGTGTCTACACAATTAAAAAGTAAAAGTAAGACCAAACCGTCAGAAACCCCATAAAAACCATCAACAAACACAACAACAATCCAATTTTCCGATAAAAGAGTAGAGATTGTAAAACACAAAGGAACCAAGTTTTGAGACTAATTAAGCATAACACAAACAGAAGGCAATCAGAATCAAGCATACATCATGTCATGGAGCTCTCATCAGTCATCACATCGTTAAGCTACATAATCTAAGCCAACAACAATGAAAAGCACACTCCTCCCAATAGAATGCATCATGCTTCACACATCCTATCGCTTATGCCAACAATCGCAAGCTCAATTAGCCAGAGTCCCGCAATAACCCAAAGAATAGTAGTACGACAGTATTCACAGCAATAAAGAAGTAGCTCTTCAAGGCACCGAATAAATCCCGCCACCCGATCCTTATCCCAAAGCGCGCGCACCCGAGAAAAACTCTGCAACAAAAGTAGCTGAAAGAGAAAGATAAGAAAGAAAGCATGAATCTTTACCTCGTTCAGTTTATCCAAGGTGGTCAGGGCATTGCCTTCCTGCTTAGGCTTGCCAAATATCCTGGTAAACATTTTTCAACTATATCGGAAGTGACTCCCTCCTGCCCCCGATCTGCCAAATCAAACCCAAAAATCAAAGACCCGCGATTGATCAAAACCCTAATTCTTCAAATCCGCACTCGTCCCAAGCATAGAACGAATTCCGATCGCTGTAACATAAAAAACCCACAACACGAAGGAAAAGAACGAGCAGAAAAGACGGGCGAATATCGTAATCGCAGACCTGTTGAATAGGATAGTGAGAAGCGCGAAATTGATAGATCGGCTAGAGTTGATTGGTGGGGTGGAAAGAATTAGGGCTTTCGATTGAGCAGAGATTGATAGTGGAGAAAGAGGGAATGGATGGATTCCTTAGGCGCGTCTCTCTGTTGGGGATGATGGACCGCAAAGAGAAAGGAGAAGGAAGCTGCTTTTCGTTTCCTTCCCCAATTCCACAAGGCGTTGAAGTTGGTTCATTGGGTTACGCGTGGCTGATACTCATTGGCCGATTTATGTTGAGTTACATTTTTATCCCCCTGACAACTTGCTGAACTGCCGATTGACTTAAAGCGGCGCCGTTTAGGATCTGTTAACCACGGCAGTCGGCATGCCTTCCCTTTGACCTTCCCTTTCTTCATCTTGATGTAGGGGTTTGTTTAGGGCAAAATATAGTTTCTAGTTGCACAATTTTAGACACTTTGCTCCACTTCTACACTTCAACTTTACGTTCTTAGTCTAGGTAAAGTCCATCTTGCAAGAAATACTTGGTACTACAATCATTGGAGGAACAATACCGAAGCCTGAGGATGTTCCAGAATCGTTTCGGTTGCTCGTTCGAGAACTACGATCTTTTCGCTCACGGATGTCTTTCTTTACTATTCTCCACTTAAATTGCTCTAAAGTAGACCAGGCAATCAGGTCGATTGGATAATTTTGGGTTAGAAATTTCGGATTACGAATCATCATGAATTGGTTAATTTAGGGTCAACTATTGATCCAACCAAAAACTTTGGGGTCAGCTTTCAGGTCATTTTGGTTTACGAGCATTCTCGGAAATAAGAATACACATGCTTCATGTTGTTTTGAATCACACAAATTTTCATATATGCATGCCAAATTTCCAATAGTTTGCTTAACACATGTCAATTACATATTCTCAAATCTTCACATGCTAATGAAAGAAAATATAAATTATACAAATGGTTAAGGAACGTTATGAGAGTACATCCTTCTGAATTTTGTTAAACATCTTACCAAATTATGAGTCATTTTATCATTTCGAGAGTGAAATATGATAAGGAATGGGTTAAACGGGTCGACTCACTGACCCTCCAATCTAACCCAAAAAATTATTGATCGTTCGGATTTTGGGTTATAAAAACTTCTACCTGATTTTAATTTTTCAAACAGGTTCGGATCGGATCAAGGGTTGGACCATAATTTGCTAGTTCTACTCTAAAGTCTAAACACCATGGTTGTCATGCCGGTGGCATGCCACCCGGTTGAACCTGGTTCAACCTGTGTCGGTCATGAAACCGGCATAACATCACCTCCTCTTTTCAACCTAAGATACGTACATACATATATCCCCATACAATCAAGATCAAAATCTTTTTCTTTAGTCGAACAATTTCAAGTTGGTTCTTCATTTGCATTGGCATCAAACGTGTAGCTCAAATGAACCGAAGCAGACAACAATTGCTATTAGTCCATGGCTATTCACCAATTGCTCTCGACCAGTCCACGTTAATACCAGGCTATAAAGATAATAGAATGCTTAACCTTCCAAGTACAACTGTTGTATTTGAAGTAAGTGCTCATTAAAGATGCTGTGTAAGCCGAAAACTCTCTACAATTTGTCACCTTAGACAAGGTTGTAAATTTGATGCTTAATAAAGTACAAGTTTAGGAGCTAAATCACGCTTTAGCCTTTGAAAATCAAATTAAAACCTCTCGAAGGAAATAGACAAACAGTCCTTTTCCCCCACAGCTCTCAAGGTAATGTCGTAACCAGCCTCCTCTCTTTTGGATCTTTCTACTACGAAAGAAGTCGCCAATCGTCACTGCCTATGTATTCCACTTCCAGCCGATGCCCGCCATCTCTGCTCACTTCTCTTTCACCCCAACCATCATCGCCCATGGCTGCTACTCTCCAGTGGCGCTGCTTCCTCCTCCTAACCCTCTTCATCTCCATTTCATCAACACCAACCGATCAACAGACCCTTGCTCAAATCCCAATCAATTTCCTCAGCTCGGCCAAAACCCCAGAGCTCGTCGATTACATGGTAAGCATCAGGAGGCGAATCCACGAGAACCCAGAACTCGGTTATGAAGAATTCGAAACCAGTAAGCTGGTCCGTGAAGAGCTTGATCGGCTGGGGATTCGTTACGAGCACCCTTTCGCCGTTACTGGGATTGTTGCCTCTATTGGCACCGGCGGACCTCCTTTCGTCGCTCTTAGAGCTGATATGGATGCTTTAGCTCTTCAGGTTTTTGGGTTTTCATTCCCTCTCTTGTTTTTTTCTCTGTTTGCTACTTAATTCACAAAGTGGGCATTTCTCGTAGAAGCTAAAATTGAATCAAAGGAGATTTTTTTTTCTTCCTTCTTTTCTGTTTATCCTTGCTATTGACCCAGGAAGCTGTAGAATGGGAGCACAAGAGTAAAGTTGCAGGCAAAATGCACGCTTGTGGCCACGATGCTCATGTTGCTATGCTTCTTGGTGCTGCCAAGTTGCTCCAGGAACACCATAGTCATGATCTGCAGGTTTGAAACATCAATCAATTCAATTTCTTAACCGTTCATATGGACCAGTCCATTGTTTTGTTTTGCGTATTTTAAGCAAGAGAAAAAGTAAGTGTCATGGAATCCACATTTCATGCGTTAGTCAGTGTATGGAATGGAACACACTTTCTTGACTTTTTCTTAAGTGTATATGCGCAGTTTCTGGAAGCAGTCCTTTTAAGTTGGTTATATGATGTGTTGGATTTGGGTTAGGGGACAGTTCTGTTTGTTTTCCAACCAGCTGAAGAAGGAGGTGGAGGAGCAAAGCAAATGGTGGAAGCTGGAGTGGTTGACAGTGTAGACGCCATCTTTGGGATTCATGTGAGTACCAGCTTCCCAATTGGCACAGTGGCCTCAAGAGCTGGCCCAGTTCTTGCTGGGAGTGGGTTCTTCGAAGCTGTGATAACTGGGAAAGGAGGCCATGCTGCCATTCCCCACCACACCATTGACCCCATTCTTGCAGCTTCAAGTATAGTCGTCAGCTTGCAGCACCTTGTTTCCCGTGAAGCTGATCCCTTAGACTCACAGGTGACTATATTACCACATTTGCGTGTTGCTTGCTTTGTTGCTTTCATGATCATCTTAAAGCGTATACAATTCTGCTTCAGGTGGTGACCGTTGGTAAATTTGAAGGAGGTGGTGCGTTCAATGTCATTCCAGATTCTGCCACCATTGGAGGAACATTTAGGGCCTTCTCCAAAGATAGCTTTGCCCAGATCAAGCAACGCATCGAACAGGTTCTCGCAATAGTCGTAGTATCATGAATGGATCATTCTTGATTGTTAGTTCAGTGCCCTGCTATTGATGTTCATGGCTCAATAATCTCGGTTCCCAACAGGTTGTGACGGGGCAGGCTAAAGTCCAGAGGTGCAATGCAACCATCAACTTCAATCCGAACAACAAGCAGACATATCCTGCTACGGTGAACGATGCAAGTCTACACGAGTATTTTGTTGGTATTGCGAGAGACATGTTGGGAACCCAGAACCTTAAAGTTATGGAACCGTTGATGGGTGCGGAGGACTTCTCTTTCTATGCAGAGAAAGTTCCTGGCTGCTTTTTCTTCGTGGGAATGCAGAACGAAACTCAAGAACCACTTGTGGCGAGTCATTCACCACAATACCAAGTCAACGAAGATGTGCTTCCATATGGAGCAGCTCTGCACGCCTCGCTGGCCGTCAGGTACTTGCTGGAGCATCAGCCGGAATCTGCAACGCCTCCTGAAGAAGTAATAAGGCCTAACGATGAGCTGTGAAGAGCCACATGAATGTTGGATTGCTTTCTTGTTTCTTGGAGCAACGCCATATTTGTGCACTTCTTAGTAGATTCACTTCACATTTAAGTTGTATTTTCCCTTCTCCCATCGTGTAATCCTATTATCATGGTGAAACCGAAAGTTACGTTTTAGGAAAAGTATTGAACATTTGAACGCAAGATTTGGGAAGTTGCATTGTGGACTTGCAATGGAATTCCTCACAGAATTGCTTCCAAATGAGCAGATCAGGAAATTGTATTGTATATGAATGATTCCACTGCTGGATGAGAAACAAACAAAAAATCATATCCCCAAAACCAGTAAAAATAGTAAATGATGGACATTAATGGTGTAGTGGATACTACCGTGTTCCATTTTATCTTTCGGATCAAACCCATACCAGACACAAACAAGCAGGCTGGAAAAGCAGAGAAAGAAGGAAGAAGTGGGATTATACCAAAGGTGGAGGTTACCTTCTTTTTCCTCGACGACAACCATGGCTGGGTTGAAGCAAGGACCCAGAAGTTCAAGCATCCGGAAGAACAAAGGGCATTCTGGCACGGGAAGCTGCAACGACTATACTGGGGCTTGGAAAAGCATTAGACGTTACTTGCTGTGTTTCAGTCCATGGAGTTCTATGACAGGGAAGAAGAGTTGCAGGGGTTCCTTAGCGAGAAACAGTAGCTGCAGAGTGTACTCCATGAATGATCAGCACAGGGAGGAAAACATCAAGGCTGTTATTTTATACTGCAAGAACAATTCGATCCCTCTTGTATCTCTCTCTCTCTCTCCTCCTCTCTTTCTGTGCTCACTTTTGTAGATCATGTTCAGTATCTGATTTGAAGATGTGATTTTCGAAGGGGGATTTTGATTTTGGGGTTGTCTTGATTGCAGGTCGCGAGGAACTGAACAATGGATTCGCCCACAGGTCCAACGAGACATGCTATCATCAATAACAGAGACTGATCAAATGTAAGCCATTCAATAAAGAGATGCCAGTCCGATGGGAGTTGGGACTTTAAATTTGCAGTAGAAACTTATTCTGATGCAAACAACAGGACAATATCCTCATCCATCTTTCGTTCTTCCCTTGATCCATCGTTGTAGCAATAAGATTCCTTTGCTGTTACGAAGTGTTTAGCCCGAGGCGCACTCTAAAAGAACCAAATGACCAACAATTTTTGGTTCGAATTTAGAAGTGTTATCAAATTACTAAGATGGTAGACCAACAATCTTGACAGGATCAGGGATGGTAAGAGTGAAGACCATAATCTCTAGTGTACCAGATTGCAGCAACAAATGTCTTGGTCTCCACAACAACCGCGACTGGAAACAAAAGCTGACAACTCTGGTCTGGTGATCCAATCCTGTCATCTAGATCATCAGGTTGTCCACCCGAACTTGGTACCGTGAAAGATACACAAGATATCCACTCCACTTCCCTGCTGAACCATGGCTCAAAACTTTGACCTTGTACCAACTCGACTATATCTGAACCTACACTCACCTAGCAATTCATTCTACTGATGAATCCATGAAATACAACTAGATAATTACGACGATTCAGTAGACATACGGAGAAGATAGCAGCCAGACGATGTCAGTAGTGATTAGCTTGTGCTATGGGAGAAACGAAAGCTACTAAAGCCAAAGAAACTCCAAACTACTCTTTGAATGGAAAATCTCATTACATACCGAATCGACAATAGCTGTTCAATGCTCGATAGCAAGTAAAATCAATCCACGTCCATGACAAAATTTTGAGTTCTTCCAACACACACCTAAAGTAGCAGTGTTCACCCCCTACATAGCCAGAACTACCACCGCTTAAGACTTCTCGGAAGAGTTGGGTCCTCGCTTCTTGCCGAATCCAACAACTGCAACCAAATAAGCAGAAAGGAACAGCATACTCAGAAACTGATAACCAATCCTAAATATATCCCGTTTCACAAATGGGATTGAAACAGAGCTCCGAAATGTGGAATAGTTCCTAATGAACATTGCGAAACTAATTAGGCAACAAATAATGCACACACATAGATGGAAAGCACATGACAGGCCTGAGTTCAAAATCAGATGGGATCAACTTGTATAGTAGGTCGAAAGTGATTTCCTTTTCCTATATAGGAACTAACTTGTCCTCATTACCCTATAATTCCAAGGAGCAACACTGACCACAGCGTTTCCAAAACCCTAATTGAGAAAGGAAAACAACCCCACAAGTGCATTTCCTTCCAACTGACGATAACAGAAGCACTGACACACCTTACTACGCGAACCAAGCGAAAGAGAGCTGACTACCAGTTCCCTCCAATTGAAACAGACGCCCACGCGAATTTTCAATACCAATAAGAAAATCTAAAGGGGAAGAAATGGACAATTCATACTGGGAGCAGTGGAGCTAGATCAAGAGAGAAGAGAATGGGAGATAACATACCAGCAGTGACGAATCTGCGGGTGTATTGCATCCTCTTGTGGGCACGACCGCGTGGCTTCTTCTTCTTCTCCTGCTTCGCGACCTTGGGAGTCTGCCCTCTGACCTTACCGGCACGAGCCAATGAACCGTGAACCTTACCTGCAAATCAAAGAACGAAATCCCCTCTCCGGAAATCAGTTCCCCGCTGATTAGTTTAACTAAGGGAAGCAGAAGATCTCCGCAAGCTCCTCTTACCCATGGTTGTGATATATCTTCTGCCGCTTCGTCGCCGATATGCAGTTATTGCCCCCTGAATGTGCCGCCTGAAGCTGCGATGTGAATGTGCTACAATGGTGATTTTTAGGGTTAGGGTTTTCGTGATTATATATTATATTGGGCGATATGAGTGCTGCTGGGACTGTGTGGGCTGGGTCGGTGGACTTGTGGCCGGGCTAAATTTAGGCCTTTATTGGGGTGGTTTTCAAGCTGCGGGTCCGCAGCGATATGGGCTTTTAGCCTATTATTGTTGAGTCAAAATTAGGCGGCAAATGAGCCAAATTTCAACTATGTTTTGTTGAGCTTGCTAATTAGCTTGACTTAATGGCTTGTTGAACTCAAATTGTGAGCTAACTTATTTTTTTGCTATAAACTATAATGTTACTTGGCAATGTGGCTAGCGGTTTATGAGTAAATCAATTTAGTTTTTTTAATTGGTTTGTTGACAATTCATAAGTTTGGTAGAATATATACCTCGCTAAATATGATGTTTATAATTTTGAGTACATGAGTAAATATGTCTCACTTATAATTTGATTATTTAGATACTAATTACTATTTAATAACAGTATATGAACAAAATTATATTACACTTGAGTTCAACTTGCTCTCGTGAGTTTATATATATGATGAGCCGAATTCTTTAATCTTTAATTATTCGTGGATTATTAATTTATTATTGTTGTTTTGGGTTATTCGTGTTAGTTCTTGCTTAGGAATATTATTTATCATTAGGTATCCTCTCTAGGAAGTTATTGTTTACTTGTTTGGTTAGGATGAGTTTACCTTATTTGAGAGGGAAAGGCTCGAGATCTACTGCGCGTGGATCCGCACACTCGTCACATACTCACACGTGTTACTTGAAAAGGAAGAAACGCATCGTCCTCGGTCCCGCGAGGAATTCCCGCGCAGAGAAATAAACCACTCTTCTTTTAAGTCTCAGCACAACAATACCCAGTCCTTAGGGTTTATTCTGTTCTCTTCTTCTTCTCCCTTCTCTTCCCCGTTCTGATTGCTGCTTTGGAAGAGACCAAGTGGCAGCTATGCAAAACGCCGGCGGTGATCACCACGACCGTGGTTCGATTCCGTCATCTGCGGGTACGGATACGTCGGTGGCGGCGGAGCTGGCTACTACGAACTTGAAAGACGACGCCGCCGCCGCCATACCGTCCTCCGCATCAGACCTCAAGCATCCCTTGCGCGATCGGGTCCTAATCCGATCCATCCTCTCCCGCCCCGACGGCGGAGCTGCGCTGGCCGGGCAGCGCATCCGCGTCCTCGGATGGGTCAAGACAGGGAGGGAGCAAGGGAAGGGCAAATTCGCCTTCCTGGAAGTCAACGACGGGTCTTGCCCGGCGAATCTACAAGTAATTGTGGATTCCGGCAAGGCCAAACTCGGTTCGCTGGTGGCGACGGGCACCTCCGTCAAGGTCGAGGGTTTGCTGGTGGCGCCGCCCGTAGGTACGAAGCAGAGGATTGAGCTCCTGGTCGAGGAGGTTCTCCACGTTGGTCCGGTTGATCTAGCTCAGTATCCAATTCCCAAAACCATGCTCAGCCTGAAGTTCTTGAGGGATTTCATCCACCTCCGCCCCAGAACCAACCGGGTAAAAAAATCCAATCGATGTTCCCTTTTTTCTGAATTTTGTTTTCCTTTCGTATAGAATTGACTCTTGAATGGCAAATGCTGTTGTTTTTGGCTTCCAGATTTCTGCAATTATCCGAATTCGCGATGCCCTAGCTTTCGCTACGCACTCCTTTTTTCACGAGAACGAGTTTCGGCTGATTCATACCCCGATTATCACCACCAGCGACTGCGAGGGCGCTGGTGAGATGTTCCAAGTGACGACGATGGTTGGCGAGGCGGAGAAGCTGCAGAAAGGGGAGGTGGGAGTGGCTGCTAAACCTGGTATCCCTCAGAAAGATGGGAAGATTGACTATGCTGCTGATTTCTTTGGACGTCAGGCTTTCTTGACCGTCTCTGGTCAGTTGCAACTTGAGACTTGTGCCTGTGCGGTTTGCGATGTGTACACATTCGGGCCGAGTTTCAGAGCCGAACACTCTCATACTTCGAGGCATCTGGCTGAGTTTTGGATGGTGGAACCCGAGATAGTTGATGCAGATATTCAGGTATGTATATGCAGTTCATTCTCTGTTTCTGAAAGTTCAATTCGGTGTCTTACAGTAAGCAAGCGAGAACATTGTGGAGTTGTTAAAGATGCGGTGATTCTGTGAGGCTTGATGTTCTGCTGTTGATGAGATAAAGAATGATTTGTATACCAAATTATTTGCAGGATGCCATGAACTGGGCAGAGGCATATGTAAAGTACATGTCCCAGTGGCTAATTGATAAATGCCATGATGACATGGAGCTCATGGATGACAAAGGCTGCATTGACCGCCTAAGAATGGTGGCATCGACTCCTTTTGAGCGAATTTCATATACAGAAGCAGTGAAAATCCTTGAGGAGGCTGTGAAGGGTGGTAAGAAGTTTGATAACAAAGTTGAATGGGGGATTGATCTGGCATCCGAACATGAGAGGTATTGTTTCATGCAAAAACTTCACATCTTCGGTTCTGTTCATTAAAAAAAAAATCGACTTTGTTTTGGGTAGTGCTTATTTGATTTTGTTCATCATTTACTCAGGTTCTTGACAGAAAATAAGTTCCAGAAACCGGTGATTGTTTACAATTACCCTAAAGGAACCAAAGCTTTCTACATGAGGCTCAATGACGATTCAAAGACAGTGGCTGCAATGGATGTCCTTGTACCCAAGGTAAAATAATATTTCATCCTTCTGTTGACACCTCTGAAATCCCATTACCAAGTTTCAGCCGCATTTCGATCAGTTTACTCGGAGCTTACTTTTACTGTCAATTTCAGGTAGGAGAGTTGATTGGTGGAAGTCAGAGGGAGGAGAGATACGAAGTTATCAAAGAAAGGTATAACTATTGCATGTTGGCTGGTTAGGGTTTTGTATAATCGACTTGGAAGTTAAAGGTTACTATCACTTTTGTTCTAATGAGTGCCATTTGATGACAGGATTATGGAGATGGGGCTGCCTCTGAAGCCATATGAGTGGTACCTTGACCTTCGCCGGTTTGGGACCGTAAAACACAGTGGGTTTGGGTTAGGATTTGAACGAATGTTGTTGTTTGCGACCGGCATTGACAACATCAGAGACGTTATTCCCTTCCCAAGATTCCCAGGAAAAGCAGATCTGTAACTAGCTTGTTAGTTTAGAAAGAACCAGCATGTCCATGTATAAGATATGTGTTTTCATGTTTACATTTGCTCATCTTCTCTTTTCATGAAGCTCAACCCACGATTCCTTCCAATGTATGATTTCACTTTTATTATAGTATCCGCATTAGTTTTGTTGTGGGGGCAGGAATGAGGATGAGTTTAGCTATCTCACTGAATTTCACACTAATACTATGTGCTATCAAGTATCAACAACCCATCTTCCTTTAAACAATATATTTAACTTCAATTATCAAATTATAATAAGATTAATCCGGCTTATACGTCTTTCTTGAGAACTCACTCAATTTCGGTATATTTGACACTCATTGTTACATATTATTTGAAGAAAAATTCTATTTTCTTACGATTAAACAAAGAAAAAACCGTTCAGAAACCAAATAGAGATGCTAGGTAGGTTAATTTAGTCCAATTCGTAGTTGAAGTCTTTCACTTATTCGAAGTGTCATTGGGTGAAAATATGAATAAAGATAAGTCAAAGTAAGAGAAATAAAATAGATGTTGAGATAAATTAAGGCAGAATGGAGGTCATAGGTAAAGACGGAGCAAGCTAGTGCGCAAGTAGTCAGTGGCAGAGCCAGAAAATTGGTCAAGGGGGTGTTTTTTCCATACCACAAAAAAATCAAATGCATAATAGAAAATATATTCTAAATGAAATAAAACGTCATCAAAATAATACTATAGATTCACAATAATAGTCCAAACGCATGTCACTTACATACGAACCGAAGGATTTCATATGATTAAAAGCATTATAAAATACATTTAAGGTACAAAGTAGCACAAAGTTCTTGTTCAATATGTCATTAATGCATCTTTCATTTAGTTATTGTGACGGTAGGATTTAGTGAATATCGTAGGCGTCCATTTGAGAAGGCGGAGGCTATCTAAGGAGTGGTTATCCCCACTTGTGAATCCATTCATAAATCATCCAAGTGTTGGATAATACAACTCTAACGAGAGTTCTCTCCATTATTATGAGTCGAGCGAGTGTGAGTGAAAACTGACTGAGTTCTCTAACGCGACTTGAGTGCTAAAACTACTTGAAAAGAATTTAGTCTCTGACAAACTCACAGGGTAGTAGATAACTCCATCAGTTTCTCCTTTTGCAATTGAGTTTTGTGGATTTAAACAAGTCATAGATGACAATAAGTGGCAATTGAGTTTTGAGGATTTTAATAATAGTTTAAATAAAAGTGTATGCGTGGTGATTAGTACAACACAAAACGTCTCCAGTTTAGATGGTCAGATGGGTGGCATGAGATTAACATGTAATGCTCAATTATCTTGCAATTGTTTTCTCCAAGGGGGTTGCACGCCCCGTCCACTTATAAACCGCCTCTAGAGCAAATCGGATAATATCTAGTAAGACGAGAACTAATTGCCATCAGTCACTATTTATTTTAATATATCTAAAGTCATTAACAATAAGTATGACGACGAACACTAAGAAATTTAATATGTAACAACATTTGTAAAAGAGAATAGATATATAGAACTTAAACATTGACAAAAGCACAAAACTACAACCTTTCTGTTTCTGATATGGGAGAATAATTTCACATTACAATTCGAGTATAGATTCAGAAGGTCAATGAACTTATTTTTTTCATTTCACATTCAAAACCCATCGGGAGTCAACTGTCAAGTTAACTATTTTTAGGTGGCGAAGATCGAACAAACACACAACTTCAGGGACCTTTTGTGAAATCTACCCGTAAACCTAATCAAAATCAAAACTGAGAAGAAAACTCAGCCCGGTGGCGCCTCCTTCCTTAACCGAACCAGAGCTCTGCCATCGTAAATTTCCCGGCGAAGCGGAAGACGACGATTAGGAGCGGGGACGTACGTGAAAATGAAGAAGCTGGCAAGAAGTTTGAGGAAATCTCGAGACGACGGTTTATCACTTCCAACTCAGGATGATCCCGACGACTCTCGTCCCATGGATCCCCAAGGTAAAATTTTTACCAAACCTATGGCGACCCGTCTCTCTCTGTCTTCCTCTCATTCTCTTGCTGCTGCTCAATCGCTCTTTGTCTCTGTTTCCGCGCAGAGCAAGAGGAGCTGGTTCGATCCCTCGAACACGCGCAAGCTCAGCAAGCTCAGTTATGGACGGTAACATTTCATAGCACATCTCCTCCCCTTTTTAAGATTTCGCTTCCTATTTCTGAACATTATGGTAAATGAGTTGTTCGATGATTTGGTTTCCTCTTTCCTTTTGACGATTCTTTCACCCGATTGAAGAGAGTGTTCTCTGCGATCCTCCTTTGTTACGCTGCCTTCCTAGTTTACTCAATCTACCAGCAAGCAACTTCCCCCTGGGAATTGGTGCGTTATCCCTAATTGATTAGCTAGCAGCTTCACTGAAATTCAAATGGAATCGTGTTAAGATACCATTTCCATCTTCTTCTTAGATTGATCCAGTCTTGTCTTTTTTTTTATCAGCGGTATCACGCATACTTCATGGAAGATATCCCTTCATGGATGGTGATTTCAGCAGGTATGGTACTATGGTTCACTTCATTTCTTTTATCCTCCATTGTTTTTACAAATATGGTAATGGAATGACTTCTCTAGCTATTGCTTTGCAGCATTTTGCTGCTTTCTGGGTTCTTCTTACTGTGCATGATAATGTAGGAGTGATTGACCTCTGCAAGCAAGCATATATGTCATACCTGTTGGATTAACTATGGCAGTTCGTAAAGTAGGGAACTTTGATATTCATAACGTTCGCCTTCAGATTTGCTATTTGTTGTGAGTTGTAATCAGTGGAAATCGCGCATTTGTTGTGTTTTGCTAACCTTTTAAGCAATTCAACGCAGACTGGTTAGCTGTTCTGGTATGCTCCCTGGCCATCGTTGGGATACTGAACCGTAGAAGAAAATGGATTTGGTACTCCTGCTTTGCTGGGTTTGCAGTCGCTATATTTTGGTTCTATTTTATGTTAAGGTAACGAGGAGTTTGCGTATAATCACCTTTGTTTGATGGTTTACTGGTTTATTACTCCCTGAAAGATTCAGTGGAAGGAAGTTAAGGACTGGTGTTTTTGACTTTGAATTATAGGCTGCCGAGATTCAGGATGGATGTGATATGGCTTCCTCTAGGACCTCTTTGGTGAGTAATACTCTACTCGTATGATTAGATTTTGGTCTGAATTTTCATTTAGATTACATGTAGATGATGTAGGTTTAATCTTAATGAGACTTGTACTTTGTCTGACAAAAATTGCAGCGGATCTTCTGTTTGCCTTTACGTTGATAATCTACTCGCCGAATCATCAGAAGAGGTGAAGAAACTCAGAAGCTACATGTATTCCTATAAAGCGACTTAGTTTGAAAGCTCTGCTAAGCTTCCTCACCAGCACTACCACTTCGTGGCCAACTAGCTCCACTGGAGTCAGTTCCTATCAGTCGAGGGAGTTGCAATAGTGCTCTGCCAGTTGCAATGAGGAAGAAGCAATAGTGCTCAGAATGAATCATGGAATCATCTCGCCATGAACACCTTAAGAGCTCATCGAGTTTATGTTCACAGGAATGGCTCTTCGTTTGCTATTGTAGCAGTGAATTAACAAGATTACTGAATTGTGATGCATCTTATATCATTAACAACTTTTTTTCGATGGATAGTAATTGAAGTGGAAACGAAGCTGAGGAAAGTGAGTAGTGAATTGAAGTAAAAAAAAAAAACTAACAAGGCTAACTATGCCATTAACACGATGATATATTCTGAGTAATTAAACGAGCATTTCAACTAGATAATTAGCTTGCACGACCTTATCTAGGCAGACTGCATCCCAACGGCCATCATGTAGATGAGAGGCAATAGAAAATATCATTAAGTTCAAAGCTTTCAAATGGTAAATATGAGGTGACAATATCCAACAACTTGTACCAACAAAAGCCTAGACTTGTTCTCCAAATCCGTAAACATTGACAAAACTTCTTCAAAAACCTAACACAACAGCCCGATAGAAATACGGAGTGACGCAGATTACTCATCCTCCTCTATAACCTTTGTTCCCAGCCCCTTGAGTCCTTCTGCTGGGATCTCTGCAACAGTGACAAGGGAATAGAGCTCCTCCTTGGCATCTTCATCATCATTCCTCTTCCGAGCAATGCGAACCCTGATTCTTCTTGGAACGCTCCTAATTCCCTTGCTCCAGATTTGCTTGTTCAGCTTCACGTCCACCCTCACGTCTTTAGTTCCCATGGCTTTCTCAGCAAACTTCCTGATCTCCTTGATGGCCTTGGGAGCCTTCTTCTTGAAGGTACTGGTACATATAAATTGTTCAGCATCCGAAATAGGGTAGATGACACAGACAATGATCTTGAATTGATAAGGTTAAACTGTATAAGAAAACCTCGAGTACAATGTAAACAGGTCACAAAAAAGCAAGCTCATAGGTCAACCATAGGCATAGCAGATTAGACTGCAACTAACATAGTTACCGCAAGACACAGGCGAACAAGATGCTACATCATAAAGGGATCATCTAGGGACGGACCGTTATCAAGCTACTATGTATTGTACAAATTAATCTCTGATGTTCACGGACGAAGGGACCAAAAGTCTGAACTATTGCCCAAGATATTAATCTTGTCAAAGACATATTGAGCGAATCATCAGTTCAAGCTTACTCTGATACTCTAATTTAGACATAGACCACAACAAGCAGACAGACACTCCTAATACTTTCTAGGAAATTTGACGAGCATTAACCAGTGACAATCAAGGTTTAAGAATGCCATTATCCGGGTCTTCGCCACTATCAGTCCCATGCTCACACTGAATCACCAGCTCTTAAAGCTAACATTTCATCATCCCAGAAAAGTACATCTATGACCATAACATAAGCCCACAACTCTCACCATCGTCACCAATGGAACCAGGACAATAGGATTTCAAAAATACAAAAACCACCAGGTCACCATTGGAGCACGAACACTATGATTCGGATTAAAGTTAAACCTAAACCCAATCATTAGGGTCCTGCTTCATATCCTGGAGTTGAAAAAGCCCATAGAGATTCTAACAAGATCCCGCTGAAGAAGGCCGCAGATACGAAAACTTTCAGAGACCCACGAAAATGAAAGCTGCAGGGAAATAAGAGAACGGAACTGACCAGCCATGCAAGCGCTTGTGCAAATTGATGGTGAACTCACGAGTCACCACCTCCTCTTTCCTGATCCTCGTCTTCTCAACCATCTTGGATCTCTCTCTCGGTCTGCAACTATATCCATCCAGCCGTTACGTCAAAAAGGGTGGAAAACAAACAACAAAAAGCCAATGAAAAGCTATGCTAGAACCTATAGCTGCGCAGACATGCGAGAGAAAGGGGAAATCGAGAAGCAAGACGGAATGCGAGAATTTACCAGTCGAAGGATGCAGAGAGATTGGAAGAAGGCAGCGCGGAAGGAAGCGAAACTGCGGTCAGACTGTCGAGTTAGGTTTATAACAACCTAAATGGAACTCAAAACCCTAGTGGCCTGTGGTGCTGAAAAGACGTGCTTGCCCCCCTCCCGTTGCGGATCTCGATTGGCCCAATGGACTCTCAAGTTATGAACATTTGAACGGGCCTAGGTTGATATTCGGGCCCATTTCGAGCGCCCTCCCGAAGGATATAGGCAAAGCAAAGGGTTGGCCTGCTAACGAATCCGACAACTATGGTGAACATGAATCAAATAGGGTATTCTCAATCTCTCCCGTCTTTAGGTGTCTCCAATTCGACCAGAGTTCAGATAGGAGATCTCTATTCACTATGGCACCATTAGTTTGCAGGACTATCTCTATTCAAATCTTATGATAATCTAATCAATGTGACATTGTGACTAGTTAAAACCGCGATAATAGTCTGCCATTGCATTATCGGAAGTCTGTATAAAGATAATTTTCTTATCGAGAATATAAAAGAAGTCGTTCAGCTACAACGATTGGAGGCGAGGTCTAGCGAACATTGATTGTTTCACTCAAGAGTAGGGGTGTGCAACGGTTCGG
Source organism: Linum trigynum (assembly GCA_964030455.1). NCBI lineage: Eukaryota > Viridiplantae > Streptophyta > Magnoliopsida > Malpighiales > Linaceae > Linum > Linum trigynum. The sequence continues at coordinate 41,414,481 of OZ034822.1, read as the reverse complement.
TTCGGTCCGGACCGGACCAAACTCATGAGAACCGCGGTCCATTAGTGAAAGACATGTTAGGACCAAGGACCGGACCATTCTTGCATTCGGTCCATTTGGTCCGGTTCGGTCCGGTCCAAATATGAGCTCGGTCCACCATTTCTTCAGTAATTATAAAATTCATTAGGACCAAGGACCGGACCGTATTTTACTCGGTCTGGTCCGGTCCGGTATTAACAACGGTTTGGTCCGGTGTGGTCCGGTACGGACCGGACCATTGCACACCCCTACTCAAGAGTGCGAAGCCGAAGGTGATTAACAACATAGATGCACCAACTCAGACGGCCTAATGAAAACAATAACTAGGTTTGTTATAGAGCAGTAATACAAGGGAAGGTAAGATGGAGAATCGAAGAGTTGAACCAGGTAATTATGCTACGGCGGTACACAACCAAAATGTATATACAAAATGATGAATACCGCCAGCTGCTTCTCTTCCTACTTCCCTCACCAGTTGACGATTTGAGTATTATATCCGCTTGGTCTTACTAGCCTCTTCCAGAGTTATAATTCCCTTAGCAAGATTAGCTACTACTAATCTGTATTTATCAATCATCTGAAGTGTAGAAAGAAAAACAGATGTGTTTTAAGATCTCAAGGTGCTCCTCGAATATCTCCAGAAACTCACACCTAATACAGTCAGACCAGCAATGGTGGCTATGATCTGCAACAAAAAAAAGAGAGGAAGACAACCTTGATGTATGAGATAAGAACGCCTTATGTGCCTCGGAAAGAAATGGTTGGGGAGACAACTAATGAGTGTTCTTAATTGCGGAGCGATTGCAGATGACAGTAACAGAGTCCGTTATTTTTACCTTGGCGTCTCTGGAATAACTGGGACGAGTGGTAGACCGGAATAACGACCTCAACAACTGAAACCGAGATGTCTGGGGCATAAGAATCACTGCCGTATACTGCTTCTTGCAAGGGTAGGGCAAAATCCTCTGCAGTGTTGATCGTGCTGATGAAGGCGCGAGTAGTTCTCGGACTTTACAACGACCTTCATCTTGAATCTGGAACAGGTTAAATTAACATTTCCGTCACCAAACTAGAAGAGCCTGACCGAGAGAGAAATGAGTGTGTTTTTCAAAGAAATGGAATCCATTGGAAGGTGAAATGTGTGGTAACCATAGATGCATGAAGTTAAACCATAATAACCCACCTCAAAGGAAGCACCAATGTCACCTGTATATATCCTTGACTGGTAGCTGCGTAAAATTCGTTCCAGCCAATAGTAGTTCTCCTGAAAAAATGAATTCAAAATATCAGATGATAAAACTTAGTTTTCCGCAGTTGTGAGGTTCAATCTGCAAGCCTCTAATATTCATGTACTACTACTTGAAACAAAGGATAGGGAACTTGAAATGTTTTTGCTACTTCTGGTTTAACGAATTGTAGGAATACTGCAATCACCTCCCAACTTTCGTCCCTAAGCAATTTTCAAAAATATAAATTAGTCATTACTATACTTGACCTGCAATCCATTTTCATGTGCCCTCTGCTCAAGCTCAAGTACTGTTGAAACATCTTCATCCAAGGGCCCTTCTTCTTGAAGGCGCAGTATTTCATCCAAAGCAAGATCCACCTGATAAGAAAGAAAAGCACGGAAACACTCGACAGCAATTCAACTGGAAAACTAGAAAAAAGCAAAATGAGAGCCACGGCATGCAACCTACCAACTTTGAGGAGCTTCCCGGATCACAAGAAAAATTGATGCTGATGTCACCACGTATATCGCTAGTTCTTGAAGGTCTATTACCACCAAGGAACACCGAGACACCAGCAGAATATATCTGCGTTACAGAGTTCATAAAACATAAGACCGCTGCTCAACAAACAAAAAATTTAAAGACATAACAAGAAACCCACCTGGCCATGCTTGAAACGAAGAACCTGCAAAATTTTTGTTTCGAGAAGCTTACTCAAGAAGCCAACAGAGTGTACCTCTTCTACCTAACAGACAGTTTCCCAAATAGGTTAGTAATAGAAAAACCATCAATGTCAAGGCAATGGATCTTCTGGGCTCTAGAGGATTTAGAATGATGGAGCGTTGCTAACCAAGGATCCATTCTTCAGCACCACAGGAAAGCTCAACTGAACAGAGCATTGTGCTTCCACCATGGGGCTCCGAACCACTTCCCTGCAACAATATCAAATATATTAGAATCACATTTAAATCCCAAATAACATTTAAAGGCTGCGCAGAATAAATGTCCTTGGAATTAAATACCAAAGAAGATGTTAAAAGGTCAGTATGAAAAGCAAAATGTGTGAAGTCAATAAAAAAACACACGGTGAAAAGAATGTGCCTAGCAATCAGATATGCTGATCAAGTGGAGGACTAATAACTTCACTATTTGCCCTAAAAATACAGAATTACTTTCAAGTTACAATATTGGTAATGTTTCACTTACAGCGGATTTACATACTGCATTTACATTTTACAATACTGCTACTATTCATAGAGAAAGGGTAAAAGGGCAGAACCTACCTGATTATGCTAGTTGGAAATGTGAAAGGCAAGCCTTGGAGGTCATCCCTGCTATAGTGGAGCATTGGTTGTGGAGGCATTGGTATACCACCCTAGATTAAGGAAATGAAGAAAACTTAATCATGACTACTCAAGAGGGAAAGATTTTCCTCATCCGTATGATATAACCATTGAAATAAATTGTAGTGGGACGTTAGAACTTCAAAATTCAGACATTTGATTATAAAAAAAAAAAAAATCAGACATGTCAGAGATATTAAAGTCTGTCAACTAGGGCAAGATCTTTCCCCAAGCTACGCAACCAAGAGCTTTTATGCATGTGTCGAAAGCTTGAGAAACAGAGACAGTGAAATCTATCTTTTCTCGTTTATAAGCACTTACTCAGTCATGCAGTGTTAGATACTCACCAGATACTGCAAAATCAGAGGAACTGCAACAGCAGGGTCAAGATTCCCAACAATTGCAACAGTGAAAGACGAGGGATCCTTGAAACACTTGTTAAAATATTCACAAGCTTTCAGTGGATCAACTTTTTGTAGTTCACCTAACTTTATGGGCTGCAGAACCACAAACAAAGCAACTCTTGTAAGTAAGAGCGACATGTCTTCCACTGGACTGAAAAATATGTTAAGAGAATGAAATCAGGCATACTCTGAAAAAGTAGGAGTTTCCATAGTTAATCTCTTTCACTCGATCTGAAAATGCGGTATATGGATCCCTCTCCTGAGCACGAACAGCTTCCTCTGCCATTTGCATGACAATTTTAACATCTTCTTCTCCCGGTGTTAACGTTGTCGTAAATAGTTGATAGACAAGCTGTTATAGTACAGATAACGTAACTACGTAAGAACATTAGAAATGAAAAAAAAAAAAAAAAAAAAAACTTGAAGTGCAATTCCATATTACAAAATAGGAATAGGTGTCAACAACCCTTAAAATGAACTAATAATAAAATAAGATGATCCTATTGAAACAAAAGAATCACCCACTTCCTCATCATTCTGTAGGAAGGTAATGTAGCATTGCTTCTAGGGCCACAAACACAAGCAAAAGTAGAAAATGAAGAAAAGATGAAAGCCTGTATAGAACAAGTAAAATCTAAGAAACAAACCTGCAGAGCAGTTTCCAAATCTGCAGGAGAACAATCACCCGAGAAACTTCTCATGTATGCTCCAAGCTTTGTACTCACTTCAACTCTCTTACCAGCAAGCATATCCATTAACATTGGAGGTCTGTAACCAAATACGCCGATTTCACCAGCAATGGTTGATCCCATTGAACATGAAAAGTAATCACTTTCGGGAATTTCAGAGAGGCCTCCATATGAGAACCCTGTAAAAAGAATCTGTTGAAAAAAACACAGATACGAATTATTTTACCATATCAGATGTGTACTATTGTTGATAAGGATATACTCAAATCATTGTCAAGTTTCGTATCTACAACAATGGCAACTAAAAAAAGGTACTCGCTGAAGAGACCTAAAATTACAGTTCATCTTGATGAGATAAAATGGCTTCCAACAGATAAGTTCATTCTGCCAGTTACATCCACTGTGTCAAGGAAGCATGCTCAAGGTAGGTATTAGTTGCATAAACCTTCGTTATTCTAATAATATTAAAGGATAATCTGATAAGAGATTCCCAAATTAACTAGCTCACTATTTATAATGTAGCCAGTTACAACTACCAAGACTTGTAAGCTTTGTGGCTCATGTTTTGATTTTATTTTGGGCAACCAGAGTTTTGATGTTCTTGCTAGTCAGTACTTTTTATTCCTAAACCCAGCCAAAATTGTACACGTGTTGTCTTTGAATCACCTGTGAATCATTATGAAACACAGGGCAGTTTTGTTGTTGAAGATAACACAAGGTGTTCACCAACTAATCTAAAACTACTAGTACACTAATTTGGAAAGACGTAACTGTATCAATGGTTGTGGACAAGTTGAACATCTGATGTCAATGAGCTATGTGTAGTGCTATGTATATGTAGCAGCAACCAGTAAAAAATTATAATCCTAATCGACAATAACTGCATTCTCACAATAACTAAAATTATAATCCTAATCGACGATACACATCATACTGGATAGAGAATAGCATAGCTCCATTCTTACAATAAACAAAACTATAATCCTAATTGACAATAACCAGAATTATAATCCGGATCGATATGACTTCTACCTGGTCATCAAGGAAATCTGTACACTTGTAGCAAACTCGCATCCCATTGGACAGTACGAGCTCCGTAGCTCCAATATTTGAGTACTCAAACTGATTAATGACTTGCCTGTTTATAAGGATTGACACACAAGAAAACATGTATTCAAATGAGTAACTTTTTAGATATCGTTCAAATGAATAGCATGGAAATAGTAGTATCATAATTCACATAGGAGTAATCGATTGCAAGAAAAATCATTTCATGGATCATGGATACATATAAGAATGAAATAAAATCGACCTACCCAGGAGTTGGCTTCACATTGACAATTTCTTCAGGAATATTCTCTTCATTCCAAGGAGTTATGTGCTGTTCTTGCTCAAGCATATTGATTTTTCGTACGACACTTTTCAGGTCATCAACTGTTGCAGAAGCCCAGGGTTCTACTGTCTTTATGACACAACTGCAAGATGTCTGTAACTTCTCTGCATAATTTGACACTTCAACTGCTGATATCTCTGCAGAAATTCCGACCAAGATAAGAAATGACAGAATATGCCACAATCCTTTTTCTATGGGTAAGTGTAAGAGTTCATTTTCTTGAACAAGAAGATTCAGGATGCAGTGAGGGACTCACGAGGAAGGATGGTTTTCTGAAGTTGAGCTTCATATTCAATCCCAACAACTGGCTCACCTCGAAGAAAATGCTGCAAATGTTGTAAAAGAAGATGTTTATCTCAGAAAAGCCAGGAAATGCACACTCAGGATAAGTCGAAGAAAAAGTTTGGTTCATACTTGCAAATACTCGTCTCTCAAGTTGGTTGACTGCATCTGATCACGCTCCAGATAGGCAGATTCGATCTCTGCCATCATTAAAGCTCTAACAATACAAATTTCACGTTCTGAAAATCCATGTAAACGGACCCTGGCAACCTAAAACATAATATGTGTTGGTCAAGTGAAAAAGAAAAGCGTTACTAGCCAAACAAGTCATAGAACAACAGATTGCACCTCAAGTAGCATTGATTCTAGGGCATCCAATGTGCCTTTCTCCTTGCAAGCAGAAGTCATTATACAAGTCTTCAATGGACAAACTAGTGCATCTGCGGCGGCTGAGCATGAGAAATAGGGTGGATCGTTTCTACGAGACAATTTAAAGAATCTCTGGTTTAGAGCATAGAGAAACATGTACTCTGTGAGCATATCCCTGTAGTCCTTCACCGTCTTCAGTTCATCAACAGGCATCTTATAGCTAATCATCACTGCAGACTATTGAGAGTGAAAACTGAAAAGTCACTGATGTTGCAATAACAAATTGTTCCATCTAGGTCTGTTTATAATTCAAGAATAAATTATACTAACCCCAGCTGACTCTGATTCAACAAAACATGAGAATCGTGGCTCCTCGTGGGATGGGACTTCAAATATTGGTAACTCTGGAGGCTCAGACCGTGAAAACTTTGGGCCAAAATGTGTCTTTATCAACTCCACAACACTCTACAGAGATAAAAAGAGAGCTTTATCAAAGAAATTGTGCAAAATATATGATATGATGACCTCAATGAATCTATCCGTTCAAACCTTGGTATCAGAAAAGTCCCCGACAGCAACAACAGCCATATTGTGCAGATGGTACCACTTTGTGTAAAATTCACGTACGGTATCAGGGGAAGCTGATCGAATCACCTTCTCTAACCCAATTGGTAATCTCTCAGCATACTGCGAGTTAATCAAAGGTTAACACACCAAACAACTAAAGTAAGACACAAGCTTCCTCCAACTATTCAACACGCACAGACAGTATTCCTTCCTCCAACTATTATGCAGAATCCAGAAAACAATAGAGCCTCCATCACTGTATCAACCAAGCTTTCTAGAATAATTCCACAACTTAGTTCAGAAACCACAGTTGTAAAAATTGGCAAACACCACGACTACAAATCAAAAGCACTTGAAACCTAACAGCAATAGCACCTTTGAGCCTTCCATCATCAGCATCCAATGTGCATCCTGCATTCTTCCACTAGCATTCCTGCTCCCTCTGTACTCCTCCATCACCGCTCCTCTCTCTTTCTCCAAGTCCTCCTTCGAAACCCTAATCTGTAGAACACTCACTTTAATTTCACGTGAACAGAAACTGAACATAAAAACAACGGCGAAAATTCCATTCACGCCTACCTCAGTGCTGAACTCGGCCAATACCGAGATAGCTCGCGACAACAACTCAGGCTTATCCACGGGCACAAGCAGCTCGTAGACAGTCTCGTCCGCCGACGTGACCGCATTTTGACAAGCACCGAACTCAGCTCCAATGCTTTCCAGAAACTTCACGATATCGTGATTCGTGTAGTTCTTGGTAGCGCTGAAAGCCAGGTGTTCCACTATGTGAGCCACTCCCCTCTCCTCTTCCTCTTCCAAAACTGAGCTGCCAATGGAGACAACCAATCAGCTCCACCGAAGCAGTGAAATAGAAAACTGCTCGGCATGCGAGGGAAAGAAAAAGGAGGAAGGCAGGTCAGTTGATTGCTTACCCGGCCTTCACGGCGAGCGCGAGTGCAGCGCGCATTTTCGGCTTGGAGTTGCGGCGAACGTAGTAGAAGAGGCCATTGTCGAGGCGTCCGTAGTCGGCACCGTAGGGGTTTTCCTCCAGGATTTGGTCCATGTCGACGTTGACGAGCTTCAGCGAACGGAATCTGTGCTTCTTCGGCAACTGCGACGTCTCCGCCGGAAACAAATCCATCTGTCTATTTCGCGTTTCTCCGCTTGATTGGAAGCGGCGAGAGGGGGAAAAGTTCGTTGGTTCGTTTAGATCCTCGCTCAAGAAAAACAAAATCAGAAGTTCCCGATTATGGAAATGGCGTCGGTCAACCTTTTTCTAATCCCCCTTCGCTCGGTCAACCTTTTTCACCAATCTTGCTAAAAAAATGGATATGCGAATAATGGCCGGACCGGTTCAGAACGCCGTCGTTTCGCGGAAGTTGGGAGTTCAAAGCCAATCTCCTCTTTTCTATTCACGACTCCTTCCCACCAGCACCATAGCCGGACTGCTGAAATGGATACCCTACTCCAATCTTCTTCTTCTTCTTCCTTGCTCCCCCAATTCTCCACTCCAACCACTTCCTTCACGCCATTCCACACTGTAACGCTTACCACGCGGAACCATGCTCGACCCACCACCGCGACTAAACTCTTCGTCGCTAAACAGACGTGGAAAATGAGCGAAGATACGCCGCTGACAGATGTGGAGGTGGAGGTGGAGGTTGACGGTTATGGCGGCGGCGATGAATTCCCTGATGCAGACTTATTTAGTAGCGGGAGGGGAGACGACGACAAGGGTTATGACAGAGACCCTGAACTTGCTGAGATTATGGGGAGCTGTCTCGTTGATCCTGAAAAGGCTCAGTCACGAGTAAAATAATCTTTGACGAAATGATTCCTGATTATGATGGAGTTTTGTTGTTTGTTGCTAATGTGATGATGATTTTCTGGGTTTATGTCAGATGGAAGAGAGGCTGAGGAGGAAAAGGAACAAGATTCTGCACCCTAAGACTGGTTCTTCAACTCCCATGAAAGTCACCTTCAACAGGTTAAGTTCCATTACTAGCTCTCAGCTGGAATGGTTGGCATGAAAATTTTGGCTTGCTGTTCTTGTATCTAACTTGGTCTAGGGTTGGCATTCACCAGATTTGAATTCTCAAACTCGTACATATGGTTTGAGTTCTATAATGCTCCCTTGGAGAAAGATGTATCCTTAATTTGTGATGTAAGTTGCTAGCTTCCTCCTCTCTAATGCTTGAAAAAGCAGTGACAGAACGAGGGGCACAATAGTTGAGTCTGATTACTTGATTCGAACTCCTGGCAGACGATTCGGTCATGGCACATCATCGGACGTCTTGGTGGTTGCAACTCCATGAATATGCAGGTGTGCTTGTTGTTCCTGCACTGCTGTAGGAAATTATTTATAAGACCATTGGTTCGGTTTGATGGCAACATAGACTCAGAGCGGTTTCTGATTTTCGCAGTTGTCACAATCGACCTCTGATAAGAGGCCAACCTATGACTACATTCAGGGAGCAAATGTGACTCCGACCACCTTTTATAACATAGGGGATTTCGAGATGCAAGATAACTTGGGACGGATATGGTAAGATTGGAAACTTGGAATTGAAAAACTGAATTCTGTGATTGTTTGAATGAATGATGAATGATGATTGTTGCTCATTGTTGTAAAACAGGGTGGATATTGGGACTAGCGAGCCATTACTGCTGGACGTGTTGATAAATGGATTGACCCAGATCAGCTCCGAGTAAGCTAATTGCTGTTGCTTCTTTCCATTTTCAGTCCAACACATGGATATCTTAAGCATACTGGGTTTTCTCGTTTGACAGTTACGTTGGAATCAAGCAACTAGTTTTTGGGGGGTCAGAATTCGAGAACTGGAAGGAGAATTTGAACTCAGAGGATGCCGGTTGCAGCGTTCACAAGATTTAAGCTTTTTCATCACAAAGATGATTTTATAACAGACATTTGGCAATGAGTTAGAACTGTTGTAATTGCTCAAACCTTCTGCCTACAACAATAACAGAATCAAATAGCAAGTTTTATGCTCAATATCTGAATGACCAAAAGCCTCAGTTCATCCTCACAACTTGATCTAATTCCTAAATCCATATGGTGTTGTTTGTTTCGATGAGTTGGATCAGACCTGCAGTTGAACCTTCTGGGCAACAGATTTGATCACATTGAGCCTTTCATCGACCAGTTGCTTCAATTGCTCCTCCTGTTGCTTGGTTTGATCTTCATCCAACTCAACCGAACTTGGTTTCCCATCCTTGGTCTTGAACATCACAAATGACATGTCTTCCTTGTACTCACTAGGGACCTCAAGCACTTGCTTCCCGCCACTCCCACCATCTTTGCCTAAGATCTCTTCCTTCACCCGGTTCGAAACAATCATCTCAAAATCATCCACATACTTGTCAATTGCATCAAGGCTAAGATAAATCAGTATCTCCCAACACTGTGTTAGCTGCGTCTTGTTGATTTTCAGCACCCTTCTGACATCCTCAGCTGCACTTGAAGGAGGGACAAATCTAGGAACGTGAGTTTTCTTCGACAGCCTTCCTTGTTTCAGATATAAAACAGTAGAGTTGAGAGCTTCCTTTATTGGTTCAAAACCAAGCAGCCTTTGAACATCGAGGCATGTGCGGACGTGCTGGAAAGCATCTAGTGGCTCTTCCACAGTGAAGTCATAGACATCTTCAGATATAGCGACATTGTGAATCACCTCAAGTAAATGTCGACCATGGCCTTTGCTTTGGTAAGGAGGCAGCACCAAGATCTGCAACAACCAAATATCTAGTCAAGTTCCATGGTCAAAGCAAACACCCCTTTGTCCAAGTCAAAGAACTTAGAAGCAGAGGTTGCAAATGGGTTAGTATTGAAGGAGCTGGCGGGTTTTTGCAGATATGAAAGTTTACCCAATGATTTCGGATCAAATGGGTTTGGTCGAATGAATTTCAAGTGGGTTGATTGATAAATGAAAAGATAGGCAGAATGATGACACTATGAAACCCCTTCATATGTTCTCCACCAAACAAATCAAATTTCAAAATGGTAAAAAAAAGTTCACCTGACCCAGGCGGAGGCGAGTGCTGTCAGGGTAATGATAGAAGCGATAAATGGCAGAAAACCCCAGAAGTCTAGACTGAACATCTTCATGTTCAAGATCCTTCTTTTGTGTTAGCACATACAACTCCCATCCTGGGTCAGTAACGTCAATTGGATTACTACCTGCACACGAGACATAATAACCAGTTCAACATCTTTGATCTCCACGGATAGCCAAGAGATAAATACTGCTTAACAAACAACAGTAAAGATAAATTACCATCGACAAGTAGAAGAACAAGAGGAACCAAACGACTGTAGAGATTGCCAGCATCTGGATTGTCCATTACCATCCGAACAACCTGACACGGTAACAATTCCATTTAGGAGGAAAATCACATTTAGTTCATCAATTAACTCTACCTTGAGACATACACCATTCACTTCCGAGCAGGAGCCAGAAAAGGAAAACTGCTGCTAACTTTCAAAATAGACAAATTAAGCAAAGGGTTCTGAGTGCAAATTACTAAGCTTTAACTTGATTCCTAAAATCCTTAAGAGGCCTTCATTTAAATGCAGTGATAACTTTTACATAACACTTCGAAGAGCTTAATCATCAGAGCATTGGTCTAGTTACATGTAAGATATATAGCTAGAATGATGAGACATTAAAATCTGGGTGACAAGTATCAGTGCACATCAATGCTATGATAACCAAGCTCATCCAAGAGTCAGACAACTAAGAGTCATATTGGCAATTAGTTATAAAAATACATTCCATGTCATGAATGCCGATTAAATTATGATATAGACGTCTGTTTTGACAGAAAGCACTGTATTGCATAGTTGGGACTATAGTTAAGATAGAGGTGACTATCCGATAGTGAACTCAAGCTGCCAGGTGAAGACCCCCAGCGTTGACTAAACTTGAGGTTGACACTTCATCCCAAACACAAGCAACAGAAATTTGGGAAATCAGGCCTGACAAGTTTCGGTGTCCCGCAATGGATCTCCCAGGAAACATTTGGCTAGAAACCTAATGGAAGAAATGATTTCGAACTAAGATTGAAAACAAAGGGCTGCTACCACAGAGCACCGAATCTAGTAGTTCTGATCAGATCAAGACAACTAAGAGTCAAATAGTTTTCCAATCACATATCGTTAAAATTTTAATCACCATAAACTCCATGCTGTTTGTTTTCAATTAATGTATGGGCTACCGATTTGATTTGGTGTTCTTGAAGCCAACCTATCATCATAGGGATTGGCAAAATCCAGGAAAGCACTATCTTGCAATACTTACACCATGTGGTGAATGTCAAGGCATGTAACTCAATTGTTGTTGATCTTAACACTAGACTAACAAAGACTGCAGAAGCAACTTATGATTTGCATGAGCTACGCCATTAAATATATGCAGAATACCTCTAGATCTGAAGTAGCTTTTCCAGAAAGAGTAGAAGCACCATCATGCCCGTTGGTCAGAGGATGTGGCAACACTTCTCCACTTGAGATAATGGATCTGAATATATAAAACTGACATAAGAGACCTGATAGTGGGAACATAAACGCAAACAATTACACCCCAACCACACTCCAGACTACCTGATAATCACAAAGAATATACCTGATGTAATTTCCATCTGATGAAAAAGTCTGAAGGAAGTCGTCTTTACTGTCAAGTAGGGTCTCGCCAAAAATGTTCTGTTCAACAAATTGTCAATCAGAGACCCAATAGAATAGGGTTAAACAAAAGGTGAAAATATTCTAGGTAACAAACCTGAAGAGCAGATTTAAGATCGGTGACACCTTTCCCTCCCTAAACAGTAAGCAAAATGGAATCATCAAAACGAATCAAAAGCCACAGTGGTAGAGACACGGACAATGGGAAGGTGGGGGGGAGGAGTGAACTGGATAAATCAGGTATTTAGAACAACACACTCACATCAGATGTGCTCTTGTAGGAAATATCAGCATATGCTTGAAATGATATCCTGCTAACCCAGATAGTAATCTGCATAATACATAATGCAAAAGAAACGTCTTACAGTCTAAGCAATCAGAGCATCAATAGTGATACATTGAGAATGTGAACTCTTTGTTAACATAAAGAAGAAGAGGATCCATTAGTTTTGCAAGAAAAGCATTACCGACAATCCTTGGTATCCATATATCTTCCCGTCCTCCTCAAAAAAACTGTTCAAGTCAATTGGTGTAATGCGAGCAGCATCAGAAGCACCCACCTCGTCCTTGCTGGAGACTGTAATAACACAAACATGCCAGGCATAACTATCTGAAACTTCAAGAATTCGGCATTAAGGATAGGATATCAGCAGGTGCAAAGCACAATAAACTTAGAACCCAAAGCGCACATAGTTAAGCTCAACCAAGACACTAATTGTCCTCAAGAGCAGTGAGAACCGCATACTGATTTCTTGCTTTCTTGTACACATAAAACACAACAAACAGGAATTGGAGATATAAAACCCGAGAGAAATCGACAAGCACCGAATAGGAAATGGACAGGAAGGGTCTTACCCAAGTAAATCGTAATACACTCGTTGGCCTCAACACCGCCATCTGAACAACACGGGGACCAAATACAGCATAGAGAAAGAGAGTAGCATCAGTGAGCTGGAGAGCACAGTTGCGAGCAGAGACTAAAGCCAATCTCTAAATCGGAGGCAAGTAAGATAACGAGCTGAAGGCGGTTTCGTGAAATGGAGAGTAAACTGTGACGAAGTGAAGCCAACGAGCAAATTAACTCACCGGGTTTGGCGAAGCCGACGCGTCTTCGTTTCTTGGGCTCGGCCGGGGCTGGATCGGCGGTGGATTGGTGCTTCTGCGCCATGGGAATCGTGGATTAGGGTTTGCAGAGGGCGGGAAATGTTGGGAAGTGAGAGGCGGGAAAAGTATACTGTGCAAGTGCCGGGTTATTGAAGGGTTTATATTCTAGTTCTCCGTCGTTGGCGCCTCGCGGTTGGCGCCGTTACTGCGACTCTGTGAGAGTGGACGTGAAGTGCGTGTGTGATGGCGAAGGAAGTGGGGAATTAGGGCGCGTGTAGAAAGTCCCGTTAGGTGAATATATGGGCATAAAATTTTATAGGGCTAAATTACACGTTTGGTCACTCGAATTATACAAATCTTTCACGTTTGCCACCCGAATTACTTTTCTTTCTTATTCGCCACTAACTTTACGAATCGTTTCAACGTTAGTCACCGGCCGTTACATTCCGTTAAATTTGTCCTACGTGGCAGTCAACCATAAATTTTGACCGTTAACTCGATGACGTGGAAATTAAAAAATAATTTTTTTTTTATTTTTCCACCTCATCATTCCACTTACTTTGTTTACATGATTTATCACATTAATTATTTAATAAAAATTAATTAAATTACAAATATTAATTATCAACCACGTCATCTAAGTTGGATAATTTCGTGGTTGGGACGTACGATCCGGTGAAGGATTCGTGGACTCCCGTGAACCAAAAAAGGACATGAGAATCGGGTTGAAGTACGATTGTGGAATGTATTAATAATTTTAATATATTATGCTTCCAAGACGTTTTATGATCAGGTGACTAATATTGAATTCAATGACCTCAAAAAAGGGCTGGGCTTCTCTCCAGGTATACTGCTGCTGACGTGTCGCTGTCACCAGTGCAGATCCCCTGCTGCTGACTTTCCGTTGCTTCCTCATCAACTTTCGGGACAGGGAATCAAGCCTATTCTGAGACCACCCACAGCAAGCATTGAAAAAAAGGGGGAAAAGGAAAAAAAAAAAAGGAGGGGAAAGCCTACAGTAGGGGAGGATAAAAAGGCTAAAAAGGAAAAGAAGGCTATTGGGAGAGGGTTTACCCTTCTGAAAAAGACAAAAGAAGGAGGAAAAAGTGGGTTGTTGGTGGAAGAAGATGATTGGGCCACGTGGCTGGTGCCTTCTTTTTCTTTTTTTTCGTTTATTTTTATATCAGATTGAATTTAAATGGTTTTTTTGTATGGAACCACTCATTTGTGAAACTTGTGATGAGTAATAGTATTCTACAAATTATTGAGATTCGTCATTGATAACGTCATATTTAATTAGTGATAAAAAAAATTATGTCCAAATTAAAAAAAAATTATATCGAAATGTTCGTTTTAATTAATTAATACTATCTGTATAAAAATAATAAGTAAATTATCAAAATAAAATTACCATATCAACTCTAGATAGATTTTGAAGAAAAAAACCACTTCCCATTACCCTTTTTTCCCTCCCACCCATTGTGACCAATTCTTCTCCTCCACCATTTTTTTCCCTTTTTTCCCACCCTTTTCACCCTTTTTTCCCTTCCATCATTGTGGATGGTCTGAGATGCAGATGAGCTCCCGAGAGGGGATTTTGTTGAATTAGTATAGTAGAGAGACCTCTGTAAATTAGTTTACCAAGTTGTAATTAATTGCTCAAAAGCTCCATTGAATTTGACAGCAAATTTGCGTGGTTCAAGGATATTGACGATCATGGGGACGGTGCAGAAGAGGGTAGCAACCATGGATACAGCGAACTGAACCTGCAACACGCTCGACGCCGTAAGAGACGGGACGGACACGGTGCACACGAGCCTTACCCTGAGTATAATGAAGCAGAGTCATTAACAGAGCATGTGTGGCAGAGGCAGCAATGGCATGAAGAAGCCAAACACGTATTTACCCTTCGTTCCCCCTTCAGGATATCACCATCCATGTGAAATCCGAGAACCACCGAGCCCAGCATCATCAAAACGACGGTATTCACAGTGTAGTGGTTGAACCGCTCCTTCACTATAAGGAAAGCGCAGACGGCGGTGAATGCCAGCTGCGAAGAGCCGACGAGGGAAGTCACCGAGACGGGAGTTAGGCAGTTCCAACAGGAGGCCCAAAAGGCCAATCACGGCAGCAAGTCGCCTAATGATGAGTAAACGATGGGGAGGATCCGTGACCGTGAAAGCTCAAAGAGCCACCGTTTGTGGCCGCCGTGATTGAAATACATTCTGGAGAGCAGTTGGCCTCCAACAGTGCCGAAGGCGAGTAACCAGCAGTTTAAGAGGACTTGATTTGTGTTTCTTCTTCCCTCGTGATGTTTGCTTGCTTCTTCGTCCATGTTAGAGATTTCCGTGAAAGCTCTGTATCACTCATTCACATATGAGAAATGTCGAAGGGGAGATTATTTTACAATGCCCATGGGATCCAAACGGGAAATGACTTGTTGTTATTGGTAGTATTGGCTGTTTTGTTTTAATGGTACATTATTAATTGACAAGGTGTTTTAACTAATTTTTATTAAATAATTAATATGATAAATTATGTAGACAATGACGTTGAATGATGAAGTGGAAATATTATTATTTTTATTTTTTTTAATTTCCACGTCATCGAGTTAACGGTCAAACTTTATGGTTGACTGCCACGTAGGACAAATTTAACGGATGTAACGGCCGGTGACTAACGGTGAAACGATTTGTAAAGTTAGTGGCGAATGAGAAAGAAAAGTAATTTGGGTGGCAAACGTGAAAGATTTGTATAATTCGAGTGACCAAACGTGTAATTTAGCCAATTTTATAGGGATATAGGTATAATATGCCCCTCTACTATGACGTTTTATCAAACATACCCCTCTAGTATTTTTTACATCAAACATGCCCCTGTACTTTGGAAAACTTATCAAACATGCCCTTTTGTTAAAAATTTTCATCCAAAAACTGTTAACCAAGACCGAACTTTGGTTTGGGCGACCTAAATATCTAAAATATCCCTAATAATTTCACTTTAAAGTTTTTTTGTTCTTTTGTATAGCCAAATAATTCTAATAATTTCACTTTGATGAGACCTACAGAAATAAAACAAGAGTCAAAACTGACATTTCCCCTCCCATTTATCGATGTCAGGTCGTCTAAATCTCGGTTCAACCATGATTGACGATTTTTTCGTTGGAAATTTCAACTGAAGGGCACGTTTGATAGTTTTTCCAAATTACAGGGGCATGTTTGATGTAAAAAATAGTAAAGGGCATGTTTGATAAAATGTCATAGTAGAGTGGCATATTATACCTATAACGCAATTTTATACGGGTTTGAAACCTTGAACCACAGGCTTTATAATCCATAGTTGTCAATGTCATGCCTGGCAAGCCCGATTCAATCTGTGTTGGTCATCGAATCTGCGTA
The DNA here is from genome assembly GCA_964030455.1 of Linum trigynum. Taxonomy (NCBI): domain Eukaryota; kingdom Viridiplantae; phylum Streptophyta; class Magnoliopsida; order Malpighiales; family Linaceae; genus Linum; species Linum trigynum. Next base: position 41,397,990 of record OZ034822.1, on the reverse strand, counting down.
ACATTATCGGTATGACCGGTATGATATATTTACACATTCTAAACAAAATAAAATTATTGTAGTAAATCAAGGTTGTCAACCTGCGGGTCGACCCACTTTGACCCTAGCCTGGTCAGAAAAACGAGTCATACGCACCCGTCGGATCGAACGCTACAAGGTACCGGGTTGGAGGTCAAATTGTGCCATTTTTTTCTTTGGTTTGCGAAATGCGTCTATTTTCCTATTTTTCTTTACGCCTAACTCAAATTTTTGGAATTCTAAGTTGAACATTTGAATATTGATGTTACATAAGTGTGTGAATTTTCACTATGTGTTGGATCTAAGTACGACATGTTATTTTGGTGTAATATTATATGTTATAACTCATATATTAGATGAGATTTGATGTAATTTATCAAGATAACTACAATAGAATGACTATTTCCATATTTCCGGGCTAAAACGAGTGACCCATTAACCCTTGACCCACTAGCTCGACCGAATCCGGGTAAGCCCGCGGGTTGACAACCTAAATGAATTTAATTAATAAAAAAATACTATGCTAATTAATCAAACATGACCCTCTATTATTTTTTTGTATCAAACATGTTCCTATAGTTTGAAAAAAAGGATAATGTCTATTTTTTATCAAAACCTTTATCAGATTCTTTTATATTATCCAACCTATTAAAATGCTACTAATTAATCAAATCTTTTATAATCATCAAAATATTAGCAATTTTTACGTCATCGTTAATAATTATATCACTCTTTTTTTAGTTAAAATCCTAAAAGTTAAAAGTTAACCTTCACGTGTCTCTTTCAATAATTATATAACTATTTTTTTAGTTAAAATCCTAAAATTTTGAAGTTAACCATCACATGTCTCTTTCAAGTCGGTACCATGTTGTCAAGCCAATATACTAACAAAATTGTTTTCAAATCTGTATTATGTTCTTAAGTCAATATACTAACAAAATTGTTTACTGAAAGTTAACACTTAACTAATTCTTAATATTTTTATAAGTTTAACTAAAAAATCATAAAAAAAAAATTAGCTATTTTTTGGGGCGCGTGTGAAAATCACGTGGTGAAGAAGCTCTACATCAACTACTATGGTAACATCTCGACCATCATGGATCAAAAGCCAGCAATCTCATACCAATTCAATCACTAGAAACAAGAAACTTGAGCATATTCAGTACAAGGATCGACAAACAAGGTGAGCGAAGAGGTCCTGACAAACCAAAATGTGCGAACTAGTATCTGTCCAATCTGAAAACTCTTGATAATACTAAAGCGAAAAGAACTCTCTAAAGCATTGGGTTTCACTTCCGGGCAGCGATCTTAGCTGCCTGCCTGGTTCTCTTCTTGACACCGGACTTTGAAACCCTAAGGCTCCTGTGGATGGTACTGAGCCTAGACAGAGCTGCCTTCTTCAAATCCGGCCGGTAGAAGTTATCTGCAACCTGAGATCAACAAGCAAACACAAGCCAATCAGTTCCCATCACTTTTTAAGAGAAAACAAGTAAACGTTCAATCCTACAAGTTATATTCACATACTGAAGGCATGTACATTACGGCAAGTAGCGTCATAAAAAAATCTAGGGGAAATATCGATAGAGCACGATTCATTATCATCATTTTCACAGTGCTTAATTCTTAATAAAATAAATATACAGTATAAACAGTAACTTTAGAAGCGGGAGGGTTGAGGTTTGAATTCAGAATGATGAACTCAGAAGCCAAGCGTAACAAGAGTATTTCACTGAAGAGCCCTCTACAAAAGAGGGTTCCACTTACATGTTAGCTTCTCATCACTGCCCACAAAATATAAAAGCAACAATGATTTTAAAATTTGACTACTAAAAACTGAGTAAAAGCTCAGTCAGACAGATTGTGAGACCTAAAGTCTGAAGAGAACTCAGAAGCCAAGCGTAACAAGAGTATTTCACTGAAGAACCCTCTACACAAGAGGTCCCACTTACATGTTAGCTTCTCATCATTGCCCACGAAATATAAAAGAAACCATGTTTTGAATTTTCAACTAAGCAAAAGCTTAATCACAAGCATTTTGAGGAGTAAATTCTGAAGAGAACTCAGAAGCCAAGCGTAACAAGAGTATTTCACTGAAGAACCCTCTACACAAGAGGGTTCTACTTACATGTTAACTTCTCATCACTGCCCAAGAACAACCCAAAACAATCAGAGGCTTTTTTAAAAATTCATGTAGTTTGAACCAAACAAAAGTGAAATCATGCACATTTTGAAATCAAAGCACAAAAGAACTCAGAAGCCAAGCGTAACAAAAGTATTTCACAGAAGAAACCCTCTAAGAGGGTCCTTCTTACATGTTAGCTTCTCATCACTGCCCACGAAAGAGAAACTGTTGCAAGGGGGAACCAATCACAAATCCAATCTCATAGAGTCTGAAAACCAAGCACTTGAATAATTTAAGATTCTCAAGAACTAACGATCTCGAGGAGTTCACGGATTATAAGCTGATGTAATTCCTCATCAAACAACTCAACAAAGGAATTGAACTAAGAGTTAGTTACCTGATTGGTAACAGCCTTAGCCATGGAGCTGAACTCCTTCCTCATGACCGACTTGTGCTTCAGATTGGCAGGCTTGTTCTGCCTCTTGGTCTTTGTGGTCGTCAGCACAACAGCCAAATCCTTGCCCTCTGGCTGAATGGAAACAGTCTTCTTGTTTGCCAAGCCTAAATCCCACAAAAAAACACGAATCAATCCATGTAACCCACCATACAAACCAAGCATTACTGTAAGAATAAGGGGAAAAAAGAACCATAAAGAAAAAGACGAAGGTGTTTGGTTACCGGAATACTTGTAGGAGTTGAGGTTGTAGAGATTGTTGCTTTCCTTGCTGAACCTAACGCCGGCGTTGCCACGCCCGAACTCCTTCACGAGGAAACAGTTGTTCCTCTTCACGATCTCCCAGATCAATTGCCCTGGAACTGTGGCCATTTTAGTTCCTCCTCCGGTTACCCTGTTTCAGCAAATCGATCAGAACACAAATTCAAAGGTGGCCTTAATCTGAATAGAAACAGACGTAGGAAATGAAGAAGCATAGGATCGAGGGACGGAGGTTGGAGATCGGAGAACGAAGCTTACCGCCGCTAGAGTGGAGAGAAGACGATTAGGGTTTTAGGGCCGATCTGAAGAAGCCGAATGCTTTGTAGCTTTGTATTTATAGCTTGGTTGCATCGCATAAGCAGTAGTCCCTCGTACACCAACTGGATCGACTCAGGCCCAGTTAAGGCCCATTATTATTTGCTCCGGCCTAGTGCATGTGTGCTTTTACTGGGCCAATTACGGGCAGCTAGCCTTAATATTTTGATGCTTCGGTGAGATGTCCGAGTTTTTTTGGTCTCACAATCAGCTAACAGCCTATTCAATTTCACAAGGGTTTTTTTATAGAAAGGCGTGTATTATTTCATCATTGGAAAATATTACAGGAATAAGAAATAAGTTGGTTCAAATAAAAAAAAATTGGTGGCATAGAGAACCAAAATTATATTTCTCCCCACCCACATTGTATATGGGCCAAAATATGGGTCGTCCTGTTACTTTTCCTGCCCGAAAACTGAATCCTCATCATTCTATCGAGGTTGTGGATCATTTCTTTCACCATTCCACAAGTGTTTTGTTGGCATGATTTGTGGTAATTTACCTTCAATTATACATCGTTTCAGAAAACAAATCGATCGGGTATTAATAGTATTATTATATTATATATCAAGTTTCATTTCACTTATTTGGATTCAATTCACCTATTTTGATTTATACCAGTATGTATGATGTGAGAACAAAACCATTAACTTGTGCTTAATTTAGAAGCCTGATCACCTCAACATAAGTTTAATTAGATCGATCGCATTACAGTCCACCAATTCAGAAGGAATACGTATAATCGAGTTTGACATGTTTATAGATTAACATAGGCAATTTAATATAAATACAAATTATCTAATGATTTGAAGCTCTTAATTGATGTGGATTTCGTTCGATTATTACACACCGATGGCAACGGAGAAGGGTAAAATTGGCATTACATATGATTACCGCAAACCTAGCTTTCCTGAATTGCGACGAGAAACAATTACAAGTATGTGCTTAATTAATTCACGAGCCTACAAACAAACAGTCTAATCGCCGCTATATGGAGAGCACATCATTTTATTTTGTCCCTGATTTATTTCTCTAGATCTCGTTAAATTAAAATTATTAGGATTATTTGGCTATACAAAAGAATCAAAAAAATTCTAAAGTCAAATTATAGTGGATATTTTAGACATTTGTGCCGCCCAAACCAAAGTTTGGCTGTGATTAACGGTTTTTGCATGAAAATTTTAACATAAATGCATGTTTAATAATTTTACCAATGTATAAGAGCATGTTTGATGTGAAAAAAATAGTAAAGGGACATGTTTAATAAAACGACATAGTAAAAAGACATATTATACCTATAGCTTTTACTTTCCACAACAACACAAAGGAAATAAAGCACGAATTAATCGATCAGAAAGTAGTAACTATATGAAATCAAGAAATCCGGCGACAGATGGTGAGGCCGTCACCGACGGGGGCGACGCAGATCTCGACGCGGTCATCGCCGGCGATCCTCCGGTTGAACTCAATCGCCATCGCCATGATCTCCTTCATGTGGTCGGGGACACCGTCGCCGTCGGGGCTCGCCACCGTGCCTCCCCACAGGACGTTGTCGTAGACTATCACGCCGCCGATCTTCACCAGCTTCATCAGCCGCTCGTGGTAGTTGCCGTAGTTGTTCTTGTCCGCATCCACAAACGCAAAATCGAAGCTCCCTTCATTTCCACCCTTCAGTGAATCATCATCATTATTAGCAATTGTATATTTCTAAATCAGGTAATTAACTATACATAAATGAATCGAGCAGGCTACGTTAAATATACTTACTTGGAGGAGGAGGAGATCATCAAGAACGGGAAGTGCTATCGAGTGGATGAAGTCAATTTTGTGTTCAACTCCTGCCTTTTTAATGAAGGGCAGCCCCACCCCGTACCATTCCGCTTTCGGATCTATCGCCGTGATCTAAAAAAGGAAAAATCGTGTAAGAAAGCGATTAATATTCATCGTACATGAACTTTCAACTATTGGGATTCATTAGCCGATTTATGATATGGTATCTGAATTGATTTGATTATGCAGATCACGTGTTTAACTCTTCACGAACTAATCCGCAGCCTTGCCTTGGCATCAGGAGGAGTAGAGAGGGCAGTGGCAAGAAGGGAGTAGCCAGTGTAGACCCCAATCTCAAGGGTTCTCTTTGGATTCAGCATCTTCAGAAGCATACCCACTAATTGCCCAGAATGTGGATCCAAAGCAATTGGAGACCTAGCAAAGAAAACCCAAAAAAAGAAAAAAACGAATTGAAAGAAATTGAAGCCCTGTTCACTTTTATTTTCGTTTCCTGTTTTCTGTTTTCATGTCATAAATTTGGCAACCGAAACGAGAAAACTTGTTTACTTTTCATTCTGTTTTCTATTCGTTTCCAACTATGAAAACAGAAAGTGGCAACTCCCTGCTGTTTTCGGAAACGACAAAATGTTGTTTTCACCTGTTTTCATCATCTGTTTTCTCAAAAACAGAAAACAGAAATGAAAGTAAACAGGCCCCTGGGTTTAAGAATTAAAGAGTATTCGTTCATGTTATGATTAGGGTTTGTGTAGTAATACCGGGTATCTACGGCGACAGTAGTATCCCTGAGCTCCTTGAGAATCTGTGGCTCTCTCGGGTGCACGCTCGTCTCCAATATGTACTGCGATTTAGCTAGATATAGTTAGATAATTAACGGGAGAGCAACTAAACTTCAAGTTAATCCAGTTTTCAAGCTGGCCATAATTGATTAAGAGATAGCAAGACCTGTATATATATATATATGTAACGTCACATGATAAGTTGAAGATAGAAAGGCGCAATATATAGCTAGCTAGGGTTCTGCGTATGCGAACCTTGAGTAGGTGGTCGCTCTGCAACAAGTGTGGGTTGGGCACAATTACCTCTGGCATTTCCATCTTTGTATAGCCTCTCCTCTCCTTTGTGGAAACTAAGGTGAATGGAAATGAAACAAGTCTATTTATAACGGATTGAAGAAGTAGAGATGACATAATTAGTGGCGGAATCAACTGGGGAGTTAATGATGTGGTTGGGGGTTTTGAAAAATAATTAGTAGAAGGGCCGGCCAATGTTATATGATTAATTAGTTTTTTTAGATACTATTTAAAAGATTCAAATTTGAGGCCTCTAGTTTCAAGGCTAGTGATATTCTCGCTAGATCAAATCGTTGTTCGTTTGAATATATTAATTAATATTCATGATAATCATTAACTGATCAATATTCTCGTGTGTGTATATAAGCGAGGCATGTATATTCATCGTTGAAGTCCTATCTGTATATCATAACATGACACAATAAATCTTTAATGGAAAAACGAAGATGATTTCATTTCTTGCGTAATACAGAGATTACATAGCTAATAGATATATAATTTTTTTATTTCAAATTATTGTTTAAATAAAAATGTTTATGAACATTTCATTTCTTATCATTTTAAAAATTAAATCACGTGTCAAATTTTAGAATAGGACCTCATTAGTGCACGTTCAATCGTACAGGTAGATTAGAAGAGCTGATTTAACGTAGTTAGTTGCTCATAGTAACACTAGTAAGCTCCATTCCTCTCAAAGTCGCAGGGGGTTGGTACTTGGCAGGTGGAAAGGAAGCAAGTTCAAAGAGTAGGTCACGTCGGGAAGAACTTAGTACCGGCGGGAAGGTAGTAGGTTGGGCTATTTGGTCCAGGCTTTTTGGGTTTATCTGAAATTGGACTGTATAAGTTGGACCGAAATCGGATAGCAAACAATCCAATTCCATTTTCGGGCTTAAATTTGAGGTAAAAAACTGTTTGAGATCGGATCGAAACTGGAAAAAGACTGAATTAGAGAGCCCAATACCCAAAACTTAACCAACTCTTCACCTTTTGAGGTCTCCGGCCACTCAAATTTCCACAAAATCAATCGAAAATAAAGACCGAATTGGAACCGGACCGGGTTTAAACCAAACCGGATCAAGACCGAACTGTATCCAAACCAATCTTTGGTACTTATATTTCCGAAAAGACCGGATCGGAACCGGATCACTTTAGACCAATTTAAACGGACCGTATAGCTACCCGGAAGGTAGGGGTGCACATGGCCCGGCATGGGTAACGATTCATCAGTGATGCGCGTAATCCTCTACAAGTAATCAAGTATGGGTATCGTATCAAGTAATGAAGTGTTAGGTAGAGTATCGATTTCATGAAGATTGATTTACTAACTTTGTTAAGTAGAGTAACAAAGTGTCAACTGTCAACTAACTTTGTTCATTGGCCGGGTAATTTTTTTATTATTATTACTAGCACAGGGCCCGGCCCGTTGGCCGGGAAAGGTTAGGAAAAAATATGTACATATAATATGTTGAAAATATGATAATAAGAGTAGAAATATGTCTAATCAAAAGAAATACAAATTTGCAAATATGAAACAAACCATATATAATTGGTTTTTGCTACTTAAGAATACCATATAGTTCAAGATTAGAGTTGCGTCCCTTAAAACATACATAATGAACCCTCAGGAGAAAAGAAAAAGATTGGTCTATGAGAGACTTGAGTATCTCTGTATAGTGCTTATCCTCGTAGTCATCATCTTTGTTGATCACAGCACGTGCAATCGATCTAAATTTATGTGATTTGAAATATACAGGACATGATGCAAAGTTGTCACTTATAGTGAGGTGAACAAAGTATTGCCTGCAGCTGAATTCCTGTATGACTTTCATGTCGAGGATATGGCCAGAAACAATGTAGTACTTTCCCTACAAAAGTTAATATTTGAATTAAAAAGGTAAAAATAATGATCATGTATGATTAATAGGAAGCATTGAAGAAATGATGATAAAAATTTGTAATTTGCAAAACTTCTCACCATCAATTTTCCACGAAAGCGCAATACAGTTAGATCTGCAATTGTACACATTTTTGCGCGGTCTTTGGCTTCTTCATAGGAGTCATCTTTAATGATGTATTTGACTTTTCTTAGTCTGGCATAAGAAATTAAATATAACGAAGTCATTTTTTTATAGCTATGTGCAGGTATACGAATTCTTTACATAAGTAAATGTACTCACGGGTTGAGAAATGGGTGTAAGAACGGCTGATTCAAGTTGAAAAATAACTTGGATGCCGAGGATGCTGCAAAGTAATATTGGCCTGACAATGATGATGTAACTTGGTGAAGAAAAGATGTTTTTATACGGAACAAACATATATCAAATTGTGCAATAGCCATTGTCAGCAAATGAACCCATATAGCAAGAATACCATTTGTGTATGTTTTCTCCACGTATACTGAAGTAAGTACACAAACCACCGTTGATTGCGGTTGATGAGCCATGAATGCTTCAAATGCATGACTTAAGGATCCATTTAGTAGTACCCGGATGACGGCTCCCCTAAAAGATATGAGGAAGTAAAGTGATATTGCTAGAGCATGTGGAACATGCAAGTGAACATCAAATAACAATAAAAGTTAGAGGACTCACTCTATCAATTTTAGGTACACAGTTATTGTCCTTTCACGGACTGATCCAACAAATATTTCGACGGTTGGTTCTGTATGGTCAACTTCACCAACTAAATCTGGCATGAGCAACATATTTCATACGTACAATATTGTATTAGAAAATCGCAAGTAATGAGATAAGATAAAGGGATGTATTGTTCGAATAATAAGCATTTTTCATACGGGAATATACAAAAAAATAATGTCCAATGTATAAGCATTGTGCCAGCCGCCAGGATATGATCACTGGTCTGAGTGCAACACGAAAAGGAAATGGATTTTTTTAATATGTGTTTATGAAAAAAAGGACCACACAATTTAAAGTTTTTGTATGAGCATGTAAAGGATGCTGAAAGAACACATAGCAGAGAAAGAACGTGTAAGCAAAGACATGGTCAAAATAAAGCTCTGTATTAATTCATTGATTGTCAAAGGATGGGATACAGTAGTTGAACCTGACAAATATTGATCGTTCGCGTATGCGGTTGCGAAGTCGGTAGATTTCAAGAATTTGAAGCTGTATTTTTTAATATCACTTGCATCGACCAACTCCTCAACTACTGTTTCTGCAGTGAATGTGATGTATATGGGGGAAGCGGTGACGCGATCGCGTTTTGGAGCGTCATCAACTTCAAAATTGGAAATAGCATATATTTTTCCTTCTTCAATTTTCTTGTCAAACTTGGGAAGATGAAAATTTAAAATCATTCCTTGACACTCTGCACCCTAAAAAAATAAAGACCTTGATGATTACGATTCACATTATGAAAACATGTTGTTACAATTAACATCCGCCATGCTTACCTGACGGTCAATCAAGAGGAGATTAAGCCAATAAATTGTATCACCCGCCATGCTCTGCGTTGGCCATACACGCAGAATGCGAACCCGCAGCCGACACTTTGATTGTAGGGTTGGTAATAGTTGTGATATAGCAGCGAAAGACATGATGAAGGAAGATCTGCAACTCGAATGAAGATCCGCAACTTAGTTACTTTGATTGTTTGCTGGTTTCAGAGAGAGACGAAGGAACCAAAACCCAATGATAAAGACTGAGTATGAATAATTATTTGGGGAAGACATTCTAATTATTAGAACGTTGAACGTGTGAGAGCGGGATAAAATCTCCCTACTGATGCGGGCCACGTTCTGAAGTGGTTGCTGCGTTTGGAGTTCTTGTTGAGGAAATGTAGGGATGGAATGCCACCTGTAGCATGCAAAAAGCAGGGGAAAAGTCTAGAAAAAAAAAAAGGCAAAGGAATAATAGATGGGATGGATCGTAGGGTGTCAACAATTTGTAGGTTAATCACATTGGGCTATACCTGGCCTCCGTCTGTTATAGTCAGCCCAAGCTGGCTTCGAATTTATTAATATTCAGCCCAATAGGAATTTCAGCCCTGAATACATAATCATAACGGAAATTAAGGTAATAGAGAAAGAAATAGGGACTTAATTCATTCTTCTCAGGTTTCATAAAAATAGAGAAAGAAATAGCATTCCACAGTAGGAAATAAGCTAATCACGGGTTACCACACTTCAGCACTTGGTAAGGAAAGTAAAATACATAATCATAACGGAAATTAAGTCATGGAAACTTTAAGTAATTAATTGAAAAGGTATTAATCTTAATTATACCCTACGTTTAATTTTTAATCATTAATCATTAGTAATAATCTCCGTTCAAACAAAAAAGGCTATCTACATTAGAATGTGCAACCTAAAATTGTACAAACACATTGACTTTTCATGTTGTAGTGAAAATCAACAGGAAAAAACTCAGCATACGAAGGGATCATGTACCAAAGGAGATAGGCTGGCGCAACTGAAATTCGATACAAAAGAGGCTCCTAGGGCCAAGTTCATAAAAGCAGTAGTAAACATAATACTGCCAACAAATATGAAAGGCTTAAAAAGCATATAATGTCCTAGGAAGTTGCGAAATGATGGTGGAAAGACATTGGGAGTGCAAGATGTTTAATAATATGTACAACCAATTTTCGAGCAAGGTAAATCTAAACCATTTTTGTCTTCAGTTTCTTGTCTGGAGGTGGGGTTGCTTCATCTTGTTCATCAGGAGCTTCTTTGCTACCAATCTGTTCTGAATGGTGAGGTGAAGGGAGGCTTGATTCAAGACCACTGGTAATGGATGAACATGATCCATCTTTGTGTAAAGTTGAATCGCTTTCCTGAAATGTGAATAATGCAAATAAAGAATGCAAATGTAAGTGAAATTACAATACATGTGTGGCATTATAAGTGAGGGGCTAGTAGAAATTGAGCCAACCCTTCAGCTCTCGCATTTGTTTAGGTTCACTAATCCTGAACGCATGCAAGTAAATATCTCTTACTTCCTCTCACGTACATATGCGTTTCAATTGGATTCAAATGGGGCTTAATTGTTTTGTCCACTCTTGGTTCAAGTATGGCCACACTACTCCCATCTGCAAGCTTTTTATGTTTTCTATTTTTGGCTATTTTAACGGGCCCTTGCTACTTGGCAACAACATCATCTCTAACATAGTAACATATCAAATCATATCAAATCATTTCACTAAGCCTGGACACCATCATAGACCCAGCGCCAATCTCTTACTATCGCTAAGTGTCAACTGGCCAAAAACTGCATGTGATCCAGTGGGAAATGATAATTCCATGTTTAATCAATGCAGTGGAAATCAGAGTTAATGCATGGATAAGTTGACTAACCTGTGGTGTTGGGTCTTTAATCTTCAACACAGTGAAATCAGCTAGCCCATCACCATACAAATTGATCTTGAATTTGATGGTGAAGCTCTTTGTCAACCCCACCAGCTGAAGCAGCTCCTCAGGCGGCGAGTCACTGTTTTGACCCGTTTTGTGGAAGAGTTGATCAGCACTCACACCAAAAAAGCGCTTGCCTTCATATTCAAACATCGTGAATGTGGCTGGTCTAGAATCACTTTCTACCTCGATCTGAATGCGATATCTAGGAGCAGAAGCATGTAAAATAGATTAGTTGTAGGTAGTTCCATATTGATAAGTTCCCACATTCATGTAATTTGACCAATTTATTCTTAACTTACTTGGCAGCCTTATGCGGTGAAGTTTTGTTGCAGCGGACACAATAAAACTGACCCTGGCGTTGTATAGGCTTGAAGACACAGTTGGGACAGCCCATGTAGCACCACCCTGGTTTGATGCCGACAACTTTACACTCAACAGAGAAGACCATTTCCTATGTACAAAATAGCAAAAAGGTGAATAGACTGGTGGTTATTCCACAAAGAACGAACTATTCAGAATTATAACCTACTCCGGTGGGTACAGATTACCTCCATGTCAGGATCAGCTTGTAGCTCGAGAAGTTCAGCAAGGGAGATAACTGGAATCTGTTTTGCTGGTGTCGGTTCCACCAAGGCAGGTTGTTGTGGCTGCTCATCCCTAAGTTCAAATAAACAAAAAAAAAGTCAAGGGAAAATGCGGGAATATATGTATTTGTAGCATATTGCAGAGTCTAAGAAGTAGTGGAAACCTGGTTGTGAATGCACGAACTTCTGGGATATCAAGATTGGCATATAGCACTGTCGATCCAGATGATGAGAATGAAAATGCTTCTACAAATTGAACAGATGCAAAATCTATAAGTGTTGACTAATAGAATCATCTTCAAATGCAAGTAAGAACTTTGAAAAAAGTACCTTTGAATGTGTTGACAATAACAGCAGTAATGACCAATGTAATTGGTTGGTTCTGAAGGTCAGTAATTATCTTCTCAACCGCATCAACTAATCTTCCCCATACAACGACCTTCACAACATCTCCCCTATATGAAATTATCTTATGTCATAAAAGGCTGGTGGCTATAGGAGATTGAAACACATACAAAAGGATGCTAACGGTGACTTCTTTGTGCTGTAACTACAATGGGGGATAACAAAAGATAATTCTACAAAAGGGGGGATAACTCTATTTGTATACATGCTATAACTCATTAAAAGATTGAGCACCAACTGTTATGGTGTTGTACTACTTGCATTACTTCCTGGATGTCCCTTTTTCCCCCAAATTTCCTAAGGATCAGAACAATTTGTATTCTTTTTTGGTTACTATCTACCCTCTTAAGTTATATTCTATCATCCAAATTACATCCCTTGCTGCTAAGCCAATGAACATTGTATTTCTTGTTCTCCATAAACACCGAAATGGTGGGACAAAAGAATGACAAAGACCCATAGGGCGAAAGGGACGTTACTTAACTACTCATTGGTATTAGAAGGTTCAAAAGATTGTTACTTTACGATGATGAAGCCATGGGAGGACTGGGAAACAGTGTAAAGACATAGATGCCATGCACGGTCGGATTTAAAATCTCAATGGAATTCAACCATTGATGTTGTTTTAATTAGTTTGGGATAATGCAGCAACAGTTTAAGAGAAACCAAACACATTATTTTTGTGTCAAATTTGAGAGAAGCTACAATAAAGAGTTGCATGGCCAATTGGATATTGAATAAAGTCCACTAATGCTGAAGAAGAAAAACAGGACATACCAGAATAACAAATCATTTAATCATCGCAAATCTAATGTACATATAAATTGCAAATTGTTCTCTTCAGTTGAAGATATGTAAAGACTTACTCCAGTAGCTTGACTTGCAACTCTTTTCGTATGGTCTTTCGAGTAATATTGGAGGTTGAGATTGGATCTGAATGCTGAACTAATTGGCCAACAACATCTAGGAAAATAATAAGCAGCGTCTGATGAGATGCGATTCTGGAAGTGTGCGAGAAGAGATAATAAATTGAAATTAAGCATTAACCTTCAAGAATGGTAGTGTCCCCAAATTTGTCTGGCATATCACTTGCTTTCATGAAAGTAAACTTGAATTTCGGAATCGAGGGGACTTCAGATACGTGCTGAACAGTTGTTTTCCGAGAAAATGACATAATGTAGGGATTAGCAATTGGCCGATACCCCGATTCTGTAGGATTGAGCTCACAGTTCTTGATAATATAGACATGTTGTTCCTTCAGCAGGCGTTTGAATTTTTCTTGCAACAGCGGTGGGATGTGTACCCAAATATCGTTTCCCTTAGAGACATGGAAATACAGAAATCAAAGAGTGCAACTTTACAAAACGCAAGTGACACTTGTGACGCGTGAGAATGCATGAATACCTTTGTGTCAATCAGGATGAGGTCTAGGTGGAGGACTTTGTCGGTGGTGACATGAACACCAAGCCAGAGGCGAGAAACGCGACACGGACCCGACCATATCTGCTTCTCCGTGTCAAGGTCGCGCATGCCTTGGAGGTCCATCTTCTTCAGCGGCAAAATTCAATAACCAATACACAAATAAGTTGATGATTTCTGGGTAATGGAAATAGAGAATTTGGAGAAACAGAGAAGGTTTCCATACCTGAACGCAAAAAAGGAAGGAGAGCAGTAGTCTGATTGCTGCTGGTTGGGAGGGAATTTTTTTTGAGAAAGGCAGCAGTTGCGGTACTTAAATAAGCTGCACATCACCCACGAACGCAACATCTGCGGAGTCCTAGGAAACTCCCCAACCCACGATCAATAGTTCGGCAACGCAGATGCTGAGGATGAGATAACTGCCGCAGAGCCTATAGTTGCGAAATTTGAGTCTGTACATATGCCGTGGGCCATAAGCGGCATTTTCAAGCTCCACGGCAGCTGGAAGTACACGCAGCATGAACCCAGCTCCTCGAGCTTGACCATGCTCTGCACCTCCGCAGCTTCATAACGGTCAGAATCACCCGCAGTGGCACTCTTACAGCCCATCCAAGCTGGGCATTGAATTTGTAGGTTCCTTTAGAAACCGATGGCGGGGCAATGAACCCTAGAATTTACAGATTGAATGTTGAATTGGGAGAGGACTACGACAACGGCGTTAGAAAGTGACCAAAGCTGGACGCACGCAGAGTCGACGGTCATCTCCACTCATGGGCCTTGGGACGGTAAAAGGAATTGAGCCCAATTACACTGAAGACATGAATTTTCCATTAAGCCCACTTGAAGTTGACGTGTTTGAGCATTTGTTTTGTTATGGATTCAATTATAATATATAGATTACTTGCACTGTGGGAAAAAGTTAAAAACATAATGAAGAGAAAAGCTACGACATATTTGCTGCAAATCTTCTCAAATATGGTTTATTGCTTATCTTTTTGCATTAAAAGAACAACACCGCTAGGGATGGCAACAAAACCCGAACCCACGGGTACCCGCCCGACCCAACCCGGTCAACGCGGGTAAAATTCGTGTTGACGGGTTTTGGGTCGGGTTTGGGTTTAAACCCGTTCACTATTCATCGGGTCGGGTTGGGTTTGGGGTTTAGTTAAACCTGACCCATGGGTACCCGCCCACACCCATATAATTAATTTCCTCGATATATTTAATATTCTAAACAACTAATCTTATTTATGTTTGTAGAGACATGTCTAATTTTTCTTTCTAATTGTGTAGAACGAAGTTGATGTTATCGAGTGGACAGTGAAGAAACTTAATTGAAAGGAAGAAGTTTTCAATTAATTATGTTATTTATGGATAATTTATGATTTGCTTCAATTTTCTTGAGTTTTAAATATTGGTGTTGAACAATTTGTATAGTTAATTTGTGATTTGCTTGTATTTCTAGAATGGTGTTTTATATATGAATAATTTATATTGAGAGATTGATATTTGGTTTTAATTTTGATAGGAACTTGTTATTGTAATTTTTTACGACGAAAACCCGTGGGTACCCATGAACCCGCGGATACCCAGTGGGTTGGGTTTGAGTTTTTCAAACCCAGTGGGTTTTACCCTGGGTTTTTTTCACGAATAAACCCATGGGTTTGGGTTTGGCAAAACCCAACCCAATCCGACCCATTGCCATCCCTAAACACCGCTACTTAGTCCCGGGTACTGCTGAACTTTGGGAATAAAATAGGATTTGAAAAGGGGAATATCAAAATAGGAAGGAGTTAGATAGTAAACGCTCTCGATCGAGGTAAGAATCACTTGGGTAAAGATGACACGATCCAGTTGGGAATCAAGATCGTAGATGAAGGAGTAAAGGTGGGGATCCTTATTCTTTGGGAAGCTTCCATTGGGCATAAATGGCGCTATGAAAGAAGAAAGGGGTACATATATATTTTATATTACTCATTTTGTTAGTGAAGTAACTTTGATATTTTGACATGTTGCCCAAAATAATAATTATATAATGAGCTGAAATTAGTACTCTTGTAAACAAATTTCACCAATTGCATAACCGTTAATTTATGAGATTAAATTGGCATAAAATTGCTAATGTTACCTAAAGCCCAACGCTGGGCAGAAGGCAGATCAATTGGGAAGCAAAATTCTATACTACGTGTCCCTACATGCTTCGTCGCCTGCCTCAATCAATGGGGATCGGAGTTGACTACCACGTGAACACCAGTTTACATATTTAACTATGATAAAAGGATAAAAGAAAGCCAATGTTTCAATTAATGAACCAATATATACTTGCCTCCTGCTGCATAAGGAGGAAAATTGCAATGTGCACTAAAGGGGCCCATCTTATTCACATGACAGTAGCAAAAAAAGTAGAACACCCATATCTACAAAAGAAAATAAAACCAATACCGATGAGCAGGTGAACAAAATGAACTGCAAAAAAAATGTTCCAACAATATCCAGTTGGTAGTGTACTCAAAGTGTACGCATCAGTAGCAACTACATTAATGGTGCAATGAATCATTCAAATATTTCAGGGAATACTATGTTGACCATTGAGGTGCCATCCTCTCCATTTTCATTCCCAATCAAAATCTTCAAGCCCTGCCTTGTGGTAATTCTTGACAATGCAACATATAGTTGACCATGAGTGAAAACTTGTCTTTGCAAACATAAACCAACATGAGCTAGTGTTTGGCCTTGGCTTTTGTTAATAGTCATGGCAAAACACAAAGAAACTGGATATTGTCTTCTGATGAGAGTGAAGTTAAGGCTCTTGTAATGGGTTGACAATGTCAGTCTGGGGAGGAACACACGGTCACCTACATTGGTACCTGTCAAGATCTCCACCTCAATAAACCATTTACCCAAAGTCTTCACAACCATTCTGGTACCATTACAAAGACCGATAGTTTGATCCATATTTCGTAGTAGAATTACTGGACACCCAACTTTCAGTTTTAGCTCATGGTCAGGGAAGTTACCAACTATTAGTGTGTTCAAAAACTCTGTAGAATAATCAGCATCCACAATGCCCTCCTTTCCAGGGTCTATCTCAATAGAATCACAACTGAAATATGACACTTCATCACCTGGAAATTCACCCAGAATATATCCATTCACTGCAGAAACCATATCATGATGTGGAGCCAAAATCGCTCGATTGACCAAATAATTATGATCCCGTGCATGACTCCTAAGATCACCATATATGGAAGATACAATATCGATAACAGGCTCGAACTGTCGGGGAACTATTAATTCAGGAGGAATCGGAATAGAGGACTCACCATAGACATCTGAATCTGCTCCATCTCCAACCTGTAAAAGCCAAGTATGAAAATTAGCTATTTCAAGAACTTCTTCTGGGGAACAATTGGCTCGTGCTAGCCTCATATTTTCAACCAATTTAATCACCCTCAGATGGTGCCAAAGGTAAGATCTCTTTATAGATGAGTTCACGATATCAGCTCGTGAACCTTTCAATACTATAGGCAAAGTTTGCCTAAAATCTCCTCCAAAAACAACTGTAAGACCTCCAAAGGGCTTTCCCTGACTGTTTTGATACCGAAACCGCAAGATATCCCGCAATGATCTGTCAACAGCTTCTACAGCATGCTTGTGTGACATGACAACTTCATCCCAAATAATCAATGAAGCACGTTGGATGAGCTCTGCCAATTCACTTTCCTGGTCAATATGACATGTCGATCTACCATCAAGGTCTACTGGAATGTGAAATCGAGAATGAGCTGTTCTACCCCCATCCATTAAAAGGGCTGCAATCCCAGAAGAAGCTACACACAAAACAATCTTCATCTCCGAGCGCAGTTTCAAGCAAATTACTTTCCACAAAAAAGTTTTTCCTGTTCCACCACATCCATCAATAAAGAATGCCCTACCCTTATCTCCATAAACTGAATCTGTAATTTCATCAAAAGCTATCCTTTGTTGGGCATTAAGCTTTGAAACCATACCTTCAAATTGTTGACCAAGATTTGTAGCATTATAGCTAAGTTCTGTTGTGATCAATCTATTTGACGAAGATTGCACATTCCCAAGATTGGGAACTGGTAATCCTGGAAAATCTGATAGAGTTTTGCAATTTCTTGCAAGCAATTTATCTATCTCAAGCAAACAACATTCCTTCAACTGAATGTCAGTCATCTCTAAAGTAGGCATATTAAGTTCCTTTCGACGGGCATACAATATGTCATCAGATAACAGTGACCAATTCCGCTCCCATAGTTTGCCAATGTCAGAAACTTGACACATGCTGATGATAGTGACAAATAAAGCTCTAAGCTTTTTACCGGACGCCCAAGCAGATGCTTCAACTAAACAGTCATTCCATTCATTATCTTCAGCCAATAGACCATGCGCATAACATGCCTCCTTAAAAGATTTATGCAAAACTCCATTCACTGTTCTGATGTCCTCAAAACTTCCTGCACCACGAACAATGTGCAGTAGCATACGCAAGTAGAACCTGTCATTTGTTGGGGAAGGATGACAGTAGTATAAACGACCAATACTGAACATGGATTTCCTCTTATGCCATTCCCTCTTTGTTCTATTCCAAACATAATGTTGAGGAAATTCTACGAAAGTATACTTTCTTGCTTCTGCAGAGAGCCGATTCATTTTCATCCAACCCAATAACATAGAGGTTTGAGCACCTTTAGATCGTAGCACACCTTGAGGGTTTGAACGCCGCTTTGAGACAACAACATTCTGACCTGGAAGATGATAAGACATGCGCAATACCGATGGGTATTGTGAGTAGACATCAAACTTGAACAACCTCCAGCATGCTTCACCAGATGTGATGTAACGGCAATCAAGATATGCTTTTATCTCATCAATACGGGTTGTGGGATTGGAAGTTGAAGCACCAGATTGGATTTCAACTTCATTTTCCCTAGGAACTAATGATGCTTTTGCTCGATCTTGTGGTTTATTGATATACTTGAACAAATATTTGATTGCCCTGCAAAATAGATGAAAGTATGAACTACTACGCATGAAACTTAAGAATAGGAGAGTGTACCAATGAAACAGTGAAATACATTAGTCAACGATCACATCCGCTCCTGCCGTCTGGAGAAACAAAACGTATAGGTATATATGGACATTATATTTCAAAGGAAATGACACGCGGACTGAATTCTTGCTTTGCCAGGTACATTTGAATTTATTATCATTTTAGCTTGTCCATTTTGCGGGTATAGTTTAAATTTTTGGGGTCCAGCATAGGATCCCCATTTACGGCAACTTGCAATCCTTCTCTACTCACATGGGCATACATGGACACAGCTAATTACATCCATTTGAACTATATCAGATATAAATTGGAGAATGGCTACCATATAAGATATTTGTAAAAAAAAAAAAAACTATATCAGATATAAATTAGGGAATGCCTACCATAAATGGATAAACTAAAACCCCACAATAAAAGCTAATGGATGATGACAGAACAGCTAGAGGATTTCTTTGACTTTTGGGGAATGTTGGCCGAAAATTACATGGCTGAACTGTACACTGCCAACCAAGTAAATCAAGCAAACGGGGAGGAATAGCTAA
Source organism: Linum trigynum (assembly GCA_964030455.1). Taxonomy (NCBI): domain Eukaryota; kingdom Viridiplantae; phylum Streptophyta; class Magnoliopsida; order Malpighiales; family Linaceae; genus Linum; species Linum trigynum. The sequence continues at coordinate 41,378,558 of OZ034822.1, read as the reverse complement.
GTTCCCCCAATAATCATTTCACCTATACTTAGTACGCATTCATGATGTGTCCAAAAAAAAAATTGAAAATCAAAGAAAATCCATTAAGCAGCCGAGCTGGGTGCTCCACCCACCTAATCTGCCCAGCATGTCTATATACTATATAGTAAAGCAAAGACACCCGGTATACAACTATCTATAAAAATGATTTTAGAACATACCTGGATTTATTGCAAAACTCAACGTTTATATGTGCATCGAAACGCAACAACAAATAGCGATTGTATGGAACAACGAAACGATTGTCCAACGGCACAGAGTTGACTGTGAATGATATCCCACTGTCGCGCCGTCGATATTTGGCGAATCCATTATCATCAATAGTAGTTTGCTCACAAAACTGCTTCGGAAAATGTTTCGTACAGACACCACCCTCTGTGCAAGGCGCATTACGACCTAAAACACCGCATGGACCATGCAACATAAATGCCGTTACAGCGCGATAACCTTCTGGATCAAGATCGGGGTTTGGTACTTCTGCTGATATTACAGAGTCAATGTCATTCGGGCCAGTTAGTTTATATTCAGAAGCTAGGAAGACTAACAAATGAGCATGTGGGAGGCCCCGCTTTTGAAACTCAATTGCCATAACATCTGCAAACAAACAAAAAAAAAACCACCGTATTTATTGTGCATAGGATCCTGACAAATATTTCAGCGTTGGAGGAAAAGACAATTGCAATTTGTGAGAATTTAAAAACTTCCAGTTATGTGGAGGTCTAATTGAGTATGTGCATTACATAAACATGCAATACACGCATGGGAGGGGTATAAACAAAGCAATTACTTGTGGGAAAAAAAACAAAATGGATGCAAACGTACTTTAAAATGGGACGTGTAATGTGAAAGATGCCATGCAATAAAGGCCAGTAAGTGAAGAAAAAAAATGCTTAGTTGCAATAAGTGAAAATGACAAAACAAATTTATGGCTATGAAATAAAATGACCTAACATAACATAAAATGAAAAGTTAACCAAAGTGTATGACTTACGTCCAGTTGTGGCTCCGAAAATTTTTTTATCCCTGATCTCAGTCATTAGTTGATGCAGTTTCAGCTTGAAGACTCTAGCAATAATATCAGATCTGTTGACATCTTTGCGACCATCTGAGTTGACCAAGTCAACCATAAATTGTATTTCTGGCCAATTTGCATTGCAGGTGAATGTAATAAATAAATCAGGGTATCCCAGCCACCTACAAATAGCCATAGCATCCTGGAAATTTTCATACTTATAACGTGGACTCCCAGTATGCGAAGCAGCCAAAATCACATGCTTCCCAGTCATCTCTAAATCAGAGTCACCCCGTAGAAAAGCATCGAGCAAACCACTAACGTAATGGGCACGAAGTTTAGACTGGTTATTGCGGATCCAATCAAGCCGTTCTGCTTCCACCAATGCATATGCATTGACAACATACTGCTGAAATAATTTTCCAGCTAATAACAACGAATTTGACTCCTGAAATCTACTTTGCATGCGGTATGCATAGTAATCACACTGGGACAAAGATTTGTCATTCCAAAGATTCTCAGGATTGTCATCATCATTATCATCAACATCATTGCAGCTTATATCCGGATGCCATCCATCCTCGCCATAAGGGAATAGAATGGGGTATTGTAATGCCATCAAAGATGGATGATGAAAATTAATTCTCTCGAGTTGAGAGCTCTTATATTGGACAATAATATCTGGCGAATATGTATCCTGACCTGTTTCGTCAACAATCAATGCTGCTATGTCATTTCCTGTTGGCAGATCATATTCTCTCCCATCATGTGTACGCTTAGCAAATAATTTGATCTTCACTTCTTGAACATTGCCTTCATGAATCTTTTCCCTAGCCATTCGAAAGGTCTGGACCAGAACATTGTTTCTGTCAAACATGTTTTGCAATCCTTCAACAATCTCTGGACGCAATGAATTTGACTGATCATCAACTGGAAATAACTGTAAACGATTCTGCAGTTCAGAGCTAGATTCATGAATATATAATTGCGCAAACCTCGGTGCCTGACCTTCTGCAGGAAGTAAGCTGCCTATGGAGTGATAAATCTGACCACTTATAGAGTATACATACACACCCCGGCCATCATTTATCCCACGATCCACTTTGCCACCCAGGGATATGAAGCAAAATACAACATTGTATATACGAATTGCTTCCCGGAAATGACGGCTAATAGGTGTAGGCGAGTTTAATAATTCTTGCAAAAATTCAGGTGGATCACGTCTGGGAGGCAGTTTAACCTTTCCCGCTTTGCAACATAATGGGAAGACAGGATTGGCGTGATTCCTAGTAGGCACTGTACTTTCTTCTGGCCACATAATTGCTGAACAGTACTGACAAATGCTTGAAGGCTGGCCAAGACTGTAAACTTCCACAACAGGATACCCTATAATCAAAGTAGTTACATAAGTTGGCTGGTACATAAAAAATTAGATTTATCCCCTGCAAAAACATGAAATATGAAACCACAAACCATGAAAACGGGAAAACCTCCTGGGAACAGCATGAATCATCCGCCTTTTGCACAAATAAATTGATCGCATAACTCGTGCTCGTTTTGTCCGCAATCGTGAGATGCATGAACTATAATCTGAGACATCAAATTTGGCAATGCATTTACTCAATCAACAATTCATCAAACAATTGAATTTCATCCCATCCATATTTACCGCAAGCAACATATGTAAGGGTAATGAAGTCAGAGCAAATTATATACTGCGCCTCAAAAAATGGATTGACACCTCTAAAAGATATTGATGATTACCATGTCTAGCATGTTGAACCGTAGGTCTCAAGCGCGTGTTCAAAATCACCCGTCGTCGGTGCCGATTGGCCTGGGCGATCATGCGATCGATATAGCGCAATTGTGTTTCAAGAATCTGTATTTCTGAAAGGATAAAATATAAAATGGCATTATTTACGTCCAAAAAACATGACTGCGTTTAATATAATGTACTGAACAGGGGCCGCTGTATTACGTTGACGGATACGATCCCGTTCAGCAGCAATTTGTTGTCTGGAAGGAGGTTTTGGCGGCTTGAATATTGCCCGCATCAACCCTGGAAAATCAAAATACGGGAGAGGAAAGGCCTTATATTGTGTGCACACGTTAACCATATAGGAGAAGAATGGGCAGAGGAAAAGAACATAGGAATAGAAAGTACATTGTTTTCTTGAATGATGTACTTGCCGACCACTTAAACCCAATGTAGAGGCACCAGCAGCGGGGTGATTTGCGGCCATAGTTGCCTCCACGAAGACCCTGAACGACCAAACAACACGGTGAGGTATAATTACTTAATTAGTAATTACTTAATTAGTAACAAAAGATGATATTTGAAGACAACAGAATAGAAAGATATTGCAGGGAACGACAATGAGAATAGGTAATCTTGAACTATGAAGCTGACATACCGGAAGGGATATTACCCCTGACCAACGCTACTCACAATACCCGTACCAACGTACCTCGTATTAGCTGCGTGAATAACGTCGCAGCACAGCCCCACTCAATGATTACGGGTTGAGCTATTGCAGCTCCTGTGTTTGCAGTATGTTTGGAGAAGGAAAGGAAAGAAGAACGCCGACGTAGATAAGAAGACAAACGGTCTGTACAATGATTACGGGTTGAGCAATTGCAGCTCCTGTTTTGCGGTATGTTTCGAGAAGGAAAGGGAAGATCAATGTTGAAGAAGAGAAGAAGACGAACCGGCGTTGTGTTCCCCAGGGCTGTCGGCTGGTCCTGAAGAAAACGACAGGTCCTGGCTTGTTTTCCCAATATGTTGCTGCCTACATGAGACTCACCAATGGGTTTTGGGCTCGTAGCTGGGGAGGACTACCTTGGGCCGCCTTTAGTTGGCCCAATGAATGATATACAGAGAGGGGAATCTCCGCCAGAAAGCAAGGGAGCACCAAAACGCAAGGGATCAATTAATATGGGTGATATGACATATATATCCTTCCGGGAAACCCTCTGGGTGCTGGGATTTTGAATCCCTGAAAATTTAACTTTCGTTTTGCCATTATATCTTTTATAGATTTGGTTAACTGGAGTGAACAGATTATTGATTCAAAGTTAAGTGTTCAACACATATGATGATATGATAGCACTAATTATGTTGTGATTAATATCAAATTAGATTTGTGATTAGTATCAAATAAAGTTTGTTTTACTAGTTAAGTGCCTTTAACAAAACAAAGCGTAGCATCTATAGATTGTAGGTTTAAATCCTACTAATGACTATTTTATATGTTTGGTTATTTTTCATTGCAATGAAACATAAAATTAAAAATAGTTAAAATAATAAAATAACATGAAAATAAAGCTGATGTGGATGCATAAGAATTGAGAAAATTTGAGTTCATGAAGGTTAATTTGAGAAAGTGTTTATTATATCTACTAATGAATGACTATATTTATATGTGTGTGGTTATTTTTAATTGCCGTGAAAAATAAAAAAACAAATAGTAAAAACAATAAAATAACTTGAAAAAAATGTTTTTTAAAAGAGTTGTTCATTAAGAAAAGAACAAGCAGAAAAAACAACCAGAATCAGAATACCAAACAAAAGGCCCGAAAAACACACAAGTGGGTCGGTACCCAATAGGGCCCAGTGTGGCTTCTCGAACTCTAGTTGCTCATATGCCCCCTCTGAAGCCTCCATCGCCGTAGCCAGAAAGCCACCATTGTCGTCGCACCACCCAACACCGATGTCGCCACCAACAATCGTTGTCGTGCGCCAACTCCGAGTGAAATTGTCCTTTAAAGAGTAAAGGGAAAAATAAAAGACTTTAGAGAAGAGAGAGAATATTGGTCGTCGAACGCCGGCAGCAGCCCCCAAACTCATCAGGAGAAGGAGCCTCTAGAGAGAGAGAGAGAGAGAAAAATTAACATGAAACTAATGTTGATGTGGATAAATAAGAATTGAGAACATTTGAATTCATGAAGGCTAGTTTGAGAAAATACTTATTATATTCTATTGATGATGATAATTATCTGAATTTGATTTTTTAAGTGAAATAAGGCGTCGTTTGGAGAAATGAATTTGAGTTATCAATTCATTGAGTAAAATTCTAGATTTGTTTGCTTTTTCCATTTTTTGATGTCTCTGGGCGTTGAATTATGAGTTCTAATTTGTTGAGAGGGAGTAAGGACTTTTGAAAACATTATTTGACTTTTTGCGATGAGAAACAATTACATGTTGGTGGAATCAATGTCTGATCACTCCAGCAGACGGCAGTAAGAACAACAGCAGAAGGCGGGAAGAGTGAAGGAGTTTGAATGTTTAAATATGTTAGTTTAAGTTGAAGACTGTGTCGTTTTGGTTTATTATATTTGAGTCCTTGAGTTTGTTATTGAGTCAATAAAGTCCCTGCATGAACTAGGGTTAAAGGCAGCAGCCAGCAAGTCAGCAACTTAGCTATCAAGTTAGTTGAGTCCTGTTAGCTACTTTAAAGTAAGGGTGGGCATCTGGTTCGGTAAACCCGAACCGAACTGACTTCAAACCGAACCAAAACCGAATTTATGTTCTTCAGTTCGGAAATCTAAAACAGAAAATGTCTATTTCGGGAGCTACGGTCGTGTTGGCCGAACCGACATTCCGAACACCGAAACCGAGAAACCAAAAAATTATTATGTAAAGCTAAATCCTCACAACCCAACTCTCCCCACAACCCAATTGAGCCCAAATCCTCCCCTTACAACCCAACTCTCCCCACAAACTGAGCCCAAATCCTCACATGAACCAAGTCACAACCCTAGCCCAAATGGAACGCTACTTCACTAAGCCCACATTCGACCCTCTCTCCTACCTCTCGACTCTTTCCTTTCTCTAAACCGCCGCCGCCAGCAATTAATGTAATTAATGTAGAACTTTAGGGGCCAACATGAGCATTAACTCAAATTAACTAGTTGGAGGACAGAAATGAGATAGTTAGTTAGTTGCTCATGGCATTCATTATCAGTGGGGCTCCATTCCTCTCAAAGTCGCTGGGGTTGGTACTTGGTAGAAAAGCGAATTAAATTCAGAGGGTGGAACTTAGAAGAGGTGGGATGGTAGGAGTGAAGATGGGTGGAGCGGTTTAGGTATCGATTGATGGGCGATGTGCACTAGTGATGGCAATGAGGCGGGGCGGGTACCTCAATTCCCATGCCCCGTCCCATGCTACTATGAGGCGGGGCGGGTAAAACCCGCGCGGGTACGGGCGGCGCGGGTAGACCCACTTTTACATGTTATTCGAAAAAAATACAAGTAAATTTTACTTTTTACGATAAAACGAAGGGTAAAACACTTTAAGAATGAAAAATAGTGATGATAGAATGGGTAATTGAGTCTACCAAGTTGAAAGAACAACTCTAACTGGTTGAAGAAAAGTCAAAATATGAGAAATATGTATAAAAATTGTAAGAAATTGAGATAAAATGAGTCTAGAACGGGGCGGGGCATGGCGGGTCAGAAGCAGATAGCCATGCCCCGCTCACGCTACTGCGGGTCGGGTAATACCCGCCCCATCGCGGGTCAGGTCGGGTAATACCCGCAGGGCGGGTTGAAATTGGCATCAATGTGCACACAACCCTATCTTCTGTTCATGAACAAGGAAAAATAGAGTGTGGAAAAAAAAATCAGTAAAATTGGAGGGATTCAAAGCTTATTCCTTATTCATGAGTTTAGTTAGAACTTAGAAGAGAGTGATTATTTGGGGAAAAGTCACTATTGGGATGAATAGTTTTGAAAAGTTGCGATTCTTGGATTATGGTAGGAAATCTCGGTTGGGGACGATACAGGGAAAGAGAACGGAGTATAGGGTCTGCCTGCCGTCCTTGCCCATGACCAGAATCCGACCCTCGTCGTCGCGGTGGTGACTGGTTTCGCCGAAGAGAATTTGGCGGATGAAATCGGGACCAGAGAGAAGGCGTCACCACGATTTGCAGACGCAGCAGAATCGATGGATGCAGAGGGAAGCCTGCGAAGGACCTGTGTCTGTGTGGTTAATTCTTCGGGGAACCACCTAGCACCGGCGTCGGCGGCGTTGCGTGATTTTGGGCTACGACGAGATGCAACGTTGTCCCTAGCAAACATCTTTTGGCGTGGGCTTCAACGACCCTCCGCCGTCCTCCGAGAATCGTAGGTTGCTGAAAGCTGGTTTGGTTGAATCTAGTAGAGACATCGGGGGGTCCGTTGGGATTGAGACTCCGCCACGGGGCTTGGAGGTGGCGGGGGAACTGTCCGCTCATTCAGGGGTTGGGTTCTGGTTGAACGACCCCGAATCTAGTGCCCAATCAAGAATCCAGGCTCAGGATCTACAGATCTTGAATTAATTTTGAGAAAGAGAGGTGGGATTAGTTGGTTAGCTTCGAGGAATCAAAATGAGTACTTTTTTTAGTGTGTGGACAAGGATGGTTTTATTTGAAGTCTTAAACGTACTCAGAGACTGTTCATGTCTTCTCAATCATTGTTCTTTCATGCCAAAGGCAAGCTCATAATAACACAAGATTAAGTGCTTTTAAGCACAACACTACAAGATTAACATGTAAAAGGGGAAATTATACACTGTTCAAAAGACTAAGAATTTTTGTTGTTGTCAAAAGTAGCGGTAACAATTCAGTCATAAATGGAAGAAAGAAAAGTGCGGGAGTCGACCAATCGTCGAACTCCCGATGAGAGGGCTTTTTGTGCCACAAGGTGGGCAGCCCTATTAAGTCGACGCGAGACAAAGCAGAAAGAGACCCAGCTGAACCGTGCCGCCAATTCCCTTGCATCTTCTTTTTTTTTTTTGGGTAAAAGGAATGACGTCAAGCGTCTAACTCATTGAAGAAATAATCGAACGATCATGAGCAATACCCATGATATCGTACAAAAGCCATCTACCCAACTCAGGGTCGCACACATTGAAACGATGTGTGCCAAAATCAACAAGGTGACCCCTATTAGCAAGGAAGTCAGACGCAAAATTAGCTTCCCTATATACATGACTAATTCGAACCTCCCAATCTCTATTGAGGAGAATCTAAATCTGTCTCGCGAGGATACCATGTCTATGGTCTTCATCCAAGCACTTCAAAGCAATGTCAATGGCTGTAGTAGAGTCCATATTAAGTTGAACTTTCTTGTAACCCCTTTCCCACGCAATCCGAAGTCCCTCGATCGCTCCCTTCAGCTCAGCACTTGTAATGGAGCAGCAACCAAGGTTGGCGGTGAAAGCATCAATGCAGCGTCCCAAGCAATCTCTCAACAGTCCCCCCGCAGCAGCTTTTCCAGAGGGGGAGATCACTGAGCCATCAGTCTGAAGTTGCATCCAACCTTCATCAGGTGCTTTCCAAGAAACTGGCTCGTTATGGTAGTTTTTCGTCGAAATGCAGCAGTCCAACTCAGACCTTTCCCGAACTTGCTGAATGATGTTGAGCCAGGCTTCCACCCTGCATTTAAGACTGGTTTCATTGTAGTTCTTGCCATCCAGGATTTCCTCATTTCGTTGCTTCCAGAGACTCCAGCAGATCACACCAAAGTCAACCCCTTTGTCTTCGTGCAGAAGGTTAGAGAGGAGCCACTCCTGGAAGTTGCATCTGTTGTCAATCCTTGACAGTTTGTTTCGAAATGTTTCCCAGATCCTTTTTGCCTTATCACAGGTTCTCAGTATGTGTTCTATTGATTCCTCACAATCAGTACATCGATTGCAATTGCTGTTGGTGGAGATGTTCCTCCTTGCTCGTTCCTTGTTGGTGAAGAGTCTGCCGTGGAGGACAAGCCACAGGAAGTGCTTGATTCTGTTGGGGCCTTTCCACCTCCAGAGAGCTTTCCATGATCCTCCATCTTCATCTTCTTCAGCATTCTCCATGGTGGCTGCAAGGAAGTAGGCAGACTTAAGTCGAAATCTCCCATCCCGCTCAAGTCCCCAGATCATCTTGTCCTCCCCCAGCTCAGTGCTTGGTTTCTCCATTCCTGCAACAAGCAAAAGTTTTTCCTCAGGTAGAAGTTCTTTCAGTTCATCCCATTTCCACTCACCTTCTTCTGTAACCCAGTAGGCCACAGGTGTCTGTTTTTCCTCCTCAGTGATCTCCTTGGTCAGGTAGTCCTCCAGGATCAGTCCATTCTCAATCCAAGGGTGTTGCCAGAAGCTTGTTGATTCACCATTCCTGATGCTCCAACATGATGCTTCCTTCATAAGGGGCATGGCTTTCACCACAGCTCTCCACAAACAAGAGTGATTGGTTTTTTTCATGGAAATGATGTTTCCATTTTTCTGCTTATAGTATTTACCCTGCAAAACTTGGACCCAAAGATCAGTTCGTTGTTAAACATATTCCAGGCCAATTTGATCATGAAGGCTTTGTTTAAACAACGAGCTGATCTAAGACCAAGCCCCCCCAGTTTCTTAGGGAGGCAGACCTGTTCCCAAGAAACCAAGTGAGGTTTTCTTTTACCCTCCATGGAACCCCAAACAAAGCCTCTAACTCTCTTATCAATCTCATCACAAACAGAAGCAGGAATGGGGGTAGTTTGCATAGCATAGGTTGGAATTGAATTCAACACAGATTGGGCTAGAGTAACTCTTCCAGCAAGTGAAAGAGTTCTAGCTTTCCAAGAAGTCAGTTTTTGATCCATTTTATCCAGAACATATCTATAGGTATTCTTGGTGAGTTTACCATGGAGCACAGGGACCCCAAGATACCTCCCAAGGTCCTTGGTTTCCTGGATTCCAAGACGATTGCAGATGTCTCTTCTATCCATTAGTTTCACATTTTTAGAGAAGAAAGTCCTAGACTTATCTTTGTTAACTAACTCACCAGAAGCAGCACAGAAAGAATCAAGGCACTTCATGATAACATTAGCATTAGACAAGCAGGCTTGGGAGAACATAACTAAATCGTCAGCAAAGAAGAGATGTGAAAGAGCAGGACCCCCAGGAGAAAGACACACAGGTTTCCAGTTTCCATCATTCACTTCTTGTAAAATACAATGGCTAAGACGTTCAATGCAAAGAGTAAAGAGGTAGGGTGAGAGTGGACATCCCTGTCTAAGACCTCTTGTAGGGGTAAAGCTATCTGTTTGTCCACCACTCCACAGAACCTGGAATGAAGTGGTTGTCACACAGGCCATGATGAGTCTGATGCAGCTACTGGGGAAACGAGCAGCCATGAGAGTTTCTTCAAGAAACTTCCAGTCAATTCTGTCATAGGCCTTGGCAAGGTCAATCTTGAGAAGCATTGTCCCTTTTTTACCAGTCTTCCTTGACATAGAGTGGACAGTTTCCTGCAAAATGATGATATTGTCAGTGATATGGCGTTTTGGAACAAAACTAGACTGGTTGGGATGCACCAGGTGTGGCATAAGATGTTTCAGATCATTGGCAATGCATTTGGCAATCACTTTATACCCCACATTGCATAGGCTAATAGGCCTAAAGTGATTCACGGAGGAGGGAGAATCCACTTTAGGGATAAGAGCCAGCAGTGTTTCATTAATAGACTGGATTGTGCTGGGAATGGCAAAGCATTTCAGAACGAATGAAGCAAAGTCAGCCCCCACAGTATTCCAGCATTTCTGAAAGAATAAAGCATGGAACCCATCTTTTCCAGGGGCTTTAAGTCCATTCATCCCCATCAGGACAGCTCTGATATCAGCAATGCTTGGTGTTTTTCCAATTCTTGAGAGCCAAGACTCATCAACATGGGGAAAGAGGGCAGGTAACTGGATTCCTGAACAAGGAGCATCATTTGTGAACAGCTTTACAAAATGCTCTCTAGCCATGTCTTGGAGCATGGCAGGGTCATCAATCCAGTTCCCTTCTGCATCCTGCAATCTGGTGATTTTGTTTCTTTTTCTTCTGCTGAGAGTGCAATTGTGGAAGTAGCGAGTATTGAGGTCTCCTTTCACAACCAAGTTGACCCTGGCCTTCTGCCTCCATAACAGCTCCTCTTGCCACAAAGTGTCTTCAAGATCTTCTCTGGTAGCTTTCTCTTTTTCCATAGAGCTTCTAGAAGGCTTCCTCTCGTTGAACATTTCAAGTGATTTCAGAGCTCTGAACAACTCTTTCTTCCTCTTGTAAATGTTTCCAAAAACCTCCTTGTTCCACTCAGCCAGTTTCTCAGAGAGATCCTTCATAGAAGAAAGGAATTCCTCTCCTGGCTTCCATTCCTGCTTCACAAACGGCTGAAACTCTTTGTGATCTAACCAGGCAGCGAGGAAATGGAATCTTCTTTCCATTCTTCTTGAATCAGGCTGCTGGATGGTGTCAGTCAGGATCGGCCTATGGTCAGACTTAAGCTTGGGAAGATGAAACACAGTAGTGGCAGGGAATTTTTGCTGCCATTCCAGGTTGCACAAGCTCCTATCCAGCCTCTCCCTGAGACCTGTCGATCTGGTAAACCAGGTGAACATTGGTCCTGTGAACCCAAGATCAATAAACCCACACTCATTGATGCAGTCCTTGAAGGCTTTAACCCTGGCAGCATTGAAAGGTGCCCCACCTTGCTTCTCTGAGGGCTTGGTGATAGAGTTGAAGTCGCCAGAGAGCATCCAAGGGATGTTGGTGCCACAATCAATGTTTCTCAGGCATTGCCACAAGTCCCTCCTGTCATACTCATTAGGACAAGCATAAACAGCAGTGAAAAAGAAGGTAGTTCTACCTCCAGCAGTGCATTTAAAGTGGAGGAATTGCTTATGGTTGTCCACAAGCTCCAGGTTGAGGTTGCTTCTGTTCCAAAGCACCCAGATTCCTCCACTGAACCCCACAGCATCAGAAACTTTCCAGGTATCAAAGCCAATAGATTTGATAACCCTTTCAGCATCTCTACCACTAATTCATGGTTCAAGAATACAAACAACATCAGGTTTGAAGCTAGCCTTGTAGAGCTCCAAAGTAGACAAAAACTTGGGATGCAAGGCACCCCTGCAATTCCAGGAAAGAAACTTAACCATTAAGGAAAAGGGGGGTCTTTCCTGCAGCGACCCAATGGGTCAAGATTCTCCTTTGTCGACGGCTAGTGCCGTCTTTTGAATCTCTGGAATCCTGCCTGAAGCAGACTCCTTCAATTCAATGGCATCTTCTGGCCTGTTGACTTTGTCTTTCCTCGGTGGACTGAACTCAATCTTCCTAGGGACTGTTTCCCCAATGGTATGATTCTTCACTCCTTCCTTGGTGGAATGCTTATCCTCCTTCCTGTCTGCCCCTTGCTTCATTTTAGGCTGGTGGCCAGATTTTACTTCAGCAGCAACTCCTTTCCCCATTCCAACTTTTCCTGAAGCAGAAGAGGAAGAGACAGGAGCTCCTAGCTTGTGTGTCCCAGCAGGGGAGACCACACCTTGAGTAGAAGTTCCTTTCCCAGCCTTATTACCTTGGATCTGGTTGGATTTGATGGGGCTTGGTGCTTTATCCTTATCCTTGTTTTGCTTAGGTAGCACCGGAGAAGCCTTCTGGTTCTCCTTGCGAGACATCCCCTTTGTGTTGGATTTCTGACCTTTGCTAGCTTCCCCACTTGCGTTCCCAATGTTCATCTTCTCCTGTTTCCTACCCTCTTGTTTCCTTTCCTTAGTTTATGCCTTGGTTGAAGTTCCTGTCTGATTTTCCTGCTCTTGCTCCGTTTCCATATCATTGTTGTTCTGGCCTTCACCATGATTTTCTGTAGTTTCTCCCCCTGTTTGAACATCAGTTTCAGTGTCTAAGGCACTAAATCTCGAGCCAGAGGCTTTCCCTGTTGTTTCCCTGACTTCGCCATTCTCCTTTCCATTCGTTTGTTTCTTCCTTTGTTGGTTACCTTTCCTTTTCGTTCTGGTTGCCAACATCCATGGCCCAAAGTCCTCCAGAATTTCTGGGCGAATAACCTGACTCGGGGGTACTTGGTTAGCTTGTGTCCCACCATCATTCATGCTCTGACTTCCCAGGTTCTGTTTTTGTGGACATTTCTCTGCAAAGTGACCGTAATGGCCACATTCAAAGCACACGATGTGCAACCCTTCATATTCAATCCGTCTCACCCTTCTTTTGATTCTGTACTTGGAAACTAACCTTTTCTGGAGATCGACTTCCACACAGATTCGGGCATAGTTACCCCTGAATCCGTTGGCCGTGTTATAGTCAATCTTCTCCACCCTTCCAATTTTATTGCCGATGTCGTACAAAATGTCTTCATCAAAATAAGCTAACGGGAGTCGGGGGAGGCGGACCCAGACCGTCGTTCTGTTGATCGTGTCGAAATCAGGATCGAAGTCGAGTCTCCACGGCTCCGAGACGATGTAGTGGTCTTCGATTGTCCACGGGCCGCCATACAGAGCTCGATTGTGATCCAGCTGGGAATCAAAAGTTGCCTGAAAATATCCATTTCCAATATCACCCACCTTGAGACCACCTGTCTTTGCCCACATTCGCTGGACCCTGCTCTGGACAAGGGCGAATGGGAAGGTTCGGCCAAGGATTCTGAAAGTAATCGCACGTCGCCATCTGTTGCAGATCTTGGCATTGGTTCTCTTTTTAATTCGGATGGTCGGACAGTCCGGATCATCCTCAGCATCCTCTGTTTCTGATTCATCGGACATTAGGTCGTCGCCTTCCGGGATATCAACCGGTGGACTGTTTCCAAGGAATGAGTCTCTGTAGCTAGTTTTTTCCGCCCCTGAATTGAGTGCGGCAGAGGAGGGAGCTCCAGTGGTTGATTCGTTTGGATCTTCCGTACTATGCATCTCTTCGTCTTCCGCTCTTGCTGTGACGATGGCCATATCCATTTCTGTCTGCCCTGAGAACTCCGTGCTTGAGTTGGCCCTCGCTTTTTTGCTCGGCTGCACGGGAGTGGCGGTCGGCGACCCATCAGGAGGCTTCAGGCAGTGGTCTTCCCCCGCAGTGGGGGCTTGACTCGCAACGGTCATAAATGCAAACGAGGAGAGAGGTCAGAGCAAAACCTCTTTCTAACTTTACCCTCTCTCTCACCCACACATTTCTGTCTTCCTTTCCTTTTCCTTCCCCTTGCATCTTCCAAGACTAAGAATTGAGTGTTTTGGAACCTGTTCCCGGCAGGTGAGGCCACCAGCTCGGAACTCAGGCCCGTAAACTCGGCCCAGCCCAACTCGGAGGGATCATACTCTCTCCGTAAATAGCCATAAATTTCTCGAAATTACCTAAAGTGCCACCAGACTGAGACGGAACGATAAACCCTCTGCCGACTGCCGCGTCCATCGTCGGCTCTTCCGTCGAGCTTCTGGGGTTCTTCTTTTACAGGCAGCCTTCGCGTTCCCGAGAGAGAGAGAGAGAGATAGGGAGATGGGAAGGAGGATACTGAACGATGCGCTGAGGGCCATCGTGAATGCGGAAAAGAGAGGGAAGGCATCGGTGGAGCTCAAGCCGATTTCCACCGTCATGTCGTCTTTCCTCAAGATCATGAAAGATCGAGGTAAATAACCAACTAACTATCTCCTTCTGGATCGAATCTTCCCCAATCAGCTTTTGTTGTTTCGTTCCGCGGTTGCGATACTTCAATTGGGTGTCTCTACTTTTCAGCCTAGAATGGAGATGCATTTCATTTTAGGGACTGTGTGGCGGCTAAATTGAGCTGGTTAGTGGTAATTGAGAGTGATTTCGTTGCTTTGATTGGTACCTTGTTGCCATTACGATGGGTTGTACGTGCTTTGCCTTGAGGTTTCGAATCGAAATGGAGAGCCTTTACATTGGGAATGCAGTTAAAATGGAAAGTCTTTCTTAGAAATTCTGGAGAGTTGCATCGATTTTTGAGGGAACAGTGTGTTTATTTCAGGTAGATTCGTGTCTATCTGGCTGGGTTAGGGTGAGCAAGTAACTTCCTGTAGGGTTATAACCCAAGTGTTTTCGAATTAGATAGCACTGGGAAAGCCCTTTTGGTGCACTGTCCTTCTTTGCATTTTGTCGCCCGTTGTTGCATTAAGCTGGAAAGATTCACAAAACGAATGACTGAAGGAAATTATAAATATCTCAGCAGAACAGGACTCCACCATTTCAATGCAAGTATGGTGGATTTTACAACAGCAAGTTTTTTAGTTCGTAGAACTGGCTTTTTGTTGTTGTTGTTGTTGTTGTTGTTGTTGTTGTTGTTGTTGTTTTAGCTAGAATCACTCAACTTCTTGGGAGATACATAGATGAGAAACCAGTACAAGGTGTGAGATGGGAGGGGCAATAGGTCATAAGAATATCTGGTCTCTGCATCTAGTCAGCAGTGGCTGCTTTGGATCCCGTGGGAGTGAAGGGGATGCAAACTGCAACTTCGTCGGAAGATATAGTAGAAATTTGTTATCCATGCTTTTTGTTAAGCGATTTGGATATTCTTGGGTGACAGCAACTCACTTTAGGACTCGAGAGTATTTCAGCCGACTGGATGATTGCTGTCGTATGGCACCTGCATGTATCAGAATTTATTTACAACTTAGGTTTCGTGCTGTATTCTGATCTAATTACCTAGCTTTGATAGTTAACTAAGATTTGGCTCACTCTTGTGGTTAGTCTTAGACTGTGACATTTATTGTCTGTTTCCTTGCCTCAAACTAGAAAAAGAAGTTCTTTATCAGCTTTAGTAGCGGGTTTTGTGCACTCTTCTATCTCCTCCTTGAAAGCTCAAAGTGGGGTCTTTTGTTTGCTATGTTTGAGTCTCTTCAACTCATATATTTGAACTTTTACAGGATACATTAAAAATTATCAAGTATTTGATCCACATCGAGTGGGAAGGATATCGGTTGAATTACAAGGGAGGGTAAGAGACTGCAAGGCGCTTACTTACAGACAAGACATCAAAGCAAAGGACATAGAGACTTACACAAAGCAAACTCTTCCGACACGTCAGGTCTGGGCTCAAGTTTCTTTTGTGCCATCATGCCCCCCAATCTAAACATGATATTTTGATTGATTTGTGGGTTTTCTTTCTGATCTCTCCTCCTGTGATGCAGTGGGGTTATGTAGTGATCACGACTCCAGACGGCGTGCTGGATCACGAGGAGGCAATTAAGCGGAATGTCGGGGGTCAGGTTCTTGGTTACTTTCATTAGATCTGCTTTCTAGATCCTCTGTAATAGACTGGATATTCGGGCACAACACAAGTAGAGAAATCCTTCTGAAGCAACAAGTTCTCTGGTGAAAAATAACTACTGTTCAAGTTGTGCTTTGATTAGTTCGTGTTACTGATCAATCTTTTTCTAGATCTGTTATAATGGCCAGTGCAAGATTTGGATCCATCCATCTGTTGTTTGCTTTATGTATAGAATACAGAGAGCATGCAAAGCTTGTTCCAGTGGCAAAAGTATGCCCTCTTCAATGAATCATCATGTTAATGCCTTAATGGCCTCAGTCAAGCTACTGTTGATTCTATTCATCGTTCATGGTTCAAACAATTATATTCTTTAACCATAAGAGCGAGTCATGCTGAAAGCCAACGAGTAACGAAGTTCAGGTGAAAACATGTGTAGTGTAAGGGTTATCAGTAGTTCCTGCGGTAAGTGATGATCCCATCGCCCCATGGAGTCTGGAACCTACCCTAGGAGTTCTAGGGTTCCACTGGTCCAAGCAATAAAGAAGTCCGGATACATAGTCAGAGAACAGAATCAATCCGTTTAATTTTTTAATAGTTAAGCGGAAATCACTTTAAGTGCATCCATTATTGTAGCGAATAATGGAATGAAGTACCGGGAAAACAAGTTATGGAATGACTAATTGTGTGTTACTGTTATAACTTTTATAAATGAGACTGCCATGTCAATATTTATATTAGTGACCACGTTAAAAAATATTAAAATAATAATAATATTATTTTTATTTAAGTAATCATTATTAAAAAAAATTAGAAAGCATAACCCCCACTCCCACCTCCCTCTCGTCGTTCTTCTTCCCTGCTTTCACAAACCATGCCCCTCAACTATCTCCTTTCCTTCTTCGTTCCAGCTCACCGCTCCTTCACCAGCCTTCTGCTTCTCCAGACGACTTCTCTTCTTCCTTCTTCTCCAACCAGCCATGTTCTCACTTTCTCCAATCAATCGAACCTCTTTCTCCCTCCCTCGGCCTCACAGGAGCGTAAAGAGAAGAATCAACGGCTAATGGCATATGAGAGTAGTGACGGGATGAATGGAACGACGACAAGGAGCGGGAAGAAAAGAATCAGCTGCAGATAGGGCTGTTAATGAGCAGAGCCGAGTTTTGTCTTGTTCAGGTTTAGTTCATTTATAAACGAGTCAAACTCGAGCTCGACTCGTTTATGAAATAGCTGAGTCGAGCCGAACACGAACCAACTTATTTATTTAATCTTGGCTCATAATTAAGATCAAAATTTTGGCCTGAGCTCAACTCTTAGATAATTTATGAGTTAAATATCCAATTATTTATATGTTGATACATGTGATTAACTGATCTTCATGTCATATATGAGACATATTTGCTCACATACTCAAATTAGTAAATATCACATGAGGTGTGATATACAATTTAATAAATATATGCATCATTAACAAACCAACTCATAAGATATAGATCGATTTTCCCATAGGCCGTAATCAAGTTGGTTTGTTAATTACAATGTTGAGACATCTCATGACTCATGAGGCTCAAAATGAGATAGTTCATGAGTCGAACTCAACAAGCCACCTAATCGAGCTAGTTCACTAGCCGAACAAGGTTGAGCTCAACCTCAGCTCGTTAATAAACGGATCGAGCTTTTATTGAATCGAACGTGCTTTTGTCGAGTTTGAGACCGAGCCGTTAGCAAATAGCTTGGCTCATTAACAACCATAGTTGCAGATGTTATCTCAAACGACGACAGATGAACGGGAACGACGATGGGGAGCTGGAAACTCTCTTGCATCGCACTTGGGCGGTGGGATTACAGTATGAAAATCCCTCTCGCCTCACACATTTGTGACTGAGAAGCTTCGCATCACTCTCCATCTAGAGGTTTAGAGAAGGCAAATATGGAATTAGGGCGGAGGTCAGGTCGGCTGTGAATGACCAATTTGCAGAGAAGAAGGAAGAGAATAACAAAGGCGAACCTTTGATTTTGGGTTTTCCAATTTTTGTGGGTTTTCCAATCGACGACGATGAGAGGGAAGGAAGAAAAGGGAATTCGTGACCACCATCTCTAATCTCCAATTGTGTCCGAGGATGATGGCCATTTGTGATGACGTTGTCGGTTTGGACGGAATTTGCGAGGTCGCCGGAGATCTACAGATTTCATATCTGCTGGGTTTTTAAGTTGTGGTTTCGTAAAAAAGAGGGGGAGGAAGACGACGAGCAACACAGTTTCTTCTCTCTTTTGAGCGTGGAGGAGATAACAACTAGAACTGCTCCTATTCAGGTAGGGGTTGGAGCCAAGCCTCGGCGGTAGAGGCTATGATAGAGACAGAGAGGAGGAGCGAAGGCGGTGAGATGGAGGGCCAACGGCGGAGGCGTTGGCAGAGGCAGAGAGAAGGCGACGACGGAGGTGAGATGGAGGGCAGAAGAAGAATTATTTTTCCTTTCAATTTTTTAACTATCTAATAATTTATTTTTTAAAATTATAATTAAAATATGATATACTGTCTGCAGTTGCAGAGCAACTTGGAGAGGAGGGGGTAACTTGGAAAAATATTCCCCCAGTAGAAGTATATACTGGGTCAAACCAATGACCATTCAGTAGTAAGGATAGTTCCTTACCATCTGGACTAAGTGAGTTTTGTTATACAATACACTTTCGTCTTTATTTATAGTAATAAAATGTTGTTTTTTTGTTTAAACTTGCTAATTTCTTTTGTAGCTTAACAACAGAGGAATCTCGTCTTTTGTTTAAACAAAACTGAAAGTGAAGAAGTACCAATTGAAGTTCACTTGTTTGTTTCACAAAATCAATTCAAAGGTACTTCTGAGTTCTAATTTGTAATATTTGATGAATATAAGTCTTCACTTATATGTACTAAACTTATTTGTTTGACGTTGTAACCGGTGTACGTGAAACCATTTTTATGTAATTGTATGAATTTAGAGTATTGCGTTGTTGACTTTTCTATTATATAAGTAATTTTTTATGCTATGAAAAAAACACTCTCTTGGTCAATTTTCTGGCTCCGCCACTGATTGTCTGCCACGTGGGAGCCAGCAGGATCGTAAAAACTTAGTCAATATTACTAACGAAATGACTAACAGAGACTTAACATTTTACTAATAATTTGTATTTCGATAGTTATGACTATAATTTCCCTTTATTAATAGTTGTGGCTAATATATTGTATTTACCCTTAATTCTATACGGTTGTGTCTACTGTAATTTGCTGCCTCTGTGTGTTTTGTTGTTGTTGTTGTTGTTGTTGTCATACATAGCGTAAACAATAGATATTACAAGAAGCTAGTTATGTTTTGATTCTTTTTTTTTTTTTTGAGAAAAGGGAGGCGAGACGCCAATGGTTACAAAGAAAGGGGCTCAAAGGTACAACCTAACAGCTGGCAAGTCAAAGGAGGAACAGTCCTCAACCTACATATTACAGCCAGACATTAATTCTGAGTTTGCACAACCATTCTGGGGAAGCTCACCCCTAAAGTGTCTTCAAGAAGGATTTGCTGAAGCTGACTAGGCGGGTTCATTAGTTCATGCGTACCAAAGGGATAGACGAGACTGTGCTTCGAGAGCCAGTCCGCGGCTCTATTCCCTTCTCTGTACGTATGAACTAATTGCACCACCCAGTTCTGCGCCATCAATCTGCGAATAGCCGTCAAAATGGTAGAGTGGGGATGAACTGGATCTTCACGCTTTCTAATTAACTCAATAGCAAGCTGCGAGTCGGTTTTTAGAATGAGAAACTGAGTGTTCTGATTCCAAGCCGTTAACAATCCTTGATGAATTCCCCAAAGTTCGGCCAGAATAGCAGAGCCAGTGCCAATTTTGCAGCAGAAGCCTCCAAGCCAATCCCCATCACTGTCCCTGAGAATTCCGCCTGCAGTAGCCATACCCGTGCTTCCTTGAGCAGCACCATCTGTGTTCATCTTACTCCAACCCCTCGGAGGAGCACCCCAGCAAACAAGACGATCTGTCCGAGTAGGCTTGCTGTTGCAATCAAGCTGAAGGGAAGTCCTCTCCCAAGCCTGCAACCATCCTGTAGCCTTGCTCTTAACGTAGTTGATGAAGGAGGAGCCCGCCAGCTTCTTGCCCTGAAAAATGTATTCATTACGATATTTCCAAATATACCAGCATACTAACGCGAAGAAGCTGGGCCAATCCTCATGCCTCTCCCCGCTGTCCCTCATATTAAGATTCATCTGGAACCAGGATGTATGATCTTCCGCGAAGAAGGTGTTATGTTCATGAGGCGGAACGAGGTCCTCCCAAATCTTCCTAGTCGGAGTGCAATCTCTGAGGCAATGCACGTTTGTCTCTGCAGTATGCTTGCAAATGGGACATTTGTCATCCAAGGTTAAATGTCGTATTTTGCGGCGACTGTTTGTGGATAACTTCTCCTTGGTTGCAAGCCAAACAAAGAATCGAACTCTTTCAGGGCAATGCAACTTCCATATCCGTCTCCAGAAGGCTGAGTCTTGAGGAGCAGCTTCTGCAAAGTAGGTCTGGAAAGCGGACTTGGCGCTGAATAAGCCATTTGCAGTGTGCTTCCAAAACATAGTGTCCTCATTGCTGGTTAATGGATCAAGAAGTATTGATCGGATCTTGTTGATGGCTTCAGGTGGAAGATAACCTTCGAAGTCCTCAAATCTCCATCCGCCTTCCTCCTCCCAATAGTCAGCAACTGATCTGCTTCTGACCTCCATAGGCACCTCCATAGTAGTTACCTCCAAGAGTGGTACCTGCATAGCCTAGATATCAGTCCAAAACTTAGTTAGTTTTCCATTTTTAACATTAATAGCAGCTCCCTTGCGCAGGAGGTCTACAGTTTGTGTAAAACTGTTCCAAGCGAAGGATCCTCCCTTTGTTTTCCTGAGAATTTGCAGCCCTTGTCTCTGTCCCCCGTATTTGTTCCTCATCACTTGAACCCATAGGGTCGAATCTCCCGTAGCTAGCTTCCAAGCTCCTTTAGCTAGCATTGCTTGGTTAGCCAGCTTGGTTGGTCTGATTCCAACGCCTCCTTGGTCTTTAGGAAGAGTGAGTTGTTCCCACCCAACCGGGTGGAACTTCGTTTGACCTTCCTCTTCTCCCCAAACGAACCGTCGGTTTATCCTGTCAATGTTATTGCAAACAGAAACAGGTAGTCGTTCTGTGAACATAGGATATATAGACATGGAGGAAGAGATCGATTTCACCAGGGTAATCCGAGCCGCTGTTGATAGATGATTAGCCTTCCAGGTTGCCAACTTGTTTTGGATTTTTAGCAGAAGCTGATGATATCTTTCTTTGGTGACCTTGCCATTTATTGCTGAAATTCCCAAGTATCGGCCAAGATCATTGGTGAGGCTTATTCCAGCCCTTGCGCTCAGTCTCTGGGCCTTGTCTCTATGCACGTTGGGAGAAACAAACATAGCCAATTTGTGGAGGTTGACTTTTTGGCCAGAGCTTAAGCAGAAGTCCTCCAAGCACGATCGAATAACATCGATCTGTCCACTTTCCGTTCTGCAAATAAAATCAAGTCATCAGCAAAAAATAAGTGTGAGAGCTTTGGCCCATCTTTTGAAAGAGGGATAGGTTTCCAAAGCTTCTCCTCGACAACTTGTTCAATACGATGAGCTAATCTCTCCATACAAAGCACAAATAAGAAAGAGGAAAGAGGGTCTCCCTGACGAACTCCTCTTGAGGGTTTGATCACAGAGGTGAGCTCTCCATTCCAGTTGATTCTCATTTGATTCTTTTCTACACATGTCATAATTCTGTTAATCCATGTGCTAGGCAATCCGATCTCGCCCAGAGTGTCCCGCAGGAAGCTCCAATGGAGACGATCATACGCTTTTTCAAGGTCAATTTTGATAACAATGCCTCCTCGCTTTCCTTTTCTATTTCTGAGAGAGTGTAAAGTTTCTTGCAGCAAGAGGATGTTATCGTTAGTCTGCCTTCCTTTGATAAACCCACTTTGAGTAGGAGCTACTAACTTCGGCATCAAAGGCTTGAGTCTATTAGCCATAGCCTTGGTGATAGCCTTAAGAGCTACATTGTTAAGGCTTATAGGTCTGAAGTGTGTCGGAGTTTCAGGATGATCAATCTTAGGGATGAGCACAACTGATGACTCCATTAACTCTTCCGGTATGCTGCCAGTTTCGAAGAATGCACGGTTGCCATCACCATCCCTTAAATTGCTATCAGAGTTTTAAATGATAGTTTACTATTCGCTTTACAATAACAATTTGCCATCTACTAACAAACAAAAATAGAATAACCTCTTGTAAGTGAAAATTATAGTATTACTCAATAATTTAGCACACATGTCACAAAACACAATGGAAAAACATTATGGAAAAACACAACTAAAAAGGACAAAGAGATGGAATGGCCCAGCTTAAGAAATGAAATCTCTAGAGAAAAAAACAAAGCTTAAGAACAAACAACAATCCAAATACAAAGAAAAAGAAGTGTATCATTGTTTGACTTTGATGTTTACAACATCATTTGTAAAGACGTCTGTACAATGCTCATAGTCATCCGATTTTGTGGTGGGTGCTCCACGATTGTTGGATGAACACATAGTAATTTTGTAAATTGCCATCGAGTTCAACCAACAATCATAGGACACCCAACACACGGTCGAATGATTATGGGATTTGTAAGCAAGTTCTTATAAATGGACCGGTAAACACCTTAGCCGGATCGAATTGACACCTAAATCATCATAAGATTCTGAAAGTTTTTCATAGCTGATTCGGGCAGACCCATAAAAATCCTTACATCTCCATTTCGATCCTTTTCGTAATCCGACATGAATATCACCATCTCATCACATGGCAATGCCACCGGCGCCATAAGGATAGCATCTCCCCACCCAAAATCAGTGGTGCAGAAGGGAATTCTAGACCAAGTCGTTGCGATCATTGTATGAGCCAGAGGATGTATAGTTCTATGCAGCTCATAGAAATCAATCCACGACCGCACACGAGCATCTGTAATCACCTTGATTGAATCGCGAACAAGCTCCACCGTAGTTGAAAATGGCTTGTTGTGCAGGTCCCTGACCTTACTGGTTGCACAAGCCGAAGCAATTCCGTTCCCAAAATACCCTTTAGGCAATGGCGGATCCATCTTGTTCCTCACATTCACGGGCACTATGAGCTTGGTTTCCTGATTTCCGACCATGTTCAGTGCCTTGCTTCGCGCCTTCCAGACGAGAGCTGTAAGGCACTCGAAAGTGGAGCACTCGGAGAGAGCTCCTCCTCCTCCTCCTCCGTCTTCTTCCATGGCTCTTGATTTCACTCTCTTTATCGTTTCGCGGTTGAAACGAAAAACCTTGTGCACCATGTTCTCCTTGGAGAACTGGTCACTGCTGGGTGACCTGTTTTCCATCTCGATAAACTCCGGATGAGCGAACTCGATCTTTGGCGGGTTACGTGGTAGCAAAGTCCTTTTGTCCAAACAAGGAAGCGTAGGAATCGACAGCCCTCTCGCGATCTCTGCCCACGAGTTCACCACCTCCGTCGCTGTAAGACCATCGACCAGGCAGTGACTGATGCAGATTCCCAGTACGAATCCTCCGCATTTGAGCTTCGTCACCTATGCACAAACAACTTTTTTTTTTTATTCATCAATTGAATGGTATAATTGAGAGAGAGACCACATAAGTATATCGGATAATTTTCCTTATAAATTGTACCTGGACGACCAAAAGAGGGCACTGAGGTAAAGGCTTGGCATTGCAGTGAATGCCATCATCGTAGACCAATTCGACGAGCTTGCTCGGGTCAGTCCTCACCATGTCTTCAACATCTTGCATGGCAATGTCCGCCTCCGCTTCCACGAAAACAACACCTTGTTCGTAGAAACTCACGGCCAACTTCCCTTCTGAGACGACCGTCAGTCGTCCCGCTAATGGGTAGTAGTGAACGAGAAGCTTCCTCAGGGCGGTTTCGAACACTTCCCCTGCCATCTGGTTTCCTCTCTCGTCGGACCTGAACCCATAAATCGTACGCACCCAGCATACGAGGTGGTCGAGGTTCGACAGAGAGAAGACACCCTTCTCCTTAGTTTCCTCTTCGGGCAGCGAAACCTTTACCGGCTCCCCACGTTTCACCACGACGAGATTGTTATGGGCTTGCCTGAACATGTTTGTGCTGTTTGGTTTTTGTTCTTGTTTGAGGTCTTGCTGATTAAGGTCTGCGCGACGCTCCTACATATATAAGGAGAAGCTGGCTATGCATGGAACAACAAACAAAGTATGGAATCTCCGTTCATGATTTCTTTTTTCTTTTTCCTTTTGGAGGGGAATCTCCATTCATTCAGTTTGTTGTACATCAAGATCAAGTATGCCATTTTGTTGCTGGGTTTTTTTTGGTGCCGAGGAATAGCAGCCCAACTGGATTTCACATCGACATTATCACTGTTTTTGTTTTTTAATGAATAAATGTTACGATCCGGCTCCAGGATTATGCTTGGTCAAATAGTAAAGCCAAACAGAGTCCTCAGACTTCCTTCTTCCTTCCACTCAATAAACCAGAACCCAAAATCCAAAATTCAGCACCTAGGAAAAGAAAAATAAAGGGTCCTCCATCTTGAGGCAGATCTGATCGAAGAGAAGTTTGGCGGGAGGCGCTTGTCGTGCCGCCATTTATCCTGAAAAAAAAAGAGTCGATCCATGAGTGAAAGAAGATATATTCTGCTGTTACCCTTTTTCTGTTTCTGGTTCAGCAGCAACTTTATGCATCAGAGCTTTTTTTTTTTATAAACTCTTACGAGCCTCTTGCCCACTGTAGGTATAATATATGTCCCTCTACAATGTCGTTTTATCAAACATGCCCAGTTACTATTTTTTACATCAAATATGTTCTTGTACTTTGGGAAAATGATCAAACATGCCCTTTTATCAAAATTTACATCCAAAAATCTGGTCGAACTTTGGTTTCGACAACACAAATGTCGAAAATATCCCTACTAATTTCACTTTAATTTTTTTTTGGGTTCTTTTGTATAGCCAAATAATTCTAATAATTTCACTTTGACGAGACCCAGAGAAATAAAACAAGGGACAAAACTGATATTTTCCCTCCCATTTGCCGATGTCGGGTCGTCTAAACCTCGGTTCAACCATGATTGACAATTTTTTCAATAGAAATTTTAATAGAATGACATGTTTGATAATTGTTCCAAAGTACAGGGGCATGTTAGATGTAAAAAATAGTAAAGGGGCATGTTTGATAAAACGACATAGTATAGGGGCATATTATACCTATAACCCTAAATTTTAAGAATGAAGTTATAATATATGTAACTATTATAGAATGTTGCTTATGAAACTGCTATAGAATGTTGTTACATAAATCTTTCATAATGTGTGGTCTAATATAGCATCAAATTTAGAAAGTAACATATGATTAACTGTTAAGTCAAAGTCAGCTAACCTTGCAGAACCTTTCCGTAATGCGAATTGATGACACGTTAAATATTTTAAATAAAACTAATGGAATTTTGGTTAATAATAAAATTAATTTAGAAACTAACAGTAGAATTTGTTGTAAGAATAAAACCCCATTGTAAACAATACAAATTCATTTATTTTCTTGTCCATCATACCACAAGTGACGATTTGCATCGTTTCCACATGAATGGCATGCTCAGAGTGACGATTATGAAGCGAGTGCATTGAATGCACACAAAAAAGTGGGTGCACCAAAGACACACGCACACATATGTGTGTATGTGGCTTCTATTGTACCTTGGGTAAAATCTAACATAGGATTTTAGGATTTAAAACTAGCTTTTGACTACATTGCCTCCAACCCTTACCAGTTTCATCAGCCTCTCGTGGTAGTTCCAGTAGTTGAGTTTGTCAGCATCGACGTAGGTAAGGTTGTAGCTCCCTTCACTCCCTCCCTGCCTCACAGAGTAGAAAAGATTGTCATTGTGAAATCTTAATGTAAGAAAGTGGTTAACTATCATATATGTATCTCTCTCAATTAATGCAATCAAAGTCTAGCTTTTATGTAAAAGCAAACTGATAGGTAAAATGGGGAACACAAAAGCGAAGCTTAAGCTTTTAAACATTCTATAAAATTGATAGTAATTTTCTAATCCTAACTTTTATTTTGCAAAATATAAACAAATAAGTGAACTAGACTACTTTTAAAGCGCCGTGCTTTGTGATTGACGCCCTCGAGAAGTTGCAGTGTAACCTTATTTGGTGTGGGACGCAACAAGAAAAGAAGATTCATTTGGTGTCATCTGCCATGTGATAGGTGTAAAGCCCTCTAAGAAAATTGCAAAAATTATGTACGCGAGTATGGATGATAATCGGTTCGATTATAATCGAAACCGTTTATTCGGTTCTAACAAGTGAAAAAAATATAAATCACTATAATCATAGATGTATAGAAAATTCTTAATTTCTTTATTATCAAAAACATCTCAAACCTTTCTTAATTTCTTTATTATCATGAACATCTCAAACATTACCTTCAACTTATAGTTGGAGCACTTGCTAAACACACTTCCTTCTTTCCACTTTCACTTCCAACTTAAAAAAAAAATAGAGTAAAAAGCCAGAGGACTTCTTTATTTGAACTTAATTTATTGTGCAGTAAATGTCTAAATGAAGTAGGCAAAGAGTAGTAGTACATAACATAACAATGCTGAAACCCAAGGACATTTTTATAGATGGAACCAGCCATCCAAAGTTCAATAGATCCTCCGGCAAACGGTGATCCCGTCGCCAAGTGGAGCGAGCGAGATGTCGACACGTGGATCCGTGGCGATCGATTTGTTAAACTGGATCGTGGATTGTGTGACGGCGCCACCTTTGTGCCCCAAGGTGGCGGGATCTGCAGCGACGCTGCCTCCCCAGAGGGTGTTGTCATAGGCAATGATCCCTCCAACCTTCACCAGCTTCATCAGCCTCTCGTGGTAGTTCCAGTAGTTGAGCTTGTCAGCATCCACGTAGGCGAAGTCGTAGCTACCTTCATTCGCTTCCTGCAAAATCAGAATCGAAAAGACCGTTCGTTTATGACATGGTATCAGAACTGATTTGTTTTTTGGGTCGTGTATATTCAAGTCATCATGACCATATATCAACCGTTTTTCCTTTTTAACATATGAAGTGGTGGGCCTGTGCAAAAAATCAGGGGCGGAGCCAGGATTTCGAGACCGGGGGGTCCGAAAATAATTAAACAAAATGTATGTAGCCAAGGTGGATCGAATCTGTGTGCTTTAAAACACAAATCAAGCGTGACTACCATTAGACCACATGATTATTACTAAACAAAATTTACGAAACAAGTTCTACTTATAAAATATGTACTAAATATTCTTACGATCCTAGGGGCCGGGACCAATCCCAGGGGGTCCGGGGCCCACCCTAGCTTGAGTGTAGCTCCGCCCCTGCAAAAAATTCAACCCTATAAGTTAAGTTAATTAGCGACTCACCTTTTTTAGCAGCTCGTCGAGGACATGCAGAGCTTCGGATTCTATAAACTCGATTTTGTGACCGATGCCAGCCTTTTGAATTACCGGGAGTCCTATCTCGTAAAACTCGCGATTCGTGTCGATGGCTGTGATCTGAGAAATCAACAACACATCATCAAATCATTGCACGCTATGGCTTTGTCACAGAACATATCTCAGTTTTACTTATGCAATGAATTGAATTCAACTGAGGTTATGTAAGGGTATTTTGCCACTACATTTGAAACTCAATGCTTCTTGTTATTTGGTTACCATAATAAGATTGATTTTTGTGTAAAAAAAGACATTTTTAATTAAATGAAATTTATATTATGGACAAAATGACACAGACACTAATATATATAAGCAGTGTAATCATCTTAACGCAGTTCTTGATTATTACCTTGCCGTCTCGAGGAATGGAAAGAGCGGTGAGAAGAAGAGAGTAGCCAGTGAAGACTCCAAGTTCGATGGTCTTCTTTGCGCCTGTCAATTTCAACAGCAGTGCCACTAACTGACCAGCGTCAGGCGCAGTGGCCATCATTGCCCTGCAACAAACGTACAGCAGCAGAGGAAGTAAACATAATCGTTAAAAACTAGTTGGTTCTAATAACTCGTCAACGTTGGTGGAGTACTTTTCTACGCACCTGGGATGGTTGGCGGTTAGGTCTCTCAGTTCCTTGAGGGGTTGTGGTTCACGAGGAAACACGGTCGTGTCCAGAACGTACTGCCAATTAAAACCAAAATCGTAGTAAACCAACCGGTCCCAATAACGGAAGTAAACCAAGAAGAAATGTAAATTACCTGGTATAGCTCTGGGGTCTGCAACAGCCCCTTGGAATGAGAAGGTATGATCCTGTTGCTGCTATCACCTTCCATTTCTTCTTGATAAGAATTCTGCTCTCTCCTAGCTCTGAAAGCAGCTGGTAGCTGAGAGTTTATTTTTCTTCTGTGGGATTGATTCTTAATTAGCTAGTTTCAGTAACGCTGCGAGATATGTGAATGATGGGAGAACTGCTGTGTTTATATAGAAAGGAAGAGTGGAAAAAGGGACAGGAAACGGTATTCTCTATGGATGAAAGACTTCTATTCTGGTCTGTCACTGTAAATTGAGGAGGAACTTTCATGGTATTTTTGTGAGCAAGTTCTGGTTCGTCCATCATTGTTAACGATGCTGTTGAGTTGAGTGGATCGGCGGGGATGTGAATCATGAGTCATGAGTTGGGTACGTGGCTATTGTCCCGTTTTTTCCTCTGCCTTGTGTGGGCGAATTAGGTTGCAGAAAGATGCGTCAGTTTATTGTTTTTGAGTGACAATTGACAAGGAAGAGAGATTAATGCAAAGAGTAGCAAGAAAAAATCACAAAACAGAGGGAAAATAGAGAATATGAAGAAAAAAAAATCAACTAAATAGAGGAAATAAATGAAAGACATATAAAAAAATTAATTTAATGAATAGTGTTTGAGCCGAGTAATTCCCTCTCCTTATGCGCCTTCGTCACGTAGGCCAAATCCCCGCCCCACGCGTTGATCTTACACGAAAGGCGCACAGCGAACCTTCGAGGTTCGTTAGCACTCCGACGATTAAGTTAGCACCTCGTTCTAGGGAGAGAAGTAGAGCAAATTTCTAGTGAGAGAGCCTAACCTGAGTAAATGAGGTTCACCTACTTGGCTATTTATAACCCGAGGCTGGCCGACCGTTGCCCCCCCAAATCCGCCCTATGTCATCACCGCAATTAATGCCTCGTACTTTCATTTTACCATGTGCCTCGACCATCTGACACGAAGCTCAGAGATTCGAGGCGCCTGACCTCCTTTATTGTGCCCTCCGTACACTTTTGGTCGTTACTCTCTTTTGTCGTCATGCGCTTCGTGTCAACGAACGGTCCTCACTTTGCCAGCTTTGCCCACAACCATCACTGAGCTGGGCCTCTTTCATGTTACCTGCCCATCTCATCCTTTGGGCTTTTTTATTGGGTCTTTTTCTTCTCCCCCAACAAATAGTAATCCTAAGCCATGATTTTGATATATAATAAAAAAAAATGAAACAAAATAGGTTTTACAGACATTACTCTTTAAGTTTGAAAGTACTATAAAAAAACTACTATAAGATTATCACATGTGCATATTAGGCAAAAGTAAAAACCTGAATAGTAAGATCTTCCACAACAATGCAATTATAAAAATAATAAGATTTATTGTCACCTTATATTTAATATTTATGCAACTCAACTCATATCATTTCATCGTATCTAGATCAATGTAATTTATTTGTAATTGCATGTATGGTGGGACCAAGTGGTTGAATATTTAGTGAGAAATAAATTCATTAATGTTTCTATTTCCTTATGTGGCTTACATCTTGAATTTCATCAAATATAAAGTTGCATTTTTACAAGTGCTCACTACATTTATACAATCCTCTTTCATAATTGCAATGACATATTGAGCGTCATGTTGTCATGTCAAATCTACAATGGTTTAAATACCAATATAACCTTAAATTTTGGTTTTATATATTTCCAAATAAGAAAACGCTAGGGGAAAGCCAAAGGAAAAACCAAAAAAAGGCATTGGACTAACTACATTAATTATTCGTTCAGGAAATGCGGCGGCAGATGGTGATCCCATCGCCCAACGGAAGCAGGCAGATTTCGACGCGGCCATCGGCGGCGATCCTCCGGTTGAACTCCGCTGCCAACGCCTTTCCTTCTTTCTTCTCATCGGGAACGTCACCGTCGTGCTTCGCCACCGTGCCACCCCAGAGAGTGTTGTCGTAGACTATCACGCCGCCGATCTTCACCAGCTCCATCAGCCGCTCGTGGTAGTTGCCGTAGTTCTGCTTGTCCGCGTCCACAAACGCGAAATCAAAGCTCCCTTCTTTTCGTAGAAGGTGATCGAGGACTGGGAGAGCTTCAGATTGAATGAAGTCGATCTTGTGTTCAACTCCTGCTTTGATGATAAAGGGCAGCCCGATTTCGTACCATGATCGCACTGAATCTATTGCTGTGATCTGAAATCAATTGCTACGACGATCAGTATATATTGAGCTTATGAGCAAGTATGGAAAATGCAGAGTTGGCTGAGTGAGTGCACTGCCTTGGCATCAGGAGGAGTGGAAATGGCAGTGGCGAGGAGGGAGTAGCCAGTGTAGACTCCGATCTCGATGGTTCTCTTTGGATTCAGCATCTTCAGAAGCATGCTCATGAACTGTGAAGCGTGTGGATCAGCAGCCATTGGTGACCTTCCAAAGTTTGTATTTTTACAGGAATTCAACACAAGCAAAACCCAAAACCAGAGTTTGTTAATGCATAATTCATTTACTACATTCACTACCAAATTGTAGAAAAAAGGGTAGTTTTGTTAGTTAATCGGATACGTA
The DNA here is from genome assembly GCA_964030455.1 of Linum trigynum. Lineage (NCBI taxonomy): Eukaryota > Viridiplantae > Streptophyta > Magnoliopsida > Malpighiales > Linaceae > Linum > Linum trigynum. The sequence goes on along the minus strand of OZ034822.1, from coordinate 41,347,648 downwards.
CCGGGGATCTTTGGCAGTTGCATCTCTAATCTCCTTGAGGACTTGTGGCTCTCTTGGGTACACAGTAGTCTCCATGATATGCTGCAATATAATACATATACAGCAACAATCCACTCCAAGTTGATCATCCAGTTAAATCAAATACACTGCTGCACGCAGAGATTGCAGCAGGCGAGTGAGTACCTTGAGCAGATCATCAGTCTGCAATAGGTGTGGATTGGGTATGATTCTTGCAGGCAGTTCCATGATGCTGGCTGCCTCCTCTTTCAAAACTGCAAACAAACACAAAGTTGGAATCTTTTGCGTCTGTTTTCTTCTCTGGTTTTCCACTTCCTTTGATTTGATCTGTTATACAGCAAGCAGGGTGCCATACAGATTTGTTTGTAGCACAAACATGTATAAATTGGCTCGGACAATGCGATCTTGAACGAGCGAAGCTCGGATCATGCAGTTCCTGTGCTGTCTGAAACGACAAGAAAATGTTAAGAACTTCCAGGAAGAAAAGTAGGGGCCACACAGATTCCATGACCAGCAAGCAGTTGACAAAAGCAGATCCGCCCTTTTCTGGGTTCATGTACTTCCCAGGTTTTTTCTTTGGTACAAACTGGTAGGCAGTTTGACGTAGATAAGACTCATCATAACATGGGAAGCATGAAAATATGACTTCACTTAATTCATCACCTCCATTCTCCACAAACAATTATATTCTCAATCTATCCACTACAGATGAATATGCCTCAGTTTATGCAAACTAACAAAAACGTTTTGTAAAATTAAAATTACAGTGGGGAATTTACAGCAAGATATAAAGGACATAAAAAGCACGATTTATCTGTATCCGCCATATACGAAACAATCAAGTAATCGGAAAGAATAACGTTTGGGAAAGAGTAAATCCTTTTATGTGTGGGATAAATGAATAACTTGGCACGTAAGTTTTTACTGGCGATCCTGGCGAAGAGACAGTAGGTGTGCTGCAAAAGTATCGTAGTCGGGTAGTTTAGGGTGGACGTGACTTGCTCTGTTGATGGAATCTTCTCTGGATGGGGGATCCACAGCTGACCCAGAAGCCTTTGCACTACTTTCCTTGTTTCCTGGAGGAACTGTTTTAGGAGCAGCGGGATTTGATGTTTGTTTTGTGACAGATGGTCTAACGCTGTTCTTCCCAGAGGATACTGGCGATTCTGAACTCGACCGGAATGTTGAAGGCTTTGAGTTAGATGTTGGAGGACTTTGACGAGTGGGGACAACGTAGTCGACATTTCCTGAAGACTGTGATGAGCTCTTGTTCTTTGGATGGGAACTCCTATTATCAGAAGCAGCAGCAGCTTTAGTGCGCCTGGAAAATGCCTGACCTGCAACAGACTTCCCTGTGGCTGATTTCTGTTTAGAAAGTTCCATTTCGGCATCACTATCATCTGAATCGAAGAAGGTTCTTCGAGACCCGGATACTTTGTTCACTTCAACTCCTCCTGAGTTATGGTTACTATGTTGGCCTTCTTCAGTACTGTTAAATTTCTGTTGCAAAGGTGGGTCCTTGACTGAATCACCATCACTGAAATTATATGATCTAGCTTGAGTTCTTGCGCTTGTTCTTCTTCTACTTGCTTCTTGGTGAGGTACCTGACTGGATGTGTCTTGAATATTTCTAGTAGAAGTATCTTCTTCAACAGCTTGTTTGGATGGTGAAGGATTTTGGATAGCAGGATTTTTAAGATAGGGTGGGTGTTTATAGCCTTTGTTTCGAAGCCCCCCAGCCAGGAATCCAAAGTTCAACTCCTTACCACCTTCAGAACCAGATCCACTTTCATCATCACTATCATTATCTCCAGCGGGAGGAAGTCCTGGTTTTTTAAACTTCTCATTCACATCACTTGAATTGGATCTAGATTGTGCAGAGCTGATAGAAGAACGATTGGGGTGGCCACACTGCCCATCGTCAGCTTTTATAACATCAGCTCCAACTCCCTGGATATTCCGATGATGCATTTGTCCTTCAATGGAGTTGGCTGAAGATGGACGTAGCGAAGTCTGTCTATTATTGTACCCTAAATTCTCATTTTCAGCAAGCTGTGATGATCCCATCAAGGATGAACTTTCATTGAGGTGATGATCGGCCGGGTTTCTGGAATGGACTTGAGATGAAATACTACCATCCTCTTCATTTTCAGAACCCGGGCCATCCGAGTCATCAAAGGTCACTGGTAACAAATCGTCCTGTTTGGATGGAACCACATTGTTAGTTAAACCCTCCGAAGCAACAAAACTAGGGTTCCTCTCAGTGGCAAAGAGAGATGAAGAACTTGACTTCCTTGGAGACAAGCTCTTCTGCCCAGGGCTCCATGCATTTGTCCGTGAAGAAAAATGAGAGGCCATATTGGATCGTTGGGCATTAAGTTCATCCTCAACATGCAAATTATATGCCTCGTCATCATCAGAACCATAATCATCGAATACTGCAGTGGCAACATCAGATGAACTTGTTTCCTGGGCATTTACTCGGCTTCTTGCTTGTCCTATGACGAAAAGATCCTCAGAAGTAGCATGTTCACCTGACTGATGAAAGTCCCAAGTTGAGGTTGAATTCTCATCGAAACTTGGAATTTCTGTATGGGGATGAGTACGAAGAACACTAGACTGGTGCTCGACCCTTGATTCATCGAAATAATCAAAACTTTCAGGCTTTACTCCATCATTCATGTTGCCACCAATACTGTCCCCCTCATGTTCACTGGGCGCTCTTCTCATATTTCCATCACTTGAAATGTCACTCTTCTCTGATTCAGACGAGCTCGTTCGGGAATGCCTCTCTACTGGTTGCCTGTTACTCAAAGACGGAGAAGAAACAACTTCAGGAGGATCATCGGAATCTGAGGTAGCAGCCAACCGGCCCTTAAGATTATAAAACCTTTCATTCAAAGCAGCTAGGACATCTTCTTCAGTGTCATCAGTCTGCTGCTCATGGTTCACACGAGAGTTAGTTTTGGATGTATTCTTCACCGGATCCTTGTAAGACCTCTGACCTTGTGACCTAGAGCCAGTAGTACGATGCTGTCGTTCATCCTCTCTATGTGAAAACCCAGAAGTCAAATGTGATTCATCTCTTGACTGACGCCTGTTCAAGTTATCACGACTTGAGAGTTCAGCAGCGGCTCTAGCAGCCATGCTTGCTCGTTCTGCAGACTCAGCAGCTGCCTGCGCAGCAGCCGTGGCATCCTTGAACTCTGTATTCCAATGCTGGTGGCTCCCAGAAGAAAACATTTCCCCTGACCTAGCATATGAATGTCTATATTCCACAGATTCAGGTCCTGTACTTGGAGGAGTCCCCTGCTCTGCGTTACCGAAAACTGATGGCATTGACTCACTTGAACCGAAATCATCAGTCCTAGGCGATTGCAAATGGGAAGATGTTTGGTAGTTAGGGGCATATGAGTTCGTGCTTGTATCATGATTTCCATGGGAAGAAACCTGACTCCTGTTGAAATTCTGAGGTGGCTCTACATTATGAGTTTGGGCATGCACTGCGCTAGCTGGTTGAAATGTAGCAGGTCCGTTCTGCTCAAAAAATTTAACAAGATGCAGATATTAGTAACTACCAACTACTTGGAGAATAAGAGAAAAGGAGGAACAAATTGCTGAACTTTCAACACTTACGAGCAAGTCCTCATGAGGCTTGACAACGTCCTCAAACAATTTGGGATCCCACTTAACATTTTGTTCCTCGGCAATTGCACTCAAGATTTTCATCTTTTCAGGGCCATCAGGTGCTTTTGCAGACAGTTTCTCCACGAGCTTAAATAGGATACACAAGCAAAGTAAAGGACTATTATCAAAATTGCCCAAACCAAAAAACCACCCATAGGAAATTATCTAGACTGACTTACCAAGCGGCTCACCCCACAGTTTGGATGTAGTTCAACAGCAGCGGAAACAAATTCCTTTCCATATTTTGCTTTAAAATGCTTTTTAACATCTGCCAACTCCGGCAAGTCTGCACATCTAGGGGATGCAAAAACAACACTAGAGACTGCTTCCTTCAAGTCAACTGGGCAGAGTCTGCAAAAAAAAAAAAAAAACAAAAAAAAAAATAGCAAACAGGTAAGTAAACATGAACTTTACTGACAAACTAACTTTCATATGTTGCATATCCATCAGAATAAGTGAACTAAAAAAAGCCAACAGCAACAAAGATCACTGAAATTGAGACCATAGATCACTAGCCCAGCATACTAAATCAAACGTTCTATATCACAGTGCCCACAAGTGCCTTAAATATACACAAGCCATAAAAGGGTAAAACAGTCATAATATGATCCCAAAAACAGTAAACGGTAACTAGTTTCTGGAATTACACAGAAGGAATACATACTTTTGTGACTCAATCATGGACAAACGGGCAACAATCAGCTCGCAGTATATCTCAATAAGATCATAAGCCGCCACTGTCTTCTCTTCCCTGACTACATGTTCCACCTGTAAGCCAAAAACAGCAAAAGCAGGAATCAACAGCAGTTCAGCTATAACCAGATTCATCTCCGGAAAAGATTACATCATCACATATAATCAAGAGATTTCATGTCAGAATGGTAGAAGTGAACCAGCAACAAGAACCCATCATCCTATAGGCAGCCAATAAGCTGAAATTGCTACCAACTGTCACAAAACCCTCTCAATTCTGCAACACGATCAACCAAGTCACCGGTCCAGAAGCCAAACCCTACCCAAATATCAGCATCCAACCATGTCCACCAGACAACCATGAAGTAGAACCATATCACGGATTTCTCGACACAGGGGGGAAAGAAAAAGAAAACCCAAAAGGGATAGCCAAAAGAACTAGAAATCCGAATATTACAAACTCCAATACAACGGTGACCGAACTGGAAGAAATAACAAACAAGTATGTAAGAGAGGGCAGTACTCGGATCCTGGCAGTCCGGTAGTTGCCGGCGGCGAGCAATTGAGCAACTTCTCTCTTCAACTGCCTCAACTGCACTTCTCTCTTGTTCCTCAGCAGCTTGATGCGGGAAGACGCCATCTTCAATGCCGTCTTGCTGCAACGAGCAACAAGTCAAATCAAACCCAAGCCAAAATCAAAACCAAGATCAAACGCGGTTACAATCGCGAAATCCTCCATCGAAATTCCCTTCCCGGGAACAGAGATTAACAGAGAGAACTCATATATTCTCGTCGGCCCTGAAAGATTGAACAATCAACTGAACAAGCCGAAGCGAGAGCTCACCATTTTGCCGGTTTGAAGCTCCTGTGAAGCATAGCTCGGTCCAATAAGCAGGCCGCGGCGGCAAACAACAGACGGTGTGATCGTCGATTACTGCCGCTTCCGTCGTCTCTTTGATTCTTAACTTGGAGATAGGAAATTGGGGAGGGAGAAGAAGTCGGAGATGGAGATGGATTTCGATCCGCGGGAAGAGAGAGAGATACGGGGGGAGATTCTTAATTCTGAGAAGAAGAATTGGAAGGGGCAGGGAAGGGAGAAAATGATTGAAATTTCCGGGAAAATGTGATGCGAACGTGAAAAGTCTATTTTGTTAATTGGGGTGATTAAGTTAGCTAAAGGGCGAGCGGGCCAAAATTGGGTGCGGGCAATAGCAGGATAACCTAATCTCATGTGTGTGAGGGATGAAACTTTTTTAGTCGATCTGATTTAAGTATTTAACGGATGGGTCGAGAAGAGATGGGGGCTAAATAGTAAAATATTTTAGGATAAGCGGCGTATCATAGCATTCCGTTCGACTTAATCCGTTTTATCAAATTAATCTATCTTTTCAATATTATAAATTTCTTGGGATTAAATTTTAAAGATCGGTCTGCATTTTGTTCAGCCCGAGTTTGGTCTGGTCCATTGGTCGACTTGATCTAGACCGTTGCATATGTCTAATTTTGAGAAAGCTGAGGAGTGAGGATATACTACAACTAACTAGAGGGTGGGCGACGAGTTGGTCTGTACCGGACTAGATCAGATCATACCGAACTGAATATAATATGATTATTATTTTTGATCCCATGAATTTTATAAATACCGAAGAAAAAATGAACCAAAATGACATCTGGACCACAGATCAAATCCGGACCAAAAAGGATCGGATGTACTATTGCCCCGATCTTTGGTCCTAAAATGTCTTCCACTACCGAACCACGATTCTCCTTAATTTGCTCCGCTCCGAACCGGACCGTTGCACACCCCCCACGACTGGTTATCAATGTCATTGAATCAACCATGAAAAGTCGCCATCGTTGGATGGAAACAGTGATAATATTTTAACAAATATCACCGTTTTCATTCAACACACCCGATATCATTAAATCGGAGATATCAAATCCCACAACATCAAACACCTATAAACAAGTTTAAGCATAATAGCAAAATCCGGTCTATACTATATTATCTTTTGCTAGATATGATATAATAAATAATACAACGGGAATTGACCAGAAGGAACAAGGTCCCGCATACAGTTCGAAGGTCAACGTCGGCGCCTGAGGATTTTGTTAAGCTTCCGCGTCATCAAATTTTGTGCTCATCTTCTGGGGCCGGTTCCCGTTGTAGTCCGGTGTCGACAGATCGTCGTCGTCAGCATAACGAGAAAGCCAAACCGTGTCATTGCGCTCTTGTTTCCTACCAAGGTTGTCAACCCGCGGTTGACCCAGACCCGGTCGAGTTAGTGGGTTAAGGATTAATGGGTCATTTGTTTTAGCCCGTTTTAACTCGAAAATATGAAAATAGTCATTATATGTACTTATCCTAATAAATTATATAAAATCTTATCTAACATATGAGTAATAACATTACACCAAAGTAACACGTCGTACTTAAATCCAACATATAGTGAAAATTCACCCACATTTATATAACATCAATGTTCAAATGTTCAACTAAGGATTCCAAAGATTGAGTTAGACGAAAAGAAAAATCGGAAAATAGGCGCATATCGCAAACCAAAGAAAAAAATGACACAATTTGATCTCCAACCCGATACCTTGTAGCGATCGACCTGACAGATACTTGCGGCCCGTTTTTCTCACCGGGTCAGGGTCAAAGTGGGTCAACCCACAGGCAGTGGCGGATCCAGAAATTTTTTGTAGGGGTGTCCTCTTTCAAAAATTAAATTCAATTAAATAATACATAAATAATAAAATATCCAATTAGTATAAATTACACAAAAAGTCACGATGTGTTTTCAATTTCGAAAAAAATATAAGATAGATTTGGTGTGTACACTGCTCAACAAATCGGTATATCCTACTAGATCGCATATTCAATTTCTACCTTGTTCATGATGTAATTCAAAATTGAAAAGACTGTTTCAACACTTGCAGTGTAACTATAAAATCAATTCAAATTAGGGTACCCTGGGGATAAGAAATCGTGTTTTCAACATTACATAGTGTTTAAAATAGAACAACAAATGAGTTATAACCTAATGCAGAAGATGTTAAATAATAGGAGTGTCCTAGATTTGAATAACACAGAGTACCACTTATATTTTTTTAACCACGCAAACTACTATCGAGGGTAAAATAATCATTTATTAAAATTTTAGTGATGTCCCAGATTACTAATTATATTTTGTTTATCCATACAAAACTACTATCGGGGGTTGAATAATCGTGTTCCCAAAATTTAGGGGTGTCCCGGGACACCCCTAAAGCATCATGTATCCGCCACTGCCCACCGGTCCACCCGCGGATTGACAACCTTGTTTCCTACCTTCACAGTGACGATTGTATACGCTGGAAAATGACATCTCTCTCCCTCTAATTGGACTCTTCCTTCCCCCACAGCTCACCTGTCTTTGAGCTTCCATTTCAAACCCACCTGTCCGGCCCCGTTTTGCAGGTGAGAAAATTACAAAAAGGTTCTGGTAGCCGACAAGTTGTGAAACAATTTCTCAACGGACAACAAAGAAACTGGAATGGCAGACAACTCTTTAGAAGAACCTTCCACTACCGTTTCAACTATAGAAAACCCCATAAAACCCTAAAAGGTCAAGGAAGAAGAAGAGAACTAATTCCAGTGTAAACTACGAATGTTCAGCATCATGCTAATATTGTTTGATTTTCCTCGAGTGGTTTCACTTGGTGGATTGCCGTGACTTGTTGGATTACTGTGAGTCTATGACACTATCTATAAAAATATTTATCGAACTCTGTCCAATTATTGGAAAGCTAATGAAAAAAAAAAAAAACAATCCAACGATCTCAACGAATAATGAATGCTCCCTCCCATCTATCTGCCTAAGCACGACACTCAAATTTTGAGTGTGCTGAACTGATTAAGCTTTGCGTCCTCCTTTTGTCTTTGCCTTTTTAATTATTCTTTTTCCCTTTCGGGCTTTACAAGCCAACAATAACGTCCACTGAGCAGTTGTGATTCTAAAATAACAAGCAAACACCTTTTTCTGCAACTACGAGGGAAATTCTGTTGCAGTTTTGCTTGTCTTGCAGGAAAACCTCTAACCACAACAGAACAGAATGTACGACAAAAAGACAGTAACACTGGAACTTTCCCTAGCAAAATAATCCCAATTTGTCTTGACTTCGTGCTAAATACTTCTTCCTTGAATTCTTGTCACACTCAATGCATATTATAGGCTTCATTACCCTGTTCTAAACAACTATATCCTTTTGCACAGAGAACACTCTGGACGTGGAAAGAATATTACCTTACTGATACTCCACTCCCATCATTCCTCCGTGTACTCACCATCACGAGTAGATTCGCTAGAAACGACACGAATCACACACATCCTCATCATCAGTTCGCCATCCAGCGATTCCTGTTTTCTCCACTGCACAAAAAAACTCTCGGCCACACGCAAATGCACCATTCACTACCTAAAAGCATGTGAAAAGGGCACCCTCGAGCTAGAACGCCTCCAGAACAAGTTTACCTACAGTACTATTCACAGCGAGCTACTCCGCCCAATGGCTTCTTACAGATCCCTCCACTCTCCTCTGAAAGAAACCAAATTGTCTACAATCTACATCTACTTGAGTTCAATGATCCTACTTCCTAGGAGGGGTTTGATGCACCTTGGAACTAATGCAAACTATATACACCTTGACAGCTGATGCAAGAGTACTTGATGTGACAGTTGCCTCTTTATATACTTTCCTTAATCCTTATGGAAGAATTAGCATTGCTAACCTAACTACAGCAAGGCACTAGGCACTGGGCAGGCATAAGAACCCAACTATCACTTGCCATTCTACTCAAAATCAATAAAGCACAAACACCAGTGGCTGTAAGAACAAGGTCCAAGTGTCTCAAACTACGATCCATTCCATAAATGCACGAAACATACAAGTTGCAGATGCCAGAAAAGTTGAGAGCTGATGATTAAGTGGGAATACCTCTTCAGGTTCTATCTTGTTTCCATATATACCAGCAAAGTTACAAGGGAGGGTTCAAATAATTGGTTGAGGGCGAATTCAGTCCAATCAGGGTTGAAAAATGCAAGAGTTCCCCCATATTTAGGGGAGAATCCAATCAGCGAGACATTCGATAAAATTGGAACAATACGAGAGAGGAAGGGAACTACAATCCAATCAGAGCTCAACGTTTGCGTTACCGAACTGGCTCAACATGATGGCCATATCCATACCTTGCACCATGGTAGGGACGACCTTCTCGTACGGACACTCCTTGGAGAACCCTAATTTCCCTGATTTCTGCACTTTCTTCACACATGTTTTGAACTTCTGGTGGCACTTCACGTTCGTCATACCTAATACGTAACGAACGACACCGACTTATGTCGATTTCCACATCCAAAGTCGCCTCCGAAAACTGAAATCAAACAGTAATGGCAAACCTTTCTTTCCAACGCAATCGTCGTGAACCTTGCAGCAGGCGTCAACCTCGTCGCACGGCTTCTCGCCGGGGCAGCCGGTCCAACCTACGCCGCAGTACTTCCCGTACCGTATCCCAAAGGCTGAAAGTCGAACACTGGCATACATGAAACTCTTCTTCCAAAGTAACCAAAGACAATGGACGAAAGAGAGAATACGGCAGATTTAAACTTACTATCACAATTCTCCGAGACGCAAGTTCTGCTGCAAATCGGCTGCCAGAGCAAATTCACGGCGGCGGAATCAATGCGGCGGGCCAGCCAGCGGAGGAACTGAATCGATTAGTGAAAGAAGAGAAAGCGAAAGCGAAAGCGAGATCCAGGTTGTGGGGCGGGGGATCTGTGAGAGAGAGGTTACCTGGGGGCCGTCGCGATTGCCGGCCGGGGAGGAAGAGGCGAGGACGAAGAGGAAGAGGAATGTGAAGAAGAATGCTGCTGCGGCGGCGAGGCGGTTCCTCATCGGAGCAGGAGCAGCACCAACTACTGGCATTCTTGCTTCTCTTCTCCTTCCTTAGCTGCAGCTCGTTCAACTTCCTTCGCCTGCCTCGGCCGGCCCCTTCGCTCCTTCCCTTGCGTTTGTTTGTTTTTTCCGTTTTGGTTTTGCGAGTCTGCGCGTTTCCTTGGCGGTTATTCCGTCAATCTGTTCCGTTCTCGCCGTCCCTCGTGGCAGGGGCGATGACGTGGTCACAGGCTCACAGCCAATTGCGTCCCAACAATTATTTGGAGTCAGAAAGCCACGTGGCAGCCCGATCCACCCCTCCGGCCTGCTCCATTGTGATTCGTCACTGGACTTGGGATCTCGGTCCTCGGATCATGGGCCCATTTTGCACGGCCAGAATTCCTAAATTTCCTGGTCCATCCAGCCATATGGCCCGTGGTAGCAGAGGCAGGAAGGTCAACACTGTTAGATTTGTCAAATCGGTTCATGTCATTAAACTGGTTCGATAGCGAACACAACGTTGGACTAAATCATGACCTTTCTGATGTGACCTACAATAAAGAGGCATACCATGCTTTCGCGTTCTAACAAAGAATTCCAACAGGGGAAGTGAGAACTCGATGATCAGGATGAGCGCGCTGGATACAAGATCGAGCGTCGAACTGAACTTAACTGAACAGTTGAGAAATTTATCAATCATTCCATGAGAGAAACAGTAGTGATCTTAATGGACAGAGAAATGAAACCAACGAGCAGAACTCCTAAATCAGCTTCGACCTATCAAATTATTGGGGCCGCACAAGCAACCACTGGTGTCTCTGGGTTTCAAAAAAATTGCAGGAGAAGTAAAGGAAAGTAAAATCTGCGAGTAGTAAAGTGCCAGCGTTACGTTTCAATGACGCAGATGACAACCGAAGCTTAACTCTCCGAACAAACCGTTCTACAAAGTGGGGTTATTATCTCTCTCAAGGGTAGTAGCCTGTGAAGGTGAATCCCCTCCCAACGATTTCACCAGCGCAATACCAAGCGAAGCACTCGAGTCCAAACAGCGTAGCAATGCCAGCATCCTCGACCTTCAAGTCCTGCCTCTTCTTCCATAAGTTCTTCACATAGTCAAGTTCCTTCCAGAATGCTTGATTTCGCTCGGGAATACTGTTTCAAAGAGAAGAACCCAACACGTGTCAAACATACAGATGACAAGATCAACCCACCTCACTGAACTAGTCGCAGTTGGCAGAAAATGGAGTGTTCAGCACACATTACTTTACAACTTGTGATCTATTAACAATAGGTTAGCTCATTCCCTTTTTACAATTTTACAATGGCTAAGCTCATAACCAAAGTAAGCAATTGATGGAAATGACAAGCAGAGAGGTTAGGCAAATGTTATTTTATCAAACATCGCAAAGACACAAGGATTAGTTTCTCATCTGGTAAGCACTATTTCAATGAGTCATATGTAAATCGGAAATTTCGACTCTTGATAACATGAGCCCTGATATTGCACTCAACTAAGATCAGGAAAGTGTGACTTAAGGGTTTTAGCTGACTATTCAATTAGGTATCAAATTAACAATCTAAGTGCTTGATTCAAACAAATCAATAATCTGAAAGTAGCACCATCAAACCATTAATTCACTTGGTGTCGGTGAAGTTAACAGATGGTCCACAAGAACATGAAGTGATAGTCAATGTGGGGAAGAAGACTATATAAGTTCAACACTTGTCAGCAGCAGTATCTTAGCAAAACAGTCTCAATGGCTTAACAAAATGGCAGAAGATATGCAAACGACCATAGATCAATTCTTCAGTGAACTTGTGTAGAGAATTGAGATCCATAACAAGATCAATATGGCATTAAGGATACAACAAGACCAACCCCGTTATTGCCATCAGATTGCGCTATCTAAAACCCACAAAGGGATCACACTACATGCGCATACCATCCTAAATGTTATCAATTCACAACCCACTATTGCCAGCAGAAACAAACAGCAGTGGGACAAATATCAACGCAATTGAAACCCAACATAACAAGGGGCGGAAGAAAAGCAGACCTGGCTAGTCGAGTGTAGAGCAATTGCTTGGACAATTCATTGCACTTCTCAACAGTTGCAGGTTGCTGAATGTACTGCTTGTTCTGCTCCAATAACTGCTTGTAGTAGGTGGTGCCATGCTTGGTTACGAACTGAGTAGCTTGGCAAGCCTTGGATTTCAACTGATGCAATTTGGACGCCATTGGTTCAACAAACTAACGCCTGAAACCGCGCCAGGAAAAAAGTTCAATCAATTCGACGGTCCCCCAAACCGCAAGATAAATCAACAAACAAGATGATCTGCGTAGAGATCCAAAAAATCCAACACCAAACAAGGACGCATAGGCAGCTCAAAACCACAACCAAAACCCTAATTGACGGCATCAACAGGGACGATAAAATCGTCAGCGGCAACAAAATCGCAAACGAAAACAAGCTCAGACCACAAGCAATCAGTCGGTAATCGGAAGAAGGAGAAATTCTCGAGAAGAACGAAGGAACCGAACGAGATCTGGCGGGGACTGACTCGATACAAGACCGAAGGAATCAGTGAAACGAGGCTACTGGAAACGGAGAGCAGAAATTGGAATTGAAGCTGAAGCCAAGAGGTCTACCTCTGGAAGAGCGAGGAGGAGAAAACGAAAATGGCGGTGGCGGAGGGGAAGATCGAGTTACGGCGATTGCTCGTCTCGCCGCTACCAGTCGTTCTTGCGCGGAGTGGGGTGAGCTAGAAAGAGAACTGGGAGCGATGGTTTAAGGCTGATGCTAAGATGGGATTTTCTTCTCTTATTTCAGTCGGGGGTGTTTTGGGGAAATAGGAGAAGATTAGGGACCTCTCATATATTTTTCATGACTTTTGCATCAAGTAAATAAGTCAAAAGCTTAGTAAACATGATTTAAGAAGGAATAAAAGTAGGGGTGGCTATACGGTCCGGTTAAATTGGCTCAAATTGAACCGGTCCAGTCCGATTTTTTGGAAAATATAAGGACAAAAAATTGGATTTGATACAATCTTGTCTTGATTCGGTTCGGTCTTGACCCGGTTCAGTCACAATTCGGTCTTGATTTTATATTGAACTTGTGAGAATTTGAGTGGCCTAGGCCTGAAAGGGTGAGGAGTTGGTTAAGTTTTGTACTAAGTGCAAAGGTTTGTGATCGTTTATGCAAATTACCCTGAAGTTTTGGGTGTTGAGCTCTCTTATCCGGTCTCTAACGGTTTTTTACCTCAAATCTAAGCCCAAAGATTGGATTGGATTGTTTACTATCCGGTCTCAGTCCGGTCTCGGTCCGGTTTTGGGTAAAACCAAAAAACCCGGACCAAATAGCCAGCCCTAAATAAAAGGGTGGATGGAGAGGTTGGGCTTTATTATTGTTATGGGGGAGGATTGGGCCTCCAGGCTTTGTGGGCTTATCTCAAAGTATTTACCCAAAGATGAGGGATGAATTCATATATGGGATTTGTGGGCTGATCGCTTTGGAATGGCTGGATCTGCCACTACTGCCACTGTTTGGGAAGTTTCTCGCATTGAGTGATAATGGTTGAATTGAATTTCTCTAAACACACTGAATTTTCGAATAGAAAATTCAACTTAATTCAATTGGTGCCAGTAGGTTTATAGCATGGTTATCACGTAGGCCAGCGTGTGCCACCGGTTGTACCTGAATCAATCTGTACCGGTTATAAAATCAGCGTGACACCACCGGTATCATCGGCATGATCGATATACGAATCTCTAAGTATAAATGTACAATGATTTTATTTTAGTGAATTTAATTGATAAAATTTATTTTATTATTTATTTTATGAGTATAAATTTGAATATTGATGTTATTTGTTGGATTCAAGTATAAATGTTTAGGTATTGACGTTAAATGTCATGCTTAAATATGAGTATTTATAATTTTATTTGTAATCTTGACCGGCATGAACCGGCACAAACCGGTATGTGTCACCGGTCGAACCATTCCACTTACTAAACCGGCACACTGGTATAAACCGGTTTGACAACCTTGGTTTATAGACACCTATGGGTACATTGGTAATATAACTGCAAATAATTAATTCGAATTCCCAAGTTGTAATATTATAAATTTTCTTACAAATATATCTTCATGGAAACTAATAACATTCATATTATTATAAATATATTTATATAAAAACTAATAATATCTGCAAATTACCCATATTATTAAGGGTAGATGCAAAACAATATTGTTTAACTTTGTGGGTATGGGTAGGGGAAGAAGCGGGTCGGATTTGGCAAACCCACATTTTATCTGTTGTGGTCGGGTTGGATACCCATGGATTTTGGTTTAATTGTCATCCATACTCCACATATATCTTTGTTCCTGGGTCCGATAAAAGATTGTGAAGACAAGATCAATGGCTCTCTCTCAAATTCTGGTGATGTTAGAGTGCTAACACCTAATTTATAAGTATGATGCTAACACTAACTCCACCTAATAAGAAGTTTCATTTTTCTCACTTTTAATGTTGAAAGACTTTACCACAATTTAATATTGATTTTTAAAGGGAGGGTACGCTTGTCATTTTTTAAAATTATCACAATAAAAGGGAGGGTACGCTTTTAATGTTAAAATTAAACACGCATGTGGAACAAATATGTCATAAAACTCATACCAAAAACACCATAAAACACATAATGTAGACCATAAAGCTCATAAAGTATACCAAAAGTTCAGCACACCGTAAAACTCATAAAACATACTAAAAAACTCAAAACTGACCGTAAGTTTTCTGAAGCAGACCAGAAAGACAGTTCTCCGTTATTCTAATATGAGTTAGCTTTAACTCAATTCTAGGGTTTTCTCAGAGGGTGTGCCAGCAAGCCCTCCGGCATAGGGCCTTCAAATTATGGGGCTTACGGACCTCACTCATGTATATGACTAACTACTATTACAGATTATTAAGTTTTTTTATTATGAATTTAAAAGGGATTTTGATTATGGGTCTAAAACAATAATATTAAAAAATTGAAGTCCAAACACTAAAGGAACGAACGGATCGCATGAGAGGAATACTTGCTTTCTTATTAGACTTTTTACAAACCATATGGCAAAACTTATTCTTTGTCATATGTTTTCTAAATAGAATAAAAGAGATAAGATTGTTGATGCCTCATTATTAGCATTTTTATATTTGTAGCTTTAACTTTCTTTATTTAAGCTTTCCAAGGGGGGAAAGAATTCAATTTTGTCAATTAATCTGTTTGTACTAGCAAGGCAGTAATACTAAAATATAAGTTTCTCCTAGCTAATTTAGTTTACTCTAATATTTGTTCATAAGTGACAAAGTGGGATCACCAAAACATCAACCCTTCTTCCTTTAGAGTTCAGATTGGCCTTATTAAGTCAGAACTCAAAACTGAACTCCATAATACATAATTGCTATAATATTATGATTTTTTTTTCTTCTTCTTAGGACCAATATCAATATATGAATTTATAAAAACTGAAAGTCCACCACCAGGCCCATCTCTGATTTTGCAGCGTTGATGAATTGAATTTGTTGGCACACGCGTGCATGGTGATTGCTTGGTTGGCATGCAGCTGGAATTTACGTCCATATTTAATGAAAGAAGAAGAAGAAGAAGAAGAAGAAGAGCCAGCCAGCCGACTCATTAATACTGCAATTCATGCAAAAATCAAAATCAAACAAGGTCTGAATTCTCAATATCCTTGGCTGGTGGTGGGTGGAAAATGACTATAGCTAATAATAATTGCCCACCAAAATCTCATCTTCTTCTAATAAGTTGATTTTAGGCGCCTGTGTGGGCGGTCTTGAGTCACAATTTAGTGAGTCGAAATCCCCAATGTTTATTCTAATTTTGGATTGTTATTGCTAGCAAGAAGGAGAAAAACGATGTAGATCGACCAATCATGGTGAAGGATAATAAACTAGCTAAGCTACTTGTATATATCAGGGTTCAAGAAGGCGCGCCTAGGCGCACGCCTAGGCTCAACTAGGCGCTAGGCGATGGAGGATCGCCTTGACTTGGCCATAGGCGTTGTAAAAGGCGCTGGTTTCGCTTAGTAGGTGGGAATAGCGCTTAGTTTGCGCCTAATGGAGAGAAGGCGTGCCTGGGCGTTCCTGGGCGAGTTTAGGCGGTTAAACCCAATACTCTTCGTTTTGTCCTAGAAAATCAGAAACTTGCCTCTTCCCCTAGAAAATCAGAAACACGGGAAGTACATCTGTTGCCGCCTGCTGCCTAGCTCTCGCCCCATCTGCTACCGCCTTCCGCCCTAGCTCTCACCCCATTTGCTGCTCTCTGCCGCCGCAGGAGAAAGTCATCGATCACTCTTCTCGCCTTCACACCGCTCCGCTGCTATAGTGGGAAATAAAGTCGAAACTCGCCAATTGTTGCTCCTTCCTTCTCCTCGGTAAGTAACACAAGCTTCTTGCCTCTATAAGCACCTATTAGCAGATGATTGGTCACTATTTGCTTGTTATTTGTTATGTTAAGTGTTTACTGTTAAGAACTAGGCATTGCTAATTTTATATGCACTTGGATTATATGAATTATTCCAGAAAATAGGAAATATTTGAGAATTTTTCCATTTATGCTCTGAACGCCTAGGCGCGCCTAGGCTACGCCTAATCGGGCAAGGCGCAAGTCAGGAGCCGAGCGCCTGCCTTACGCCTAGCGCCTTTTAGAACCTTGATATATATAATCCAATTATTTTTCTAACAATGATTATGAACGAGACTGCACTGTAAATTATTGTAATAATCTCTATCATGGTTCTTTCAGCTGACTCTAGATATTTTGTTTTAAGATATCTCCAAGCAAGCTAATTAGCTAGACACTATGAAGGTTTCTTCTTCTTTCTAATAGAGGATATTTAATTAATATAATAATCGGTTATATACAATTAGCACTAGTCTTTTTAATAGCTAACAATTGGTACGCTCCTTAAACAAATGCTATTATATATGTGGTCAAAAGACGGTGTGGGTTTGTTTTGGTTTGATGCTCCAAATCTAAGTCAGAAAGTGTTAGTATTGTGGTATATGGTACACGATTGAACCTCTCCCAACAACTCGAGTTATTGGGATCAACTGGTTCTTGACATGGTATCAGAGCCTTCTGTGACCGAGAGGTCTTGTGTTCGATTCCCGGTGACCCCCATTTGTTAAGCACATGGTATTCTTGTCTTCAGACCTGTGCAAACTTCAAGCCCTTCTGAGTGGTTTTCTTTTGAGGGGGCGTGTTAGTATTGTGGTATATGGTCCACGATTGAACCTCTCCCAACAACTCGAGTTATTGGGATCAACTGGTTCTTGACAGAAAGTACACACAAATTCTGGAAAAAAAAATACAAACAAATAAAATAAAATAAAATAAGGAATTAAAATAAAGCAAATAGTTTTGTGAACTAGCATTTTGGGCTACATAAAAGGGAATAAATTTGCTCAATTTCCATGAAATTTCTCACTAATGGATTAAAGCGACACCGGCAGCAAAGGGCCATGCGTACGTACGAATGGGGTTCACAAAACGTGTCGGATCGTAGGAATTTGTTAGAACTTAGGAATCACAATTACGTTATTAATTCGTTGAACTCAAAAACTAGTTTTCTTCATTTATTAAATGAATTAAAAGGAATTGATATGGATGGAACTAGAAACGAGTGCGGAACTTAGGTGAGATTGTTAGACAATACATCGTTCTATTGTGATTTTTTCTGCAACAATGCATGTATTGTTTTGTTGATTTGATGGAAAGAATCACTCAAAATGAGTGATATTACTATCTCATGTACAACTTGAGATTGTTGATATAGTTTAGTGGGGATTGTTTGATTCTTTTTTTTTTTCAATTATATCCCTAGTTATCTATCTATATTCCCATAATATCCTTGAACTTTTATTATCAAATACACTCTCATTTTTCAGAGAACACCCATGCTCAGTTCCCTCCACTTTTTTGGTGGATGTCTCTACCACTCGCTCAATTTAACACCCTCTTCTTTCAAAATTTCGTCGTGGTCTAGCCTCCTCAGTCTCATTGTGGGTCTAACATCTGCAAGCTCTATAATTTAAAGAGGGGTAGAATTACTACAAATCAGTGTTCGTCTATAACCCATAAAAACAAGGGTAAAAATGATATTTCATACAAAAAAAGAAATACAATTTTTTGAATGCTAAAAAAACTATCACCAAAACCAAACGATGTAAACTACATTACATCATTTTCCCTAATTGCATGTATATCACAATGCATGCATTGACAACAATGCATTGATTTAATTATCATCAAAACTAAACTAACCCTTAATTTCATATACATAATTTTTCAAGATATACAATTAATCGCCTATTTAAACTAAGACATATTATTGTTATCCACACTTTGTCCACTAGTCTCATAAGAAACTCGTAAAGTTAACTTTTCTTAATATGAAAATGCTTAAGAATCAATTTGGGAAGGAAAAAGTCAGCGATCATAATCTCCTGTGACCTACCCCAATATGATACTATAAACTAGTTTTAAGCTTTAATGTGGATGCTTTTGAAGCACAACAAGCTATGAATCGAAAATTCCAAGAAGAGTTGTCTACGTGGCTGATCGTCGTTTGAGCACCATCTTCCAAGAAGATTCATATGTTATGTGATTGGCCTACAAGTATGCTATTCCATGGCTAATTAATTATGAACTAACTAATTAATTAATTGTATGGTTTCCTTAATTCTAGACAATTCTAGTGAAACCTCTACTCTAATCTCACTTAACTGTAAACCATTGGAAGAGCAAGCCTGCCTATCTCTCTCTCTCTCTCTCTCTCTCTCTCAGTTCTACTTTTGTTTGTAATTATGACCTCTATTGATTAGAGTAGAACTTAAATTCGGGTTGTTTCGGTTACCTGAACCGAATTGTTCTGTTACCGGAACCCGAAACAATACAATTCCAGCAACCAGCATCATAGTGTTTTTTTGGGTAGAAAAGCAAATTGAACGGTTCTTAATTCTCGCGAGAAGTTAATATATATCATATATTTATTTAGAAGTAAAAAATTTATCGTAGTGAAGCAATTGCCCGGTTGACTCTCTCTCTCTCTCTCTGCCTGCAAAAGATGAGTGGCTGGTTGACTGATTGCGTCGTCATTAGTGAGGCAATTAAGCACGAATTATTAGCAATATAAACGTCTTCTAATGGTGTCATAAAAATGTCGGTTTTCACCAGCCAATGATGTGAAGCCGATTGGTGATATGTCTTCAAGCTAGCCGTAAGGGCATCAGAAATTGCAGAAGAGAACAAAAATCTAAAGATGAGAGACAGAGAAAGATAAACACACCATTAACAAAGACTAATTAATTAATCAATTAATTGGGTTTTAAAGTTTACCTTTTGTGTTGGCCAAATGAAGAACAAGAGAGTGACAATCTCTATTGTTTAACACAGAAAAAAGGACAGTGACAGATGGAGTTGTTTAGTAGAAGGAAGTACAGAACATAATCCACACTAATCAGGAATTTTGGGATTAATTAAATTGACAAGATGGGATGGATATGACGCTGTTTTAAATAGACTAAAACCCTTTTTTGCTGAGAAAGCAATGAAGGTTTTGTGATTTGGAGGGTGTCGTTTTCTTGTGGGGAAAGTCAGAAGTTAGGGTTTACAGTTTCTTGGGTGCTTCCATTGCTCAGTTGGAATCCACTTCAGAGGAGCTTAAGCACGTATGTACAGTCGCTTTCATTAGGTGCATAACTTAATTAGTTAATAACAAATATGATGATTAAGTACCTTCCTTAATCATGCGTATCACGGGACAAGGAAGGAGTCAAAGACCTTCATCACTAACGTACAGAAGTAGCCCATGGGCGAGGAAGCAACCCCAAAAGGGATAAGTGGTAATGAGAAACTAATTCAACAACTTTGATTTGATGATGGCTGGGAATCTTGGTGTTATTACATGATTTTTGCCCGAGTTTAATTAGATGTTGAATTTGATGAAATTACAACTTTTTTTATCTTTTATGTGCAGTTGATTAAAAAAAATTGCAAACTACGTAAGTCTGAAAAGAGGTAATTAAACATAATAGAACTGATATCATATGCTAGTAAAAATATTTTGTTTTTGGACACCACTTCGATGAAATTCTCGTTGAGTCAATGATAATTAGCATTGTTTCTACCTAATGATGCACGTGAAAATACTTCGATATTTAATGGATGAACATGCCAAAATCTTGAATGATTATTTGATAGGATGTATTGATATTGTTATGGACAATCTAAGTACCACATCGGAAATACAAGGGAATGAACCCTTGTATATTAGTGTCCACCTAGCCCAATTAGTACGAGGCCTTTTGGGGAGGACACCCAAGAGTAAAACCGTGCGGGCTCGGCCCAAAGCGGACAATATCGTACTAATGGGCTGCCCAGTTACGACAAGTGGTATCAGAGCCTTTGGTTGCGGTTTTGGGAATTTGGCGCTGGACTGAAGTTTTGCTTTGTGGAGCCTGGTTTGAGGAGTTTGTTTGTTGTTCATGGACAGCGGTTAGGGTTTTCGATTATCAAGGATGTCTGTTCTGAATTTGAAGATCGAGAAGTCGATTTGGAGTTGCAGGTTTGGAGTTGGAAGTAAATTTGATGTTGGTGTTATGGACAGAAATAACACCAAGCTGGTTATGCATGGCAAGTCCCAACATGGGTTGGACTTGCTGCATGTTTTGATTTGTTGACCGCCCTTAGGGGGCATTTGGAGGCAGGGGAGATTCTGGTACAGCTGATTTGGAGGAGTTTGGTATGTCTGGCAATCTTGATTGCATCTGAGTTTGGCGATTTGCATCGCGTTTGGTCTGGCGATATAAATCGCATTTGGATATGTCTGGCAATCTTGATTGCGTTTGAGTTTGGCGGTTTCGATCGCATTTGGATACGTCTGGCGATATGTATCGCATCTGGGTACATCTGGCAACTTTGGTTGCGTTTGGTACATCTGGCAACTTTGGTTGTGTCTGGTACATTTGGTATTTGACAGAGAATTCAAGTCAAGGTGGAGATTATTAGAATATGACTTGAATTTGATTTGGGTTTGTTTTGTGTTTTAGGCCTATTCTGTTTGTGTTTGGGTTTTGTTTGACCTTTTCCTTGTATGTTTGGGAAAAGGTGTTTGGTTTTCTGTTTGGGATTAGGAGAAGAGTTCTATAAATACTCTTCATCACCCTAGTCTGCAGAAAGGTCAGTCAGGTTAGTTTGTTTGGTTTGTCCGTTTGGAATTTGGTTTGTAACCTGTACTCTCCTCAAATTAGTGAAATTTGGTCCCCTCTGCCCGTGGATTAGCTAGCACACATTGTGTTAGTGAACCACGTTAAATTTGTGTTCGTTCGTGTTGGTTTGGATAATCGATTGCACGCTTCTGTTCTGACAGATATATCATATGAATGCATCTTACAAAATTTTCAAATACAAGAACATAGATCAGTTCGGTACATAGCTTATCATGGTATATCCCCTAATTTCTGAATTAATATATATATATATATATAATCCATTTAATTACTATTTTGATTAAGTACTAGTTTATGTATATATAGTTTTGTTTCGGTTGATCATCATATCGCAAAATCTCTAGGCCTTGAGTTGAAATCTGCACATGGGTATATTCATATGGTTCATCGAGCCCCCACACATCCATGATCATCACTTGCGAGCGTCAGTTGCTAGCAGAATAATAATAATAATAATAATAATAATAATAATAATAATAATAATAATAATATATTTTTTTCGGTAATTAATATTATTCTATTATATAAAATAACCTGTCTGTTTATTTCATCTTTTTAAATTTTTGGTGACAACTTTATTTTTTGGTTTAGTTTAATCTCTTGGTTCTTGCGTATGCATGAATTGTAACAATATATGGTTGGCCGTCCACTTAATTTATTACAATTATTAGTATTGGTTATCTGGTGCTTGATGAGTTTGTTAGTTGAAAATCTACATAGAAACACAATCTCGACAAGCATCTTCATGTCTTACATGTAGTCGGCAAAGCAAATGTAGCAAACATCATAGATTTTCCCACATCTTCAATTGCCACCTATTCTATTGTATATATTCCTTCACACATATCCTACTTAAGTACTTAGCTTAGTCTTAATCCCCCTCTCTCAACTAATTACCCATGCTAATCTTGGTCATTAAACTTGATCATAAAAATGACCTAGGTAGAATTGAGATTTGGTTGAGAGAATATAGAGAGAAGTTTGAGAATAAAACGAAAAGACACTAGCTAGGGCTCCTGTTATTTGATCATCATTAATCTAGCTAGCCGAATGATTACAAGTACACTACATATACATAATCGAGTCGAAAATACTAATCAAGCTAAATAAGTACATATAATAAAGTACTAAACTATTGTTAAACGATTACCCATCCCACATCAAAACTAGGCAAGGAATTCTCTTAATGCTTCAATTCAATCTTGATCGTCTAGGGAAGATTGGAAAAACACAAATCATGCAGCTATGGCAGATCAATTAAATGAAATATTAATTCACCCGCCCATTTATTAATCACATGCATAACTGGTTTTTGGATGCCATTTTTTGAGTAAGAGCGATTAAATCCATAAATGAAAAGAAACGAAGTAGAATATCAGTACATAACAGAGGAACAACAACGGATCAAAAGCATTGACCCGAAGGAGTAAACAGAAGGTAGAAAAGGAAGCAAGGTAACATGGAGCCGAGATACAAACAACGAGGGCGAAGAAAGGAAGCAACACAACAAATGTTTGATTGAGTGGTCGTGGCATTTGACTTTGAACACGGAGATCTTAAATTTAAGAGTCACAACTTTTCCTCCTCTTCCCCCACCTCGTTGTACAGTATCGATTGTGTGGTGTCGTGCTTTGAATTCAGAGATCTTGATTTTAAGGTCTGCAGCCTCCCTCCTCTTAGCTCTTTTGTTTTTCTTCGCCTTATCTGGAAATAGAATCAACACAGGAGGAGACAGGGGCTCCAATCTTCAAACATGTCGACCGCTAGAATGGAGACGACGTCGTATCCATCAAACCCAATCAAATCTTCAACCGAGACGACGACGCATCGCACCTGGAGTGAAGTGGTCTCTGGCAAATTACCAATCAAGTCCACAACTTCTTAATTTGCACTTTTCTCACTTTCGGGTTGTACTTTCTTCTGTCCCAAATTTGTCTTCTTTCCTTAAACTGTAAACCACAAACCCTACAGCATATAAGCTTATTGATGAAATGAAAAAGAGACAAGCCAAAAAAACATTGCCATTAATAGAAGCTTAGTGAAGGGTTAAGTTAAATGACGTTATAAACTTTGTTGTTAATGATCAATTAGCAATGAGAGAGATGGAGTGGGTTGTGGGGTCATGAGATCTCCTTTGGGCTTCTGTTTAGGTCATCAAAGCTTTGGGTTATAACCAAAATCAGAATCTTAAAATCTTGTGTTAAAATGGGTATCTTTGTCAAGTCATTAGTAGAACTTTCAACTACTCTTTAGATCTGCCGCCCCTTCTGTAATATTATTATTATTTTGTTAATGTCTGTAATATTAATTTGCTAAAGGCATTTATGCATATGATTGATTGCCCATTGTAATGATGATTCTGGTTTTAGTAAACAGAGAATTCTTCAACTAGCTAGTCATAGGTTTGGTGGTGGCTAGGTTTGGGTTACTATATAATGATGACCAAGATCATAGCTAATCCTTCTCCAATGATTACGAATCAGATTAAAACCCATTAAACTAATTACAAGATCATTATCACCTATTAGAAGGAACCAATCATTAAATGAAGAATTAAAACATGCTTTTATAATTGACAAATACTCTACTATATATATGTTCCAATTTTGCCACATCATATGTGAAGTTCAATAAGAATATGCTAGATGATTCGAGATGGGTTTTTAATACTCTTCGTATATTCATCTTCGATTGTCATATTACGAGTTCAATTTTACTCATGTATTGTTGAGAATGCATGTATAGAGTTAGTGATCAATTTCAGAGATATCTAGTATGAAATTAGTTGGTATTTGACAAATTAACATGAATATGCAGGGGTTAAGTAGATATTACTATTTTCGAAGATCGACCTAACTAGTGATGGACAACCATTTGATTTAGCGCTAAATGAGCCTCCTTATAAACCGATACACACTCATTCACATATTATATTTATTGACGGGTCTTCTCTAACACTAGACAAACTACAAACACCTTCACTAATGCCCTTGCTACGGAACAAATCCAAATCCATTTTAAAACCTTCTTTCTTTCATAGACAAATCTCCGAGTGATTACCATAAATAGGTAGTACTCTACTCGCAAAGTCTTTTATGGTGTGTTGGTGGGTATGGTTTGGAATGAGCGATTGTAGTTTCTTTGGTGACCACCGTGATAGATCCAGAGAAGTGTTTAAGAAGCAGTTTTGCTCAAAGATTTGTTACTTCTTTTTTTTTATGGGTGATCGATATAGGTTGTAATTGTGACTACTGTGGTGATGTAGTGTATTCTCGTTGTTTACTCAGTTGGAGTTGTATCGATCCTTGGATCCCCGTACTTTTGATGTCCCCTGATTTGATAAAAAAAAGAGTTTAGTAAAATTCACCACTCTTCATTAAACAAAGCCCCTTCTGCTCTAAAAACCAATTTCAAGTTTTGTAAATTACTATAACTTTAATTGCTTTTAATCTCCATCCATTAATATTCATTCTAAAATCCCAATTTTACCACTCATTAAAATTAGTATTAGTTGAGGTATGAAGAAGCTAAAAGGGTGGGAAGTGAGAGAGAAGAAAAGAGATTGAAATCAAACCAACTTTTAACACCAACCCCTCTCTCTCTCTCTCTCTCTCTCTCCCCCACTGTACACATTCAACCACCATATTCGGTGTGTGGGATCTTGTGGAGATTGGGATAAAGAAAAAATTTGCAAAGGAGCAGCTGACAGAACCACAATATATACAGTTGTCAAGATTAAACAAAAAAACAGACCAATCTCTGTTTCTCATTGATCTCTGGGAAAATGAAGAAGAAGAAGTGGATTTTGTCTCTCATCATATTTGCTTACACCATAGAATCATTGATTTTATTATTTATTCTGAATCCCTCCCTTCAGGCAAGTTGTGGGAACACCTTACCATTACCCCTTTTCCCATATTATATTTCCCCAATTAACAAAAACACTCTTTCCCCACTATATATATAAGTAGCTTCTCCTTCTCCTCCTTCCACAAATCATTCATTCTTCAAACATTCACAAATCTCTCTCCTTTTTGCCCTCTATCTTCCTTCCTCACAGACTTCTGTCTGTTTTTTTCCTACTCAGGAAGAAGAAGAAGAAGAAGAAGAAGAAGAAGAAGAAGAAGAAGAAGAAGAAGAAGAAGAAGAAAGAAAAGCACTCTCAAGTCTCATCACTTCTCAAATCTCGTACTCGTCTTTAATTTGAACTTCTTCTACCCACTTCCGACCAAATTCTCATAATGGCAATTGAGCTCGAGCAGCAGCCAAAACCCTCCGCCGGCGCCGTGGAGCTTTCCAAAATCGCAGTCTCCGAGACCCACGGAGAAGACTCCCCTTACTTCGCCGGGTGGAAGGCCTACGACGAGAACCCGTACGACGAGCTGACCAACCCGACCGGGGTGATCCAGATGGGTCTGGCCGAAAACCAGGTCTCCTTCGACCTGCTCGAGGACTTCCTCGAGCACCACTCCGAAGCCGCCACGTGGGGGAATGGAGCCACGGCCGGGTTCAGGGACAACGCCCTCTTCCAAGACTACCACGGCCTGAAATCCTTCCGCGGGGCAATGGCCTCCTTCATGGAGCAAATCCGCGGCGGCCGCGCCCGGTTCGACCCGGACCGAATCGTCCTGACCGCGGGCGCGACCGCGGCCAACGAGCTCCTGACCTTCATCCTGGCCAACCCGGGCGACGCCCTCCTAATCCCGACCCCGTACTACCCAGGGTTCGACCGGGACCTGAGGTGGCGGACCGGCGTCCAAATCGTCCCCATCCACTGCCACAGCTCCAACAACTTCCAAATCACCGAATCCGCCCTCCACGCCGCCTACGACGACGCCGTTTCACGCAACCTCAACGTCCGCGGCGTCCTCATCACCAACCCTTCCAACCCCTTGGGCGCCACGGTGCAGCGCGCCGCACTGGAGCAGATCCTCGACTTCGCCGTGGAGAAAAACATCCACCTCGTGTCCGACGAAATCTACTCGGGCTCCACCTTCTCGTCCGCCGAGTTCGTCAGCATTGCCGAGATCCTCGAGTCCCGCGGCTCCCGCCACGTGGACCGGGAGCGGGTCCACATCGTGTACAGCCTGTCAAAGGACCTGGGCCTCCCCGGGTTCCGCGTGGGGACCATCTACTCCTACAACGACGCCGTAGTGACCACCGCCAGAAGGATGTCGAGCTTCACACTCATTTCTTCGCAGACGCAGCACCTCCTCGCCTGCATGCTCTCCGACAAGGAATTCACCGCCAACTACATAAAGACCAACAGGGAGCGGCTGAGGAAAAGGTACGACGTGATCATCGCCGGGCTGCGTCGCGCCGGGATCGAGTGCCTACGTGGCAACGCGGGGCTGTTCTGCTGGATGAACCTCGGTCCGTTGCTCAAGGAGTCGACCAAGGAAGGCGAGCTGGCGCTGTGGAATCTGATAGTGAGGGACGTGAGGCTGAATATCTCCCCCGGGTCGTCCTGCCATTGCTCCGAGCCCGGGTGGTTCCGCGTCTGCTTCGCTAACATGAGCGAGGCGACGCTCGACGTAGCCTTGGATAGGCTGCACCGGTTTGTCGACGAGTATCGACGGACCGGATCGAGCCAGTAATATTGGTGGTGGGAAAGAAAATTTTTTTTTTTTTTGGTGGCCTTTGCTGGGGAAGGTCATTTTTATTCTATTGATTGATTGGTTGGTCACATACCTATTCTTTGAGGAGAAAAAGAAGGGGAAAAAATTAAAAAAGAGGAACGATTTTGTTACATGAGGAAAAAAAAAATTATAATGTTAAGGGGAGAAAAGGGAAGTGTGTATACAGTATACCAAAAAAAAAAAAAGAGTCTGTAATTTTGGTTTTCTGTGAGGGCGGGAGGGGATTTTTTTTGCTTGCTCTCGTCGAGCAAGTGGTGTACCTTTTTTCGTTGTCACACAAAGTGGAGTTCAATTGTTTCTGTCTTGTTAATGAAATTTTTTTATGTTGTCTGTCTCTTGGATTGTTCTGTTATGGGTTTCATGATCTACCTCGACTCAAATTGACAGGAGGGTAAAAGGAAAATGGGTGGAAATCATTCTACAATAGTATCATGTATCGAACACATAATAAAGAATTTCAGTATCAATTCGCTAATCGACGAATGAGTTTTTACGATCAGTAAAAGACGAACATCCTAATCAAAACAAAAAATATGTTATGGATGATGATGGCATAGATTCAGCTTTGATGCGTCTTGTTTTATTAAAAAAAATTCAATTATATTATCGAACAAAAGAAATATACAAAAAAAAAAATTCACAAGCTAATCGCTAATATATTCTAAACGAATTTCGTATTAAAACGAATTTCGTGCACATCAAATGAATCACTCTATTACAACCGTGACCAACACATCCCTCACCACTAGCTTGTTGAATCAACTGATGTGCAATATATAACAAATTAGAATTAAATTACTGAATCGCAACTTGAAAACTATCTTAAAAAGCTATAAGATTTGATCGCCGACGCATGCAAGGCAGGCTAGGAGAGGATTAATATTAATTATCAAGTGTCCATGTCCCTATTAACCATCGGATAGTCACTTTCTCCACCAAATTAAGGCCTTAATTAATTATTCAGAGTCAATGATATCAAGACAACAACGCAATTGGTGTAGGAGGTTTGAGTCACATTTGAGGATCTTCTGCCGTACTTAGTAGACTCGAGTTTTTCTTACTATACAATAATACATTTTCTTACTATACAACGCTAATCACTAATCAGGGTTGCGACAGCTTAGAATTCTTTTTGTCGAGATAATTAATGTGCTTTCCCACCCCTACTCTTGCTTTCAGTTTCATTACAAATGTTTTAAATAGTAATGACAATTGACAATGAAGCGGGTAAACCAATGGTTGAATCATTTGAGGTCAAGTTAGGATATTTGCATTATCTCGGTTCAAAAATATAAACAAAAAAAAAAATCAAAATTTAGGGGCATTTGTTGCTATCCAATTTCACTGCAAGTATTGAACGAGCAGTTACTGCAATGAACAAAAAGAAGAAACACTACATAATAAGATGAGCGATGAAATCATGAATAATTTTTTGGTGGGTATATCTTAATATCCCTCATATGTGTACGAATCGATGGAGGTCTTCCAGTTATTATATTACTTTGAGAAAATATTTATTTTTAATAATGAAGCAAAGTGAAATTAGTTCATATGGAAAAATAAAGATAGTAGGTAGATTAATTGAGCCAGTTATTTGAAAAATGAATTCTTACACTCAGGTAAAGATCATCGAAATTTGAGTTGAGATATATCCAAATAGGAGAGATAAAATTAGATATCGAGACAAATCGAGGTACGTAGTACGTGGCAGGACAAGGTTGAAGTAATACCTATACCCAGTCCCACACAATTGCGCTTCAAATACTATCTTCCCCAACGTGGGTAAGATCGGATAATACCTCGTGAAATAGATTCAAATTGTCATCACTAAGAGTAAATTACTACCAACTTCCCGAGAAAGTAGTGGATTTGGTATAAAAAAAAGAGCAATTAAGATACAAAATTTCCGTAAACACCATATATTCTAATGTTACATGGGATTCGAACAACACGAATTTCGTATTTAAACGAAACAAGAAAATCAATGTAATGTGAGTCCACGTACGTGTAGTTGCTGAAATTTGTGTTGTGCGGCGTACATACATTGCTTGCAAAACCATCCTAAAGTTTTGTGGAAAGGGAGTACTAATTGTCAACTCGAAGAGCACGTTTTTGGCCGGGCTCGTGTACAATGAGTAGTGCAAGATATGTAACGTGTTGACATACAAACATGGTTTCGCTTTCACATTTCTTACCGATCAGGAACATGTCCATTGTCAAATGACACTTAGCAATGGTGATAGGATATAATATATACAATGAAACTTTTTTTTTTCAATTCACAAGGATCCAAAAAGTTAACGAGGAATAAGTGGCCGGACTGCACTTGTAATTAAATGCTGGTTAATATATTTGACGCGGCTAATTACCCATCATAGAATTGGGTGGTTGAAATCAATGTGTGTAAGTAGGGTTGGAGGGTCATTGTATACAAACGTATAATGATGTATTGGGTTTGTATGTATTGCTTTCTATATCTAACACATCGTGATTAACAATACCCAAAAAGTCAAATGAGAATAATACTCTATCCTTTTTCTATATACACAAAATAGTCAAACATTTGTGTAAAACTTGTGACAGACGATAGTGCTATATATATATACATTAGTTACTTTTGTAAGAGTTGACGAACTCGACAGTGATCAGATATTTTGATCGACAACAAAGTAAATGTACAATTTAGGGGTTGATTGGATGTGTTTTTACTTTGTACAGCGACGAATGGTGGTTTAGGGAAAATCTGAAATCTAAGAATTCGAATGAGCTCTAAATATCACCTTGTGTAGGTGCTATTTTCGAATTTGTGATGCTTTGAGATTTTTTTTAGTCTGTCTTTGCCCAGTTTCTTGCTCTCCATCTAAGACTTCGTGGAGAAAGGGCTTGGGTGTTGTAGAGACTTTAGATGCACAAATTCGACATTATTGGCCAAATGGGTTCGGATTTAGGAATGTGTCTTTATTCAATGAAAAATTTGGCTTTATCGATTCTATGGTAAGGGATGGTATCTTTAATTGAATCATTTTTCACAAAAAATGACGCATATATATATACTCGTTAGTTATTATGACGCCTAATAGACAAGTATCGAGTTGTTAACCAGTTTACTTCGAACACACGCATATTAATCATCGAAGTAATTAATACAAAAAAAGGCTTCCAATAATATTGGATTGCCATATCATACGTGTTATTATATATATCCTCTTTTAGCCGTTTCGGCGTGACCTAATTACCAGCCGCCGGCCGAAAGCAAGCGACTTCAATCCAACACTTCTTTTCTCTTTAGTCTTTTTTTTTTCCCGACGCACCAATATATGATCTGGTGAGGTATGGGTTTAATAATTTTCCACGAGAAGTCCATGCTTTCATAATTAACATCTAATTATTGTTTAATCATAGATAAGATTTGCTGTGTGATGCTTACAGATAATAATTTAGTTCTTGCCTCTGTTTTCTTCCATCTTTCTGCTGTTTTTGCGTGCTATTATGGGTTTTAAGCTCTCTCGAATCTAGCTTTGGTCCACCACGTACACGAGTAAACTAATGGAAGCAGCTAGCTAGTTTAGGAATGGGCATGGGCATGGCATGCTAAAGATAGTTTGGATCTTCAAGATTATGAACACTAACCCACTTCATAATTGTATGTTCGATAACCGGAAAAGTTGACAAACTCAGCTAATTTATTTATCAAAAGAAAATGGGAAGATCAGGGTGATCCCCTACGGATCGTTTGGTGGTTGCAAAATCTCAGGACCAACGATAAATGATTGTCGTTATAGATGGGGTTTAATTTTGGAATTCTCTTGATTTTATTTGGAAAGGTTAAAGAT
The DNA here is from genome assembly GCA_964030455.1 of Linum trigynum. Classification (NCBI taxonomy): domain Eukaryota; kingdom Viridiplantae; phylum Streptophyta; class Magnoliopsida; order Malpighiales; family Linaceae; genus Linum; species Linum trigynum. The sequence continues at coordinate 41,316,570 of OZ034822.1, read as the reverse complement.
TGCATACATATATATATGATCATTGTTGAGTATGGCCTGTATCTCTAAGCTAAGGGAGGTTGAGACATATGATTTGTGTCGAATTATTTGTCGTCGAGTGGAAGTCATCACCAGCGTCTCGGTAGATGAATTTATACATGTTTGGCTTTTTCTTCTCAACCTGACCAGTAATCTTATTACTTACTGTATTATATTAGGGATTAGGCCGTCTGCAGTGGAAGAGCCACTGTTGTAGAAAGTGGGTTCCGGGGTCACGTATATATATATATATTGGCGTATTCGGTGCACTCACTTTTTTGGGTGCATTCAGTGCACTCGCTTCATAACCGTTATTTTAAACATGTGATTTATGTCAAAATGATGTCAATCATCACTAGTGATGTGATGAACAATAACGCACATGAATTTGCATAAAAATTATTAAAGATTTAGTTTAATTTGAAAGATTTAGAGCTTAGAGATTTAGGGTTAGGGTTAGGGTTTACAATTTGGGGTTTAGGGATAGAACTCAAAATTGGAGGTCTAGGGCTTAGGATAATCCGCTAATTAGTTGTTATCATATGTTATATCATCATATTACACTAATTCTACAAATTAAAATTCAAAATCCAACACCTTAATTAAGACTAGCTTTTGAGTTGGGTGCATTGAACGCACTCATTTTTGTGAGTGCACCGAAGTAGTCACCATATATATATATATATGGCAAAGGCTAGCGAATATGAAAACAAAATCAAACTTCATCCTTCATCTCTCAAATTATTAATTTTGTTCCCTTTCTTCCACAAAATCCTCCTTCTGTTGAAACTTGATAGTTTTCTTTTATCCTAATAATGAGTCTCTAACAATGATACCTTAGATTTGGAATCTCCACTACATTATTATATATCTTGGGAAAATACACTAGAGGTTTTCTAAAACTAAATGTACTCTTTCTAGATCAAGGTCATTGAAGAAAGCATCTTATAGTTTTGTTACCAACTTCCATGGTAAGTGTAGAAAGGACATTTGCATTCAGCTAAATGAAACACACTCATCAATATTGAATGAGTGATAAAATTATTAATGATAGTTTGATTGGACATATTTGATTTGATATTATATGAATGTGTCTTACAAGTTTTGCAGAATATGATAGCATGTCGCGAGAAAAAGGTATAAAATTATTTAAAAGATTTTATACAAAAATCGGATCCACCCTGTATGAAATTCTAGCTACACCACTGTCCATCTGAAGAAGTACTATATACACTTTTATATCTCTCTAATATGTATATCTTCAAATAAGTGAAACTGACTATTTTTTGTCTGTGAACTACCTAACGCACATTGTATTAGTTAATTAACCGTATAGATATGTGGGTACTTCATTTCATTGCATTGTCGATTATACACATTCGTTCTAACACATAATAAACACTTTCTTTTGGTGTTTAGGATCATATGCCTCGGCCATCTTAATAATTAATCATGGAAGGTGCATCATTCTTTTGATTGAGCCAGCAGGATATGTATCAGATAGCAAAAAAAAAAAAAAAAAACGAAAAAGTTAAGTGAATAACTCGAGTGAAAATTCCCATTATTCGATTCGAGTCATTAATTATACATATATGTTATAATCATGATATGTGTCAAAATAATTAGATTTTTGTTATAACTAGTGAAATTGGTCGTCGAATAATACAAACGAGGTAAGGAGAAAATACACGGGGATGGTTACCCAAAAAGATCAATTTGTACTACATCGTTTAATTACAAAATATTTAATGGATTTATAAGGTTATTTTGATATTAAAAAGTTAAATGAGTTAGTTGGGCTTTAATGGGTGAGTTTTGGGCTAAGTGGTCAAACTCCTTCTTCCTAGCCTAGTGGCCGACCGCCTCCATAACCTCGAAGCTAACGCCTTCTCTCCTTTGGAACAAGACAACTGGTATGAAATGTAGCTCTAAAAAACTATTAAGTTTAGATACCAAGTCAACAAGGTAGGCTTGGTAGCAAGATATGAAATTTGGTTAAGTCTGGAGCCAAGAGGGTACCAAGCTGACAAGAAAAAGCTTGGTACCTGATGTACCTGATAACGCGTTAATTACACATATTTATTCTTTCATTTCTTGAGCATTTGTGATCATTTTCTTACGCATTGAGCTGGTTTTACGCTAGGTTGTGCAAAGAGGTGGCAATCCACCAATCTACTAAAAATATTCACCTAATCCAATCCATTTAAATCCAAATCCAATTGGATTGGTCCATGGATCAAAATGGCAAATTACGGTTTGATACCTATACTTTTTATATTTTACATTTTTGTACCTAAATCTTAATTTTTTATACTAAAAATATCATTAAAAATTACATTTTGGCACCTAAAATTTTTCATTACGACATATTAGTACCTAAACTTTTCACATTTTACATATTGGTCCTTGGTTGAGGATGTCATTTGGATTCAAGATAATCCACCAATCCACTTGATCCAATCCATGAAAAAACCAATCCAATCCATTTGATCCATGGATCCACCAATCCATGTGGATCCAATCCATTTGCCACCTCCAGGCTCTAATTGTGCATGTTTATGATGTTTTAGGTCCTAGTTCATAAATGAGAGCTTTGAAACAAGTTTTGGGACGGTTGGGCGATGTTTTCATATTCTAAAAGAAACATAAAGTACATTTGGTGTCTACACTCTTAATAGTAAGTCTCTTTTATGTATCTCACTAAACAATTATTAGCAAATTTATCGCTAATTCGACTTCGAAGCTTGTGGTTAATATAATCAAATGTGAAAATGCCCTTTCTATACTTGCAGTTGCAACTGGTAGAATTAAAACTAGTTTCATAAACAAATAGACCGACGGTTGACTGATGCACTTTTGTATTGACCATTACTCGAGATAATTAATTAATTCCTTTCAATCCAACAAATCTCTCATCAACCATAAAGAGACAAGAGATTGAATTAAGTTTTTATTCTCTTTGAGATTTCGTTTTTGTAAATTAATAAACAAGTAATTGGTTGTTGTATAGTAGGAAAACATCATTATATTAGCTGAAGGTGCTGAATTCAATTTTCATCAACTCAAACGTATATAGGTTTTTTTTTTACTACACCAAAAGTTGCAAATGTTGCTGGCTTCGCATATGCCATAGCTTCATCGGTTGGTTGGTGATTAATTAGAAACATGATAACAACTAGAGATAAATTGAAGTCATTAGGAAAGATTACTGATGATGTGTGTTTATTGTGCTGAATGCAGGTTTGAGATAGAGAGCTTGTATTGGATTTGTATCACTCCAAAATAGAGACAAAAATAATTAACTCCACTTTCTGTGACAACGAAAAAAGTATAGTACTTGCTCAATCGAGGAAAGCAAGCAAAAAATCCCCTCCCGTCCTCCAGAAAACCAAAAGAAAAAAAAAATCATTAACAGACTTTTCTGTATACTGTATGCACTTCCCCTTTCTCCCCTTCACATTATATTTTCACTTTTTTTCACATTATGTATGTGACCAACCAATCAATTAACCAAAAAAAAAAATCTTTTCTTTTCCCACCATCAATATTACTAGCTCGAACCGGTCCGTCGATACTCGTCGACGAACTGGTGCAGCCTATCCAAGGCGACGTCGAGCGTCGCCTCGCTCATATTAGCGAAACAGACGCGGAACCACCCCGGCTCGGAGCAATGGCAGGACGAGCCGGGGGAGATATTCAGCCTCACGTCCCTCACTATCAGGTTCCACAGCGCCAGCTCGCCTTCCTTGGTCAACTCCTTGAGCAACGGACCGAGGTTCATCCAGCAGAACAGCCCCGCGTTGCCACGTAGGCACTCGATCCCGGCGCGACGCAGCCCGGCGATGATCACGTCGTACCTTTTCCTCAGCCGCTCCCTGTTGGTCTTTATGTATTTGGCGGTGAATTCCTTGTCGGAGAGCATGCAGGCGAGGAGGTGCTGCGTCTGCGAAGAAATGAGTGTGAAGCTCGACATTCTTCTGGCGGTGGTCACTACGGCGTCGTTGTAGGAGTAGATGGTCCCCACGCGGAACCCGGGGAGGCCCAGGTCCTTTGACAGGCTGTACACGATGTGGACCCGCTCCCGGTCCACGTGGCGGGAGCCGCGGGACTCGAGGATCTCGGCAATGCTGACGAACTCGGCGGACGAGAAGGTGGAGCCCGAGTAGATTTCGTCGGACACGAGGTGGATGTTTTTCTCCACGGCGAAGTCGAGGATCTGCTCCAGTGCGGCGCGCTGCACCGTGGCGCCCAAGGGGTTGGAAGGGTTGGTGACGAGGACGCCGCGGACGTTGAGGTTGCGTGAAACGGCGTCGTCGTAGGCGGCGTGGAGGGCGGATTCGGTGATTTGGAAGTTGTTGGAGCTGTGGCAGTGGATGGGGACGATTTGGACGCCGGTCCGCCACCTCAGGTCCCGGTCGAACCCTGGGTAGTACGGGGTCGGGATTAGGAGGGCGTCGCCCGGGTTGGCCAGGATGAAGGTCAGGAGCTCGTTGGCCGCGGTCGCGCCCGCGGTCAGGACGATTCGGTCCGGGTCGAACCGGGCGCGGCCGCCGCGGATTTGCTCCATGAAGGAGGCCATTGCCCCGCGGAAGGATTTCAGGCCGTGGTAGTCTTGGAAGAGGGCGTTGTCCCTGAACCCGGCCGTGGCTCCCTTCCCCCACGTGGCGGCTTCGGAGTGGTGCTCGAGGAAGTCCTCGAGCAGGTCGAAGGAGACCTGGTTTTCGGCCAGACCCATCTGGATCACCCCGGTCGGGTTGGTCAGCTCGTCGTACGGGTTCTCGTCGTAGGCCTTCCACCCGGCGAAGTACGGGGAGTCTTCTCCGTGTGTCTCGGAGACTGCGATTCTGGAGAGCGCCACGGCGGCGGCGGAGGGTTTGGGCTGCTGCTCGAGCTCGATCGCCATTATGAGAAGTTGGTGGGAATTGAAGTGGGTTTCTTCTGAAAGCTGATGAGTAGTAGAGAGGTATGAGAATTGAGAAGTGATGAGACTTGAGAGTGCTTTTCTTTCTTCTTCTTCTTCCTGAGTAGGAAAAAAACAGACAGAAGTCTGTGAGGAAGGAAGAGAGAGGGGAAAAAGGAGAGAGATTTGTGAATGTTTGAAGAATGAATGATTTGTGGAAGGAGGAGAAGAAGAGGCTACTTATATATAGAGGGGGAAAGAGTGTTTTTGTTTATTGGGCCTAATATAATATAGGAAAGGGGGAAAAGGGTAATGGAGGGATTCAGAATAAAAATAAAATCAATGATTCTATGGTGTAAGCAAATATGATCAAGAGAGACAAAATCCACTTCTTCTTGTTCATTTTCACAGAGATCAATGAGAAAGAGAGGCTGGTCTATTTTTGTTTAATCTTGACAACTGTACATGTTGCGGTTCTGTCAGCTGCCCCTTTGCAAAAAATTTCTTTATCTCAATCTCCATAAGATCCCACACACCGAATATGGTGGTTGAATGTGTAGAGTGGGGGAAGAGAGAGGGGTTGGTGATAGGGGTGTCTATTCGGGTTCGGTTTTTTGGGTTCATCCGAAACCAACTCGATTATATACATTTTCGGTTTTTCGGGTTCGATTCATTTTGGGTTTCGGTTTTTTCGGTTTTGGTTTTGTTTATCAATTTTTTGGGTTCCGGCTAAAAACATCCAATGAATAGAACTCAATATGTATTCTTAAGCATTCGGTTTTTCGGGTTTCGGTTTTGCTTTAACTGAACCCGAACCCGATAAGGAATTTTCGGGTTTCGGATAACCGGAACCCGCAAGTCCTTATCGGATTCGGGTTTTCGGGTTTTTTTCGGGTAACCGAACCCGACCCGAAATGACACCCCTAGTTGGTGACTTGGTGTAAGTAGTGGTAATCAATCTCTTCTCTTCTCTCCCTTCACACCTTTACAACTTCTTCATTGTAGCTTCTTCTTACATATGATACTCGTATTAATTAGTGATAAATCGCGATTTAGAGTGAAAAATGGATAGCGATGTAAAAGTTATATTTTTAAGGTCAAATTGTTTAACATAGTAGAATATATTAAAAAAAAAATCTACTAACTTGCGATTTTTTTAACGAATAGCGACAAATTTTACTGAAATTCCTGACCACATCAGCGAACATAAAAAATACGGAAGCAAGGATACATCCCCAATTCCCATCACCTCCTGTTTGAACAATCTCCTTTTTCTTATTTATATAATATCATAATTATAAAAAAAATGCTACATCCCCAATCCCCAACTAAGTAAACAATGAGAAGACGCTGCATCACCACAGTAGTCACCATAAATAACGAACCGCTGCTACTTCTCTAGATCTATATATCACGATCACCAAAAGAAATGAAAATCGCTCATTACAAACCATACCCACCGGCACACAACATAAAAGACTTTGTAGGTAGAGTCTACCTGTATAGGGAAATTACTCGAGATTTATCTAGTGTTAGAGAAGACTCATCAAGAAAGATAATATGCATGAGAAAAGGATAATGGAATGAGTGTGTGTGGTGTATTAGGAGGATTTATTTAGCGAGAAACAAAAAGTCTATCCTTCACTAGTTAGATCGATATTTGAAAATATTAATCTCAATATTTTAATTTGTTAAGCACCAACTAATTTCATACCAGATATCTCTGAAACCGATCACTAACTTATTCCAATTGGAATCATACCATGAAAAGATTTAAGATGAATATACGAAGAGTATTAAAAATCAGCCTCGAGCCATCTTACATATTCTTATCGAATTCGCATGGCAAAAATGGAACATATAGTAGACTATTTGTCAAAAATAAAAGGATGTTCTAATTCTTCCTGTTGGGGGGCATAGAGCGAGTGGCCCAAACAGGGAACCAGGAAGAGGGCCTGGGCTTGGGCAGAGAAAAGGGCTGAGGGTCAGGGCCCAAGTGGGGGAACCGGGCCCGAAGCAGGGCGCATGACGACAAAAGGGAAGTAACGGCCGGGGACGTACGGAGGAGACAGGAGGTGGGGCCATGCGCCTGCGGGGCCAAGGTAGGTGCCAGAATGGCAGGGCGCCTGACAAAAGGAGGGAACAGTGCATTTAATGCGGTGATGACGTGGGGCGGATTTGGGGGGCACCGGTCGGTCCTACTCCGAGTATAAATAGTGAAGTGGGTGGAGCTCATTTACTTAGGTTCCGACTTCTCTCTAAACTTGCATCTTATTTCTCTCTCTAGAAAGATCGTTCTGACTTGGGCGTCGGAGTGCTAACGAACCCCCCCAAAGGGGTTCGCTGGGCGCCGTGGTGTGCAGGTTGTGGACGTGTCGTGGGGGCGCTGCAGGAGCAGGAGAAGTGAGGGAGTCGGCTGAGGTTTGGAGGGTTCGTGGCTCAAACACTTCCTTTAATGATTTGTTCCTTCATAATATGTGGTAATGATCTTGTAAATAGTTTAATGGGTTTTAATCTGATTAATAATCATTGAAGAAAGATTAGCTATGATCTTGGTCATCATTATATAGTAAACCAAAACTAGCCACCACCAAACCTATGACTAGCTAGTGGAAGAATTCTGTTTACTGAAACCAAAATCATAACCACAATGGGCAATCAATTAATCATATGCATATATGCCTTGAGCAAATTAATTAATATTACAGAAGGGGGCGGCACATCTAAAGAGTAGTTGAAGGTTCTACTAATGACTTGACAAAGATACCCATTTTAACACAAGATTTTAAGATTCTGATTTTGGTTATAACCCAAAGCTTTGATGACCTAAACAGAAGCCCAAAGGAGATCTCATGACCCCACAACCTACTCCCTCTCTCTCTCCTTGCTAATTAATCATTAGCAACAAAGTGTAGAACATCATTTAACTTAAACCCTTCACTAAGCTTCTATTAATGGCAAATTTTTTTATGGTTGTCTAAAATGAGATAGAACATCAATTCTTTCTCATTTTATAATCTATCTATCTCCTATTGATGTACTCCAACCCTCACAATTCTCTTTCTAATTCCTTTCTCAATATAAACTTTTCATCAAGTTTAATGTTCGAGATTAGCATGGGTAATTAGTTGAGAGAGGTGGATTAAGACTAAGCTAAGTACTTAAGTAGGATTGTGCGAAGGAATATATATACAATAGAATAGGTGGCAATTGAAGATGTGGGAAAATCTATGATGTTTGCTACATTTGCTTTGCCTACTACATGTAGGACATGAATATGCTTGTCGAGATTGTGTTTGTATGTAGATTTTCAACTAACAAACTCATCAAGAACCAGATAACCAATAACAATAATTGTAATAAATTAAGTGGACGGCCAACTATATATTTTTTTACAATTCATGCATACGCAAGAACCAAGAGATTAAACAAAACAAACAAACAAAAAAATAAGTTGTCACCAAAAATTGAAAAAGATGAAATAAACAGACAGTTTATTTTATATAATATAATAATATTTATTACCGGAAAAAATATAACATTATTATATGTATAGCAGATCGATCGAAAGGAAAATATTTTAATAAAAAAATTGGTGTAACAAAAATATATTATGCTGCTAGCAACTGACGCTCGCAAATGATGATCATGGATGTGTGGGGCTCAATGAACCATATGAATATACCCATGTGCAGATTTCAACTCAAGGCCTAGAGATTTTGCGATATGATGATCAACCGAAACAAAACTATGTATACATAAACTAGTACTTAATCAAAATAGTAATTAAATTAGGGGATATACCATGGATGACAATGATAAGTTATGTAGCGGCTGATCAGTATTTTGAAAAACTTGTATAATGCATTCATATGATATCAAATTTTTTCCCATTGAATATATGATGCATTCATATGATATCAGTTTCAATATATCTTATAAAATAACCATTCAATATTTTGGCATCACCAATTAAATATTGAAGTGTTTTCACGTGCCTCATTGCAAATGTCTTTCGACATTTTCAGTTCTATTATATTTACCTTTTTCATACATATGTAGTTTGCAATTATTTAGAAAAAAATCAATTGCACATAAATGATAAATGATTTTAAGCAAATTTTATAAAAAAATTCATGGGATCCCAAGTGCAAACCAAAAAAAAAATTATCTACGAACTTTCTCATACAAATTACAAAAATTTCAATTCTATTCATAAGGTGGCTCTGTTACATCTTTCAATAACCATGTTTCTAAGAAATTTAGGAATTTTGTCTAGGTTTAAGCAACATCTAATCTATTTTCACATCAAGTAAACATACAACAACCTAGTGGTGGTCCAAAATATGAGATATTATTTTCAGAAAATTCGGATAAAAAGAAGCTAGTGAGTTTCAATAAGAGGAAGCTTTGATGATACATGATTAATAAATTAAGAAATTAGAAAATTAAGGAGCGCGTAGAATTTACTCATGCAACTCTGGCTCAATAAACGAACTTTGGATCGGCGGCCAGGCTCTGCTTCATGTGACCGACTGAAACACGGATGACTGACTGACTGGCAGTGGCAGGTGAATATACATAAAAATAAAACTTTTATCAGCTTTGTGGTTTTTCTAACAATTTTTTTGTTTTGTTTGTTACATGAAAAGTCATTAAAGACTGGATAAATTTCGGTCTTATGATAATCGGCAAATTCATTAGGAGCAGTCGAGAATATATTTTTGTTGGTTTGTTGGTGTGCAATGGTCTGATTCGACTAAATCATACTATGATAGAACCGATTCGAAAGTATAAGAATTTTAAGGACCGTAATTAAACGAAAAGTGCATTTGTATGCTCCAAATATTGGTTCGGTTTTTTTCCTTTACTATCCAAATAATTCATGGAACCGAGAATCGAATTATATTGCATTTAGTATGAATAAGTCCGATAACAATGTCAGTTTGGTCAATTGCATGTCAAAATGATGCATTGCACACACTCCTGGAGGCCATGTTTCACGAACCAAATGTTGCCCAAAATTTTTCAATAAACCTATTAAAAAATTAATTATTACATTAATTAAAAAAATGAAATTATTACAGCCTCATTTGAAAAATAGCATCCTTCTAACCTATTTTGAAATAAAATTATCTATTAGTTCTTCAATTTTATTATTCTCTATTGGGGGATATGCAACGGGCCTAGAAATGTATGAGTCGTTGGATCAAAGGGTAGCAGATAGGGACAATAATGGGTCGGGTTGAGTCGAGTTTCTTCAACCCAACCTAATCCAGCGAGTACTAGGAAGTGGCAAGTGCATCTGTAGTGTGTACCCATGGATTCACAAACATAATTAACCGTGAATAATTCGTCCGAAAACCCACATTCTTATATTATACAAAAATTTCTATAGTACTATTATTATAAAGACTGATAACATTAACAATTTTGAATACTATTGGAACTATATTGTCACAAAGACGGATAATGTCCGTAATTTATTCATAATATAACACTGTCATTTTTCTTTTCCGGTGCAGGTTGGGTGAAAAGCATACCAAGTTTTGACCAAACCTAAACCCAACCCAACCCGAGAATTTCAAAAGCAGTTTCTACTCGCATGCAGCTAACCCGAAACCCGTTATCAACTCCGAGCTTTACCCCATTTTGACTGAATAAGATTGTGTTGAGTACATAAACTACAGGTACGAATTTAATTGTCATCCCTAATCGCATAATAACCTCAAATGAAGGCGCCAAGATTCCTAGCCATCATCAAATCAAAGTGGTTGAATTAGTTCCTCATTACCACTTATTCCTTTTGGGGTTGCTTCCTCGCGCCCATGGGCTACTTCTGTACGTTAGTGATGAAGGTCTTTGACTCCTTCCTTGTCCCGTGATACGCATGATTAAGGAAGGTACTTAATCATTATATTTGTTATTAACTAATTAAGTTATGCACCTAATGAAAGCGACTGTACATACGTACTTAAGCTCCTCTGAAGTGGATTCCAACTGAGCAATGGAAGCACCCAAGAAACTGTAAACCCTAACTTCTGACTTTCCCCTCAAGAAAACGACACCCTCCAAATCATAAACCCTTATATTGCTATCTCAGCAAAAAAGGGTTTTAGTCAATTTTAAACAACGTCATATATATCCATCCCATCTTGTCGATTTAATTAATCCCAAAATTCCTGATTAGTATGGATTATGTCTGTACTTCCTTCTACTAAACAACTCCATCTGTCACTGTCCTTTCTGTTTGTTAAACAATCGAGATTGTCACTCTACTTGTTCTTCATTTGGCCAACACAAATGGTAAACTTTCAAAACCCGATCAATTGATTAATTAATTAATTAGACGTTGTTAATGGTGTGTCTCTATCTTCTTTAATTTTTTGTTCTCTTCTGCAATTTCTGATGCCCTTACGGCTAGCAGACATGTCACCAATTGGCTTCACATTGCTTGGTGAAAACCGACACTTTATATGACACCATTAGGAGGCGTCTATATATAGCTAATCATGCTTAATTGCCTCATTAATGACGATGCAATCAGTCAACCAGCCACTAATCTTTTGCAGGCAGATAGAGAGTGTCAACCAGCCACTTGTTTTTTTTTTTAACACCATGGTAAATGTATACTTCTCCATAAATACGTGATATATATAGTTTAACCTATCGCATGAATATAATTAAATTATGTTTTAGCGGATCGTGTGTTTTTTTATATAAATGATGTAGGATTTTACCGTGGATGTATGTATGTATGTATCAATGAAATTAATAGTGTAAAAGAGAAATGTTAACTAAGAGTTACAAAACATATATGTCTTAGGTGAAAAGAAAATCTCTCAGCAAATGTAGGCCACTAGTCCGTTTGATTCTAATGCAACTAGTGCTTCAAGGTGGTTGGAAAGATCAATAAGTTTATGATCTATGAAGGAGAATGTAGAAGTTGCGACATTTATGACCTTGAATAAGTGATACCGATATGTAAATTAGGGCTACATGTTCGGGTTCGGTGTTGCGGTTTAACTGAAATGGAAACCGAATTCATCGGGTATTAGGGAATTGAGAACCTAAAAATTAAAGACCATAATGGTCTCTTTTGTGGGTTAGGATCGTTTTTTGGGTTTTGCTCCAACCCGTTAACCAAACCTTGCCCGAAATACGAGCCCTAGCTCGATAGTTCCCCCTACGCCCCAACCCACCATGGTGCCCTAGAGCCCAACCCACCCGAGTCCAAACCCAATGGCCTAGTATCCCTACCGGACGTACCCTAGCCCACTCGGCTCCCCTTCAACCCTCCTTTCCTTCTTCTTCGATCAACTACGACGGGGGAGATCAGACCGTATATACAATATAATCATTATATCAACCCCAAAGGGTTCGTCAAGTTGTAATTTGTGGATGAAAATTTTCACCGCACTCTGAGTTCAAATTTTGGAACCAACAACCAACGAGAAAATATATTCACAATATCATACCGAATTCTTCCACCAATTTTCAAATTATTGTAACTTGAATTTTAAACAAAATCACAATAAACGTACCAAACAACCATATTATTTTTCGTCCACGTCCGCACTCATTTCTAGTTCCATCCATATCAATTCCTTTCTAATCCATTTAATAAATGTAAAAAAAAAAAAAAGAGTTTTTTTAGTTCAACAAATTAATAACGTAATTGTGATTCCTAAGTTCTAACAAATTCCTACGACCCGACACGTTTTGTGAACCCCATTTGTACGTACGCATGGCCCTTTGCTGCCGCCTGCCGGTGTCGCTTTAATCCATTAGTGAGAAATTTCATGGAAATTGATGCAATTCCCTTTTATGTAGCCCAAAATGCTAGTTCACAAAACTATTTAATTTATTTCTACTTGTTCTTTTATTTTCAGAATTTATGTGTACTTTTCTGATATAGCTTTAGAGCATCAAACCAAAGCAAACCCACACCGTCGTTGACCACATAATCCCAATAATAGCATTTGTTTAATAAGCGTTCCAATTGTTATTATTAGCTATTAAAAAGCCTAGTGCTAATTGTCAAGAAATGATGCTATTAATTAAACATCCTAGTGTCTACTTGTCTATGTAGCTAGTGTGTTTGTGCAGCGTATATGAAATAAAAATATTTCGACCTGCTGAAAGAACCACGACGACATTATTTTCCTTCCATCTATATCATTCGACTCGACCTATGTAGCTCGCAACACCCATTGCCGCGAGCTCGCGCCGATGTAGAGTTTGCAGTACTGTGATTTGTGTATTCTGGTTTAGTAGTGACATTTTATTGAATGAATGAGCATGATTATGTTAGGGTCGATTTGAGTTGTTTGCAGAATAATCACGATACCCACATCCTCTTGTATACATGTAACATTCGAAACTCCCCACGTCCTCAAAATAATCACGATACCCACTCAGCGGCGGATCCAGAACACATAAGAGCACTGGGCCGCATTCATTAAAAAATTAGAACCGTAAAAAAATATAATGATTATAGTTTTTTGCAATGTAAATTGTACACAACTGTATTTTAATTTAGGGAATGCATCAATAATGAAGTCTACATCCATACCAATAGTATACACTGTTTCAAATAAAATACTTGAGCAATCGGCGATAAATTCATCGCTCATTGTGTTGAGCAAATCAGTTCTCACATGTTTCATTGTTAAAAAGGTTATCTTTGCAGTAGCTGTTGAAACTAGCAGCATCAACACTAGATAAATCAATCGACTAATCAATTTACATTGTTTGTCCATCCCTGCACACCAGCTGCTTTAGTAAATTTGTAAGGGAACAAACCTCATATTTCTTTTAGTCTTTTACGTTTTGAACTTTTTAGAATTTTAGGTTCATTGTTTTTTTAAGACGCGTAATATTTGTGCTAAAATTTCTACGCTAAATTTAGAATAGTGATTTGAATATGTTCAACTTGATAATTTTTCTAGTTAAACCCAATCTTATTATAGAATAACACTAAATTGAATGTCTAAAATCAAAAATTTCATAAGGATTATAGTAACTACGAATCCAGAGGAGGGCTGGGCCGGGGCCTGGGATGGCCACCCCTGAATCCGCCAGTGTACCCACTAGACTAATTAAAACCCCTCAAAATAAGTTGCGCTAGAGGGTCTCTGCTTCTGCACAAGGTGCCAAGAATTGGCTTTTTCTCCTATTGTCTCTTTTTTTTTTTCTTTCAAAATGTTTCGTAATATATATAGTTAATTACAATCCACCATGTGCCGTCTCTTTCATAATCATTGTAAAAAAAAAAAGGATTATATGCACAAGTAGCTTACCTAGTTTATTAATTATCCTTTACCATGATTGGTCGAGACTTCGTTTTTCCTCCTCTTGCTATAGCAATAATAATCCAAAAAAAAAACCCCAATAAACATTGGGATTTCGACTCACTAAATTGTGACTCAAGAACGCCCACACAAGCGCCTAAAATCAACTTATAAGAAGATAAGATTTTTGCCCAATTATTAGTCTCCATTTTCCACCCACCACCAGCCAAAGGATATTGAGAATTCAGACCTTGATTGATTTGATTTTGCATGAATAGCAGTATTAATGAGTCGGCTGGCTGGCTGGTTCTTCTTCTTCTTCTTCTTCCATTAAATATGGACGTAAATTCCAGCTGCATGCCAACCAAGCAATCCACCATGCACGCGTGTGCCAACAAATTCAATTCATCGACCCTGCAAAATCAGAGATGGGCCTGGTGGACTTCAGTTTTTTTAATTCATATATCCATATCAATATTTTCTTAAAACAAATTGACAATAATATTGTTATATCAGTTTTATATAATATATTGAAGGTAACCATACCATATTATACCATGCACAGACCTGGTCATAGTGGAGTTCGGTTCTGAGTTCTGAACCTAATAAGGTCAATCTAAAGGCAAGCGGGTTATAACTGTCTTTCAAGTTGAGTTCAAGTCGTATCAAAGTAATGATGAGCTATCGAATTACTGCTGAAATTTACAAAGGAAAAATGAAAGTAATAGTACGACACATAATGTTTTGTTAACCAAGTTTTATCATGTGGCTTTACGTCTAGGTTCTAAGGTGGTTGATCACCCTTTTGAGACCTTGTTTTCTATGGTTTTCTTCTTATTCCAACTTCTAACTCCAAGTTGAGTTCCTTTCGGGTGGAACTCAAAAGTCAAGCCCTTGACAAATCAAAGCAAATGTAACTTGTCTTCCTTACTCACAAGCAGTTAGCCAAAGGAAGCAGTGGCGGATACATGGGCCTCTAGGGGTGTCTCGGGACACCCCCTAAAATTTAGGAAAATGATTATCCACCACCGGTAGTAGTTTCGTATGGATAAAAAAATTATAATTGGTAATCCAGGACACCCTTAAATTTTGAAAAAACGATTATCCTGTTCTCGGTAGTAGTTTGCATATGATTAAAAATACATAAGTAGTAATCTCTGTGTTATTCAAATCTAGGACACTACTATTATTAAACATATTCTCTAGCTTGCAACTCATTTGTTGTTCTATTTTAAACACTATGTAATAGTAAAAACACTATTCTTTATTCTCAATTGTTTTCAAAACCTAACAATTAAATTCATTCGAGCTATCCTTAATTTGAATTGATTTTATAGGTATATTGGAAGAGTTGAAAGAGTCTTTCAAGTTTGAGTTACATCAGGAACAAGGTTAAAAATCGAATATGCGATCAGTTCGTGAATTATTGTCTAATATGGTATATTTGCACTAGTCGAATATTTTTTTATTTATGAATTATTTAATTAAATTTAATTTATTTGAAGATGACACCTTATAAAAAATTCTTGGATCACCCACTGAAAGGAAGAACACACTCACAACTCACAAACACTCAAGCTACTAAAGAGATTACACACTTCTCACTTCGTTCACTAAACATAGTATTAGGTGCCCAAAAGAAAATGTGTACCCAATTCTAATGCAGTTTTTGTCTTTTTTTGTTTTTTTCTGTTATGAAACATTTAGAAAGGTGGAAACACCTACATTAAATGTGCAATTGGGTTGAAGACAATTAATGAGAATATGGATATTGTCTTTAATGATCAGGATTCAGGAATAGACCCATTTGGGTCTAACTCAAATGAGTTGATAAAAATTGGACCCAATTCAAACCAACGAAAACTCAAAACCATTAAAAATATATATATAATTTCATTTGGATCTGGCCGGTTCAATGCTCATATGGATCATGACAATTGGATCGAATTACAGTCCTTCGCGAAGTATTATTCATATAAATGATTATTCCGCACATATACGGTGGAATTGAATACTACTAGCCAAATGGGAATTACCTGTACAGATCATGCACGCATTATATATAATAACCGGAAGGTTTTGCATTGGAACTCTTGAAACATATAATTTGTTACGATTTCTTTGCTTTTAAAATATGGTCGGGTTTTGGAGCAACCCGACAACTTACAACTAGCTAACTAGCTCCTCGTAAATAATCAAATCACACATGGTACGTAACTACATGTTCTTCTGTTGTGCAGGAGGCAGCTGATTGGTCATCATGTTCATGTTGCAACAGAGCCAAGTTTGAGAGAGCTCAATTCTTTACTGTGAAATTTAATCAAGTTACAACTGCTACCTATTCTAAATCTTATCTTTTCTTTCATGCAAAAATTATTGCCTGAAATTGTAACTCAATAATGAGGTCGACTGGGGTCGAGTTCGAGTACTTTCATTTTATTCACTCATGTCCATTTGTACTTTTGATCACTTCTGTACGTAAAATTTGTGCAAATTTGTGAAATGTGAATGACTAATATATATGGTAACTAACGTGTAGTTTTGTAGTGTATCATACCTTAAGTAATATGGTTTTTGAATGTACTTCGTTTTATTTTGATAAATCAAGATTGTCAGAGTATTATTTTTTTATTAAATTGATTTTTCGGGGTTTGGATTTAGAGAATGAGGACCTAAGGTTTGATCACTAGAGGCGAGGATCAATTGGCAAGTGGAGTTGTACGGCCAGTGGTACAGCCGATTTTTGCCGAATTTAATAGAATACATGAGAAAAATGAGGGGTCGTTTCGATGGATTAATTGTCAATGTGGTATGAGTCAGGTAACTCATTTATTGTTCATGTGGTATTTCGAGTATGCGCATATGGTATTTGGTATGTGGTACTTGCCAAATAACTATTTTCAGTAAAATGTTACCAAACGAGTTACTTGTGTCCAAATAACTCACTCAAAAACTCCATCCAAATGACCCCAGAAATTATCAATACCAAGTAAATTAGTTAGGAAGAAACAATCAAAAGAGTTAATTCACACAAAATAGTTTATAGTTAGGAATTGGTAACTAATAGTATACAATTAGATACATAAAAATAAAAATAAAAGTATACAAAAATAAATTTTATTAATATTTACAATGATTTATGTAAATATAGCCTTAGTTATATAATACATAAGGTTAATATTTATAACAAAGCTCTTTGTATCCAATTGGTGTATAATGAAACTAGTGAACATGAGGTCTTTGGTTCAAATCTCATGATGATTGTTTATTTTTGAAGGACATATGTGAAAAATATAGAAATTCAGATTCTAGTCTAACATAACTGATTGTATTCTCGGTTTTTCCCTGTATTATCGAACAAAATTCAGATTCTGGTCTAACGTAACTGATTGTATTCTCGGTTTTTCCATGTATTATCGAACCACATGTCTCTATAGATGTACATTACTTCAACTTAAGTGTCGTTATCTAGCCAACCTAGAATAGTAAAAAAAAAAAAAAGATTAAGAAACTAAGCCAACCTAACCACTACCCTAGCCAATTACAAGTTTGGAGCTCTCTTAGCTTGAATCCACCTAGTTCCGTCATTTGGATCGATGTTGAGCACTATCCTAGATTGCAATTCACTCTCGTTATCTCTACCGCGAAGAATATTAGACTAGGTTAGACCCCTTTTCAAGTGCATCCAAACCCGCCCAATTGCGCTACCCGGAGTGGCGTACCGAACAACCGGCGAAGGCAATTGAGATGCTAACCAATAATTCCCACGATTGGGCATACCCTACTCGGCACTACCCAATACGCCACTATGGACCTCATTGCTTTCGCATCAAAGACCCATAGTAATGGATTGAAGGTGCTCTACTCAACCTAGGGGCATATACTTCAAATCTTATATCGTTAGGAGATCAACCGAATTCACTCCCTCGGAGATTAACCCGGAACGACATAGATTGAGCAGTGATCTTAATTGCCAAGAATGGACCAAAAGGGATTTTCCCGGTCAATCGTATCACGACTTGGTTACGGATTTTTACTCTAGCTAGGGTATGATGTCGATTATGATGAAACGTCTATCCTATTGCTAAGATAGGAACCACCGTTCATGCTCTTGATATGGATGTGGCTTATATTTGATGTGAATAACACATTTTTATATGACCACCGTCATTTTTCAAGAAGGTAATCTATTCGGGAGGGTTTTCTTAGATGCTGCAAATTAGTTAAGAAAGGCTCTTTGCCTCATGCTTGACAATTCGAACAGCTTGATATGCCATGAAACAAGCTCTTTATAGGTTGGGTTTGAAAGAATTCTTAATAAAAACGGTTTTGAGGCAATGTTTTCATCAAAGTGCCCCATGTCACATGATTCAATTCTTCTCTGTTTAGTTTTCATCCAAACCACATCGAAACTCATGTGCATTAATTACATACGGAAAGTTATTAACAAACTGCAAGTGCTGCATCTCATCATCATGAAGATGAAACCGCGCAAACTGCTGACGGACGAATGCTTTCGCAAACAAACATGCATTATTTCGTGGCTAAACAAACTGATTTACCGGACTATAGCATCGATTTGGCATCATATATTATGCAAAATTCTAGTTAATTTATTGTCTTACACTAATCTCAGTGCCTTAAAAACTAATTAAGGATTGAACACAGAGTGATCAATTTCCAAATAAGACTTTGAGATTTGGTCGAACATCATGCCGTGATTTAGGTTATTTAGGGGCCGACAAAGGAACATACTATAATCCAGGAATATTAAGCATCACTCCATATATAGTCGTCACAGCTAGAGGTGGCAAATGGATTGATCCATGGATTGGTGGATTCATGGATCAAATGTTATTGGATCCAATTGATTGGTGGATTCATGGATTGGATCAAGTGGATTGGTGGATTATCCATGAATCCAAATGACATCTTCAACCAAGGACCAATATATGAAATGTGAAAAGTTTAGGTACTAAAATGTCATAATGAAAAATTTTATGTACCAAAATGTAATTTTCCAATGATATTTTCGTATAAAAAATTAAATTTTGGGTACCAAAATGTAAAATATAAAAAGTATAGGTACCAAACCGTAATTTGCCATTTGGATCCATGGATCAATCCATGAATTCACCAATCCAATTGGATTTGGATCAAATGGATTGGACTTAAATGGATTGGATTAGGTGGATAATTTTAATGGGTTGGTGGATTGGATTGGTGGATTGGATTGAGAATTGTCACCTCTAGTCACAGTCTTAAAGAAAACAACATCAACTTGGGATCTTTTCTGGAGTTGTCTGCCTTTTAATGAACACCCATATCATACAGTAATTAATAAAAGGGTGATCGATTACACCTATATGGTTATAACAACGCAATATTGCAATACAACTGGCTGAATTGAAAAAAGAAGCCGAAAAGGAGAAGGAATGTGGGAAAACAAAACAAAACAAAAGTAGCTCTAGCTCTTGCTCTAGCTATAGAGGTTAGATAAAGAAGAGAATCTGAGATCGATCGACAAACCCCCCAGAAATCCTGAGCTTTTTGTGCCCTCCAGTCTGGAATCAGTGTTTGCCACATAAGTGTGTTCTTGTCTGGTCGTTTTTCTACGTACCCTTTTGTTTTTTGCCTATGTTGGGTTGAATGGTGACCTTTTGTTTAACACACATGTGTATAGAATATGACCCACCTAATTATCATAAATACTCACAGATAAGTCTGTTGAGATATGTGTCCATTAATTACAGACAGTAGAATCCACAGTAACATGCATAGTGTTGATGTGCAGCTTTCGAACGTGCCTAGTAGGTTTCAATAACTCGATCGAGCATGTAGAGGGAAGTTTAATTATGGATCTTGTTGCATTTTTTTTTTTACATGCCCTCAAAATGAAGACCGGGTTATGGACTTCAAACTTGCATAGTTTTATCACATTCTTGTGTTTAAACCAACTATTACTATTGAGGGTTATGAATTATGAGGAATTTGAACGAATGAGTCTAATACTATCTCAAGAGCTAGTGGGTTACAATAACTCTAATGGGTATTCTTTGGTGATTGCTAGGCTAGAAATGGTTTGATGATCTTATTGCTATAATAAGTAAGTAGTCATTCGTGATCTTCTTCTGTTTTTGTATAACAAATGTCATCCACCATCGTCAATAGTGACTAACCTCTGTCCACGAGTAGTGGCATGAAAAAGAAAATGGTTAGCCACAGAGTGAATTCTATTGGTTGTGCAAAAACTAAGTTCACAAAAGGGGGGATTGGGGAGGAGAACAAAAATTTGGAAGGAGTGAAAATCTGAGGGTAGTGAAATAACGAGGAAAAAATAGGTGTTCAATTTTGAAGTAAAAAAAAGACTCAATAAAAAACAACAATTGTTTACACCCAAATTAGAGGCAACTACTATAGTAATTTTTTCTTTCTTTCGTGAACATAGGATAAAGGACAAGCCGATCAACCATCACAACTATCTTGATTGGAAATTTGTCTTCACTCTACCTCAGCCCATAATAACAATAGGGGCCGCAAATGGACTTGGCATACTGGGCCAGCAGACTTCTTGGAACGGCTCGAGATCAACGTTGCTCAATAAAAGCCTTCCATTGGGCCAATTGGTCAGTGGACGACTGTATGGAAGATTAACTTCAAGTCCAAGACTTCTTAGACAGGCCCAATTTTCAAGCCCATCAAGCGGCCTGTGTCCAAGAGACGGAAAGTTGTTTGTTTGTCCGGTTGAGTGACGCGACTACCAAACACCAATTATATTCAAACACGATTGAAGTAAAAGACGGAAATCCGCGACTGGAGACGCCATTTTTTCCGATGGCGGCGTCGGCTCTATCTCCTCCCGAAGTTCCAATGGAGCTCCACGTCTCCAACCGCGAGAAGCTCCTCCAATCCATCCGGCATCATCTTGCCGAAACTTCTCGTCCCTTACAAGGCTTCGTCCTTCTTCAGGTACGGATCCCGGCGAGCTCGTCTGGACTTTGTTTAATCGACGATGATCTTCATTTTTTCTTAATACGGAATAGCTGCCCCTGAATTTGACAGGGAGGTGACGAGCAGACTCGCTACTGCACCGATCATTTGGAGCTCTTCAGGTGCGGTTTTGAGCTTTCATTTGCGCCGGTGGGCAGTTATTTTGGTTCTAGTTTGACTGGAGGACTTATCTCTGATTGACTTATTGTGCAATTTGTAGACAGGAGAGTTATTTCGCTTATTTGTTTGGAGTTGTAGAGCCTGGATTCTATGGGGCAATCGTGAGTTCTTCGTTCCTCCTGTATTCTTATTTCCGGCTGTAATTGATTTCTAATTGCAACACATGGAAAAACGCTAGAACACTATTGTCTCTACATCCCTTTTGGTGTACTTAATTGGAATGGCTGAAATTTTCCAACGTCGATGAATTCTATGGCACAGTTCCTTATCCTTAAGACGAATTTGATTGCAGTTATCCTACCATTTATGCATCAGATCTGATGACTAGCAGATAGATAGTCTCCCTGGAATGTAGTTTGAAATGAATAGTATGCTTCCCTACTGGCACCATTTCGGCAATTGTTGATTCTCATCTTTGTTGGTATCACTTGTTGTCTCCCGTCCTACTGCTGCAGGACATTGCGACAGGGAAGTCGATCCTCTTTGCTCCGAGGTTGCCTGCGGAGTATGCTGTTTGGATGGGGAAAATAAAGTCATTATCTTACTATCAGGTACCCATTTATGGATGTTCTTCCATTTGTGCGTCAATGTATGATGTTTGTTAGAGAAAATGATTTTTTGCTCTTCTTGTTGTAGGAAAGGTACTTAGTTACCGAGGCCTACTATACGGACGAAATTGTAGAAGTTCTGCTCGACCAGAGCAAGGGCATTGAGAAACCGTTGCTGTTTCTATTACATGGACTCAACACTGACAGCAACAATTACTCAAAGCCGGCAGATTTTAAGGTACTTAAACCAAAAGGTTCTTCCATTCAATAGTAAATTGTTTAGCTTGTCACTCATGTCTTCTGGGGTGTCTGAGCTCTTGGTGAATTTTTCTTTGCAGGGAATGGAAACATTTCAAACTGACGTGAACACGTTGCATCCTATTTTAACAGAATGTCGTGTTATCAAGTCAGACCTGGAGCTTGCTGTAATTCAGTTTGCCAATGACATCAGCTCTGAGGCTCACGTCCAGGTAGCCTATTTCATTTTTAGTTATTCTCCTCCTTCGTCCTGTGTTTCTCAATGATCGATTGCAGGCGCTCCCTTTGCTTTTAAAATATTGCGTAGAATCTTTGATGTTATTTTTATTTTTACATAAAAGACATGTTATGTTCGGTTTAGGAAAAGTGGTCTGGTGACATTCTAAGTTCCTGTTCCTTATTTCTAATTCTGCAGTCATTTTTTTAGATATAACTGATAAGTACGGCAAAAGGCAGATGTTCATTATCTTAATAATGTCTCGAATATTGGAAAATCTTCTAGGTCATGAGAAACATTAAACCTGGAATGAAAGAGTATCAGTTGGAAAGTACATTTCAACACCACACCTACATGTATGGTGGTTGTCGGCATTGCTCATACACGTGCATCTGTGCTACTGGTGAAAACAGGTGAGACAGTCTCGTATTTGTGAGTACTTTTGAGGATTTTGTGTATGACTGAAGCTAATTTGTGTTTTTTCTTTGTTGTTGTTTTAATTTGCCTCACGCTTATTGACATCTTACTTGACTTATCTATGAGGGCCGAGCTATGTAAGATGCGAGTATCGTTAAAATAGTAGAGTGTTGTATATCATTTTAAGTTGTAAGATGCAAGTTCATTTGCTGGTAACTTATTAGAGGTAGCATGCCTTGGAGTTAGTTTTGGCAAACTTTAATAATGGAAGCTGAAGCAAACCTCAATTTTGCTATAAATTGTGCTTATAAGTTATGACGAATAATGTACGTATTTGAAAGTATTGGTTCCGAAGCTTAACTTCATCAGTTCTTGGTTCCTAACAGCTTTAGTTTCTTTCTCAATTGCAGTGCTGTTCTACACTACGGTCATGCAGCAGCCCCAAATGACAGGGTACAGTAAATTCAACTCTCCTTCCTCATATTTCATTTTCCCATCAACTGCTTGCCCTTGTCTTTGAAGTTTATCTGTGCTACCCTTATACATATTTCTAAAGATCAAATTATAAGAAGAATAATTGTTTTTAGAGAACGCCCTGTACATATTGGATCTTAATTGCTAAGCAAGCTGGAATTCAAGACGATAAGTGTATCATAACTTTTGAATACTAAAACAGGAGTTTAATGTAAATCCTGGTTGATTCCATGTTATGGATAAAAGATACAAACAAGAGCTTCGGTCCAAAGTTAAGAGTTGGGGTTAGAAAATATTTTATATCAATTAGTTGTTGGAAACAGAATCAATGCTGTGCTGTCTGTAAAATGACTAACCTCAGACTGGATGTTTTGCATTTCATCTTCTAAACCTTGAATGTCGTTTTGCAGACCTTGCAAGATGGGGATATGGCATTGTTTGATATGGGAGCTGAATACCAATTCTATGGTTCTGATATAACTTGTTCGTTTCCGGTGAGTAGATTTTCTCTTGCCTATGAGTTCGATCATAATTGTTCCAAACACCTTCCTTCAGGCTGCCTAGTTTACGTTGAGAAAAAATTCGTCTGTTATCCATCTTACCTAAGTTTTCTTAGTTAATGGAGTTATAGTGCTGGGAAAGCTGAAGGTTACTTTCTTCTCCTCTTGCTAAAATTTTCTCTAAGATGATTCTGATTTCGCATGCAGGTGAATGGCAAGTTTACAAGTGATCAGTCTTTAATTTACAATGTGAGTGTGATTCAACTTGGGTCACCGTTTAATGCTCTGTTCATACAAATTAAAACTCCTACATTTGTGGATTCTCCTGTTAATTGGAATGTTTTGGTGTTCATTTCTATTGTTGTTTACTGTCAATGTATTCAAGGAATTATACTTTAGATGTTACATTTATTTGCAGGCTGTCCTTGATGCACACGATTCTGTCATCTCTGCTATGAAGCCAGGCGTCAGCTGGATTGACATGCACAAGTAAGCTGTACTATTAATCATGCATTAAATATGAACCATGCCTTTTCTTTACCTACAAGGAATTAGCCGCAAAGCAATAGCTCACTTGTGGGACAGCATCATTGAATAATTTCAAATGTTTCTATTTTGGAAGGTGCAATTGATTGTTTAATTGAAAACATCATGGACAAAACCTGTCACTCTGGAAAGATTCCAATTTCATGAGCATTTGGGGGAAATCTTCCCCTTTTATATATATATATATATATATATATATATATATATATATATATATATATAGTTACTAATGATCCTACTATTCATGCCTGCACAAGATGCTTAAGATATGTTTTAGACTATAGTCTATATCCCCTCTGGGTTAGATTTACGCATCCGAAGTTCAGTTGCCTGGGGAGACATTTGTATCTTCTGTTGCAAAGCTTTGATGGGCCAAACTAATGTGTATCATTGTTCCTATCTGCTTTTTGCCTTATACAGGTTGGCAGAGACAGTAGTCCTTGATTCGCTGAGAAAGGGTGGCATTATTGTTGGGTAAATGTTTGGTCTTAATGGCAATCCTATCCTTCGCTTCCACGTAGACATCCAAGGAAAGGGGCTAATTTTACATAAATGCAATGGTGATTTATTCTCTTGAGTACAGTGATGTAGCTGATATGATGGCTGAGCGATTTGGTGCAGTTTTCATGCCTCATGGTCTTGGGCATTTCCTTGGAATTGACACTCATGATCCGGGTGGCTACTTGAAGGTACATTTCACTGCATTTCCGAGCTATTTTTCCTGTTTTCTTGGCCGTGTCTCTTCTTCTTCCTTCTCACTGTGCATATATAAATTTGTAGAATGCATTTTGAATTGTTCTGAAGGAAAGTAGCATATTTACTTTCTGTAGGGACTGAAGAAACCAACAGAACCTGGGTTACGCTCTTTACGTACCATCAGAGAACTCACAGAAGGAATGGTCTGTACCCGTCTTTTCTAGACTACTCTAACACACTTCTGATAAAATGAAAGATAGGGAAAAGGGGTGAAATTCTTCCGTTAATGCTTATGGGAAAATACAATGCCACTAACATACACCCTTTCATGTCCTGTTTGGCAGGTGATCACAGTGGAGCCAGGATGCTATTTCATTGATGCTTTGTTGACCCCAGCAATGGCAAATCCAAAAACTTCCAAGTTCTTCAACGCTGAAGCCATCGGGAGATTCAAGGGCTTTGGTGGTGTCCGCATCGAGAGTGATTTGGTACGTCGTTTCTTTATCCCAATACTGTCATTCTAGCACATTTTGTTTTTCACTTCTAAAACTTCAAGAGAAAAGTTGCTTATTTTTAAGCAGAAGCTAAAATAAACTCATTAATTGTAAAAATTGACAACCCCGTGTAAATGCACTCGACTGCACGACATGCTATTCAGTGTTCTCCTGACATAAATATTTCCTGCTGCTAATGAATGATTGCATGCAGCACGTTACGGCAACTGGCTGTAAGAACATGACTAAGTGTCCCCGAACCATTGCGGATATTGAAGCAGTTATGGCAGGAGCGCCATGGCCGCCCAACGAATAAAGCCTCTGCGAGTAGGGGAGTTCCGAGCTGCTGTTGAACAACTCTCATGTCTGGATCACTGTAATTTGGGACAATGAAATGTCCGCCTGCTGATGAAAGATTTTCCAAGATGAAGAGATGACCATATAGTTTACTATGACATGAATAAATGACATGCTGTCTGTGAATCTGTGATTTCCTTTCACAAGTGATTGTTGGCGTTCTGTGTTGTAACTTGTGGTTTAAGGAAAGGTTGCAATATAGCCAGAGTCAGATACTTTATCCATTTCATCTATCTGTGATGGCAAGCAATTATGGATACTTTAGTTGACAGCTTGTGAGAAACTGTAAGCTACTGAAGTTATTATCGGCACATGTCCTTCGGTTTAATCGTTCTTTGGGATGTTCATTCATGTGCGCCAGCATGTTCGTCGATTCACTTCCTTCTACGCCGTAGGCAACCTCAAAAGACTACTTTAGGTGATCTGTTAATTTTATGACTCCTGGATCAAACTCTTGACAGAGTCTAACCATATTATCTGCGCATTGGTTGCCTGCCTATTTTGATTTAACATTTAAGAGAAGGCACTAGAGGTAGTGTACACAAAGTTTGTTATGATTAGCTCTGATTTGGTTACAAAATGGATGACATCAAGTTCGTGTAAAGCAACTGCTTGATAAACCGACGACTAAAGGTGGTATTCCTGCAATCAACATTACAGCTCTCGCATGGTAATGCAAGAAAAGCTAGTGTAGAGGCAAAATTAGATTTGATCCGCTCCCCCTGATCTACATCTATATCTTCTCCGAGGAGCCCTAAAGCTCAGACTTGCCAGCTTTGGAAGTCTTCTTCTTTGCTTGTCCTGCCTTCATTCCTTTCCACCACTGCCGGACTCTATTTGAGACCCTCTGAGCATGCTTCTTCAACGTCTCGCCTGTGGAAGCCACTTGTTTGGTGATCTTCTGCTTCCAATCACCCTGCTTTGCCTTCTTCTCTTTCTCTCTCATAATGTTGCCCTGTGGAAAAAGTGAGTTGTCCCCGCAAGTTAAAACGCAAGACTATCAGAGGTGAAGAAAATTGTCAGAACTGATATGATAACTCATCGTGGCATTGTTACCAGATTCTTCGGGAAACTTTTTGATTCATCATCTTCATCATCATCATCGTTATCGGCATCTTCATTACCGATGTTCATATTGTTCATCAATTCCTCCCTCGAGTACATTTTCATGCCAGGTGCTCCAGGCATGCCCTGGAGAATGCAAAACAGGAGAACACATTGTAACGTTTAGATCCAAGACCTACAGACAGAACCAAGTAGTAGCTTGCTGTTCAAGCAAAGAATTCAAACTAGTACCTCCATGGATCTCATGAGCTTGTCCATTTCAGCCTGCTTAGATGGCTTTGGCGCAAATGCCTCTCCCGGAATCCTATTCTGAAACAAAGGGAGGGGGAATGCGAAGAAAAAGTTTAACCAGGCACCTGATAGCTCAAAGGGCCAGCTAAAAACCGAAGAGATTTTCGCTTCTCAGGTGTAAACAGTAAGTAAGTACAAACATGCCGTAAGGACTATTCTGCAGGTAGCATCGACACCTTCTAATAATGTTTGGCCCTACACATTAATAGGGCCATTCTAGTCAGCAAAGACAGATCCCTAGAATGTAGATTGGGTTCACTTTGTACTATGGCAAAGCAATCATTGGATTTAGGCATTTAGCTATACAATAACATGGGATATAAACTGACTTAATACCTTGGGAACTGGAGGTGGCTTCTTACTGCAAGCTCCAGACAGGTCCTTGCAGAGATGGTTTACCAACTGATCAAGCTGAGGCTTGGAACTATACATGTACTCAGCAACATCAGTATCAGAATACCCCATAACCTGCAACATATTTAATGTATTCTCAGAACCGAACCACGGTACAACAGCTACAGAGAGTTTCTCTTTTCCATCTCCTGAATCGCAGAAGGGAAAAGCTCTCACCTCTTGGCACGCCTTTTCAATTGTCTTACATTCCGCATTGCACATTCCTTCCTCTTCTTGCTCTACCAGCTAATATAACAACATACCAACAATTAGTCAATTACCAATTAAATGATCAACTAAAACTAAACTCTAAACCCAGTAAGATGAAGCTCAAGTAAAAGTCTTTCTCCAAAGTTACCTCCAACTTGTCCCCTTTCTCCACAATATCAATCCTGGTGATCCAATCAGCCTCTTCCTTCTTCAAATTGCACACATTCTCCGCAATCTCAATGATTTGGTACTCAGAGATCTAGAAATAACCAAAAAAACCAAACACGTAAGCCCAAAAGGGTATAATCTCGCGATTCCTCTTAAACCCACCAAACCCCCAGTTTTCCAAATCAAAATCACCTTCTTGGGTGAGATCTGTGCTTGCTTCTTCTGAACCTGCTGCTGCAATTGTGTCGCAATCCTCTCACAGACTTGGCATTTGATGTACTTAACGTCCTCTTTCCTCGCAGCTGTTTCGACTTTCTTCGCACAGATCGACTCCGGAACCAACAAAACCAGCATCACCACCGCCGTCAGGACCGCCATCGTCCGCCGCCCCATTGTGGATCCGCTCAGAGAACGCCTACTAACCCTGATCTCCGGCTGCGGGAAAGTTCGAATCTTTACACGAAACTGCCGAAGAAGGTTTCTTTATGTATCGAAGATTTGATCCTTCGTTCAGCTTTTTCCCAGTTTGGTCTATTGGCGTGCTTGAGGTGCTTCAGTTCAGTTCAAATTGAAAACTTTGAAAGTTGGAGAGAGTGAGATGGGGAGACGTGTTCGCTCGATTCTGATTGGCTGTTCGATGGCCGTTAAGTGGGGCCCAGATCTTGCAGCCAATCAGCTGCAAGAAAACACGTAAATACTAAATACCCGGGTTATTTTTTAATTCGTTCGGGAAAATCTTACATTAGTCCCTATAATGTTGACTAACTGCTATTTTAGTACTTTTACTTTAAATGAATGTATAATTTAGCTCCCGCAATTTTAGACAGAAGACCTAGACCAAAACGACATCGTTTTTCCGACTGGCGGCATAAGCAAAACCTTCAAAACCCTGGTTTAGGGTTTTGTGGTTTCTTCAGTCCTCCGCTGTCCGCTCCACTGCTTTCCCTACCCCCAATTCTGTGGCAAACGGCGATGGCGTCGTGTGATATGGAGCTCGTGTACCCTATTCCTCTTATGGGGGAAAACTACTTCGAAAAGCTGAACCAATCAGCAAAAGATGTCGTCGATGAAATTCGCAAAGAAACCCCAAATTTATCTCAGTTTATCCAAGTTTTCTACGAGCTAATGCAATCGAAGCGCGACCCACCTCTGGAAGCCATTTGGTTCTACTCAGCTCTATCCTTCCGCTCCCTGAAGACGGGAAATGAGGGTTCTTCCGATCGACTCGCAGCCGTGAAACAACTCTTTCAGCTCGTCTCGGGTTGTTCCGCACCTTGCAGTGGCTCAACAAGCATCGCGCTGCTGGCTCCGGTTGTCTTCGAGCTGTATAAATTGGTTCAAGAAGTATTGAGCGGAGATTTAGGGGCCAAGAGAGTGAAGAAACTGGTTAAAAAGGTTCATTCTTTGATTGGGTCTGTTCTCGGTTATGTAGGTGTGTGTTCGGGGGCTTCGAGTGAAGAGAAGGATTCGAGCTTGATTGTAAAGTTTGCGGATTTGGTCGGTGTGTGGATGGAAGGGAAGGAAGAGGTGTCGTCGTTTTTGCCGCTTCTGAATGTTGAATTGCGCAGAGAGATTGGTGCTGGTGGGTTTAGTGTGGAGCAGTTGGCTGGAGCTGTTACTGCGGAGTTATTCCTGTTGAAGCTTTGCGTTGATTTACGGGTTGGGAACAGAGGAGTGGAGATGGAGAAGGAGTTGAAGGGTTGGATTGTCGGGTCAATTACTGGCTTTGGGAGCTTTTCTTTTTTTGGTAAGTGTTCTGCTGGACTTGGACTATTACTCCTGAATTATGTTTGAAGCATTGTTCTCCCTGTACTTCGCTAATTTGGGTGTATACATTTTTGGTCATATAAAAACTGCTTTCGTGATTGAGGATGCAGTTAAATGGCTGGATAATTTTGGAAGTTATGTTCTATAGTTCCATTTCCTATGGGCTCTTCCTTACAGTTGTGTCTTAAACTCTTGTCATTCTAGATATTCTGTTGAGGATGCTGCTAGAGCCGAGATTACCGGTCGCTTCACTGTTGGTAAGTTGCATCTGTTCATCAGTTCGCTTTGTTGAAGAAGTCTGTTTTCTTTTTATTTAACCATTAGTCCATTACCATGTGGTTATTAACTCACACTATCTACAATTCGCAGAGTTCTGAAGAGGAGATCTTGCTGAGAACTACTTTGTATGATGCTGTCATATTGGTAGAGTACACTTCCCTTAATCCTCGTACTGCAGTTGATCTGCCTGCAGAG
Source organism: Linum trigynum (assembly GCA_964030455.1). Lineage (NCBI taxonomy): Eukaryota > Viridiplantae > Streptophyta > Magnoliopsida > Malpighiales > Linaceae > Linum > Linum trigynum. The sequence goes on along the minus strand of OZ034822.1, from coordinate 41,286,314 downwards.
AATTTCATAAGCATTGGCTTGAAGCGGCTGGTCCTCTATCTTGAGGCCACAGAATTTTTCAGGTAAGTGGACGATAGGTTTTTTACTGAAAGGGAACCTAGAAAATGTCCTTCTGCAGCATCTCATCAATCTCTGACTTACTTGTTTTAGGAAAGAAGGGAACCATAAGAGGGCCATTTCCTATTCCTGTTCCTTCGCTGGTTCTCCATTACCATTGCAAATAGCCAAATTCGTCACAAGCCAGATTGGCATGGGGGAAGAAGCAGGCAGGTTACATGTTTCATCTCCTAAGGCTCTCATAAGTAAGTGTTTCTATCTGTCTGTCTCTGCATTTTTCTCTCTTTACAGTGAGACTGAAGGAGATGAATTGTTATCCTTTTCTCCCCAGAATGGTTGTTCTCCCTTGAGGGTCAAGGCATAAGAATATATGACGATAGCATCTCACGGACTCGTGTCAAACTTGCGCTTGATTCTTCTTCCAAAGCTGAGAATGTCGAACCGGAGGGAAATATAGTGGATTCCGATCTTCCGATCTACATTGATAACAAGGGAGAAAAAGGAGAAGAAGATTATGATGAAGAAAAAGACGAAGAGGTGAACAATGTATCAATGACAACTGCCTTCATGACTGCTGCACACTCAATGGCAGTGTTGGAAAGAGAAGAAGGTAAGAAACGAAAAGAAGGCCGAAGTGAGGGGAAGAACAAGAAGAAAAGAAGCAAACTTGTTGCTGCAGAAGAGCTATCTGATGGTACTTCTGATTCAGATGCAGTGCTCAGTGATGATGGTTCAAGCAGTGAGAGTGAAGTAGAGAACCCTACCAGTGACGAGGATGCCTGACTTATTAGTGAGTTTTTGACATTGCGAGAAGAGGACCGAGTCAATCACATTCGCGAATGTAGTGCAATCACATTTTTATTCCGAGTCAATTGGAGATGACATTTTGTCTGCCTGATCAGCTGCTAAATGAGGCAACCTTTTAACCTTTATAGCATAGTGAAAGAGTGTATTCTGATTTTATTTTTTGAACAATGTGTTCTGTTGTCATTACAAAATATTGGGGCGGTAAGGATTTACAATCGTATTCTCTTCACTGCAGTCGCCAATTTTTGCCTCCTTTGCTGATTGTGTACCCTCGTATGCAAGTGTTCCATCGATCTATTGTTTTCAAAAACTCTGCTCTGGTAAGTCGTCAGACGTACACTTCAATCAAGTTGCGAAATATTCGGAACATAGAATCTGTTCAGAGGTTGCCGCAGTTGTTCAATTCGATGTCAAAAATGCTGGATCAGTTATTCTACATGATGACCTGACTGCAATAGCCCCATTGCTACAACAGTTTGTCTTCTCGAGAACTGGATATCACACACGAAAAGAAAAGAAATAATAAGGCAGAAATTAATTACCAACCCGAGATCTGGACTTCTGGGAAGGGGAAACTAAGTTACCAGAATATGTAAATGTAAGGAATAATGTACATAGAATACCTCCAGTAAAAAGCCGACGAAACCTATTTGGTAGATCCTATATACTGAACTCACAATTTTCTGTGTTCGGCGATCCTGAGCGTTAACTGAAAATACTGAAATGGCAACACGAGTAAAAGAACAGTTCTTTGGTGTTCTTTTTACAAAAGAAGAAAATGACTTCTGAAATGTACAAAGTCAATCCCCTAGCAGTTAGCAGTACCATGAGGTCTATAAATTATATTCTAGCAAAGATATTCACATCGATCATTACAACAAATAAGCACTTTGGGTGCATTCAGAGTCACCAACTGTCTTGGCAAGAGCAAGAACCCAACTTAAAATGATGGAAGCGCTTAAAGTCGCGGATTACTATTTCTCGACTTGTAACATGCGAGATAACCTTCATAACTTCATGACAATCCTCGCATATCCGCAGATTCTTAAAAATACGTATAGGCATACCAGGGCAGGTACTTATGAGGGCCAAACCGAGAGCCAGTCTCTCACTGTGATGCCAGAGATGCTCAATTTTCTCTCTGCTGCTGATGTTATGAAGCACATTTTCTGTTTTTGGTATATAACCACTGAATGACAGCCTTTGCTTCAAATCCTGCAACTTAGCGTAGATTTGTTCTGTCTTGGGATGAGAACCATCTTGAGAAACAAAGACATGTACTTGACCATCAACACCAACCCAGCTACAACCAGGTTCCTTCTTAATGCCTTCCTCCGACATCAATAGTCTGATCTTCTGGACGTCGTCCCACCTACCTTTAGAAGCAAAAATGTTCGATAGAAATACGTAAGCTGAGTCCTCCTTGGGTTGGAGTTCAAACAGTTTCCTAGCAGCAGTTTCACCAAGGTCAAGATTTCCATGCAATTTACAAGCTCCAAGCACAGTCTCCCAAATCAAGGCATGTGTGCTTAATTTTTGCTCCTTAATAAAGGCTTCAACCTCATCAAACTGACCAGCCCGACTAAGAATATTGACCACGCATGCATAATGCTCAAGCGAAGGTGTAATCCCATAAACTTTGCTCATTGACTCAAAGTGCTTCTTTCCTTCCTCAACTAAACCCATGTTGCTGCACACGGATAGGATGCTTAAGAAAGTCGCTTCATCAGGTAAAAATCCTTTCTCTATCATCATTCTATAGGCTTGAAGAGCATTTTCCCCTTGGCTGTGGTATGAATAAACAGCAATAATTGTGTTCCAAGAGACTGCATCTCTCAAGACCATATCTTTGAAATTTGCCTCAGCATCTTCCAAGCATCCACATTTTCCGTACATATCAGTGATTGCAGTGGCCACAATAATGTCACCCGTGTGACCAGCTTTGACAACCATAGAATGTAGCTGCTGCCCTCCTTCCAGGGTTGCCATATGGGAGCATGCATTTAAACAGCTGGCAATAGTGAACTCATTGGGCTTTACCCCTTCACTTTGCATATCAACAAAATGTTTCAAAGCCATTTCTGGTTGATTCGTTTTTGCATAACCATCAATCATAGTTGTCCATGTAAAAAGGTCCCGATCAACCAATCTGTTGAACACTGCTACTGCATCTTCTATACATCTCCCTTTCGCATACATATCAATAAGAGCAGTTCTGACAAAATCATTACTGTCATTGCAGTTCTTAATGATGTGAGTATGCACTTGCCTACCGAAATGTACATCTGAGAGACTAGAACATGACCTTAAGATGTCTATGAAAGTATACATGTTGGGATTGAAGCCCTCCACAAGCATCTGGTAGAAGATCCTTGGTGCTTCCTCACACCTGTTAGAGTCACAAAATCCAGATAAAAGGTAACTCCAAGATGCTGTGTCCTGCTCTAGCATTGAATTAAAAATTAGAATACCATCTTGTAACTGTCCATGTTTCATATACATCATGATCAGCGTATTGCTGACTAACATATCATCCTCCATTTCATATTTAGATATACATGCATGAACTGCTTTACCAAAGCGCAGATCCCCCCTACTTGTAGCAGCACTAACAAGGCTGCTAAAGATATATTGATTAGGTCTAACTCCTGCAAGTACCATTGCCTTGTATAGGTCAGCTGCATCATGGCTAAACCCTTGCTGATCAAGACCAGAAATCATTGCACTCCAGGTAACAAGATCAGGATCTTTTATCCTTTTGAAGACTTGTAATGCATAGCCTATCATTCCACACTTGGAATACATATCAACCAAACAAGACGCCACAAATTCGTCAACTTCTTGCCCAGTCTTGATTGCAACAGAATGCAAAAGCTTGCCTTCTTTCAAATGCCCGGATTTCGCACAACCCTTTAACACAGTTGACAAAGTAAACCGGTTGAACTTATGTTCCCACTCAACCATCATGGAAAACAACTTCAAAACAGCTTTCACATCGCCAAGTTGAGCATAACCATTCAGCAACACGTTCCACAAGACCTCGTTCCTCTCAGGCATGCTAAAGAACACTGAATCTGCAAGTTCTATCTCCTTACATTTAGCATAAAGATCCACAAGACCAGAGGCAACAAACAAGTCGGTTAACAACCCGGCCTTTACTGCCTCTGCATGTACTTGCCTACCAAGCTCCACATCCAAGCTGAGAGAGCACGCTTTCAGTGTAGTAGCCAACACATATTCATTCGGCCTCACGTCTTCGTTTCTCATTACACAATAGAGGGCAACGGCATCATCCCCACACCCTTCGCTGACAAACCCGGAAATTAAAGCCGTCCACGACACAACATCACGTTCAGGCGTTTCATCAAGCACTTTGCGTGCAAACTCTAGACGCCCGCACTTAGCATAAAAACTGGTTAAAGAAACCCATAAATGAGAATCCGGCACCACCCCATTCCTAATGAGATTCCCATGAACTGCCCTCCCCTCGTTTAGCGCCACTTTTGAAGCACATTCGCGAAGCATAGCTGAATACTGCTTTAGCCTCTCTTTTCGAAAACCAATCTTCCCCTGCCTCTTTGATACCTTGTTTGACAAATCCCCGGGTACATTCTTATTTGCCTCGCCGCATCCTCCTGGCGAACGATTGTCGTAGAAACGACCCGTGGGTTGTAGTTCAGTAGCAGTGGAAGTAGCTGAACCGCGAATTTTCACACAGAAAGAAGGTAGCCAGGAAGTTGAACGCTGAGCTCCAGGCAAGGAAAAGGCAGCAGCTTGTTTCCAACAAGTAGGCAGACAGAGGAGAGTAGGAGAATTTGGCAGAAGTTTAGGCATGCTCCTGGTAATGAATTCAGATTCCATATAGACTGAAGAGATCCTGTATAAATAGAACAGGGGAACAGGGGATGATTCACCTGGAGACGGAAGAGGGAGACAGCCCCCGCCGGCGCTGCTTCCGAACTGGGACGCCCGCCGCTGGTGGAGTCGGGAACTAAGACGGGGAGAGTTTTTTTCCCCTTGCGGTGAAAGATTCCAAATTTAAATTTGGGCACTTCATAAGTAAAAAAGAAAAAGCCAACTTGCAATGCAAGTAAATTTGGATGAAATTTTTACAATAAATTTCTTATAAATTAGAAAATTTGTAGTAAATTAGGCACTTACGTCATCAACCAAAGCTTCGAGATTTTTGGCGCCGCATCGGAGGAGAACATCATCAAACCGAAGTCAAGGACTTTTCTCGGCCAATGTCCCCCATCAGCAGCGAACGCTGTTGACTGCAACTATGGGGATTCCTCAAACTTCGAACTTAGGGAGATATATGGGAGTCCTGATCATCCACAACAGAGTCTCCAAGGCTACTGATACTAACCTGATTGATCGTATTGATGCTCGTCTTGCTGGTTGCAAAGCAACCACCATGTCTATTGCGGTGCGTGTTACACTTGCGCACTCCGTCCTCTCCTCTCTCCCAGCTTATACCATGCAAACCTCCTTCCTCCCAACGAGTGTCCACGACTATATAGACAATAAAATCCGAGGATTTATATGGGGAAGCACATAAAGCGGAAGAAAGATCCACTTGGCTAATTGGGTAACTGTCTGTCGGCAGAAGAAAGAAGGAGGATTGGGTTTTATGGACTCGACTTGTACCAATGAGCTGTATATGATGAATGTGGCATGAAGACTTCTCAACCAACCAAACGACCTCTAGGCTCTAGTGATACGCTAAAAGTACTTAAAACAGACTCCAGAGGGTCTCGAACCGCGAGCTCGAGGTCGCATCTCTAATTTGGGACGTAAGTGTTGCGCGTGTGGCACCCTCCTTGAAGAAGGAACAACTTGGAACATAAAAATGGGAGAACAATACGATTTTGGAGTGACCGCCGGCTTACCGATGACAAGCCACTGAAAGCACTCACCCTGGACATCCCCCATGAATTCCTTAGCCTTTCGTGTCGGAGTTTGTTTTGAATGGTAGGTGAAATTCTGAAATTTTGAAGGCTTACTTACCTGCGGATGTTGTTGCACAAGTGAAGCTTCACCCAAGCTCGTTGGAGCACGAGGAGGACGTGCGCATCTGGAGATTGATGGCCAACAAACAATTCTCTATCAAGACAGTGTATGCTCTCACAGACGATTCCGGAGTCTCCTCGACGGCCGATCCTATCTGGAGGTCAATTTGGAGGGTACGTATAATGTGTAGAGTTTGGACATTTCTCTCGCTAGTCACTCACGAGCGCCTCCTCACCAACGCCGAAAGGAAACATGGACACTTGACGAAGAACGACAATTGCAAGATCTGTGGAAGTGGAGCAGAGACTGTGTTGCACGTTTTCCGAGATTAAAGGCGAACCTGGCTAGTGTTACTTTGAATAACAAACTCAGTGATGGATCCATTACTACACATCAGACAGAAGAAAGGAGACCGATGCTACTCTCTTTGCAGGCACATGTTGGCTATTGTGGAAGAATCAGAATAGTCACTTGTTCCAGGATGAGTTGAGAAGACCTGCACATATCCTTGCTCATACCATTTAGCTTAAGTAGCAGATTATTGCGGCTTTCATGAAGAAGGATAATCTTTTGGATTATGCCTCGATATCGACGGATCGGTTATTCGCTCTCCTTCAAGCATGACAGCTGACCACATGGTTTGAGGAAACATCGCTTCATCAAAGCTTTCTCAGTGAACCTTGGCGGGGGATTCGATCACCCATGAGGAGTTGAGTGGAATTGTGCAGGGTTTGAAACTACATAGGCACTGGGGCTAGGAAGTTCCTTCTCCAAACAGACACAACAATGGCGAAAGATCTCATTGAGATGGCCACCCATCATCACCCACATTACGCTTGCATCACCGAGATTAGGCGATGGCTAGCTCGTCCTTACTCCTTGGACTGTGAGGATCAAGCATGTGGAGATTATCTTGCTATCTTGGGACATTCACTTTTCGATAGGGCTTCATACCTTGTAGGGATTTTTTCCCCAACTATGTCGCTACCTTTTTACATGTATTGTTTTTTATATTAAAAACAATGGGTAATAGTGATATTTCATCCAAAAAATTAATATAACTGACATAAATACTACAATAAATACATAATAATCAAAAGATGTAAACTACAATGCACCAAAAAAATTTACATGTAGGCATCAATACAATATTTTCTCATAACAATTTTTGTAGTGCCCATTTATGTAATTACTCGTACATTATCAAACTATCCTGACGAGGGAAAAACCGCAGAAGGGAAGATTAATGACCGCAGCAACTTGAACCTCCAACCCTAGAGATTGGGGGAAACTGTCTGTCCACCACGGCGGTGCGATAAATTGATCTACTTGACATTCAACACAACTTGCGCAAGCTAATTGACTTAAGTTGTGGAAGTAGATTACCGGGACGGTGTGTGGGCAATCATCAATTTTCTCCGATGGATTCACCTGCCGGAACGCCGGTCCCTGTGTATGAAACCCTAGCCATTCTTCCCCTTTCTTCTTCCGCCCCAACATCACCATCTACCCCCACCACCGAAGGCCCCGTGCCGCCTCAATCTCCTGAGCCTTATACAGTGCTCCGCAATGAAGTAGCCCCCGACGAAGTTCCTTCTGCCTGCGTGGTGACGTCGGCGGCTCCCGAGTTCTTTTCTCTTGATGTTTGCGACGATGAAGTTGAGGACGCAGAGTTGAGGACCCCGAGTGGAGAAGCTGAGTCGACCAGTCCTGTGGTAACTGGAACGGCTGAGCCGGTGGGTGAGACGGAGCCCAGGCTGGAGAGTGGATGGTTTAGTGGGAATGGCAGGTTTAAGAGTCCCTTGTTGCAGCTGCATAAAGGTGAATGCTGCATTGGTTTTTGTTTGAGTTTCCCCTGAAGGGTTTGTGTTATCGGGCTAGATGTGATACTGAGAACTAGTTTTTCTACATTTCATTTAGTTGCATGAAAAGTTCGATTCTTTTTGTCTGATTTTGAAGGGTCTTGTTTTTCTACATTTCATTTAGTTGCATGAAAAGTTTGATTCTTTTTGTCTGATTTTGAAGCTTTTGGTTGAATATGACATTTATTCAATCAGGGTGGCAAAGTTTCGTATTGGTTCTTGCTTAAAATTGCTAGCACTCATGCTTGTTGATAACTTCTAACTACAACGTGTTCAACTTTTTTCAAATACTTCCAGTCATTGAGCATTTTAATGCTCTGTTACAAGAGTTGGCAATACTAACCTCATTCTTTCTTCTGAGATTCACTCCATTCTTCACTTTTCTAGAGGACATTGGAGGATAAAACAATAGTTTCATTATATTACATGCAATTGTGCCTAATGGCGCTGTGAGTTCACTGCATGTCCGTGTTTTGGACTCAATGTGAGATATTTTACTACCGCTGTTAACTTCATTCTTGGTTTCTAATGTTTTTCTGATGCTGCATAGTTTTTAACTAGAAATTGGAGGAAGTAACTTCATGATGTTTATGGTCTCACATTCTTTTCGACTGAGGTTTAGCGATGGTGTTCACTAACCTGGGCCGATGGTGTGGATGTTGCAGAGATAGTGGATTTCTGTGATTTCTTGTCCCCTACTCTTGAAGAACAAGCTTCACGCAGAGCAGCAGTGGAAAGTGTTTGTGATGTTATAAAATATATATGGCCTCGTTGCAAGGTGACTAGTGGCTCTTCGTGCTAGACTGTTAGTGCACGCCTGAAAAGATGCAGTTGGATATGGATTACATATGTATATGTTCAATTGACTAGGAATATGGTGGCTCAGTTGTCTAAAAGTCTGTAGCGAACTTGTCTGAAGACTATAGCACAAAATTTTAGGATGCAATTTTGATTTCCTAGTCATGTACTCATCACTGTTGAGGCAAAGCTCACTATAAAAAGAAAATACTAGTTCCTCTACTTGGGTTGGCTTTGCTATGAAGGTCTGATGGTTGCTGCTGTTGTTTTGTAGGTGGAAGTTTTTGGCTCTTTCAGGACTGGTCTTTATCTTCCAACAAGCGATGTTGATGTATGGAGTGTGAAAAGTCACTTACAAGCTGTGTTCATTTTCTACTACGGCCAGTTACTATGAATAAACTGATTAAATAACTGTTATGTTAATCTTAGGTTGTAATTCTGAACTCGCATGTTGTGAGTCCACAAACTGGTTTACATGCTCTTTCCAGAGCTTTGTCTCAAAGAGGAATTGCAAAGAAAATACTGGTATTGCTCCTTTGATGTATAAATCATGTATCAAAATGAAACATATAAATAGGCAACTTCTAATCTGTTATTTTTTTCTCTTGCCTTTCAGGTCATTGCAAAGGCTCGTGTGCCGATCATTAAGTTTGTAGAAAAAAGAAGTGGCATCTCATTTGACTTAAGGTGTAATTCCTTATCTTTTTCATTGGTACTGCGAAAACTTACCTGATGAAAGCCTTCCAAGTCTTTCTGTCTGTGGCATGTTGTATGAATGTATGAACTTCATCTGCACAAAATCATTTAGAAACAGTTTGCTGGGGATTTTAAATCGTTTGATTTGCTTGTGTAATCAAAGTTTCAATCACGAAAATTAGGGTACGAAGATATGAAACACAAGACCTGTCCAATGTTAAGTTGAGGTAGGACTAAATTTGGAGCCTTGCGCAAGTGGAAATGGCTGGCCTAGTGGTAGCGGCAGATGAAAGCAATGAATGCATTCAAGTTTTTAACTGTGGGAAACACATTAACCCGGCAGAACAAAAATGTGAGCTTAGGCCAATGATAATAAGTTGATGTAGCCTTGTTCCTAAAACACTGGAATAGATATGACAATGTTGGGAACAACAAGATAACAGTGTTTCAGAGCAACATGGAAACAAAGCCATGAATTTCACTCTATTATTGATTGGCACTTTGCACTAAAGCATGACAACTTTTTTTCTTCCTCTTTATAAGATAATGACAAGTTATTATCTTGTTTATTTGCAGTTTTGATTTGGAGAATGGTCCAAAAGCTGCTGATTTTATTCAGGTTTGTTGTCTCCTTGATCGGTATATTGCATATTTGCTTTCTCTTGCAGGGGCCATTTATCCTCTTTTGGCCTGCTGTCTGTTGCAAGAGTGGTCACTTTGGCTGTGTTCCTATGGATTAGTAACTTGATATGCTTATATTTCTATAGCCAACTGGCAATTAGTAATTTCTGGATGCGATTTATGTATGCTTTGGCTGATGGTTCATGGGCAACAGGTTGTATATCTCCAGAGAGCAAGCAATAGGTTTTAAACTGTTGATGCTATTCTAGGATGGAACTCTAGGGCCTCACAGCTTGACTAGTTTAGTTATAAAAGTTTGTAATGCAATCATCTTGGCGTTTCGTTCTTTACATAATATTCTATGGAGGTTGGACGATCCTCAGGTTTGCGCTGTTAGGGTTAAGATATTCCCCTTGCTCTGAAAAATGTAAAGGGGATTTAGGGTTTAGCAGATGGGCTATCTTTAGTCTCTGGACGAGAAACCCAGAATACAGGAGAAACCTAGAACCTGAGTTTGCATGAAGCATTAAATATATTATGTTATTGGCTTCTAATGCAGATGCTATGTTTGCACATTTGGTCCTATCTGTTTGCTCATTTATGAGATGATTATGAATTCATGCCGACTATTTGTTCACCTTTCAGGACGCAGTAGCACAGTGGCCTTCTTTACGACCTTTGTGTCTAATTTTGAAAGTATTCTTACAACAAAGAGAACTCAATGAGGTATTGAACTGACATCTATCTTGTAATTGATTATTCATGTCACGTTGCAAATGTCATAATTTTCATCTTTCTCTGTGAGACTGCATAAGTCATCTAGCATTACCTTTTTTCTTCCTGATTGATGATCCCTCAAAATTTGTGCAGGTGTACACTGGTGGGGTAGGTTCGTACGCGCTGCTTACCATGCTGTTGGCTGTGTTAAAGGTAACTAGATGCAGCTTCCAGGTAGGGGAAAGTATTAATGAAGCTCGAGTTGGTTCTATAGTAATATTTGCTGTGAGATGGATTGTGCTGTGAACTCTCTAAAATGTTTAATCTCTGTATATGCTGAAAATGCTTATATTTTTGTCAATCTTGTTCGTTACATTTTATTGAAGTTATTAGCCTATCGTCTTTTTTTTTGGCTCTCTTATATTGACAGTGCTCCTGACTCATTATCCTTTGATGATTACAGAATCTGAGTTTGGATCGTACTCCAGAACACAATTTGGGAGTTCTCTTGGTATGTTCTTTTAAATAAAAGACATTTTATAGGGTGATTATGTTTTTTTTATATGTTTTCAAGCTAAAATATTAGAGAAAATGTTGTGATAGAACCTTATGAGCAAATTATTTGAAGGCGGGAGCAAATTCTCATAATTAATCAAAGTTTGGTGTTGTTTTTGGATGGCAGATACACTTTTTTGATCTATATGGCCGCAAATTGTGCACCAGCGATGTAGGTATCTCTTGCAATGGATTCTTTTCAAAGCGTGCCAAGGGGTAAAACCAATATACTGATTTGAAATATTAAGAGGTCACAAGCCTCTTCCATTCTGTAACTTGTGTGTTTTCCTTTTGGTTCAGGTTTATGAATAATGGGAGGCCATTTCTCATTTCCATCGAGGATCCACAGGTTTATACTGAATTTCCTCTCATGTTAGCTGGGCCTCTGTTAGGGAGTGAATGTCTAAGGGTGTGCTTTTTTTGGATTTAGCTTTAAAATGTGACTTGTATGGAAGCAAGTGTTATGTGTGAGTTTTGGGTGAATATTTGTTCTATATTTGTTAAGATTGAGGGGAGATTTTACTGATCTACTGCATTCTGGACTGGCAATGTTTGCATAGATTGTGATGAAGTTAGAGCTTGAGTTGCATTTTCTGGATCTCCTAACCCATTCTAATCTGCTTACAGGCACCTGGGAATGACATCGGCAAGAACTCCTTCAACTATTTCCAGGTTCGTTCCTTGCCGTGATGTTCTCCCATTTGCTTTTGAAATTTGCACTCTCCAAATGAAGCTGCACACCACCTATATATGCTATACGCTGAACTGTTTGTTTTTCCTTTTCCCAGGTTAGATCAGCATTTGCCATGGCCCATTCAACTCTGACAAATCCGAAGACAATCTTCAGTTTGGGCCCAAACAGGAGCATTCTGGGGACCATCATTAGACCAGACCCAGTGCTGCTGCAACGCAAAGGAGGGCAGAACGGGGACGTAACCTTCAACAGTTTGTTACCCGGAGCCGGGGAGCCATTACAGTCACGATATGATCACCAGGAGATCATGTGCAATTGGCAGTTGGACGACGAGGAAGCATTGCCTCGTGGGAATGGTGGGTTTGCCGAGGACCCATCGTCTTCTGGAAAGAAGCGGAAGTTGGCTTCTTCCAGTGTGGGCAGGAAGTCTAGCAAGAAGAGATCAAAAGAAGAGAATGGTGGCAGTGAGGTTAAGAAGCTCAAGGACAAATCATCAGCCAAGAAGAGCTGGACGGAAGAGAAGGGATCAGCAAAGAAGAAAGCACGATGGAGACGATCCAAGAATGGCCCGTCAAATGGTCCTGCCCCTGGTTCTTCGTGATGCAAACGTGTGTTGCTGTCTGTCTCAGTTTAGTCTCACTGGTGTGCTGTTGCCTGCAGCATCTTGTGGAAGTGCCGAGCTTGCATTTTTCGCGCAACAGTTTTTGTTAGAGTCGAATTTGGTTGTCAGGAAAGCAAGCTTACTAGCTTAGGTTGTATGTGTAAAAAGTTCTTATGATTCTGGTTTCAGTAATTTTTGTATGTGATTATTGTATCCGACGGGAAAGCAAGCTTACTAGCCAAGTGACTGTAATTTATACAAAACATGGTCAAAGCAAAACAAGAAAGAACTGGTATGGTTGGCTCTGAGAGGTCACCTGTGAATTTGCACTTCACATCGCCTATGTTTCCTCTTCGTTTTTCATGTTAAGATCGAAATGTGATGTTTCTTCTCTAATTGTATATCAAAATGAGATCATCTTTGATCTTATAGGCTTATATGCTTATTATCCGACCTGGCTTATACTCAATACGAGGTCAGCGAAATCTCATCGTCCCTCAATATTAATCGACAAATCTCCATGTTGATTAAGTTAGTGATGGTTAGTTTCAGAACTCAAATTTTAGGGACTAAATGAACATAGATTGTTATTCTGCTGATTAAGTTGTCACACTATGAAACTTGTGGACCGAGCTTGCAACGTGAAAAAAACCCAACGAGAATAAATAACAAAGGAATTCCCTCAGCACCCATTTCGCCAGCGTCGGAAAATGCGAGCTCATGTCCGTGAGAAATTTTCCGTCCGGGCAACTCAGCAGACTGCTTCTCGCCGTGAAACCCCCCAAATCCGCCGGTAGTGGAATGGCCGGAATAGTGGTTGTGTTCGACTTTGATCGGACCTTAATCGACGGAGACAGTGATAGATGGGTGGTGACTCAAATGGGTCTCACTTCTTTGTACAATCAGCTCCGCACGACGCTCCCCTGGAACTCGCTTATGGTAAAAGCCTCCTCATCTCCCGCTTCGGGTCTGCTATTTGATTTGATTAGTCTTTTACACTGCAACCGCTAGCACTTTCCCTGTTCTGAACTATTTGAGTTTGCTGTTATTAGGATAGGATGATGATGGAGCTTCATTCGCAAGGGAAAACAGCTGCGGACATTGCTCAGTGCTTAAGTCAAACTCCATTGCATCCGCAGGTCATTGAAGCGATAAGATCAGCTCATGCCCTTGGGTGGTACTCTTCCCCTCCTTCCTTACCATAATCCTCATCCCTTTTAGTGATGTGTGTAGAGTATTGATGGTTATGCTTTGTTTCCTTTGGCAATATGGTTCGTTCCCCAGATGTGAATTGAGAATCATTAGTGATGCAAACCTCTTTTTCATTGAGAAGATATTGGACCATCATGGACTGTTGGGATGCTTCTCACATATTGACACAAACCCGGGTGAGTTGGATGAGCATGGGAGGGTTAGGATCTCGCCTTATCATGATCACAGCTTACCTCCTCATGGTTGCTGCCTATGTCCTTCCAATATGTGCAAGGTAACTATTTTCGCCCCAGGTATCAACATTCCAGCTTACACATAAGGGTATCTTCAAGTTGCTGGAAATGTTATGACCCAAGGGGCAGAATGGAATTTTATCCATCATTTCTGTTAATCTTGTTCTCACTAGAACGTCATTGGTTCTGGTTGTGGCAGGTTCAGTAACTAAATGAACTCTCAATTTATGGCATTCTGTGCAGGGCTTGATAATCAATCAAATTCGCAGTTCCATTTCGAACAACGAGAAGAAGCAATTTATCTACCTTGGGGATGGCGGTGGTGATTACTGCCCGTCTCTGAAGCTTGGAGAAAGTGATTATGTAATGCCAAGGAAGAACTATCCTCTATGGACACGAATTCGCAGTGACCCGCTGCTCATCAAGGCAGAAGTTCACGAATGGACTGATGGCGAGGAGCTTGCAGAGATCCTCCTCCACCTGATTCATACCATATCTACTGATGGAAAAACTACTTGAGCCATTCTTGTGAGTTGAATGAATTCCTCATACTGCCGGTTTTCAGGTCACGAGACAGAAATCTTGGTCTATCCTGCCGCGGCATTATTGACCTATTGAAATGCATCACTTTAGGTGGGATGCCCTTATTGTTACACCCGGAGAGTACGCATCTATGGCTTTACTGAATAGAGCGAAGCTACCGGTGCTTGTTGTCTGGCAATAGCTTCTGAACTCGTAGGAATGTGGTTCCTGGTTGTGCAAGTTGCATGGGAACAAAAGCAGAACTAAAACTGTGGATTCATATGGGTGCTCTATCGTTTATCTAAGTTACGTTATTCTATTCTTGTGGTCTTGTTGGAGAGTTCTACGACCACTCTATGGATAGATCTCTAGGTCTGGAACAAAATCTACGAGTTGCAGAGAAACAGATGGTTTTAAGTGTTGTCCATGTGAGTGCTGGATCCATTTCCTCACTCTTTTCTCTGGGTATTATTGTATAGTGGGTAAGGAGCTGAACTCTTTTTTTCCCCACTAAGTACAGTCTTTGCTGTGGTTGAGGCACCAAACAATTCTATTCCATTTTCTGAATAGTTAATATCAAAACAAAAGATTCCTTGTCTGCAGATTACGGTTGGTAGGCACCATTTGCAGTCCAAGAAGGTGGCCTTTCCCATAAAGAAAGATAAAATAATTTTGGTGCTCAAAAGTAAACATGATGCTCTGCATACAGTATGGACTTGATCTTTGGGCCAATACAAGTGATTATCTTCACTTCTTAAGATCTTGTTTCTTGATTGATCAAGTTAAAGCAGGATAATGATTAATGAGAATGTCTATTGGCATTAAATGCCGTAGTTTTATCTAACCTGTTTCTTAACTATTTTTTATATCAAACATGTCTCTGTATTTTGAAAAATGATAAAATAATGTCCTTCAGTTAAAATTTTCTTTTAAAAAAATCTTCAACCATGGTTGAACTGAGATTTTAGATGATCCGACATCGGCAAATGAGAGAAAATGTCAATTTTGTCTCCTTATTTATTTATGTAGATCTTGTTAAAGTGAAATGATTAAAGATATTTGGGTATACAAAAGACCCAAATTTTTCTAAAGTGGAATTATTATGGATATTTTAGACATTTGTGTCGTCCAAACCAATGTTCGACCATTCTATTAAAAATTTTATCCGAAAGTCAATGGTTTTTGATAATTTTTTTAATAAAATGACATGTTTGATAATTTTTTCAACGTACATGAACATATTTGATAAGAAAAAAAAATAGACAACCATGTTTGATAAAACGGTATAGTAATAGCCTAATAGGATATTATACCATAACCCTAAAAACGATTTTGGGAAAAAATCCAAAACTACCACTGTTTAAAAAAAAATTACAAAAATATCACCCACTCCAAATAATTTCCAAAAATACCATCGTTTATATAAAACCGCGCCTCTAATGAGCGGTTTTTAATGAAACCGCGCCTCCAGGCAGCGTTTTACAATATAACCGCGCCTCCAAGATGCGTTTTTAATTTCCAGCAAAAACCGCTTCTGGAAGGCGCGATTATAGGCTAACCCTACCACAAAACGCTTCAAGAGAGAGCGTTTAAATGTCGGCATTACAAACCGCCTCACCAAACGGCGGTTTACAATGTCAGGACATAAATTGCTGCCCCAAGGCGCGGTTTGTGCCTTGTCACCCAACAGCAAACATGTCGGACATGTCGGCATGCAGGGGGTAGGGCTGCATGGCAGACCTAAAACCTCTCTCCCCCAGCGGTTTTGCTGCAAAATTTGCCTATAAAATGCTGTTTTAGAGAACTCAATTCTTCACACCTCCTCCTCTTCCTTCTTAAAATTTCAGCTTTGCACCTTTAAATTATTTAGTTTTTGCGAGTAACGTTAATTCGTAAGTTTGTTTCGTAATTACTTTTCATTGTCCTTTGTGATTTTATGTTAATAACTTAATTACTTTTCATTGTCCTTTGTGATTTTATGTTAGTAACTTAATTACTTTTCATTGTCATTTGTGATTTTATGTTAGTAACTTAATTACTTTTCATTGTCCTTTGTGATGTTATGTTAGTAACTTGTATTACTTTTCATTGCAGATGGCATTCCAAAGGTTCACGCTTGGGTTGCGGTGGAATGGTTACACGGAAGAGACCGAAAAGGGTGTAAGTTACGTCGGTGGCAATTTTTATAAAATGAAGGTTCGTACGAGACAGATGCTTGAAGAGCTCCATCAAATGTGCACTCAGATTACCTTCATGGATGGCACTAGAAGAGTTGATCGAATGGTGTATCGATATCCAAACAGACATGACGGGTCGTTGTGGAATGAGGAATTCCTCCTTACCATTCAGGAGGACGTTGATGCCATGGTCCAATTTTTGACCACCAATAAAATTAAGCAAGCGGAGATGTTCGTTTACACCGAGGCCGTCGAAGGCAGTGTAGGTCATTCTGGAGATGGCCAAACATCTGGTATCCACGGTGGGAGTGTATTATACGAAGATCATCCCCACCAGGATTTCCAAGACTCGAGCTGGAGGCAGGAGTATCATCATGGAACTGGAGGAAGTAAATTATATGTACCTTGTGGTCGTTCCAAACGTCTCTTGAACGATGATTTGCTTGATCGTATAAAACTGTCGGATCAATCGGTCCTTGATCAACATAATATCGTTGATTGAAAATATCAACATCCGGCCCAACCTACGATAGCATAACAATAACATAAATCATTAGTATATAAATTAAATAAATCATTATAACAACAACAACAATTGGGAACATTAGTACGTATCGTTTGATAATCATCATAAAAAAGGCCCTCTTCTTGAGCGAAATCGACCATTCTCTTAGAATCCGGACAGAGGTTCGACGGTTTTTTAGTGAAAACCAAATAAATTTTTTTTTTGTAGGCAGATCGGACTTAGCCGCAACCAACAAAATAACTAATTCTAAGGTTTTTGGGTGGGGAGGGGGGTGGGTAGAGTGAGAAGTTAGAGGGAGAGAGGGGGGAATGAGTTTGGTTTGCAGAAAAATGAAGGGGGGGGAGGGGGGTTTATATAGGGTAGAAACCGCGTGGGGGAGGGCCGGTTCCGTCATTTTACCCCACCAAAAACCGCGCCTCTAGCACACGGTTTGCGTTTCCCAACAGTCAAACCGCGCATCGGGGGAGCGGTTTGCGTGGACGACGCGGATCGCTGAGCTGGCGCGCGTTTTGGCCGTCAGATCGCTCCCCCATCGCGCGGTTTGATGCACCGCCACGTGGCTACGCGTTTTGACAGCCATGCAAGGTCAAACCGCTGCCTGGAGGCGCGGTTTCATTAAAAACCGCTCATTAGAGACGCGATTTTATATAAACGATGGTATTTTTGGAAATTATTTGGAGTGAGTGATATTTTTGTAATTTTTTTTTAAACAGTTTTGGATTTTTTCCACGATTTTGTCACGGAGACAGTGGTACTCCTTCCACTGGTATTACTGTATTAGAGAAACTAGTTAATCTGTACAGTTCAATAACATAGAAAATGAAGCACATTAAAAAAATGATCGTCAGATCGTCTGCATTAGCCCCGCAGCCCATTATCTTGTGGGTGAGATTTATTACAGGTTAGGAACGTAGGGAAGGGAAAAGCCCAAGCAAGAGGGGACCAATTCCAAATCCACGTTTCACCGACGGCGTGCGGAGGCGGAGGGGCGTCGTCGGCCTCTGACCTGTCTATCAGGCGTCAGCAGTCAGTACCCGGGCAAATCAAAGGCCTAAACACGTATATAAAAATCAACCAGCAAAAACGTTTCGGTTCTTCTTTCTTTGATTCTCTTCCCTTCCCTTCTTCCCTTTCTCCAATCTCCGATCTTTCCCTCTCAATCTCTCTCCCCAATACTTCTTCATCCCTTCTCTGTGAAAGTTGCTGACTTTTTTTTTGGGTCCAAAATCTTCTTTCTTCTTCATCTCTCCCTCTTTTCCGCTCCTTGCTCTGCCGTGGAAGATCAATGGCGAAGAGTAAGAGAGAGGAAAGAGAGGTGGGCAGCTTCTTCTTGGACGGAATGATTGATAACATGCCCGTCTTTGCTAAGGAGCTCATCGCCGGCGGGGTTGCCGGTGGCTTTGCCAAGACTGTCGTTGCGCCCCTTGAACGCGTCAAGATTCTCTTCCAGGTTACCCTTCGCTTTTTGTCTCTTCCTTTAACTATTCAATGGTCACCAATGCATGAGATAGAGAGAGGTCAAAAGGGGCTACGAAATTGGGGAAGAGAATGAAATTGTCTTTCTGAATTTATGACCTGTTTTATGGGTTGCCTTTCCTTTTGGATGGAAGAAAAGGCTGGGAATTTGAGTTGTTAGGATGCTTGGCTTGTGAATGCTGTTAATGCACAAAATTGGGGTTGTAAACTGTGTGTGTATGTGTGTGCTTGTGATATTCCAGACCAGAAGAGATGAATACAAGGCTATTGGACTGCTTGGTTCAATAAACAAGATTGCCACAAATGAGGGGATTAAGGGATTCTATAGGTGACTACTCTTGACTTTCACTCTCTCCCTGGGCAAAACATTTATGTACTGCTGTTGCTATATGCTCCAATTAAAGCATCTGGGATCGTCTACCTACAGTGGGAATGGAGCTAGTGTTGCTCGAATCGTACCTTACGCGGCCCTCCATTTCATGACATACGAGCAGTACCGTAGATGGATCATACTCAGCTTTCCTGATGTGGGTAGGGGTCCTGTCCTTGATCTTGTGGCAGGATCCTTTGCTGGAGGGACTGCTGTTCTTTTCACCTATCCGCTTGACTTGGTTCGGACCAAACTGGCTTACCAGGTGATTCACTAACCCTCTGTTCCGCGAGGGGCGATTTTGCAGATTCCCAATGAACAGCAGAGTTCATTCTGAATGAAGTGCCTATTTTGACAGTACAGGTTGTTGGTGCACCAACAATGAACATTCGTGGTGCTGTTGGTTCTGAACAAATGTATAGAGGCATAGTTGATTGTTTTTCCAAGACTTTGAAGGAGTCGGGGGCGAGAGGTCTTTACCGTGGGGTTGGTATGTGGTACATCATAGCTTGTAGCCTTGTACTATATAATCAGCTGAACATAGATATCTGACAATGGTTACCTTCATTTCTTTCGATTTTTGACTGACCAATGTGCATTAATGTCAATTTTAGCTCCATCTCTATACGGGATCTTCCCTTATGCCGGCTTGAAGTTTTACTTCTACGAGGAAATGAAACTGCATGTCCCTGAGAAGCATCAGAAAGACATTTCAGTCAAATTGGTTTGTGGCTCAGTAGCTGGCTTATTAGGTCAGACCTTCACGTACCCTCTTGACGTAGTTAGGAGGCAAATGCAGGTAACCTGGCTTGCAGTGCTATCTATGTTTGTTCAGTCAGTGGCCTTTTTCTGGTGTTATCTCAATGGCGCCTGACTAACACAATCCTAATTAGGTGGAAAGGCTTTCACTTTCAGCATCTAGTAACGCTGAGTTGAAAGGAACAATGGAAACACTCGTCATGATCGCACAAAAGCAAGGGTGGAAGCAGCTATTTTCAGGATTGAGTCTAAACTACCTTAAGGTGGGAGCATTACACCACACATCATCTTCTGTTCCTATGCCCTTCGTTTCCTCCTGATTTGCTGAGGGTTGTTCCGAGTGTTCATCTTTTTTTGCAGGTTGTTCCATCCGTGGCAATTGGTTTTACAGTTTACGATGTCATGAAGTCGTGCCTGAGAGTACCCTCACGAGAAGCTTTAGAAGCTGTAGCTGAGAACAGGAATAGTCAACACACGCTTCATTCTTAGACAACGCAACCATATAGTTGCTAACATTCTTCAATGACGCCAGTAATAAGCGATGCATTCAATTCTTTACTACTCTGTATGATTGTTACAGTGTAAAGTAATCCTACCTCACAGAGCGGCTGCTAAATAAGCCTTGCAGTTGCAGTCCTGTATAATTTTCTAGGCCAGTGGTGGGGGAAAGCTGGAAAGGTCAGTACTTAGGACCTAAGTCTTCATCTTCTGTACATAGGAAAAAGGTCAAAACATTGAAGACCCAGTTTTCATCTATGCTGTGTTCTGTTGTTGTTCATCTGGATAGCCTAATATATCATACAGCCTTTAGTGCATGACATAAAAGTGGACGAGTAAAACCAAGGTTTATGCAACTAGGGGTGTCAATTCGGGTTCGGTTTTTCGGGTTTACCCGAAACCGACCAGATTATATACATTTTCGGTTTTTCGGGTTCGGGTTCGTTTCAGGTTTCGGATTTTTCGGTTTCGGGTTCGGTTTTGCTTATCGGTTATTTGGGTTCCTGCTAAAAACCTCCAATGAATAGAACTCAGCCCGTATTTTTAGGCGTTCGGGTTTTCGGGTTTCGGTTTTGCTTTAACCGAATCCGAATCCGATAAGGAATTTTCGGGTTTCGGGTAATCGGAACCCGCAAGTCCTTATCGGGTTCAGGTTCGGTTTTAGTGGTTTTCGGTTTCGGGTTTTCGGGTTTTGTCGGGTTTCAGTTTGGGTAACCGAACCCTACCCAAACTGACACCCCTATATGCAACTTGATGCCGAGATGAATTGCATGTCATCTTAGTTGCTATCTTAGTTGCTGAGATGAATTGCATACCATCGTACGAACTCAGCCGTATCTGTGCAGGAAAACGCTAAATTACCTTTATTTAACGTGTCCTCAGTTGCGTTACAAAAACAGAACAACGTGAGCCCATTTGCTGCGCATTCCTACCATTTTATGTCGCAACCTCGCTGCAAAACGGGGTTCTTTATCTGTGAAGCATTCTATCGAGCACCTTCCATGCAATGCTTTGAACACTACCACTCCACGAATTTCATTCCCAACCGACGCCATGGGAGATTTTGCCGCGGAATTAAGTAGCTGTTTCAAATATTCAGCTTCATCGGGAACATTTCTTATGTTGATGGGCGGCAGAGGAATTGAACTTGCCATTGACGACTTGCTTAAAACAAAACAGCCGGGAAAACGACAACTTTGGATTGTCAGCATGAGAACTTCTTACTTCTCAATTATTCTTCTTTCCAAGTCCCAACTTCTCCCTTTTGGCTCCACTACGTTTCGTTCATCCCTATCTGGAATACATTTATTATATTCCTTTTCCGGCCATCTCCGTTTGTAAAGCTCGGTCATGGCAGCAATGATCGGCCCCAGCCAAACCATCAAGACCGCGCTGCAACCGACGCTCAGCCATCAACGTGGCCACTGTCGCTTGTACCAGACTCCGATCAGTACATTGACAACTGAAAATTGGTGTCGTCGTCGGTCGATCACTGTTGCAAGTTGCAGCCTTCATCACAATTCTGAAAATTCGCTGAAGTCTCACTGTGAAAAGCTGGTTCATGAGTTCAACCCAGAAGTTCCTATTGAGAAAGCCCTGACGCCACCCAGTTCTTGGTACACTGACGCTGCCTTTTATGATTTTGAGCTCGATCGCGTCTTCTACAGAGGGTGGCAAGCAGTTGGTCAGTTTCTGCCTTTACATGCTCGTTATGTGTTTGATGAAATTCCTGTTTAGCATGCTGAATTGGGAAAGTTTGAGGCCCCATGTAATATGTCTGTTGACTTGCCCCAGGCTATACTGAGCAGATAAAAGAGCCTCGTGACTTCTTCACTGGGAGGTTAGGGACTGTAGAATTCGTGGTGTGTAGGGATGAGAAGGGAAAGGTTCAAGCTTTCCACAATGTCTGCCGCCATCATGCCTCCATTCTTGCTTCTGGAAGTGGGCAGAAAACCTGCTTCGTGTGCCCTTACCATGTGAGGTTTTGCATCAACGTTTCAGTTTCATGTGGACTCAAAGCAAAAGCATAATTCTTTTTCACTTCATCTAGCCAAAAATCTCCACTAAGCTTGTCCAAATTCTTTTTTTACTGCAGGGATGGACATATGGGTTAGATGGAGCACTTCGTAAAGCAACAAGGATAACGGGGATTCAAAATTTCAACGTAAATGTATAGCTCTATCACTCATGATTCAGCTTTCTCACTTTCGTTTCATATTCTTCCTATTCAGCATTGATGGGTAATCTAGTTGGTTCTCACTGCTATCTTTGGAAGAATAGGAGTTCGGGCTCATCGCAATAGATGTGGCAGTATGGGGCCCTTTTGTTCTTCTCAATCTAGAGAGGAAGATGTCACCTGATTATGATGTTGGTGACAATGATCTAGTTGAGAATGAATGGCTTGGCAGCACCTCAGAACTGCTGAAGTGCGGTGGAGTTGACACTTCTCTAAGTTACCTCTTTAGGCGCGAGTATACGATCGATTGCAACTGGAAGGTATGGTCTTGTGCTAATTTCTCAAGGTTTCGATGGACTCAAAGCATGGTTTCAACTTTCAAGAATCCCTTTCCTTTTAAGGATTGACAGCATTGCATGTATCTGTTATGTTCAGCCATTGAGTCGCATTGATTTGTTATGGTGTTCTCCTAAGGTTCTTGCTTCTGCTTCTTCCACCATGTCCAGGTGTTTTGTGATAACTACTTGGATGGAGGTTACCATGTGCCATATGCACATAAAGGCCTTGCATCTGGTCTGGAGCTCGATTCGTATTCCACCACGGTATTCGTCACATTTCTTATTTTACAGAATGTTCGTGATTGCCAGTACTAGCTTATTGCCTATCTGTATCTTATGTGAATTATGTTGTTCCATTCTGTGCAATAGACCTATGAAAAGGTTAGCATCCAAAGTTGTGCTGGTGGGTCAACAGAAAGAGTGGGATCAAAAGCTTTGTATGCTTTTATATACCCAAATTTCATGATTAATAGGTAATTGCCTTCATTACTTAAATTGGGGAAATTGTTGATCTTCATGCCAAATTTGTTCCTTTTTTATCGAGCTTCCTGTGAATCGTGTGCACGCAGGTATGGACCTTGGATGGACACTAATCTGGTAGTCCCATTAGGGCCGAGGAAATGCCAAGTAATATTTGACTACTTCATTGAACCTCATCTCAAGGTAACTACTAACTAAAGGTTCCTTCCATGTTAGATGACATGCTATTTTTGAACCTTCTGTTCTATCATTGTTGAAAGACACTTTACCTGAGATTGAGGTAACTAGCCTTTCGATCGTTGAAACAGGATGACAAATCTTTCATTGAGCAAAGCCTGATTGATAGCGAAAAAGTGCAGGTATGACTTTTTAACTTCTATTATCACATCTGTTCGTCGGACGATGTGCATACGCTAACACAGTAGTATCTGCAGATGGAAGACATCATCCTATGTGACGGTGTACAAAGAGGCCTGGAATCACCAGCGTACTGCAGCGGCAGATATGCTCCAACTGTAGAGAATGCCATGTACCATTTCCACCAATTGCTTCACAGTAATCTTTGCATGTGACGTGAAAGCCATGAATCGGTTTCTTCAAGTATTGCTTTAACATGTTTCTTGTACATGATTAATTGTCTGCAAGTTGTATCTCCTGTTATGGATCTAAGGATGTTTAAGACTTTGGTTTCAGAGTTTTCTGTCACTTTTTCCTTAAAGTGATTACAGGAAATTGAATTAGATATGGATTCTGAATTTCCAATGAATAAAAAGTACACTTTTACAGCAGCATAACAAGAGCTTTTGATCACCAATAATCCCCACAAGAACATTTCCCATCTCTGAAATGATGGAACCGCTTGTTGTCTCTAACAATGAGCTCCCTCCCAACTATCCTGGACATTATTTTGATAGCATTGTGACAGTCCCCGCAGATACGAAGATTCTTCATGATTCTCAATGTCTGCCTTGCTGGAGTGCTGATCAAACCGTAAGCAATCGCCAACCTCTCACTGTGATACATCAGTGCCCTCTCCTTTGCCTCCTCGTCAATATCATGAAGCACGTATCTTGTATCAGGCACATATCCAGCCTCCTTCATCTGCCCATTCAAGCCTTTCACTTTCCCCTGTCCATCCTCCTTGTAAGGATCAGGAGAACGATATTCAGCCAGCCTGTTTTTCTCCTCTACCATGTTTATGGCAGAGTGATTCTTTCTCGGTGGCAGTAGAGCAACTCCTCTGCTCTCCTTCGCTCTTGATGGATCAATATCGAGCAACAACTCCTCGATGTGATCTTCCAGCTCTAAATCGCCATGAACTCTAGCATAACTCTTGATGGTCTCCCAGATTTCCACCATGGATTGTCCGGTTGGCATTCTTTCGATAAACTCAACTGCCTCATTCAAATAACCAGCCCCGCCGAAAATGTGGATGCCTTCAAGATACTGCTTGATACCGGGAACCATACCGTACTCAGTCCTCATGGACTCAAGGTGCAACAAACCTTGGTTGACATTCATGGCACTTGCACATACTGCAAAGACAGCACTGAAGCTATCCTCGTTGAGCTGCAATCCGGAGGCCTTCATTTCCTCAACTAACGCAAGCCCTTCGGCGCCCTGGCCGTTAGCAGCATACGCATTGATCAGCAAATGCCAAGAACCCATGTCCTTCCTATCGCGCATTCTATCGAACACCACGCGTGCATCCCTGACACTGCCACACTCCCCATACAACTGGATCAGCTTATTGCCCAGGTCAGTGTCACCAGAGAACGGCGATCGCCTCAGCAAAGCGTGCACCTTTTTAGACAAATCAAGCGACTTCAAGCTCCGACATGCGTCCAAAAGAGCGACGAGCACTTCGTAACCGGCGGGAAAACCTTGACCAACATACTCTATTGCTTCCCCAACTTTACCGTCCTTGCACAGGCTCACCAAATCAACATCTTTGGGGACAATTGGGGCGATTGGGCTTGGTGGGTCGATGGCCTTTTCTTCACTTTTGCGGAATTTAGGCTCGTCTGAAGATGGGTTACGTGGCTTTTGCCGGCGATAGACCTTGGAAGAAGAAGGAGCGCTGCGAGGCTTGGGTGTGGCGTAGGAGCAGAGCAATCGAAACTTGTTACGGGTAGGAAATGGAAGTGTGGGTACGACGGCATAGAAAGGTGATGGAGAAGGTTTGCAATGGTTGCAGGCAGTTATCGCGGTTCCTGGATGCTGCAGAGGAGTAAAGGCAGCCATTGATACGACACCTACCCACAAAGAAAGTATCTTTTCTTTTGCTGCTGTGCTGCTACTGGCCTCGAAGATTTACGGCAAAAATTGGGCACTGGCGAGAGCGCAAAGGACCAAACGACGTCGTGCCCTCAATTGGCCCAAATCGTTGGATATCTAACTAACTAGTAACTAATTTGTTTCCTAAGTTCGCAATCGCAACATCAGTCTGAACTATAGATAATAGAATGATGCTTCAATCAAAGAAATGATTCACTTAAGTCGGTTTATCAAAGAACTTCCAAGAACTTCGCCTCTCCATCGAGTTCAGCAAATTCTCTGAAGAAGAAGAAGAAGAGGAAGAGAGCTAAGCCTCATTCTAAGGAGGAGTGAGCAGGTATCAATCCTCAAGAAGACATGGTAGGGGAGTTGTCACAAAGGACTGGTCAGAATACCATTTGAATCGCAGATTCGGGTCACAGAATCTACCCCTATTCAAATAGTTGAAGCATAGGAAATGATAAAAGACTTGTACAAAATTCAAATATATGAAATCGCTTATGTTGTTCGGGTTCTTAGTAATATAACAACTCCTTATGCGATGCAAGGAAATGGGGGATTTTTCCAAAAGTAGCATTATTTAAAAAAAAATTCCAAAAATAGCACAACACTCCGAAAAATTCCAAAAATAGCACCGTTTCTGCAAAACCGCCACCCTTACCAGCGGTTTAGGCGAAAACCGCCACCCGGGAGCGCGTTTTTCGATGAAAACCGCACTGGTAGGGGGCCGTCTTTGCAATGATAATATCAGCTACCTGAAAGTTTGTTTGCAGCTTTGCTTCCAAAGCAAGGCAACACAAGACAGATACTCTGCCATGCAGCCCTTTTCTCAATAACCAGCAGCAATTGTTTGTGCCAGAATTACCACTGCTCGGTTCACCATTTGAAGAGATGGGCCAATCTATGATGAAATTGGCTCCTGGTATGCTCTTACATCTTCCCCTTTTCTCCCTTATTTTCTTAAGTCTTTCCCCTGATGGTCACCAAAAGCTGTGCCTTTGAAATTCTTCGTTTCTTTTTCTTATTCTGCAAAAATCATGTTGTTTCAATTCTGTTTCTAGGAACTGTTCCATACTTCTGGGCTTATGGTTCCAACACCTGGAACAACAGATAGATAACTAGCCACAGCCAGTGCCCTGCTTATGATGCAAGGGGATCGATCATCAATCAACGCAATTTAAGTTACAACATATCCAGGAATGAAAAAATCTAACCTGGGTTTTCAAAACTTACTATTCTTCACCTGCACAATATCTAATTCTCGCCTCTAGTCTACTTTCTGTACTCATCCCGTAACTAAACCCAAACCTACCTGGGATTGCAGGAAGTGAGCATAACAAGGACAGAGATATTAGCTACTGCCATTGAAGAATGTTACGACAAGTATTTCACAGAAAATACCCAGGAACTGAGCTCGGCTGACTTCTACGCTGCTGTCTGCAAAACTGTAGAGTAATCTCCATCATCCTGATTCCCCTCCTTCATCCTCTCTAGCCCTTTCCCCGCTTCTATCATGAGCTTCTGCTTTCATTTCCAACAGGGAAATCAAAAAGAAGCTCAATAGCACACAGTTCCGAGACCCCGACAAAGAGAAAGCTCAAACAAGTCTACAATGTGAATTATCCTCTATCCTTGTTTCTTCTTTCTCCTTCTTCTCCATTCCCATATATAACTCCTGCATCACAAAAACTTTGCAGTCTCACTACAAAGACGACAGCAAGAACAACAAAAAAAAAGGGCATTGTCAAGGGAGGAATTCCAAAATGTGCTGGAGGAAATAATGATTGGGGCCGGGTTCACGGGGTTCGGATCTTTCCCTCTGTTCATCAAACAAAGGATAGCTCCACTCCAACAGCCGTCCCCAACGACGTTTTCATCCCGGGGTTCACCCTTCCATTTCTATTGTACATTCATCATGGTTTACTTTATCGTCATGAACTCAATTCGTAAATGGACAGTGAATGAAAATGAACACGGACTAACCTCAGAAGGAAGGGAACTCCGGCGGGGAAGTCCTAGATAATGTAATCCGACCAGCCCGAAATGAATGACGTATGATCCATGGATTCTCCTGGGCACTCCTCGTGCTTGGATGGGGTCTCCTTCCCTCCGACGAGCCTGGCAGGGTTCCCCACCGCAGTGGTCCGCGGCGGGACGTCGATCAGAACCACAGAACCTGCCCCAACTTTCGCTCCTTCTCCAATGTTGACATTCCCCAGGATCGTCGCCCCGGCGCCTATCAGCACGCCATCGCCGATCTTCGGGTGCCGGTCGCCGCAAGCTTTCCCCGTTCCACCGAGCGTGACGTGGTGCAGGATCGACACGTTGTTCCCAATCACCGCCGTCTCGCCGACGACCACCCCCGTGGCGTGGTCGAACAGAACCCCCTTCCCGATCCTCGCCGCCGGGTGGATGTCGACGGCGAAAACGTCGGAGACCCGGGACTGCAGCGCTAGAGCCAGCGGCCGCCGGGATTGCATCCACAACTTGTGAGCCAATCGATGCGCCTGACAAAGAAACCAATTTTTTACAACAAAATTGGGGAAGAGTCCCCGATTTTTTCATTCATACGACAGGGCCGGCAATTCGAAGAATTACCTGACAAGCGAGGAAACCCTTGTAATTGAGGAGGCAGTGGGAGAAGGAGACGCAGGCGGGGTCG
Organism: Linum trigynum; assembly: GCA_964030455.1. Classification (NCBI taxonomy): domain Eukaryota; kingdom Viridiplantae; phylum Streptophyta; class Magnoliopsida; order Malpighiales; family Linaceae; genus Linum; species Linum trigynum. The sequence goes on along the minus strand of OZ034822.1, from coordinate 41,258,187 downwards.
CGGACGCGGGCGGCGCGGAGGTCGGCGACGGCGGCGGCGCAGAGGGAAGGATCGGAGGAGAAGGTGTTGAGGAAGAGGTCGTAGAGGAGAGTGGAGAGGAGGGTGGAGGAGCAGAGCTTGTTGCCCAAGTGGAAGGCCAGGGATCGCTCGAGGGAAGAGTGGGAGAGAATAGTGGAGTAGAGGTAGCTGGCGAGAGCTGGCTCGGCTTCGGCGTCTCGCCGGGCCTCGGCTTTGATCTGAGCCCATACCCAGGCCTCGTCGCCGGACGCTGCGGCGGTGGGGGAGGCAGGGCTACTGGGGTGCAACGGCACCGCCGACGGGCGGAGCTCGCCGGCCGGCATGGCGGTGGTCGTGTTGGGGGATTGTTGTAGTCGGGGGTTGAGGATAAGGGAGAGATTTGTTGCGGCCAGGCGTTTTGGGGAAATCCCCAGGCAGCGTTGAACCGTTATTAATATGCGAGCCCGATTGTATAGGGGAAGAAAATTAAGCATACTGGTTGGACCGCACCAACCGGTTGAACCAGATTGTATCGATTTGACAATCATGCTTGATGTCGCTTGGTCAACAATCAAGTTGGTTGGTCGATGCGTAACTTTTCTATTCACTAAATTTAATGAGTTATGGATTATCATTTCGTTCGTGATCATGTCGAGTGACATATGGCCTTATATATAACCCCTTAATTGACACTTATAAATTACCCCTTTATTTTCGAGAGTGTCTTCAGATCCTTAGCTCTTTGTCTGTTTGTATAGAGTTTAGGGCGGTACCTAGATCTGCCAACAGTGCTGCCCATAGAGTGGCGCGTAAAGCACTGCTTTTGTCTCGTGTAGAGCTAGAATCTTTTGATTTTTTCGGGTAGTTTCTTTAGATTCAGTTAGGGGTACTGGGTAGAATTGTAAGTTTAACTATTTTCTTCCATTGATATTACTCAGAAATAAAAAAACTCACATTGAAAACTTATCTTGACTCACAAGGCAAATCAATGGGCCTCTCAAATCAATGCGCCACTCTAAGGGCCTTGAGCTCAATGTAATTGACTCTTCGGATTTTTTTGTTCATGCTTTTGTTAAATTAGGTAGTGGCTTTTTCATCACTTTCCTCCATGCCCCTAATGATCCTAGTGAAAGGAGGGCCTTTTGGGAGGAAATTTCTAGATTTAAACCTATTAATAGTAGTCCGTGGCTTTTGTTGGGGGATTATAATGCGGTGTTGAGGGATAGCGAGAAACTTGGAGGAAACCCTCCTAGAAGAGTCTCAACTGAACCCTTCAAGGATTTCGTGACTAATAATGACCTTCTGGAAATTGACTCTAAAGGGCCAAAATACACCTGGTCGAATATGCAGCAGGGGACTAGGAAGCTGCTTTGTCGACTTGACAGGGGCTTATGTAACCTGAAGTGGAGAGAAGATTTCCCTGATGCTTTCATCTTCAATGAACCAATGGTTGGTTCTGACCATTGCCCACTTCGGTTGGAAATTCATGGTATCAAGAAGTCCCGAAATGCTATCTTCCGTTTTGATCAAAGATGGCTACAATACGAAAACTGTGGCACCATTATTAAAGAGATTTGGGCTAAGGGAGGTAATCATCAAGACAGCCTTTCGGAATGCAGAATGGAGCTTCAAAATTGGGCCAAGGTAAACATACATAATGCTGCAATTAGAATCAGAAGCATTAAAAGAAGGCTTGAAGAGATATCAGACTTAACTCATGACCCTTTATTTGAGGAGGAGGTAAGAACCCTGGAAGCTGAGATCATCAAACTCTGGATTGAAGAGGAAATTTTCTGGAAACAAAGGTCTCGAATACAATGGCTGCATACTGGGGACTGCAACTCCAGATTCTTTCATGCTACTACTATCCAGAGAAGCTTACGTAACAATGTAGCAAAGCTTATGGATGAGAACAATGATTGGATTGAATCTCATACAATGCTTCAACGGCATGTGATGGACTTCTATTCTGGATTGTTCACAAAAAGAGATGCAGTGAGCAATGATGAGTTAATTCACATCATCCCCTCGGTGGTTAATGACCTCATGAACTCGACACTCTGCAGACCGGTGGATGATTCTGAGATTAAATCTGCTGTTTTTGAGTTGGGATCAACTAAGTCTCCTGGACCTGATGGTTTTCCAGGAATCTTCTACAAGAATTATTGGGAAACTGTTGGCAGCCAGCTTTGCACGGAAGTGAAGAACTTCTTTGAGAATAACTCAATGCCGCAATATTGGAATGATACACATCTGATCCTCACACCAAAAGTGGCAAGCCCAGAAAGAATTTCCCAGTTCAGACCGATTAGTTGTTGTAACTTTCGTTACAAGGTCATCTCGAAGGTTCTAACTTCAAGATTGCAGCAATGGATGCCTACCATTATCTCGGAGATGCAAGCAGCCTTCGTGGGAGGCAGGGCTATCCAGGACAATATCATCATTGTTCATGAAGTTCTGCATCATTTCAAGACCAGACCCAAAGGAGGCAACTGGGATATGATGATCAAGCTTGATATGGAAAAAGCATTCGACATGGTCGAATGGGACTGTTTGGAGGATATCCTGAGGGCAATGGGGTTTGCTAGCCAATGGTGTGTCTGGATAAAGGAATGTGTGCGAACTGTGCGTTTCTCTATCATCTTCAACGGGCATCCCTCCCCTTTCTTTCAGCCTACTAGAGGAATTCGCCAGGGAGACCCTCTATCCCCCTTCTCTTTATCATCCTCTCTAATGCTCTTGCTTGTCTGATCGATAAGAACGTGAATGACAGTCTATTCAAGGGGATCACTCTCAACCCCCGTTGTCCTAGGCTTACGCATGTTCTTTTTGCAGATGACACCATCATTTTCGGAAAGGCATCTATCAACGAAGCTGCCCTCATCAAGGATACTATTGAGAAGTATGGGATCCTAACAGGCCAGATCATCAACAGCGAGAAATCAGCAATCACTTTCAGCAATAACACTCTGATTGCCCTACAAAACCAAATTGCCAGCTTCATGAACATCCCATCTTCAGAAGGGATGGGGAAATACTTGGGAGTCCCATCCGAATGGGGCCGCTCTAAAAAAGAAGTGTTCTCTTCTCTGATCTCAAGAATGGAAGGTCTTGGTCAATCTTGGAAAAGCCTTGCTCTCTCCCAAGCGGGGAAAGAAACCCTCCTGAGATCCATCTACCAAAGCTACCCGACATACATGATGTCATGTTTCCTCCTCCCAAAAGGCACCACACGTATCATGGACTCTAAGCTTAAGGCCTTCTTCTGGGGAGGGAGCATGGACAAAGGAACCATTCATTGGCGAAAAGGAAGTGTCTTAACGGCAGCAAAGCAAGAGGGAGGAATGGGTTTCAAGGACTTTCATCAGTTCAACATGGCTTTGCTGGCTAAACAAGGATGGAGAATCCTCAACGGAAAGGAGGAGACATGGATTAAGCTCCTCAAAGGTATCTATTTTCCTAACACTGATTTCCTGGATGCAGGAAAAGGCAGGAAACCATCTTGGATTTGGGCGAGCATCTGTGAAGCCAAAGAAGTGCTAAAACTTGGCGCTAGGAAGAATATGGGCAATGGGAGAAGCATCAACCTAGAAAAAGACCCTTGGATCCCGGGCGTCCCGAATTTTCGTCTCCATCATAATCAAAGACAGCAACTTAAAGCCTTCGAATGGGTTATGACTGACGTGAACGAATGGAACCTTGACATGATTCGTCAAAGCTGCTCTGTACAGGAAGTTGAGGCGATCAGGCGCATCCCCTTTGGCTCAACCGAAACTGAGGATTCCTGGGTTTGGCATCACGAGAAATCCGGACGATTCACAGTTAGATCAGCTTACCATATCTTCCGGAAAGCTGAGAAAGAGAGACTAGGAACCCCTGACCCTAATCATCCGGGTTGCACAGAACAAGCTTGGAAATGGCTTTGGAGCTTGTCTCTCCCTCCTAAGATCAAGAACTTCATTTGGAGGCTGACGCGGAATGCTGTTGCGTCAATGCGGAATCTCTGGTTCAGAAAAGTCATTAGATCTCCGTCTTGTACAATGTGTCAGAATGATGTTGAAGATGTGAGGCACATTGCTTTTGAATGCCCCCATGCCTCCCACGTCTGGAATTTGTACTTTGCAGGGCTCCAGCTTCCCTCCGATTCTATGCCAATACTTATGTGGCTCTACCAATTCTCGCTAGGCACCTCCTCATTCCCTGTGAAGGCTTTAATCGCCTCCCTTTGGGCAATTTGGAATGCCCGAAACGAGTGTGTTTTCAGAGGGACTCGTCCGAGGGGCTTCACTACCATCTCAAATGCTATCCGCTATGCCTCAGATTGGAGTGTTAACACACGAACCTCTGTCCCTTCCCCTGGAAATCAGCCTATCCATCCCCGTCTGAACCTTAACCCACCGCCTGGTATGTTCCAACTGGAATTACACTGTGATGGAGCCTTTGTCTCGGAATCGCAGGTGGCGGCTTACGGCGTTGTTGTCTGCAACTCTGTTGGGCAAGTGATCGACGGAAGGGCTGATACGTTGTTTTGTTCAGAAGCGATTGTGGCAGAAGCTAAGGCCTTACTTACTGCACTCAGAGTGGCTGATGATTCTGGGCTCTCGGCAAGAATATGCTCTGACTGTAAAACTATCACTGATGTGCTGCACTCTCCCTCTTTGAGAGGTCCCTGGCAAATCAAGTCCCGGATCCATTGTATGCACACTATCATTTCTCAGAACGATAGAATCAGAGTTGAGTTTGTGCCCCGTGCTTGTAACAAGATGGCTGATTGGGTGGCTAGAGAGGCCTGTAAAGGATCTCTTCCAACTGATTGGATCCACATTCTGGACATTGTTTCTCCTCTACTGTAAAAGGCTCTGCTTGTAACACAATCTCTTTTGAATAAAGCTCTCTCTTTGTCAAAAAAAAAAAACCCCATCAAATCAACCGATGACAAATAACAATAGTCATCTTACTATAAAAAAATACAACACAACCTCGTTGCACATCGCCAAACTCTTGGTGATCACTCAATTTACTCTCATCCCCTTGTGCTGCAAACATCTCTTCCTTCCAGCAACAGGAACTCTACTACAAGCTGAACCATCTAGCAACCGAACACCACAAGTGACCACCGCAGCCTGCAACTCAGACTTCAACAATGAACCCTCCTCGCCAGACAACCTGGGAACTTCACCAGCATCACAATCACCAACCCTCTTCTCCTGGTGCTGCCAACACTTTCCATTCCCTTGCCCCACCCGCCTGCTACACAACGAACCATTCACCAAAGTTGCTCCACATTTGGTAACAGATAAGCTATGTTCCCAGCCCGGAGATCGATTGTTCTCGGTTGCTTTACTTGATTTCACATTATGCGAACCATAGATTCTCATCCCTTTGTGTTGCTCGCATCTCTTTCTTCCAGCAACTGGTGAGCTTCTGCAGGGAATGCCATCAGCCATAATGAACCCACAGACATTACTAGCAGAAGAGCTCTCCTCTTCTGTTGCTCCACAATTGATGTCTGAAACCAGTCTGGGCCGTGACTTGTTGAAGTTGAAGACCCTGTGGAGGAAGTTTTTGCTGTCATTGTCTTCGCCTGAATTTGTTTCGGATTTGTGTGGTGAAACTGGCTTGCTGCTTGCTTCAATCTTGATACCCACAGCAGCACCTTGGTGGCCTAAAGACAGCATTAGCTTCTTGGAAATGTCTCTCAGCCTGGAACTAGCTGCTGTTGCTGAAGCAATCCTATCAAGTTTCTGGACAATGTCGCCCGGTCTACGAGCTCCATTCCCACCACGATTCCAGGCGTAATCGAATGTTTCGAGCAGCTGTGACTCTGTCTTCTCAGCAGCCCTTTTGTCCTTCATCTGTTACACATTCCTTCCAACATTATCAGTCTCAAGAATTGTTCAACGGATGACTGAAAAAAAAACTGTGTGTATAGTACTACTACTTACAGCAGCCCATCTGAAGACAATGGAGTGGCCTCTGGAGAAGATCTCCTCAAACAAGCCGGCACTTTTGTGAAGAGGGTCGATCTTGAATTCGTCCCAGTGACCGGTTGAGTAACTGCTTCCCAAATGGGCGCCCGTTCGCCCGTACCGCTGGAGTCGGGTCCTGACACTTTCAGCTTGCCCGAGGTAAACCACCACTATCTCTTGCTTCCCGAGTTCTCGACCCGAATCGGATCGGCGGACCGAGATCCCGAGCTCGTAAACTCCGGCGGAAGAAGTGGAAGGGAGATTGTGGACTCTGTATCTCGCAGCTCCTTCCTTCCCGACTGAATAGTCTGCCCAATCAGATGGCCCGATAAGAACCTAAACCCGCAAGTCGACCCGAAACAAATTTAGTCCAAATTCTTTTTTTTTGGGGGGGCAAATGAGTGAGAATCTGCCAGCGATGAAAAGAACCCAGAAGGTAAAATTTTCGCCGGGAACTGTAGAGTACTTAGCTGGAAAGGAAGATCCGGTGTTCGCAGATTTGGTTCCTTGGTGGTTTCAGAGCAAGTATGAATTGGGGGAATTGGGAAGTTGAATTTACAGAGGGTAGGAGGGAGAGAGAAGAGAAAGATGAGATTGAAACGAACCTGCCATTTAGAGAAGTCGGGATCGTGCTTTGTCCGATTACAATCCTCCCGCTTCAATCTATCGGCGGCGACGGCGACGGACTTGGCGCCTTTGCCATCGGCCATGGACTGGAAATGAGAAAACAACCGATTGTGTGCCGCTGCTACTGTTTCAATGCAAGGCGCGGGGGGAAACATGACCGTTGGGGCCCAAAAGATCTGATTCATGGAACTGGGCTGGAGGATGATTTCTGGGCCAAGGGCCCATTGTCTTGGTTGGGCTAGTCATAGCAAGGGAATTCGGGCTACTTTGTAGTTATAAAACTTATATTTAGCCTAATTAATTCACCGGCCTTCTTCTTCTCATACGTTAATCTCACTAATTAGGATAGCGGGGAGTGAGGAAGTGATTTTCTTCTTTGTTGGTGGGATCGATGCTAATTTCCTACTGTGCTGCCTTGTGTTCAGTGGTGGCTAAGTCAAAAGACTGGAGCGTAACTACATCAATCAAAGACAGCAGAGATTGCAGTTCACGACAGCTCACAGCAGGCAGCATAATATATCAACGATAGGTTTAGGTAAGGGCTGATTAGGACTTAATTAGGACTAAAATGTCTGTCTAGTTGGGCGGATCCCAAATTTACACTGTTCTCATGTGCTCAGACGGCGTATTCTTGATCGTAACATCGGTCTCCGTGAAGTTACATTCGAAAGAAAAAAATCGAAGCAGAGTCGCATAGTGAGATTGCAATTGGAGAACGGATGCTCAAAGGCTGCTTGCAGATGATGCCTACTCTAGACATAGGTTTAGAGTTTTGGGCGGTCACTAAAACTGTCAGTTGAGTTGCTCATAGTGTGAGAAGAAATGTCATTTTCTCTAGTTAGTTTAGAGTTGCTCTAATTTATTTTTGTTACCTGTACGTAGAGAAATTCTCGAGCTGTCCATTTTTCTTTTCTTGTATAATATTGACATGGGTTAGACTAGTGTATTCTTGGAATATATTATACTTTGAGTATGTCTAATGCGATACATCTATCTGAGTTATAAATTAAACAGAATCTGAGGTTAACCTCTAATGTATTATGTGTTTGATTTTCTAAACCAAAACTCGAAGATCAAATTGATAAAAATAATTGTCGTCGATTATAATTTGTCAAAATACAGTAAACATCCAACAATCAAATCATTCGGAATATGTTACACAAGTATCATATTGTCAAATCTTCCAATAAAAATTCCATCCTCCGTACTCCAAATCGAGCCCCAATAATTCCTTCACTCGCCAGAAATATTGCAGAATGCTCTGCATTTCAAAATTGTTGACAAATGAACACAGCCAAACCATATGTGTCCAAAAGTGCCAGTAGGCTTTTCTCTTAAAATAATTAAGAAAGACACTTTGACTGTCTGAAAAAAAAAGAGCTTTGATAATAGAAAATATTGTTAGAATTTAAAATTTTATTTCTAAAAATTTGATTCAGAAAATTTGATTTTGAGACATGGTATTGAGAAGTATTATAATAATTATATTAAATGAATCCTCATGTTATCATCTTATGATGATTAAGTTGCTGCACTTGTTATTTCTACTCAACATTATCAATCAAGTTTGATAAAGTAAGATGTAGGTCTAGATATTTGTTATGACATACACAACTGCTGAGCAACTGTTTAAACCTTAAGCACAAGTTTAACTGGTTTATTTTCAAATGATGGGATATTTAGAGCTACTGGAATTGGTTATTGATCACGAATAATTTTATCTCAAATTAAATTTAACAAGCTAAGTCTTTTTGGTTTTATGCGGTTTAAATATTTTCACACAAAATTCAAATTGATCGTCCTCTTCAAAATGACATTTGCTTTGACATATTTTGAATATAAAAATTGAGGCAGATATTATTAGTCTGTACCATGATGATAATTTTTGGTAAAACATATATATGATTATATCATAGTGGTATTGAAGTATATCGGTGGTATGAATATGCCATAGTGTAAATGGTTGTATACAATGATAGTAGGAAAAATACTAATCACTAGTTACCATCTTTCACCACCGCCTTCCACCAGTTACCACCATCAAACGGTGACTTTTACGGTGCGCTGATAGAAATGAGTGCACACTATACACTCAAACTAGCCTTAAATAATTGAATTTTGAATTTTAATTGATATCATTAGTCTAATATGATGATATAACATTGGATCACAACTAACCAATACATAATCCTAAACCCTATACCTTTAATTAATCCTAAATGCTAACTCTAAACTCTAAGCCCTAATCCTAAATAACTAATCAATGCATAACACTAATAATGAGTGGTACAAAATAAATTTCTCAAACTATATAGAAAATGAATATCATTTTGCAAATTAAAATGAACTCATTCCAATTGGATTACAACAAAAAAGATACAAACCAGTTAGAAAAACCGAAAATAAAAAATTTAATTCTTTTATTTAGCTAAGAGACTAAATTTAGTTACATAACTTACCCTAAACAACCGGCAATCGTGAAGTATATTTCCCAACGACAACGGGAATGGATGAGGTCAGTAACCTTATGGTGAGTAACCATGAGTAATCTGTCCACATCAGTATGACATCAGCATCACTCTCTCTCATGTAAAGACTTTAATTTTCCTCTCTTTAATCTTTGACGTACGATTTCTCACTCGTTTTAAGTCGAAAATTAAATTTTTTATACAGTTAGATCAGATTAATTATGCTCTTCAAAATGATATTCACTTTGATATATTTTTCGAACAAAAAAAATTGAGCCATTTTTTACCAGTCTATACCATATGGTATTGACTGGTATTGAAATAAGAGCATACCTATGGTTTGAAAAGCGTACCATGGTGGTATGAACAAACCAAGACTGTAGGATGGTTGAATACATGATAGTAGAAATATATTAACTGTCATTTACGACTTTTAACAATGTGTACCATAAGATACCACCTCGTACCAGGGCGGTATTGTGTGGTATTGTTTGGTCCTGTAATTTGTTCACCCAGAAATTTGTAGATCCAATAGATCATGATGAACTCATCTCTTCTGTGCGAACGTTTTCAAAAACGAATTAAAAAAGAAGAAAATACCATATGGTATGCAGTTGGTACCGAGAGTTTTTTGTTCAAAAAAAATATTAAAAACTGATCTCATTTTGTAGAGCACGATGAACTCGTTCCACCTGTGCAAAAAAAAAACTGAAATCCGAGTTAAAACGAAGATATGAGCCGATTAAGAAAACTAGGAAAAATAAAAATGATCTTTAATTCTCCATTCTTACATCTGAATTTTCTAAATGAAGAGCCGAGATTTGATTATTGATGGATACATAGTTATGCACCATATTTTGAGCTATCGACGGGCAATCAACTCGGACATATAACTTGTTGGTGATCATCACCAATGAAGTTTTCTCGTAGCGAGTGTGACATAGGCTGTAAATCAGCCGTCCCAAACCAAATCAAAGAAAAAAAAAAATCAATCCTTTCATTATCTCTTCCCCCGCCCATGTCGTCTTGGTTTATTTTTTTCTTGAGAATGTTTCTGTTTTTTAAACAATGGAATCCCCTTCCAGTTGCCAAATGTTCATCTACAGAGCCCCTCCATAATCCCGTCCACCTAATCCCGAAGTCGTCCCAAAAATGTCGTTTTGCTCGTCCCTTTCCCCAGAATTGGCGCCCTCCGTTTACCCTTTTTCCCTTGCTTTCAATTCTTCCAACAGTTCTTAATCACACTATTTAGACCCAGAATTATTCCAACCAGTTGCCGAATCCAGGTTTCATGACAACTGCACCAAGCCAAAATAAACGAAGCTAGAGAAGAAGAATCATCACAGTCATCAGAAGGAGAAGGAATTCGTCGTCGTCTCTTAACTGTTCTCCAACGTAATACAGTAGTACCCAACCCATTCCAGCTTTTTCAAACCCATCCCTTTTTCCTCCACGAGCAAACGTCCAAAATAGGCCATGGCAGAAGTGTGAAGCAGTCCGTTCCGTTCCCTCGTTAACCCCACGCTTTCCCTATGTAGCAACAATTTTCTTCCCCTTCCCTTCCCCTCCCCTCCCCACCACCTTCACATTTTTTCCAAGCGCTGATCCAAAGCTGTTTTTTCGGTTGTAGAAAGAGAGAAAAGGAAAGGAGGGTCCCTTGAATTTCCACGTTCTTCCCCTGTCTCTCTCTGCTTGTTATTCACTCTGTTTGGAGTTTTGACTGCAAAAGGGCATCTGGGTTGGTCCTAATTTGTGAAATTTTGGGGAAGGACGTAAATGGGTTCTGTTGGTTGATTGTTGAATTTTCTGGAAGTGAAGTTGGTTAGCGGGTAGAGATGAGCGGGAGAGGGTCGTCGTCCGGTGGTTCTCCGGCGGATTTCGGGCTGGGGAAAGTGGTGGTTGTGGCTGTTAAAGCTGCTCCCAAGGAGATTCCGACGCGTGCTCTGGTTTGGGCGCTTACTCATGTTATTCAGCCTGGGGATTGTATCAGGCTTCTGGTTATCCTCCCACTTCACTCCCCAGGTTTGGAAATGTTCCTTCTCTCTGTTTAGGTCCTTCTTTTCGTTGGCATTTTTCCAGACCTTGATTTCTTCCCATACGGGTGCCATTCTTGGTATGCCCTTTGCTCTGTCCTTTACTCTGTCGCTTGCAAAGCTTTTTGGTAAACTAAAACCTTTGTGGATTTAGGGGAACCTTGAATTGTAGTCAACTAGTCATAGAAGGAATTTGGTAGCTTTTGAGTTTTGACATGATTAGGCCGCTTAGCACTTAATGCTCCTAAATTGGTCGCTTTAGAAGTCCAAGCCGGAGACTTGCCCATTTTTGGCTTATGGTTTAGGATCCCGTGCGCTTGGTTCTCATTATGATATATGAGCCACCACTGGGTCGATCCTTTACTTGGAAAATGATTGATCTTTTTCCACCTAAAAGCCTTCTCATAAAGTAGAGGCAACTTCTCCTTCTTGCAGTTAAAAGGGTTTGGGGTTTCTCAAGATTCACCGGCGGCGATTGTTCTGCTGGTCACAAGAAGCTCTCGTTCTCGGCCTCCATGTTGAACCAGAGAGATGAGGTTTCAGAGCTTTGCTCCCAAATGATGAATCGACTTCGTGATGCCTATGACATTGATAAGGTAAGGTCCACCATTGACTCAAAAGTTTTCCCCTTTTTCTAGTCAAGTTTCCTCTTCCTTTGTAACCACTCTTGTTCTTGTTTCCTTTTTTTTCTTAACCCAGATAAGATTCAGGGTGAAGGTTGTTTCTGACTCAACAACTGGAGTGGTGGCTGCAGAAGCAAAAAATTCAGAGTCAAACTGGGTGATTTTGGACAAGTAATAAAGACAATGTATAACATTGTATTGTGTTTTGTTTGCATTATAGCTTATGATGAGCATGACCTAGTGTTTCTTACAGTTGATACCCAGATGATAATTGCATGTTCAAGTAACCTTTTCAATACTTGGATACAGTCCAGATTTTTTGCACTTAACTAGTGATGGTTTCTTCACAGACATTTGAAACACGAGAAGAAATGCTGCTTGGAGAAGCTAGATTGCAATCTTGTGGTGATGAAAAAGTCACGTCCAAAAGTGCTTCGATTGAAAGTAAACGGATCGCTCAAGCTGGAACCTGAAGTTGTTTCCTTCCCATGGCCACTACAACCAGTTGGTGTCATCGATGAACCGCCTCCTCGAACCTACTTCGACAGCAAAGATTACAATGATACGTTAAGGGGACCATTTGTGACTCCAGCTAGCTCTCCCGAGCATGAGTTCTCGATGACTACAACAGATATTGGTACAGGCAGCTCGTCCAGATCGAGTTCAGAACCAGGAGCTTCACCATTTCTTATGCGTGCCAATTTCAGCAACTTGAAGAACAACCCTTCCTTTGTAGCCCAAAGCCAATACGATTCTGACTCTGATACCGATGCTACTGAAATATCGACCCCTCATCTCAGGAGATCTTATCAAAGGTCTTGGATGGATGATGCCAGTGGCGAGATCAGGAAGCATGTGTGGAGGGGTTTGGATACAGATGGTGATGACACATGTCTCAGTTCAGCTTACAAGAACTTGCTGACAAGTTTGTCTAGGTTGGATAATGACTCTGAATCAGTTGCACTTGCATCCTTTAATTCACCAATTGATGTCAGGCTAAGCAAAAGTGTGAGGGAAGCCATTTCATTATCCGGAAATGTGCCTCTTGGCCCTCCTCCATTGTGTTCAGTGTGTAAACACAAGGCCCCTGGATTTGGGAGCCCTCCAAAGTGGTTCGTCTATGCGGAACTTGAAGCTGCTACAAAAGGGTTTTCAAAGGAGAATTTCTTGGCTGAAGGTGGGTTTGGCTCGGTTTACCGGGGTGTGTTACAAGATGGTCGGGTGGTCGCTGTGAAGCAGCATAAATCCGTTAGCTCTCAAGGCGACGTTGAGTTCTGCTCGGAGGTAGAGGTTTTGAGCTGTGCACAACATAGGAATGTGGTGATGCTAATTGGATTCTGCGTGGAGGGTGGAAGAAGGCTGCTTGTTTATGAATATATCTGCAATGGATCTCTAGATTCACATCTCTTTGGTGAGTTTATCTTTCTGCAACAGGACTAGATAGTTAATCAATTTTACTTGGTGAAGAATGGCGACTAAACTGGCTTACTCTTTTCCCTGCAGCATCGAACAAAGATCCATTGACTTGGGCTGCGAGACAAAAAATTGCAGTTGGAGCAGCAAGAGGGCTAAGATACCTTCATGAAGAATGCAGGGTTGGCTGTATTGTCCATCGTGATATGAGGCCTAACAACATCCTTGTCACCCACGACTTTGAACCCATGGTAGGCTATGCCATACAAAAAACCCTTCCTCTCTCTCTCATTTACACCTTATTTTCCTTCCCCTTGAATGTTAAGTATCATAACTCCATTGATGATGAATGATATAGGTTGGGGATTTCGGACTAGCAAGGTGGCAGCCACAGGCAGACCTGGGGGTCAGCACAAGAATCATTGGAACATTTGGGTAAAATATAAACCACGTTACAGTAACAGATACACTCGTTAACTGCAATGCTTGAATTTTTATCAGCAACATAAATAAAGGGTTTCTGAGGTACAATTGTGGAAATGCAGTTATTTGGCGCCAGAGTACGTTCAAAGTGGGAAAATCACAGAGAAAGCTGATGTCTATGCGTTTGGGGTAGTACTATTGGAGCTGGTCACAGGAAGAAAGGCTATAGATGTGGGAAAGCCCAAAGGACAGCAATGTCTGACCGAATGGGTAATGATAAAACTGAGTCACAAGAAGAGATTATGCCACCGGTAATTGCTTCTTCTTGATTATTCACCAGAAATAAACCTCCTCTTTGTACAGGCACGCCCCTTGCTGGAGAAGAAAGCCACCATTGAACTGGTTGATCCGCGGTTGAACAACTGCTATCTGGAGCCGCAGCTGAGTAACATGATGCAGTGTGCCTTGCTGTGCCTCCAGCGCGATCCTGATTTCAGGCCCCGAATGTCTCAGGTACATTAAGAGGAACCTATAAACTCCTGCTTCGAGTCATGACCACGTCTACTGAATGTAGGTTAATGTTATCAAACTGTAGGTACTACGTATGTTGGAAGGTGAAATGGTGATGAACTCGCGCAGCCAAACTTGAATGTGACCTGAAAATGAAGGTCATCGAGAGTGAATTAAAAGCCATGGAGCTCTTGAAAGATAAGGCATCATAACAAGGCTAGTTTTTCCTGAAGCAGTGCAGATTGGTTTGTTAGTTTAGTGGCGGTGACGTTCATAAGAAGGAAGGGAAGATGTTCATCATCTTCTTCATTGCAGTGTTGTTTTATTGTTTGATTAGCTTGATTTGAGTTGTCATGTTGGAACTTTGGATGTATAGGGGAGAAGCTTGATTGTTGATTATAGATGCATATATTCTTATGAGTTATGACATGTTTTGTATCGCAATTTCCCACTCGTTTTCCGTTGCAGCCCCTTCTTTGTTTCCAGTTTCTCCTTCTTCATCTGTCGCCGTCGTTTTCCTGTGAAAGTGTTGGAACTGTCGTGGGATCAAATTCATGGCAACGAGCTGGGTCTATCGGTACACGGACACGACCTGAGAATGCAGCATAAGTAAAGCTTTGGCCATATTGTTCAAAAAACAATGCAATGAACCAAACTTTTGAGTAAAATATGCAAATGCACTCTATTCATGTATCAAGAGTGACCAACACTGAGAGACTGAGAGTTACCAAAAATCGCCTCTTGTTAAATTGCAGAAAGTAAGGAGAAACAGCGGCTGGCGGAAGGTGAACGCGCCGGCGGTTGCTTAATGAAAATGGAAAAGGGGTTCAGATGACTCTTCCTCTTCGCAAACGCTGCCCGCGAAGCAAAGAGCTCAAAGAGAACGAGAGGCGCTTCTGATGATGAAGGAGGGGAATAGTCAAATTGTACTCTGGCGGTAAAAACTCCCGCCAAAACCCTGAGGACGCTTGATTTTAGTCAGGTAACACTCAATTTATTGGAAAAAAACCCAAAATACACACGTTTTTTAAAAAAATTCTTAAAATACACACGTTTTATGAAAAAAAATCTTAGTCTATACATGTTTGGGCATTACCGTGGCCGTCAATCGCGGTGAATGCATTCACCGCTGCAGACTAAAGCGGTGAATGCATCACCGCGGTTGACGGCCGCAGTGAAGGTCTGACTGGCCTAAGGCTGAAACTTCAAATTAACTTAACTTTGCGCTTGTTTATCCGGCCATAGCGAATTTTTTTTTATTACACATAACTTTTCAAGATCTTTCAATTTTCAACTGGCCTTCATCCCAAAAAATGTCGTTTGCTACTCCGAACGAGCAATTTTTCGATTTTGCCAAACTTTGGAAGGCCATAACTTTGTGCTCCTCAATCCGAAAGTCATAAAGTTTTTTTTGATTGCGCATAACGTTTTAAGAACTACAACTTTTACTAGGAAAAAATTTCAAAACAAATTTTTTTTTTGGGTATACGTGATTTTGGGAATAACTTTCCCTTTACTTTCATAAATCCACATACTTTTCAAATCCGCATACTTTCGACATCCTTGCTTCAAAATTGCTTTATCCAACCCTCCACCTCTCCTCTCCATCTCGGCCTCCCATAAATCCGATTCCAGTCAAGATGAAAAGAAAGAGAAACCCATTTAACAAGGATGGTGGGGTCGGACTGTAATAAATCACTTGGTCTCAATAACTCGAGTTGTTGGGAGAAGGTTATGCTGGATCTTATACCACTCTCTAACACGCCCCCTCAAATGAAAACCAATCCATGGGCTTGAAGTTTGCACAGACCCACCATACCATGTGCTTTCAATCAATTGTTAATATTGGGGGTTGTGGAGATTCGAACACACGATTAGTTGGTCCCAATAACTCGAGTTGTTGGGAGAAAATTATACTAGATCTTATACCACTCTAACATGTCATAAACTAGTTGGTCCCAATAACTCAAGTTCCCTGAAGCAGACAAAAAAACTCATAAAGGTGACTAGGCTCTCCATGGACCACTGTCTCTCTATGGCGCTCATCTCGATCAATATGTTTCATTAACCTAGCTCAACTGTGTAAGTTGAGAGTGGTTTTTGGAATCCGCACTCGACATTTAGTATCAATACGAAAAATCTTGAATGGAAGCGTTTATTGATTCAACAAGGGTTTTGTCTGTGATGAATCAGTTAGCTAGTACTAATAATTTAAGCGGTTGAGAAACGTCCAAAATAATAGCTTATATCATTCTTTTTATATGCTCCATCGGAAAAAAGTCGATCGATTCAAGTGTACTTGAAGTTTGTTCAAATCCACTGTACAACAATAATATGCAAAGTAAATCAACTGATTAATATTGATGGACAGATGGAGGCCTGGTTTTTTTTTTTTTTATCACCAAGGTATATGTAACACCCGATTCTTTAACTTTTGTACCATTCCAAAAATACCCTTCACGAATTAGAAATAGCCTAGTTATGATTATTGTACAATGAAGCTAAACTCAAACCCTAAACTATAAGTGGGCAGCCGGAAAGAAACCCTAGACCCCATACATTATTTTTTCCTCCGAGCAACAGCACGCCGCCAAAGAGCACACGGAAACAGCCAGTGAGAGAGAGAGAGAGAGAGAGTCGCCTGAGTTGTCAGTCAGCGGCGGCGCCTAGCTCGTCGAGAGCAACGTCCAACTCAAGGCCAGCGGGCCGGGTCAGGCGGACCGTAGCGGTGAAAAGCAGGACGTGGATAAAGTGTTTATATGGAAACTACCGAGCGGGACGTTGACGGTGCCTAAAACGATTAATGACAGTATATGGAACGCTTCGTGGTGACACGATCGGTCTCGAATGGCGAAAAGGATCGCGAGGGCACAAGGTCTTGAGAATGATGACGGACGAGCTGCTCCGCAACTACACTTGCTACGTTAAGGACGAGAAAGAAAGATGAACGGAAGCAATGCAGGGTTGTAACGTCCTTTGCGGCGACCTGGGGATTGGCGATCGATCGCCGTAACACATCGGAAATCGCAATGAGCCGTACAGGTGGTGTAGTTTGGAATGTCCCGTCTCTCAAGTGGACACTTAACATGACCAGGATAGGTGGCCATTAGCTATGCTTTACCACAGGGCATAGTTTTAGTAGCTTCATGCAAGAGAACGGGCCAGGGGAAGTGATTTGGTGGATAAGTTTCAAGCCAAATGGTTGATCGATAAATGTGCGTGGTTAAAGGGGGCTAGAGTAGTTTTTGTTATCAGTCTACGCATTTAAGTTCATGTTATGCATTTCAGTCCTCGTTTTATGATCCGTCATTCCTTATATGCTTTCCTATTATGTTAATTATTTGCGTTCAGTCTTTACTTTACGTATGCATAACATCATGGAGCATAAGTAAACTGTGTTATGAGTCAAGCTACTACAAGTTCAACCTACAAGCTAATTAAGTGCAAGTTAAAAAGTTTAGATCTTCCCATTGTGTGGGGAGATCACCAAGCTTTTCAGGCATGCAAGCAAGCGTAAGAACTATCAAGTTAATAAGTACGAATAAGTAAGAACGCGTTTAATCCTTGCTTAGCTAGCTACGTACGCGACCACCACCCTTCCCATTATGAGGAAGTATTTATCAAGTTTATCAGGCTCTCTTCCCATTGTGAGGGAGTATTTATCAAGTTTATCAGACTCTCTTCCCACTGTGAGGAAGTATTTATCATGTTATCAAGTTTATCACGATTATCAAGTTCTGGTGGTGGGACGCTTACGCTAGCTAAGTTGAGGGTTGGGCCCATTCAAGATAAAAGTTGCAACCTCATCTTCCTAACAATATACCCAATAATGTACTTAAAGCATTGCATGTGCATGACTGTCTGTTTATGTAAAATAACGAAATTAGGATTAGGACTGACCCCATCACCTGCATTCAGAAATTGTAGAAGCTCTAGAGTATGGCAGAAGTTCAACAGTTCGTGGCAAGGATCAATGACTGTAGAGGACTCCAGTGCGAAGATTTTAATCTCGTGTACTTAGTAGGGCTTGAGACTTGATGCACATTTATTAAAGATGTTTATGATTTCCTCTTATGCAAATTTCAAGAAATTGTTATTTGAATTTCACGTATTTATTATGGATATTTAAATAAAGTTTCCCGCTAATTTTCCTAGTCTGTTTGGTTTTTATTTTAGTTAACGGTTTATCAAGGACATTTTGGTAATAGTAGTACCTGGCCAGGTTAGGGTGTCACAGTATATTTTGGATGGGGAATTGAGAGTTGCCCAAAGTTTAGGTATGCTGCCGCGGCAGAGCACTGATACGGTCGAGTTCGGTAGATGCTTCTAACCCTAATTAAATTAGGGAATCCCGTCACCGCCTCAAATAGGTCACAGAGTGCGGATCCGGTGACTTAGGGGGTGCTTAGTCACTTGACTAAGCCCCTCCCCGTCTTTAGATCTGGACACATCAATCTGATGGTTAAAAAGTGGGAATGACTATTTAATTAATGACATGGATAATTTAGGTATTATGGAAAACCATGGATATATGAAGGTTTTGGGTTCATTATGGACTTTAAAAATACCAGTATTTGTTTCATAGATTTCATAATGGAATTGGTTAATTAGATTTGTATGTATGAAATGAAATTTACTTTTATTGCCCTCGTTGGTACAAGAAGTGAAATGAAATGGGAGGCGTAGTTTGATATTAAATGATGGATTTCAAAATATGCTCCGGCCGTCCGGCTGCCGCGGCCGAGCACTAGTTCGATGGATGCTTCTAACCCTAATTAAATATTAGGGAATCCCGTCACCGCCAATGCCACGGATACCTTACCAACTCAATTACCTCGAAAGTAAACAAGACCAAGTGCTGTATATAAAATGTGGCCCAATAATAATCGAAAGTAAACAAAGACACGTAACAAAAGAAATAGGTACGTACAATAATGGAGAGTTTGTTAGCACTAGTGTTGTTGGTAGCAGTGGCGCTGGCAGGCCAGCTGATTGCACAATCCTCGTCATCATCGGCGGAGAGCGTGGAAGGGCCGGACCACCGGTGCCGCCGACAAACTGACGGGACTTGGGAGCAATGCGACCCAGGACGCTGCTGCAGTAAGTCGCGTTACTGCGGCGACGGCTACGCACATTGTAGCCCCAAACATTGTGTCAACCAGTGTCCTCCACCACCTCCTGACGTAGAACCTGCAACGGGGAAAATTGTGGTGGTGGCTACCGCCACAGAAAACCACTACTTTAATGCCTCTTCTTCTTCTTCCTCGTCGTCGTCATTGTCGTGTGCAACTTCCCTCTCGAGCCTGTCCTTGTCTTCCCTTCACAAATATCCTTGGGCTGCTGTACGGGTGGCCGCAGTACTAGTACTACCTATTGCGGCCGCTGTTTGAAGGGAGGAGTTCATCATGAAGTAAATGTTCGTGTTGTTCACGAAGGTGACAGTGATGGCCGATGGGATCGAGTTGGATGTCGACACCTACAACAAACTCGACACAGATAATCATGAAAGTACTGCAGGTCGTCGTCTTTTGTTGAAGTATCGGTTTGAGAGATGCTGATAATGACCAAGATTATAAGTTATGCAAAAGAGGAGCAAACATAGAGTGTTGGTTAATTTTCATGCAGTGTGCGTTAATGATGGAGAAATAATCAAAATGCATGATCAAATTCATCTTCATTCATTTACGTCCTACAAATTCATTAATGCATTAAAAAAATGATGAAATGAACTAGCATATCAGACTCAACATGATATGATTGTTGGATCTAATCATTCCGAATTAACAAGAATTCTAATGCTTAGTGGTTAGCCGTGCTTAAACATTAATAGAACACGTCATATATGGTTTGCACAGCATATAGTAGTTATGAAAGTTAGTACTAATTTAAGAATTCGACATTGCTCCAACATATTCATTACTGCAATTCGATATGTGATATTTAAATTAATAATATTTAGACCACAATTTAATATTATACTCCATTTATAAAATATTTAAAAATTTAAATTAATTATTAATATCCAATTAAAAATAATCAAAATTTGAAAAATCAAATTATTAAAACACCAAATAAATACTTTGTCCCAACTAGCGCCGGGGGTGGTGGACTTAAAAAAAAGTGCTCTAATTTTTATATTTTCACTTCATGTATATTTTTTATTAGAATTATACCAATCTATTTAATGTAATTGATTATGATTCTTTTCTTTATTTAAAGAGACACTGGTTCAAATTCAAATATTAATATCTCTTTCTTTTAAAAAATAAAAAATAAAAATCGTGAATAAAAAACACCCTTCTTATTTTCACTTTTGTTACAATAAATTTGAAATGGAGCAACAAACTTTCTCACTCCACTATGATATGCTGTCATCCCACTATTGGGTAGCTAGATACAAGCTTCTTACACTATTATTATTAGAGTAGTCAAAAAGAGTTAAAGGAAATACCACATTGGTGGGAGAAGGAAAATGCAATTGGTTTTTAAGTTTGCTTTCCACATTAGTTTATTGGATAAAGTGGTTAGTGAGTTTTTGGAAAAAATGTGGGCTATTTAATTAATTAATCCTGATAATTATTTGATGTTTGGTGTAACCCTTCGGAAGGGAACTGTCGTTTTCACTATAAAAGCCTTCTGCAGCCAGACTTCTCGTCCAACGTTCATCTTCTTCTTCTCGTTGTCCTTCTCCAAAAACACAAACACAGAAGTCAGAAAGGTTGCTGCTTTCAGACTTTGGTTGAAGGGACTCCTGGGGGTGGTTTGGCTAATTCCTACTAGCAACAATGTAGTGGATAGGGCTGGCTATTTGGTCCGTACTGTTTAGTTTTACCCAAAACCGGACCTTATAACCCGGATCGGGACCGGACTGAGACCGGATAATAAACAATCCAATCTCATATTCGGGCTTAGATTTGAGGTAAAAAACCAAGAGACCCCAACACTCAAATCCCCACAAGCTCAATCTAAAATCAAGATCAAATTGGGACCGGACCGGATCAAGACCAGACTGTATCCAATCCAATCTTACCGGACTGGGACCGGATCAATTTGGTCCAATTTAACCGGACCGGACCGTATGGCCACCCCTAGTAGTGGGGGCAAATAACACTCTCTTAGAGCGATTAATCACGCCTTCAATCCGTTTCTCCTTAAAGTTTTCCTGACAAATATTGACTCCAACCATCATATAATGGCTCATGTGGCGTGATATATGCGCCCAAATTAAGGTTCGAGTCCCTTCAGTAGTACCTAATGACAAAAAAGTAATCTATATCACCCTTATCTAAAAAAAAGCATCTCCAACAATTAAATTTATTTATAATTTCATAGGTGGTCCCTACTTCCATCTCTACAACTTTGAGAAAATAACACTTCTAAATTTCATCCTTTCTACATCAATGCAATCTAATTGCAATTTCAATGGGTGAGACCAATACATTAATTTATTTCTATTAAACCATTTATATATCATTTCGATCATTTTAAATCATCAAAGTATATAATAAAGGATAAAAAGGGTCCACTAGCGGGGCCCATTTGAATTGCAACAACAATTGCACATGATGCAAATTTGCACCCTTTGCAATAGCTTCCCACATCAATGCCATTCAAGGCAATTGCAACACCTTGCCACATCACCTTGCAAGTCTCTAGAATTGCACAATTGAAGATGCTCAAACCTTATATAATGGCTCATGTGGCGTGATATATGGGCCCAAATGATAAACGATATAATATGAATTATTATAATAACTCTGAGAGAAGTCTAAATAACTTAAGTTAATGACACAACTTATCCTTAACATAATCGTTTCTGATATCATCATTTCCGATATTAATAATTGAGTTAAACAAGACATAATCAACCTCAGCAAACTTCAAGTATATTGTTGATGTCATTGCTTTTCTATGGGCAAATGGAGACTTTTTTCCCCCCTTCTTTTCCTTCTTCTTCTCTTCCACTAAGGAATATGTTGGACGGGGGTTCGGGAGTTACCAAAAGTTTAGGTATATGGTCTGGTCGGCCGGCTGCCTCGACGGTCGAGTTCGGTGGATGCTTCTAACTATTAATAATACTATCCCGTCACCACCAATGGCACAGATGTCTTACCAACTCAAATAGCCGGAGAATAATAAACAACACCAACAGGTCCATCGATGTTACTCTACGTATATAAATAGTTGCTTCCCATTTCATACAAATCACAGACACGTAATAAAGAAATAATAATAATAATAATAGACAATTAATGGAGAGTTTGTTAGTACTACTGTTGTTGTTGTTGGTCGCAGTGGCAGGCCAGCTGATTACTCAATCGTCGTCGGCCTTTCCGCCGGAGCGGCAGGACCACTGGTGTGGCAAACTCAGCGACGGGACTTGGGGTGCGTGCGACCGGGCGAAGGGACGCTGCTGTGGTCGGTGGGGTTACTGCGGCGACGGCGACTCGTATTGTGACTGGTTTCATTGTACCAACTATTGTCCATCACCGCCGACGCCGCCACCTCCTGCTTCCGGAGGAGCTGGGACGGGAACGGCCGTAGTGGTTACCGCTGTCGAAAACCACCACAACGATCATCATCATAAGTTGCGGAGCCAGAAGTTGAAATCAGGTGTGTGCTTTTTTTTCTTCGGAAATATAAATTAGGGCATTATGCCGATTTAGGATATGAGTTATAGTGTAATAAATTAATGGGCTAATTCCACTGGGAAGTCCAAACTATTCAGAATGTGTAATTTGTGTTCTAAACTATTTAATATGATAAATTTGGTACAAATTATATGCGTTTTTGTAACATTTGTGCCCTAAACTATTCAATATGACAAATCTGGCATAAACCGACATATATGCTTACTAGATTTTATGTTAAATACTAACGGCCAACGCCGGTCAACATTAACGAAAGAATAGTTCGTGTCAGATATTTCATATTAAATAGTTTGGACTCCCTATAGTGGAACTAGCCCTAAATTAATTCATGATAAATCGATTAACAATAAGTGAGGTTTGGTACATTTGCAAAATACATTTACGTCACTTTGAACCAGTGAGTTCAATCCTTTCCATATGCATATATGAGAATTTATTATCATATTATCAAAACTTATCTGTCTCCATAACAGAACCTAACCCCTCTGGCTCCGCCACAGACCATCATCATGTGATCATAGCCGCCGCCATTAATGCATCTTCTTCTTCGTCGTCGTCGTCATCCTGTGCAACTTCCCTCTCGAGCCTGCCCTTGTCTGCCCTTCACAAGTATCCTTGGGCTGCTTTCGCACCTCGAAATGGAAATGCTACTACCTATTGCGGCCGATGTTTGAAGGTAATTAATAACATTCATTCACAATTTCCACTTTTTCCTGCTAATAATCAATCATAGGGTGGTTAACTTGCGATATCTGGGAGCCTTAGGTAACGAATCTTGGTGTCGGAGGAGTTCGTCATGAAGTGAAGGTACGTGTTGTTCGAGAAGGTGACAACGAGGGGCTGGAGTTGGACGTGGACACCTTCAACAAACTTGGCACGGATGGCCATAAACATGTCGCAGGCCGTCTTTCAGTGGAGTATCAGTTTGAGAGTTGTTGATGAAGACTATGAATTGTGAAAAAAGAAAAATAGCAAACGCATCGAGTTTTTCGTTTTCATGGAGTGTCGGGTTTATGCTTTATAGTAGAAAGAAATAAGGTATCGACTACTTCTACGAGTCGAAGATAACGACCGAAAATAAATGTTTATGTGCTATATATAAACTCTGGTTTCTATTTCAACTTGAGTGCAACAAATGCTTGATATGAACTCTCTGTATATGTGAGGATTTATATGTCTATAAATATTTGGGGAACTCCTCGTCATTGAATTTGGAGAATTGGGAAATAAAATCCATGAAAAACTCACTGGCAAATTCTTATTTTCGATCTGATTGGCTTTTCACAATTTCATTTTTTTCTGATTGGATTCACCCAATTTGATCAATGAAAAGAAACATAGGAAGAAGATGAGGGAGATTGGCAGAAGAAGATCCCAACCTCTCATAGTCACATCCAAAACATTCCGACATGTAGCAAATCAGCCTCATGAATTTTCGAAATGAAGCTGGATTCATCTCCACCACAGATTTGGCCAAAGCTGCAACTACCCTGATGGCCCAGAGGTCCTATGGCCATAGCCATTCAGAAATGGCAAGTTCTTCCTTTTGCAATTAGGCGGCATCTACCAAAGAAAGTATGTGAACTAGCGGCGGATCCAGGATATAAGAGAGCACTGGGTCGCATTTGAATAAAATATTAGATACCATAAAAAAAAATATAATAATATAGTTTTCATTACAATGTCAATTGTACAAGAAGATCTTTTAATTTAACAAATTCATCAATAATATAATCTCCATCCATACGGATAATATACTCTTTTTCAAAGAAAATAGCTAAATAATCAATGAGAAATTCATCGCTCATTTTGTTGAACAAATCAATGTTCATGTTCCATTGCTGAAAATATTCTCTCGATAGTAGTTGTTGAAACGGCTAGGTCAACACTAGACAAATCAACCAACAAATCAATTTGTATTGTGTGTCCATCCCGGTTTCCTCCACCTTCTCTAATAATTTTGCAAGAGAAATAACTTCATCTTCCTCACATGAGTAGTGCATTCTCCAAGAATGCATCTCATAGCCTTCAAAATCTCGAAGCTAAACTCTTGAGCAAGTTTGTAAATATTTTCTTCATCAAAACACCAGAAAGAACGGTTAGAATCTAGTGCCCCACTCAATTGAGGCAATTTAAATGATAAGTCAGCACGTTTGTAAATATTTTCTTAATCAAAAGAATGGAAAGAAAACCAGCTCTACGGGCTGCAAAGAAATCCATTTTGGGTTTGCCCGTCTCCTCGTTCTTGTTTTGTTTTGGGGGGATTGAGAAATTTTTTGAATTTTGCAAGGAAGGGTGTGCTTTAGTTTAAAGTTTTTATTTTATTTTAATGAAACTTTACACTTTTAGGTTTTCATGTCTTTTTTCAATTAAAATCATTTGAGATATAGAAAATTTAGTATAAATTTAGAGTGATGGTTTGGATACATTCATCTGAACCATTTTCATAGTTACACAAAATTCTATTATCAAATAAAACTAGACAGGATTTTAACTAGCACTGGACCAAATACCTAAATCGAAAAAATTTATAAGGACTAAATTAACTCTGGACCAATTTTTTTTCTTTAAGTCCTTTTATTTCTCCGTGGTGGTAATATATATATGAAAAGTCAAAAATAATACTCCTTTTTATCGCTAAAAAAACAATTTAACAATAAACTAATGCATGGATTCCAATGGGCTAACCGCTAATCATAAAATAAAAGAGTTGAATGGGCATGACCTACACGGGATTTGCCCATCAAGTAAAACAAATGAACATCATGGGTTTGTCATTCTAAAACAAGCTATTTTCTCTAGCATAATATATATTATGCTATTGTTTTATATCTTAGTGGCTAAAATATAATATATTTTAAAGTTATTCAATGGTTCAACCTCGACCAACCCAATTAGTCCAATTTTTATCATTTCAAATATATATTATGTAATTATTTGATATCATAATGATTAAATTATAGTGTATATTTTAGGGAATCGTTTGGTATTTGTTAGTGAAAAACTAAACATAAAGATCTATTTGGTTATTTTTAACATTAAAACGATCCTAAACATTTTCAGTTTCCTTTCGAAATTCTATAGTTTTATTCCCGAATCAGTGATGTGCAAATGGCGAATTGCAGTCATCTCTTTTCTTTCATTATTTTTTATTTTCAAATAGAAAGTTTAAAAGTAAAGAATAATTAGAGTTTGGCATGGGTCGGTCAAACATGCTGAATTTCAAGTTTTGGCTCGTTTTGATAAAGTCTAATTTATAATCACATGGTTCCCTGATACCCGATACAAATCTCAATCCAAACCAGTTTGGCAGGAGAGTCCGTGTTTACCACCATTTTCTAGGGATACAGGAACAGTGGTTCCTATCCCAAATTGTGTTGTTCATTCTTGATTACTTTAGATTTTATTATGGCTTGGCAAAAAACCAGAAAGCACAATGATGACAAGATGAAAGTTTTATAAAGCAAATTAATCGGCCAACGGGCCGAGTAAAAGCTAGCAACGATTGTGAGATGTTCATTTCCCGAAAATCAGCGAGATAGGCGATTTTTTATTCGATTTTCTGGACTTCGGTTTCAATAAAACTTACTCCACCTTATCATATTACCAGAAACAATATTGTTTCACAAGGTAACAGGTACTTGATGTTGGTTCATAAGGCTGATTTTTGAGTCGTTGCATCATTCATGTCTCTTTTCTACTAAAATTCACTATTTTGATCACGTGTTTCCCAAAAAAATATATACAACAATAAGCTATACACCCTATTACATTATCAAATTTCATACCTCACCTTCCTTCGGCCAAATGGCCGGGGCCCACGCTAGTTATTATTATACATCACAATCCATCTTTCTTTATTTTCTTTTTTCTAATCTAAACTCATGATTATCTAACTGTATTAGACTCGGTCAAACTGAGTTGAACCGATGTTGACGAGTTTTGAGTGAGAAGCAAGTTTAATTTAAACGCTCTTATAATTGAGGGGTTGGGTCAAGTGTGAATTTTTTTTTAACAACTCAGTCCGCTTTCCATCCGACCCCACCGTTCGTATGGTCGGACGATGGCTAAGAATTCGTAGTCGGATCTCAGATGGACTCTTTTCACGAGTGGGTGACGACCGGGACAAAGCACCTTATTTGATCTTCGTTCTCTTTATGTTTTGTTTCGTTTTGTTGTTTTGCTTTTTTTCTCTCTCTGTTCCAGTCTTGTCTTGTACATAAATTTAAGAATGCCTTCTTTTTTTTATTTTTATTATCGCTAGCTTGCTCTACTATTGGTTGAGCTGCTAGCAATTTTATTCAAATAAAATGTTTCATCATTCATCTTTTTTTAAAAAGAAAAACAATTGACCTTGTAAAAGAAGGTTGAATCCGGTGGTGACGAGTTTTGATTCAGGAGCGAGTTTTAACCGCTTTCGTAATTGAAGGGTTGGGTCGGGTGTGGATTTTATTAACAACTCGGTTGGCTTTTCATCCGAACCGTACCTAAAATATACAAACTAATCGACCCGGTCAAAGGTGGTTGAATCCGATGTTGACGAATTTTTGTTGAGGAGCGAGTGGAACCTTGTGTTGACAAGTTTTTGGTGGGGAGCGAGTTTAACATGATTTTCGAATTACGGGATTGGTGTAGATTTTGTTAAAAACTAGACCTGCTTCCTATCTGACCCACACCTAAAAAATAAAACTCGGGATTGAGTTTTACTTGCTTTTACGATTGGCGGGTTGGGCTGGTGCAGATTTTGTTAAAACTCGGCCTGCTTTCCATACGACCTGCACCTAAATACACAAAACAATCGACCCAACCAAAGCTAGTGTTGACGAATTTAGGTTTAGGAGCAAGTGGAACCTGCTGTTGATGAGTTTTTGGTCGGGCACGAGTTTTGGCTGATTTTCTAAATGAAGGATTGGTTCGGCTATGGATTTCGTTAAAAACTCGATGCGTTTTCCATCTCACCAGCACCCAAAAAATATATCAATGTCATTTTATGGACGAACCTCCTACCTAATTCGACACGATTAGAATGGGTTGAACTTGTTGTTGACAAGTTTGGGTCGGGAGCAAGTTATACCTGCTTTTGTGATTGCTGGGTTGGGTATGGTGTGATAAAACTCGAGTCGCTTTCCATCCGACTCGTACTAGAAAAAGAAATCTATGTCAAACTCTCAGTATAACTTACTCTCTTTACCTTCTGAAAATACATTTCTATTGTGAATTTGTGATATGATATAATAGATAGGGGTCGTTTGGAAGTTGCGATTGTTTTGTTGAGATTGTCATTATGCATGTATTGTTTACAATGCATCGTTTTATTGTTTTTTTAGCAGAAACAATACATGGATTGTTTCTGTAATGTGACAGAAACTATCACTCATTTTGAGTGATTGTTAGATCTCAACTTTTAGTTGTGATTGTTGAGATAGTTGAGTTGAGATTGTTTTGTCTAAGCTTTTAGCTGATGCAACATACACAATCACACATACCAAACGTTGTATTCTACAATGCATCAAATTCAACAATACATGTATAATATTATACATGCATTCTCAACAATACATCTATTTAACAATCACAATTTCCAAACGACCTCATAGTGTTTGACAACACATTTCTCATACCTTTTTTATTTTCTTTTATTTTTGATTTGATTTGATTTTTTTACACATCACAATCCATCTTTTTTTCTCTTAACCCAAACTTATTGGTATGCAACCTAATTTGACCGGTCAAATCGATTTGAACTCGACGTTGACAAGTTTTGAGTTGGAAGCACATTTATAAGTTTTATTGGGTTTAGTTGGGTGTGGATTTTGTTAAAAGATCGGTCGACTTTCCATCCTGCTCTAGACCCATCTTCTTTTCTCTCTTTCCACTTCCTAAACTCAACAGGCCAATAGACCAATATTTTACAAATCGTATTGTTGGTCATCAGTTGCATCAGAAATATCATCTATAGGCAAATCGATGACCAGTTTTAGCTGTTGAACCACAATTAAATTAGGCAAAATACACTTGTGTAGCCAAAACTTTCACGTTTGTGCCACTTATAGCCATTTTTGGCAAAATACCACTTATAGCCACTTCCGTCCAATTCTTTAACGCTGTTAACGTTAAGTATGATTGGGCAAACGGAGATGCTGACGTGGCAAACTCTTATCTTCAATTTTGTTTGTAAATATATTGTGGATTTATGAAATAAAAAAATTACAGAGTTAAAAGAACAACAAAACCCGCAAACACCATCTCCATCTACTGTCCCGTCAACAAAAATACCCAGAAGCCAAAATCCCCAAACTCATCCACCATGGGAGACGCCGGTGGTTACCTTCGTTTCTCTGGCTCCCTCGACCCTCAAGCCCAAGAGTTCATCCCGCGCCACGTCATCTCATCTCCGCCTCACCATCACCTCGCCTCGTCGTCCTTCCACCTCCCCTCCACAACCAATTCTTCTACGCACCTCCGCCGCCGCCTTCGTACGCCGCTGACAGCGGCGTCGAACTCCTCGGCTACCACCCCGACCTCCACCCATTTCAAAAAACAAGCAACTTTGGCGACTCCTCTATGCAATCCATAACAAGAAAAAGAAGATTCGGTTCAAGTCATGTGAAAACCCTTACCATGATCAAATCGAAGAGTTGCGGCAGTAGATTAACGATCAGGATGAGGAAGAACGGAAACAGACACATCACGTAGAAAACTCGATTCCGCAAACAAGAATTGAGATTGAATTCTAATCCATTCATGGTGAGTGGGCAAAATTAAGATTAGGTCAGACGCTTACCATCTCCTCTTCTTCTCCTTTTCCTGAAAGAACCCTTTGTTGAAGAATCAAAGCACAATTGACTATGGTGGAATCGAGTTCAAAAAGATTCAGAAGTTACGATCTTTTTCCCACGAGAATCCAGAAGGCTCTGCAAAGAGATGGCGACTTTCCGGGCTTGTGAGAAGAAGACTCGGATGTTTCAGGGATTGAGCGCGATTTAAGGTGGGATTGAGTGACGATTGAAGCGGAGGCTGAGCTTTGTTCACCGGCGCTCGCTCTTAGCCAGAGCAGTTCGCAATCGACACAGGACGTCGCGAAATCGAAATTGGCGGAGAATTGGGGAAATCAAAGATATGGGATGGGATGAGACCGGAGAAGAGAGGGCGTGAGGGAGATAGAAGAAATTGGGGGAAATTAAATTAATTTTTTTTATTAATATGACATGTAATTATTAAATAAATTTTAATTGTGACGTGTCACTTTTGGCTTATTTGGCGTTGACGTGTGCGCTGAGTTGGCGCCTAGTCAACAAACCGTCAAAGAAGTTGACGGCGTTAGTGACATCGTTAAAGTATCTAACGGAAATGGCTATATCTGGCACGCAACATCTTTAAAAAGTGGATATAAGTGGTATTTCGCCAAAAATGGCCATAAGTGGCACAAACGTGAAAGTTTTGGCTATACAAGTGTATTTAGCTATTAAATTACCATTTTTAGTACACAATATCTTTATCATTGACTTTGAGGCATAATTTTCAGTACAGTTTCACAAATCGTTGTTGAAGACCAAAGCTCTCTTCACCCGCACCAATCAACAAATAATAAAAATGTGGACTATCGTGGATTCCCATGTGGAAATGATTGCAGAATACCAAAAAAAAAAGAAAAAAACAGATCTAGAAAGCAAAATGGAATACGCGAAAATGTTGTCGGACTTGATTTTAACAGCTCATTTACCACATTCCGTACGTATCTCAGCTCTTCCAGGGAATATTGCCGATTGCATTCCGGTCGACAGTACTGAGGTTTAATTTCCTCGACGTTTCGGACTCGATCGTCAATGTCTTAGGGACAAGCGGCCAAGACTTCTTATCTACTTTCTGTCTTCTTCTTCTTCTTATTATTTTTTTATAGTCAATCAATCAATAAATAATAAAACCCCCAACATAATCGAAACTGAAATACCAAATTTTCTTCGTCGTTTTCTATCTTTCCAAACGGTTTCCCTATTCAGCCGCCCGCAATGCTTTTGAATTGATTCTTCAAACAAAATGTGGTATCTCGTGGATGCCCAATGTTGAAATGATTGCCGAATAATAAAAGCTAAAATAGTAAAAATTCGATCAAGAAGGCAAAATGGAATATTTTGCCACATTACGTACGTACGTATCTCAGCTGTCTTTCAGGGGAATATTTTGCCAGATTGCATTCCAGTCCACAGTGAGATTTCCTCAACGTTTCGAACTCTCGATCAGTATAAATTGATCGATCGATCAGCCAACAACAACATCCCTATATTTTCCATCAACTTTCAAATCAGATATACACAGAATAAAAAAAAAATGGTATCGTTGGCGGGGATCTTCGCTTCTACAGCGACATTCACAACAGTAATACTGTGCCAGCTGAATCAGCTAGTTCAACCATGTGGTGCTGATATTGTGATCCCCGGCGGCACCATCTGCGGCACCGATTACTACGACGGTAGCTATGTTGGGTGCGACGCGAATCGCTGCTGTAGCAACTATGGCTACTGCGGCGACGACCGCGTCCACTGTGTCACGGACTGTTGGAAGCAATGTCGCGAAGTTGATGGAGTTGATGGACAGCTTCTCTATAATATCAGTACCACCACCACCACCACCACCACGAACGTAGTTAATGCAACGCACAACGAATACTACGATGTCTCTACGACGACGACGATCAACGGCAGCTGGCCGGACGGTTCGTTGTTGCCGTCGTCATCATGTGCAACTTCACTCTCCGGCTTACCGCAGGCCCAACGTAACAAGTATGCTTTGGCTGCTTTCGGTCGTCCTCGTAATCGTACTGTTACTGCAACAACAGCAACTACCGCTGGCAGTACTTATTGTGGACGGTGCCTCAAGGTAATTAAAGTAGTAAACTGAAGTACTTGATCGCTGTGCATTAACTAATTCAAACAATATTTGGTTCAGTTAAGCATCCATGGATATATGTGTGTGTACATGTAGTTGATAAATTTGAAGACTGGAGTTGAAGCGAAGGTGCGAGTTGTTCACGAACGTAATGTGGAAGGCCTTGAATTGGGCAGTGACACTTTCAACAAGCTGCGTAGCTATGGCGCAGGAAGTGCTGGAGGAGATGACTATCATGATCATCATCACCACCTTGTCTTGAAGTACCAGTTCGAAAATTGCCAAGACTGAACAAAAGAATGACGACAACTGGAGGCGATTGAGGCACGAATTCCATCTTTTTTCTTTTATTACATGTTATACATCACAATCCATCTTTTTTTTTTTTATAACCCAACTCATGAGTATCCAAGACAAAGCGAGTTGAATCCGATGTTGACGAGTTTTGAGTGGGGAGCAAGTTTAAACGCTCTTATAATTGAGGGGTTGGGGTCGGGTGTGAATTTTGTTAACAACTTGGTCTGCTTTCCATCCGATGACCCTACCTAAAAAGCAAAACAATCGACCTTGTTAAAGCGGGTTGAATCCGGTGGTGAAGAGTTCTGAATCCGGAGCTAGCGAGTTTTCTCGGTTTTGTAATTGAAGGGTTGGGTCGGGTGTTTAATTTATTAACAATTCTCAGCTGGCTTTTCTTCCGACCCCCACCTAAAATACAAAACAATCGACCCGGTCAAAGGAGTTTGAATCCGGTGTTAACGAATTTTGGTTGGGAGCGAGTTGAGCTCGATGCTGAAGAGTTTTGAGTCGGAACCAAGTTTAAACGGTCTTATGATTATTGATGGGTTGGACGGGTGTTAATTTTGTTAAAATTAAGTTTGCTTTCCATCCGACATCCACCTAAAAAGCAAAACAATCGACATTGTACGTCAAAGTGGTTGAATCAGGTGTTGACGAGTTTTAATTCACGAGCGTGTTTTACCCGGTTTTGTAATGGATGGGTTGGATCGGATGTGGATTTTGTTAATAACTCGGTTGAGTTTCCATCCGGCCTACACCTAAAATACAAAACAATCAACATATTCGAAGCAGGTTGAATCCAATTTTGACGAATTTTGGTTCCTGAGCGAGTGCACTACAAGAATTTTGGTTTCAAAACAATGGTGCTATTTTTGTAAATTTTATGGACTGGGTGCTATTTTTGTAATTTTTTTTAAAAGTTGCTATTATTGGAAAATCACGAGATTATTTGCATCTAAAAGTCCTTTATTTATTTCTGTATATCTTTTGAAGCAAATAGATTATTTGCATCGGACGCTTCTGCCTCTAATTCATTTTAGAAGCAAATATAGATGCAAATAATATTTGTTTCAATTTGAGGAATTTGAGTCAAAATTTTTTTATTGCAATTCCACTTTAAAAAACTTATATTTTCTTTTCTTTGACAAATATTTTTGCTCCTATTACATTCCGAGACAATTATACTTGTTTCTAAAAGACATTGAATAAATATAAATATTTGTTTTGAAAGCAAAAACATTTCTTTTCTTTTATTTCAATTTCCATAATTTCGATTCAATTTTAATTTTACCTTCGATATGAGAAGTTTCGTTCATGTAAAATAAGAATGTTCTGAAAGTATCAACTTTCAATTAATAACATTTTAATACATTTATTCTTAAAATACATCAGTATATTGCTCATAAAAAACGTAAATACATTCGAGTACACATATATAATACATGTATTCTATGATATTTACTAAGCTAATCCTCCATCCCACGTTGGTGACACCACCACCAATAGACCACGATCAAGATCTTCTCCAAAATGTTGTTCTTCTCTTCCTCCTTTCTTCTTTACTGTCAATGCTTGTTCTGGAAAAACATGAGAGCTGAAACGTAGAATAAGAGAAAGGGAGAAGGAGGATGATGATTTTGGTTTCTAAATTTCTCTTTCTTTAAGTTAGGTTTTAGAGGCCGGGAAGAATGTGAGAGGGAAAAGGATAATTTTGGTTTCTAATTTTCTCCAATCTAATTCGACCAGTCAAAACGAGTCGAACTCGTTGATGAGTTTTAAGTCGAGAGCAAATTTATGCGCATAATTGGCGGGTTGAGTTCGATGTGGATTTTGCTATAAAATGGGTTGCTTTTCGTCCTACTCTAGACTCATCTTCTTTTCTCTCTTTCCTGTTGCTACACCCAACAGACCAATGTTTTAGAAATCCTACCGTTGGTCAGTCGTATCGAAAATATCATATGTGGACAAATTGATAACTTGTTTTGATGGTTGAACCACCATTAAATTATAATTTTAGTACAAAATATCTTATCATTGTCTTTGGGACATAATTTTCAGTACGCTTTCACAATTCTTGTTGGAGATGAAAGCTCTCTTCACCCGCACCAGCTTCACCATGCACACCCTCCTCGGCTAAGCCAATCAATAAATAATAAAAACTAACATAAACATGTTCGCATTCGCTTCGCGTCTGAGCGGGTACGTGATATTTTTAAAATTAATAGTATGAATTTTGACCCAAAAGTAAAGAACTTGTCATCTACAACTTTATCTAGTCGACGCAACGATGAACTTTAATAAGGGAGAAGAGTCGTCGTGCAAATGATTTCTATGTTTAAGTTGTAAGCACCTGAACTTTAATAAGGGAAAAGGGTTGTCGTGCAAATGATTTCTATGTTTAAATTGTAAACACCGGGTTCAAGTTGTTTGGATCATATTGAATAGGTGGATACCCATAGGTTTGGGTGCTCAACCAAAAGGAAAAAGATAAATGAAAAATAATAATGGGTAATAGATGTAGACCCGACGGATAATAGATGAACACATAGGTTATAGAATGAGAGAGTTGGATTAAAGAAGAACTTGAAACTTCCCAATCTGCACTTGAGCGAATTTGGGAGTCACTAATGAATAGTAACTCAAATATTAAGCTTTTATATATTAAAATAAAATTAACTAATAATTATATATTAATTAATAATGTGGTATATGGTGGATTGCCATGTGGGAATGATACATGGTTGCAGAATACAAAAAAATTCGATCAAGAAAGCAAAATGGAATAAGCAAAAAATGTTGCCGACTTGATTGTACCACATTACGTACGTATAGGTTTGGATGCTCAACCAAAAGGAAAAAGATAAATGAAAAATAATAAAGCGGATAAAGGTCAAAAACTTTACACAGTGAGCTCAACTCACCTTGACTGGTTTGAACCGAGTTTTTGATAATTCACACTCGGCTCAACTTGCCAATTCTAAAAGTAGATAAAACACACTCTCGATATAAAACTCGTTACCACTAGGTCTGGGTTCAATTGTCATTCTCATCCAAAGGAAAAGGAGAAATAAAAACCATTAAAGCGGACAAAACTTAGTCTCGATCCAAAACTCGTGCAACTCGCTTTGACCCGATCGAATCGAGTTCTTAACAAATTCACACTCGGCCCAACTTGCCAACTACAAAAGCGGATAAAAGTCGCTCTTGATACAATACTCGTCAATACCATGAGTTTGGATTCAATTTTCATTCTCAATGAAAGGGAAAAAATAGAAATTTAGAAATACTAATGTTAGAAGCACTGTTATTCCTTAGTGGTAAAGGGTGTTGCCACAAAGTACCTGAGTTTTGATGATAATATATACCAACTTATTCATAAAAAATGTTGGGTTCAAGTCGCTTTGACCTGGTCGAGTTATGTTAGATACCCATGAGTTTGAGTTCAATTGTCATGCTTAACCAAAAGGAGAAAGAGAAATAAGAAAACATTAAAGAATATGAAACTCGATCACAATACAAAACTCGACAACACACAGCAGATTTAGTATGAATTTTCAATAGCGGTCTTGGGACACGTTGGATGGGTACAACTTAGGATTCCACCAACAGTGTTTGGAGAAGGGTTGTGAATTAATTAATGGGCGAAGGCGAGGATTGTGCAATATAGATATGTTATGGATATTCGGTAGCTGTTGCGACATCTATTGTTCATTGATCTCGTCGTCGATAGTTTTTCGAGATGGGTTGCGAATTGGTGGGACAAAGCGATGATTTAGGTAAAAGGTGATGGACAAAATCCTAATTGATAATTGCTACAACGGGGGAATGAACAATAATAGATGAAAATTTAAGTAGACAATAACTACTATGGGAAACGTAATGGGTAATAGATGTAGACCCGACGGATAATAGATGAACACATAGGTTATAGAATGAGAGAGTTGGATTAAAGAAGAACTTGAAACTTCCCAATCTGCACTTGAGCGAATTTGGGAGTCACTAATGAATAGTAACTCAAATATTAAGCTTTTATATATTAAAATAAAATTAACTAATAATTATATATTAATTAATAATGTGGTATATGGTGGATTGCCATGTGGGAATGATACATGGTTGCAGAATACAAAAAAATTCGATCAAGAAAGCAACATGGAATAAGCAAAAAATGTTGCCGACTTGATTGTACCACATTACGTACGTATCCCAGCTATCTTTTCACTTCAGGGAATATTTTGCCGATTTGCATTCCACGTACGTACCGTGAGGTTTCCTTAACGTTTCGGACTCGATCATCAATGTCTTAACGGTAGCTGCATTTCTTCGTCGTCTGTGTGATCAGTATATAAGTTGATCGATCAACTTTCAAATCGGAATAAATAAATAATAATGGTATTGTTGGTTGCGATGTTCGCTTCTACAACAATAACATCAGTACCACGATGAATGTGGTGAATGCAACGCACAATCAATACTACGATCCGGCCGGAACGAAGAAGAAGACGATCATCATCAGTGGCTGGGAGGAGGATGATTGATGAGTACACGTTTCGGCCACCTAGGACTAGGGATGACAAATTATCCACCCATGAATAATTATACCCAAACTCAAGTAGACCCATTGATAATAGGTTGGGTAGGGGTGAAGTGCATATGGATTTGGGGGTTTATAGATGAGTTTGGGTTTGGAGCTTCCATAATCTAAATGGGTATGGGTTGGATATGAATATCCATTTACTTGAGGGTGTTTTAACTACACATGCATAAATTGGACCTATTTGCAAAACTTGAAAAGTTTAGGTACCAAAATGTAAGACCAAAAAAATTTAGGTACCAAAACGTAATTTTCCATCGATATTTTGAGGACTTATATGCACAAAAAAAAATTTAGGTACTAAATATGCATCTCTATTAAGTTTGGGTACCAAACTGTAATTTGTATTTGGGCATGGGTACAAACCATGGTAAAGGAAACCGTACCGGACATCATACCGGATTCCTTTCTGGTATGGTATTTTGTGGTACGACCGTGGTTCAACCGTTTTGTACCGGTAAATACCGTTTTTCACTATTGATAGAGAAATGAAATGCGATAGTATAAAAAATATAATCCATTTTCAACGTAGAAAAATAGCAAAATAATATTCTTTTTTAATTATTTTCCACATATTGGACGAGAATACGTAGAAATGAAGCTGAATCATAGACCAGGAAACCGAATCGTACCGGCCAGTTCAACCGGTTCAACCGGTCAAACCAAAAAAACCGGCCAGCACGGTAAAATCAGCACAGTCAGCCCACCGTACCGCTTTTGGACCAAGTTCCGGTTGAACTGGTTGAACCGGCCGGTACGATCCGGTTTCCTGGTCTATGGTACAAACCCAAATCCATTTGATATGAACCCAACTCAACCCAAAGTAAATGGGTATGGGTACAAACCCATCAAACTCTACCCATATCCATCTATTTGGATTTCATACCAATTGGGTTGGATAGTAAAAAACTCATGGGTATGGGCAAAGTTTACATCCCTACCTAGGACATTAAGCTATTTTTCATTATTATTATTGTTATTGTTAATTTAGGATATTCCTTTGGTTATTTGGGATTATTATTTCTTGTTAAGGAAGTTATTGTTTAGGAGTTGGTCTAGGATTAGTTTACCTTGTTCGGGAGGGAAAGGGTTTGTAGGATTATTCCTATAAATATGTACTTTGTCTCTACGTTTTAATCAGTCAAAGAAGAATAAACCAATATTTTAGTTTATTTTAGTTTTAGTTGTTACGATTACGCGATGGACGAACCGATCGTCCATCAATTGGTATCAGAGCTTGGTTCGACGGAACCGAGCTCTTACCAGCTCCCAGGGCAGACATCGTCGACGTTCAACCACCAACGTCGGGAAGAGGTCCTGCGCGCAACCACGATCCGCAACGACAAGGTGGATGGATCGCCTACCGAGGCGCCACCAACGAAGAAGCTAACCGTAGCTTTGCCATTCGAGATCCACGAACCGCCTGACGCCGAGATCTCGATCACGGGGCTTACGGGAGTTTACAATGCTGCCATCATTCGCCTTGACGCCACCATCCATAAAAAACCTATGGCTGCCCTAGCCGGTAGATCTTCGACCCACAATTTCATCAATACCGACATTGCTAAGGGTTTAGGCTTGCAAGCTAAACCAATCTCTCCGTTCAAGGTCAAGGTATGGACTGGGGAAATCTTGGTATGTGATCGATTTTACAAGGCCGTCCCGATTGACATACAAGGGGTACAGTTCGATGTGGACTTGTACGAATGCCAGATTGTGGAACTGAAGTCGTCCTCGGCGTGCAGTGGTTCCGGCAACTAAGATATGCATGGATATATTGGGACAAGTCGATCGTGAGTTTCATGAATGAAGAGGTCGAGGTCAAGTTGCAGGGTTCTCCCATGAAGAGGGTTATGGACTTCGGAAGGGCCCACCGAGAACAGGACTGGTGGAATCACCAAGGAAACTCGGTGAAGACCACGTCACCGGCGACCATGGCCGCCAAGGAAGACTTCACTCTCTAGCGTCCATCAATGATCAACTCGTCAACGCTTCCTCCTCGTCGTCGTCTGCAACTTCACTCTCTAGCATACCACCGGCGCGACGTAACAAGTATGCTTTGGCTGCTTTTCGTCGACCTCGTAATCGTACTGTTACTGCGACAACTACTGCTAGCAGGACTTATTGTGGACAATGCCTCAAGGTACGTAAGTAGTAAATTGAACTTATTGATCGCGGTGTACATTTGACACGTATAAACGTTGATAACGATAAGTTTAATCGATAAAAATTGATCTAAAAACCATTAGTAATTCAATGTACATGTCATTTACATCCCACATCAGATCCACCAGCAACCCATTAACAATTGAAGTTAGGAACTGGTAACTAAAACATAAATAATGATAACAAAAGCGTTACTAATTTAACAATAAATTGTATGTTTTTTTATAGAAAATTGTTAATAATGTTAACAAAACCATTGCCAACTTATCAATAAAGCGTTACTAACTTAACAATAAAAGATTACGAACTCGTAACAAAAACGTTAATAATGTTAATATATAAAAGCATATTGGTAACCAAGAACACGACCATCTTTCTCAACGAGTCCAAAAAATCGACTACCAAACTCAAGACTGCTCTTCAGTGATGACGAATTGACGATGATAAGCTTCCTCGACGACCTTGCTTGACGAAGACACCGGCCGGAAAATGAAACGACAAGCAGCAGTGGCGGAAAAACCAACGACCTTCGTGGGTTGCCCTT
The DNA here is from genome assembly GCA_964030455.1 of Linum trigynum. Lineage (NCBI taxonomy): Eukaryota > Viridiplantae > Streptophyta > Magnoliopsida > Malpighiales > Linaceae > Linum > Linum trigynum. The sequence continues at coordinate 41,218,986 of OZ034822.1, read as the reverse complement.
CAGCTGCACCGTCGATGACAACCACTTGCGACATCGACGACGACCACATGTGGAGGACGGGAACGTGACGGCACAAAGGAAGGAGAAAGGGTGCAATTCTCGCTGGCGAAGACGACGAACGAGTGGGTGCTGGGAAGGGTGAGCCGAATTAAAAAAAACCCTCCCAATGGCCTTCTCTATTTTATATTAATTATTGTATTAGGTTGAATTTTAAATAAGTAAAATACATCATTTACCTAAATACCCTTAACTAACTACTAACTAATAACTCATCTTTAACTACCTAATATTCTAACAACCAATAGTATTGCTTTAAGCATATGCTTAAGCTTTTGGGCTTAAGTACAGGAACTTAGCCCGTCCAAACGTGGATCTCTCCTGGATCCACCAAACGAATCGCAAATTCTGAGGTCCACCGAATGTATCAAACTAAATACATGAATGATATATTTTTTAAGAAAGAATGAACTTTCCATGAAGAAAAGTAGTACTTTCTTAGAAAATTTATAAGATCAAAATAAAACTATTGTGACAATCGAAATCAAACTACAACAAAAGTATTGATTAAGTCTAATTCAATTTAATGCATTTCACTAAGATGTTTATCGATATTCGCGGCAAAGCGCGGGCCAATTATCTAGTATATAGAAGATACTAGAGGTAACTAGATACCTCTAGTGATTAAAACCGAGCTATAGAAGATTCGGGGCCCATACATAAACATTAGGCGGTAGGTAGCTTAGAGCAAAGAGGCCAGTCAAGTTGGTGGATCCTTCGATGTTAACTTGCCGCAATCGCTTCAAACCAGACAGTCCCTCTGGTAATGTTTCAAATGATGTGCAACTACGGAGAACTAGCCATTCCAAAGATTTCAAATCTGCAATGCCCTCAATCTCACGCAAATTTGAAGCACCGGTGACAGTTAACGCTTCCAACTTTTGCAGTTTTGACAGGGAAGGTAGTTTCTGTGTTGCCAAGCCACGCAACGTGAGTCTTGTCAACTCTTCCAAGGAATCGAGCCCCTCCAGCAGCAGTTCCTTGTCTACATCATCATCCTCCGTCTGCTCAATTTCCAACTCCAGAAGCCTCGGAAACTTAGACAGATGAAGCATCTGGCCGAAGCTAGTCTGCAGCAGCAATGCAGCTCCACCTATGGACAGTTTTCGTAATGAGTTAAGTACTAATCGGCTCGCGCCGCCGCCACCATCACCAAGATGCTGCTGGACATGGGATGATAGTGATGTGAGAAGAGGGCAACCCCATATCTGTAAAATCTGCAGCTTGTTAAAGGACATCAGAGTTCCAAGGCCTTCGAGGAGACTTAAGCTATCTTCACTCACAATACTGAGCACTTGCAATGATTCCAGGCCTTCAATGCCTTGGATTTCAACGAGACGAGGACATTCAAACGAATGAAATCTGCTTAAATTGCTCAAAGACGCGAGGCTGGGCAGCCTTCGCAACGCATGACAGCTTGAGATTTCCAACGTTTTCAAAGCCACAAGACAGTCAAGGCCTAGAAGATTACTCAAACTCACTCTATCTATGATCAGAATTTCCAAAGATTTTAACCCTCCTAAGCCTTGGATATCCTTGAGCGCTGGGCAGTCATGAATGGATAGCAAAGTCAAGTTTTCCAGATTCTCTAAATTCGGGAGCCAATCCAGCCCCCAATATTCACGGATATCCAGCCTGGTTAGACTTGAAGGAAGCAGCCCGAAAGGTCGAAGACTAATCGTCGTCATCGTCATCCTTGTTCCATAGAGTTCCATAGACTTCAACTTGGACAATTTCCACCACATGGTGTCTGCTGGGGGGATCTCAAGCCCATAGGAACAGTCTCTAACAACTAATGTCTCCATCTCGATCAGCTCGGAAAGGTTAGCAATGGGAGATGAAGTGATCAGCTCCTTCAAACTTGTGGGTAATCGAATCCCAGCCCGAGTTCCATGTGTCGCCACAATATCAGTGCCACTTGCTCTCAAGTGTTTAAGAGCCTGTAGTTCCCCAATGTCAGCAAGGGATTCTCCTAGATTCTCACAACGGAATTCTGTGATATCAAGCTCTCGCAGCTGTTTAAGCACCCTAATGGTTCCACCCGTTATCTTTCTTACTCCACCACCCTTCAGGAGCAGCACTTTCAGGTTGCTTAAATTCCCAAGATCTAGGTCCGCAGATCTCACCATGAGGCAACTGAGATTCAGTATCTCTAGACTGCCAGATGTTGGGAAGCAGGGAAGTCTCGTCATGTTATAACATTTAGCAAGATCTAGAACCTTCAGCTTTTCTGCCACCTGAAAAAAGAATGTACAGCTTATGGATGGCGGTGTTACGTTCTGTAAACAACTATTGTTTGAGTAATAGGATACAAATACAAACCTTGATGATATTGCTCCAACCTCCCCAATCATATGGAACATCGCTTGAATGGAGATCAAGAATTGTCAAATTCTCCATCTTCAAATTAGTCAGCTTATTATGACCCGCATTTCGGTGGTAGTGCAGACGAAACCATCTCATCTTTGGTAGAAGATTACTGAAATCTCCAATGAGCATTGTATATTCTGCGTCCAAATATCTCAACTCCGACAAATTTACGAAACAGTCGCTTGCCATCTCCTTCGCAACAAATGATCCTGAATTCACTCTGAGTGCCTGCACTTGGCTTGGTCCCTGTAAAAAGAGAAGTGGGTAAAATCAATCAATATACCATTCGTTTTAAAACTCGGAATTTAAAACATTTTGCATAGGAAGAACGCATTAATTATGATCACACAATGATATCCACTATGTTTGAGCAAAGAAAAAAATTAACTTTTCAAAACAAATTTTGTTTGTAGTATTATCATTCTCATATCTATCATGATGATATGACAGTGGTATGATAAATTGATGACTCATCTAATTAATTGTAACACATACTTTAAAAAATTTGTCCAGAAAGAATGTGTTACTGAAGATTTTTACAATGATGTTCATTTTGTTAACTATGTTAACATAAGACCTCATACCAATGTCGCATAGTGTCATACCAATATCATTTAGTGTCATATCATGATATTATCAAGATATGACCTTGATGGTGGCTTCTATCGTACCTTGAGTAAAATCTAAGATACGTCATACCCTGAGTAAGAAAACGCTATCTAAATCTCGAATTAATCGGATTTTTAGGCATGATACTATACACTATCTATTGATGAGTGAACCCTAGGTCTTAGTTATCTAAATCATAGAGTCTAACCCCTAAGATTGTGCATGTAATTTGTTGCACATATTTTGACGAATCATAACCCGTCAAGTTGATCTTAGAGTATCATATTTATAGAATTAAAATCGAGATTTTAATAAGTGTCAGATGCCAAACTCTAGCCAATTCAAAATCTAGATATAATTTTTTTAGTCTGAGAATCAACAATCTGACTCATCAGACAATCCTGCCCATCTTTCCTATCTATATATACTAGCTTCTAGTTTCGGCCAGTTGGCCTGAATTTTTATCATTTTTATTTTAAATAAATGATATGTTTGTTATAAATAAAATAATAAAAGACTGGTTAGATAGTTATTTTAATTTAGAGTTTTAACGACAGCTAGGTAACATATCAAAAAATTTCTAATTCGTAATTTTAAAAAATAATTTTACATGAAATTCAAAATTAATTGGGTGCACTAATCCTCCTATTATCTATATTTTCTTTTATGGTTCCTATTATCTATATTTAGTTATCCTGAAAGTTGAAAAAAAAAAACTGTAACTCTTGACAGACCTAATATAAAAGATAAAAAGACCAATGAAAAAGAGAAAAGGTTTTGAGAACTAATTGGCAGTTAGATCAATAAAGTGGGGAGAAATAATTTATACAAAATACAACCAAAAAAATGTGGAACATACCTTATCTCTACTTAGCAACTCCAATGCTTGTGGGTTTGACCATATTCTACTTCTTCTCAATGGATTTTCAATATTTTCTCGATGGACTATGTTTATACCGAGATCCCTAAGTTGATCATGCATTTGAAACTGATTGTCATCCCCAATTTCAATAAGCGACCGCTGAATAAGTATGATAATATTACTTATGGGGTAAAATCCACAATCATCCCACATGTAACTGGCCATATCTTTGTCCTCTCCAACGAGGAAACAAGCAATATCCAAAAAAATCTGCTTTGCCTGATAGTTTAATGAAGCGTAGCTGATCATTAATACCTCCAGAACCTCTTCCTCGAGTGCGTTTTGTTGAAACTGGGCTAGTTTTTCTTTCCAAAACCCTTTATCTTCCTTATATAAAAGTGATCCTACAACCTTGAGTGTGAGTGGAAGTCCTCCAGTGGCAGACACAACATCACTGCACAAGGTTTCGTAACCTGGCAGAGGAGAATCCATATTGAATGCATGCTTGTAGAAAAGCTGAAGTGAGTGAGTATGACTCATTCCACGAACTTTATAAAGCTTTTCATCTTCTGTGAAAGTTCTCAAAACTTTTACGTTTCTAGAAGTAATGATAAATCTGCTTCCAGTTGCGAAATTCTTGAAGTTTCCTAATATTTCGTCAAGTTTAGATTTCTCGTCCACATCATCGAGGATAATAAGCACTTTGAATCCAGACACTCTCTCACGTATGATTCTGATTCCGTCACTGACACTAGTAATAGGTTCGATGGCTGTCAGTCTCATAACGTCCGAAATTATTTTCTTCTGCAAACTAATAATGCCGTCCCTCTGCTCTAGTGTTTCTCGTACGTTGCCTACAAAGCTACAACGAGCAAAACCATCTGATATTCTGTTATAAACTGCCTTTGCAATGGTGGTTTTACCAATACCACCAATACCATGAATTCCAACCACTCCCACACTTGCAGAATCGAGTTCCATCCTTTCTCTTACTGCTTCTACATGATCATCTATTGCAACTAATTTGTCAGTCTCTACTACATATCTGCTCTTGCTTAGATGTGACCATACAATGCTAGAAACAAGATCCGCAATAGCTCCCTGCCTGAAAATTTTGGTATTTGAATATGTCAACCAAACTATATATGCGTGTGAATAGGGCATCATCAATTTTAACCGATTAGGTATATATTGACGTTGTAACTCGGGGTTTATTTTCAAGAAAATTATCGAGAAAATAAAAAAAAAGTGATATTTGGGCTACTTAAAAGAAATAAAATATTTAATTTGTAACGATAAGATAACAAAGAGGGGTGAGGAAGAGATGCATACTTACTTATCGTTGCTTTCGACATGCCATCCTTTCAGAGCTCCAACTTTACTCAGAGCATCTCTCCACTCCTGTACGGTACTCTTCTCATCAAAACTCCTCGCCCGCTTTCGAAATGCCTTCTTGAAAGGACCGGTTTGATGTCGTACGTCGCTGGGATTCACCATGTAAAAAATGGGGAGTATGATGCAACCCTCCTCGTGTTTTTGGCGTTCAACAATAGCGGCCAGCTCTCTGAGGCACCATTTGCTGTTGGCGTAGTCCTCCGAAAAAATCGGAACGTAAATCTTCGATTGCTCGATGGCCTCGACGAGGCTTGGCCATATCCCTTCCCCTTCCCGGAGATCCTCATCGTCTAAAAATGTTCGAATCCTCAAGCGAACCAGAAACCGATAGAGGATATCGGTGATCTGATAACGGGTGTCCGGACCTCTGAAGTTCAGAAACACCTCGTATTCTCCCGAAGGAAGAGGCAGCTGCCAAGTATCGGAATCCACGCCAATCGATGCATCCGAACCTCTCCTTCCCGATGGGTCAGCCGCGGTGGAAGCACCTTCTAAATAACTCATTGCTTCATAAAACACACACAGAAATTACAAACTTTTGTGTCAAGGGCTACGTACTAAGAAGAAATAAGATATCTCAAGGACTAATAATTAACATGCAGATTCAGAAGGGGAAAAAACCAAGGCTGGAACTGGAAATGGAAGAAATTGAAGCATGAAAATGTCAGCTTCTGGAGCAGAAATTGGTTGGAAGAAGGAAAGTGAGACAGCGAGGAGAGCCAAGACGACTTGAGAGACGACTGTGAAAAAGTGGAAGCTTAGCTTAATTAAGTAGCAGATCCATCGAGTAGTCTTTCTCAAAGAAACTGAGAACCGCGTCGGCGGTGTGAACAAGTGGTGGGAAATAATTGAAGGTATTATTAGAGTCTAGTCGTTGGATACTAGTGGAGGTAAAGAAAAGATGCAACTTGCAAGTAGTGTGAACGTGCTAAAGATTGCTACATATTTTTGGAGTATCCAGACTAATTTTATTGTAAGCCTTTTTTAAGTTGTACTTATGAACTTAAGTCATTTTTATCGCAAGATGAATTAATTTTTACTAATATTAATGGTATCATTTACCATTTCAACAATTTCCATTACCCTATGGTACTCTTCATTTATTATTTTAACCACACATTATAAAAGATTTATGTGGCAATGTTATAAATTTCACAATCTCATCAACTTACATTTCACATAAGTGTCGTAAATCAATCAACTTTACACAATAGTAATCAAATGTGATTGTTTTTATAACTTGATCTTATTATTAGACTAAAATTGTGAAGTATTTATGTAACATTATTACATCGTAAATTACGAATACATTAAGTAAAATTTATAAAAAAAGATAGTTATCTCTTATGGGGAATAATTATCTTTTAAGTATCAATTTTATTACGTAAGTCTTCCGTAATATAAGTTTCAATGAAAATTCATTTATTTATTTAATAAATTTATTATGGTAGTCTTTGATAATATGAATTTGAATGGGAATTCCTTTACTATCAATTAAGTTGTTGGGTTTCTTATCATTTATCAATTTGTATTACACAAATATTCTGTAATATAAGTTATATTTACCTAACAGTTTAATAAAATATTAACTATGTCATCAATTTGCCTTACACAAATATTGCGTGATGAGTTGACTTTTCCATGACAATTCAATCAAATATAATATTTTTATAACTTGATTTTATAATTAGACCACACATTGCGGAAGATTTTCGAAACAACATTCTATAAAAGTTATGTAAATTAACAAATACATTACATAAAACTCATGGTGGGATAGTTATTTTTATTTTTCAATTAAACGAATGTATTGTATAATTATCTCCTAATGGTTAAAACAATACATAAGGTTTATGAAAGGATTAGTAATGATTAAGATAGAACGTAAAGCCTAAGGATGTATCTTATCCGATCGATTTTGCGAATGATTTGATTTCAAGTAAATCACTAAATAAGTGGATGAAGTTTGGAATATAATTAGTTTCCTGTCGCTTCGAAGCACGGGTCAAAAAACTAGTAATAATTATGGGCCACATATTTTAAATATCCAATTGCAACCAATAGGTTTCGAACTTTCAGATAATTTGATGAGATTCCAAACATTGTCTTCCATAGACTTCATCACATGGCATCATTTCACTTTTCAGAATTAGATCGGTACATAACATGATTATAATAATCTAAATCATTAGTCAACCTGATGTCATACCTATTGTTTATTAGAAAAGCAACATTGAATATGAAGAGGTGAGGGAATATCATCTCTAGTTTCGACAAGAACTTCCATTGTCGTCATTATTTCTTGGGAGCTTATTAAACTTGGTATCAATACCATCGAGCTACATTGAACAAAAAGTCAAGCACTCACCAATTTTATATGCTTATGCTATAAGGAAGCCTCTGGATGAGCTTTATTACGAACATAAGACTTAAGAGTTCGCAAAAAACTTTCCAATGGGTACATCCATGTTGTTTGCAGTGGTCCAACAATCATAGCCTCCGTAGGCAAGTAAACACACAAATGAACTATGATGTCAAATAATGAAGGATGGAATATCATCTCTAATTTGCATAAGGTCATCACGATTTGACGTTCAAGGCGATCTAGATCATCAACACTCGGACATTTGCAGCACAATTCTTGAAAGAATGCACTTAATTCAATCAATGGTTCATATACTTTCTTTGGTAGATGCCGCCTAATTGCAAAAGGAAGAACTTGCCATATCTGAATGGCTATGGCCATAGGACCTCTGGGCCATCAGGGTAGTTGCAGCTTTGGCCAAATCTGTGGTGGAGATGAATCCAGCTTTATTTCGAAAATTCATGAGGCTGATTTGCTACATGCCAGAATGTTTGGGATGGGATTATGTGACTATGAGAAGTTGGGATCTTCTTCTGCCAATCTCCCTCATCTTCTTCCTATGTTTCTTTTCATTGATCAAATTGGGTAAATCCAATTAGAAAAAATGAAATTGTGAAAAAGCCAATCAGATCGAAAATAAGAATTTGCTAGTGAGTTTTTCATGGATTTTATTTTCCAATTCACCAAATTCAATGATGAGGAGTTCCCCAAATGTTTATAGACATATAAATCCTCACATATATTTGTTGCACTCAAGTTGAAATAGAAACCAGAGTTTATATATAGCACATAAACATTTATTTTCCGCCGTTTTCTTCGACTCGTAGAAGTAGTCGATACCTTATTTCTTTCTACTATAAAGCATAAACCCGACACTCCATGAAAACGAAAAACTCGATGCGTTTGCTATTTTTCTTTTTTCACAATTCATACTCTTTGATGTCTGGGGTTAAAACGCCATCGTCTCGTCAAGTGGAGTTTGGTATCGGCAAAACGTCGTCGCGGAGCAAATGTACCGTTGAAGATTTGAATCTGTTACACAATTCATACTCTTCATCAACAACTCTCAAACTGATACTCCACTGAAAGACGGCCTGCGACATCTTTACGGCCATCGATGTCGAGTTTGTTGAAGGTGTCCACGTCCAACTCCAGCCCCTCATTGTCACCTTCGCGAACAACACGTACCTTCACTTTATGATGAACTCCTCCGACACCAAGATTCGTTACCTAAGGCTCCCAGATATCGCAAGTTAACCACCCTATGATTGATTATTAGCAGGAAAAAGTGGAAATTGTGAATGAATGTTATTAATTACCTTCAAACATCGGCCGCAATAGGTAGTAGCATTTCCATTTCGAGGTGCTAAAGCAGCCCAAGGATACTTGTGAAGGGCAGACAAGGGCAGGCTCGAGAGGGAAGTTGCACAGGATGACGACGACGACGAAGAAGAAGATGCATTAATGGCGGCGGCTATGATCACATGATGATGGTCTATGGCGGAGCCAGAGGGGTTAGGTTATGTTATGGAGACAGATAAGTTTTGATAAAATGATAATAAATTCTCATATATGCATATGGAAAGGATTGAACTCACCGGTTCAAAGTGAACGTAAATGTATTTTGCAAATGTACCAAACCTCACTTATTGTTAATCGATTTATCATAAATTAATTTAGGGCTAGTTCCACTATAGGGAGTCCAAACTATTTAATATGAAATATCTGACACGAACTATTCTTTCGTTAATGTTGACCGGCGTTGGCCGTTAGTATTTAACATAAAATCTAGTAAGCATATATGTCGATTTATGCCAGATTTGTCATATTGAATAGTTTAGGGCACAAATGTCACAAAAACGCATGTAATTTGTACCAAATTTGTCATATTAAGTAGTTTAGAACACAAATTACACATTCCGAATAGTTTGGACTTCCTAGTGGAATTAGCCCATTAATTCATTACACTATAACTCATATCCTAAATCGGCATAATTTATATTTCCGAAAGAAAAAAAAGCGCACACACCTGATTTCAACTTCTGGCTCCGCGACTGATGATGATGATCGTTGTGGTGGTTTTCGACAGCGGTAACCACTACCGTTCCCGTCCCAGCTCCTCCGGAAGCAGGAGGCTGCGGCGTCGACGGTGATGGACAATAGTTGGTACAATGAAACCAGTCACAATACGAGTCGCCGTCGCCGCAGTAACCCCACCGACCACAGCAGCGTCCCTTGGACCGGTCGCACGCACCCCAAGCCCCGTCGCTGAGTTTGCCACAACGGTGGTCCCGCCGCTCCGTCGGAAAGGCCGACAACGATTGAGTAATCAGCTGGGCTGCCACTGGGACCAACAACAACAGTAGTACTAACAAACTCTCCATTAATTGTCTATTATTATTTCTTTTTTACGTGTCTGTGATTTGTATGAAATGGGAAGCAGCTTTCTAGACCGCATTTATATACGTAGAGTAATATCGATGGACCAGTTGGTGTTGTTTATTATTCTCCGGCTATTTGAGTTGGTAAGGCATCTGTGCCATTGGTGGTGACGGGATCCCTTTGTTTTCTTCGTCGTGTTCTTAACGTACGGCTCTTATTCTGTAGTTATGGGTGTGGGATATTCCCAAATTATAATTAGGGTGGATATATAGTATTATTAATAGTTAGAAGCATCCACCGAACTCGACCGTCGCGGCAGCCGGCCGACCAGACCATACCTAAACTTTTGGTAACTCCCGAATCCCCATCCAACATATTCCTTAGTGGAAGAGGAAAAGAAGAAGGAAAAGAAGAAAAAAAAAGTCTGGTCTTTTCGGGAATATAAGTACAAAGATTGAATTGGATACAGTCCGGTTTTGATCCAATCCGGTTTTGACCCGGTCTGGTCTTGATCTGGTCCGGTCGCAATTTGAACTTGATTTTAGATTGAGCTTGTCGGGATTTGAGTGTTGGAGTCTCTTGGTTTTTTACCTCAAATCTAAGCTCGAATATGAGATTGGATTGTTTGCTATCTGGTCTCAGTCTGGTCCCGGTCCGGTTTTGGGTAAAACTAAACAGTCCGGACCAAATAGAGAGCCTTATCCACTACATTGTTGCTGGTAGGAATTAGGCAAACCACCTCCAGGAGTCCCTTCAACCAAAGTCTGAAAGCAGCAACCTTTCTTACTTTTGTGTTTGTGTTTTTGGAGAAGGACAACGAGAAGAAGAAGATGAATGTTGGACGAGAAGTCGGACTGCCCCTAAGACCTCCCGCTCACTCAAATGCCTCAGTCTCTAGGACACCTCTCTTGATGCCCCAGCCTCTAAGACACCTCCAGCTCACTCAGAGGCCTAAGCCTCTAAGGCACCCTGCATTAGCCTCAATGAAACCCCAAGACATCAGATCAAGAAAGTGTCAGACTCCTATATATAGAGCTTCAATCCCTCCAAGCAAAGGATCTCTCTCTTCCCCACATTCACTACACATGGTTCTCTCTTTATATCTACTTTACATGCATTTTCCACTAAATCGTACTAATTTGGACGTCAGAGTGTAGATCACGGGAGCCACTCCTCTCATAGATTCCTCACCTCCCAAAAGATCTAACAAAAGAGTACAGATCAAAAACTCAAATAGTCATGGTTATCTGCCTAGTTGCATTTTAGGCTTAAATAGGTATACCTCCACAAATTCATATGATGACTATTATAGGTATACATGAGTTATTTAGGGGCAGCTCCCTATTGTACACGAGAAAATTAATTAAATAAAAACTTAAAACAAAACCCAGACGTTTCCAAAAGGTCATCAGTAACCTTGTGATGCATAATTATGCATAACCCAATCTCAGTGCCACATTAGCAGCCTTTAATCTTTTTCCCGCTAATTTTTAATGGACGATTTCTCTCTCATTTAAGTCGGATTTTAATTTTTTTGCACATATAGACCAAATTAATTATTTTCTTCAAAATGGTATCCACTTTGATATATTTTTGGAACAAAAAAATTTGAAGTATTTTTTACCAGTCCATACCATATGATATGTTCGAGTACCACAAGATACCAATCTCGATACCAGGGTGGTATAGTATGGTATTTTTTGGTCTTGTGCTTTTTTTCACCCAAAAATTTTTAGATCCAATTTATCATGATTAACTCATTCCTTCTGTGTAAATTTTTTGAAAATGACTTGAAACGAAGAAGATACCATATGGTATGGAGTTGGTAATGAGAAGTATGAAAGTTTTTGTTGAGGAAATGGAACAGCAAGCAGCCAAGACTTCGTATCGATTTTATATTCTCTTTTAAGTCAGAGAATATTAAATGGATAATAATTTCTCTTAGGGGTCGTTTGGATGGATCAATTTATAAATGAGTCAATTTGATCAATTGTCTCGTTTTATAAACGAGGCAATTAAAACGAGTCAATTCGAATGTACTTAGTGTGATTGGTTACGATTTTTGCTTTTCTTTAAAGTGGTCATGGTTCGAATCCTAGTAAGTGTCTTTTTAATGAATAAAAAAAAAGTAATAGACCAAAATGTACTTCCTACTTTCACTCTGGATGCAGGAAATTTGAAATGGGGTTTCAAATTTTCTCATTTGGCTTTTATTTATTGTGTAGATATATAAAAGGAAAAAAAAGGTGGTGATAAGTTATGTGCATATTTTTTGCTTGAGGTGGAATTTGTGCCTCAATATCCTCCACTTGTCATTCTTGTTCAGTCTTCAGCTAATCATTGCCGTTTATTGTAGGACTAATAAGTGGATCATCAATAGCCTCCAGTCGTCTTTTCTTGTTCATCAGTCTTCACAATTCTCGAACTGATACTTCAAGACAAGGTGATCACCATGATAGTCATCATCTTCACCCCCATTATTTCCATGGTCGTCGTAAGTCCGCAGCTTGTTGAAAGTTTCGCGATCCAATTCAAGACCTTCGACACTACGTTCGTGAACAACTCGCACCTTCGCTTCACCTCCAGTCTCGAGATTCGTCAACTACGTACATGCATGTACACAAATCCATGTATGCTTCACTGAACAAAATGTTAATTAATTAGTTAATACACATCGATCAAGTTCAGTTTACTACTTTACCTTGAGGCACTGTCCACAATAACTACTCCTGCTAGCAGTAGTAGTTGTCGCAGTAACAGTACGATTACGAGGTCGACGAAAAGCAGCCAAAGCATACTTGTTACGTCGCGCCGGTGGTATGCTAGAGAGTGAAGTTGCACACCACGACGACGACGAAGACGAGGAAGCGTTGACGAGTTTATCATCCTCCTCCCAGCCACTGATGATGATCGTCTTCTTCTTCTTCGTTCCGGCCGGATCGTAGTATTGATTGTACGTTGCATTCACTACATTCATCGTGGTACTGATGTTATGGAGCCGCTGCCCGCTGCTGCTCACTCCTCCATCCACGTCATGACATTGCATCCAACAGTTGGTGACGCAGTGGTAACGGTCGTTACCGCAGTAGCCAGTGTCGCTGCAGCAGCGGCCCGTGTCGCACCCAACATAACTTCCGTCTTGGTAATCGGAACCACAGATGCCGCCGGGGATCTCAATGAAAGCAACACATGGTTGAACTAGCAGCTGCAAGCACAATACTAGTATTGTAGTGAATAATGTTGTTGTAGAAGCGAACATCCCCACCAACAACACCATTATTTTCTGATTCTCTGTATCTGATGATTTGAAAAGTTGATCGATCAACTAATTATACTGATCACAGACGACGGAGAATGCAGCTAGCTAGCGTTATGAGATTGACGATGATCGATCGAGTCCGAAACGTTGAGGAAACCTGACGGTGGAGTGGAGTGAAATCGGCAATATTCCCTGAAAGAGCTGCGGAGTTATGGAGGTGGAGCAGAGGGCATTATAACGTACACAAGTTTGGATACGTAACGTAATGTGGTAAATGAGCTGTTAAATCAGACCGGCCGGCCGGCAACATTTTCGCTTTATTATTCCATTTTGCTTTCCTGGTCGAATTTTAGCTTATTCGGCAATCGTATCCACTTGGGAATCCACGATTATACCATTGCAGGCGGCTGAAGAAGCTGGTTGGAGCTTCTGCATCCAATTAAAGTTGGAGCTAAGAATTTTTTTTCGTTGAGTAGGAAACCTTTTGGAAAGATACAAAATGACGAAAGAACGGGAAATTGGTATTTCAATTTCGACTATCTTCGTTTTTATTATTATTTACTGATTGACTGACTTAAAAAAGAATATAAAATAGATACGAAGTCTTGACTGCTTGCGGTTCCATTTCCTCAACAGAAACTGTTGACGAGGGTATGCATTGTGAAGCTGGTGCTGGTGAAGAGTGCCTTCGTCTCAACAAAGATTGTGAAACCGTACTAAAAATTATGTTAGAAAGTAAGTGATATGATATTTAACACTAAAATCACACCTTGACCATTATTCAATCGTCAAAACTGCTTATCAATTTGAAATATTATATCCAATATTTTCTATTCGACCGACTAACGATTCGGTTTCTAGAATATTGGTCTCCCGACCTGTTGCTATGACTCAAGTTAGGGTGCATAACTAAATCTAGAACTTCATTTTTTAATGGGCCCATAAAATTCAGATATAAATATTAAATACTAGAAATTAAAGACATTTTATTTTTCCTAGTTTTATTAAAAGGCTCTTACCTTTTTCGTTCTAACTCGGATTTCAAATTTTTTTACACAGATGAAACGAGTTTGTTCTGCTCTACAAAATGAGATCGATTTTCAATATTTTTTGAGAAAAAAATTTCATAGCTCTCGTTACAAACTCCATACCATACGGTATCTTCTTAATTTTTAAGTCATTTTCGAAAAACTTTTCACAAAAAGAACGACTTCCTCATGATTTATTGGATCTAAAAAATTCTGGGTGAAAAAAATAGAGGACCAAAAAATATCACACAATACCACCCGAGGGGGGGGGGGGGTAGTATCGTACACAATGTTGAAAGTCGTAAATGACAGTTAGTATACTGTGCCACTATGGTACGTTGTTCATACCATATGATATGCTCTTATTTTAATACCAAACAAAACCACCATGATATAAACTAGTAAAAAATGCCCCAATTTTTTTCTTCGATACTGTCTTGAACAGGATCTGGCCTACTTCCTCCTCTTGTTTGACATTTTTAATTGAGAGTGGATGGTGTCGGTGGGGTTTTGAGTTTAGAGGAGATGGTGGTAATTGGTAATTGATTTCTTGATGGGGATTTGAGTTGGGAGGGATATAAGCAAAAGTAATTAATTGTGATGGGAATGGTTTTCATTGGAGTTGATTTTTGAAATCGGGGAATCTTTGAAGTTTTTGCAATCCTAGCGGCGACGGTGTTGACGATGATGATTCTTTGCTTTTTTTTTTTTTTTTGCTTCTTTCATTTGCAAGAACAAAACGTTGAAGGGTAAATGTGTATTTTTCTCCAAAAATCGTGTGTTGCTTTTTAATTTATAAAAGAGTAGAATCATATATAACAAACAATGTATTTAAGAAATACATTACTTTGCACACTACATATAGGTACAATACATCAATTCATTGAATCTATCAATATAGACAATCAGCCCTAAAAATGTTGAGTGTGAAATTTTAAATATCAAAACCCTTTTTGCGAAAATTTGATCTATGGCAGAATTGGGCCGTGGCCTGATTCTAGATAACAGAAAAGGACTGTGGGCTAAAAACTCACTAACGTGAACCGCTTCAGAATCAGAATTCAGAACCCTTCACTCACCCAGAAAAAGAAAACCGGAATGAAGATATTGGGTTCATGTTCGAGGCGCGCCACCGTACTATTTCACATTCAGGCGTCTCCCTCCATTTCCAACCTCCCATGAATTCTCTCCTCAGAATCCGCCGCTGGCCATTTCCTTCTGCTCTCACCTCCGCTTCTCGCCGACGACTCTCTTCGTCGACCGTCACTTGTATGTCTTCCTCTTCGACTCGCTCTGCTGCACCTCCTCTTCTGCTACTTCTTTTGCTTTTGCCACTCGAATTGGTCCTGTAAGTGTGGAGGAGAGAAGAGTTCGATGGTGAGCTCGTTGCCTTGTAATGTCTGCTGCAGGTCGTACGGAGGACGGGGCGCCGGTGGAAAGCCCTAGTTTCGTTCATCCTTGGGCGGTGGTCCATCCCAACGCATTGATTGGCGAGGTTTAATCTCTCCTCATTCCGCTTTCCTTTTTTCTCTTGCTCGTCGACTTTCAGAGCTATCGTTAAGAGTACGACCAATTTACTAATT
This sequence comes from Linum trigynum, assembly GCA_964030455.1. Classification (NCBI taxonomy): domain Eukaryota; kingdom Viridiplantae; phylum Streptophyta; class Magnoliopsida; order Malpighiales; family Linaceae; genus Linum; species Linum trigynum. Next base: position 41,203,076 of record OZ034822.1, on the reverse strand, counting down.
GGCAGGGAGTTTCGATTGGTCCGTTTTGCACGGTTGGATCCTCCGCCAAGCTTGGCAATGGCTGCCAATTGCATCCCGGTAGCCATGTTTTTGGAGATACGGTGATTGGGAAGCGTTGTGTTTTGATGGCGTAAGTTGCACGAGATGCCCAAGATGCTGTTTCTCTTTTCTTTCTTTGAGATGGCTCTTTAATTAAGGCAGAGTTTTGATGGGGTAATTAATCATTGTGCAAATGTTGCAAAACTGTGTCAGGCAGTGGTGCTGTAGTTGGGGAGGATCTTCCTGGGAGGACCGTGCTTGGGGCAAATAACACTGTTGGTCATCATTCTGTAATCGGTGTCAAGTGCCAAGATATGAAATACAAGGTGAATTTTTCTCTGTTCGTTCAGCCCCCCTTTCTGCTCTTGAACAATGACAGTAGATGGTTGAATTGTTAGAGGTACTTAATAACATATTCAATGATCACTTCACAAGTTATATAAACGATTATGGCTTTCCACATAACATTGTATACATCTATGAATTTGGGTGTGGAGTTCTGTTCGCTCACTTTAAAGTATTGTTTCCTTCCTTTTTCTGTTAACTCAAGATGCATCTACAACATTGTCATCCTGGTTATTTTCGAATAGGTTTCTGCTGAACTGGGGTATACTTTAAATTCTGGTCCATGCAATTTTCCCTCTCTTTTCTTGCTCAAATTCTGCTCTTTACCGCTTGCCTTTATTCAAATTTGTTTTTCTCTTGCATCATTGCTAGCATAATTGAGTTCCATTGAAGAATAATATCTCGAATTATAGCTGTGTTGTTCGCTCTTGGCACAAATGTTGCTTGATCTCATGCACCTGAAGAAGTGAACCCTGGTCGCTGCTAAATTTATCATCTTTACCTTGTTTGTTTGTTATGGCACCTTTCCCCCCTTCACCATGCACATTGCCAGGCACATGATTGTATTAGGAGATGGTTTTTTCCATAAATAAATGAGGATTACTCCAGGAGATGGTTAGAGGCAATATACACATAATTATGTATGTTATTTCAGTGTGCTGCCCATCACAAGTCCAATTATCATCCTTCACAATTTTTAGTGCATAACGGGCCTTTGTAAGAGTGTAAGCTTTCACCAACTGTGGCATCTCCTTTCTTTCTCGTCATTAAATTTAGTCAGGGGAAGAATGCTTTCTTGAAATTGGAGACAACAATGAGATTAGAGAACATACATCGATCCACAGATCTTCAAAGTCAGATAATCAAACGGTATGAATGGTTAATTATTTTTCGTTTCTCTTACGTTGGTAAAGAGAAATTGTTTTATTTTTGCCTATTGAATGTATTGTGACTTAGAACGGTTGATACAGGTCATTGGTCACAACAATCTAATCATGGGGTCTTGTCACATTGCCCATGATTGCAACATTGGCAACCATAACATTTTTGCTAACAATACTCTTCTAGCTGGGCATGTTGTTGTGGAAGTAAGTTCCTTGCTCATCAGTTAGTCGCCCAATTATAATATTACTGTCAGACATGGTTCGATGTCTAATGATGAGTTGATTCAAGTGGTATAAATGTAGGATTATGCCCACACGGCTGGTGCGATCGTTGTTCATCAGTTTTGCCACATTGGTTCTTTCTCCTTTGTTGGTGGTGGATCAGTGGTAAGACCTTTAATCTTCTTTTAAGTTAGTATTTCATTGAGATTGATGTATATTCTTGATTTGTGGGGTGTGCCTGGTCTTGTGGATACTGCATACTGGTACACTGGGACATATTTTTGTTTCTTGCTGTTCACAATACCTGCCTTTCTGAGCATGATTGTTGTACAAATGTGGTTGTTTCGAGCAGCATCCCCACCTAATAAGTTGGTGAAAGAATTGTGTAGTAATGTGGCTTCATGTCTTTGGGGAAAAGGTGGTTATATTTGTAATATATGTATACTTTCAGGTTTCGCAAGATGTCCCAAAGTATACAATGGTGGCTGGAGAAAGGGCTGAACTTCGTGGTCTGAACTTGGAGGGACTTCGTCGCCGTGGATTCTCAGTCACAGAGGTTGGAAATGATTGGCCGTTTAATTGTTCTTTCTGACTCCTTATTCGATATTTTAAGTGGTTTCAGTTGGTTTGTATAATTGTATTTCCCCCCTTTCTAAAGCTTGTTACTCATATTTAGCTAGTTCGTGCAATCCAGAATAGGGAGAGTATATTGAGTCTTTTGATTGCTTTGGCGAAACCCATTCTTCAGTGGATTCTGATGCTAATTCCTGGCTCCTGGTTAGGAAAGTAGAACCCAACAACTACATTTCCGTTATGTTCTGGAATGACTGACAGTATCCCAAACAGAATCCTAGTTTCTCTTCATGTTATAGACGACCATAAGTGCATCATAATGCATACCAGAGCCACTGGGTTGCAATTTAGGTCCTGTAGCGCTAAGGGTTGCTAGTACTCATTCTATTCTGACGGTTCCGTCCATATTGATTGGGGTTGACCTCCTTACTTCTCATTTGTTAATTCGTCCATCAACTCCTACTTTTATCTTGCCGAAGTCAATTGTCTCATCTTGCTGCTTGTAGATTCCGCTGCATGTCTCATCTTCACGTTTCCATTTGCTTGCACTTGCCGCTTGTTTTGATTCACATTTGGACATGCGCAGCTGCGTATTTTGGGTTTGGGTCATCATCTTGATTGGAATCTGTTAATGTATCTTTTTTCTTTTGTAATAATACAGATTAAGAGCTTGAAAGCAGCTTATAGAAAGTTATTCATGCCTGTTGCTGCAAATGCTATGGGATTTGAAGAGCGACTTGCCATTCTGGTACTTTGTCTTGCTTATGTCCTTCGACCCGCCTAACACCCCTCTCAACTTCCTCTCAGTTCCTTCTAGTCCTTGCAGTGCACCTTTGGAGTAAAGACATGGGCATGTTCATTAACAAAGGCATATAAATTTTGCAGGACCGGGATGAAGAATTGAGTAAGGTCCCTGCTGTACACTCTATGGTACAGTCTCTGCGGGATTCTTTCCTAGAAACCCGCCGAGGAATATGCAAATTCAGACAGTGGAGTGGCTCCTAAACTAGAATTTTTATAGGTTAGTGCCATCTTTTCTTCTCGCATGTCATATACGATCGTGCTTCCTGCACCATATGGTCTTAATTTGCAGTAAGTGTATGCTTTACACACATTTCTTCTATCTGATTCGCTGCGTTATGCTGTCTAGGAATTCTTGTATCATGTCTTGAAGTACTTCCCTAAAGCACTTCATTGCTTCAGTTTTTGTACCATGGTGGCATGGAGACAAACCGGGGAGGCTGCAGACCCTGGAATTTCATATAGAAGCTCATAGAAACCTTTTGCAGCTGTGTGTCAAGTAATTTCTCAATCGCACTGGGTTATTCTTATAGCTGCCATACTTGTATCATACTGATTCCCATGTACTGTGAATTTCCTGAAAATGTGAGCTCTAGAACTAGAAAGTGATTGGTTATGGCTGCTTTAGACCTTCTTCTTCATCAATCCCAACTGCATCTCTTTCCTGCATCATCTCCCATTAGTGATTACTTCCCCTGGAAGAGGTTTATATTCCCCCATGACATAGCTGGAATATGCTTCTATGGCTGTTTGTCCTGTAGTTGCGATTTTTGTTTCTGTGGGTTGGAGTGTTCTGAATGGACGGTGGAGTGATTAGAAATGGTAATGGTCTTTTGGTTGGCTCTAATACATATAATAATAAGTTAATAACCAGATTTATTAACTACTTTTTGCTGGTTTCTGTTTGTTGAACTTTTGGTTAAGATTGAGGATGGCGGCACATTCTTGTCCTCAAGAAAAAAGGATTTTTCTGAAACATCCAATTTCTGTTTTGTTTTGTAGGATATCGATATAATTTTGTGGATATTATAAAACTTATTAGATGAAAATACAAGTCGTTTGGATATTATTTTTTTTAAATGACGCATTTTAGAGAGAAAAAAAAAAAGTCGAATCTCAATTGTCACAATCCCCCTAGCAATTTGAATTGCTACAAAATAGAACACTTTTTAATTTCCACATGCAAAAATGTAATTCTTTTACTATCAAACGAAACATTTCAGCCCAAATGTATGATTGTGAGAGACTGGGAGCAATTACACATATTGTCTCACTCAAATGTCTTGCTCAAACGATGGCCTGTGAAAAAAAAGAGGATTATGTAGGAGAAAAATATATAGATCCCATTTGATTTGAACCGTTAAATCTCCTTTAATTTTTAAAGAAAATTTATCACGAACAATAATTAATTTTAACATAACAAGTGGAGGTATATATATATAGCATGCCTGATTGGTAGAGAGAAATGACTATTTGTAGTAAAATACCACTCATAAATAAATTGGTTATAGGTATAATATGCCCCTCTACTATGTAGTTTTATCAAACATGTCCCTAGATTATTTTTTATATCAAACATGCCCTTGTACTTTGGAAAAATGATCAAACATGCCCTTCTGTTAAAATTTCAATTAAAAAACTCGCCAACCATGGTTGAACCGAGATGTAGATGACCCGACATCGGCAAATGAGAGCGAAAATGTCAGTTTTGTTCCCTATTTTATTTTTCTAGGTCTCGTTAAAGTGAAATTATTAGAGGTATTTGGCTCTACAAAAGAACCCAAAAAATTTTAAAGTGAAATTACCAAGGATATTTTAGACATTTGTGTAGCCCAAACCAATGTACGACCATGATTGACTGTTTTTGGATGAAAATATTAACAGAAGGGCATGCTTGATCATTTTTCTAAAGTAAAAGGGCATGTTTGATGTAAAAAATAGTAGAGGGGCATGTTTGATAAAACGACATAGTAGAGTGGTACAGTTCGATGTGGACTTGTACGAATGCCAGATTGTGGAACTGAAGTCGTCCTCGGCGTGCAGTGGTTCCGGCAACTAAGATATGCATGGATATATTGGGACAAGTCGATCGTGAGTTTCATGAATGAAGAGGTCGAGGTCAAGTTGCAGGGTTCTCCCATGAAGAGGGTTATGGACTTCGGAAGGGCCCACCGAGAACAGGACTGGTGGAATCACCAAGGAAACTCGGTGAAGACCACGTCACCGGCGACCATGGCCGCCAAGGAAGACTTCACTCTCTAGCGTCCATCAATGATCAACTCGTCAACGCTTCCTCCTCGTCGTCGTCTGCAACTTCACTCTCTAGCATACCACCGGCGCGACGTAACAAGTATGCTTTGGCTGCTTTTCGTCGACCTCGTAATCGTACTGTTACTGCGACAACTACTGCTAGCAGGACTTATTGTGGACAATGCCTCAAGGTACGTAAGTAGTAAATTGAACTTATTGATCGCGGTGTACATTTGACACGTATAAACGTTGATAACGATAAGTTTAATCGATAAAAATTGATCTAAAAACCATTAGTAATTCAATGTACATGTCATTTACATCCCACATCAGATCCACCAGCAACCCATTAACAATTGAAGTTAGGAACTGGTAACTAAAACATAAATAATGATAACAAAAGCGTTACTAATTTAACAATAAATTGTATGTTTTTTTATAGAAAATTGTTAATAATGTTAACAAAACCATTGCCAACTTATCAATAAAGCGTTACTAACTTAACAATAAAAGATTACGAACTCGTAACAAAAACGTTAATAATGTTAATATATAAAAGCATATTGGTAACCAAGAACACGACCATCTTTCTCAACGAGTCCAAAAAATCGACTACCAAACTCAAGACTGCTCTTCAGTGATGACGAATTGACGATGATAAGCTTCCTCGACGACCTTGCTTGACGAAGACACCGGCCGGAAAATGAAACGACAAGCAGCAGTGGCGGAAAAACCAACGACCTTCGTGGGTTGCCCTTCAGCTGCACCGTCGATGACAACCACTTGCGACATCGACGACGACCACATGTGGAGGACGGGAACGTGACGGCACAAAGGAAGGAGAAAGGGTGCAATTCTCGCTGGCGAAGACGACGAACGAGTGGGTGCTGGGAAGGGTGAGCCGAATTAAAAAAAACCCTCCCAATGGCCTTCTCTATTTTATATTAATTATTGTATTAGGTTGAATTTTAAATAAGTAAAATACATCATTTACCTAAATACCCTTAACTAACTACTAACTAATAACTCATCTTTAACTACCTAATATTCTAACAACCAATAGTATTGCTTTAAGCATATGCTTAAGCTTTTGGGCTTAAGTACAGGAACTTAGCCCGTCCAAACGTGGATCTCTCCTGGATCCACCAAACGAATCGCAAATTCTGAGGTCCACCGAATGTATCAAACTAAATACATGAATGATATATTTTTTAAGAAAGAATGAACTTTCCATGAAGAAAAGTAGTACTTTCTTAGAAAATTTATAAGATCAAAATAAAACTATTGTGACAATCGAAATCAAACTACAACAAAAGTATTGATTAAGTCTAATTCAATTTAATGCATTTCACTAAGATGTTTATCGATATTCGCGGCAAAGCGCGGGCCAATTATCTAGTATATAGAAGATACTAGAGGTAACTAGATACCTCTAGTGATTAAAACCGAGCTATAGAAGATTCGGGGCCCATACATAAACATTAGGCGGTAGGTAGCTTAGAGCAAAGAGGCCAGTCAAGTTGGTGGATCCTTCGATGTTAACTTGCCGCAATCGCTTCAAACCAGACAGTCCCTCTGGTAATGTTTCAAATGATGTGCAACTACGGAGAACTAGCCATTCCAAAGATTTCAAATCTGCAATGCCCTCAATCTCACGCAAATTTGAAGCACCGGTGACAGTTAACGCTTCCAACTTTTGCAGTTTTGACAGGGAAGGTAGTTTCTGTGTTGCCAAGCCACGCAACGTGAGTCTTGTCAACTCTTCCAAGGAATCGAGCCCCTCCAGCAGCAGTTCCTTGTCTACATCATCATCCTCCGTCTGCTCAATTTCCAACTCCAGAAGCCTCGGAAACTTAGACAGATGAAGCATCTGGCCGAAGCTAGTCTGCAGCAGCAATGCAGCTCCACCTATGGACAGTTTTCGTAATGAGTTAAGTACTAATCGGCTCGCGCCGCCGCCACCATCACCAAGATGCTGCTGGACATGGGATGATAGTGATGTGAGAAGAGGGCAACCCCATATCTGTAAAATCTGCAGCTTGTTAAAGGACATCAGAGTTCCAAGGCCTTCGAGGAGACTTAAGCTATCTTCACTCACAATACTGAGCACTTGCAATGATTCCAGGCCTTCAATGCCTTGGATTTCAACGAGACGAGGACATTCAAACGAATGAAATCTGCTTAAATTGCTCAAAGACGCGAGGCTGGGCAGCCTTCGCAACGCATGACAGCTTGAGATTTCCAACGTTTTCAAAGCCACAAGACAGTCAAGGCCTAGAAGATTACTCAAACTCACTCTATCTATGATCAGAATTTCCAAAGATTTTAACCCTCCTAAGCCTTGGATATCCTTGAGCGCTGGGCAGTCATGAATGGATAGCAAAGTCAAGTTTTCCAGATTCTCTAAATTCGGGAGCCAATCCAGCCCCCAATATTCACGGATATCCAGCCTGGTTAGACTTGAAGGAAGCAGCCCGAAAGGTCGAAGACTAATCGTCGTCATCGTCATCCTTGTTCCATAGAGTTCCATAGACTTCAACTTGGACAATTTCCACCACATGGTGTCTGCTGGGGGGATCTCAAGCCCATAGGAACAGTCTCTAACAACTAATGTCTCCATCTCGATCAGCTCGGAAAGGTTAGCAATGGGAGATGAAGTGATCAGCTCCTTCAAACTTGTGGGTAATCGAATCCCAGCCCGAGTTCCATGTGTCGCCACAATATCAGTGCCACTTGCTCTCAAGTGTTTAAGAGCCTGTAGTTCCCCAATGTCAGCAAGGGATTCTCCTAGATTCTCACAACGGAATTCTGTGATATCAAGCTCTCGCAGCTGTTTAAGCACCCTAATGGTTCCACCCGTTATCTTTCTTACTCCACCACCCTTCAGGAGCAGCACTTTCAGGTTGCTTAAATTCCCAAGATCTAGGTCCGCAGATCTCACCATGAGGCAACTGAGATTCAGTATCTCTAGACTGCCAGATGTTGGGAAGCAGGGAAGTCTCGTCATGTTATAACATTTAGCAAGATCTAGAACCTTCAGCTTTTCTGCCACCTGAAAAAAGAATGTACAGCTTATGGATGGCGGTGTTACGTTCTGTAAACAACTATTGTTTGAGTAATAGGATACAAATACAAACCTTGATGATATTGCTCCAACCTCCCCAATCATATGGAACATCGCTTGAATGGAGATCAAGAATTGTCAAATTCTCCATCTTCAAATTAGTCAGCTTATTATGACCCGCATTTCGGTGGTAGTGCAGACGAAACCATCTCATCTTTGGTAGAAGATTACTGAAATCTCCAATGAGCATTGTATATTCTGCGTCCAAATATCTCAACTCCGACAAATTTACGAAACAGTCGCTTGCCATCTCCTTCGCAACAAATGATCCTGAATTCACTCTGAGTGCCTGCACTTGGCTTGGTCCCTGTAAAAAGAGAAGTGGGTAAAATCAATCAATATACCATTCGTTTTAAAACTCGGAATTTAAAACATTTTGCATAGGAAGAACGCATTAATTATGATCACACAATGATATCCACTATGTTTGAGCAAAGAAAAAAATTAACTTTTCAAAACAAATTTTGTTTGTAGTATTATCATTCTCATATCTATCATGATGATATGACAGTGGTATGATAAATTGATGACTCATCTAATTAATTGTAACACATACTTTAAAAAATTTGTCCAGAAAGAATGTGTTACTGAAGATTTTTACAATGATGTTCATTTTGTTAACTATGTTAACATAAGACCTCATACCAATGTCGCATAGTGTCATACCAATATCATTTAGTGTCATATCATGATATTATCAAGATATGACCTTGATGGTGGCTTCTATCGTACCTTGAGTAAAATCTAAGATACGTCATACCCTGAGTAAGAAAACGCTATCTAAATCTCGAATTAATCGGATTTTTAGGCATGATACTATACACTATCTATTGATGAGTGAACCCTAGGTCTTAGTTATCTAAATCATAGAGTCTAACCCCTAAGATTGTGCATGTAATTTGTTGCACATATTTTGACGAATCATAACCCGTCAAGTTGATCTTAGAGTATCATATTTATAGAATTAAAATCGAGATTTTAATAAGTGTCAGATGCCAAACTCTAGCCAATTCAAAATCTAGATATAATTTTTTTAGTCTGAGAATCAACAATCTGACTCATCAGACAATCCTGCCCATCTTTCCTATCTATATATACTAGCTTCTAGTTTCGGCCAGTTGGCCTGAATTTTTATCATTTTTATTTTAAATAAATGATATGTTTGTTATAAATAAAATAATAAAAGACTGGTTAGATAGTTATTTTAATTTAGAGTTTTAACGACAGCTAGGTAACATATCAAAAAATTTCTAATTCGTAATTTTAAAAAATAATTTTACATGAAATTCAAAATTAATTGGGTGCACTAATCCTCCTATTATCTATATTTTCTTTTATGGTTCCTATTATCTATATTTAGTTATCCTGAAAGTTGAAAAAAAAAAACTGTAACTCTTGACAGACCTAATATAAAAGATAAAAAGACCAATGAAAAAGAGAAAAGGTTTTGAGAACTAATTGGCAGTTAGATCAATAAAGTGGGGAGAAATAATTTATACAAAATACAACCAAAAAAATGTGGAACATACCTTATCTCTACTTAGCAACTCCAATGCTTGTGGGTTTGACCATATTCTACTTCTTCTCAATGGATTTTCAATATTTTCTCGATGGACTATGTTTATACCGAGATCCCTAAGTTGATCATGCATTTGAAACTGATTGTCATCCCCAATTTCAATAAGCGACCGCTGAATAAGTATGATAATATTACTTATGGGGTAAAATCCACAATCATCCCACATGTAACTGGCCATATCTTTGTCCTCTCCAACGAGGAAACAAGCAATATCCAAAAAAATCTGCTTTGCCTGATAGTTTAATGAAGCGTAGCTGATCATTAATACCTCCAGAACCTCTTCCTCGAGTGCGTTTTGTTGAAACTGGGCTAGTTTTTCTTTCCAAAACCCTTTATCTTCCTTATATAAAAGTGATCCTACAACCTTGAGTGTGAGTGGAAGTCCTCCAGTGGCAGACACAACATCACTGCACAAGGTTTCGTAACCTGGCAGAGGAGAATCCATATTGAATGCATGCTTGTAGAAAAGCTGAAGTGAGTGAGTATGACTCATTCCACGAACTTTATAAAGCTTTTCATCTTCTGTGAAAGTTCTCAAAACTTTTACGTTTCTAGAAGTAATGATAAATCTGCTTCCAGTTGCGAAATTCTTGAAGTTTCCTAATATTTCGTCAAGTTTAGATTTCTCGTCCACATCATCGAGGATAATAAGCACTTTGAATCCAGACACTCTCTCACGTATGATTCTGATTCCGTCACTGACACTAGTAATAGGTTCGATGGCTGTCAGTCTCATAACGTCCGAAATTATTTTCTTCTGCAAACTAATAATGCCGTCCCTCTGCTCTAGTGTTTCTCGTACGTTGCCTACAAAGCTACAACGAGCAAAACCATCTGATATTCTGTTATAAACTGCCTTTGCAATGGTGGTTTTACCAATACCACCAATACCATGAATTCCAACCACTCCCACACTTGCAGAATCGAGTTCCATCCTTTCTCTTACTGCTTCTACATGATCATCTATTGCAACTAATTTGTCAGTCTCTACTACATATCTGCTCTTGCTTAGATGTGACCATACAATGCTAGAAACAAGATCCGCAATAGCTCCCTGCCTGAAAATTTTGGTATTTGAATATGTCAACCAAACTATATATGCGTGTGAATAGGGCATCATCAATTTTAACCGATTAGGTATATATTGACGTTGTAACTCGGGGTTTATTTTCAAGAAAATTATCGAGAAAATAAAAAAAAAGTGATATTTGGGCTACTTAAAAGAAATAAAATATTTAATTTGTAACGATAAGATAACAAAGAGGGGTGAGGAAGAGATGCATACTTACTTATCGTTGCTTTCGACATGCCATCCTTTCAGAGCTCCAACTTTACTCAGAGCATCTCTCCACTCCTGTACGGTACTCTTCTCATCAAAACTCCTCGCCCGCTTTCGAAATGCCTTCTTGAAAGGACCGGTTTGATGTCGTACGTCGCTGGGATTCACCATGTAAAAAATGGGGAGTATGATGCAACCCTCCTCGTGTTTTTGGCGTTCAACAATAGCGGCCAGCTCTCTGAGGCACCATTTGCTGTTGGCGTAGTCCTCCGAAAAAATCGGAACGTAAATCTTCGATTGCTCGATGGCCTCGACGAGGCTTGGCCATATCCCTTCCCCTTCCCGGAGATCCTCATCGTCTAAAAATGTTCGAATCCTCAAGCGAACCAGAAACCGATAGAGGATATCGGTGATCTGATAACGGGTGTCCGGACCTCTGAAGTTCAGAAACACCTCGTATTCTCCCGAAGGAAGAGGCAGCTGCCAAGTATCGGAATCCACGCCAATCGATGCATCCGAACCTCTCCTTCCCGATGGGTCAGCCGCGGTGGAAGCACCTTCTAAATAACTCATTGCTTCATAAAACACACACAGAAATTACAAACTTTTGTGTCAAGGGCTACGTACTAAGAAGAAATAAGATATCTCAAGGACTAATAATTAACATGCAGATTCAGAAGGGGAAAAAACCAAGGCTGGAACTGGAAATGGAAGAAATTGAAGCATGAAAATGTCAGCTTCTGGAGCAGAAATTGGTTGGAAGAAGGAAAGTGAGACAGCGAGGAGAGCCAAGACGACTTGAGAGACGACTGTGAAAAAGTGGAAGCTTAGCTTAATTAAGTAGCAGATCCATCGAGTAGTCTTTCTCAAAGAAACTGAGAACCGCGTCGGCGGTGTGAACAAGTGGTGGGAAATAATTGAAGGTATTATTAGAGTCTAGTCGTTGGATACTAGTGGAGGTAAAGAAAAGATGCAACTTGCAAGTAGTGTGAACGTGCTAAAGATTGCTACATATTTTTGGAGTATCCAGACTAATTTTATTGTAAGCCTTTTTTAAGTTGTACTTATGAACTTAAGTCATTTTTATCGCAAGATGAATTAATTTTTACTAATATTAATGGTATCATTTACCATTTCAACAATTTCCATTACCCTATGGTACTCTTCATTTATTATTTTAACCACACATTATAAAAGATTTATGTGGCAATGTTATAAATTTCACAATCTCATCAACTTACATTTCACATAAGTGTCGTAAATCAATCAACTTTACACAATAGTAATCAAATGTGATTGTTTTTATAACTTGATCTTATTATTAGACTAAAATTGTGAAGTATTTATGTAACATTATTACATCGTAAATTACGAATACATTAAGTAAAATTTATAAAAAAAGATAGTTATCTCTTATGGGGAATAATTATCTTTTAAGTATCAATTTTATTACGTAAGTCTTCCGTAATATAAGTTTCAATGAAAATTCATTTATTTATTTAATAAATTTATTATGGTAGTCTTTGATAATATGAATTTGAATGGGAATTCCTTTACTATCAATTAAGTTGTTGGGTTTCTTATCATTTATCAATTTGTATTACACAAATATTCTGTAATATAAGTTATATTTACCTAACAGTTTAATAAAATATTAACTATGTCATCAATTTGCCTTACACAAATATTGCGTGATGAGTTGACTTTTCCATGACAATTCAATCAAATATAATATTTTTATAACTTGATTTTATAATTAGACCACACATTGCGGAAGATTTTCGAAACAACATTCTATAAAAGTTATGTAAATTAACAAATACATTACATAAAACTCATGGTGGGATAGTTATTTTTATTTTTCAATTAAACGAATGTATTGTATAATTATCTCCTAATGGTTAAAACAATACATAAGGTTTATGAAAGGATTAGTAATGATTAAGATAGAACGTAAAGCCTAAGGATGTATCTTATCCGATCGATTTTGCGAATGATTTGATTTCAAGTAAATCACTAAATAAGTGGATGAAGTTTGGAATATAATTAGTTTCCTGTCGCTTCGAAGCACGGGTCAAAAAACTAGTAATAATTATGGGCCACATATTTTAAATATCCAATTGCAACCAATAGGTTTCGAACTTTCAGATAATTTGATGAGATTCCAAACATTGTCTTCCATAGACTTCATCACATGGCATCATTTCACTTTTCAGAATTAGATCGGTACATAACATGATTATAATAATCTAAATCATTAGTCAACCTGATGTCATACCTATTGTTTATTAGAAAAGCAACATTGAATATGAAGAGGTGAGGGAATATCATCTCTAGTTTCGACAAGAACTTCCATTGTCGTCATTATTTCTTGGGAGCTTATTAAACTTGGTATCAATACCATCGAGCTACATTGAACAAAAAGTCAAGCACTCACCAATTTTATATGCTTATGCTATAAGGAAGCCTCTGGATGAGCTTTATTACGAACATAAGACTTAAGAGTTCGCAAAAAACTTTCCAATGGGTACATCCATGTTGTTTGCAGTGGTCCAACAATCATAGCCTCCGTAGGCAAGTAAACACACAAATGAACTATGATGTCAAATAATGAAGGATGGAATATCATCTCTAATTTGCATAAGGTCATCACGATTTGACGTTCAAGGCGATCTAGATCATCAACACTCGGACATTTGCAGCACAATTCTTGAAAGAATGCACTTAATTCAATCAATGGTTCATATACTTTCTTTGGTAGATGCCGCCTAATTGCAAAAGGAAGAACTTGCCATATCTGAATGGCTATGGCCATAGGACCTCTGGGCCATCAGGGTAGTTGCAGCTTTGGCCAAATCTGTGGTGGAGATGAATCCAGCTTTATTTCGAAAATTCATGAGGCTGATTTGCTACATGCCAGAATGTTTGGGATGGGATTATGTGACTATGAGAAGTTGGGATCTTCTTCTGCCAATCTCCCTCATCTTCTTCCTATGTTTCTTTTCATTGATCAAATTGGGTAAATCCAATTAGAAAAAATGAAATTGTGAAAAAGCCAATCAGATCGAAAATAAGAATTTGCTAGTGAGTTTTTCATGGATTTTATTTTCCAATTCACCAAATTCAATGATGAGGAGTTCCCCAAATGTTTATAGACATATAAATCCTCACATATATTTGTTGCACTCAAGTTGAAATAGAAACCAGAGTTTATATATAGCACATAAACATTTATTTTCCGCCGTTTTCTTCGACTCGTAGAAGTAGTCGATACCTTATTTCTTTCTACTATAAAGCATAAACCCGACACTCCATGAAAACGAAAAACTCGATGCGTTTGCTATTTTTCTTTTTTCACAATTCATACTCTTTGATGTCTGGGGTTAAAACGCCATCGTCTCGTCAAGTGGAGTTTGGTATCGGCAAAACGTCGTCGCGGAGCAAATGTACCGTTGAAGATTTGAATCTGTTACACAATTCATACTCTTCATCAACAACTCTCAAACTGATACTCCACTGAAAGACGGCCTGCGACATCTTTACGGCCATCGATGTCGAGTTTGTTGAAGGTGTCCACGTCCAACTCCAGCCCCTCATTGTCACCTTCGCGAACAACACGTACCTTCACTTTATGATGAACTCCTCCGACACCAAGATTCGTTACCTAAGGCTCCCAGATATCGCAAGTTAACCACCCTATGATTGATTATTAGCAGGAAAAAGTGGAAATTGTGAATGAATGTTATTAATTACCTTCAAACATCGGCCGCAATAGGTAGTAGCATTTCCATTTCGAGGTGCTAAAGCAGCCCAAGGATACTTGTGAAGGGCAGACAAGGGCAGGCTCGAGAGGGAAGTTGCACAGGATGACGACGACGACGAAGAAGAAGATGCATTAATGGCGGCGGCTATGATCACATGATGATGGTCTATGGCGGAGCCAGAGGGGTTAGGTTATGTTATGGAGACAGATAAGTTTTGATAAAATGATAATAAATTCTCATATATGCATATGGAAAGGATTGAACTCACCGGTTCAAAGTGAACGTAAATGTATTTTGCAAATGTACCAAACCTCACTTATTGTTAATCGATTTATCATAAATTAATTTAGGGCTAGTTCCACTATAGGGAGTCCAAACTATTTAATATGAAATATCTGACACGAACTATTCTTTCGTTAATGTTGACCGGCGTTGGCCGTTAGTATTTAACATAAAATCTAGTAAGCATATATGTCGATTTATGCCAGATTTGTCATATTGAATAGTTTAGGGCACAAATGTCACAAAAACGCATGTAATTTGTACCAAATTTGTCATATTAAGTAGTTTAGAACACAAATTACACATTCCGAATAGTTTGGACTTCCTAGTGGAATTAGCCCATTAATTCATTACACTATAACTCATATCCTAAATCGGCATAATTTATATTTCCGAAAGAAAAAAAAGCGCACACACCTGATTTCAACTTCTGGCTCCGCGACTGATGATGATGATCGTTGTGGTGGTTTTCGACAGCGGTAACCACTACCGTTCCCGTCCCAGCTCCTCCGGAAGCAGGAGGCTGCGGCGTCGACGGTGATGGACAATAGTTGGTACAATGAAACCAGTCACAATACGAGTCGCCGTCGCCGCAGTAACCCCACCGACCACAGCAGCGTCCCTTGGACCGGTCGCACGCACCCCAAGCCCCGTCGCTGAGTTTGCCACAACGGTGGTCCCGCCGCTCCGTCGGAAAGGCCGACAACGATTGAGTAATCAGCTGGGCTGCCACTGGGACCAACAACAACAGTAGTACTAACAAACTCTCCATTAATTGTCTATTATTATTTCTTTTTTACGTGTCTGTGATTTGTATGAAATGGGAAGCAGCTTTCTAGACCGCATTTATATACGTAGAGTAATATCGATGGACCAGTTGGTGTTGTTTATTATTCTCCGGCTATTTGAGTTGGTAAGGCATCTGTGCCATTGGTGGTGACGGGATCCCTTTGTTTTCTTCGTCGTGTTCTTAACGTACGGCTCTTATTCTGTAGTTATGGGTGTGGGATATTCCCAAATTATAATTAGGGTGGATATATAGTATTATTAATAGTTAGAAGCATCCACCGAACTCGACCGTCGCGGCAGCCGGCCGACCAGACCATACCTAAACTTTTGGTAACTCCCGAATCCCCATCCAACATATTCCTTAGTGGAAGAGGAAAAGAAGAAGGAAAAGAAGAAAAAAAAAGTCTGGTCTTTTCGGGAATATAAGTACAAAGATTGAATTGGATACAGTCCGGTTTTGATCCAATCCGGTTTTGACCCGGTCTGGTCTTGATCTGGTCCGGTCGCAATTTGAACTTGATTTTAGATTGAGCTTGTCGGGATTTGAGTGTTGGAGTCTCTTGGTTTTTTACCTCAAATCTAAGCTCGAATATGAGATTGGATTGTTTGCTATCTGGTCTCAGTCTGGTCCCGGTCCGGTTTTGGGTAAAACTAAACAGTCCGGACCAAATAGAGAGCCTTATCCACTACATTGTTGCTGGTAGGAATTAGGCAAACCACCTCCAGGAGTCCCTTCAACCAAAGTCTGAAAGCAGCAACCTTTCTTACTTTTGTGTTTGTGTTTTTGGAGAAGGACAACGAGAAGAAGAAGATGAATGTTGGACGAGAAGTCGGACTGCCCCTAAGACCTCCCGCTCACTCAAATGCCTCAGTCTCTAGGACACCTCTCTTGATGCCCCAGCCTCTAAGACACCTCCAGCTCACTCAGAGGCCTAAGCCTCTAAGGCACCCTGCATTAGCCTCAATGAAACCCCAAGACATCAGATCAAGAAAGTGTCAGACTCCTATATATAGAGCTTCAATCCCTCCAAGCAAAGGATCTCTCTCTTCCCCACATTCACTACACATGGTTCTCTCTTTATATCTACTTTACATGCATTTTCCACTAAATCGTACTAATTTGGACGTCAGAGTGTAGATCACGGGAGCCACTCCTCTCATAGATTCCTCACCTCCCAAAAGATCTAACAAAAGAGTACAGATCAAAAACTCAAATAGTCATGGTTATCTGCCTAGTTGCATTTTAGGCTTAAATAGGTATACCTCCACAAATTCATATGATGACTATTATAGGTATACATGAGTTATTTAGGGGCAGCTCCCTATTGTACACGAGAAAATTAATTAAATAAAAACTTAAAACAAAACCCAGACGTTTCCAAAAGGTCATCAGTAACCTTGTGATGCATAATTATGCATAACCCAATCTCAGTGCCACATTAGCAGCCTTTAATCTTTTTCCCGCTAATTTTTAATGGACGATTTCTCTCTCATTTAAGTCGGATTTTAATTTTTTTGCACATATAGACCAAATTAATTATTTTCTTCAAAATGGTATCCACTTTGATATATTTTTGGAACAAAAAAATTTGAAGTATTTTTTACCAGTCCATACCATATGATATGTTCGAGTACCACAAGATACCAATCTCGATACCAGGGTGGTATAGTATGGTATTTTTTGGTCTTGTGCTTTTTTTCACCCAAAAATTTTTAGATCCAATTTATCATGATTAACTCATTCCTTCTGTGTAAATTTTTTGAAAATGACTTGAAACGAAGAAGATACCATATGGTATGGAGTTGGTAATGAGAAGTATGAAAGTTTTTGTTGAGGAAATGGAACAGCAAGCAGCCAAGACTTCGTATCGATTTTATATTCTCTTTTAAGTCAGAGAATATTAAATGGATAATAATTTCTCTTAGGGGTCGTTTGGATGGATCAATTTATAAATGAGTCAATTTGATCAATTGTCTCGTTTTATAAACGAGGCAATTAAAACGAGTCAATTCGAATGTACTTAGTGTGATTGGTTACGATTTTTGCTTTTCTTTAAAGTGGTCATGGTTCGAATCCTAGTAAGTGTCTTTTTAATGAATAAAAAAAAAGTAATAGACCAAAATGTACTTCCTACTTTCACTCTGGATGCAGGAAATTTGAAATGGGGTTTCAAATTTTCTCATTTGGCTTTTATTTATTGTGTAGATATATAAAAGGAAAAAAAAGGTGGTGATAAGTTATGTGCATATTTTTTGCTTGAGGTGGAATTTGTGCCTCAATATCCTCCACTTGTCATTCTTGTTCAGTCTTCAGCTAATCATTGCCGTTTATTGTAGGACTAATAAGTGGATCATCAATAGCCTCCAGTCGTCTTTTCTTGTTCATCAGTCTTCACAATTCTCGAACTGATACTTCAAGACAAGGTGATCACCATGATAGTCATCATCTTCACCCCCATTATTTCCATGGTCGTCGTAAGTCCGCAGCTTGTTGAAAGTTTCGCGATCCAATTCAAGACCTTCGACACTACGTTCGTGAACAACTCGCACCTTCGCTTCACCTCCAGTCTCGAGATTCGTCAACTACGTACATGCATGTACACAAATCCATGTATGCTTCACTGAACAAAATGTTAATTAATTAGTTAATACACATCGATCAAGTTCAGTTTACTACTTTACCTTGAGGCACTGTCCACAATAACTACTCCTGCTAGCAGTAGTAGTTGTCGCAGTAACAGTACGATTACGAGGTCGACGAAAAGCAGCCAAAGCATACTTGTTACGTCGCGCCGGTGGTATGCTAGAGAGTGAAGTTGCACACCACGACGACGACGAAGACGAGGAAGCGTTGACGAGTTTATCATCCTCCTCCCAGCCACTGATGATGATCGTCTTCTTCTTCTTCGTTCCGGCCGGATCGTAGTATTGATTGTACGTTGCATTCACTACATTCATCGTGGTACTGATGTTATGGAGCCGCTGCCCGCTGCTGCTCACTCCTCCATCCACGTCATGACATTGCATCCAACAGTTGGTGACGCAGTGGTAACGGTCGTTACCGCAGTAGCCAGTGTCGCTGCAGCAGCGGCCCGTGTCGCACCCAACATAACTTCCGTCTTGGTAATCGGAACCACAGATGCCGCCGGGGATCTCAATGAAAGCAACACATGGTTGAACTAGCAGCTGCAAGCACAATACTAGTATTGTAGTGAATAATGTTGTTGTAGAAGCGAACATCCCCACCAACAACACCATTATTTTCTGATTCTCTGTATCTGATGATTTGAAAAGTTGATCGATCAACTAATTATACTGATCACAGACGACGGAGAATGCAGCTAGCTAGCGTTATGAGATTGACGATGATCGATCGAGTCCGAAACGTTGAGGAAACCTGACGGTGGAGTGGAGTGAAATCGGCAATATTCCCTGAAAGAGCTGCGGAGTTATGGAGGTGGAGCAGAGGGCATTATAACGTACACAAGTTTGGATACGTAACGTAATGTGGTAAATGAGCTGTTAAATCAGACCGGCCGGCCGGCAACATTTTCGCTTTATTATTCCATTTTGCTTTCCTGGTCGAATTTTAGCTTATTCGGCAATCGTATCCACTTGGGAATCCACGATTATACCATTGCAGGCGGCTGAAGAAGCTGGTTGGAGCTTCTGCATCCAATTAAAGTTGGAGCTAAGAATTTTTTTTCGTTGAGTAGGAAACCTTTTGGAAAGATACAAAATGACGAAAGAACGGGAAATTGGTATTTCAATTTCGACTATCTTCGTTTTTATTATTATTTACTGATTGACTGACTTAAAAAAGAATATAAAATAGATACGAAGTCTTGACTGCTTGCGGTTCCATTTCCTCAACAGAAACTGTTGACGAGGGTATGCATTGTGAAGCTGGTGCTGGTGAAGAGTGCCTTCGTCTCAACAAAGATTGTGAAACCGTACTAAAAATTATGTTAGAAAGTAAGTGATATGATATTTAACACTAAAATCACACCTTGACCATTATTCAATCGTCAAAACTGCTTATCAATTTGAAATATTATATCCAATATTTTCTATTCGACCGACTAACGATTCGGTTTCTAGAATATTGGTCTCCCGACCTGTTGCTATGACTCAAGTTAGGGTGCATAACTAAATCTAGAACTTCATTTTTTAATGGGCCCATAAAATTCAGATATAAATATTAAATACTAGAAATTAAAGACATTTTATTTTTCCTAGTTTTATTAAAAGGCTCTTACCTTTTTCGTTCTAACTCGGATTTCAAATTTTTTTACACAGATGAAACGAGTTTGTTCTGCTCTACAAAATGAGATCGATTTTCAATATTTTTTGAGAAAAAAATTTCATAGCTCTCGTTACAAACTCCATACCATACGGTATCTTCTTAATTTTTAAGTCATTTTCGAAAAACTTTTCACAAAAAGAACGACTTCCTCATGATTTATTGGATCTAAAAAATTCTGGGTGAAAAAAATAGAGGACCAAAAAATATCACACAATACCACCCGAGGGGGGGGGGGGGGTAGTATCGTACACAATGTTGAAAGTCGTAAATGACAGTTAGTATACTGTGCCACTATGGTACGTTGTTCATACCATATGATATGCTCTTATTTTAATACCAAACAAAACCACCATGATATAAACTAGTAAAAAATGCCCCAATTTTTTTCTTCGATACTGTCTTGAACAGGATCTGGCCTACTTCCTCCTCTTGTTTGACATTTTTAATTGAGAGTGGATGGTGTCGGTGGGGTTTTGAGTTTAGAGGAGATGGTGGTAATTGGTAATTGATTTCTTGATGGGGATTTGAGTTGGGAGGGATATAAGCAAAAGTAATTAATTGTGATGGGAATGGTTTTCATTGGAGTTGATTTTTGAAATCGGGGAATCTTTGAAGTTTTTGCAATCCTAGCGGCGACGGTGTTGACGATGATGATTCTTTGCTTTTTTTTTTTTTTTTGCTTCTTTCATTTGCAAGAACAAAACGTTGAAGGGTAAATGTGTATTTTTCTCCAAAAATCGTGTGTTGCTTTTTAATTTATAAAAGAGTAGAATCATATATAACAAACAATGTATTTAAGAAATACATTACTTTGCACACTACATATAGGTACAATACATCAATTCATTGAATCTATCAATATAGACAATCAGCCCTAAAAATGTTGAGTGTGAAATTTTAAATATCAAAACCCTTTTTGCGAA
This sequence comes from Linum trigynum, assembly GCA_964030455.1. Classification (NCBI taxonomy): domain Eukaryota; kingdom Viridiplantae; phylum Streptophyta; class Magnoliopsida; order Malpighiales; family Linaceae; genus Linum; species Linum trigynum. Next base: position 41,181,916 of record OZ034822.1, on the reverse strand, counting down.
AATTTGATCTATGGCAGAATTGGGCCGTGGCCTGATTCTAGATAACAGAAAAGGACTGTGGGCTAAAAACTCACTAACGTGAACCGCTTCAGAATCAGAATTCAGAACCCTTCACTCACCCAGAAAAAGAAAACCGGAATGAAGATATTGGGTTCATGTTCGAGGCGCGCCACCGTACTATTTCACATTCAGGCGTCTCCCTCCATTTCCAACCTCCCATGAATTCTCTCCTCAGAATCCGCCGCTGGCCATTTCCTTCTGCTCTCACCTCCGCTTCTCGCCGACGACTCTCTTCGTCGACCGTCACTTGTATGTCTTCCTCTTCGACTCGCTCTGCTGCACCTCCTCTTCTGCTACTTCTTTTGCTTTTGCCACTCGAATTGGTCCTGTAAGTGTGGAGGAGAGAAGAGTTCGATGGTGAGCTCGTTGCCTTGTAATGTCTGCTGCAGGTCGTACGGAGGACGGGGCGCCGGTGGAAAGCCCTAGTTTCGTTCATCCTTGGGCGGTGGTCCATCCCAACGCATTGATTGGCGAGGTTTAATCTCTCCTCATTCCGCTTTCCTTTTTTCTCTTGCTCGTCGACTTTCAGAGCTATCGTTAAGAGTACGACCAATTTACTAATTGGCAGGGAGTTTCGATTGGTCCGTTTTGCACGGTTGGATCCTCCGCCAAGCTTGGCAATGGCTGCCAATTGCATCCCGGTAGCCATGTTTTTGGAGATACGGTGATTGGGAAGCGTTGTGTTTTGATGGCGTAAGTTGCACGAGATGCCCAAGATGCTGTTTCTCTTTTCTTTCTTTGAGATGGCTCTTTAATTAAGGCAGAGTTTTGATGGGGTAATTAATCATTGTGCAAATGTTGCAAAACTGTGTCAGGCAGTGGTGCTGTAGTTGGGGAGGATCTTCCTGGGAGGACCGTGCTTGGGGCAAATAACACTGTTGGTCATCATTCTGTAATCGGTGTCAAGTGCCAAGATATGAAATACAAGGTGAATTTTTCTCTGTTCGTTCAGCCCCCCTTTCTGCTCTTGAACAATGACAGTAGATGGTTGAATTGTTAGAGGTACTTAATAACATATTCAATGATCACTTCACAAGTTATATAAACGATTATGGCTTTCCACATAACATTGTATACATCTATGAATTTGGGTGTGGAGTTCTGTTCGCTCACTTTAAAGTATTGTTTCCTTCCTTTTTCTGTTAACTCAAGATGCATCTACAACATTGTCATCCTGGTTATTTTCGAATAGGTTTCTGCTGAACTGGGGTATACTTTAAATTCTGGTCCATGCAATTTTCCCTCTCTTTTCTTGCTCAAATTCTGCTCTTTACCGCTTGCCTTTATTCAAATTTGTTTTTCTCTTGCATCATTGCTAGCATAATTGAGTTCCATTGAAGAATAATATCTCGAATTATAGCTGTGTTGTTCGCTCTTGGCACAAATGTTGCTTGATCTCATGCACCTGAAGAAGTGAACCCTGGTCGCTGCTAAATTTATCATCTTTACCTTGTTTGTTTGTTATGGCACCTTTCCCCCCTTCACCATGCACATTGCCAGGCACATGATTGTATTAGGAGATGGTTTTTTCCATAAATAAATGAGGATTACTCCAGGAGATGGTTAGAGGCAATATACACATAATTATGTATGTTATTTCAGTGTGCTGCCCATCACAAGTCCAATTATCATCCTTCACAATTTTTAGTGCATAACGGGCCTTTGTAAGAGTGTAAGCTTTCACCAACTGTGGCATCTCCTTTCTTTCTCGTCATTAAATTTAGTCAGGGGAAGAATGCTTTCTTGAAATTGGAGACAACAATGAGATTAGAGAACATACATCGATCCACAGATCTTCAAAGTCAGATAATCAAACGGTATGAATGGTTAATTATTTTTCGTTTCTCTTACGTTGGTAAAGAGAAATTGTTTTATTTTTGCCTATTGAATGTATTGTGACTTAGAACGGTTGATACAGGTCATTGGTCACAACAATCTAATCATGGGGTCTTGTCACATTGCCCATGATTGCAACATTGGCAACCATAACATTTTTGCTAACAATACTCTTCTAGCTGGGCATGTTGTTGTGGAAGTAAGTTCCTTGCTCATCAGTTAGTCGCCCAATTATAATATTACTGTCAGACATGGTTCGATGTCTAATGATGAGTTGATTCAAGTGGTATAAATGTAGGATTATGCCCACACGGCTGGTGCGATCGTTGTTCATCAGTTTTGCCACATTGGTTCTTTCTCCTTTGTTGGTGGTGGATCAGTGGTAAGACCTTTAATCTTCTTTTAAGTTAGTATTTCATTGAGATTGATGTATATTCTTGATTTGTGGGGTGTGCCTGGTCTTGTGGATACTGCATACTGGTACACTGGGACATATTTTTGTTTCTTGCTGTTCACAATACCTGCCTTTCTGAGCATGATTGTTGTACAAATGTGGTTGTTTCGAGCAGCATCCCCACCTAATAAGTTGGTGAAAGAATTGTGTAGTAATGTGGCTTCATGTCTTTGGGGAAAAGGTGGTTATATTTGTAATATATGTATACTTTCAGGTTTCGCAAGATGTCCCAAAGTATACAATGGTGGCTGGAGAAAGGGCTGAACTTCGTGGTCTGAACTTGGAGGGACTTCGTCGCCGTGGATTCTCAGTCACAGAGGTTGGAAATGATTGGCCGTTTAATTGTTCTTTCTGACTCCTTATTCGATATTTTAAGTGGTTTCAGTTGGTTTGTATAATTGTATTTCCCCCCTTTCTAAAGCTTGTTACTCATATTTAGCTAGTTCGTGCAATCCAGAATAGGGAGAGTATATTGAGTCTTTTGATTGCTTTGGCGAAACCCATTCTTCAGTGGATTCTGATGCTAATTCCTGGCTCCTGGTTAGGAAAGTAGAACCCAACAACTACATTTCCGTTATGTTCTGGAATGACTGACAGTATCCCAAACAGAATCCTAGTTTCTCTTCATGTTATAGACGACCATAAGTGCATCATAATGCATACCAGAGCCACTGGGTTGCAATTTAGGTCCTGTAGCGCTAAGGGTTGCTAGTACTCATTCTATTCTGACGGTTCCGTCCATATTGATTGGGGTTGACCTCCTTACTTCTCATTTGTTAATTCGTCCATCAACTCCTACTTTTATCTTGCCGAAGTCAATTGTCTCATCTTGCTGCTTGTAGATTCCGCTGCATGTCTCATCTTCACGTTTCCATTTGCTTGCACTTGCCGCTTGTTTTGATTCACATTTGGACATGCGCAGCTGCGTATTTTGGGTTTGGGTCATCATCTTGATTGGAATCTGTTAATGTATCTTTTTTCTTTTGTAATAATACAGATTAAGAGCTTGAAAGCAGCTTATAGAAAGTTATTCATGCCTGTTGCTGCAAATGCTATGGGATTTGAAGAGCGACTTGCCATTCTGGTACTTTGTCTTGCTTATGTCCTTCGACCCGCCTAACACCCCTCTCAACTTCCTCTCAGTTCCTTCTAGTCCTTGCAGTGCACCTTTGGAGTAAAGACATGGGCATGTTCATTAACAAAGGCATATAAATTTTGCAGGACCGGGATGAAGAATTGAGTAAGGTCCCTGCTGTACACTCTATGGTACAGTCTCTGCGGGATTCTTTCCTAGAAACCCGCCGAGGAATATGCAAATTCAGACAGTGGAGTGGCTCCTAAACTAGAATTTTTATAGGTTAGTGCCATCTTTTCTTCTCGCATGTCATATACGATCGTGCTTCCTGCACCATATGGTCTTAATTTGCAGTAAGTGTATGCTTTACACACATTTCTTCTATCTGATTCGCTGCGTTATGCTGTCTAGGAATTCTTGTATCATGTCTTGAAGTACTTCCCTAAAGCACTTCATTGCTTCAGTTTTTGTACCATGGTGGCATGGAGACAAACCGGGGAGGCTGCAGACCCTGGAATTTCATATAGAAGCTCATAGAAACCTTTTGCAGCTGTGTGTCAAGTAATTTCTCAATCGCACTGGGTTATTCTTATAGCTGCCATACTTGTATCATACTGATTCCCATGTACTGTGAATTTCCTGAAAATGTGAGCTCTAGAACTAGAAAGTGATTGGTTATGGCTGCTTTAGACCTTCTTCTTCATCAATCCCAACTGCATCTCTTTCCTGCATCATCTCCCATTAGTGATTACTTCCCCTGGAAGAGGTTTATATTCCCCCATGACATAGCTGGAATATGCTTCTATGGCTGTTTGTCCTGTAGTTGCGATTTTTGTTTCTGTGGGTTGGAGTGTTCTGAATGGACGGTGGAGTGATTAGAAATGGTAATGGTCTTTTGGTTGGCTCTAATACATATAATAATAAGTTAATAACCAGATTTATTAACTACTTTTTGCTGGTTTCTGTTTGTTGAACTTTTGGTTAAGATTGAGGATGGCGGCACATTCTTGTCCTCAAGAAAAAAGGATTTTTCTGAAACATCCAATTTCTGTTTTGTTTTGTAGGATATCGATATAATTTTGTGGATATTATAAAACTTATTAGATGAAAATACAAGTCGTTTGGATATTATTTTTTTTAAATGACGCATTTTAGAGAGAAAAAAAAAAAGTCGAATCTCAATTGTCACAATCCCCCTAGCAATTTGAATTGCTACAAAATAGAACACTTTTTAATTTCCACATGCAAAAATGTAATTCTTTTACTATCAAACGAAACATTTCAGCCCAAATGTATGATTGTGAGAGACTGGGAGCAATTACACATATTGTCTCACTCAAATGTCTTGCTCAAACGATGGCCTGTGAAAAAAAAGAGGATTATGTAGGAGAAAAATATATAGATCCCATTTGATTTGAACCGTTAAATCTCCTTTAATTTTTAAAGAAAATTTATCACGAACAATAATTAATTTTAACATAACAAGTGGAGGTATATATATATAGCATGCCTGATTGGTAGAGAGAAATGACTATTTGTAGTAAAATACCACTCATAAATAAATTGGTTATAGGTATAATATGCCCCTCTACTATGTAGTTTTATCAAACATGTCCCTAGATTATTTTTTATATCAAACATGCCCTTGTACTTTGGAAAAATGATCAAACATGCCCTTCTGTTAAAATTTCAATTAAAAAACTCGCCAACCATGGTTGAACCGAGATGTAGATGACCCGACATCGGCAAATGAGAGCGAAAATGTCAGTTTTGTTCCCTATTTTATTTTTCTAGGTCTCGTTAAAGTGAAATTATTAGAGGTATTTGGCTCTACAAAAGAACCCAAAAAATTTTAAAGTGAAATTACCAAGGATATTTTAGACATTTGTGTAGCCCAAACCAATGTACGACCATGATTGACTGTTTTTGGATGAAAATATTAACAGAAGGGCATGCTTGATCATTTTTCTAAAGTAAAAGGGCATGTTTGATGTAAAAAATAGTAGAGGGGCATGTTTGATAAAACGACATAGTAGAGTGGCATATTATATCTATAACCCTAAATAAATTCCTCAAGCCTAATGAGATCCGACGACACGCTACTTAAGGTTCCTCTTTTGAGTTTTTAATTGTTAATCAAATCACTTTGTTTGCTTACAACTTCCTCCACCAAGTTGATCTACATGTATTTTTACATATACAAAGCAAAACATACCAAATCATAACAAAACAACTTTTTCTTAAAAAAGATAACAACCATAATTAATGATTAAGATAGTGATGATCATGATCATGATTCATGATAATGACAATAAAGGCAGCAAGGCCCAATCCATTTCGGGAAGATATTACTTTTTACCAATCCAAAATCATATTATATATTTAATGCTAGTTGTAACTTTAGCTCATGAACTATTCGAATCTCTATCGCTGAAGTTGCTCAACTAATTATTTTACTATGGTCCTCCTTTAGTTTACGAGAGTTTTTTTTTAGTTTAGTGTTAAGATAGATCCTCATTGTTGACTTAGTACTTGAGGTAATATCGAACCTTTCATAAAATGAATCTGTAAGGACAAATTTATCCATTCTAATTGTTTTGCTTTGATCAATAAGATAGTTAAACGAGTCGTCTGAATTTTTTTGTTTTTGTTTGATCTTATTGGTTTATGAAGTTGGAGTACAAGTAGAAATAAAGTTAGAAAACAAACCGATTGATTGATGAAATAGTAGGTTTACAAGTGACTAGAAAAATGTTACAATTTTTGTCTTTTCCAATTGGGGACATGACGTACTTAACTTATGATCAAACACCATGGGGATTCATTGGGTGACCATATTTTTTCTCCTTAATGCCAAAAATGGAGGGTCCCATTAGACTTTTTTAAAACATGGTGAGTGTATACTGTACACAATATATATGGTGACTATTTCGGTGCACTCACAAAAATGAGTGCGTTCAATGCACCCAACTCAAAAACTAGTTTTAAAGTGTCGAATTTTGAATTTTAAGATGTAGAATTAGTGTAATATGATGATATAACATATGATAACAACTAATTAGTGGATAACCCTAAGCCCTAGACCTCCAATTTTGAGTTCTATCCGTAAACCCCAAATTATAAACCCTAACCCTAATCCTAAATCTCTAAACTCTAATCCTTCAAATTAAAGTAAATCTTTAATGGTTTTTTGTGCAAATTCATGTGCGTCATTGTTCATCACATCATAAGTGATTATTGACATCATTTTGATATAAATCGCATGTTTAAAATGACGGTTATGAAGCTAGTGCACTGAATGCACCCAAAAAAGTTAGTGCACCGAATACGTCACCATGTATACATATATATATATATAATCCACACATAATAAAGATAAGGGAGGAGATATGAGATAAGCCATGTTGTGTTGTTTATATAAACCAACCCAATTGGGCAAGTCACAAATCCACACTATAAATAAAACAATAATTCAATAATAAATATATAAACCCAAAGCCATCACATCCAATCACATTTTTTCCCCATTTCATGAGTACCAATCACATTTGCCCTAGGTGTGTCACCACCCATTTTCCCCAATATCACAATCAACCAAAAAAAACAAGTTCATCCATTCATATATACCCACCAAAAACCTTTCATATCTTATCATTAATTTCTCCCCTCTCATTCTTCTTCTTCTTCATCTATTCATCTTCTTCCCACAGACAACTCAATCATTTGCAGCAACTGATTTTCACAACCAACAAAGATGGGGAGGAAGTGCTCACATTGTGGGAACATTGGCCACAACTCAAGAACCTGCAACACTTTCAGGCCACCTCCTCCTTCTTCTTCTTCTTCATCTCCTTCTCCTTCTTCTGGACTTAGGCTTTTCGGTGTCCAACTCGACATGATTGTGCCTTCTCTTCCATCTACCACCACCACAACTACAACTTCTCCATGTTCTTCTGGCTCTCCTTCTTCTTCATCTTCTTCCCCTCCTTCCTCTGCTTCTAATTTTGCCAACATCAGAAAGAGCTTCAGCATGGATTGCTTGTCTTCTTCTACTTCCTCCTCCTCTAACTACAACAACAACACCATTCCTTACCACCATCACCACAACAACAAAACTTCCATGGGTTATCTCTCTGATGGCTTGGAAATGGGCAGAGTCCCACTTGACAAAAAGAAAGGTATAATAATTAATTACTATTCCAATTGAGTATATATATATTTGGTTCATTCATTTATGTTAAATTGATGTATTTTGGTTATAACTTGAATGTGATTGCAGGAGTGCCATGGACAGAGGAAGAGCACAGAAAATTCCTTCTTGGGTTGGAGAAGCTAGGGAAGGGAGATTGGAGAGGCATCTCTAGAAACTTTGTCACAACCAGAACTCCAACACAGGTTGCTAGCCATGCTCAGAAGTACTTCCTTCGACAAGCCTCCCTCCACAAGAAGAAGAGGCGCTCCAGCCTCTTCGATCTCGTACGTTCTAATAACTTCGTATTATTAATCATTCTGTGTAATACTCAATCGTTCTGCACTTACTGATTCTTGACATGGTATCTGACGATTTAATTAAAATTTTCCCTTTTGTTAGATTGGCAACGGGGCTGGTGGCAGTAGCAGTCATCAAGACAGTTGTATGAACATTGACAGCCAAGAGGGAAGAGGATCCCAAAATCAAGTTTACACCATCAGTCATTACAAGGCAGCCCTTCTGAAGAGCTCCTATGAGCAGCATGTCCCAGAAGCAACAGCTGGTTACGGACATCGTAACAACTCGTTAGAAGTCGTCAATGAATCAAACATTCTTCCAGCAGCCGAGGAGCGACTGCTGGAATTATCTTTAGCGGGTCCATCATCGACGACTCCAGCTCGAGAGTCGTCGAAAAATTCGACTTCCCAAACTGGCCTTCTCATCAAGGTCACTTGAAGAAAAGTGAAGTTCAAGTTAATTAACTTATGTTTTTGTTTTTTTTTTTAATTTCTACTCTGTTCTTTCTCCTCTCTCTCTCTCTCTACCTCTCTCACAGTAGTTAGTACAAGTCTCTGTAGTACACATACCCCTCAACTGTATCATCTCTTGGAAATTAATATATTGTAGTATATGTGTTAGCTAGATTCAATGAAATGAAGGAATCTTTTTGCCCAAATCACTAAAAAAAATAAATGGTGAAATAAATTATTTATGTGATGACTCACTCTCAGAACAAGAACCAATGGAATCTCATACTTGACACCTACCCATTGGCTGAAATGAAACTAATATAAGATTTCCCAACTAGTTACATGCCTAACCACTTCTAGATATAGCAAATGAAAGTAGATTACAACAACTTTCATTACTATATAAACTATGGTTTAGATCTCACTACCTCAATACATGCACAACTTGTAAGTATTGAAACATTGTTTAATACGAACAACAATTATTCAGAAAGAAACCCTAATCGTTTTGATAATTTCAAATGTTTGACTGACTTTGTAGCCGAGAAAGTAAAAAAAAAATCTTCCTCGTAGATACCAGAGGTGGTAAATGGATATATGGTTTAGATTCGAGAAGCAATCCCGAATCGGACTATTTAGTATAGTTCATAGACAAAATTTCATTGATCAGTATTTATATTGTTATGGTTACCAAAAGGAAAAAAAAAAATACAAATCATATATCTTCGAAAGGATCAATTGGGTTATCGTCTCTTAAATGTGTCTCCTACGTCCCTATACTACAATTGGAAGCCCTAAATTTATTGGCAGCAAAAGGGACATAAATTGGTGGGACTATATACACTTTTTCATGAAAGGCATATACATATACACGTCGCTAACGATATGCTACGTATACAAGTGATCTATAATAATTTTATAAAAGATACAAATAATTATGTAATTGAGGGCCTATCCAATTTTGTCGTGACTGAATGTGTACATATAGACATATAAGGTTACAACTACTAGTGGACACATGGAAATGGGACCATTCTTTTAAGAGAGAAAAATGATAAAAACAAACATGAAAGGGAAAGAAAGGAAAATAGGGCCAAGTAGCCTAGCAATTCCAGCATAAGAACAATGAGAAAGGGGGACCTAGACTTCATTTATCTGAATTCTTCACTCGAAAAGGTTAAAAATGTTGCAATCAGAAATCTAGAACATGTAATCACCATTAAAAAAAAACTAGAACATGCAATTTTGGATGGGTTGTTTTTTTATATATGTCCTACACCAACCCGGGTACGGTACTTCAGTATATCGGTGAGAACGTCTTGACAAAACTTGACGTCATTAGATCGATCGCTAAACGCTTCACGATCATTAATGTTGCTCGATTCAATGGCGTCCAAAGCATGTGAGCACGTCCTCGCGGTCTGGGTTGTTGGGTCAGCCCTTCTCGATCGGTCCTAGCTAGAGTCATGATACATAGAGCCCTCCCCTTTTCGAGCATCGGACGAAGGTATCACAATTTGTATCAGTGAACCAGACAATACATTGCATTTACTTTAATTCTCTTACTTAGTCGAATGCTCATACGTTATCTATACACTTTTTTCTTTTTTTGGTGAATGATGTTGGGTCAAGCTATGAACCTGAATTATTTCAGATGCTAGCATTGTATTATCACTAGACCAGCCTCTCTCGGAATTTTCGAAAGAAATGTTGGTCAATTTATGTGATGATTATATACACTATTCATGTCTCCTGAGTATTACCCCCATTGCATGCAAATCTTAGTTGTAGGGTATATAATCCCACTATAGCCGCTCAAAGACAAAACCCTAGATGCATCCTGGCCAAACTAAGGTAACAATGCATATGTATTGTGTGTTTTTTCTTCTTCTCGCCCAATTTCGATTGTAGTGAAAACAGAGGATTTATTGAAGGGTTTGACAGTGACCAGATATATGATATCTTTTGGGTTGATTCTGGTCTCCCATTTCATATCATCTTGATGAGAGTTTGGAGTTATATACATAAAACATCGACCTAACTAACTAAAGCCATTTGATCACACGCGTCAAAAGTAACACACAAAACCTGCCAAAGAGCAAATCCCAAGTTAGATTCATCCACACAACAAATGCAGCCACCACATCCATATGTATATAGCTATGAAGGTCCAGACTCCAGAATGTGATCAGAAGTCCACATGATGATAAGCTTTGTTATTATTATTATTTGTGAACTAACATTAACTAATAGGGCTGACCATTGCGGGAGAGACATAAATTTCGATTTATATGTTGGATTTTTGTATTCATTGATATATGTATAAAGAATGTATTCATTAAAATCTACACAGTTATATCCATTTTGTTTATGTTTTATCAAGCATAAGATCTCATATCAACATCATATCACTGTCATATCATGATACTATCACCATAATGATGATATCTAGATATGACAGTTATATGATCTCATCAAATTATTTTGTCAAACATAAAATCTCATACTAATACCATATCAGTATCATATCACCATCATATATTAAGATCTAGATAATGATACCCATTTTGTTATGTTTTGTCAAACATAAAACCTCATACCAACATCCTATCAACGCATATCATGATATTATCACTATGGTAGTGATAATATCATGATATGATGTCATCAAATTATTTCGTCAAACATTTCATATAAAAATATTTTTCCAAACATAAAAATCATACCAACACAATATCACAGTTATATCATCATATCAACATTATATCATTGACAGTAGTATGATACCTGAAAAATTTTACTCCAATCAATAGAAAAAATGTATACCATCTTGTAGACCACAAAAAATCTGATTTTTCTGTGCAATTTTTTTTTTATAAAAAATTCGATATAAAAAAAATGTGTTATGGTCTGTTGAATATTCACAGGATATTTTAGGGGGGGGAAAACTTGGGATTTCGCATATGTCCTTCTCCAAATCCAGGCAGTTGGGTAGCAAATCCGGGCAACTCCCTAATTTTCCTCCTTACACTTTTATGACATGGATCATTGAATTTTTTCCTTCCCAAATTAAAACCATTATATTATGCTCTGTATTACTACAAATATTAAGGATTTTGTACCATCATTTAGATAGAAAATATGGAGGAGCATTTTGAAATTTGGTTGACATGAAAGGGACATAATTTGGTGGAGTACTATACACTTTTTGCATGAAAGGCATACGTATACACGTCGCCAACGATATGCATACAAGTGGTATCCATAAATACGCAAGAGATACAAAAACAATTCTGTTAAGGGAGTTTGTCGTGACTGAATATGGGACCATTCCTCAAGAGAGAAATTACATAAACAAAACAGGGAGTGGACCTAGACTTCGGGCTCATTCGGAAGTTGCGAATGTTAAATCGTTGCATGGTAATGAATCACCATAATATAAATGTATGTATTGATCTTGTTAGATTTTTTTTATATTGTTAGATTTCTTTTATATTAAATAATTTATTGTTACATAAACAAAATGGATCTTGTTAGATTTCTTTTATATTAAATAATTTGATTTTATAATTTATTTTTAAAATGATATAAATGAAGAAATATTATATTTTCTGAAATGAAATTAAAATATGGTAAGGATAATCTTGTATTTTCAAAACAGTTTTTCGCAGAAGCTCCATATCGGAGCTTCTGCTTTTATGTTATAAAAAAGTGTTTTTCGGCTTTTCAAAAGCCAAACTTTTATAGGTGTTTAGCTCTGCTTCAGCTTTTGAACCCGAAAAGCACTTCTAAAAGCCGGGGCCAAACATAGGCAATATCGAATTACATAAATTAATATCATCTACAAACTCATTTAATTTCTCTCTTAATATTTTCAATAGGTCAAGAACTTGTGAGCTATTGAGCTATAATTCCATGAACTTGTAAGTTGCTGCTTTTGTTGTTAAGTGTTAAGTATATTATTAATCATTTGAACTGAAGTGTGGAAGTGTTTTGAATTGATATTTCAATCATCGGGTTGTACAAACGGCTATTTTGCTTCCTATAGCTAGGCACGATTAAGCAACATTAGCCAAGCTAGGTGCTAGGCAAGACCGAAAAAGCCGCCTTACACCTAGATAGTGCCGATTTGAACCTTGATATATACACATGCTTTTCTTTGGTGAGTGATGTTTGACCAAGATAGAAACCTAAAATGTTTCGGATGTTATATACAAAGGATTGGAAATCAGTATCTTACTGGCAGTTTTACCAACCTCCTATCGCGCGGACAAAATTGGTAGACGGTAATTAACGGTATGAATTAGTTATATCACTATTTCATTATAAAATACCTTAACAATTACTTTCCGGTAGTACTTTTTCAATTCTTGGTTTTATATAATCATATATACTATTACTAGGCTAGTTTCTTGGAATAAAAAGAAATGTTAGCCCATTCATGGTTCATGTCTTCACTTGAACATGTTTGTTTCTCTCTCACCCAACTTGACTGTAATAAAAACAGAGGACATATATATATCGTACGTAAGTTTGGTGACAGTGAGCAGATATGATATATTGTGGGTTGATTCTGGTCTCCCATTTCATCATATCAATCCATGCCTTATCCATATCACGAGACAGTATATATATATATATCGTTGCATATTATTCGGGGCAAAAGTCTGGACCTAGTTAATTAGAGCCATTTGATTTTTAATCACACACGTCAGAAGTAGTAAGTGTAAAACTCGTCACAGAACAAATATCCAAGTTAGATAATGTATCCAACGTACCACATCCATATGCAGCTCTTGACGCCGAAAAGCTAAAGTTGGATTTCTCGACTCGTCATTACCCTAAAACCGTCCTATAAAGTCTGAACAGATGCACTCATTCTCTTTCGATATGTAACTTGTGCAAAATCTGTGAGCCCTTTTCTGAAGATGTTCAAATTTTTCTGGCCCGGTCTATTAATGATCCACTCTGCCAAAAGATATGTGGGTTTTGTTATCTGTCTCCGCATGGGACCAGGAAAACCTTGGACCGACATTAGGTGTGTTTTTCGTTCGTTGGGGGAGCAATATTATTGTGCGACCAGTAAAGAAGCACATCTCCAAAACTCTTATGGTTGTATTTCATTCTTGAAAAAGGATAAGGAAGCCATAAAAGTGAGAGGGAATTGGTGGAGTTTGGCCACACATGATTAGGTTTTAAGCAAAACCTAATCATTTGAATACTCTCAATGTAGGTGCATAATGAAGTCGTTGCCTTGATTTTCTTTTTTTTTTTTTTGGTAGAAACCTTGATTTTCTTTAGTGGAGCTAGAAATAAGTATTTCCCATCCTTCGATTACAGAGGTTTCAAACCAGTGAAGTTGCTTATGCTTTCGTTTGATCGCGAGTGTTATTTCTATAATAATAATAATAAGAGATTAAGTACGAAAAGTGTTGAATTAGGCGGTTTTGGGTTTTCGAAGACTCGGGTCATTCAATGATGATTTACTTACAAAGCAATGCGGGAGATTGATGATGTCAACCGATTTCTTGGGTTGCCCATGAGATAAAAAGACATTGTATATTTACAATCAATAGGTATCTTTTTTGTTACTTTTAACTTGGATTTCTTTTTTAAAATTTGCACATATGGAACATGTTTATTGTAATCTACTAATCTACAAAATTATATAAATCAATATATTTCGAGAGGTAAAAAAATTCGTACCACTCATTACCATCCTATACCACCTTCGTTTTCAACTTCATTTTCCAAACAAATTTTAGGAACGAGTTCGCCATTATCTATTCCGGTCTACATATTTATGAAATTTTCAGTCTCATTATGTACCACAGTGGTATAGGGGTGGTAGACGATTGTGAAATGTGAGAAATGATGGTTAGTATATTTATTCATACTATCGTGTATACAACCATTTTACTTTTATTTTATACATTCAAGTTGTTAAAAACAAAATTCGATAGACACATCTATCAAAGAATTATGTATCCACCACTGCTTATCGTATAGAGAATAGAGTCACGGTCTGTCTATACTTTTGTTTGGAATGAGCTTTCAACCCCATCGAACTTAATCGAATTACTTATCAATGACATATTTGGCGAGTAAGCTTTCCTCGTCAAACAATTCAGGTTTCTTCCCTGCACGAAGGAAGTGAATTCGGTTATGGCCTTAATTTATGCAGTTAGCAGCAGTTTAAAGTTGGTGAGACAACACATAATGCACCGTTTACCGAACAGTATACAGTATTAATTCCCGTTTGGCAACAATTGTCAATTCAATTAAGATATATGCTTAGATTCGCTTGGTACATACCCCAAAAAAGGACACTGATATTTTTGTCACGATTATGAAAGAGCTTTTCAAGCAAAAGGGACGTCTCAACTAACAGAATAGGCCACAGCTGGGGAGCTGTCTTATTGTATTGACTTTGTCAACTCGAGGGTCGACCCACTTTAATACTGATTCGGTGAGAAAAATAGGTCGTACGCACTTGTCGGGTCGGCCGTTACAAGGTATTGGGTTGGAGGTCAAAATGTGTCATTTTTTTTTTCTTTGGTTTACGAAATGCGTTTATTTTCCGATTTTTCTTTTCGCCTAACTCAATCTTTGGAATCCTTAGTTGAACATTGGAATATTGATGTTATATAAGTGTGTGTGAATTTTCACTATATGTTGGATCTAAGTACGACATGTTACTTTAGTGTAATGTTACATGTTATTACTCATATGTTAGATGAAATTTGATATAATTTATCAGGATAAGTAGAATATAATGACTCTTTCCATATTTCCGAGCTAAAACGAGTGACCGGTTAACCCTTGACCCACTAGCTCGACCGGATTCGGATCAACCAACGGGTTGAGGATCTTGATTGACTACCATGTGCTCATCACCTACGATGTCAAATTATTTGCAACTTATCCTTCTTTTAGCCTAAAAAACTAAGAGGGGAGGAATTAGAAACCGGATTAAATAATCATGGTTTTATATATTTGAAATTTGATAATTATAGAGTGTGGGTAAGATCTTATCATCTAGTATTTCCAATCAAATCGATATGATAAAGTTTCGAAAACATTAGTCTTTCGTAATTCAATTTCTACATCACTCATTTTGTGAAAACCCCGTGATAAAACACGCAAAACTGCAAGTCCAAATCGACCACTGTCATGAGTCTGCCGAGTAATGCAGAAATCTTTTCACATATTGCAGCCATATAGTGCACTCTACTTTCCCCTAAGCCAAAACATATAGAAAGAGCAAAAAAAGGAAGAATCAACTAATGAATCGAGAGAGAGCTTACACATGTTGCCCTAAATACACAAGATTGGGGGGAGAAAAATGGAGAACAAAACACCAAATGGCCAGCTCGATTCCTGATCCTTTTTGTAGAGGGGCACCCTGAATAGTTGATCTTCCTAAAACTTCCATACTTGGATTTCGAAAGTGGATTACTTGTTGCTAAACCCTAAAACTTAAGATGAACAAAAATGGACATGGAAACATTGACAATAGGATGAGGGGGGAAAGAACAGAAATCGAAGAAGAAAAAAAACAAACATTATATCAATCACTCTACAGCTTAGAAACTACATGTTACAAAGTAGTGGGGAGAGGCGTGGGAGTGTGGTGTGTTGTTGGTCCATAAGCCACATACATAGTGACCGGGTCGCCGCGATTTAGCCGAGTTTTACCATCCAACATTCTGCTGCTGGTCAGGGAAGGGAGGGTGAGGAAGACTGACTGTGTAAGCTACATCGAGAAGAAGAGGGGAAGGGAGCACTTTTTCTTTATACAATTGCACTTTTGGGGTGTGGGAAGATAATAGAGAGCAGTTGGCCTTAGACTGTTACAGTCAGTGAAACTCAACCTCCTTTGCCTTCTTTAAGCACCTGCCCCCCAGAGAGAGTATAACAAGGAAGCCCATCAGGTAAGTAATTTTGGCTTTTCCTAGCAAATGTGCAATCTTATACTATAACATCATCATCATCAATCATGAATGGTGATTGCCGTGGACCATCACAGTTATGCGCTTGGCGCTGTCTGACAGAAAGCTATCTCCTTTATACCCAATCTGGAAGGAGCAAATCATACATATACTTCAACAACTCATGCAAACACAACACAACAGCAAACAAACAAACAAACGAACGAACATGACTGCAGATTCATCAAAGTGTTCTTTCGTCATTTTAAACCCTAGAATTTACCACGTAAGATAATAGGTATACGAGAAAAGGCATGAGTTTTTACCTCGTGGGCGCTGTCTGGAAGGAACCACCGCAACAGCACTCCAAGGTGTACCACGGCAGGAATTAACTTGAAAAGAAATGGGGTCGTCACCTGCACCATCAATCTCAACCAAGTTCAGCCTCCAGCAAATCACAAGAGGCCACTAAACGTAACCATTTGGAATTTCATGCTTAAAAAAGATGATGTGGTTTCAAATGGTCTTGGTTCATGTATCAAAGACCTAGCATAAGTAACAGGCAAGCAATGAAAATTGATTCATTATGCACAAACTATGTGTTCTTTTCCTGCCTAATTTGCATGTCGGCACGCTCTTATTACACGTTCAGTAAAGTCTCGCATAATCATCATACGGCAGACAAGTGTTTTGCAAGTGTACTAACCAGACTGAGGGCTGTCGTTCCGAGAAGCAGTAGATACAATTTACCCTGCACAAGTCCATTGGTAAGCATCAGATCATGGACACAGATGACCTATGCCCTTTTACTTCCTTGCAACTTGTGCTAGTTACTTCGGAATGTAGAGGCTAAAACTTCAATAGAATGTAGAAGCTAAAAGCAATTTTGTACACTCTAGCATAATGCCAAAAGAAGAGCGGCATTGAATACAAACCTCAATCAGATGGAGATTAGAAGCACGACTTAGAAGAACAAAGGAAAATTCCCCAATTTGTGCGAGGGTCATCCCAACCTATAGATATGAATAAACCTGAGAACCTTCTGTCAATGGAACAGATAAGATAACCAAAATGGAGATACAAAGTGTTGTAGAAGCAATCAGAGATCTTACAAGGAGTGCAGTTTTGTTGTTGTATCTGAATCCTTTGACTACAGATGCAGTAATGATAGTTTTTACAACAATGACCAACAGTACGGAAGCAAGTAATATATCAACGTGATTCCACAGGAATTGGACATGTATTAACATCCCAATGCTAGCTAAAAAGAGAGCGGCAAATAAGTTGCGAACTGGTTCCACCTGAAAAACGATTAAATACAAATTAGAGCAAATGCATGAGATTTTAAGCAAGGCCCAGATTTTTAGGATGTATAAGCTCTCAACCAAGACAAACGCATAGCAAACAATATTGCCGGATTCATAACTTCCACATTGAAGGTCAATTTATCCTTTCATCTAATTAAAACTAACCAAGGTCATACAATTAACATAGACAGGTAATACCCAAAATGATACCATAAACTAGATCCCTACTTCAAAAGGACTGATGAGCAAATGAGCACCTGGTTCCCCGGAATAATGTTTTCGAAGAAAAGGTCAAAGACATATTTCAGACACACTGAAGAGGGACAAAATCCACATTTACCGAAGTTGCAGGCCCACAGAACCATTAGTCACAATCTTGACAGAGTTAAATAGTTATCACATTGTGAGTAAATCCTCTTAAACTGATTGTCATTTATTGAAATTATACAACAGAATGCTAGCCTACCTATTCAGAATCCACACGTAGTGAAATACAATATGGACACAAATAGTCGTATCAGAGGTAAAAGGCACTTCAGATGTCAGGCAGTCTAGTCTTACAGACATCTGGAAGAGAAAGCATCCGGGAGGAATGATGTATTAATAATGAGGGTTCTGACAAATTATGACTTCCAAGATGGAAATAAAAGAGTCTTACTTGCTCGAGTGTATGTTGGGCAAGATCAGTCGTGGATATCATCACACCGGCAGCAAAGGATCCCAGTTCAAGGCTTAGGCCCAACTTGTCACTACACTGGAATTAGACAATATCACATAAGCACGAGTGTACATATTTGGAAGGGCCTCAGGTAAGTATAAGAGTCGACGGAACATTCTACTATGATATAAGAAATATATAACTGGTGTTCTGATAGTACAATAATACACAAAACAATTTAGGAGTCAGCCGGATGGAGGAAGAAGAAATAAGGTGAAGAAAGGCTACCCAGGCGACAAGCAGACAGAATGCCACTGATGCCAACTGGTAGAGTTCATTAGTCTGTATAAATAAACCACAGTCAAAATTTTGATCACAATAGAAGATGGCATTAAAATAAACTTGGACAAAAGGTTACCTGTGATGATAAGCTGATCATAAGCTTTAGGAACCATGGTACACAGGTACGAGATAGAATTGTTAAAGCGGCCAAAAACGCAAGTAGCAACACTAACCTGATAAAAAATATGAAATGTGGCGATTACTGAATCTGAACCAAATTAATGAACTACAAAAGATTACATGTACAACCCTAAAAGCAACAAGACTAAACATGAAGAATGAGTAAATACAGCATCAATTATGCAAGTATGTCTGCAAAATATAAAAAAGATACCAAATAAACTCAAGTGCTTAACTTCATGTCTTTAACCACCTTAAGAACTTACAACCTACAAAAATTAAGTACATGCATAATATTCTCCCAAACAAAGAGTGAACAGGTGCAGTGATGTGCAAACAACAGTTGTAAGAAGTCATGATTAGAGCACAGCTTATATCAATTTAATCATGTTTGCTTCTAATAACATCTACATTTAATTGAGCATTAGCATGTTCGACTTTTAAAAACGTATATAATTCATGTATGATGGGGTCCAGATACTTACAATTTAGACATGGATATCACCCCCTGAAGAACGCCAGATGTACCACCAAGGACAGGCAGTAAAGCAAACAGCAGGCCAACAGCACAGTCCTGACATATCATAAATCTAAATATGAGAAGGAAACTCCATGAATAGCACTCATAAAATTATAAAGCTAAAACCCAAACATCGGAAATTGTCCATTTTTTAGTCCCTGACGTTGCAAGTCGAGTAGCATACCTGCAGAATGAGGGTACCGACAGTGACCTGACCGTACAGGGTATTTATGCTATTTCTTTCCATCAGAAATTTCAAAACCTGCAGCAGAACAAATGTAACCATAGATAAGAAAACAGTGGAGACAGATGAACAGACAGGTCAACCAAAAAAAAAAAAAGAACAAGAAGCCCCGCAGTCAGAATAATGGGTTCTGTATCATTACTTCATTACTTGCATAGCAGGCAAGTGATAGCACTACAACATAATAGCAAAAGATGCCAACGAAGAGAAGGACAGACTCAAAGAGGCACAATGACAACTATAATTACAAATGAGCCATTTCTTACAGTAGCAGACTGCATTGGCTAGTGTATCATTACTTGTATTAATCATGAAAGATTGAATAACCAGCATAGTTGTTCATTCCATTGGTAGATACTTATTAGTGTCCGGTCTCATTTAAGTAACCATATTATAAAAATAGTTTAAAACAACAGCAGTGACCAACATTGACAAGACCACAACTTAGTAGTATTCCAAATGTCTCAGACATGACCTTCCTTGGTAAATCTGCCCGCCAATGCCCATGTGAAGAAAG
The DNA here is from genome assembly GCA_964030455.1 of Linum trigynum. NCBI lineage: Eukaryota > Viridiplantae > Streptophyta > Magnoliopsida > Malpighiales > Linaceae > Linum > Linum trigynum. The sequence goes on along the minus strand of OZ034822.1, from coordinate 41,161,911 downwards.
AAAAGTTGAAAGATACACCTAACTGGCCAACAAAATGAAAACCGGATATATGGCTGGAATACCAAAGACTGTCATTGCTGCAGGAGGAGCAGAGGAACAAGACATATATACAATCAAAGGGCACAAATTAAGGATTTTCATCCTCCTTGCTTGATAGCAATTCGCAGGACAAGGCTCATTTGAACTACAGCCATATGCATGCAGTAAGCCATTGCCATCATACAACAGAAGGAGATCAAACAGAACAAACTTAATCTAGCGAACTGTGAAACAGATAACGTATTTGAATGCAGTGTCACGAATGCAGAAGCAAAATTAATCAATCTATGCCAGAGACAAAAATTAATCAATCTATGCCAGAGAAGGTTACCACAGCAGTCGAAGACATTGAGAGAAATGCACCAACAAATACTCCCTCTGAAGGCTTACCTCCACAGAACTGGCAAAGGATAAAAAAGAAACATGCTATTAGAGGCATCACCAAGTTACAGCAGGGATGTAATGGGGAAATCTGCATATATGTTATACAGAACTCTATATACTCTTTATTTCATCTTGTGGATAGTTTCTTATCCTCGTCCATATAATAAAATTTCTTTAAGAATGTTGGCCTATGAGAACTTAAAGAATGCATAATATACCGAGGCTATCAATCCACAAAGGCACATAAAGAGTGAAATCTGGAGAAGGCCTCCAACAACAGCAACTGCTCGGACAACGCGAAGCTGCATTTGGAGCAGAAATGCAAAAGGTTATGTTGTAAAGTAGTTAAAAGTTAAAACCACACAAGCAGAAAGGAAAATGTGCAGACCTTGGTGACGGAGAACTCCAGACCCAGTGCAAACAGGAGGAAAATAACACCAAATTGTGCCACTGTCTCCACCTGTTAATTTTACAGTATCTTATAAGAAAATAAATTTTGTGTAGAACCTTGCTAGACAAGAAGAAAACTAAACAGCATAGGTATCTCAGTAGCAAACTTCACAATTGTACAAGTTTCATCAGCAAATATTGCTACTAAAGTTCAAAGTATGAAGAGAAGAATTCATGGATTAGAGTTAAGAAAGCTCAGCCTAACAGTAAGTAACATTACTGGCTATGATTGGTATGAAATATATACTGCATCAGCTTAAGAAAAAGGTTTAAAGTAGTGAATGACTTAAGAAAAACTAGACAAGACACCAAACTAATGACATAAGGACCAAAAAGACACGAGGCACTTGACATCTATGATTTTATGATCTCAGCTAGATTTCAACTGCAAATATTGCACATACACTAGAACGGTAGAATTTATGGAAAACTTCACAGCTGCCTGAGTCTGAGAAATGAAATTGTAAATGAAAATATATCTACATATCTGAACCTTACTGGATTCCTGTGGAATAATATCATATCACAAGGAAAGAGACAAAGGGGAAAAAACAGCATGCCAACTTACCTGTACCATTTCACTGACAAAGCTGAAGCCCCCTGGCCCAATTACAGATCCTGCTAGCAGGTATCCAGTAAATACCTGAATATAGCGTTTCATTGACATCAGTGGTTCTTTAAATGTGGGCTAGTAAAGAAAGCATCTTGAATCATAAAGGCTGCCGATGGATGATATCAAAAAAGTAAGAGAAAGAATGGAATTAAACAAGCAGTAAGGATGTGAGAGAAACTCGTGGTCAATCATAAAGCATATAGCAGTCAAGTTAGCTAACCGGTTGTCCAGCACAAGCAAATGCTATTCCACCACAAGCAGCAGAAACGATGACAACCACTAGATCTGATATCAAACTGTAATGATACAAATGTGAAACAGAAAGCCAACAGAAGATATTAGTGCTAGTTGCCATTTCTAAAGTATGAAGGATCAAGATGAACAAACAAATAGGATCAAGCTCACGTTAAGTCAAGTTGTAGCACAGGATATTTGGACTTCGGATTTGATATTATAAAGACATTGTCCTGAAATAAAATGGACAATAAGAAAAAGAGAGAGAATGTGTCAGTTCCAGATGCCGGAGACTTACCATCATAGAGTTTCCTAGTATTGAGCTTCAACTAAATGGTTCAAATGTTTACATTTTGAAATGAAAGACATATATTGATTGTACCTTTTTATCAATCAATCTTGGAGCATCTTCCCCTCGGTTATCATTGTCAAAATTGAAAACACTATGAAACTGAAAGGACCTGGCATATTTCACAGGGGAGTTGGCAGTTGTCAGATCTGCTAGTAAAACTAGTTCAACTGTAACAGAAATTTCCAGAAGAAGGAAAATATATGCAGCAAAATGAACACATACTTCTCTTCCTTGGATTCATTCTTCTTGGTTGTGACCCTGGCAACAGTCTCCAAAACTGCCTAGCGCAATGAAACATTTCCAATTAAGCACCAGTTAACAAGGAGACAGTAGTCCACAATGAGAAATCTAATGCAATTATGACTACAACCATGGCCAGCATTCACAACTACAAATTTGTTTCTACCACCCCCGTCAAAGTTGACATATTTGGATACGTGCCCACACTCACCGAACTCCTAATACAATCGAATCAAAAGTACTACACTTTTTTTAATTGTACGCCTACAACCACCCAGGTCTTTACTTGGAGCCACAGCAACAGGTACAAGACCATCAATTAAAGCCCAGTGTTGAACTTGAACTGCAATTAGTCATCAGCATCTTAACATTCTACTACGTTAGAGGAATTCACATTTTATTCCAATATGGTGATAGTTCTAGTGTGGGTTCCTACTACAATAGCTTCCAGCTTATTCTAGTACAGTCTGCCTAAATCTCAAGAACCAAGTGAGCACACTGTTGTGATATACGGTGCCCATAAACATATACAGCATAAGCAACAACTTAGAGAAACCTCTATGAGTTACACCACCGGAAAGCAAAAAATGTTACCAACCTGCTGTCCAGCAACACTGTTATTGAAGCTGCCGGGATCAGTGGCTGCAAATGAAAACGCAAAGAGCTGAGTATGTCGGATACTCAAAGCTTTTGTGATTTCAAATTCGAGCAACAGAACACTTTTTCCACAAGTATTTAGGTCGAATCAGAGTGAAGACGATATTCAATCAACCAGAAGCTTAAACCAACAGCGCATCCCAGACTCCCAGAATCAAAACTTTTCAAGAAAATGCAATGGAGTAATTGAAGAAAGAAAAGAAAAACACGGATTAGCTGCTGAATTGGCAGGATTTGGCAATTGAAACCTCACCCGCCATTGCTGAAAAGCCCTATTGCTTCAAGAATTAGAGAAAAAGCAAAACAGAGAAAAAAATGCAGCTCTCCTATGAATGAGCTCGGATCCAGGTTAACAGACCTTCACCCTGGTCCGTCTCATTGAACTCCTTCTCCAGTGCGCGATCGATCATGAAGGCGAAGGTGTCCTCCCTGGATCTGAGTTTCGTGGAGTTGGAATCCAGGGTTGCATTTACCTCCGCGGTGGAGTTGGAATCTCCATTGGCTGATTCAGTGGCCGGAAAGCAGACGAGGAGAGCACAGAAGAAGAGAGCCGGAGCTAAGAGTAATCTCATTGCAGTCTCCGTTCACACACAGAGAGAGACGGAGAGAGAACAGTCTCGGAGATCAATGGAGAGGCGGGAGGGAAGGCAGTGAGCCAGCGGAAAGTGGTTCTGCGACTGAAACAAACGCCGACCGTTCCCGAGTTTACAGTGCTGGCGCTCAAGTGGCAAGAGGAAGAAAAGAAAAGAAGAAGAAAGCGAAAAAAAGCATATTTTCGTTTGCTCGCTCGACCCTCCGGTTTGTGAGGACGGGGAAGTGAGGAGAGGGGTAAAGCCGTAAAGGGACAAACAATTTTGGATTATCAATTATTTCTAATTATTTTTATTTTTTTTACATAAAGCACTTCTACATTTATTTTTATTTTTTATCAACCTTCTACATTTAATTTAGTCAAGAGTTAATTGCATTTTAATTCCTATATTTTCTAATGGTATTATGATAACTTGTGTCAATTAGGGATGACAATTGAACTCATACTAGAGGTATTTAATTCGGTTTGATCCGATCAAATCAAATAAAATTTAGGGCTGACAAGTTTTGAGTCAGGTGTGAGTTTACTCATCTTTTGAAATCATGAATTGGATACAGGTTTTATCAAAATCTGACCCACACCCGAAAATTAGAACGACATCATTCCATATCTAACCCTAATAAGATGGATGTTATTAATCTTTCTAGCAATGTAGTTGTACAATTTTTTTTGACAATACAAAGATGTATGTTTAGATAAATTATTTGCTCTGTGAACTCATGGATATCCATATTCTCGTGGGTACTCGTTGGGTTGGGTTGGGTTGGGTTTCTCTATCATACCCTAGTAGGTATTTTATTGAATTTTTTTTTATGTGTGGATGTACTCACTGAGTTGAGTTTGGAGAAACTCGACCCAACCCAACTAACTCATTCGCATCCCTAGAGGTGGTGTTTAAAATGTATGCTCGATTTCGAAATGTGTCCCTATTAAAGATATATCTATATTCAATTTTTAAATTTAAATCGTCGACATTTGTTTAACATTACGGTATATGCATTTCATTTACAATTACAACTAATCATTTATGGTTTGAAGAGGAACCTAGCCGAATTCGAACCAATTTTATTCAAAAAATTCCAAACGGCATGAAATTTTGGTGGAATTTTCCAAAACCCCATAATAAAGCTAATTATATTTTAAGTACACGTACCAAAATCAATCGACCATATGCTACATATATGATCTTAATCCCCTCACTTCATCATTTAGAGCATTCATATCACTCAAAAGTCATTGCACATTCTCTTTCACTTATCAAAATGCAATATCTTAGAAAAGAACCAATCAAAATCTTCATCTCAAGAACTTAATATATGTCATATTATAAACCCACAAAAACTTCTAGTTACCAAAATTGTTACTATCTAAAATCGTGATTCGAATATGATACATAGCAAAATCGTTCCCACATGTATGATGTATCCATTTCCATCCCCAACCGAGTCACTAACCCCTCCGGGCTTTGTGCAGCACGAGTTGCAGTTGTGGTTGAGTTACTTTGGAAAAGGCAGAGGTCGCCATGACTTCAGCTTGAGAGGAAGTATCCTTCTGTTTTTTGAGGTATTTTCTTTCGTTACGTAAAGAGTTAGGGTAAGGAAGAAACCAAGCCATTCTTTTCCCTTTTCTTGAAAGAGAGGGGAAAACGCTGGTGGAATTAATTACTTCTTGTTGGGGAGGTTTGGCTTGACCATCAAAGTTAGTTGATCTGCAGGGCAGAAAGAAAAGTCAGTGTTATTAGCAAAGAAGTTGGAAATTCTCTTGGGGATCTTGTAGATCTTGATTGTGCTTTACTGCTGTGGCTTAATCTTGGTTTGTTTCCAACTCCCCAGTTTTTAAAAGGTGCAATAATGATGGTTAGTGAAATCCAAATTACCGTTTTGAAACTTTACTATAAGATAGAAATTATCTCTAATCCGTCGGTTCATGGAGTGCGATGGGTGATGATGACTAGTATTATGTGTTTAAAGGAGTTTTGCGTATTTCTATTTAAGGATTTGAAATTGTTGGGCATATGGCTCGGGTCCAGGCGCGCCAAAAAGCCAGCGCGATGCCGCGCTTGCAAAGGCGTATCCAAAGCCGCGCATACGCGAGAAGCTTGAGCGCCTGGAGGCCTCATGCGCGGACATGAACTCCAAACGACCGAACGACGACGTTTCAGCCGAAAGTTGACCAGACCTAGCCTGCCTCGAAAACGACACCCTATCCCCCGAAGAGTGGTCACATCAGAGTACTAGGTACAATGATGGACAAGTCCCCTAGTACTAGGTAGGAGGATGGCCGAAAGTTCTGACATGATAGCAGTCTTGTCACCATGTAACTCACCCACCACCATGTAGTCTATAAATACGGCATTTACTCCGGTGGGTGATGAGATCGCATTTTTCACTCTCTGACTAGTCTTACGAACAACTACTTTCTCTCTCTCTAAGAACACCTCCTTTCTAGACCTCTTGTTGTTACTCTTCTCACCCTCTTTTCCGAGTTCACCTCCTACCCTCAGTTGGACTCAAACAGAAATAGATGTGTTGAGGGATGTGAAATGGTTCGGTACCGAATCGAAATCATGAGAGCCGCGGTATATTAGTGAAAGATATCTTAGAATTAAGGATCAGACAATCATTGCATTCGGTCCATTTGGTTCGGTCCAGATATCAATTCGGTTTATGTTCTCTTCAGTATTCTGACTAACTACTTTTAAAGATGGAGAATAAATAATAGTTTTTTACTATTATTATTGGTTATTGTGTTGTGTAAAATTCATTAGATACTGGAATGCAAACTATAAATTATTAATTGTATCAAAATCGTAAAATGCATTAGTTTTCTCTACACAATTGATTGATTGAGTAATGAAATTTTTTATACAAATACTACATGGATTCACATGAGACAAAGTGGGACGTGTCTATATTGATACAGTCTTACTAATTTGCTATGAACTTATTATAAATGTTAGTCACCTTTCTTAATGGATAGTTGGAGAATTGCTTTTATGGGTTAACCACGACCCAATCACACCCATCCGCCACCCACCCAATCCGACCCGCAGAACAATCTGGGTGGATAACGGGTTACAACTATACCAACTCGTAGTAAGCGGGTGGGTCAATTTGAGACCAAAATCCACCCATTGCCCACCCCTAGGTTCGGTATGGTCAAGTCCAAATGCATGTTTGGTCCAGTGCGATCGAGTACGAACTGCACTATTGCACACCCCTAGATATGTTTGAAATATTTTATTTGAATACCTTCAAATTGTACTTTTTTAGTTTTCTAGAACATTGTCAAACAGAGGATATAAAAAGAAATTGTTACAATAAAAATATATTTCACTGTAACGAGTAGTGATGGCAAATTGGCAATGGGGCGTGACGGAGCAGGTATCTTAATACTCATGCCCCGCTTCACACTACTGCAGGTTATGACGGGTAAAACCCGCTTGGGTATGAGACGAGACGGGGCAGGTCGACCCACTCTTACATATTATTTGGAAAACATACACACATATTTTACTTTTTACAATAAAACGAAGTGGAAAACACTTTATAAATGAGAATAGTGATAATAGATGAGTAATTGAGTCTAACTAGTTGGAAGATCGACTCTAACTAGTTGAAGAAAAGTCAAAATAGGAGAAATATGTATAAGAACGTTAAGAAATTTTTATAGAAAGGGCCAAGAACGGGGCGTGACAGTGCGGGTCGGGTAATAACCGCCCCATCGCAGGTTAAGACGGGTAATATCCACAGAACGGGTTCAAATTTCCATCACTAGTAACGAGAGAAGTGCAACGATACAAGTAAGGTCGGTTACAGCAGATGAGGAACGATATCGAGAATATGGATCCTCTCAAAGCAAGCCACGATCTTTTGATAGCTTCTTTTAGCCACCCGTTCTGCCTTTTTGTTCCCCACTCCTGGATACGAAGGAACCTCAGCCTCACGTGTCACTTTGTGACAACGGGTCCTACTAAACCTGGGGGCCACCTGCATTCGATTCGAAGCCAATGAGGCTTCGCCCCCAACAGCCTTATACCTTCGGGAACACCAACGAACCTCACTTGAATTCGAACCTGAAATTTACAACTCTCAAATCTTCACTGTCGCGGCTGCTTTACCGTTAGACTATCTCGTCACCTTAATTATATCGTTGGCCATAAGGATTCGGTGCATATAGTGAATCCACGCCATAACTTGTCGAGGACAGACGAAACTAAAGTATAGGTGCAGATTGGTTGATGATGGTTCTTTTGTAAATAATTCCAATTTCATGGACATCAGTCCAAGAGGCCCAACTTTAGGCATTTTCAATGCTACAGGTCTCAGCCCTCCACATTTGGTTTACTTCATTTCTCCTTCTATATGAACCAATGCAGGGGAAAGTGTGAAGAGGCATACTCCTGCAGCTGAGGAAAGCACAGTCTCGGAGTGTACACTTATTCTATTCTTTACAGAAGTGGTATGAGACAGACCATGCATCCAAGTTCCGGCTGGATAGAAAACATAATTAACTACGAAGTTGTAAAATCATCCATGGAACATAGTTCAAATCCAGCTCATACTCAAATGACAAACTGACAAGTTCTTTCTTCAGGAATCTCTGCATGCAGCAGCCATCCTTCTCCTCCATACCTCTCTCAGCTGAAAACCAAGCGACAGAGCAAACAGTACCATAACTCCCCCACAGGCAGGGAACCGTGAGATCCAAATCTGAATCCAACCCCATTCCCACTCCACAGTTTTCTCAAAGACAATGAAACTCGAGATGCTCACAGAAATAATAAAGTTACTCAATCATGCAGCAAGTTGACATATATATATAAGAATTCCCATTCTAGTTGATGAAGATTAATAATATGAGAAAGAAGAAAGAACCAGATTCAGTTATAATGGGGTGAGAATTACAAGGGGCGGTTGATTGACCTTGTTTACCTTTTTTGGGCACTGAACTTATGCACAAATCCACACACATTGACTGTTGATCTGAGATTATTAAAATAAATGAGATCTTCCTGACCAGATTATGTGGGAACTATACGCTGAACTTGGATTACTCTTTCGCATTTAATTCTGTTTTCAGGGGACAAATCCAGAGAGTTCAGTTTACTGTCTAGTATTAACTGCCTGACGCTTCCTAAGGTTAACTACATTTAGGGTAATATAATAATACTATTAGTCTAAACTTTTCCAAAGGCCACCCCTGACCCTTGGCTTATATAAACTCTCCCCAGCTCAAAACTACAAAAGTCACTTACTTTCACAGTTGCAGAAGAGGAGGACAGTGCCTGAGCAAACTATGGAGATCCCCACCATTGATTTCAGTGAGCTTGAGGGTGAGAACAGGAGCAAGGCCATGGAGATTCTGCACGATGCTTGTGAGAACTGGGGCTTCTTTCAGGTAATTTGTGAGGGAAGCTTGTATCCACTCTCATGCAATCAGGTGACAGGATCCCATAATGACATTGACAGGGCTTTTTTTATGTCTTGCTGCAGATTCGAAACTACGGGATTGATAGCAAGTTGATGGAGAAAGTGAAGCAGTTGGTTGATCAACACTACGAGGAAAACCTGAAAGAGAGCTTCTATCAATCAGGGACAGCCAAGAAGCTGAATAACAAAGAAAACCCATCTGATGTGGATTGGGAAAGCAGCTTCTTCATCAGGCACCGTCCAACCTCTAACATCCATCAAATCCCAAACCTGCCTCAGGGTTTAAGGTGAGTGCCTTCCTCATACGAAAGCAACTCAAGATTCTGCCTCTTATTATCTCTGGGATGCTCTGACTAACGTTTACATGCATTTGCTACGTTAATGGCAGCAAAACCATCGATGAGTACATTGCTGAAATGATAAAGCTAGCAGAGAAACTCGCCAACCTCATGTGCGAGAATCTGGGATTAGATGAAAGTTTCATCAAGGATGCTTTCTCTGGGAAAGAGGGTCCTGCTGTGGGAACAAAAGTTGCTAAATACCCAAAATGTCCAGAGCCAGAACTTGTGAGGGGGCTCCGAGAGCACACTGATGCCGGTGGGATCATACTCCTGCTTCAGGACGATCAAGTCCCAGGGCTCGAGTTCCTGAAAAATGGGGAGTGGTTCCAGATTCCTCCATCCAGGAACAACACCATTTTTGTGAATATAGGTGATCAGGTGGAGGTCTTGAGCAATGGAAGATACAAAAGTACTCTGCATCGAGTCATGACTGACAAGAACGGAAGCAGGCTCTCCATAGCCACGTTCTATAATCCAGCTGGTGATGCAGTCATAACTCCAGCTTCGAAGCTTCTCTACCCCCTCTCATATACTTTTGGTGATTATCTTCAGCTCTATTCTGCCACAAAATTCACAGACAAGGGAACGAGATTTGAGACCATGAAGGAACTTGCTAAGGGGAGCAATGGGTTCCATGCCTAAGACTGCCCCTTTCTATGTCTTAAATAACTGTTTGCTTGCTTGCTTCATTTTCTGTTTTTACTGCTGCTTTACTTTCCCAATTAAACCCTCATTTATGTAAGAGGAAGCCTGATGGAAAAGTGAACTGAAGAGTTGTCTGGCTCTGTGATTCCGTTCCATCAGAAAGTATCTGATGTAAGAAAAATCTCCACTTCATATACTCAATAACGTGATTCTGCTAAATACCATGAAGAAATCTGACCATGGAAACAAAACGAGGAAGTAAGATAAAATATTCTTCGGCTACAAGCTTTCCAGCTTTGACAATATAGATTTTGTCACAAGGGTATTGGTTTGTGCTACCGATTCAGTCAATAATGGCTTATGAGAATGCAATAATGAACCAAATTTCTTGGTGAGACACAACAGAAAGTGTCCAAATTTCAGGGACTTGGAGAATCTCGGAGCCAAGTTATGAACCTGGTGAACAAGTTGATCTACAGTGTCCTGAGTCAACTGAACGTTATGACTCATTATGTTCTGTATTAGACTGAACAATGATTCAGTCCACACCAATTCTCTAGATATAAGACACTGGTGGCAAGGCTGGCAGATAGGTTTTCTCTCGCCTTCTTTTCCACAGAAGAGCTTCTGGCATAATGCGGATACATGAGCTCTATGCAAGCATTCCTTGACAATCCTTGTGATCACTTCACATATAGGATTGTTGATGCCATCCTTTCTCATTAAGAGTGGAATCAGTAGTCCGTATTCAGCAGCTCGCTCATGAAGCTTACAGAAATTCATAACTGCAGAGATCAGTACACGAGAAGCTGGTCTTTCTAGAGCCAACAGCTTGGGAAGGATTACCGAAGATATGACGTGGCTAGGCCAAGCAAGCTCCTCGTCACTTCCACTAAGAAGATGGGTAGCCAAAACTGCTGCACTTTCATCATCCACTTTCCAAGGTTCAATCAAACCCAAGACTGCAAGAGAATCAGCTTTACTATCTACAAAAAGTTGGCGGATTTCTTCGGCCAATTCAACAGTTTTGGAACCAGAGTCGACATTCATGAGCCGAGTTCTCAACCTTGCTGCCATGTTTTGCATCTCTGGATCCAGAACATCATTCTCTGAATGATCAATATCCATCCCTTCAGTAACATCTTTCCAGTTATACAGTTCATTCTCCCCAACTTGAGTGAGTGAAGGTTGTTGCTGTTCAGTGTCACGACTAGAAATCAAATCTCTTGAATTCAATTCATCATGGGAAAGAGGAAGCCATGGAAGAACTCCTTCATCAGTAGCCACAGCCGCAGCATCCTTGAGCCAACCCGGCAGTGACTTAAACTCTATCTCGACTCTTGATTCATCAGAACCCAAAACCAAATCAGGAACCCATTGGCGACCTGAGTCAGACAATTTATCGAGCAGGTCGCGGGCAGCGCTCTGGACCCAGAAATCAACACCACAACCCTCATCCAACACGCGCCTGCACAATCTATTCAAGTCCACACTGCAAAATCTCTCCTGCTCAACAGAAAGAAACGCTAAAATTCTAGCCTGGACCATACTGGGTAGCGTCCGTATGAACATGACCCTGTCGTGAAAGTTCCAACAAAGAAAACCGTAAAAGATGGAGCTAAACCCAAAAATCAAATCGACATATCGATAGAGCTCTCAAAAGCTACCTGCTTTTGGTGGTCTTGGGAGGCGAGGAGTCAAATTCACCAGCAACGGAGTCGACAGTTTGAGTGAGTAAGGAGAGGAAGGAGGCGGCGGAGATTGGGAGGGAGGAAGAAACGTTGAAGGATCGGTGAAGCCATAGAGAAGCTTCGATCTCTGGAGTTGGGGAGTTGAGGAAAATGTCGAAGAGCGGAACCCATTGCTCCATGTTTCGTGCCTTCCTCAGTTGCCGCCTACCAATGCTTGCAACAGGTACGGTACTGCAACTGACCCCGCGTCGAGCGAGAAAACGCGGGAACGCGAAAATCCTGATTACTGGAGCCAGAGCGGGATGTGAAAGAAATAAGGACAGGAGTGGGACTAAAAGCCCAAGTCTTTTTTGAGTTTTTTCACAAGAACTAAAACACAACTCCAGTTTTTTAAACCAATATTCAAAAGTTTATACTTAAATTTAAGCATTTAACAAATAACATAAACAACTAAACATTTATACTTGAATTCAGCAAATAATGTGAATATTTTACTTTCAAATTCAAGAAACAAATTTAATTTTTTTTACCAATTAAATTTATCAAAATGATATTATCTTATTTAGAGACCGAAAACAAATCATGTCAATCATATCAAAGACAATCCAATCCGTTTTATAACAACACCAATTGGACCTAATTCTGCCGAGTATCAATCGACCTACCACCGACATAACAACCATGGTTGGAAGTGGAAGAGCGGGTGAGTTTTTGTTGGGATATTAGGAAACTAAATTATATAGGTGTTAGGTTGTATTGTGTGCGTATTTGTTCTATATCTAACACCCTATTAGTTATTTTTTCCCCCAATTTTTGTTTTGTCTTTTCATAAGTGAAATCCAAGACTGAAAACATGGTTAGTTATGATTTTCAGTTGTTGTAGGACAAAATTTAACAACGCAATATCTCTAAAAAAAATAAAATTAACAATGCATTAAAAATTAGTTCAACATAAATTTCTTATGGTTTTCAAGAATTGTTTTTATAGAATTCTATGGATTGTTCGAGGAATTTCATTCAAGAGGATATGACAAAATCATACTACGCCGGCCTTTACATATTTTTGTTTCTTACCTTTTGTTCCTTTTTTGCAAAATTCATCCTTGCAACCTTACGACCAATATTTTTTCATATTTTTTTCTCACTCAATTTTATCATAACTCATGATGACACACAATTCCTCTTATTATTATTCTACTTTCGCCATATTCTCAACATTAACATTAAACACGACCGAAAGAATTAACTATACACATTTCTTTTTATGGACGTCAATTCCTATGCTTTCTCAGAATTAATTGTGATTTACTTCTGAAATTACAAAATAAAAAATCATACTAAGTATTCATTATGGTTTATTAGTTTTATGGTTGGTTGAATAATCCTTTTAATCAATAAATAAGTCTTCTGAGACAGTCTCTAATATTAGATGCATGTTAAAAATCGCACCTTATTCTTGATCTACCTAAACGCATTGTCGTTTACGTATTGTAATTATTATTATTTTTTATGAACGAAAGTTCTTCTATTTCATCAAAACAACCCGAAGGTAGACTTGCGGCCACAACCCTAGCCACTAGAGAAAAATCTGATTAGAAAATAAACTATCAACTATCTATAGTGTAGGAGCCAAGAAAGGGAGAAAGAACTTTTACTACAAAAAGACAGCAATTTCAGAAGAGGTACACAGCACAACAAGGTCCTCTTTGGCCTTGTTAACTACTGCATCAACCTGAGGAATCTTCTTCCCAAGACGGATAGCACATCTATCCCTCCAAAATGCCACTGACCAGAATTTGCCAGAGAAGCCTGCACGCTTTTGTGTGGAGTGCAGAGCCAGAAAATGATGAAACAGCCCACTGAAGTTTAGATTCCCACCTGTTAGAATGGGTTCTGCTGGTGAACTTGCTAAAGAAACACAAATATAATTCCTTGTATTATCGGGTGCATTGCGAGAACAGGTGGTCACAAGTCTCGCACTACAAAATTGAGAAGCATTGAGGACAAAAATAGGGCACGACTATCTTAATTTGTCTTAGAAAATATTATTTTAAGTAATAACGGGGACAGTTATATAATACGGTCCCCTTAAAATACATAATTGATATTTAATTAAATTTAGAGCTTTTTAGTTGTCCCCAAAAAAGAAGTTTGGGGGAAGTAAAAGATTACGGTGGATTCTCCATCATAAAAAATGATAAAGGATTGATTATAAACAAATGATAAAGGATTACAGTAGGATATTTCTATTGTTATTTGAAGATTTTTTTATTAATGGCTACATGGATGGACGCGCAAGTTAATTGGGGCAGGAATTTCCCCCCAAAGAATAAAAGAGTGCACACCCTTTTTTTCACAGAAAAAATGAATTTGGCGCACAAGTTCATTGGAGTTACAAAATTGATCAACGTGGTCTTACAAATTGTTAAACGTAGTTTTAAAATATCAAAGTTGTCATCTTACTGTTTCATCTTGTCTTTTCTTTCACAAGTCACACAAGAGTTAAAAATTATTTTACCGTAATGTAGCTGATGTGTTGTAGTTGTGATTGCGCCCATAATCATAGTTAGTAAAACAAGGTATGGGAATGTTACGTATAAAATATGTACGGATATTTTACTTCGTTTTTAATTTAATGTTATGTTTAACAGTACGTTAATAGTCATAAATATACAAAATTAATGATTTTAATTGAAAAATAATATAAATATATAAATAATATTAAAATTAAGGGTAAATACAATTTAATATCCAAACCTTTCATTTTAAACAATATAATAGCCAAACCTTTTCGAAAACAATCTAATATCCAAATCGTCAACTTTCCGTTCGTTTGACCGTTAGTTGACACTTCAAAAAAGCTTTGTTTAGGGGAAATTGTCACAATACAACTTTGTTTCTTGTTTTGGCATTTCAGATGACTGAATATTTAGATATTCTATACCATCATGGTGGAGTCATGGACTTCTCGGGTTTGGAACTACGATATGTTGGTGGTTTTTCAGAGAAGATATCGATGGATATTGATGAAGTGTCGTACTTCGAACTTTTTTGAAGTGTCAACTAACGGTCAAATAGACAAAAAGTTGACGATTTGGATATTAGATTGTTTTCGAAAAGGTTTGGCTATTATATTGTTTAAAATAAAAGGTTTAGATATTAAATTGTATTTACCCTAAAATTAACAATTTAATTCATTAAGTACGCATATTAAACGTGTTATACAGGTTTTATACGTCTTCAATACGGGAGACATCAAATGAAGGGGAAAAAATGAAACGGCTTGACAATAATACGGATACAGAAGTTTTAAAAGGATAAAATACATACGGGTACATATACGTGTATTAAACGGAGTATTTACTAACTATGCCCAGAATAACCATCCAGGAAAAATGTACCTGAACCGAGGAATACAACTCTTACCTTAGACAAGTTTATACCAGCCTACTTCAAAATCACGAGAACGAAAATTTATTAGAGATTTGAGACATTATGGATTTGAAACCATTCTTTGTTTGTTCAATTGGTTATAGATTTCAGAGTTTGAGATTTATAACTTAAGAAACTAATTTACCTTATTACTCTTTTATATTATACTAGTTAATTCGTCAATGCTTTGCGCGCACCGAGATATTTAGAAGAAATATATAATTCATTATAAGAATTTTACATAAATTAACATGGTATAATGTATTAGTAATGAAAATAGACATACATTTGTCTAACTAACTTAGTAATTAATCACTTAATAACAATAGCTTGACGTCTCTTTAAACAATAATTATTATGTTTAGGAGAGTGATGCAAGAAAAGATGTCGAGATTGAACTCGCATCATCATCACGGCACTCCATATTACAACTCTTACAAATTAGATACTATATTTTGAAATTACATTTTTTACCTCCACATATTTGTCTCCAAATTTATTGGCCAAACAAACAAATAATTGTTACCAAATCCTTGATGGTTAGATTTTTTATACAAATTCTTAATACAAATTCATGAAGCAAACGAACTCTAAGTATTAACGAATCTATGGTTCTCCACTTTTTAAAGGTCATCCTTAATAATTATTCTCTAATTTGATAGGCTTTGGGCAGCGCCAGGCAGGGTTAACGAAATTTTTATGGTTTGGCGGCTTGGCTTAGCCAACATTTTTTAGTTTCGGCGGCGGGCAAACCAAATTTTGGGGTAAAGAGTTTTGAATTTTATCAACCAAAAAAAAAAAGGAAATAATGGCATTTAGGTTTTGGGTTTTCCTTTATAGAGATAGCCTAGAGCCCTAGACACACAAACCCTCTTCTCCACAAAATTTTCTTCCCGGAAAGGATTTTTCCTCCGTGATCAAGTAAGCAATTTCACTCGCTCTCAATTACGGTCAGCTTTTTTTTGCTTCTTTGGTATACAAGATGCCGCGGAGTTACCTCACAGCCTCCTGCTCTCCTTCCGTTCCTGCCGTTTTCTTCAGAAAGATTCCTTAACAAAATCCCAGAGCCTTCGATTGTTTGAAGCGGCGCAGCGAGGTGGAGCTCTGAAATTTCGTCTTAGCGGCTAGGTACGAAGTCCCCCCCTCTAAATCTTTGATTCTCTTTATATTTTTCACAACGAGAAGAAAGAAATCAATTGAATCCCTTAATTCTTCTCTATATTTTCAGAAAGGTAAGTTGAACCTTATTAGCTCTCTCTATTCCAAAGTGAAAAGCAAAAATGATTCAATATAGTGAAACCCTAATTAACCCCTGCTAACTAACAACTTACCCGTATTCAAGAAATAATTAACCCTAATTCTAATTGAATTAGGAATTTCAAGCGGTGAACGAAAGGAGGCACCAGAGAGTATGAGAAAGAGATCACCCCAATAATTCAATACACAGTATTTTATTTTTTAGTTGTATAAAGTTGTGTCTCTTGTATTTTTAATAATACTGTATTTTTTTATTCTGATCCAATTAATGTTGCTTAGAAGATTAACTTTTGAATTTTATTATATTTCAGGAGATAAGAGAAGATGCGGGTTGGTGAAATCGAGTTGTGGTATTGCGAAGATATATTATAGTACGTTTATAATAGGAGATAACAGCTAGCATACTTTATAGATTTTTCTAACTCGTCTTTTAGTTGATACTATTTATTGTTTTGCTAAAGATGTTTAGTCTATCAAATGTTGAATCTTGGTATTCTTATTATGGGATTGTGATGATATTATAGTAAATTTGCTTCAATTTATTTATGATGATGATTCAATGACACATTTTTTATATTGAGAAATGTCCTTAGATTGTTCCAATGGTTCACTTGGAGTTTACAAGGTAACCCTTCGTTGATAGTCTCCTAGAACTTACATAGGTAACAATTTGTTGTTCCTTACGATATTGATTAAGGGGCATATGATCGTCCCTACAATTTAATAAGTGACAATTAGATGTCCCCGGAAATACAGGGTAAAGGACAATTGGTCGTCCCCACAAGTGATACAGTCATATCGGTGACAATTAGTCATCTCAAAAGACACATGCTAAAGGACAACAAGTCGTTCATACGAGTTACGTAGGAGATAATTAGTCGTTCCCAGAATGTGCATTAGTCACAATTCCTTGTCCCCCAATACACAAGTTAAGGGACAATTGTTTGTCCCTAAAAGTCATAAGCGACAACTTGTCGTCTCTAAAGATATAGAATAAGAGACCACTCATAGTCCTTGAATAAAGCTTATGGGGACGATTTTTGGACTCCAATTTGATACCTATGGGAACGACATGTCAACCCTATAAAAATAAAATGGGACGATATTTTATCCCCATATTGTCCCAACGCAATTATGAAATCGATTATGTGGGACAACATGTTGTCCCTAGAAATGATGTTTAGGGGGCGACTTATTGTCGCTAAAGTTATAGCTATGGGGACGAAATTTTGTCTTTCATGGACAAGAAACGAGACGACGACTTGCGAGTATCGGGGACGACTGTCGTCCCTAGTAATGGGGACGACCTAGATTTTTGTCGTCCCCAAAAGAATAGAGGACAAGAGTATAGGGAACCACTCTTTGGGGACGACTAAGTCATCCCCAAAAACTATAGGGACGATTTTTCCTATTTTCAGGGATGACTTTTGTCGTCCCCAAACCTCCTCTTTTTTGTAGTGTCGACAGTACAGCTGCAATAGACACAGTTGAAAAGCACCCTGATAGCCTTAGGTTAACAACTTATCACAAGTTGTGATGATCCCTTTCACAATTTGCCAACAGAGGAATTTATTACTTCTGATAACAGGTTCCTTCCATATCAGTTTGAACCAGGAAACCTCAACAGCTTTAGGCCTAAATAGTTCCCATATATGTCTAATCCCCAACCCTCCTTCATTTTTTGGTGAGCTTAGACCACTCCATGTTATAGAAGCTTTCCTCTTACCCTCATCATGAACTCCCACACAAGAAGTCACTACAAAGCGGGTAAGCTTTAGGACAATAATAAAAGTTAACCTTATGAAGGCTTTCGACTCTGTTTACTGGAATTTTCTGCTGACTGTGATGACTAAATTCCAGTCAAGCACAGATCGTTTTAACGCATTAACTGGTAAGCTTTAGGACAATAAGAATATCGATATAAAGTAATTGGTTTTAGAATGTTTATACATGAGAAAATGGGGTAACACTAATTTGGGAATTTCTATGGTGAAAAAATGACATCGGAACTATGTTGTGGTTGATCTTAATAACTGGCTAGGGGTATTCAAACCTGAGCAACACTTTTCTCATTATTGAACTTGAGCTTGGAATAATGCTTTAGTTCGTTAGCTTGTTTTACTTGTTAGTTTAGTGTAATTCATTTTCTCGGCGAAAAAGGTTTTATTAATAATATAAAAATAACTCATATTGGTACCAATAGAGTACTAATAGCTTTGGTGAGATACATCTTATTTGATTATATTATTCTTAAATTATAAGCTCACTTATCTGAAGTGAACAGTAAGTAGTGATGGCAACAAAATCCGGATCCATGGGTATTCTATCTGGCTCAATCCGTCAAAGCAGGTAAAATTCAATGTTAACGGATTGCAAACCGAGTTTTGGGGTGAAACCTGTTGCACTATTCGACGGGTTGGGTTGGATTCGGGTTTAAGTATATCCGATCCATAGATAACGCGGCCCACCATACTCCTACAATCCGTCCATTAACCTTTGTTGTTCGTGAATGTTTATCTTTAATATATTCAACAATTTGTATGGATAATTTGTGCGTTTTGCTTACTAAATTGGTGTTTTTTGTATGAATAATTTGTTTAGGAATATTGGTGTTAAACTTTTATTTTGACAAGTGATCGATGTTATGCATTTTTTACCATAAGAACTCATGGGTATCTATGAACCCGCGGATGCCCAATGAATTGAATTGGGTTTGACGTTCCAAAACCCCGTTGGAATTATCCACGAGTAAACTCGTCCCCTTTTTTGCGTAGCATCTTGAACAACGGGGTGGATTGGAATCAATCAAGATTTTGCAGAAGCCAAAGGCAAATGCAAAATAAATGTCTTTTGAACGAAGCATCTGTGCACGACGACTCAAGGTTCAAGAGCCGAAAATATATAACCGCGGATGCTAAATCCATAGACGAGACGACCGACCATGACGAAGAACGTTGGATGCCGGCGCACGGGGGCGGTTGCATGGATGCGCGAAACCAAGCAGAACGTAGAGAAGATCGATGTGGGCGGCGGAGGAGGACAATAGCTCGATCGTAGTATCATCTGTAATTTTATACCGATATATTCTATTCTCCGGTTAACTAGAAACCCCACGTTGCATTGCTTGCTACAGACGAAGTGCCCCCATGTGCTTTCATAACGCCGTTCCCGCCACATGTCCTCTACTTTCTATTTGCCGTCACAAATTATATCGAGGTTGTCAAAACGATTTAAATTATGATTCGATCGAGGTTGCCATAAAATTCCAATCTAAAAGATATGATATCGATACACACACTAGTGGTATATTGCTTCAAACGATGTTTTTGTCAAGAACCAGTTGATCCCAATAACTCGAGTTGTTGGGAGAGGTTCAATCGTGGATCATATACCGTTTTATTAACACCCCCATTCAAACTCAAGTCATTCAGATAGGCTTGGAGTTTGGACAGGCACAGGTACGCTCTGATACCATGTCAAGAACCAGTTGATCCCAATAACTCGAGTTGTTGGAAGAGGTTCAATCGTGATCATATACCGTTTTATTAATAGTTTTCTCTTCAAACGAATCATTTCCTATATTGCTCTACACTTTAGCAATCTAGAGTCCAAACTTGTATATATTCAATTTTTTTTGTTATAAGTGTTATATTGTGAGAAACTCTTTAACCACTTTGAAATTTTGGGGGAAAAATCTATTCTATCTTTTATCATTTGAAATTTCCTTTTTGAACATGCACTCCAGTATAAAACCAAGAAAACAGGGGAAGTCAAAAAGGAAACACACTAACTTCCCCTCCCCTCTTCTTCCCTTTCCTTTCCTTCCCTTCCACTCTCTGCAAAAAGCTTTTCCCCCCATTTCCAGCAAACCACACAGTCAAAATCTCTCTCTCTCTCTCCCTCTTCTCTCTCTCTCAGAACCATGGCGCTATCCAACAACCTAACCGCAGTCCTGAACTTCATCGCCTTCCTCTGCTCCGTCCCAATCGTCGCATCGGGGATCTGGCTCGCCTCCCAGCCGGACAACGAGTGCATCCACTTCGTCCGGTGGCCGGTCGTCCTCCTCGGCCTCCTCGTCCTCGTCGTCTCCCTCACGGGCTTCGTCGGCGCCTACTGGTACAAGGAGACACTCCTCGCCTTCTACCTCTGCTGTATGGCCATCCTCATCGCCCTCCTCCTCACCCTCCTCGTCTTCGCCTTCGTCGTCACCCGGCCCGACGGCGGCTACGCCGTCCCCGGCCGCGGGTACAGGGAGTACCGGATCGAAGGATTCTCGTCCTGGCTGCAGGGCCACATCGTCGATTCGAAGAATTGGGGCGCGATTCGCGCTTGCCTCGCCGAGAGCGACGTCTGCTCCAGGCTCACCCGGAGCTACCTCACCGCGGACCAGTTCTTCGCCGGCCACATCTCTCCTCTCCAGGTAATTAGTTCTATCTTTTTCGAGTTAGGAATTCGAATTGAACTTGAGCTATTGAGATGAACTGGTTGCGCATATTAGTGCGCAATTCGAGAAAGATGCTTGATAATCACTGTGCCCTGTTTCTGGGGGTTTCCTTTTTTTTTTTTTTCTTACCTGGTGACGAGATTTTCTAGTCCTGCAGACTGCAGTAGGAAAGTTGAGTCAGTGAATGTGCGATTAGAACAGGGAGGGGACAGCCATGGATGGGGAAATGGGACCCCATTGTTGGTGGAATTTATCATTTTCAATGT
The DNA here is from genome assembly GCA_964030455.1 of Linum trigynum. Lineage (NCBI taxonomy): Eukaryota > Viridiplantae > Streptophyta > Magnoliopsida > Malpighiales > Linaceae > Linum > Linum trigynum. The sequence goes on along the minus strand of OZ034822.1, from coordinate 41,140,842 downwards.
TAAGCAGCAGGCACATCCATCTTTAGCCACAAATCTACGAACAAGATAGCGAGGGAGATTTCAACATTTTCCCTTTTGTAGTGGATAGTGAGCAAAGGTTGTCAAACTGATTTAAATAAGCAAATCGGTTTGACAAGTGGTTTCAGATTTAATAGTCAAATCGGGTTCGATCTGGTTTTAATAGAATATCAAAGAAAATCTCTAATATCAAATAAATTATACATATATTTGATATATTTTAAAATAATCTCATTAATTTACATTTGTATATAAGAAAAAAATTTCTTCAAAAGAAAATATATCTTATTAAATTATAAAACCACATCTCCACACCCAGTTTTGATTGGTTAACTCGGTGTTTGACTGGTCAGGCCACTCGATTTGATTGGTTTAACATGATTTTTTGTCTTTCTCCCAGAACCATCCAAGCCGTAGTAGTGTATTCCAACCTTTCAGATGATCGGTTCTGGTTGGACTAGGTTGAATCGGTTGGCCAGAATGCTAGTTTTGACAACCTTGATATACAGTGAGTAAGTAGCTATACATTATGAAATACACAATTCAATAACGATAATGAGTATAGTCTGTAGCGGACTTTGTTCTCATGCTTATATTTAGAGTTATCAAAAACTATTTTACAAAAGTCGTACGATCGTATGTTGGGCGCTCTACATTTATTTATTTAGTGAACATCATGAAACTTCTAACTACATGACATCTTATAAATACACTTGTACAAAGTCATGTGAGCACCATTGGTTGGTTGGTAGCATTAGCAATATGATGTCTCCATCATAATTAATCAATCAAAATAGGCTAAGGGAACAGAAGCCTAATGAAATGTCACCTTCCCGCAAGGAAACGAAATGGGTTGGCACTTCCACAACCCTCCGCCTCAATTATTGTCGCAAATCATGGGAACCTCCAGACTAAAACGACAAAGTGGAACCAGAAAACTCCAAAAACCTTTACACTAAACCAAAAAAATGAACTGTCACCATTTCCCTTTTGTCCCTTTCTAAATTTTATTACTGAAATGCTCTGCCTTTCTGTTTTTGCCGGTTGGTTATAATTTTTGTGCAGTCGGGTTGCTGCAAGCCGCCGACGGTATGCGGGTACAGCTACGTGAGCCCGACGACGTGGGTGAACCCGGCGAACCCGACCGGCGACCCGGACTGCTACAACTGGAGCAACGAGCCGAACCAGCTCTGCTACAACTGCAACTCCTGCAGGGCCGGGCTGCTGGGGAACCTCAGGAAGGAGTGGCGGAAGGCCAGCACTTTCCTCATCGTCGCCGCCGTCGTGCTCATCTTCGTCTACGTCGTCGCCTGCTGCGCTTTCAAGAACGCCCAGACGGAGGACCTCTTCCGCCGTTACAAGCAAGGCTGGGCATAACACAAGCATTTTGCTGCTGCTTCGTTGATTCTGTGCCCTTTTTTTTCTTCTTCAATTGTTTGTTTTTGTTTTCTCTTTTGGAGGGCTTGTGGGCTGGTGGGTGTGTAATGTGTATATATTCGATTCTGCTTTTGGTTATAATCTAGAATATGTTATTGGATGGTTGGAGACGAATCAACGAACCTAGTTTCTGCAGTTCTTCCTTCTTTTTTTTTTTTTTTTTTTTTTGCACCACTCGTGAAAAGGACAAGTAGTGGACTACTGGAATCGGATTCATCATCTCTTTATTCGGTTCCAATGGCTGTTTTTCTAGTCTGCTCAAGGGCAATAGATTCGATCAGAACCAGGCCTTTCTTCGGAGATATGTCCACAGCTTGCAACCCAATCAATCCACACAAACAAATTAGTCTGAGAGTACACATGGGAGAAAACCAAGCCTGCGAATTTGCACCATTTCTTCCCTGGCCCGTGCCTTGAAGGACAAGAAACAAACTAACACAATCACCCGAGGCCTGTCAAAACCCTAACAAGGAGAAAGACATTCAGGTTTGAAGTTTGCACAGACCCATCATACCTTGTGCTTTAAGAGACTGTTGATATTGGAGGTTGTGGAGATTCGAACACACGACCACTTGATCAGATCAGCTCTGATACCATGTCAAGAACCAGTTGATCACAATAACTCGAGTTGTTGGAAGAAAGTTATGCTGGATCTTATACCACTCTCTTACTGTCGATATGTGTAACAAACCGTTGAGCTTCATATGATCAGTACAAGAGTTTTTGAGTTTAGGGGTGATATATATATATATATATATATATATATATATATATATATATATATATATATATATATATATTAGTTATATCTGCATCTTGGGGATGAGAACTTCAAGAGACGAAAGCAAATTGAAACCGGGATGATACAGGCGTAAGTGAAACAACCAACACAGAACCAGCATATTTTCAACTTGTTGAAACTTGCAACTGAAGAAAGAAAGAAAGGGTACCTTGGCCCTTTGGCTTACTGGGCTGATCCATGAATTTTGGGCCCATATCATGATAATCTGCCTTCAGAGTGGGCTCTCTGCTCATGTCATTAGAATCCAGGCCCTCTCAGTCCAGTGAACTTTCTTCCATAAACTTTATTCGAAGGTCGGTTAACAATCACGAGGATGTATGCTACATAAATCAAACACAGTGTTCATCATTACATCCTGATGTTGTCACCAATGAATTCGAATCAAACAATAGTATAACGAGATTTAGTTTTCGAGACCAGAAGATTATCGTTGATTGTACTAACGCGCCTTTAAACACGAAAAGACAAAAGTGCAGAGGGGCCCTAGTGAGAACCAAACGGGGGCAGGATCAGGAAGAGACGGAACAAACAAATCAACCCCTGAGAATTATTTGCCAAACTAAGAAGAAGAAGAAGAAGATGAGTTGCGTAACCAAAGCAAGGTTGGTGACAACATGCGCCCACATTTCCCATGCCAAAACAATTGTCTGTGCCTTCCATCAAAACTCCTTTACTATCTAACAAACAAGATAAGCTTTTATACACACACACATAATATATAATATTGATAAGCCTATAAAATTAGCATGGAATAGAAAGAAATTTCAATGATTTAGACCATATATTTTTTTTCCTGGTAATTATCGAAGGCCATAATCTTTTACTATCGAGAAAAATATAGCAGATATAACCAAAATCTTTGCAATGTTGTGAATTGGCTAGTATACTTTTGGCTAGTTTGACAGTGTTGTAGTTTTTGGAAAAATAGTTTTCGGCGGGTGCTTTAAAATAAAGTACTAAAAAAATAAACAATTGAGTGTTTGATTGAATAATTATTAGAATTACTAGTTAACATAAGAAGTCATGTAAAATGACTACAAATGATTTTAACATAAAATATAAATCAAAATTCAAAAAAATTAAAAGTATTCAAAATGGATTTGTTAGATTTCTTATATTAAATAATAAATTTCATTTTTTATTCTTAAAATTATATAATGAATAAAAAAGCATTTTTTCTAAATAAATGATAAAAATAACCTTGTATTTTCAAAAAAAGTTGCTTAAACTCCAAATCGCCGCTTCTACTTTTATGTTATAAAAAAATATTTTTCATCTGATTCAAATATCGAGGTTTTTTTAGAGGAGGTTGCGATTTATGCATCTGTTGGTCTTAATGCAATTTTTGATTACCCATTTTTTTAAAATTTTAGACGTGTTTGCTTAATTTTGAAACATAAAAACAATTCTAAAAAATTCGGGTCAAACATAGACTCTATATCGTGCACTATGTATGATGTATGGGGTTAACAACAATAGAGGTATACCAAATTACCTTCTAGCTCAGCGGTAATCAATGAGCTCGAGATAGTCTAATTTGTCGTCTTGGATTCTGTAAACGATGTCTTTCAAGAGTTTTATGTCCTAAGAAACAATATCTAAATTATGCATCCAAACTAGGCAAGGAAAGATCATGCTCCTATAGTATCCAGTCTTGAATAGTATCCTACATTGTATTCTCAAAATGCACCTTAGAAAATTGGAGTTCCCTAATATTTAATACTCCCAAGCCTTGAAGTGGTCATGACTCACAATATCTAACGCTCCCTTCTCTACGGTCATGGTTTGAGTAAAACGTTAGAAGCTTTCCTGGCTGATAGCTAGGTTACTGATTCTGAACTAGGCTGACTATTTGATCCGGGTTTTTTGGTTTTACTCGAAACTGGACCGTATAACCCGGTCCGATCTCGATTCGGGTTATACGGTCCGAGATCAGATAGTAGACAATCCAATCCAATCTTCGGGCCTAGATTTGAGATAAAAAAATCGTTTGGGACCTGATCGAAAACCGGATAAAGACCAAATAAGAGAGCCCAACACCCAAAATTTAACCTCCTCACCCTTTCAGGCCTTAGGCCACTCAAATCCTCCCTCAGGCCACTCAAATCCCCACAAGCTCAATCTAAAATCAAGACCGAATTGGGATCGGAGCGGTTCAAGACCGGACCGGATCAAGACCGATCTGTATCCAATCCAATCTTTGAACCTTATATTCTCGAAAATACCGGACCTGGACTGGATCAATTCGGACCAATTTAACCGGACTGGACCGTATGACCACCCCTATTCTGAACTATCCTAAAGACAAGACTGCAGGTTTGTCATAAAATTCAAGAACCCAAGAGTAATTTTCCTAAAAGATCATTGTGGCAGTATAAGCTTAGGCAAAATACATCTGTATAGCCAAAACTTTGACGTTTGTGACAATAATAGCCACTTTTTTTTATAAATACACAAAATAGCCAATTCCTTCCAATATTTTAACGATGTGAGTTAACAAGCTGAATAGACTAACATAAGGCTGACTTGGCAAGTCCGTCTTTAATTATTGATAGTTCCGGATGAAGAAGAGGGAAAGGATGGAACAACTTATTTTGTTATCAAGTAATAAATATAATTGTAGCAAAGTCATATATAATGGTTGACCTTTTGCCACACGTCATTAAAATTCGTCCAACTCGATAATGAATTTGACACGTGTCAAGCGAGGCTGTTTATTGCTGACGTGTGTGCTGATTTGGCGTCCTGGTCAGCATACCATTAACTTAGCTGACGGAATTTCTACCACCTTTAAAGTTTGTAACAAGAATGACTATATTTATCATAAAAATTTTAAAATTCTAGCTATTTTGTGTATTTCAATAAAAGTGACTATTATTGTGGGGGAGAGTTAGCTAGAATAAACGGGGACCAGCTTTGGTACATAACTCACTTTCAGAACAAAATTAGTCTTTGTTCTAAAGGGATATACATACATAGTTTTACAGTTCATCATTCTCATCCCAAGTTCTCAACAATGATTTGAGTTGGTGGTAGCGACTGGTCTACTCTCACTTCCCATCTCAAACGCAACAAAACAAAGTATGATAATAATACACTTAATTACCTAGCTCTAGCTATAATTGTCTATGTCACCATTCTCATCCAAAAGTAACACCACTAGAGACCACGTTTAACTTTTGCTCTAATAAATCCTTTTCCCCCCTGTAATCATGAACCCATCTCGCAAACCAGAACAGTGAGATTGTTCAAGTTGTCCGTGTTAGAGTGCGGTATAAGATCCAACATAATATTCTCCCAATAATTCGAATGAGTTCTTGACAGTTGACGACTGGGTAAGTATAGATACAGTGTACCAGGTAACGTACACAACTCTACCCTTCACTATGCTGATTAAACACAGAGCTATATATATAATTTGGGAAAAGTTAGAACACAAGATGCCAAATGAAACTACTTGTAGTATTGGCCAACTTGTTGGCACATGTAATGTACACTTCATTTCTACGCAAGTACGTTGGGGGTTGCTGCTATCTTTAAAAAGAGAGCCATAATCCTCATCAAAATATTGCGATCAAGGTCCATCTACACCAGCAAATTAAACAAAAAAGATGTCAATATTTCTTAGGGGAAAGCGATCCCTACGCCGTACCAGCTCCGTGACTTCCCACAGTCCCAACCGTCATGCAACAACGAAAGAAGAGATGCTCAAGAGATTCCACCTCCTCCCCACAGACTAAACACTACTCCAGCCCCCCACCTCCCGGGAGCTTGGATCTCATTCACAATATAATGGGATGGATTAATTCACAATCACAATCTAATAGCCTTAGATTAATTCGCATAAAAAAAATTAGAGGGGATGACTGGTAATTTCGCGCGCCCCTGGGGTTTTTTACGGCGTGTGTGTAAGTCAGAGGAGAGACAGCTGACCAGTCAAATACTACCTTTTCTACTCCCATATTTTTCTTATGTGAATCCTATATCATTCTTTTTAACGAAATTAAAAAAAATTAGCATAGAAAGAACGCAATAATTATTATTTACATAATGATATCCGTTTTACTATATCTACATTAATTATTATCTACATAACTCTTCAAAACACATGTCGATTATAGCATTATCACTATCATATCTGTCATATCATTATGATATGATGACCCATATCTTACACTTCAACTCAAAATTAAAACAAAAATTGTATAGAAAGAATGCATTTCTTAATATATACACATTTTGTTATTTTTTGTCGAGCATAAGACCTCGTATCAACATCATAACAATGTCATATCATGTTATCATTGTGATAATATCATGTGTGATGATGCCATCGAATTATTTTGTTAAATATAAGACCTCATATCAACATCATATTACTACCATACCAACATCATACCAATATCATATCATTATCATATCAACATCATACCACCATGATATCATATCACTGTCAGTGGTAATATCGTGATAAGACGATCTTAATTTTTTTCTAAAAAAATATCAAAAACAAAATGGATACCATCTTGTGGAGCAAAAAAAAAAAATTAAATTTCTATGCAAAAAAATTTGAAATCCTAATTAAAATGAATGTGCTATAGTCCATTGAATTTTCGTAGGATATTTGAAAAATCTCTTAACAGACACCTAGACATCCATGCCAACCCACAAAAAATTCAGTCAGCTGCCAAAAAAAAACTCAATCAACTCTCCTAAATGCAGGGTGGGGTGCAGGCTAGGGAGGGGGTAGTGTGAGTGTTCACGGATAGGGCCATCCGTTCGGGTTCCCTTGGTGCACGTGGTTGGGTGATGCAGGACGCCTCATGAACGTTGTTTGGTGCTGATGCCTCCTTGTACCCGGACGTCCAAGATCCTTTCTTGTTGGAGCTTCTAGCCTTGAGGGATGGGATTCGTTGGGCGCTTGAGGTGGGTATGCAGTATGTCATTTTCACTGGAGATGCTCAGGTGGTGCTCGACAAAGGTTAAGGTTGGGCGATTTTGAGCGAGATCAAGTTATTGAGACAATGTTTCCACCAGTTTAGCGTTTCTTTTGCTGGTCGTGTTCGTAACAGGGTGGCCCATATGGTGGCCAAGAAAGCTCTTTCATTGTTCTCTAGTTTGATAGGGTTCGATTTTCATTACTAGATCTGGTCGGCCAGCTGACTCTACCGTATCTTGATTATCTCGTTCTATACGAAATATCTTTTGGAAAAAAAAAATCTCTTATTTTCTTCTTACCCCATCTATGATATGGACGAGTTCCTCCAATCTTCTAATTGGCAGCCGAATTGTCATCTTCCTTCTTTTTCCTAATTGATTTTAGTCTCAACTTCAACATCGATCACATCGGGGAAACAATAGGAATCCCCTCAGGTGGAATCGGAATCCAAAGCCACATTACATGACTACTAATTTCGCCATGCAGTCCACACAACTGCAGGAATCTTGTGTTCACACAGAATTATCGTTATAACTTTGGTCGTGATCAGCTTCGTGGCTAACTAAGAGAGTTATTTATAGTTTCCAACTTCCTATTAACATTATATGTCAGGTTTTTAACTATCTTTAAGGGAGGTAATCGATAACATTAATTTGTTTATAAAACAACAATAATTCCAATTATATATCTCAGGCGTCCATCTTCCCACAAAATGGTCGCAAAATTATTCAAAGTTCCACCTCTTTTTCATCCCATTTTCTTCAAATCCGAGAGGAGACTCAAGAATTCTATAACACCTGGGACCAAGGTTGTCAACCCGCGGGTTGACCAGGTTGAGCTAGTGGGTCAAGGGTTAATGGGTCACCCGTTTTAGCCCGGTTTAGCCCGAAAATATGGAAAACGTCATCATATTGTACTTATCCTGATAAATTATATCAAATCTCATCTAACATATGAGTTGTAACATATAATATTATACCAAAATAACATTTCGTACTTAGATTCAACATATAGTGAAAATTCACACACACTTATATAACATTAATATTCAAATGTTCAACTTAGGATTCCAAAGATTGAGTTAGGCGAAAAGAAAAATCGGAAAATAGGTGCATTTCGCAAAACAAAGACAAAAATGACACAATTTGACCTCCAACCCGGTACTGCGTGCGGCCCGTTTTTCTCACCGGGTCAGGGTCAAAGTGGGTCGACCCACGGGTCGACAACCTTGCCTGGGACTCAAAATGACCCCTCTATCCTTACTAAATGATCTCAACGAATTGGTAACTAATTAGTGCATACTAGTGATCCTCAAAATCATTACTAATTATCCACTCTCAAAGTTTCGTAGACACTCTCGATCATTACCCTGTGGAGGCAGATTGAAACTAGTAGATGCCGTAACCCGTTAAATTTTAAAATACAGATAACATTAAACTAAATTCTCACTCAAATTTTAGGCATTAGAATAGTCGGGAAGATTTTAGTCCTCACCTCCAATTATGAAAATTCAAATCAGCTCCTCCCTCGTCTGAATTTTTGCCTCTGCCACTGTCCCCTAAGTCACTACTCATCATCCCCAGCCGAGAGCAATAAATATTTTTAGGCTAATCGACCCGAGATTGCTCACCAATCATGTAACAATCAGATGCATCCACCATAACCCCTACTACGTCAAAGGATGGTGGCACCTTTTGCTCATTGACAGTTTCTTTAAAAGCGGTGACTCTGACGACTTATCTGATAAGAACTATGTTTTAGATGATGAATATCGGCTTCTTTATGAGATTTGATATCTCTTGATTTGAGAGATGTAATCTATGAACCTGAAATCTATGACAAGCAACAAGAAAATGTTTTTTTATTATATTTATAAATTTTATGAATCTATACTCCGAATATTATTTTCCAAACGAACCCTTAGTTCAAGTCCACCCACCATCATTATATCTAACAAGAAAATTTACATAGTAATTAGGTTGGGCTAATACCACTACAGCACCCAAACTATCCGGAAAATGCCACTTGTGTCATATTGTTTCCAATATTCCATTCATATTATGAACTATTATATTTTGTGTCATTTGTATCCTGCCAATTTCGTTGACCGTTAAAGATAACAGTTGACCAAACGGCGGTCAACTTACATTGACTTTTGCTTACGTGGCAAGGCCAAGTCATTGACACCTCACCTTTTTAAATTTAAATTAAATAAAAAATAAAAAATAAAAAATAAACTTTAAATTCAAGAATATTTTTAACCTAAAATTAATATTATTTTAAAAATTTAACAACAATAAATTGATATTAAAAATAAAATAAAAAATGCTCTCTAATCTCTTCTCTCCGCCTCCGTTCTTCCTCTTCTCTTGACTGCAAAACGTGCCTCCTCTCTAATCTCTTCTCTTCTCTCTGCCTCCATTCTTCCTCTTCTCTCGACGAACGCCGGTAGGCGACTGAGGCAGGGGAGATCGGCGCGAGACTTGTCTTTAGCTCTCTGCTCGTCGACGGCAACTTTTGTAGGCGATTACAACCAAATCTGTTGTTCATAACAAATGCTTAAGTTATGAACTGAATGTCGAGAGGAGTGGCTTGGGGTTGGGATCCAATATGTCGCCGCCCTTAATCTGAACGCCATCGCCACAATTCCAATCCCTAGCAATTGGGATTTTCAATTTTCGAGCTTACAATTGTGTTGTTGATTTGGTGCCTATAATTGCTATGTCTGTCATTTACAAAGAGTTCCAGATTGGAAGGAGAGAGAGAGAGAGAGAGAGAAGCAGCACAATAGTGAACGCCGGACTGGAGGGGGAAGAAGCATAGGGATTGGAGCTCGATGAAGCAGAGAAGCAGCGAGAGGGAAAATTGATCTGCCATCATCGGTACTCTGAAGCACCATTACAGATTGGGGGTGGATTGGGATTTCCATATCTTCCTCTACGAGCTCGTCGATTTTGAATTCTTTCCTCCACTCGATCATGCTCTTCATTTTTTTAGAATACTTTCTTCACTTTGAAATCTATAGATCTCAAGAACTGTCGATTTGATTTATTATTTGATTTTTGTAATTTTCCATAATTTTTATTTTGTTTTCCTTATTTTAATTATTTTAGATTGAAAAATAAATGAAAATTGATGATAAAAATTTCACATCGGATGCCACATCAACGATGACTGGATTTTCTGTTAAATACTAACGGTCAACGCCGGTCAACGCTAACGGAATAATAGTTCAGGACACAGATGGAATATTGGAAACAATAGAATACAAGTGGCATTTTCCGAATAGTTTGGGTATTGTAGTGGTATTAGCCCAAATTAGGTTTAATGAGACCTACAAGATCATACGACATACATGCAATATTTAGAAGAAGAAAATTCATTTCATTTTTTCCCCCCTTTTTTACTCGTTGAATATGTCATTATATTTTCATCTATGATTTTTTGTTTTGTATCATATAGTATATATTATCTATGTTACCAGTTACCACCATGTTACAAAAAAAATTATTACAATGGTACTAAAAAAATTATTATATGGCATAAAATTTTACAATGGTACTAATGAGAATGGTGAAAATGATTTCAGGATGATTAAAAAAATTCGTACTAAAATAGATATTATTTTATGGATCACAACATTCAACTTAATGTAGATAAAATATAAATAGCTTGCACAAAATTTAAAACAAAATTAAGAAGGGAGAGATGAGAGTGTACTAAAATGACAACTCATCGTGGGGCGGAGATTTATGGAAGAACAAATAATCAAATTTCATAATTAACCATCTAAGAAAATGTGATTTGGATTGCGAAATTATGAAAATTATTTCTACTTGTATTGATATAAATTAAAATCAAAATCAAAATCGGGATGGATGTAGGGCTGTTAATGAGCCGAGTCCAGTCGAGTTTCGACTCAACTCAACTCGGCTCGTTAATAAACGAGCCGAGCTCGAGCCCGACTCGTTTATTAACGAGCCGAGTTGAGTCGAGTCGAACACGAGCCAACTCATTGATTAAATCTTGACACATCGTTAAAATCGAAAGTTCGGTTCAAGTTCAACTCTAAGACAATTTATAATATAAATACCCTAATATTTATATGTCATATGTGATACAAGTGATTACCTAATGTTATGTCATATATGAGACATATTTGCTTACATATACTCAATGTATTAAACACCATATGAGGTGATATATAAAATTTAATAATTATATGCATCATTAACGAGACAGTTCATGAGTTGTATTAATCGAGCCACCTAATCGAGCTAGTTCACGAGCTGCACGAGCCGAACAAGGTAGAAGTCAAGCTCGGCTCGTTTATTAACGAGCCGAACTTTTTTTTAATCGAACAAGATTTTATCGAGTTTGAGACCGAGCTCATTAACAACCCTAGATGGATGGGAGAACAAGCAAGCAACACAGGAATAGGAAGAAACGGAAATTGTTTTTTATTACTTAATAAATTAATAAATAAAAGAGTACCCAACACTCAGCAATTTCCTCCTTATAAATAATCCAGATCTCTCTTCCACTTCCCTTCCCCCACCACCACCGCTCTCTCTTCCACTTCCCTCTCTGTCTCTCAAATCCTCTCCGATCTCGCGAAATTCACCGGCCGGAAAATGGACAGCAAGATCGGGCGGCCTCGGTTCGTAATCGAAGCGGCGGAAGCCGAATCGATGGCGAAGCAATCAGGATTCGCCTCGGCGGCGGAGCTGCTCCCTTCGCTGGTGAAATCGGCCCAGGCCCTGGCCCGCCCGCCCATCTCCAACTACCACGTCGGCACCGTTGGGCTCGGATCCACGGGCCGGATCTTCTTCGGTGCCAACATCGAGTTCCCGGGCCTCCCGCTCAACAACTCCATCCACGCCGAGCAATTCCTCGTCACCAACCTCTCCCTCAATGCCGAGCCTTCCCTCCCCTGCTTCGCCGTCTCCGCCGCCCCCTGCGGCCACTGCCGCCAGTTCCTCCAGGAACTCCGCGCCGCCCCCGGCATTCGGATCCTCATCACCGACGACAACAACAACCACCACCACCACCTATCCTCCGCCGCCGATGACAACAACCACCGCCTCCGCCGCCGGTACCAGGACCTCTCCACCATCCTCCCCCACCGATTCGGCCCCGACGATCTCCTCTCCAAGGACGTTCCCCTGATCCTCGAGCGCCACAACAACGATCTCGCCCTCGTAATTCCCCCTCTCCCTCTCGAGAACGGAAACCTAAATGGCGGCGGGGGGAACCGCGGCAAGGAGGAGGATCTGAAATTGGAGGCGCTGGAGGCGGCGAATCGGTCCCACGCGCCGTACAGCAAGTGCCCGTCGGGAGTGGCGCTGATGGACTGCGAGGGGAAGGTGTACCGGGGCTCGTACATGGAGTCGGCGGCGTACAATCCGAGCCTGGGGCCCGTGCAGGCGGCGATCGTGGCGTACATCGTCGGCGGCGGGGCCGGGTACGAGAGGATCGTGGCGGCGGCGCTGGTGGAGAAGGAAGGGGTTCCGGTGATGCAGGAGGCGACGGCGCGGCTGCTGCTGGCGACGGTGGCGCCCAAGTGCGAGCTCAAGGTCTTCCATTGCCGATCGAAGCGTCAATGAGAAACGTGTGGTTGGTAATGCTGCGGCGAGCGATCGAAAACTGGAAAAAAAAATGGGTCTTTTGTTTATTGTGAAAAAAGAAAGAAAGAGCTTTTGGGGCCATGAATGAATGGCCCTTTTCTTAATAATAATGGCATGAATTTGTGAATGATGAAGATGATGAAATACCACTATGGAGTTTTCTGAATTTTTTTTTTTTTACTCTCATTTTTGTAAATATAATGATAAATAATAATGTGACAATGGAAGAGAAAACAATAAAAAATAGCTTCTTTTTCTACTTTATGTTTTGCTTTTCTGCTTTCTTTTGTTATTCTTAAGTACAAATATATAAGCATGTCTTATCAATAACTTTTAAGGGGTGTTATTGAAGAATCTAGAATCCATTCCTTTGCACTAGCTTATGTTTAGTGTTGTACTTCAATTATGAAATGTGTCCTCCAATCACATTAGTATATTTCTTATTTGTCAGAAACTGTTTAGTCAACAGTTAGATTAGATGGTACTTATCTGCGCCTTCTGATTTTCATAATGTTTGATTCAGTAATCAAGATAGAAGTATGACAGCTATTCTTCGCTCTCTTCAGCAGCAACTCATGTCGAATGATCAATGACCTTTCTGAGAATTGATCTAATGTATATGATAGATCCGCTACGAAACAAAAGGAAAATGATGACTTAATATAAGAGAAATATGAAATGAAGTTTGTTAATGATAATACATTGCTTTTTCTTACAAACAACAACACTTGGTGTGACTATTATGACTCTTTTGATGTAGAGTCTAAGTTTGTGGTCCTAAATTATTTTGGAAAAACTTACAACTCCCACTCTAACTATTTCTGTTTTCTAAAGACCACGCTATCATCCAATCAAAGTCCATATACCTAATCTAAATCACAATCTGATGAAAAAAGCCAAGGGAGGAAGGCAAGTTAGGGCGAGGAAGCAAAGCAATTTCTATCGTTCTTCCAAGGGTAATGAGTTGCCATTTTGGCGCTTGCACTCTATAATTGGTTCAATTTAGTCTAATCCAATACCAATTTTGAACTTTTTTTAATTCAGAAAATCGACGAAACTAAAAAAATGAATCATATATTCATATTATATTTCATCTAACTTGATTCGGTTCAAATATCGTTTAAGTCCTTTTTTCCCTCTATCCTCAGACTGGTTGTTATCCAACAAACCATCCAAACATCGTATTATTTATCATACCAGGAGATTAATCAAATAACCAACCGTGACTATTCGTCGAGCAAAATTAATGAAGAAAGGATAAGTGGTTGACTAAACTAGTATGTTACCTAGTGGATAATTAAGTTCGAAAACCTTTGTTTAGTTTCAAAAACTTATAACTCTTAATAGTATTTATTAGATGAATCTAATGGAGAAAGGAATGACAAAAGTTCACCTAGAGGAATGGTAATATGTCGATTTGTTGGGTAATTTGACCCAATTGCCATGACCTATATGAATATTGGGTCGGGTCAAGTGAACCCAAGTGCACGTTTAATGATTTTGAGTTTGGTTTGGATTTGAATTGAATTGGGTCCACTTTGAGTCAGACCCAAACAGGTCTATTCAGGTTCAGATGATTGTACATACAAAAACACAATATTGATTATCTCATTAACTGCAGTCAACCTAATTACACCTTTAATGTTGATGTTTCATAACAAAAAGGAAAAGAAAAAATTGCATCATAATCAAATATTCATTTTCTTTTGAGCACCCAATGATATAGATCCAATTTAGACCCACACTAATTTTTTTTTTTTTACGAATAATGCTAAAGAGTAAAATTACCCAAACCTGAATTGATCCATAATAAGTTTGAGTCCAACAATACCCAAATATTTTTTAAAAAAACTTTCCATCCCTACTAGAGCCTTATAGATGACAGAATTTTAAGTATAAGCACTCAAACCTAATTAGCCCTTATCTGAAAACATGAATCATGAGAAGAGAGGTGTTCCTTTTTCTTTAGGTTGATTATATAACTTTTAAAATATTAATGGAGTTGAATCCTTGAGCCACAGGACAAAGACTGATGGCCAAATGGGTTACTGTCAAAAAACCTAAAAAGGGCAAATTGAGTGGCGGCTGATCACTCTTTTGAACCTCAATGCCCTCACACACCACTCCTAATCTCGGAGAAGATTCCATCTTCTTCCCCAATTATCCTATAATTAGAGGTATTAATATATAATTTGATAGTTACATTTGGTCCTTGTTTCTTGAAAGTTTATACCATCTGGCTGGCAAATGGCTGGCACAGCCGTAGTCTGAGTTGGACATCCATTGTGGTTTTAACTGCAATCATTGAACGGTTTCACCAAGCCTGGCAAAATAACCATCTTTCTAACCTTAACAGTATGATCATAGGCCGAGTTCGGTCATTTACCGAACGACTCGTTTGCTAAAGAAAACATGCATGAGTCACTTTGTTCATACGAAAGTCCTAACAGTCAACAAGTGCTGCCAAAAACCGTTTTCAGCACACTAGTTCCCAGCAAATATACCGCAACATTTCCGTTTGTTTTGTTAGTCCTAGATAAGATCAGGGGCATTTCTGTTTTGTCTCTGCAACTTGGAGCACATTCAACTGACACAGAAAAACTACCAACAGACCCTACAAATGTCAGCATTTGCACCTAAGTTTTTGTCCCCATGCATGTAACTTGATTACTCAACTCAGCAAAGTCTGGTATCGAACTTGAGGCTGATCCCCATGCTGAAGAGCTCCTGGGACAACAGCTTGGCTCCATAGGGGATATTCACCTTCACAATGTCATCAACGGATTCGCAGATACGGCAGTAAGGGCCCCTGACCTTGCGCCCACCGGGGACAGATCGCTGGATCACATTGGCGATGTTCTTGCAGTTCTGGCAGATGTGCAGCTGGGAGGAATCGCTGAGCGTGTAGAGCCGCTCGTAGAGGTTTGCTGATGCGCCGTGGGCTATCAGGCAGTCACGCTCCATCTCGCCGAACTTGATCCCGCCAAAACGCTTGCGATCTGCAACCGGCTGCCTGGTGAGCGGGTGAACAGGTCCCGTGTTACGGAACTTGACCTTGTCTTCAGCCATGTGGATCAGCCGCTGGTAGAAGGTCGGGCCCATGAAGACCAGCGAATTGACCATTTCTCCGGTTCGACCGTTGTATAGCCTCTCGTTTCCCCATCTTGAAAATCCAGCCCTGTTTTTTTGCAACCAGATATGACAATGACTACTCTCAGTCAATTAAAACTGTAAACGTGAGCTAGGACAAAGCAAACGTGGACAACTTCTTGATCAAATACATTGGCCCAACTTCTAGGTTCTAACATTCACCTCCGTTATGGAATTTAGCATTGAGACCTTACTATTGTCTCTTCCATACTTCCAGTTCTGGTCTTGTCATAAAACTCCAAAAGCTTGTAGGGTCATATTTAGTCAATTCACTTCACACATAATTCAGCTATCCTAAAAAGTCAACAAGTTGCGGAAGCAGCTAATCATTCCAAGATAATTTACGCATTTTTACAATTTCATCATCTACACCTTCATCAACTTGTTGAATCAAATGGAGCAGGGTCAACAACAAGAATGCATAAAAACCAGAACTTAATGTGAGGTAGTAGCTAGTATTGTCACCTGTGCAGCTGGTCTGTGATGGACTCGGCCGAGACAGTGGAGAAAGGAGTTGCATATCTCATCGTACCCCCAGAAGCAATCCCTTTTGCCAGAGCAGCCTCCAAGAGTTGGCCAGGAGTTTGACGTGAAGGAAATGCATGTGGATTGATGACCACATCAGGCACTATTCCTTGTATTGTAAAGGGGAAGTTCTCCTGAGCCTCTAGGAAGCCAAGAACACCCTTCTGCCCGTGCATGCTTGAAAACTTGTCACCTAGAGTTGGAGACCGGACCTGCAGAAAGTCAGGATACATACAAAGTGCATCAGCAATGAAAGTGAGAGGAAAGGACAGCACCTACAAATAAGCAAGACAATCCTTAAAAGATTGAAATCACAGTAAGAGAACCTCAACTTCTGCCTCCATGAAGTCAGTGAACATTAGGATAAATCCTTAAAATAATATCCACTAGACATATAGGCCAGGGTATTAGGTTTACCTGTCTCAATGATACCACAGCAAAGTTCTTTCCCTCGTCATTAGCCGACAAAACAACCTTCTGAACCTTGCCTCTTTCAGTGTGCTTCAATTTGATACTGTAATCAGCTCCAGACTCACCGCACTTCCCCACAACAATGTCCCCACTCTGCAGATCTGCTCCAATTGAGGGAAAACCATCATCATCGAGACTATCGACTCGACCAATCTTGCTCTGTATCTTCCCAAAATGAACAGGATCATCAGACTTTCTTCTCTTTTCCTCCTTGTTATCCACCTCGGCCTTGTAACTCCTGATGTGCTCGGTCCGGAACATCCCACGCTGCAAAGAAGCCTGGTTCATCACCAAGGAATCCTCTTGATTGTACCCCATATGCACGTTTACTGCAACTATGCAGTTCTGACCATTAAAAAACTCAGGCCTAGGAAGAACTCCATTGTGACCAAGTGGATACCAAGGTTTCCCCAAACAGTCAGAAGTGGTGGTTCGGAAAAGAGGCCTTTGTGGGTAAAACAACTTATGGGACAGTGTATCCACTCTGATGTTGGGGTTTGTGGTCGAGAAACCAATAGCTTGTTGGCAATGTTTTTGCGACTGATATAGAACTCTCCTTGCATGGTCATGATTTGCGAAGGGGACAATTCCACAACTCAAACCTAGCAGGAATGACATGTCGAGTTCACAGTGTGTGTACTTCACAGCATGCATCCCATCACCTGACCTTAACAATTTTTTTATGCTCCAAGCCGTAGAGCAATCCTCTTCCTCTTCAGTCCCAATGAACTCAATGATGCCATCATCCAAAAGGGATTGGAAGGTATAAGTTTCCCCTTTCGAAGATATTATCTTTGCTAAGTTCTCAACAACAATTAGAGGACGCAGAATCCTTCCGGCATCCGTAAAGATACGCACTTCTTTCTGCTGTTCGTCCCTTTTAATTTCCACCTGCAAGGAAAAGAGCAGATGCTAAATTTGGATTGCCGTGGCAGAAATCTGATAGTGTTATAAGAATCATTTAAAAAGTACCTGATGTGGCAGCCTTCCTTTGCGTCGCATGCGCCTTAACTTTCTCACGAGCAAGTGAGGAGTTTCACAAACTCCTACCCATTCCCCATTCAGAAACACTTTTTCATTTCCATCGAGTCTAGTATAAGTTCCTTCAGCAAGTCTATCCATCCCATAGTAAGTTAACTTGTCAATTAAAGGAGTTGTTATGTTTGTACTGACAACACCTGTGATGGATAGATTCTTTACAAGACCACAGTTTTCACCATCAGGAGTGGAGAGAAAGCAAACTCTACCCCAGTGAGAAGGGTGCCTGCATAGAAATAATTTGATATTAAATCCAGAGGTTACGACTGTCACACAGACTTTAGTCCCAGTCTTTATATTATTCACTGCTCACATTCTACTGTAAGAAGCTTAGAAGTAGAAAGAAAGAAACCAGGACTTAGCATCAAACCAAGCTGATAGGTATAGGAAATGCATGGATAAACTAATTACATCACTAACAACGCCTGATTACTCAGCATCAAAGCATGATTTAGACAGAAACTCAGTTCACTATCTGCTAGTCAATGACTCATATCTAAATTAGCATTTTCTGTTCAGTAGAAACTCTGGAGGAAAAATAGGGGAATCAATCCAACTTTGGCCAAGATTATCAAAGAACTGGACAATTTACAATGAATGCCCATTAAACCGTTCCATTCTTCAAATTTGAAACATAACACAATAAATCTAACACCCAATTGCCAAACTGCACACTGACTCCAAGTGAAGGTCTAGATATTCCAGCTCCTTCAGGTTATATATATGTATATAGATTAATCTATGGATAAAAGTTTA
This sequence comes from Linum trigynum, assembly GCA_964030455.1. Lineage (NCBI taxonomy): Eukaryota > Viridiplantae > Streptophyta > Magnoliopsida > Malpighiales > Linaceae > Linum > Linum trigynum. The sequence goes on along the minus strand of OZ034822.1, from coordinate 41,122,079 downwards.
ATGCAAGACATGAAGACTCAAATTGGCAGCAGTTGTAGTCCTGCTTCTGTTGTACTCATGCAAGCCTTAAAGTGCATCAAATAACGTAACAATCAATTGATGCTTCAGTTTTTGGCTGCTCAACAATAAGCTCAGTAGAACGCAAGAGAAAAGTAAGCACTAGGTTTTCAAAGACTTACGGGTATCTAGCATCTCCAACTTTCCCAGTGTACAAGACCTGCTGGCGAGTCCTTCGCAAATCAATCATTGTTTGCAGTGGATTTGTGCGGCCAAGGTTCGCCACAACACCTGAAACTCTCTCCATTTTCCTCCAAGGATGGCACCATGCTCCAGTGGAGAATGCTCTTGACAAACCATTGGTTACAACAGAAGGATCCAGGTAAAAAGCAACCGGTTGGATAGGTCGGCCATCATCAAGGGACTTTTGCAGGGTCTTCTTCATACGTTTCTGAGTATTCGATATGTGAGCTTTCAACTCCCTCTCAAGCAACTCTCCTGCCAACTCAAGCCTCTTGTTTCTGAAACTATCCCTATTATCAGATTTCCTATGACCAGTAGAGGCCAGTAAAAGGCACTTCACCATATACCCTAAAAACTGAGCCTTTTGGGTAGGATGTTCCAGAGTTGGGAAAAGATACTTGCTAATACATTCCTCCATGCGCTCAGTGGGCGGGAATTGGGTCTTGTGTATACTCTCATCAACAAATTCAAGTGCTTTTCTCCCCCTGCGGAACCCCTCAAATTTCTCAGCTTCCTGAATTGATGCAAAGAGTATATTGACTACGTTCGGATCATTATTGTCGTAATCTATCAGATCTACGACTTCTTTGTCCGATCTGACACCGAGGGCGAAGAACAAGACCCACAATGGCACCTCAGTTGACAAGAAGTACACCATCAGAACTTTCTTTTCTCCTTTTATCTCCTCACCTCTACTGAGGCCAGCTATTCTAACAATCAGCCTGTGCCTCTTAACCTCTGATTTGTATGCTACGGTCCAGGTGGGACTGCTCACAAGCCAAAGCCTCTTCATGCATATTTGCTCTTGAGCAATGAAAACCTGCAACGCAGAGAAATGTATAAACACATCAGCCAAATGAATAAAAAGAATGACTACACAACTTTACAGATTGGTAGCTTCAAAATAAAAGACCCAACTAGAAAAGAAAAAGAAAACTCACCTTCTCAGCACCTTTTATCACAAAGTAGCCTCCCTGATCGAAATCACAATCAACTTTCTCGTCTGTCTTCATCCAGCACAGATCAGACTTCACCATCACAGGAAGACTCCCTATCACAACCTCTTCAGTCTCATTGTTTTGTATCACTTTCTCAAGTATTTTGTCCTTCCCCGTCTTGAACTTGTCACTTCCAATAAGCTTAGGTGTGTACACCTGAGATAATTGTAAAGTAAATAAAACACATATTAGAAATTTCCACAAGATAGGCAGGGACATGTTCTGCAATCAACGTGATTCTCAACAATTAGGCGCGAGTTTCTTTTCTAGAGTTTGCATCAAGGGGAGAGATGGTATTGTCAAATGGATATCACAGAAAAGAGGACAAGGCAATACAAGAACAGAATAAGTATTCCTCTTTTTATCTATTTCTCTAGACGCCCATTTCATTCAGGAGGAAACTACTAACTCACAGTGACTAGCACAACCATATTTAAACCTATTTACATTTAGAATATAATGCTGCTCTAGACTGCAGGAATTAATCCTTGACCAAATCTGTCGAACACCAATCCTACAACCCTACCATCGAAACTTGTGGGCTTCAGTAAACACAAGCATAATCCAGGCCATGTTCATGCAGCAAATTCCTCCACAAAACAGCAGCAAATTGGCCTCTTTCTAAGACCTTATAGGTTATTGCCCACAGAAAAATGTGCCAAACAAGAAGCCAAAACTTAAAAAAGGTGTGTACTTCAAAATCAATAACAACAAACAGTAGTTGAACAGAAATCAGAAGTTCCAATTACCTGGAAAGTGACTTCCACTTTGATCCTTGCAGCATAAGTCATGTTCTGTAGGCGTGCATCTCTAGGTAGGAACTTACGCTCCTTTTTCTCTGAATCTGATTCAGCCCAAAAGGTTGGCTTTTCAACAGTAACCTTTCCGAACCTTACTGAAGCATGCCTCCACTCACCATCTCCCCTCTTGGAAGGGTCATATCCCGGCTCAATCAAGATCTCGCCAAAGGAATCAAAGACCCGTTGCAGACCGTTGCTGATGAAGTCATTGTACGAGTTGATTTGGTGACTGATGAGACCGTACTCATTGAAAAACTGGGTCGCTGCCTTTCTACAGAAGTTATTCAAGTTCACTTCCCCTATCTCCTTTAACTTCTGCATGTTCTCCCCTCCATCATCATCACCATCTTCAAATAGATCATCGATATCAAAATTCTCAAACTTCTCATTTCTACTGCTTGTACCCACATCTTCTTCCATGAAATCTGGTGAGTCCATACTATCACTGAAACGGGGGAAGGGGAAATCAGGAGAAGATCAACAGAAACCCATTAAAAGCGTGCATTTCGTTAAAATGGTTATGGGTAACAACTAACAACACATGCAAACGATCGAGAACAGCTGAAAAGAAACAGAAACCCTATGAACAAACAAACGATGTCCCGTTGCTTCAGTTTCCGAGGCGAAAATCATACCCAGTAGTCCAAACATGCCAAAGTTACCATTTTCTTAACAAGACATGCAACCCTACCATAAACAGCTGAAAGGAAACAGAAACCCCAGTAAACAAACAAATGCAGTTTCGTCGCTTCAATTTCTTAGGCGGAAATCCTACCCAGAAACTTAAACACGCTTAAGTTACGATTTTCCAAACAAAAGAGGGGAAAGAAGGCAGAGAACTCACCTGGGTCAGCAGTCACAAGTCACTAAACCCTAAACCTTTGGAGCCCTTTTCTGGCTCGTGGATCGTTTTATAGAGTCTCCGGACGGGGAAAAAAATCCTTCAACCCGACGACTGGCTTCACAATGCGAGACTGATTCTGAGCGTTATGCTCCAATACTCTCCGCGCAGGCTTCAGAGTGAGTGAGGAAGAACTCTAAGAAAGGCACTGATACTGTAATTTCCTGGAGAAAATGACCTTTACTTCAGCAAAAAATAAAGGGAATTGTTAAAGTCTTAAAGATGGTCTTAAAAATTACTAAAAATTGTTAAGTTACATTATTATCCTCTTGTGCATTTTAGCTTCTCTTCACAACAAACACACCACTATAAAAAATCTAAAATATCCTAAATCAATCTTGACTCATAAAACTCAATTAAATTTTAAAAAATTAAATTACATAAATGAAATCAAATTTTAAAAATTTTCGGCCAACCCAGATACAACTATGGTCAAAATGAAACTTTTCTTTGCGGTTATAATGCCAAAATAGGGGGAGTTATTGTCTATCGTTGGCCTCTATGGTAGAATCAGTCGGGGGCCCCGAGAAGTAGTGGTTTATCCTGTGGCGGATGTCAGCGGTTCGAGTCTGCTTATCTCCAACTCGTGAACTTAGCCGGTACAAAGCTATACGATAGCACCCAATTTTTTCGATTCGGCAGTTCGATTATGTTTTCTCATTCATGGACGTTGATAAGATCCTTACATCTAGCAGCACCTCCTTTTTTGTTTAGGACCCCCTTAATCGACGGTCCGTGAGGATCCCACCAGAGCGCCTTCTAGTTCTAATAGGCCCCGTGACCTTCTCTTGAATTCTCAAAACTTCTGTCGCTCCATCCCCGCAGGGGCAGAGAACTCGTCGTTGTCTCGGCTGTGCTACCGGGGGCTCTGGGGAAGTCAGAATAGTTGACAACGGTTTCACCATGGGTCAAACCGCATTTGTGAAGCCATTTTAAAATTCTTATGGAACGTGGGTTGGCTTTCTGTTTGACTCGCCGAGCATGGAGAGGGTGACTCAGGCTCTACAGAGAATCGGCATGGACGCATAGTGAGCAAATCGGAGGGGGAGTGCTCGCCGGCGGCAACCAAAAGAAGGAGGAGGCTGGGGATGAGTTTCAGTCCCCAGAGGAAAAAGGAAGTTGTTTGGTTTGAATTTGAAATGAGTGATTCCGTAAATTACATACTAATATTATGACGACGTTTAGTAATATTATAACGACCTTTAGCGATCCATAAAACAAATGACACTCGTCTTGACAAAAAATATTATCACATAAATGGTAGTTAGGTCTCCCTTATGGGCTCTGGCCTATGATCTTTAATATAGAAACTCAAATATAAATATTATAATTGGATAAATTGCAAGGTTGGTCATTGGGATTACTAAGAAGTTGTATGTTTGGTCACTATAAATATTTTATTTCATTTGTGGTCACTAAGATTAGTTTAATATTCCAAGTTAGGTCACTCTCCCTTAGTCTTAGTTAACGACATTAGTTTTTTTTTACATGACTAACAAAAATCACCTAGTCAAAGTAATTTAACAAAAAAAAAAGTGAAAACAAAATCTGCCATGTCATTACAACTCGCCACGTCAGTTTCCCCAACCGAACCCAAACATGACATGACCCTTTCCTCTATTTTAACCCGAGACCCGACCCACTAAAATCCATATATGAATCTCCTCCTCCCTTTTTCCCACCCTTTTCACCCTTTTTTCCCTTCCATCATTGTGGATGGTCTTAGAGCATGACAAATTTGTGGTGGAAGTCTCCTCTCCTTAGTGTAAAAAACATGAAAGATCTGATTATATTTGTGTCTTTGACATTCTTCTAAAAAATAAGAGGTAATTGTACTTTTATTTTTTAGATTTCGGCACACCGGGAGCAAATATCATGACAAAATTAACCATAAACACCCTTGATCAAGTACATCAAGGTAAAAAATACATCCAACCAAAATTTTCAATGTTGTGCATAAAAGGTATTATGCAATATGCATGTATATGACCATCCATTCTCCCTCCACATAGAAACTGACAATATTACAAGTTTAGAAACTTCTTCAAAGCCCTCACCAACCTCCAATCTATTTCAAGCCACTACAAAGGTCCTTCAAAATTCGTGATCTAACCGTCTCAAGCTTGTGAAGCACGATATGGATGTCCATTCTATCCCTTGGTATTTCAGCACAACAATCTATCGCCAACTTCATAATTGACGATAAACAGTTTGTTTTAGCATTGATATCTTTATCTTTTTCAGGGACGGGATACGGTGACAACCCCCTTGGGGGTTGTCAGATTCACAACCAAGGGTATTTTGGGTATGAAAAAAAAATATATTAATTACCTTTTTGTATTAATTATATTGGGAATTAAAAACCCATATTAAATACAATTTTTTTCTGAAATTTAAATCCTATACATTAATATCTCTATCTATCTCTCTCTCTTCCTTTCTCCAGCAGCCACTCCGCATCGACCGACAAACTTTTTCTCCGGCGAATTCTCTCCGGCAGACTCCCTCCGGCAACCTGAAAAATGTACCAATGCGTTAAAAAGTGTACCAATCTATTAGTCTACTGATAATTAATATACCAGTGCTAGTGGTACGCTACCAGTAAGTTAAAAAATGTACCAGTACTAGCGGTACCAGTAAAAAATGTACCAGTACTAGTGGTACGCTACCAGTACAACGCTACCAGTAGAGAATAACACAACGCTACTAGCACTGGTAGCGCTACCACTAGCATTGGTAGCGATACCAGTAGCAAATAACACCAAAAAAAAAACAGATGATAGTGGTACCAGATGATAGGGGAGCCACTGGTATTGGTACCAGTGAGTGGTGGGAGTGGTGGTAGCGTACCAATAGCGCTACCAGTGGTATTGGTACCAATAGTGCTACCAGTGGTATTGGTACCGGTAGAGACTATCAGATCTGGAAAAAAATAGGGATGAGTCTTGACCTCGCGGTGGCGGCGACATAAAAATGGTGGCGGCAGGGGAGGACAGCGGCGCGGCGCGGGGGGGGGGGGGGGGGGGGGGGGACAGCTGCTTCCCCTTGATTGTCTTCGTGGTGGTGCTTATGGGAAGCTGCTGCAGGTGTTGGAGGCCGGCGGCAGGGGGTGGAGAGATGTTGATGGTGGGAGGAGAGATGCTGATGGTGGGTGGAGAGAGGGAGGAGGCCGGCGGCAGGTGGTGGAGGCCGGCGGCAGTGCTGTCTGGAGAGAGGGAGGAGGGAAAGAGAGAGATGAGGGGGAGAGGGAGGAGGCCGGCGACAGGTGGTGGAGGCCGACGGCAGTGCTGTCTGGAGAGAGGGAGGAGGGAAAGAGAGAGATGAGGGGGAGAGGGAGGAGTTAGGGTTTTTATTTTATTTATATGGGAGGGAGAATGATTGGGTGTGTTAACATTTTTCCTTTCCAAAAATACCCTTCTTTTAATCCTAACCATCAACTTAAAAAAAGAAGAAAGAGACAGGAGAGAGAGTGGGTTGTGAATCTGCAACCCCCATTGTCACCGTATCTCATCCCTCTTTTTCACATATAAGCAGATTTGCGTCAGCAAAGTTAGTTACTCATATGGACAATGACGTCCTGGCCCATTGTATCATGTCTATTTTATCATGAAAGAATTCTTCTGTAGGTTTCCTTTCTTGTGAAAACTTCCATAAGTAGAATGCCAAAGCTATAGACATCACTCTTTCTTGAAACAATTCCCTCCGTACCAAACTCTGCAATGCATTTAAACTTTAAAGGAATGAATATAATTAATAAACTTGTCCATGCAATATACTTATCTCCTTAACTCTTATACAAACAATGACATTAGGGGAATATGCAGCAATTCATGTATTAATTCAAATTATAACACGTACCTAACGCCATATATCCAATTGTAGCCAATGTCATAGTTTGTGTGATGGAATAATCCCCGCTTAAGGATCTTGACGTGCCAAAGTCACTTACATGGGCGACCAGATCTCCATCTAACAACACATTATTGGGCTTCAAATCACAATCTATTATTGGAGTTGAATAACCATGGTGTAGATATTCCAGAGCGGATGCGACATCTATCACAATATTCAACCTTTGAAAGATGTCTAGAAAGTGGTTATGTGAATATAACCACTTATCCAAACTCCCATTTGGCATGAACTCCAACACCAATCCCTTGAAATTAGCTGTGCAACACAAGCTAACAATTTTGATCAGATTTCTATGACGAAGATTGCCTAGAACTTCACATTCGGCAACATTAACTAAGAAGACGTGTTTTGAAGTAAAATGAATGAGTTTTGCTTTTATAAGAACTATGAAATTTAATGTCTTCATGTGAAGATTTTTCCTCTAAACCTCACCGAAATCACCATGATGCAGACAAAATCTTGATTAGAATAGTATTGGGAACTTGGGATGTGAAAACAAGCAAAATCTTCACCATGTTACGTTTGGCAACTAGGAAATATGACCCAAGAAGTTACATGTCATGGATTTCCATGAGTATTTGTTTATGCTAATCAACAATACAGAGCTTTATGGACACAAAAATATTTTCAGAAAATACACAGAGAAGCTCTATGGTCTGCCGTTCTCGCGGGTCGCAGATTGCAGCTATTTGTTGATATTCTTATTGCCGGCTGCTTGATACGAACCGGGTATTGCTATTGCAACCGACGACGACCCAATCGCTGCAGGATCCTGCACAGCTCCGCCGACGGCCACCAGGTCGCTGGTCTCCCTCACCGCTCCGTGGACGACAATCAACGCAATCCCGGCGAAAAGCCCCACGACGATGTCCTCCGCCACCTCCGTGAAGAAGAGCACCACCATCGTCCCCACCAGCAGCGACGTCACCACCGTCTTCTGGCCGATCACCTGCCCACCAACCACCAAGGGGTCCCCGCCGTTACGGAGGACGTAGAGGAACAGCCACGCCGCGGCGACGGCGAGGCAGAGGATGAAGGAAACAGGGTGCCAGAGAAGGGAGAGGAACAGGGCACATATGGCGACGATGGCGTAATTGCTGCGGAAGAAGGCGACATTGGCTTTGATCCTGTCGATGGATTGGGGTAATGTGGCGGGGATTGTGAGGGATTGGGGTTGGATCATGAGCTTCCATGGCTTGGCGGTGGCGATTAAGTTTTCGGCGGTGGATCTGATCTTCTGACCCCAGATGGGTACGATTGTTGACGAAGGAAACGAGGATGCCGGCGGCGGCGGCGCCGGCTGCTGAGATTGCGATGATGATGGAATTGTTCCGTACCTCGTCATTCCTCCCGATCTCCACACCGGAGAGATAGAGAGATGGAGAGGGAAATTGAGAGAGGAAAAGATCCACACAAAGTGTTTTTGATGATTTGGAAATGATTACAAAAAGATATACCTTACATAGCAATCGTCAATTCCGTTGGCATGCTTACAACCATTAACGAAGATGCGTGCTGACATTATTGGATAGATCGTCTAACATCTAACGATCCATAATCATTACATTGCGTACAATCCTTAGACGTAAATACGTGCTTACCCCATTGGATCGATCGTATAAATCACAATCATTAGATGTATGATAATAATTTTGTGAATAATTATCATCACCTACATCCAACGATTATACCACAGTAGCCAAATTCATCAACCTCTAACCAAAAGCGAAAAGGGAAGATATAATAAGTCGATGGAATTTCATTTTGCAATTTAGCTGTTGAAATTACAAGCATCACGACAGAGAAATGGCAAAAGAAAGAATTTTGCGGAGGAAGAGTTATAGTAAGCTAACAGAGAAAGAATGTTACAGGGGAGAATGAAACATATACACTCGACTTATGTATAGTGATGGGTGGTGATAAAAGTCTCAGTAATCATGGTGGAGAGTTTCATACCAGCATATGCAAATCCTGGGGGAAAATTGCGTAGTGAAGAAAGAATGCTGCTGCTTTATGAAGGAGGGCTGTCCTTTGGAGCAGCAAAGGAATTGAGGTTGAGCTCTCCTACGCCCTTTGGCGGGCCAATGCTGCAACGTTCGGTGTTGTGCTTCGCGATTGCGTCTTTTATCTTTTGAAACTGCAAATCAATGTGTTTCGGAGGAAGGATAATGAAGGAGTTAGAATGTAGCTCAATATCAGTAACCTTTGTTCATATGAAAGTGAATTGAAGTGGGCAAATGTTGTTCCATTTTATCGGCAGTTAATGAGTGCATATCCGAAGCTTCACTACAATGATATTACGAATCCTCGTACTCGTATTCATAAAGCTAACTCAATTTATTGATTGGAAAAGCTAACTCAATCTAAATGGACTAAACACTTATTACCTACAGTTAAGTTTGTTTCATCGTGCCTACCCTAGATGTTTTCCCACGACAGAAATCATAGGAGAAGATTGTTCAATATTTCTTATCTCGGGTTTGAATCGAACGTCACCAAGTGGAAAAGTGCATCATCATCTTTTCTAGAGGGTATAGAAAGAATATACTGACCTTAACAAGTGAACAGGAAAAGGATTCCAGTTGTCCTTCAGACCCTCTGTAGAAATGGAAGAAAGGAAGCACCTTTACATTCAAGCTTTTGCACATCGGCTTGTTTTCATCAAAATTGACCTTCAAGAATAGAATTTCTGGGTGTTCCTCAGCAGTTTTGCAGAGCTGTCACATCCATTCACATGATAAACTCAGCACAAAGAGGTATTCCAAGAAAGAACATTCATATCTTTGGGGCAAGTTTTTCCTAGATTTCTATCACAAGCAGGTAGTTAGCACAATAGCTTAAGCATATAACTCCAAGACCATTCTTGAGGCAAGCTAACAAAGGACAAGATGCGGTATGAACTTCCCAACTTGGAATCTTACATAGGAAGGAGCACAAATTATAGAAAGAAAGAACCAAACAGATTATATTGTTCTGCTGAACCCCCCAAGATTTTAAACTAGATGGAATTAACAATCAATCTTTGCATTCAAATAGATCATGTAAGCATATCAGATATAAGAAAAGCGTCATCACTTTCTACTCAACTAGTTTGGATCATCCTGCAAAAGGTTAACCAAGACGATTTCCATAATTTATATTAAATCTCATCTTTCCTCGCAGTAGAAGCCTTAGGTTCCACTTCCCTGAGGGGTATATATAACAAATTTAAGTGGAATTGGCACTAACCTAGTTTACAAGAACATAAGAGTAGCATTTTAGGATACAATTCTAGGCTGTGCAGATTTTCCTTTTAGCATGACTTCTCAAGCTAGGCACAAAAACTCTCAATTCTTCACAAACACAAGTTTTCAGCTTATTATACAATACTTAAAAAGCTATTAAATATTGAATATGCAGATCACAAAAGCACAAACTTAGTTTATGTTGGTGTTTGAAATTACTCTGAAAAGGCACTAAAAATTTATTGCTATACTATGTATAGACGTCATAGATACCTTGGGAAACAATGCTCGGCAAGAAGCGCACCACGTGCCATAAAATTCAACAATGACTAATCTATCTCCAGCTTCACTCAAGGCACTTAAAAATTCTGGTGTAGAATGAATATCGACCATATTTGGTCCAGCATTTCTCTCCCACCATTTTGGCTGGTCTGTCTCGGCAATAGTTGCATGTACCTGAAACCAAAAACTTTAATCAACTTAGCATCCAAATAGATCCATATATGGGGAGCGAAGGATGTTCCAGCAAAGCATTCAATCACATACTAAGTGGAATCCATTCAGCCTACAAATAGGGACTCGTTAGAAAACAAATTTCCAACATACATCGAGTATCGGTAATTGAGAATCAAGAACAAATTAATCGGCCTTGACTAATCGATTTAAGTAGATGATTCATATATAGTTGGATGAACTAACAGACTCATTCTACAGAATTGTAACCATGAAAAGTCCAAGTTTATATAAGATGCATTATCTTACTGAAAGCATTAATGGCAGAAAGAAATTGGCTTTCAAACCCAACATGCGTGCACTATTCGAGCACATTCTACGGGAAGGTAATGCCTCATAACCAATTCAGAAAGCACAAAAACTGACTTCAGTATTTAGCTTGGAATACATAACGAGCAAGTGGTCCTACAGGTACTGCCGTTTACTGTGTATGCTATGGCCTCCACTCTTGAATTAGATTAAGCGTTGGCCAGTAGAACGTCAGAGCCAGACATTGTCCATGGCCTGAAGTAGCCCCAACATTGATCCAAAATAATGGGGAGTAAAGCATAGCTGAACAACCACCCACTTCAGAACCCCAAAAAAGCTCAAACGTACATTGTGTTATTATAACTAACCCAGAGGATTACAGATTATGCAAGTAAGAAACAAAATTGCTATCAACTATCAAGTGATTCACTTAATTTCTACAAGGTAGCCATCTACAGTTTCACAGTAACAAATTACCGGTGCTGAATTCCCATACCAAAAGAAACCCCAAGCACAAGGAGGAAAAGCAGGCACCAAACTCCTAATCATGGCATGCCAATGACTAAGAACTCAATTCCAACAAAAGGGAAATCCTAAACATCTGAACCCCCATTAGAGCACCACTGGTTACAATGAAAACCCCCATAACTGGGAAGCTAAAAGATCGTACCTTTAAGGAATTGAATTGCTTCCTTGGAGCAGGAACGAAGGCAGAAACGCCAGCAGAAGAGACGAACAAAACGGGGGAAGCCCTCTTATCCGAACATGAGCCAGCGGGCGAAATAGAGGGCTGGGAAGAGGAATTCAAGGCGGAAACAGAGGCGGTGGTGAGCAGGGAGGAAGAAAACCGAAAAGATGGCGACCAGATAGCATCTGCCATTTACCAGAATCCCAGGGAGAAAGAGGATAAAGAAAGCCCACGGAGTAGCAAAAAGAAAAATCACGAAGCTCAGAACATGAATTTTCAATAGGACCGGAAGGAAGCCATGGAAGCCGAGCCGATAGAAAGATACCAAGATTGTTTTTGCTCAAGTGGCGGGCGAAAGACGAGAACAGAGAGGATAGGGGAGGGAGAAGTATCAGATGAAGGTCTGTTGCTATCGCTGTGTGTATCCTCTTCTGCCCACTGGGCAGCAGTGTAATTGTTTTGAGTGAACCAGAATCTGCCAAAAAAAAGCAACTGCCCTTTCTTTTCCCAATTGGAAAGAAAGAGAAATCACATGGAAAATTGGGGTGAGGAGAGTATTTTGGTAGTTGGCTAGGCGACTTGGCCCTGCCGGTTACGGTTGCCTTTGTCGCTTCTTAAGTGCTCGATAAGAAAATATAAACGCTTAGTACAGAATTAGTAGGAAATCAGCGACATAATCAGGATTTTATCTAAAATGTATTCAAGACTTCGATATGCATTTGCATAGTTTTCTCGACTGATTTTGGTCGAAGGAAGCGAATTCATTGTTGAATTGTACAGCGGTCTGAGAATGTCTTGGAGTAAAGTGTTCATCTTGGCACTTCTCACATGCTCTTTGCTATTACGGATTGCGCCTAAGTGCTGGATATTGCACTCGAAGAAGGTTTCAGACATTGCAGGACACCTGGACTGTGGAGTTGCAAACCAGATTGCCGAAGCCTGATCATGCTCCACATACCACAATACAACACAGCAACATATAGCCACATCCTGCATCGACTAGATGATTACCATAAAAATTAAAAGGCCTAAAAAGAAGAACGAGTAATGCAGAACAAAGAGTTAACTGCTATGTATAGCACTCTTCCTCATGGTTCGTTCGAAAGAAACTCATACTCGAAGATGAAACATTCAAACATTCAAACTTCAGGGGAACATTCGATCGTGTTATGCAGCTCACAGTAATAAACAATCCTAAACCCAAGTGAGAAAGCAAGAATCTACAATCCAAAAGGAACGACACAACAAGCGCGTTCTATCCTGGTTCCGACGTGATAATACTAGCACAACCATCTACCCTCACAGAACAACATAGTCAGTTCTTTGAACTAGCAAACAGTGGGCATTCACTAAGCCTTAGGCAAAAGAATAGATTGAGGAAACGAGGAAGTCCCGTTGTTAGGGGCACCCGGGACGTTCAGAATCGATGTGATCACATTGTATATCTGCACATTCTCGAAAGATGGCACCTTCACTCCCCTACCAAACTGAGGACCATGAGCAATGAAGATGGTCCTCATGGAGAAGAATGCATTGTCATAACCATGCGCTCCACCACACTCTTGTGCTGTAGTGCTCTTCTGCTCCACCTTAAACCCCTCACCAAGCATCCCTATGATCGGCGGAATCCTCTCGCTGCCCGAGTAATGCAGCCTGCTAGGAAGATCTTCCTTGAGATACATCTTCAAGTTCTTCCCGTTCTTGACTTTCCCGGACTGCAACCCTTCATTCATCTTTGCAACAACTTCCGAAAGATTAACACCCGCAGGTGGGCGGATTGAAGGAACCGGAGTGTAGTAAGGCACCCATTCTGCAGGAATCTTTATCCATTTGGCTAAATCGTCCAGAAAGATCAGTTTTTTATCACAAGTACCAACCATACCATGATCACCCACCATGATTATGGTAACATCTTCAAATATCCCTCTCTTCTCTAGCCCACTAATCAACCTCCCAATCAACCCATCAATGTGAGTAACAGCTTCAGTAATCTGGGGATCATCAGGACCAACCAAGTGACCTTGATGATCAGGGTCCTCAAAATACAGTGTCATAAACTCAGGAATCTCGTTACTGGGCAAATCAAAGTAACTCAAGACAGTATCAACTCTATCCTCAAACGGAACCGATTCATTGTAGGGCATACAGAAGCCCTTAGGGCAATCCCAAGAACCCTTGATCACTTCAGAGCCAGGCCAGAAGTAAGTAGAAGCTTTCAAGCCGTGATTAGCCAGAGTCTCCCACAGTGGCTCGCCGAGCCACCATTTAGGGTCGTGGCTGGCCATACTGAAGACGGCTCCAGTTCTCGGGTCAACAAATTTGTTGTTGATGATTCCATGGTAAGCAGGGTAGAGCCCAGTGACAATGGAGTAATGATTGGGGAAAGTAAGAGTAGGGAATACCGGAATCAGACCCGTCTCCGCCTCCGTTCCGTTGGCGATCAGGCGGTGGATGTTGGGCGTCGGAGCCTTGTGCTGGTACCCGAACCGGAACCCGTCGGAGGAAATCAACAGGACGACTGGGTGATCCAATTTCGTCAGCGGCCGCGCGGTCTGGTCCTCTTTGATCGACGGATGAGCTGATTTGCCGGCGGAGAAGAAGAGGAAGGCGAAGGCGGAGGCAGCAGAGAGTGCGACGCAAGTGACGAGGAGGAGAGCGATGAAGATGATGGTGGTGGTGGGTTTCTGCGGCGGAGACGAAGGATCTTCCGTGCTGAGGGAGAGGAGAGATGTGGACTGATTCGATGATGGGTCTTCTTCCCGAGTCGGAATCTGGGTCGGCTTTGCTGTGTTCATCACCGATTCAGGATCCATCGTCGGGGTTGTTGATTAACTCTCCCCGCCAGCAGAGCAGAGAATTGGTAGGATAGTTGCAGGAATCGGGTTGGGATTTATTTGGTGGGATGTTAGCCGTCGGAGGTGAAAGAAAATCTTTTTGGAGTAGAAGTAGGATTCAGTCACTGTAGAGGTGAAGGAAGAGAGGCGAAAAAGCGAACGCTGCGTCTGCTACACGACTTGCGACAAGTGGCGAACTGGCGATCGCGGGTAGGTAAATCGAGATCCATGGAGGAGATTCCGTGCCTTGGTATCGTTAATCCACGCTAATCATTCACTTCTTAGCAAATTCTAGCTTTCTAGATAAGCAAGCTGCCAGAAAAACAACATTCGTAGCAATTTCGAGCCTTTTGTTTGAAGCCTTCCAGATATTCAATCTTTCATCTAATGCCTAAGACAAACATACCTACTTTCACGTGGTAGACACCTCTGGACTCAGACTCTCATCCATGCTTCTCGAATTGAGCTCCAAAATAGACTTCACAAACACGTTCTTTGACTTGGCCATTTTCAGACAGTTTCCGGTTTTGGCATAACCTTTTGATCAGGTTCAAAAGTGATCTTCTGGACTTCCTATCGAGCTCCCAAGTACTTCAATGTGTAGAGGGACACTCCAGCTTCAAAACAAGTCATTAATCTCCAATTTCCATCCAGTCAATTGTAAGATATGAATCTCCAAAGTAGGCACCATGAAATTGTTTTTACACTGAAACAACAGAGGCATACCTAATCCTAACTGAGGTTGACCAAAAATTGCAAGTTACGGTGACTTGCAAGTCACCATAGCAAAGTCCTAATCATTTTGTATGACCATTCTAAATCGCGTTCAAACGGCCATGTGCTTTTGTCTTCTATGTGATTAGGCTTGTCGTAGGGGATTTGATTGTGGATATATGGTTTCGATATTCTTTTCTTTTTGGAGCTCATGCCTCTTTGGGATTGTATTAGTTGGTAGTAGTCGCATTCCTACACTAATATTTTGTTTTGTGGTGATGTGCGAGAGACTGGTCGCACGCGATGGGTAAAACTATCCTGTAGAAAATTCAAGTGTCGCGAACGTCATTTCAGCGTGCAACGTTTCATTTAGCTCCGTGAAAGTATAACAGGGATACCAATTCTGTGGTAGAAAATGCCTTTGTTGAGTTGGTCGTACACTTGTCGAAGTGGATTGACTTGTAAAGGTCTTGGATATTGTTGTCTCCATGCTATTTCCCTGCGGTGATACCTATGACAAAAAAGAAAAAAAAAACTAATATGGATAGGAGAGCCATAGTCGGGTCAAGATTAGGGCTGCAAATGAGTCGAGCTGCTCGACGTTCGACTCGAGGAAAACTCATTCGATACTTGACTCGTTTACTAACGAGCCGAGTTTGAGCTAAGCTTTCTGCAGCTTGCAGAGCTCGCAAGCTAGCTTGGCTCGGTGTCTTGTTGAGCTTAACTTGTAAGCTAGCTCATTTATAGCTCATGAAATGTCTCAACTCTCAACATTGTGGCTAGAGAGCCAACTCGATTACCGACTTATTAGCGAATCGATCTATATGAGTTTGATTTTGATAATTTATAGGATTGTTTAGGGATGACAATTTCGACCTGATCCGTTTTACCCGACTTGTTTGGCCTGTTTTGGGGCGGGGCGGGCATGAGTACTCTCATCAACCTGACTTGCCCTGACCCGCCCCATTCTCGATCCGTTCTTGCCTAATTACGTGTGATGTTAGTAAAATTACTTAGGATTTTCCTTTTATTACATCATATTTTAGCCATTACAAACTTGAAAATCTCAATTTCTCCAATAATTTAACTACATTTATCATAATACGGTTTGTTTTCTCGGTCTTATAATGAAATTAACGAATATTTCTAACGTTTGTCATATGAATTGCATACCCATTGGATCGACCTGTCCCGACTCGTGACCTATGATAAATTACCCGACCTGTCAGGGGCCGGGTATGGGTATCATGATACCCGTCCCGGACCTGCCCCATTGTCATTCATAAGATTGTTAAATTATATATCTCACCTATATGAAGTTTAACATGTAAATTATGTGAGCAAATATGTCTTACTTAATCTTATAAAGAAATTATGTAACATAGATTGCTTCGATACTATAAAATAGCATAATTTTGACTAGTTCGAATTTACTAAATAATATGATACCACAAATTATAATATGAGATTAGTTAATATTAAACACTTAACTATTATTTTTATTTTCATCTTGACATAGTCACATGTATCATACATTACATACAAAATGAATATATCAAACTGAGGTAAAACTCGATTCGACTTAGCTCGTTAATAAATAATCCAAGCTCAAACTCCGCTCATTCATTAACAAGCCGAGTTCAAACTGAGGTAAAACTCGGCTGGACTCTGCTCGGCTCACTAATCAGGACCGGGCCAATACAATACAGAAAAGCAAAAGCCCATCGGCAACAACCCCAAATCAGAAACTTGAGCGGAGAAAGTAGCAACTCAAGACCGCCTTCTGCGACTGTTGCTGACGGGAAAGCAAAGAAGGAAGGAAGCAAGCAAGGGAAAATGGCGTACTTGAGCATGGGAGAATCACACAGAAGAATCACCGACTACCTCAATAGGTTCGTCGACGCTATCAACTACCAGGACGGTGATTCTCTGGCTCGGCTGTTCTCTGTCTCATCCGACACCCCCTCTCTCCTCTCGCTCGCTGACGCTCTCAACGTCTTCCAGGTTTGAACACAACGGGGAAAAGGTTTTGCTTCCTCTCTTAATAATATGGGGTTTCCGAATTGTGAATTGGGGTTTTCTTTCTGTTGAATTCATCGCAATTAGGATGCTAATAGACTGATAAAGCAATCGGAGAAATTCTCGCAATTTGGGGAAGTAGTTGCTCCTTTCTTTCGTTCACTGCAAAGCTATCGACTTGGCAACTTGGTTGATGCTTACAGAGCATTTGAGAAAGCTTCCAAGTTTGTGACTTCTCTTTCAATCCTTCTTCCTTTTGCTTTTCCCTTTTTCTTACTTTCAGTTCGATGTTTCATACTTCTTTGCTGATGGTGTGGATTCAGTGCCTTTATACAGGAGTTCCGGAACTGGGAATCGGGTTGGGCGTTGGAGGCACTGTATGTCATTGCTTATGAGATAAGGGTTCTTGCGGAGAGGGTATGATGAATTTGAGTTTTCAGAACTTAATCATTCGGTATCCTGTGCTTGTTATTCATCAAGTGAAGTGAAAGAGTGAAAATTTATTGATATTTGTAGGTAGATAGAGAGCTGGCTTCAAATGGAAAATCGCCGGAGAAATTGAAGGGAGCGGGGTCATTCCTCATGAAAGTGTTCGGTGTTCTTGCTGTATGCTTCTCCCTTTCCACCACCCTGCTCTGCAGCTTTCAGATGATATAAGGGATCAGAATTACAGTCTTATGGTGAAGAAATTGTTTTATTGGTTGTTACTAATTTAATGGATCATGTGATCTATAGGGGAAAGGCCCGAAGCGTGTAGGAGCACTGTATGTAACTTGTCAGTTGTTCAAAATATACTTTAAGGTAATAGCTTATTGGTCTCTTGTTTAGTGTAGATGTTTGCAGCATTTAAGTTTTTCCTTTGGTCTTTCTTTCATTTGGGAGTTCTTGAACATAAAGTTGTAGGAAATGCCGGAATTCTAACAGTTACTGGTTTGCAGCTTGGCACAGTTCATCTTTGTCGTAGTGTGATAAGAAGTATTGAAACTGCCCGAATATTTGATTTTGAGGAATTCCCGACGAGGGATAAGGTGAGAAACCTGGTTCTATGATTGTTGTGTTTGAGTTCCTAGGCTTCTCCGGAAGGTTTTGTGCACTATTTGCCTGAAGTCTTGCCTTCTCAATGACAGGTCACTTACATGTACTACACTGGCCGTCTGGAAGTTCTCAATGAAAATTTCCCAGCTGTGAGCACCTTGAACATCTGCCAAGTTTTATCTCTATTAGGAGCTTTTCACTTTCGAGATGTGCAATCAGATACAGACTTTAGCTCTTAAATTGTAATTTAGATCTTAAATCCGTAATCAAAATATTGTCTAACGCATTTATGGTTTCAGAGTGTAATGGTTATTGCAATTAGTTGTGCTCTCCATGTGATGTCAACAAATCAGGACTTTAGAATATAGATTAGATGCTATTAGTTAGCCATCTAGAAGCTGAGAAACACATTGATTCATTTCAAATTGTGATTATCTTGACCCTGCAGGCAGATCAAAAGCTGTCCTATGCCTTAACACATTGCAGTCTCAACAAAGAAGCAAATATAAGGTTTGGTTTGTTGCACTTGCTGCTTTGTTATGAATCCAATGATATTTTAGCACTTCAAGCGTCAACAGTTTGTTGGCTGTCTGTACTGTACTTGGTTATTGTGGTTCCTCTTATAATTTTCCTGATATCTTTTTGTGTGCGTGTCAGAATGATACTGAAATACTTGATACCAGTGAAGCTTTCAATAGGCATTTTACCAAAGAAACAGCTCCTTGAAAACTATAACTTAGTTGAGGTACAACTCCTTTCTCGTTCCATAACTTGGTTTACTAGCCCTTTCCTTGATACCTAGGAAATGGATTAGATTATTCAAGAACTTGAGATTTTTTTAAAGCGAGGCATAGCATTTCAAGAATTTGGTTGTATCCAGGTTGAAGCGTTTTTCTTCTTCAATTGGAATGTTCTAATACCGCGGTGTTCCCCGTGACAGTACAACAATATTGTGGAAGCCCTAAAGAGAGGTGATCTCCGACTGCTTCGAAGTGCTCTCCAAGAGAATGAAGATCAGTATGTTGGTCTTTTCGCAGCCTTGTGTAAAAGTTCAAATTTTTGGAAGCCTGTATTTGCAGTTAAAGCTAATCTAGCTTCTGCTTCGTTCTCTTTGTAGGTTTCTACGATCAGGAGTTTATCTTGTCCTAGAGAAGCTAGAGCTTCAAGTTTATCAAAGATTACTAAAGAAAATGTAAGTCCCTTTGTTTTGTCCCCTTTATACACCATGGTGATGATAAGCCGAAGCAGATGCTTTCACGGTACTGACCCAGCATAATCTCCATAGCTACATCATCCAAAAGCTAAAGGACCCCAGCAAAGCTCACCAAATGAAGTTGGAAGTGATTGTTAAAGCATTAAAATGGCTCGAGATTGAAATGGACGTGGACGAGGTACTTAAAGACGTATATGGTCTTATCAAATTCCACTTCTCCAGTTGCGTTCATCCCTTCTCTAGAGTTATGTTATGCTCGCTAACTTAAGTGTTTTGTTCTGTACCTATTTGTAGGTGGAGTGCATAGTGGCAATTTTGATATACAAGAACCTTATGAAAGGTTACTTTGCCCACAAGAGCAAGGTTGTAGTGCTGAGCAAGCAAGATCCTTTTCCCAAATTAAACGGAAAGCCGGTTGCTACTTAGGGAGTGATTCAAGGCCCTTTTTGGCGGCAGTAGAAATTCTTTAGTTCTGAATGTAGTGCTATACGCATCTTACTTTGATTCGCCTTACTGAGAGTGTCGAGAATCAAGAAAGCTGCATAGCAATGTACTGTCGTGTGCCAAATATATGTTGTCTACTATATCTAATCCAATTTTGATGTTCAGCTTTCTCTTGTTCACAAAATTTCGTTCCTATTTTCGTAGCCTCCTGTCAAGTAACATTTCCTCTTCTTTCACAATCAAACAAGGTTTGAATGTTAATAATTTGATAACGATTAACGACAACATGAGCTTGCTCATTCAAGAAAAAAGCTGCAAACTTGCTAATCAAGGAATGAAGATCATATAGTGAAGTCCCAACTCCTGGCACACATGCGAAGGAAACCTGGTGAGATGCTAGAATCTCAAAGCTTGGAGCCTAGATGGGCTGAGTGGCCATCTCCGAGAGATAACACGTAAAGAGCGAGACGGCATCTTGCAGATGGTTCGAGCAAAGATCTTCAGGGACGGGAGCTGTAAGAACAGTCTCAAAGCAGCTCAACTGGGCATCCCGTGATTCTCCCCAACTACTTATTGATAGCAGCAACTCAGATATTTCCTCAGCCATCTTTGAGTACGCAATCCTGCACCCACATCCATACCCGTAATGAATAACAACCAGGAATCCATACAAAATACAAGATGAACCCCTCCGCTCCGATCTCAGACCGGCCAAAGTTTACTGCTAAATTGCGGCACATGCAATTTAAGACACTACTTTTCAGATTAAGAGTTTTTGGTTTCCACTAATATGATTGACAGCATGCACATTTTGTCAATCTCCAACGTCTCAATGGTCATTCACGGGATGATGATCTTAGAAGTAAACGCACATTGCATATCGTGCATATTGAGTCAAATAGGTGTCAAGCATCCACAGCAGAGTGATCCTTTAAAAGGCTGATAAATTATGGATTGGAATGTTGAAAATGAAGTTATACCTAGCATCGGTTGGCAATCTATCACCCAAAGTCTCTAAAGATTCATTAAGCTGACTAAGGAAGCCTCTGCATTCAGAATTCCTGCTCTCAAGAGAATCCTGCAAAAATTAGCACCCAGGCAAGGCTTCAGTTGGCATATGCATACTGTTAAGGTATGATTTAAAGTATAGAACTCCTCTATATAGTATATTGTTTAGTGAACGAATTTTGACTGGATCTGAAGGTTCAGCAGTTTAAGACTGTAACTGAAAACACAACTGAGTTTTGCCTAGGATCTTTGCCATGTCTATTGTCTTTTCAATGGAATGGCCTCAGCAGGCCAATTCAGTCAACAAAATTGCTTGCATCCGAGGAAAAACAATCTGAATCATGGATATCAATTGCAAACATTGATACCTGTTCGTTCATAGTATCGTTGTCCTCTCGGAATGAACTTTTAAGCTGCAAGAAGGAAATATAGATTCCAGCTCCCAAGTCCCAGTTTTCAATTTCAGATTTGTGTTCCTCCATTTGAGTAGCAAGCCTCCAAACTTCTGAATGCTCGCCTATATTATAAATAAAACAACAACCCTCATAAGCAACAGTCAAACTAGCTCACTAGAAAGATTACCAAAACCCAGAAACCAATTTTGTGTTAAATGTTCGCGTATCCTAAAATTACTCATGCCACAAGTTCATATACACAAGTACAATGGAGCACGCAGTACGCAACTCCTGGATGCATATATTACCAGACAAAAACAGTGTATGAGCGACTGAAGATGTAAAAATAGAATGAGCCTTCTGCCAGTGTGCACATTCAAGGAAGTGCTCAAGAGCCTTTGATAGAT
The DNA here is from genome assembly GCA_964030455.1 of Linum trigynum. NCBI lineage: Eukaryota > Viridiplantae > Streptophyta > Magnoliopsida > Malpighiales > Linaceae > Linum > Linum trigynum. The sequence goes on along the minus strand of OZ034822.1, from coordinate 41,100,485 downwards.
CCCCTTGGTAATTAAAATATACTGCCTGCATTACAAAAGAAATACATTAAATGTCAGATTCACCACCCAGCAAATTTTGAACTTAAAAGAGTATATTAAATGCTAACTTTATTAAATGCACTTGAAGATTATTTTCATTTGTTCAACAGCAGCAAGACTATAACAGCAGTATTTAATGCTTTTCTCAACATTTAACCAAGATGAAACTCGGACAAAATAAGCTAGAGCCGGATGCATGGAGCTTTTCAGGTAATTACTCTGCATCCGGATTCAGTTTCATGGACATATAGTAACACTGTGTTGTTCCACCTATAATCTGAAACTGTAACATCTAATCATCCATGGACAGACAAACTTGTAGGAAGCCAGGAGCACCTGCAACTGTTCTAGGTTGAATATTAATTGATAAGGCCACATGTAATCATAAACAAAGACATATGACTATAACAGACAAGGAAACACTCGATTCCCTATAAGAGGGTTAGAACCGTCAACACAATTAACCTGACAACAACTTTACAAGACTACCATAGTTCTTCTAGTCTGAGTTTGATTAAAGCTTTATCTGGAGAATATTAGGCTTGCTAATCAAGAGTTTCCATATGCATGCGTGTGTGCATCAACACACACAATTTAAATTTTCAATTGTTTTTATATGCATGCTTAAGGCGAGGAGAGAAACATCAGGGAGGAATAAACTATACCATAGCTTCATGAAGCCACTCTGATGGAATTTCAAGGTTCTGAATGAATTGGTATTGTGATTCGTTTGAACTCCAAGTTTCACAATACTGAAACAATATTTCCCGAATTACAGTAGCATGGAGATAAAGATAATCATCACATTGTGGCATGTGAAGCACCACATAGATCGCCCAATGACACTGTCCAGTGCATAATAACTGGGAAACAATTCCCATGTCAAGCACTTGAAGATCATTAGAAGTAAAGACACCAACTGCTTCCAGCACTGCTTTTTGATGCCAAATCATATGGTAGTCTAGTGGATCATATGTTGATGAAGAAGTACTGAACATGGTCTTCAGAGAGCCAAATTTACCCTCCGCATTGGCATGAAGAAGCATGAGATAGTATGTGAGATCAAAATTCTTTTTTGTAGCCTCCATTTCCTCATTAACCGGTCCTTCGTCTAGATAAATTGGAAGGGGATATGGAGCTTTACCTTCACCAAGGAGGAGTTCATAATTTTTGAAAATAGCAGGCAATGGTGTGTCAGGCGATAGGCAATACCACATCAGCAACCCTAAGAATCTTTTCCAGTCAATTTGAACACCCTGCAAAGCATTGTGAATATTACCAGAAAGCAACTCATAGATCCTTGTCCTCTCCTTCTCAACAAAATTGAAATCTAGTCCATTGGTCCTCCAAATATCAAGTTGTCGTGCAACATCAGTACGATTAACAGTTGATCCACCAGCCTGACTAAGCAAACACGCCAATCTGACATCTCCTCTGGAAACAGCCATTTCGACTGCTGCATCAAGCTGTCTCCCAGTAAGGAGTATGAAGATGTGTTCTAGATAACTTGATTCGTCCAAGGAGCTCACATCCTCTTGAACACGATGACATACACTTTCTTGCAACCAACAACTGAACTCTGCTCTCCTAATAAGAGGAAGTGCTTCCTCGTCAATTTCTGGAGACCCTTCTTTAACATCTGGCATCATGTCTTCCTCATTGTCAGCACCTAAAGAATTAGGTCGCCCACCATTTTCCCTTTCAGAGAAAAGAACTTTCACCAATTCCCAGATCAGGACTTGGTGCATCAAAACCAGACGTGAGGATGAAGATAATCCGGGAACCTCCAGCTGTCCCTCAATTATATCTATATAACTCCGACAAATTTCAGCAAGAGCCAGCCGATTAGTAATCACCTTCTGAAGTTTCAGTGTAAATGACCCTACATGAACTTGTTTTATATCATGATTTAACGATTTGTGGAGATTCAAAGGGGCATCAAAAGCACAGTCAACAAGTTCTTTTCTGGTTTTATCATTTTCATCCCTAACCACTTTGTCAATGCTAACTTTCTCGACATTTATGACAGATGATAACCATCTTTCAGAGCTCTTACTACTTACAGGAGCACCAGAATGAAGAAGAACACCATTTGGGCCCCATCCGACACGGAATGATTTGCCCATGAATAAACCAGCGTCAACTATGTTGCGAGAATGGCTTCCAGTTACAGGTGTCTGGCGGTCCAGGTTGATCTTGAAGCCTTCACCTCTAATTGGTTTTAAAGGCAATGCTATCTTTTGTTGGGCCATCAATATATTTCCAGGAGAAGTAGAGTCAACACCAGTGGGATTGTACTCGAGCAAAGCCAATGGAGTTTTCCTAACTGCAGGCGGACTAGATCTGTGACTTGTCCTCTGTGAGGCATTCAGCAACGAACGCTTCATGTGTTCTTTACTTCTGGACGACTTGGGATAAGAGAGATCATTCAAATCTTCTACCCCATCCTCATCCTCAGATGGAAACATTAACATCTTCATCTCTTTCATCTTTCTAGGGTCAAGGCCAAGATGTGCTGGAAGAGAATGATAAAGCATAGGTTCAATTTCTTCTTCGGCTTCCCCAGTCTCCTCCAGAATCTCTGCATCATTATTCATCCTGGAAGGATCGTGAACTTCCTCAACATCATCCATTGTGATGTCTTCTTCATCATCTTCAGTCAATCCAAAACGACTAAAATGTTGGACTGAAAACCTCCAGTCACCACTCTTGGGGTCAAACGAAATAAAGCGAGCTCCTTGCCTCTCCATGCTCTTTCTCAATTTCTCCACAAGATCTAGGAGCTGCTCTTTATTTGGGTTTAAAGGTCTTATCTTCAAATTCAGAGTTACTTCAGCAGGCTTGTTGAGCCCCAGACCAACTGCAGGCTTGACACTATCATCCCCATATACAACAATTTCATGCCTGTACAACTTTACAATGTGATCAACTTCCAACAACCTAACATCAGTCTTTCCCAGAAACTTGACACAACCATAACCAAACCTCCCAACCGTGAAATTTGGTACTCGACCGCAATAACCAGGATCTGCAACTTCCCTGGCGGCCAAATCAGCCAAGCAAGGCTCAATGTAATAGTCTGATGCGGTTAAAATGGGCAACGAAGCTTCTGCCTCTCTCAAGCCCCTGTCAATGGATATTCTTCTTTTCTTGTATTGCGTTTCTAAATGGGTAGTTGGGACATCAAAACCCGCTCCACAGGAAGTCCCAAAAGCGGCACTACTCAGCATGCTCTGATGATCTTCACCACAACTCCCTGGTAGGAACGATATCAAACAGTGACTTATAGAACAAAACAAATGGGACGACCCCGCTTTCCGAGCAGCGTAAAAAAAGAAAACCATTACAGCATCAAAAAATGCACAATGAGAAACCCCAAGCTCAATTCGAGCACTGGAATCCGTGGGGAGATGAAACCAAATCTAGCACATAATTTCTTGATATACAATGGAGCCGGGCAATGTCTAGCAGTAAGGAAACATCACTAACGAAGACGGAACTGCAGAACTGAGAGGCATTAACTAATGAGCTGCCAGAACAAAATAATAGTTGAACGGGCCATAAGTTGGGGTTCAATCTTATACGTTCGTCACAGACAAGCTTCAAGTTTTCATTTTGGAGTTACGAATCCAGTGGGCACCGGGAGCGAAATACAGAAAGTTCAGAAGACGGAATTGATTGGGAAGACGAAGGATAGTGGAGTTTTTACCTGAGCGAGGAGGAGTAGGAGGAGCGAGAGCGGAAGACGCCATGAGTGATCTCAGAAGCAGCAGCAACCAGGGCCGGAGGAAGAAGAAAAGCGGGGAAGTAGAGTTGGGGGTTTAGGACTAGGGCGGAAACTCGAGGCGTTCGAAAAAAATTTCCTCTAGAAATTTACAATTTGGTCACTTTTTACTTTTTTTTTTTTTTGGGAAAATATTCCACAGGTTGAATTGGAGTTGACTTTACAATACCTACAGTTATATCTGAGGGTGGATATAGTGAGATTTTGGCATAGTCTATGAAACCGTACCGGATATCGTATCGGGAAAGTCATCAGTAGGCTATTTTATGGTAAAACCGTGGTTTAACCGTAGTTCAACCGTTAGATCGTTAAATACCGCCTACCGATTTAGTCTTCGATACTGGTATTTCGTGGTTGAACCGCCGGTACGATACAGTTTCATGGACATTTTGGAGTCCTAGTGTTAATATTGTTTTGATCCACTTCATAACATCAATATTAGCACGAATTTTTTTATTTTTCAGAGGTAAAATTTAGAAACACTAATTTAGTTTGAGATGGAATTAAATTAGAGAAAAGAGATGTGGAACGTACGACGAGCTAGACAAAACCGATTTTTAAATTACGATAATGGAAAATACGGGTTTATGTAAAGTGAGCAGGAGGATAGACGAAGAAGAAAAGAAAAGAATTTTATTCGTGTTTTCCTCCATAACGTGCCCAGGGAGAATAGTTGTAAAGTATTTTTTTCAACAAGAGTACCATGAACTTGAAGATGTTACATATCTGTGGCAAAATACAAACGACTGTTAAGTTCTAAGGCATCAATAAACCAAAAATAGTCAAGGATGTCTCCGCTCCTCATCATATAATCCGCAGTTAGAAATGAGAAGAAAATGATTATTGCGTTTCCATTCACGAGTAGAGAAAACTGTGGCAGCATTGGTGCTGGAATACGAAAGAGCTCCATGGCCTTCCTATCACCACCATTTGCTGCATCTCATCTATCTGCAGCAACCATCCACCCAAATGACCAAACGTATTAGGCAAAATTCAGGCAGGCAAATCATTTCAAGAAGAATGGATCATGAAACTAAAAACCGTCTCCTACAAGTTGCCAATCCATGCTTTCATCTCTTTAGCATAAACCAAAATCAAGCCAACTTTGTCACTTCCGGAACAAGATCGAGGAGGAATCTCGCAATGGACATGATGATCTCAGTTCTTTGGATAAGCTTGGCAAAAGGATGGAAAAATAGCAGTACCTGGCTTTCTCTGTCTAGTAAACACAACAAGTGCTGTGAACCCAACCATGATTGCAACTCTCATCACCTGCATAATGTTGCAACGTTCATGAATTTCCAAATACAAGGAAATGGACAAAAGAATGGCGCCTTTTGTTCTATCAAAATGGGAGCAGATGAGACCTGTCCAAGGGGTCCTCTTGGAGTTTCGGCATCTCTTGAACCTTCCTTGGTAGTTGATTCTCTCCCGAGATCTCCATTCTCTTTGGGAGGAATTCCAGTGTCACCGTGAACAAAATGCTGGGAGTTGGGTATTTAAGTAAGCAAATACCTTCTGTGCTAAGTTGCATATAGTAACGAGGAGACTAATAAGCAATATACTTGAGAATATACACATACCTCTATTTGGCTTTCCACTACAGGACTGATAATGTTTCCTGGACATAATGTGCTTTCGAGTTCAGACCAGAAGCCACCAATTACATTAAGCACCTGTTTGCCAGCAGTTGAAACACACAAGCGTCTACCTTGATCAGGAAATATCCATGCACCGGAACATTCAGTGGAACGACGATCATCTCCCAAAACTTCATCACACAAAGTTTCCAGTGACCCTCTTCTGTAAGTTGTGCTGTCACTCTTTCTAGTGACCATAGGACTACCGGAATGCTTTTTCATAGCTAATGATGAGTCACTGTGGTGATCATGGATGGCCCCTGAGAAAGAAGCCCTCTCACATGCAGTTTCCCATCTAACCAAATCTTCAGAATCTTTCTTCTGTTCATTGACAAGGATCTCATTAGCAATTGACCGAACCTTCTGTGTCTTGGATCCCAAAGTTGAGCCCTCCGATGAAGGAACGTCAACTAGGCTGTCGCTTGGCTGAAACTTTGACATGCTTGGTCTTACTTTACTACTCGTGTCCTGATTCAACAAATAACTTGTACTTGTTCTTTTTGCCAAATCTTCAGAAACTGTTTTCTCTTCCATCATGTGTATCTCACCTGCTCCATTGTGCTGACTTAAAGTACTGCCAAGCTTTTCTGAAAGTGACTCTGTTGATCTAACTTTCTGCAACTTGGATTCAGAGGAAGGAACAACAACTAAGTTGTTGACTGACTGTGATTTTGTCATTTGTTGTCTTACTTTAGTCCTCATATCCTGATTCAACAAATAACTTACGTTAAGGAGAGAGCTGTTTACTAACCGTAGCTTGCAAGAATTGACCTCAATAGCACTTGAACAAAACTACCTGATGCGCACTACTTTCAAAGGCACTAATCATGTTCTTCACACTACCATGAACTTTCTTCGTAGGATTTTGCCTCGTTGAAATGGTTGTTCCAATGGATCCTTCAGTTGAGAAGACGACTGATCTCTCCTTTTTCACTTCCTTTACATGGGCGGATGAAGCAGTGTCCTTGCATCTGTCTGTTTCATTCTAAAACAGGTGGAATATCATTAGAATAATAATCAAGGCTAGCTTTCATTCCTGCCTTCACCACGAAAAGAACAGTTAAATTTTTTGCATTCTACTAAATCCTTAACTGGGCTTGGATTCTTCTGCGCAGAAACCGCTCCTTTGTCATACTTCACCACACTTCTGCTTCCGCTGCTAACAAGTTCATCATGTTTCTTTCTCAATGCAGTTTCTCTCTGTCAACAAAGTATAAACATTAACAATGGTACCATGAAAAGCATCATTTGCGCTTTCCCAGTTTAGCTCTGCAAGTATATAAACGTTAGTACCATGACTCTGATTCTTTCACGATCTTCTTCGGTGAGGACAAACCGAAGCTTCAAGTGGATATGCCCACCACCATCTAGAGGGAACATGTCATCCCAGGTGCCTTTCTGAATCAGCAACCTCGTCTCCACGCCTTTTTTCACTCAAGAATTCCAGAGCAAATCAAACTGTATTAAGCCTCACAAATTGGTAGAAATCAAGTGCTCTAGCTACAGCTAATGTAACCAACTGGAAATAAGACCATTCAAACTGCCAAACCTGTATGGGAGATTTCATTTCCATCAGAGTCCTGAAGTGTGACAATGACATTTTCCCGGAGAGTTGTCAATGGGCTGTATGGGGGAAAAAGCTCCATCACAATAGCAAAAAGAATTTACTCAAAAGTGGAGAAAGAAACTCGAGATGGGGTTTCCGAAGAATACAAAGAGAAGTCGCCTTTGTTCAAAGTTCGGTATTCCCTTTTCCCCAGGGAAACTGCATTATAGCAGAAAGACCCATTACACCACTTCTCTGATTAAACATTGAAATGTTGAACAAGATGAAAGAAGAGAACTAAAGTTTGCACCTTTGACGTATATTTGATTGGAAGGAATCAAGGATTGCAGACCTATGAACTCTAGAACTGCAGTTCATAACAATTTCAGAAGAACAAGTTAATTGCCAAAGTTCTGTGAGCTTTCAGGCAGGAAATTAGTGTTAGATAGTACCTGAAACTTGGATGGATCCTGGCATTATTTTGGAGACCTTCGAACTCTAGCCCTGTGCTTGTGCAGAAGAATTCAGAAGCGATGGGAATCGATTCTGGAAAAAGATTCAAACCAACCACTGCACTGGATGGAACATTTTGAGGGTGTGGCTGTGCTTCAAGTTAGTTAACCTTTCAGAAAGGGAAAACCAAAGCCCAAATCTTTTGGTTTTGTCTCACTTCTTCTGCCTCCATTATTTGATTTCAACCGTTAGGCAATTCCCTGGATACACATTAAAGGCCAAACGAATAGAGGGTTAAAACTAAAAAGAAGAAATTATGTGCCTAAAAACTTGTATCTATGCCGTTTGCCTTTAGCTCTCTGGAATTTGTGGTCCATTTTTGGCTTATCCATATGTTCTAGTGACCACGTTCGTTCGTGCCTTCCAACTGTTAGAGAAAATGTCCCATCTATGAAAAATTCCCTCCATCAGCTCAAAACTCCCAATCTCCTTTGAGGAAACTACCCCAGCTTCTTAATGGTGGACAAGAGAGATACTGCCACCAACTTGAGCTCTGGATATGACACTGCAATGGTAAAAGTTCATACTCGCCAAACAGGTATATTCCCACTTTCCACATGGTAGATAAACATGAACACGACAGAGAATTTACAACAACCAATGGAACTTCAATCAATACGTTCATGTGTGGCAGTTGGGCAATGAAGTTTAAAAGACACATGGCTGGATTGAAATCGAGTTAGAATGATTCGTGTTCAACAAATCAATGCCTCGTAGTAAAAGTGGCATCCTGTTGAAAGTCAGAACAGACACTTCTGAATTAAATCCTCGGAATTGTCTTGGCGCCGATAAATTTTTTGAGAATGGCCTTCTCTTCATTAACCCTTTTCTTCTCTCCACGATCGCTAGGCTTCATTTGCCGCTTCTCTTCCAACATCCACTTGAAGAGCTCACGCTGCTGATCTTCAGATATTGGCTCCCTATGGAGAGGAGTTAATTTCTCGACTATGGAGTCGTAAGGATCAGAGTATTCTTCCAGCAAAGACTCGGGCTTTGCTTTCTCGACATTCTCCACATGTTTCCCCCCGTTTTTCTTGCCAGCATGAGCGAAGATGTAAGCTGCATGCAACCCGTTGGAGAAAAAACCAGCTTGTTAGAACCCTTTCGGATATCATCAAGCAGGCATTGGTTCAGAAGAATATCCTATCCTATCCTCAGTGGAGGAAGCATGGAAGCAAATCATAACAAAACACCGCAGTTTTGGCCCAAACGTCCAGCGACATGTAGATAGAAAAGCATGGAACAACTGGGCACAACTAGCTCCTCCGCGAGCTACAGAAATGCCAAAAAAAAAAAAACGGACAGCAACAATCGGAACGAAGCATCAGGAATGGACACAGAGGCCAGAAACTGTAATGCACCCATAAGATATGAAGACAAATGGCACCGCGGCTTTATCAACAACTGCCCGAACGCCAACTGGTTTTAACCAAAAGCGTCAGAGAGACAATACATCGAACACATTGTGGGCAAAATGAAATCAGGGAAACCCACAACCCAAGATCCTTAATTTTCTTTCACCACCAATCAGTTTAATCACTAATTTGAAGAAGTCAAGGATCAGACATGCATACGTGCACCAGCAAAGCAAGACATTCGAGAGGGAAGAAGGAGCAGGAAGAGGGATTTGAATGAAAGGGGAAACAAAAAAAAAAAGAGAGAGAGAGAGAGGAAGCAGTGAAAGCTGACCGACCTCCCACAGCCAAGTTGACGATCATGGAGAAGCGCCAAATGCCTTTAAGACGCTTCAAGAGGGGCTCTTTTGGAGTGGACGCCGGTGCGTATTGAGACTCGGAACCGGCCATTGTCCGGCGAACGGAGGTCCGAGGTGTACTTGGACAGATGGGCGGAAATTAGTACCCACGCAAGAGACGGATTCCGGCTTCTTCCTCTCTGCTTATAATGGTTGGTGGGGGTTCTCTTCTTCTTCTGTAATTGGGTTACAACGAGTACTAGAGAATGTTGATTTCTGTGCTCCTTACGTAACAAATTGGTTGGTTTTACTTGTTGCAGGAGTTATGTTCTTTCGTCTTTGCGCGGCTCCTTTTTTTTCTTTCAAGATTCAAGAAACATGGTCAAGAAGAAGAAAAAGAACTGCGAAGAAATTGAGATTAAAGCCCAATAGCTCGATGAGTTCATGGAAATGAAAAATTAGGCCCAAATAAGGGTGTCCCAGTTATTGGTCTATGATTTTGGCCCAGTGCTGCGTATAATGGCTGGGCCTGGGCAGGGCTTCTAGATCTCAATATCGCATAGGCACGGGTTCATTGCACCGGATAGTAATTACTAATTAGTCGAAGTTTAACGTGGTTGCATACTAATTAGTAAAAAAAAATTATGTTTGCATCTAAACCACACCAGTAGACTTTTGATTGTATCATTATATTTTTTGTCCCTAAACATAACGACAGTTATAAAATTGAAATTTTCCGACTCAATTTACATCATCATGTTTTCTCTCATCTTCCTCTTCTTAGCAAAATCCTCTATTTTTGCCTCCTTGATAAACAGAGGGTCGAATAAACCAAATCACAATAGCCCTTTCATCTCTTCTTATGCAACTGAACATGATCATCCAATTACTTCTAGTTTCTCATTTCTCTCCTCCTATAACTTACATTTATTCATTTATGATTTCTTTCTATTTTTTGTTGAGGAAAATCTAGTGTTTGATATTAATGATTGGGATTTTTCCAGAAATAGCACTGTTTAAAAAAACAATTCCTAAAATAGCACCTAAGTCCGAAAAATTCCAAAAATAGCACCCTTTTCCAAAAACCGCTCCCTACCAGTGCGGTTTAGGCGAAAACCGCCATCCAGGGGCGCGTTTTTCGATGAAAACCGCACCCCCAGGGGGCGGTTTTGCAGACCGCACCCCCACCATGCGATTTGGTTGCAGATCGCACCCCCAGGGTGCGATCTGCTTTTTTTTTTTTTTTTTGAAAAATCCTAACCTAGGTGGAAACTTCAAACGGACGTATCTTTGTGTTCGAGTATCCAATCGTCGCAAATTTTTTTTTGATTCCGCATAAATTTTTGAGATCTTGCAAGCCAAAGGTGGTTTGGTCCCGCCTTCATCCCAAAAAATGTCGTTTGCTACCCCGAACGAGCTTTTTTCCGATTTCGTCAAACTTTGGACAACCATAACTTTGTGCTCCAAAATCCAAACAACATGAATTTTTTTTTTATTTCGCATAACTTTTTAAGGACTACAATTTTTATCATAGACACAATTTCAAAATATACGTGGATTGCTGAGAAGGGAAGGTAAGCTATTCCCAAAATCTTGTATATCCAAAAATAATTCCTGTTTTGAAAATTCATTCTAGTAAAAATTGTAGTCCTTAAAAAGTTATGCGAAATAAAAAAAAAATTCATGTTGTTTGGATTTTGGAGCACAAAGTTATGGTTGTCCAAAGTTTGACGAAATCGGAAAAAAGCTCGTTCGGGGTAGCAAACGACATTTTTTAGGACGAAGGCAGTATCAAACCACCTTCGGCTTGCAAGATCTCAAAAATTTATGCGGAATCAAAAAAAAATTCGCGACGATCGGATACCCGAACACAAAGATACGTCCGTTTGAAGTTTCCACCTAGGTTAGGATTTTTCAAAAAAAAAAAAAAAAAAGCAGATCGCACCCTGGGGGTGCGGTTTTCATCGAAAAACGCGCCCCTGGGTGGCGGTTTTCGCTTAAACCGCACTGGTAGGGAGCGGTTTTTCAGAAAGGGTGCTATTTTTGGAATTTTTCGGAGTTGGGTGCTATTTTTGGAATTTTTTTTTTTAAAAGTGCTATTTCTGGAAAAATCCCTTAATGATTTGCATCTTTAACTTCTTGAACAACGAAACTACAATGGTTCACACCTCTTCGAACGAGGGTATTTGAAGTTTTGATGGGTTTTTGGGAACAAGCTACGTTAATTACTCCTACTGTTATGAAGGTTCAATGAGAGCTCCAAAAATTAAAGGCTATGGCTAATTTGTAGAGAAAAGATAAAAGTTTGACATAAACTGTCCAATCTTTAGTTGTGGAACCTTTGCTCCTTCTTCGTTTCTCCTATTTATAGCCACTAGGTGTAACTGCCTTGGTAACCGCCATGGTAATAGCTAGCCAGCCCGTTACTCCAACCGCCTTAGGGACCCCTTGTCGCCTCCTTGGTGTTGACTCCTATCACCTTGGTGACTAGTAGAGTGAAGTATTGGCTAGGGGGCGGTGCTTGGTTTCACCTCGGTTCTCGATTTCGGTTGCGGTGCTTGGTTTCACCGAAACCCGAAAATAACCAAACTAGCAGCCGAGACCCGCTTCTGCCAATGATTCTTCGTTTCTCGGTCCCTCGATACCCGGAAATTTCAGTTTTGGTTTACCCGGAACACCAAACCCGAACATCCACACCTAGCTGGAACTAGTGATGGCAATTTCAACCCGCCCCGCGGGTATTACCCGACCTGACCCGCGATGGGGCGGGTATTACCCGACCCGCAGTAGCGTGGGGCGGGGCACGAGTATCTACTTCCGACCCGCCCCGTTCTAGACTCATTTATCTCAATTTCTTACAGTATCTATACATATTTCTCCTATTTTAACTTTTCTTCAACTAGTTAGAGTCGATCTTTCAACTTGTCAGGCTCAATTATCCATTCTATTATTAATATTTTTCATTCTTAAAGTGTTGTTCCCTACGTTTTATTGTAAAAAGTAAAATTTACTTGTATTTTTTTTAACAACATGTAAGAGTGGGTCGACCCGTAATAGCGTGGGACGGGGCATGAGAATTGAGGTACCCGCCCCGCCCCGCCCTATTGCCATCACTAGCTGGAACTCCCCATACTTTATTGTCTGTCCTTGGATTTTGCCTCTTAGCTTAACCCGATTGCTTAATTCTTCACTCATTCAGTTCAAACTTCAAAGCATGCTCTTATATTTAATATCAATGTGCTTGTGAGATAAAGAAAGACGCTTTATGCAGGTTCTTACCTAGCTCATTGATTACAATACTTACACAATTAATGGTAACAAGTAAAAATTCATTCATATGAATTTAAACAAATTTACAGTAGAGGCATAAAAAATCTCGTCCCGAAGAGAAACTTGTAGAGAGACCCCAATTACACAAAAAAAATTCATAAAAATGGAATAAGTCGACTTTGTTGAGAGTGAAAATGATCCATCCTTGGTTTTAATTACTACTACTCGGAAATCTCCAACCTCTTCTTACCTACGTTGACGACACGGTGGTGAGTGGTGATGCTCCAAAACTTCTAGCAAGTATGAAACTTTTGGATCCTTAAAACCCCAGCTAATGAATAATACATGTTACACAAATGAATGTTAAAAAAAAGTTTTTTTCTCGCATAGTAAAAAAACCAGTTGGTACCAATAACTCAAGTTGTTAAGAGGTTCAATTATCGATTTTAGACTATTTACTGAAATTCTTCTCAAACGAAAGCCGACTTAAAGATAACACAGACTTAAATACCATATACTTAACAAATGGGGGTCATCGAGATTTGAACATAAGACATGTTGGTTATCGAAGGCTCTAATACCATGTCATAATCTGTTGGTTCAATAACTCAAGTTGTTGTGAGATGTTCAATTATGGAATTTATACCATTTACTAACATACCCCCTCAAATGAAAGCCAACTCAAATGAGTTTGAAGTTTGCACTAGTCCGAATACTATGTGCTTAACAAATGGTGGTCGTTGGGATTCGAGTACAAGACCTCCCGATAATTGAAGGTTCTAATACCATGTCAAGAACAAGTTGGTCCAAAAGTTTAAATTATTTGGAGGTTCAATTATAAATCTTATACCATTTACTACACAACTCTACCCAGTTTCGATCGGATACAGTTTCCAGTTAGAGTTATGGCAGAAATTCAACCCGGTTAACTAGGTAAATCCAGTTTGGTTTGACCGCATTGGATCATTTTTCACCCCTACTTTCAAGAACCATTTGGTCCTAATAATTCAAGTTGTTGGAAGATTCAATTATGATTTTATAATATTTACTAACACGCCCCCCTTAAAACAAAGCCAATCAATATATGTAGGCTCGAAGTTCGCATATATCAAAAAGAATACCATGTACTTAACAAATGAGACTTCTCGAGATTTGAGAACAAGACATGTCGACCATCGAAGGAATTCATGTTGGTCCAATAACTCAAGTTTTTGGGAGATGTTTGTAGATCCTATACCATTTACTAACACGCGGTTTGAAAGCAAACTCATATATAGACTTGTAGCTTGCACATGTATGAATACTATGTGGTTATAAATTGAGACGTTAGAACTCGAACACAAAACATCTCGATCACCGAAAGTTCTGATACCATGTCAAGAACAAATTGATCCAAAAATGCTGAAAGATTCAATCATGAGATATTAGGGGGTTCTGGTTTAGTAGCTTAGGGTTTGTTCTGGTTTCTGCTGTTGATTTAGCATTTGGAAGGTTTGGAAGGTTGCGTGAGGATAAGGTGAGAGGGGAGGGTAGAAATTAGGGGGTTTTGATTATTTTTTGTTTTCGTTTGCTATTATTTAGGGTTAATAAGTAAAAAGAATATAGAAATTCAAAAAATAAAATTTTTATTAAAAAATTAGCTGACATGGCGAATGAGCTGGACCTTGACTAACGGTTAACTCGGTTGACCGTCCAATTTGACGGTCAAACCCGCCTCTGGGCCAAATAAGGAAGTATGGTGTATAGTCCATGCCAAAAGAGCAAATTTCGATACCACTGGCCAAAGTAGAAAGTTTGTCTATAATTCGAGCCAAACTAAGACATTAACCCTACATTACCCAACAAACATCCATCCATAGTACTGTATAGCTTCATTCATGAGATGCAGAGATGCTGTTCATAACCCTATATCCTCAATTCCAGAGTATGATTCTGAGCCACACTCCTCCAATCACCAGCCAAGTAGTAATCATCAACATTTCATTTCATATTAAAAAGAACACACACACAATGAAATGACCCATTGAGGGCCCTCCTATTCCTCAACTGGATCATCATTTCACTCGTCAACTTCCATTCACACGATCCCTCCCCATTGTTGCTGCTGTATGTTGTTGTACCACAGAACACACACGCAGCCCTCTCTCACACACGTACTATTCAATCATAGACCATATATGTCTGTCGCGGAATCAGACAAAGATTGATCTCTAGCTAGCTATCTCACATTTTAGTGTTAGGGTTTACCCCAATTTCCCACTTCGTTATTATTTATGTATAATGGTCTCAACGCACGACATCAAGGACGGAAGCGGCGGCCCCTCCATATGATTTTTCTCGTGGAGAAGACACACAAAAAGCTGTGACCTGGCCTCTTGTCCTTTTGGATCATCCCTATGTATGATTGATATGTCCCAACTTACACATACCCCATATGTTCCATCTATTGTGTGTAGAGAGGTCAGAAGGGAGAGAACACCAAGAAACTTGATCATCATATGCTTCTAATCATATATATATATATATACAACCCTAATCTTTAATATATCATTCTATAGCTAGTTATTAGGTTGGTGGTTTTATAGTAAGGGAGGGAATATAGTGCCCTTAGGCGCGCGGTCTCGTGATACCGCGATCGAATTGGCGAGAGAAGATTTCCACGTACACTATTCGTGTCTGACATGACTATCTCGGCGACATGCAAAGTCGAGAGTCCTTTTTTTGTTTCGCTCTTCTTATACCACTCTCTTACCAGTTATTAGTCACTAAGAATTCGTAAGTATCCTCACGATACGCCATACACAGTTGTTATGACATGCAGCTAAAAACACTAAGCGCCATGTCTGCTCCATTGACGGGGGTTCATGATTTAGTTTTATAATCCACCAATCACGCCGACTACAAGGTAGCAAATTCTTGGCTAATAACTTCACTCTCTAAAGAAACACCCGCTAATGAATTAGTTTTTCTCAATTGACTCGAGGGTCGTCATAGAGGGAAAATCTTGAGTCGACCGCGCGCCCCATCTCGAGGACGATAATTTTATTCAGTTTAAGCCAACTTCCGAAATGGCCCAAACTACCATAATTTATTATACTAGAATCGAATAGTTGCATTTTGCATGCACAACGGCAAGTTATCATATTCCTCACTCTTCCCGGATTCCAATTCTTTTTTTCTATTATTTCTATGTCATCTTACTCTAAATCTTGACCTCACCACGATTGTTACATTTACCCCAAAACTTATATTGATTCCTTCAAACAGGCAACTTATCGCACAAATGTCGATCACAAAACGGCTACGAATATACCCACACCGTGTTTTCGTCTAATCACGCGACCACCAGATCGGATAAAAAGAGGGTTGTTATAATTTTCACAAACACACATCTGTTTTCATTTTCATCCATGACTAGCTCCAGCACTGTCTAGAGAGACTCTATAGATATGTGGGAAAAAGAGAAAATACAAAGTTTGGAAGCTAGCTAGCTAGCAAGTCCATTTCAGCCTTAGGCCTTGGGAGTCCGTGGACATGGGTGTTGATCACATCTTGACCACTCAATACTAGATAAGTCATTGAGCCTACCTCTAAAGGCTAAACAACTCACTCACTCCTCTCCTCTCCCCATGATCTCGTGACTCTCTCCACACACAAAGGTACAATTTTCGTTACTACACCCCCATCATCACCACCCCCCCACCCGGGCCCCCCTCTTTCTCCAACATTTCGATCCATCCGACAAATTCACTCGAATGGACGATCCGATCACAAAGTCGTGTACTGGTAATAATTTACTTAACAAGAGTTTTATCGCCACTAAAAGACCTACGAATGCAACTGCCCGATCTAGAGAGGAGAATATACACTCATGACCAATGTAATAATTAAAAGCGCGATTTTACGCAGAGGCGTTTTGGTGACTTAAAAACGTAAAAACTTAAAGTTTTAAAGTACAATTTTGGACTACATTAGTTAGGAAAAGCGGAACTTTAAGTAGAAGCGTTTTGATAACCCTGAAAACGTTAAAAGCGTAACTGCTCACGACTCGTGATAATTAGTGGTCTAAGCAATAAGGGATTTGGACCCAAAAGGAATATATATAGAGAGAGTTTATCAAAAGCTTGATACATATAATGATGCAGATGAACAAGAGGTTATCAACCTGTTCAAATGCTCATCCTAGCTATCCCAATACATATAACAAGAGATCCCATAGTACATTACAAACATGACTTCTAATCATAAATCATCTCTCTCTATCTAATTAATCACCTTATAATTATTGAAATTACTCTTGACTGATTAAGGTAAAACCTCATTAATACTACCCCCATTACTACCAAAACCCAGCTTGCTATATATCCCAGAATCACTTGATTAATCCGGGACAAAAAAGCAATCAACAATTATTAATCAAACTAAAACCAAAAAGGGAAACGAACTCATTAATTGTTTCAACTCTGGACCAGGCCATAGGACAGCGCCATGAGCAAGATGGCAGCTTCCTTCTCGTCTTGAGGGAAAACCCTCTGGATTGCTGAACAGCTCTTGCTCAGTATCGCCACCAGATCCTCGAAGCACAGCTTATTGTTGCTGTTATTGTTATCTGTCGTAATGGTGGCGGCGGCGCTAGTAGTAGTACCAGCAGCCTTTCTGCCTCGGGGGGCCGCGAACTTGCACCGCTTCTTGAAAGGGAGGTGGCTGTTGGCGGACGGCGCCAGCTTGTTCTTGTTGGCGTGTTTCCCCTTCCCGGTCTTTATCTTTATGGTGGTTGCAGGCGGCGGTGGTAGGGGCGTTATTGTGTCTACTCCGGCTAAATCTGCGCCGCCTTCTGCGGCTGCCGCCGCAGCGGCGGCGGCAGCCATGGCCCGTCTGGCCTTTCGCTGCCGGATCCCACAGGCATTGCAGAGTGACTGCACCATAGAAAAATGAAAGGTGTTAGTATATATGTGTGTGTGTGAGAATAAAACTCCATAGCTGAGTTTGGAGTGATTAACAATAGAGGTTAAGGCGCCCTTTTGTCTGTCGATCTAAAAGATTATAAATAGTTTAAGATTCATTCTTTGAATATTTTCAAAAATTGTGAAATAAGTAGTAGCTAGCAGCGTTGCAGTCTAGCTAGTAGAGAAATGAAATTTGGAGATTTGGCTGGAAAGCACAGAAAAGAGAGGATATATGAGCAAAATGAAGATTTTATATATTAGGTTAAGAGCGGCTGAACAAAAAAATGTTAGGCGTGCAAATTGACTAATTTACTTAATCGTGAAGGATAGTTATATCATTTTATCATAATTAATTAATAAAATACTTGTGAAATCCATTTCCCAAAAACGTAAGTTAACACTACGTTTTTGGGTTCGAGGGGTAAAAAGGGTAGTGTGAATTATTGCGAAAGCAGTTACCTTGGGGCCTCGGGGTCCGCTCCGCCAGAGCGGGGTCTTGGTGGTGTTGCAATCCGCACAAACCCTAACCACCACCGTCGGACTGCCGCCGCCGCCGCTGCTGCTCAAGGGCGAATTGTTGCAAAGCTGATCCGTCGCAATAGCTGCAGCAGCCTGCTGCTGGAAAGTCGATGGCGACGCGTCGTGGCTCGTCTTTTGTGGATCCCAAGCAAAAGCCGAGTACTTTTTGGTGCGGCCATGATCAGTATTATTAGTATTTGTCTTGATCGTCAGCTTGTTATTCTTCTTGGTCATCCTGACCTTGGTCGTAGCAGAACAAGGCACCCATTTCGGCTCCACCGTCTGATGATGATCACTGCTGCAGCAGCCAGTACTTATGGCCATCATCTTCTCCTCCTTCGCCACCACACCATTAGTTGTATGATCATTGGCCTGCGATCACGGGTCCAAACAGAAAGATTGGGGAGGTGGGTTTGACACCAGTGATCTTACTAACATACAGCCAAAGAGCAAAAGAAACAAAAAAAGCGAAAACAGAACGGAATTGAAGCTCGCTCTCTTTTTTCGTTCTACCTTTTGCTGCTGCTCCTGTTGTGGTTCGTGGTGGTGGCGGAAGGTGGGAGGCAGCCCCCAGCTGGAGTAGTCTGCCGCCACGTGGCGACAAGCAGCAGCATCGGGATCCTCGACGTCGATGAAGATGTGATATGGGAGAGAAGCAGGAGGTGGAGGAGGAGGAGGAGAAGACGAATTGGTACTATTACTACTGAAGAAATGGGCAGCATGTTGCAGGTATTGCTGTTGTTGTTGTTGTTGTTGGTGGTGGTGATCCTGGTTAAGGTCGATGGAAAAGTGAGGGAACTGGTGATAGGTGGAAGGATTGGGTTGGGTAGTAGTGGTACTCATGATCATGGAAAAAAACGGGAGCTGCAGATCGATGGATGGATGGATGATCAAATTAAGTGATGATCAGTTTGAAGATGGGCGGTTGTACCACCATTTATATTGGAGACCGATGAGTAGAAGGGAAACAAAAATGATCCCTTTTGAAGCTGGAGAGGAGAGGAGAGGGGATGATCAAGAGAGAGAGAGAGAAAGGAAAGGAAGAAAAGGGTTGCAGCAGCAGCAGCAGAAATGGCAGAGGGGGGAAGGGCAGCCCTACAATCACCATGTTGCATTATATAAACAAACAAAGGATGAAGACATTATATCATATGGCCCCTCCAAATTCTTCACAATAATAATAAAAAAAAAACTAAAATTTGCTTAAAATATTCACGTGACTTCCAATTTCTCTTCTCTTTTTAATTATTGTGGGATGGGATTGATACTGCAGCAGCACAGTACAGCCGTTAAAAAAAAAACATATAGATCTCTTACTATTTTGCAATAGTAACAAAAGTACAAGGCCCTGATCTATCTACCTGCAAAACGGGAGCTCATATGTAGATAGATAGATCCCTAATCCTGATAAACCCTAATGACTGATCCCTATAGATATGGGTATCTATATGTGTGTGTTTGTTCCCTTTTTCAGGATGAATTATATGGTCTATGTCTCCTCCTCATTCAGACTTTTATAGGTTTACAAGGGGATTAATTTTCTAGTCGGATAATTTGTTAATTGTTTCGTGTGATATTTCAGCGGTAATGAGTTATTTTGAAATAATACGGGGGTAAGAGTTATTTCAAATAACTCGTTTTGAGTTATTTTAAAATAACTCGCTGCATTAATAACTTGTCTCGGTAAAATGCTGTCAAACAAGTTATTTGGATCCAAATTGTGAGTTATTTAGACTCAAATAACTCACTCAAATAGTACTTGTTGATGTGACTTGAATCGGACTATCAGCCGCTACGACTGGTAATCGGGGTCTCGCTGCCCGGTCAGCGAGTGGGGTCCAGGGGCAACGCCCGCGGTGTATGGGCTCAATGTTATTTGGGTTCGGGTTCTGGGCCTGGTCTGTAACTGTTTCCTTTGCCAGATTGGATTAGGTTTAGACCCACATGGAGAAGTACTATAAATACTTCTCATACTCCTCTGTAATCTCCTCGATCGATATAGTGAAACTGGTTCTCTCTCGCCCGTGAACGTAGCTAACACACATCGTGTTAGTGAACCACGTAAATCGTGTGTCTGTGTTTTTCGATTCTCGCTTTCGTATTCTTGCTTTATCGATTCCTGCGATTTTCCCGATCCGTAGCAGCGCGTTTATAATAGTACTCTATCCAAACGATTCCTAAATTCTTGACTTTATCTTGCGAGAGAAATTTCTATCAGTTATTAGAATTTACTTTAATGGATTGTATATATTGATCTAGCAACTTTTGCATAATTTCCTGAATAGTTAAAATGAAATGTGCACGCTCTTTGAAACGTATAGAAAATATGTGTAGCATATGATCAGACAGAGTATAGAGTCGTTGCATACGATGTTATGTGTAAAAATGCATGCAATGGTTGCACTAATAGCTGCTTGCTAGGCATTTTATAAATTGGATTAAGGCTTGTATTGAAATGGTCAACTTTAGGTTTATAATCCATGGAAGCCTATTTGGATTCTTTTATGCCAAAAAAGGGGTAAGACACAGAGTTTGCCTCTCTCCTTACCTTAACTCATGGAAGTTGTGTGAGATGATACGTGCTCAGTTATACATGTTTTACCCTTCGTTTCTTGATTGTTTCTTGGCCATTTGTATTGAACGCCCTTTTCTTTGTCAATTTTATGGTAGGTTGCGTTGGTTTACTATATTTAAGGTCTTAGAGTGTGGTGAAAGTTTGAGAACAAATTTTGGGGCATTTGGAGACCAACAAGGAGCAAAAGAAGGCCAACAATGATTCGCACGATCACAAACATGAAAATCACGAACGTGAGAATCAAGAAATGCAGGTTGTGACATACTTTCATAGGCCTGATCAAAAGTCACGGGCTGAACAAGCAAAGTAAAATGATGACTTTTCCCCTGCCACTAATTGTTGCGTTGTGTTTTAAAAGTCACTGCCAAAAATCTCAAAGTCACGGCCGTGACTTCCCCACTGCTCTGTGTATAAATAGGTTGTACCATTTATATTGGAGACTAATAGGTAGAAGAAGATGATCCCCTTTTGAAACTTTGGGAGGGGATCATATATGAGATCAAGAGAGAGAATAGGAAAAGAAGAAAAGGGTGCAACAACACAGAAATGTTAGAGAGCAGGGAAGGGGGGAGGGAGCTAGATTTTGGACTCTCATACACCCAAATGACAAACCCTAGAGAGATAATGTTAGCAAAATAGTTCGGTCTATGAATACTAGCAGAACAAGATTGAGCAAAACATGTGAGAAATCCAGGTTTCCAATACTATAATCATAAACTTCTATCTTCTGTAGTGCTAATTCTCAAATCTAACTAATACGGGAGAAAGATCAAGCTATGCATGAGCTAATTTTAGTGAAACTTAGGTATTTTAATTTTAGTGAAACTTAGGTATTTAGGAGAATTATCATCTTCTTTCTTGTGGTTTATGGATGAATTAAGTTTGCCTAGTGTTTTATGCTTCATCTATGATTAATTATGCATGAGCTTGTCTCTCCAACTCTTTTCATATTAGCCCACCACTTATGAGTGCATGATCGATCTGGACTAGATTTGAGTGCCTTAGCTAATTAGGAGTAGATGAATAATCTAGGAATCTAGTGTGGTGGACCAGGCGACCGTACCCTTGCCCATTAGATCCACCTAGGTAATGGTAGGACGTCGAGTGCATAACCATCGACTCGACGACCTAGTGTGAGGATGGGTAGAACCCATTAGCGGAGATAGGTATTATCCCTACAACGTAAAGCTAGCTGAGGTGACATAGGACTAGTGGATCGGTTGCATGGCCATTGAGTTGATCCTTAGGTTAGCGA
Source organism: Linum trigynum (assembly GCA_964030455.1). Classification (NCBI taxonomy): domain Eukaryota; kingdom Viridiplantae; phylum Streptophyta; class Magnoliopsida; order Malpighiales; family Linaceae; genus Linum; species Linum trigynum. Next base: position 41,078,705 of record OZ034822.1, on the reverse strand, counting down.
TCTCTGTGCCTCGATCTCCATATGTCGTCTGTTTATCCTTTTGCATGTCATTACTTGTAGTTAGGGAGAGGGAGGCACCTCGAGTATCTCTTCTCTCCTATTGTTTCCTAGTTCAGTAATCGCCAACTGCCCATCTGCTAAGTAACAGGTCGATTAGATAACAACCGAACCAAAGTAGACTAGGATACCGTGACCCTTGGAATACGACATCAGTCACCACTAATTATTTCACTATTCTACGGTGCACTTATCCTGGATTGGGGTAGCTAGTATTGCTGACGATCGAGTCTATAAATGTAAAGATCGATGTCGCGGCCGCATCAAGAAACGTCAGTACGAGAACGAGCATATGATTCTGATTGAGGAAGAACGGTGATTAACGTCGAAGGAATCATTGAAGTTGTTTGCCGAGCCGCCACCATAGATTAAGAGAAGTGGAATTCGAGTAGACGATATAATTGGAAGAAATCATAGAAAACGAGCCATTTTCGGCTATGATACCGTGTTAGATTTGAGAATTAGGGTTGCGGAAGACAGAAAACATGCAAATCTCATATAGACTGAAAACGGTACAAGGTACAACTTGTATACATAACAATCAAATTAGTTACAACTAAGTACGTATACCTACAAATTACAAGTATCTGCTCATCATACTTAAAGAAAATTACATTTTTATCATATATAGCATCGAACAATACTTCATATTAAAGATGTATATGTCAATTATTGGTACCTATTTATATTAGTATAATTACGATTTGTTCCGGCAAATCATACGCCATTACGCCAAGCGTACACTACTTTGCTATATTTGTATGTAGGTTTCACTGTAAGGTATATGGTGACTAACAATTCAATGAAATTATCTCTAAGATACACTTTCTCAATGTAAATATAAAACTATCTTGATCGAACCACGTTAAAACTCGATATTTTATGACTTGATTATTTGACATCATATTGATATGGGTATATATCTACACACAGACATTGGCGGTGTCTTGAATATATATATATGGTGACTACTTCGGTGCACTCACCAAAATGAGTGCGTTCAATGCACCCAACTCAAAAACTAGTCTTAAGGAGTCGGATTTTGAATTTTAATTTGTAGAATTAGTATAATATGATGATATAACATATGATAACAACTAATTAGCGGGATTACCCTAAGCCCTAGACCTCCAATTTTGAGTTATATCCCTAAACCCCAAACTGTAAACTCTAACCCTAGATCTTTAAACTCTAAATCCTTTAAATTAAAGCAAATCTTTCATGGTTTTTGAGCAAATTCATGTGCGTTATTGTTCATCACATCGTAAGTGATGATTGACATCATTTTGACATAAATCTCATGTTTAAAATGACGATTATGAAGCGAGTGCACTGAATACACAAAAAAAAGTGAGTGCACGGTAGACGCCACCATATATATTAAAAAAAATGGTTTTAAGAGGATAGAAGTAGATATATGTAATGCCATTAGTTGCCGCATGCACCCAGAAGAAAGAAAGAACATTTTATTATTATATATTCTGTATTTTTGGAGGCACATTTTTCTTGTTCTCTGGTCGTTGAGGAATATATTTGATGAAGAGGCAGGCAGATACATACACCAATATTATACCCTTCTCTTCTTGCAGTTCCAGACCTTTTGTGATCAGATATTATTCATATGGAGTACGTAATATTTGATCAATCGCCCTAGGGCTGGAATTATTTGTTTTTTATTTATTTAATTCTTTTGAAGTTGGCAATATAGATTAAAAAAAATCATATATGGTAATTTCCAAACTACATTGAATGCAGGACTGTCCCTTGCAGAGGACACCCGGCCCTTACACTAGAGAGCAGGGCATGTATATCCTACGTCTCCTTTCGATCCCCACCACCCGCCCATTCCACCACTAATCTAAAATATATACATTCTGCCATCAGTCCATCTCTTTTTTCTCTACATGACATTGCCTTTCTCCGATCCCTTCCTCCCCTGGTCCATGAAATCGTATTGAATCGGTAGTTCAACCATAAAATACGAATATTGAAAACTAAATCGGTAGGCAGTATTTAAAGAGAATCCTATAGCTACATACAGAGCAGAATAACTTATCTTTGAATATCATCGAGTGAAACTCGACGATGCGCAAATAACCCACAAACAAATGTTGAACCATGTTCTATTAGTGAGGGAGAATGATAAAAAATCCCATTTGGTATCCTTGAAGTGCCGTTATTGTTGCGTTCAGTCCATAATTCCAACCAAATCCTTTGATGAAGAGCTTGGAAGAAAATTGAAAAGTTTTTTTTTATTTTTCGTATTTTTTTAATCACCTTGTATCTTTTATGTATTTATTTCAAAATTTTAAAAAATTTTGCAAATATGAAATGGGTTCATTGTGATATAAAAAAATTATATTCAAAATTTTTAATATATATTTTGGTGGAAAAATCTTACCTCCCATTTCACCAATCGTTACACCATAGTGCAACCTTCATTTTAACTCATAAATTGCATAGAAGGAAAGAGTTCATCGCGAAATGCACAATAAAAAAATCAGGATCAATTATAATGCAATAAGGTGGTAACTAGTAGTAGACGGTGGTGAAATGTGGTAAATGGTAGTTAGTATTTCAAATTTGGTACAGAGGTGGTAATGCTTAATTAAAATGACAAACTTGTAACTTCATGAATCTTTTCCCAACAAGATATTGTTTGGTTTGGGCACAGACCCTCACGGATTTTGCCTTGGGGTGCATATCAAGGTAACTTTCTGTAAGGTCACACATCCTTGCAGTGTTCCATGCTGAACACGTTTAACTTTGGAGTTCTCACGAAAAAAATCCTCCATTTCACCCTAAAAAGCGTCTTGTAAGTTAAGGTCGGTTTCTTACCAATGAACCATGGATCTCTCATGTGCTTTGTCGATGTGGGATTCACCTAAGTTGTTACATACACCTTGATCTTTTGGGACTTAACATCCTCGTTGAGGTTTGCCCCACCATAGTTCAAGAGGGACGCGAGGATGCTTTGATACCACTTTTAACATCCCTAACCCATTTCACCCTAAAATGCGTCTTGTAAATTAAGGTTGGTTTCTTACTTGTGAACCATGAATCTCTATCGTACTTTGTCGATATCAGATTCGCCTAAGGTGAGAGACATATCTCGTTAAATTTCATGAAAGAATTTATATAATCAATATCAAATATGTTCAGAAAAATATTGACATAGACAGAATACATATGCATGTGCACAAATGGATGGATTTGGGTTGGGTTGGTGGATCAAATGGATTAGATTGGTGGATTCATAGATCCAAGTGACATTTAAACATCGGACCATTATGAAAATTTTGTAACTTTTAGGTACTAAAATGTCATTATAAAAAAGGTATCAAAATGTAATTTAATAATAATATTTATCATAAAAAGTAGGTATCGAAGTGTACCAAATAAAATAAAAAGAAGTACTAAACTATACTTTTCCAACATTCCATAAATCCGCCAATCCAATGGAAGTGAAACAATGAACTGGATTAGCGGGTGAATTGGATTTAAATTTACGATCTCTATCAACTACTACTACGAATCTTGTATTTGAACGTAATTAGAGCTTAATCGATAAGGTTTGAAGCAACTTATGATATGTGTGTATATAAGGATCGTATGAGGATGCCACTAGCAGCTATATATATATAAAGTAACATGGATGTTTGCTAGCTAAGGCTTGACCCTCCAAGTAGTTGAAAGGCCTTGTTGTAAATTTTGTAATCTTTTAGCATTATTGCTGTACTATCCCCAGTTGTTTGATTTTAGGACCACTTTAGCCCCAGCCAAGTGTGAGCTCTTTCTATTTTGATCTTATTATGGGTTGAATGTGTCAAAACAAGAAACAGAGTGCCCTTTTGTCATGTTATGATGATCATCTAAAAAAACAAAAAATTTACAGTGTCATTCTTCCAACTATATTATCCCGATAGAAATTACCATATCCCAGGATGGAAGGGAGAGAGGGAGATGATTGCAGTTTTCCCTTTTGGGATGGTGAACCTGCTATGAGATCTTTTCTTGTGGTGTCAGTCCAGATTCATTTGCAGAGATTTGCTTACAAGTTTAAAAAAAAAAAATCAAAATTTTAAGTTTATTCGGGAATGGAACTAATCAATCAAACAATGCAAAGTTTATGGGACGATTTTGTCGTTGAATGTAGTGTGTTGTTAAAAAATCGATAAATGTTAAATTAACCACGTGATAAATTCTGAAATACATCTATTTTATAATTAATCAGCAAAAAATGCAGTTAAAATGTCACATTTCGTAGGTGGAATCAACCGATGGATTGATTTCAAATCAAGTTTTTTTGGTTAGTTGAAATTTTAGCCTTTTCTTGCTGAAATTGGTTTTGTTTGAGTATTTATAATCGGATTAGAATCCATAACTCACTTGCAATAATACTTTACAGATAAAATCTAATGTTCCATCTTCTGGGTAAGCGTTTTTACTTTTTATCATACTAGAATTTCTAACCCATTTAGAATATGAATATGTAGTATAATTGAGATTAGTCCATTTGGAAAGAAAAAAAAACAATATCCTATATTATATAGGACACTTAATCCAACTAGATAGAATATCAATTTAGAAAATCTTATCCTTATTTGTAATCCTAGTCTAATAATGATTCCTTCTTATATAAAGATTCTTAAATTAACCAAATGTTGTAGCTTATGGTTAACCAAATCCAAGGGGTTGTTTGGAGAACATAATTTGGGTTATGCAATCATTGAATTCATAGATTCAGCAGAAAGTTATGTTTTTTATTTATTTTTTCTCGTGAATTTTAGGTTTACAAATTTTAAATATCTAAAATCTAGATATATCAAATCTCTCATAATCAAGAGATTCTACTCTTGATTTTGAGATTTTTCCTCCTATTTACTTCTCTCTTTTTTATTTATCCCATTAAATACCCTTATCGATGAATTCTCAATATTTTTCAAATCAATTTCGATTACTTTGGTTAAAGGTAAACATGTCATTTGATTAAATATTATAATTCATGTTTTTCATTGAATACCAGACAATGAATATATTAAAATATTTAAAAAGAATCTGAAAATTTTTATAATATATGGATTGTTTCGAATCTATAGACTTAAACTGAAATTTTCCAAACAAGCCCTAAAAGTGTTTATGGTTGTGAGCGAAATTCCTCCTCCCCATTTTTATGCATACTAATATTCACACATATTATCCACTCCCCTGTCATTAGACATGAATTTAATCGTAAGAACTTTTAGCAATACTATCGACAGCGATAATCAAGTGACTGATACTTATATATGCTCTAATTGTTCAGGGAAATTGGAGGTCGTAAAGTTTGAGGGCATATAGATGATACATCTCTTTACCAAATGAATGAAAAAAAAAATTTGAAAACTTTATTTTCACCCCCTTCCTTTTCCCCCAATCTACCCCTCTCCATTTACACCCGCCAAATTGAGGCATAAGTAACAACCATTCTTTTTTCTTGAAGTTTAGGGACCTTATTGTCAAAGATTTCATGCCTAACTAAATCGTCTGTGGCCTCTCTACATCTCTAGAAACGAATGGCTCATTATCGTCCAATTCCATCAACAGATGGCTGTGGCAGCCCTAAGGACCAATGGGTACAAAGGCTGGAAGAGATGTAGTGGAGATCAGTGAATAAATGGTTCAATGGTCGGATAGATCAGATCATACCCCGCAACATGTGAACATTCAACAGACAATTGATGAGCTAAAAGTTATAAACTGAATCTCTATCTTTTGATTAATACTACGATGCAATTCCTGACCGAGAAATGAGGAGGAGGATCGGGGAATAGTGATGGCAATTTCAACCCGCCCCTCCCCACCCCATTGCCATCACTATCGGGGAAGGGGAATTCAACATCTCGGCTAGAGTTCTTAAATCCTCGATCGGGAATCAGGCCAGCGGACCGGGGAACGTGAACAGGAGGCTCCGGGTGGGGGAGACGCCATTTCCTCGATCGGGGAATTGAAGAAGGCTGATCGGTAGGAGTGTTCAAATGGTTACCATGGTAATAACCAAATCAATTAAGCCTAAATTTCATTAATCATGGAATAAAATGTCTTAACCAAACCGTCCAAATTAACACGAAAACCAAATTAACCAAACCAAAATTTAATTGGTTCGGTTAATCGGATAATCAGATTAACCAAATAACATTACATTACATGAAAATAATTATCATGTTAATGAATAAAACATAACCATATGATGTTACTATCATAAACTATCATTATATATAAGCAATAATAATAAGATCCTAACCATCCATGATTATCATCATCATTCGAGTTAATACATCATTCATCATCTCTGCACCTAATATAGTTGGCTTACAACAAACCCCTTAAATACATACCAATACAACTCATCAGGAATTTAAATCTCTCCTACAAAACACTTAAACTATATGGTTGTCGTGGTATTGTACGTAATCCTAAAGTCTAGTAGTTGTCCAAAATGTTTTTGTTTAGTAAATAGGCATGCCCATTTAATTTATAACCCCATAATGTTTTGGTTTGTTGTGCACATGGACATAAAATCGGGAATCACGAAAGTTTGGTTTAGTTGATTGCATGGAAATATAAATAATTTTGTATATTAGGTGTATCATTAATTGGTTAATTGGTTTCATTGGTTAACAGTCTTGAAACCAAACAAAACCACCTAAATCAAATAAACTAAATTGTTTAACCAAACCAAACCAATTATCCAAATTAATCAAACCAAATTAACCAAATGCTACTGATTAATATGGTTACCACGGTAACCAATCCGTTTGAACACCCCCTACTGATCGGGGATTGGGCCTGAAAGACGAGAGATTACTTTTTGTTATATTTTTATTAGCTTTAATTGTCCAGGCCTATATAAGGGCTCAAACTCGGGTTTTAGACTTACATTTGTAGATTATTGAATTTTCTTGGGTTTTTTAGCTTTAGGTTTGAGAATTGTTCTATGTATCAATCAAGTTTCCCCTTTGATTTTGGTCGAGATTCTATCTTTTATATTGTTATAGTCTTCTCCCATTTTCTGTTGAGATTGCATTTTCAATTTCATCGTATTCCTATTCCATAACAAAACCCTAAAAATTCCTCTTTTTTTGTTCAATCTTAAAGCTGTGTGACTTTAATAACTACGAATACGGTATCCGTGCTGATATCATACTATTTACAGATTCCGATACAATAATACAAGAAAAACTCTCGCCCTAAAACCTTTATTGGTTCCATTGTGAAATTTTTACCTATTAATTAGCTGGAGACATAGCATGTAAGCTCTAGCCTGGACAGAGAGAGACATCATGATAGCTTAATTCGTTCCATCTTCTCTTATTTCACACAAGAAAAAAAATTCCAAGTTGTGATCGCCATATCGTAAAGGTCCCTTTCCCTCGAATTTTTTCTTTATCTATGCTTTGCATTTGCATTTGTCTCTTTCTACGATAATGATAACACATTACATTTTTTTCTTCTGAATCCAGTATGTAGTATCCTATCAGAACACAAAAGGTTACAACAAACATTCTTTTGTGCTGTTTAAACAGCAAAAATATTAATGATCATAGCTTTGCCACAAGTTTTGATCAACCCTAATCCAACCCGCCCTTCAGCCACAGATCTGATTACCCATGTCATGCCGAGTAATCCACATGACTTGAGCTCAGTTGCAGGGAGATCGGGCGTATGTTGGTTTTAGCAGATGATATGATCTGAACTTTAATGAATGTGACAGTTTATAGTTCAAAGTATAAACAAATCACCGTTATGTCCACATTCTCAAATTACAAAGACGAATAAGGTCTTTACTCCATCAGTCTACACATCTGTTAGCGATGCAGCTGACTGACGTCTTTTCCAAATTACAATTAGTTCGAAAGACGTGACAACGATTATATCACAGACGTGGCTGCAATCATGCACTAGTCATTCAATCGTGCAACCAACGACCAATTGGTCCCTAACCGCTAACCTACGACTAATGCCCAAATTTATCTTAATAATTCGAAAATTATCACATAATTAATCATAATTTCTATTACTTCGAATCATAGCTATCCCAAACGTCAAATATTTTCCTTCTCTATTTTCTTATCGATCGAGTGACTCATCCTGACTCATATGAAGAAACAATAATGAGAGAGAGAGAGAGAGAGAGAGAGAGAGAGAGGAGTGTGGACCTAAAAAGCAAAACACATCCAGCGATGCAATTTGTAGCATTGGTATTATGTCAAGCAAACAGAAAACACAGAGAGAAAGGAAAGAAAGACACCCATTAAAGCTTCTTGTCGATATTATACCCGCAAAACTAAGATATTATCCTTCCAAGTTATATTTATATATTTTCATACGTCAGAAAATACAATAAAAACAAGTATAAACAAAAAGAAAACAATAATAATAATAATAATTGGGATTGGGGAGGGGAATATTGTACGATGAAGAAGGGGGCTACGTAGGCAGCTTAGAAATCACTAACTCTGTATATTTTGTTGTGGAGTTGGGGATCCAGAGTAGGATATATAGACAGACACATGGATGGAGACCACCCTTGAAAACTACTCTCTGTCCTTATTTGTTCTGAGTTTTTCATGGTAATTAGTAGATTTACCACTGTCATATGGATTATTAACCGTACGCCAGACATACGCTAGCATGAACTATAGTAGTCGTCGGTATAACATGATCAAACTATTTGCTTGTGATGTAGCGGCTGATTTTGAATAGTATTTTACATTTGTAAGGGGAGCATTATAAGATCATAACTAACCCTTCTCTCAATTGATCGAGTTATTGAAACTTAGAGATCAATTGATCTATGATATAGTATTGGAGCTAGTTTGACTAGGGGTGGAGTTGAGGGTTGTGAAGGGGCTCATCAATGGCATCCCTGGAGAGAACACACCAAAAATGAAGTATTATTAATATGGCAATAATGAAATTTGATCCCAAAATCTCAGTGTTAATTGTCAAATTCTTACAATCCAACCTCAATCAATCATATAAGTTAGTTTTACCTACCAGTTTCTACATTAATACAATCTAGTTTATCAAAAGTGGATAAGAGGGTGCAAATTATTAGAGGAAGTCATCGATAGTCGAAAGAGGAAACTGCATGGTTTTCATCAATGTATTTGCTTGTGAAACTAGGTTAAATTTGCTACAATATTTTTGCAATACAAACGTTGATAAAAAAAAGTGTTTTTTTTTTCTGCAATAAAACAGTTGACAAGCATTCGAATCGAGTGCGGAAAAACAAATTGTGAATAGTTATCTTATGGGATAACATTAAGAGCAAAATCTTGATAGTTTGGACGATTATATATAGTTTTAAAATAATTTCATAATATCAAACATGAGATTGCATCATAAGTCACTATTCATAAATAATTTTAATGCACCTCCTCGAGTAAAATTACATGAGATATGATAAGCCTCTGCCGCAAACTTCAAATTTATACACCGATTTTTGTTTGAGGAGCCGTGTAAGAAAGTGACTATTACCGAAGTAAAAAACGAATTCTTGACATGTTATAACTCAAAAAAACAGGCGGACAGTGTGTTTAATCCACGCGCCAACCTAGCTAGTAGATTGATCATCAAATCAAAGCAAATCAAAGGAACTGGTCTCAAATAGCAACTACAACATAAATATATGATCATATATAAATGTGTGTCGCATAATACTACACGTTTAGCATAATCAAACAAGCGGTTACAATATACTCAAATATTACACCCTCATGAATCGTATCATAATACACAATATGCATCCAAAAAGACGTAGTTGTCGAAATTTTGCTCGCAAATCTTTGTGAGAGAGAGAGAGATCCAGAGAGAGAGAGCTGGGCCTGCAAAAACTGAATACTGCAGCAGCAGCGGCCAGGGCTACACATCCTTGTTTTGTTTTTCTGGGCGGTGATGGGAATACAATATACATGCACGTACAAACAAAAATACGCGCAATGGTGGCCGCGAGAGTTTTGATGGGCAACAGGAGATTAGGGTGATTAAATCGATAACGTATAATATAAACCCGGGACCGGGCGGAAAAACAAATTAGATCGTTTGAAAAATAGGAGATTAAATTGGATTGCACCGCTTGGTGACCGTAAATTGTTAAGAATGGTTTAGTCTGATCCATATATAGTTAGTATCATGAGATAATTCCCCGACCAATTCGTGGACACAGTCCTTTCCAATTCGTATTAGCAGTTCACTCGCGAACATCTCCCACATCGGACCAAACAAAGAAAAGACTCAGCTCCTCAATGAGTCCCCGATTGCAACCCTGATTTTCCAAATCTCAGTCTCCTCCTTTGTTTATAAACCACACTCCGCGCCACAGAGTAGAGACAGTCGTGTCTCCGTATATGAAATTATGTTAATGTTCTATGACCTTATGATGCAAGTTGGGTTGCTTTAACTCTGTGTTTTTCTTGTTTTCTTCGATTTATGGTATCAAAAGTATGTATGCGTGTTGAAATCCATGTTTTGAGGGGGAGATATAGATTTTTTTTCTCGAGTGTCAGTTAGACTTTTTCGCGTGATTGACTGAACAAAATGTTCATTTTTTGCTTAATGAGGTTTGTATGGTCCAGACCGTATCTTATCAGGTTGGTATGGATCGTGTAGTATTTGGTCCGATCTATGGTATAAGCTTCAACTTCTCATTTTAGAATATAGACCGTATGTATAGTTCGATCCGGACCAGACCACACTATTTCTCGATGGAGATATGGGCTATGAAAAAAATTAAAGAATAAAGAAATACATTGATTGGTGAGTTTGAGGATTAACATGGATTTGTCAAAATCAATGGAATACTCCGCCATTAGATTGGATTCAGTTTGCCCATCCAATCATTTGTTTGGAGCTGAGCAACTTAAGCTTTAACACTCTGGAGACTTGAGATGACAATTAGCTACTTGACAAACTACCATTTTTTAGGCCATATCTCTTTGTAGTTTGTACACAAAAATCTAACAAGCTACCAAAAATACACTGTATAGGTAACACGCGCCGTACTGTTTAATACTGTTCATAAAGCGGCAATTAGCACATGGCGATGGCGTTATCCTAATAAAAATATGTGTTATATATTAGGCCATATTGGATAAATTGGAGGAAATCATAAAAATTTGATAAAAAAAACTTTAATTTTCGTAGTATTGTCAAGTTGTTTCATTTCGTCTCGTCTATTTGATGACTTCTATATTATACATTTATTTATATTTTAAATAATTAATTTCATATATTTTGTGAGCATTAACGTACTATTAGGTATACCATTAGTTTAGAGATTAAGTAAAAAACTCGTACATTTTTTAGACGTAGCTTACCCATAACATTTTTTACTAACTATGTCAATAACTAAATCTAAGTAGGGCTGCAATTGAGCTTAGTCGAGCCGAATTTTGCTCGGCTTGAGCTCGACTTGTTTCTTAACGAGCCAGGTTGGGCTAGTTTTGCCTAACCTTGAGCTTGGCTCGTTAAGCAACGAGCCAATCTCGAGCTTGGCTCATTAAGGAGCTCATGAGCTCTACTCGACCTTGGCTCATCAATCAGCCCACAAACTCAGCTCATTTATATGTAGAAATGGTTGAAGGCTTAAATTAAACTCTAAAATAATTTATAACTTGACTATCGCAATATTTGTATGTCATATATGATACATGTGGTTAAAAAATAAAAAAAGAATAATAGCCATATTTTTATAACTAATTGATCTAATGTTTATATACTATGTTGGCATAATATAATTAGAGCAGTAAAAGAAGTCATAGTTTTTAACTAATTCATGTTATGTTATTTAATAATATTTAGTATCTGAACATTCTATAATACATAATTTCTCCATCAAATTATAAATGTGACACTCAAAAGTCATAAACCATATTATATTATAGATTATATAATCTAACACACATATGAATTATCAAGAAGTAATATCATAAGTTATATATATATATATATATATGGTGACTTCTACGGTACCCCGGGTGAAATTCGGGGCACCGCATACCTTGAGTATGAAAACGCTATCTAGACCTCGAATTAGCAGGATTTTTGGGCATGATAGTATACCCTAACCCTTAATGAGTGAACCCTAGGTTCTAATTATCTAAATCATAAACTATAAACCCTAAGATGATGCATTGATTTTTTTGCCTATATTTGGACGAATCATAACCGTCGATTATTGCTTCTAATTAAATTGATCTTGAGGTATAAGATTTAGAGAAATAAGACCTAGATTTTGATCTTTACGGATTAGAGTATAGTATCATGTCCGAAAGATCAGTCAATTCAAGTTCTGGATAGCGTTTTCTTACTCAAGGTATATATATATATAGTGACTTCTACGATATCCCGGGTGAAATCCGGGGTACCGCATACTTTGAGTGTGAAAACACTATCTAGACCTCGAATTAGCAGGATTTTTGGGCATGATATTATACCCTAACCCTTAATGAGTGAACCCTAGGTCCTAATTATCTAAATCATAAACTATAAACCCTAAGATGGTGCATTGATTTTTTTGCCTATGTTTGGACGAATCATAACCGTCGATTATTGTTTCTAATTAAATTGATCTTGGGGTATAAGATTTAGAGAATTAAGTCCTAGATTTTGATCTTTAAGGGTTAGAGTATAGTATCATGTCCGAAAGATCAGTCAATTCAAGTTCTGGTATATATATGTATATTGATTCCCTCATCAGTCATTAGTCGAATTGGCTCGCTAATCATATTATCGAACTTGCTCGTTAGTTGAACTTAACGAGTCACTGAGTCGAGCTAGCTCGCGAGCCTCATGAGTCGAACAAGGATGGACACATGGTTGGCTCGTTTACTAACGAGTCGAGTTACGGACGATTTGTTTTCGAGTCGAGCGTCGAGCCGCTCATGAGCAGTTTGACTCATTTACCGCCCTAATTCCAAGGTTGAGGATAAATGATTGCACCAAGTGGTAAATGAAGGTAAAATGAGTTCCTGAGTCCGCTGATGACCAACATGGTGGGCTCCGCCTCCGGCCCAACAACTTGCAGCAGCCGAAGCGGCGTTATGCAGTCCGTGACTATGACTGGCCCGCCATTGAGAAGTCCACTACCCACATTTTTCTTTTTCGCGTCCGTCCGAGATAGTGGGCGCGGGGTGGTCCATTAATGCTTGTAATAGTTAGACAAATGAGCACTGAGCTGGCCCGCTGGCCCACCGATCAGCCCTAATGAAAGCCCAATAAACCCACTGACGTAGCCCACTCTGCTTTTCGAGGGCCTAACCTAAGACAAACGACCGGGCTACAGCTATATCAGACTACGCCCATGGGCTTCTTCTTGTTGTACCCGGATGAAATTCTTGCCAACCGTGATGTAACAATGGGGTTAATTTGCATGGTTGGTCACTGAGATTAAAAAAAGTCCAAATTTGGTCACTCAAAATATTTAAATCCATTGGTGGTACTTCAATTTATCGAAATCGTTCACGTTTGGTCACTCTCCGTCCAACTCCGTTAACTTTTGCTTACGTGGCGATCAACTCTAAAAGTTGACCGTTAAATGTGTGACGTGACAATTTAAAATTAATTTTTTAAAATCGACATCTCATATCCACCTCATTATCACTTTTATATGATATCAAGTAAACTTCTAGACACAACACTTTTTAAATAAAATGAACATGATTAATGAAGTCAAATTATGTGAGAGAGGAGCCAAAGTATGATGTGATCGGACAGAAAATTTGACTAATCATTGTGTAGTAAGACACAACGGGTCGATGGTTAACAGAGTAGACCATAATCGAAAGGAGGCCACGTGTCCATCCATCTCATTTCGTCATGCTCATCTCAAAACTAATCAAACTAAGATAATATAGAACAGGTTAGATCGAAATTATCATAAACCGCCATGGTAATGGTGAACTACTAACCGAACTACCTTTGGTGATGGATCCCCAAAGTTCCTATTTTCTTCCCCAACCCAACGGCCCTTCCTCGTAACTAACTCAACAGATTAGTGGCAAAAAATATGGGTCAGGTCACTTTCTTCAACCAACTCACCACTTATGTATAAGTCTTAATTAACCTATCCAACTGCATGCAAACGCATCTCCATGACCCTCCAACTTCTCCATTAAAGAGGGAAAAAGAAAACCCCATTTTCGTTATTGTAATAATTTCATTGCAGTTGATGGGGCGGTGGTTTGGTATTACTGGAAACAATTTGAACTGGCCGGCAAAATATGGGAATCAATTAGGAGAAAGAAGAAGTTGCAATTTTGAGTGATTGGTTAGAAGTTATTGGCCAAACATATAAACCAAAATTAGGTACATGTTTTTTTGCAGGGAAATATATCAGCAAATTAAGGAGGAGTTTGTTAAAACTTCAACATTGCAGACCTAATCAAGCCATAACTAATGTAAGGAGTTAAGTGAGCCGGTGGCCAACAAATAAGGATAAGGTTCTGTAGGGGAAATTTGGTCATGTTAATTAGAATCCAAAACTAATGACTATATATGTAGAGAGATGGCAATTTAAAGTCGTACAGTTTTACGTTACTCGATCTGGGTCGTGCTGAGGCAGGTAAAACCTAACTCCGTTCATGAGTATTTCTTTTCCCCGTTCTGTTCTGTTCTTGGCTCGTTTTATCTCGATTTGTCTCGGTATCTACTTTCTATTGTGACTTACTTTAACTCATAATTTCACTTAATGATACTTTAAATACGTGTAATTAAGACTTGATCTTCTCAACAAATTGGACTTAAGTAATAATATACCTATCTTTTTGCTTTACCATGTTTCCTTAAAAAAAACAAAATATATAAGAATGGGCGATTCACCCCGCGACCTTGTACTTGCACAAGCATTATCGAACCTGACTCACGTTCGATACAGAACATATATGAATATTGAGGTACTCACCCGCGCGTCGTATTTGCCATCACTATGTATATGTGTACGCAATTAGGTAAGATGATCGATTGGAACACTCTTTCTCTTCTCTTCTCCAACCAACCACAACTCGATCGGGCCCGCCACAACACATCGCAATCGAGTTAGTTTTGGTAGCTTTCAATATTATCTGTTGGTGGTGCAGCCACGGCGGCGTGTCGCCAATCGCCATGCACCGCCGTCGCCGGCCAACCGTCCCGACGACGACACATATATACAAAGGAAAGGAATCAAAAGTACTTAAAGTGGTGGGTCTAAGTTGGTGTTGAAATGTGTCGCCGTCGCCGGTCAGTGAGATTAGAGATGGACGTGTCAGCCCATGACCACTATTTAAATGGATAGAGTTTGTTAAGGATAGATGGATATGGAGTCTTTTTCCTTCCCTCCTCCACCAAATTAAATAAAAAGCGGGAAAAATCAATATCTTTGATTCTTGGTCACTAACTATGTACGTAGTATTATTATATTATTGTTATCCTATATATTTGAAAATGGTGGTACGTTGACGAAATGACCATGCATAGCCTTTGAAAAAGATCACCATGCATTCATATGGGTGATCGTGCCTATAAGTTGCAACATTATTTTCTATAATAATGATATACTTGCATGGAATAGGGATGGAGTCAGGATTTGAGAACTCCGGGACGAGAAATTTTTTTAACGTATGATAGTGAAAAGGTAAAAAAAAAAAATTAATTACTTTTTATTCATTAATATACATATTATCTAAGAAAATATAAATTTTGTAGCTTGAAGAACTGAATCGATCTAGTTTGAAGTCTATTGTATTTAATTTTCCAAAGTTCTCGTTTGGATTCAAAGGACCTAATGAGCTAAAGTATGAAGTAAATTAACTTTCTATCGAAAATAAAATTATTCTATTCACTATATATTCAAATTTATTCTTTGAATAAGAATTGAAATTTGATGATTTTAGTTGATATCGATTGAATTTAAAGAACTTATAAAATCGAATAGTATTTAGTTGACATAGTTTGGATTTTAAGAATTTTCAAAATTGAAGTATGAAAAGTTAACTAGTTAAGTAACCAAATTAATTTATGACAAAATTAAATATCCAAACTAATAAAAAAGAATTAATATTACTATTGTTTAACAACTTAACTATCCATTGAGATAGAAAGAATAATTTTGTTTAAAAGTTGAAAATTTCTTATTTTATCTCAGGTTTTTAGTTCATAACGTAATTTTCCAAATTCATAGATTATTCAGACGTGATTTCAAAATTCTCGAGATGCTTAGCCTATTTGATTGAGAAGCTTTACTATTTGGATCTATGTCATCTCTATCAATGACTGAAGAAAGAAATAGACTCTTCTATGGCTATAGGACACATCCTGAGGGGACAGATCGTTCCATGATTGACTGAGAAGACATCTTTCTCTGCCTTCCCCGCCTTTCATATTGAAAGATTGGAAAAAAACATTCAAAAGAGAATAGGGCGAACCAGACTCGAGCCTTCTCCGAGCCAGTGAAAGTGAAGTGGCGGGCCTACCCATCACCTCCTAGGGATGAAATGATTAGCTGTTTCAAGCGCGATCTGATTTCGGGCGGGTTGAAAAACTTTCATGGGGGGAGTATACAGGAATCCTTCCAACCTCTCTCCGGAAAGGAAGAGAGTTCTTTCTTTCCATAACTTTCTCTCTTTCTATCTAATCAAAGATGAACCCATTATAGAGTAGAGTGGGAATTCGCTCTATCAACATAGGTTTTACTCGCCATCTATTTTCATTGTTCAATTCTTTGACAACATGAAAAAAACCAAAAGCTCTGCCTTCCGAAGGTTTCGTGAACCCTCCGAAGCGAAAGATAGCTTCATCCCTGGTACGGAATGTTCCACGAACTCGATAATTAGTAGAGTTAGGCATGCCCACGAGGCCACGATAACAATTAGGTGCATGTGTACTAGTGAATAAGAATTTGGTCTAGTGATAATATCACTTACTGTACACATGTAGGTCACATATTCGAATCTATTCGGTATAAAATAAACATATGTCTCTCACGTATCCTAATCCCGTACTATATATACATCTCCTATACGTATTTAGGGGGTGAACTGTGAAGTATGAGAAGAAAGTAATCATTTCAGTAATAATACGTGAAGAAAGATGCTGTACGCGGTTGAGCGTAGCTGATAATTAAGGAACAATTAATTACTTAATCAATAAGAATTAATAATTGCTGATTCTTCGTGAATTAGCTAGCCATATTTTCACGTCATTGTCACTATCAATTGGTTATGGCCTTATGTTTTTTATTTTATTTTTAATTCCATAATAATTATGATATATCCTTTACAGAAAGCTTTCAGCAGCAACCAAATCATGCATGCACATTTTTGCATTCTTTTATATAATTAATTACTTTAATATGATTATATTATATAATTAGTTGTGCGTAATGGGGTCAAACATTCGGTTGGATTACAACGTTGGAGTAATCTAACTTCATACGTGTAATTTCTCATAGTTATCTTTAATCCCAAATCTCAATCTCTCTCTTCTTTTGCAGGTTGAAGTTTCAAACAAATGGTGCTCCAAACAATCATGCAAATTATGGTATTTGATGTCTAGAATTGGTAACTAGTAAGGTATAATAATCTCGACGCTAGTTAGTAATTACTTCCTCTGTAAATACACGTACGTTTTTGCAAAATGTTTTTTCGCTCCATATTTTTACACCCGTATTAGTTAATCAAGTACGAAATCATAATCAAACAACGGACTAAACTTGTGAAATCTTTCCATTAGTTCTTATCCCTTTGCTTCGAAGGGACAAACAACATGAAGAACATATATATTGGGTTGATCTCATCTACTAATTGGATTGCTTGCACCATCATCCTTTTCCATCCCTCTCATGGATCGACCATGCATATGATTGTCCTTATCACATTTGCTAATATGGAATTTACAAACACATGCATCTTGTATATACAAATACAACGCATACATGCACTTCTCGCGCGAATTTTGATGATTCTTAAAGGTCTTTTAGCTGCTGGGTGTAGTTGAAAAGAAGCGATGTATATTTTTGCAATAACATGTAATTATTCGACAATATATTTTATGAACAATTTTTATGAAATTTTACTCTCGTTCGGACAAAAAAAAATTGAAATCAATTGCTTACATGAAGCATTGATTAATACGATTAATCAATGCTTAATCCAATCAAATACGATTAAGGATTATCCAAAAAAAAAAAAAGAACATACGAGAAAAGGGCATCAAATTCAAAGAGCATTTGGACCCTACAATGGACCATTGGCCACAGCACTTTGAGGATATATATGGATAATGGGATACATTTTGGCTAAACTCCAACGTGGCGAACTCATCTAATAAGAACACACTCCAAAAACATCTTTATACGATCCATCATCCATCATTACCCAACTTGCAAGTTTAAGTTGTTATCAAACAGACACATGGATTTCTCAAAAAAAGCATGTAGTATATATAACATTTATTATTTAAAAATCTTTCGAAAACTCGAGTTATTGGGATTAACTGGTTCTTGACATGGTATCATAGCTTTCTGTAAACTGAGATGTCTTCTGTTCAAATTCCGATGAACCACGTATGTTTTGTTGAGCACGTGGTATATGGACAATTGCAAACTTCAAACTCAAATATGGTGGCTTTTGTTTTATACGGATTCACAACTGAACTTCTGCCAACAGATCGAGTTATTAAGAATCAATTGGTTGTTTTGATTGAGTGAATGTAGGGCCGGATTTGAAGCTTTTAAATTTGATTTTCCTAAGACCGATTAATGTATAATCTCCTTTTTTCTTTTCATCATTGCTTTGTTGAATGATAATGACATTTGCAAATGTCATAGTTAGAATCTTGGGCGGGCTTAATGCACGTTGGTCTTGGACTTCCTTAATTTTTGTGTTAGCCCAATTGACTCTTTAGTGTTTTTGAAGAAACTAATGACTCTTAGGAAAGAAAAATTAATTATTCTTTGATTGGATTTTGAGTAAGAGACAGGTACTTGCGTGGTTCCAGCAGCCACTCATTATTCATGCACGATGGAGAAGTTGTAGAACCAAATCGGTTAGTTTTTAAATTGTGATTTAGGGTTACGGCGTGTAATTCAGGGGTTCGATTGAATTAGGTAGGTTATATATTCGAAAAATTGTGGCTTAGGAATTCACCCAAATATAACAAACACATCCGTTATTCAAATTGTCAATAATGTCATTTTTCGGTGTGTACTAAACCATTCATAATTTTGTCCGTCATTCGATTATAAAAAGTGTCATTCGCGTAACTAATTAATTGTTAAAAGGCACCTTTATTTTGAACAGGCACAACACCAACAACTAGTAGCAATAACAAAAAAACACGAGTTAGTAACACAAGAGGATTCTGTATTCGAAACCTTAATTAGCCAGAGCATTAAAAATAAAACATATACAGAGTATATGTCATTCTAGCGTCAAGCATTTGCCAGACATTTGCCACGAGCCCTCCTTGGCAAGAGCCAGACATTTGCCCCTGCAACCCGCAGGTAACCGAAGACCTTTATGAATAACGAACAAAAATTATGAAAGTAAACGATTCGAACAAACAACTTTTGCTCATTGGTTTCCTCTCTCAATTAAAAGTAATAATAAGTCGTGAAAATTGAGTTAACGTCTGTCGTCGTTAAGAGAAATATTTTAACAAAAAATCCACATGATCAAAAGAGAGAATTTGAAGAGTGCACGAGATTGCTAGTGTGCACCAAATTTACAGGCGGGGATTTGTAGTTTGAGGAACACATGAAGTGAAGCAGAAAAAGAAAGGCAAATCTTCAACATGATTGAAGCTGAGATTGGAAAAAAAAAAAAAAAGAGAGGTTGAGGAGAAAGCAATGGGATCTATCGTGGTGTGTAATTTTTATTGCCACCAAACCGACATTCTGAACAGTATATATGTTTTTCTTCCTGTTACGGAACAACTTCTGAAAGTAAGAATTGCAATGAAATCCCTTATAGTTCATGAATACAGAAAAGGCATCAACTAATAATTAAATTTCACTCCTCCCTTAATTATGTACCAGATCTGTCATTGTTACAGCTTCTTCCAGTTCTTCCTTGTTAGAAACAAAAGGGGTATATCAGTAGAATTGTTGTCCAAAAAAGAATCATGTAGGGATGTGTGAGTATGACTATATTGCTCGAGTATAATCCGATAAGTATCGTCTGGTTCGAGTTTGTGGTGGTTATGGTTCGATAAACATTACTTGCATGCATTTTTAGGTGTGTGTTGATTGCTCTACGAGACGTTATTTAATTCGATAGTCAAATATTGTTAAGTGCAGTGAATGAATGGCGTATGATTTATATTTTATATAAGAAAATCGTTCAACAATCTCTACTTATTGGAATCATTTTGTTCTTGACACGGTATCGCAATCTTTGATCGAAAGGTTTCGCGTTCGAACTTCGATGACTCTCGATATTGACAATTAACTTTAATCTCATGTGTTGACTTTCATTTCGAGCATGCAAAGAAGTGATACACAATTCATATTTGAACATCTCTCGATAACTTAAGTTAATGGGCCAATGAATTCATGGACAAACCTATTACAGTGGGAATTGACTTTGTTACCGAGGTGTGTAAGTGAGGAATTGACTTTGTTATCGAGGACAACAAAATAAAAATAATTTTCTCATAAAACCATGAATCCAATTCAACAATTCATGATGGAATTTAGGGTGGGTGTTGGGTAGGTCGGACGGGTTTCGGCCTCAAACTAATTCACTCGTCTATTAACGAGTTGGTATAACTGTAATCTGCTATCCAGCTCTTTTTTTTTTGTGTGTGTTAGGTTGGGTGTAGAATGCAGGAGACAAAGACTCTTTACACATATGAATTTTACTTCTTTGACAAAGATGTCAATCTTTGTTACTTCATCAACCGATTATAGAGAAAATTGAAGCTTTTTGCAACTTTGATAGAGTTAATTGTTTGTAATTGACATTTCAAATATCCAATGAACATTATACAACATAGCAATCAATTTAATAGTTCAAGCATATTCTTTATTTTTCGCATTGAGAAGTCGATGCCCAATTTGTGATAAAATTAGGAAATATGATTATCGTTTGATAATATAAAAAAAGAAATAACTCTCTGTCATATGAAAATCGAGTGTGGGTCGTTCGAGTGACCCGCAACTCACCCATCATCCTCCAAATAAGTTCGGTATGAAATTGAACGATCCACAATGCATCCACATCAATCACTCAGACACTCACCCACAAATTATTTGCGGGTAGGTCATTCCTAAACCGAGATTCAACCATACACATCCACCCACCCTAATAAGAATCCAACAAATAAATAATAAAACTTTCAAATCTACCATCGACCAAATCCATTACAAATCCTTCCTTTTTTCAAATCCAAACTTATATAAGAATCTTTCATTTTCCCAAATCAAACCAGCAAAATAAGTACATAGTAATTTAACCTAGCAAATTCTACCCTGTAAAAAAAAGGTAAATCGAATTTATGATGGTTATGCGAAGGCAAGACAAAAACAGAGCAACCTTCCTTTCTTGCTACAAAGGCAACACTTACAACAAGAGCCGACCCCACTCATAATCCGACTTCCTATTTTTCTTCACTCATCAATTCAATTGAGAAAAAGGCGCTACACGATCCAACATTCTAACCTCCCTTCTCCTTCAAATTAAAAACTATAAAACGCGCTCACATGGTGGATCCCTTCCCTTCATCTCCTCACCCAGAGTTCTCTCATTACCCTATCTTCCGCATTCCCCTCTTCAGGAAAAATCCCCTCCCTTCTTCTTCACCTTCCTTCCCATTTTCTTATTCAGTATATCGAAGTTCGAGCTAAAGAGGGAAATAGTATTGAATTCCCAGTCGAACTTGCCAAACTACTGCTTGCATTTATAGCCTACCCTATTGTTTATTTCAACGGAGAGGCCACCACTGCCGTTCTTACCAGACACAAAGAAACAGAGTCAGAGAAAACTTAATCATAAACATTCAGAGAGGAAAGGGATTTGGGGGGTTTTTGTTTCAGTATGTTGAGGCCTCTGTTGCTACTACTTCTCTGTTCTACGATTTGGGTTTCTTCAGTCACAGCTGCTGTTACTTATGACAGTAAAGCCATCGTCGTCAATGGAAAGAGAAGGATTCTCCTCTCTGGCTCCATTCACTACCCCAGAAGCACTCCCGAGGTAAGAAAATCTCCCGTCCTTTCACTCTTTGATTTTTGCAATCAAATAGCTTCCTCTGTTTTCTTGCTTTGAGCTGAAAGTTTCGGGCTTTCTGTTTTGGGAATGCAGATGTGGCCTGATCTCATACAGAAGGCGAAGGATGGAGGATTGGATGTGATTCAGACTTACGTCTTCTGGAATGGGCACGAGCCTTCCCCTGGACAGGTAATCTCTTGATTTCCTTTTTTTTATATATCCATGGCTTCCTTGTTTATGACACTGATACTGATTCTTCTTAAAATTTCTTTGTTTGAAGTATTACTTCGAGGACAGATACGACCTTGTGAAGTTCGTGAAGCTGGTTCAACAAGCGGGTCTCTACGTTAATCTCCGGATTGGCCCTTACGTTTGTGCTGAATGGAATTTCGGGTAATTTTTACAAAACCCCAGTTCGAATTTCGCCGAAAAGAAATTCCTTCCCCTGTTTTTCTCAAATGCTCTGTTTTTGTTTTGTTTTGGGGGTGATGCAGAGGATTCCCTGTTTGGCTCAAGTATGTGCCAGGAATCTCCTTCAGAACTGACAATGGACCCTTCAAGGTAATCGGCTGCTCTTTCTTTCTTTTTTCCTGATTGTCAAATTCCTCTTTAATGATCATGAAAACTGACGGATTGTACTATGGGCGGGTCGATGAATTCAATGAAAGGCGGCAATGCAAAAGTTCACAGAGAAGATCGTCAACATGATGAAGCAAGAAAAGCTCTTTGAACCTCAGGGAGGCCCAATTATTCTTTCCCAGGTTAGGCAAAACATATAGAATATAGACAAACTAGCGTTTATCTGCACCGTTTTTTTGGCTATAACCCATTCTCTCATTGGTCATAATTTTTCCTTTTAAAAAAAAAGTTCCTTCCTTTTAATATCAGTAGAATAATCAACGGTCAGCCTGCCAAAACCCAAGTCTCCATCACGAAATCTGGAGATGGGGGGTTTTCCTGTTTTTTACTGTTTGGTATTCAGTTGGTTGATTGTGTTGATGGGTAATGACAGATTGAGAACGAGTTGGACCCGGTGGAGTACGATATCGGCGCGCCGGCGAAAGCCTACGGACAATGGGCGGGTAAAATGGCGGTGGCGCTCAATACAGGAGTCCCATGGATTATGTGCAAGCAAGAGGATGCTCCTGACCCTGTGGTAAAAACTTCTTTCTGGTTTCCCTTCTCCGTCGATCTTACAGTTTTTCTGGGTTTTTTTGTCAGCTTCTTGTTAGTTTACTGTTTCTTTTGCTTTCCTCCTTTTTTTCTGTTGCTGCTGTTACAGATGCTTTAAGAACTGTATTTTGCCTTCATTCACCAGCAACGACACGCTTACTTTTTTGAGTTTTTTCTCTTTGCGAATTTTCGTCGAACAGTTGGTGGGTCTGGTTTGGTGACCCATAATTGGCACTTCTTTGTCTAGCCCTTTCTTTCAGTTCTCTTTTCCTTTTCAATCCTGAGCTGAGCTATCGAATCCCCTTGTGGGTTTTGCGTTTTTGTTGTGGTGGTTCTTGTGAGTTTGTGGTTTGGTTGATGGTTCTATTTCCTAAGGGGTTGTCCAAAGTTTCTTTTTCTATGGAGAAGATTCTGGCAGAAAAAACGACTCCACCTTTTGTAATGGCAAAGTGGGAGCGGGTTGAAGAAGCTTTTCTGTTGCTGGAGACTGAAAAGTACCCGTCTTTTTGTTTGATTTGATTCTTTTGCAGATAAACACCTGCAATGCATTCTACTGTGAGAACTTCAGGCCAAACAAGTCATACAAGCCTAAGATGTGGACTGAAGCCTGGTCGGGTTGGTAAGTCGCACTGATTACGAGTGAAAGTCCCAAAAAGAATCAAACTGTTGGGTTGATTGATATCTGAATTCTGATCGTGCCATGCAAATTTGCCATCCACCAGGTTCACAGCTTTTGGAAGCCCAGTCCCATACAGACCAGCAGAAGATCTTGCATTTGGTATTGCGAGGTTCATTCAGAATGGTGGCTCTTATGCCAATTACTACATGGTAACATTATTCAACTTGAAACTGTAGATTAGGGTTTGGATGGGTTCTTTGTTCTTAGTTTCCTTCTTGTTGCTGATCATTATTATGTTGGTTGTGTAATTTCTCAGTACCATGGAGGGACAAACTTTGGTAGAACAGCAGGTGGACCCTTTGTGGCCACAAGCTATGACTATGACGCCCCTCTTGATGAATATGGTATGAAGTTGTAGCCATTCCTTCACGCATCATAAAACCTCTAACTACCTCTTGTACCTCACTCATGCATGCAAGATAATGTAGGGCTTCATCTAGCTGGTAACAGCTAAGCTCTTTGTTGGCAAGAGCCATATTTCAGGCTGATCCTTCGTTATCTGGTTGATGTTTTTCAGGTTTGACAAATGAGCCCAAATACTCACACCTTAAACAAATGCATAAAGCAATCAAGCAATCTGAAACTGCTCTGGTTTCTGCTGACGCCACTGTTAGATCACTCGGTAAAAATCAAGAGGTAAGCAAAACCTCAATCTACTCTAGTTTTCTCTTGAAATCTAAAGTTTTTGCATTACTTTTGTGTTGATGCTGCAATTTGGATGTGATCACTGTCTCCAGGCTCATGTGTACAGCTCAAAGTGGGGTTGTGCCGCATTCCTGGCAAACTATGATGTGAATTACGCAGTCAAGGTCAAGTTTGGAAATGGTCAGTATGATCTCCCAGCTTGGTCAATTAGCATACTGCCTGATTGCAAGACTGAAGTTTACAACACTGCAAAGGTGAGGGAAGATAAGTGAGACTTTTTGCATCATTGACTCACAACACTTGCAAAAATAATGTTCTAAACTTTTGTCTGGATGGTAATTACAGGTTTCAGCTCCAAGAGTGCACAGGAAGATGACGTCTGTGGGTGGATTTACATGGAACTCATACATCGATGAGGTTACTTCTGGTTTCGCCAGTGATACAACCACACTGAATGGATTGTGGGAGCAACTTTACGTGACCAAAGATTCTTCGGATTACCTTTGGTACATGACAGAGTGAGTATACAATAACCAATCACTTGCTCATGGTCTCTGCTGCTTCTTTTCTGTGCATCCTGCTGACAGTTTCCTTCTTCCATTCTTGCGATCAGTATCAAGATAGGAAGCAACGAGGCATTCCTGAAGAATGGAAATGACCCTGTTCTCACGGTCCAATCAGCTGGCCATTTTGTCAATGTTTTTGTCAATGGTAAACTCATAGGAAGCGCTTATGGCAATAAAGACGATCCTAAGTTGACTTTCAGCCAGAGTGTCAAGCTAAACATTGGTGTTAACAAGATCGCGTTGCTGAGTGCTTCAGTTGGTCTTGCGGTTAGTGTTTCTCACTCCTCTTTGGAAGTGATCTTGGACTCAATTTGGCTGTGCCATGACTTTTCCCCATGTTAAACCAGAATGTTGGCGCACACTTTGAGAACTACAACGTTGGGGTTCTTGGTCCAGTCACACTGAAGGGATTGAATCAGGGTACAGTTGACATGACAAAATGGAAATGGTCTTACAAGGTTGGTGTGCAAGGTGAGAAATTGCAGTTGAACACCATCACTGGAAGTTCATCTGTGGAATGGTCGGATTCAAAGATGTTAGCTAAAAAACAGCCACTGTCATGGTACAAGGTAAAGTAACTTGCTGAATTACCCCCACATGATACTGTGCTGGATCTTTTGCTGAGATTTGTATGTGATGAAATTTTGGCAGACAACTTTCAATACACCGGAAGGGAACGAGCCATTAGCGCTAGACATGATCAGCATGGGGAAAGGCCAGGTATGGATCAATGGGCAGAGCATAGGACGATACTGGCCTGCATATAAAGCAGAAGGCAACTGCGGCACCTGCTATTACGGTGGTTACTTCTCTGAGAAAAAATGTCTCTCCAATTGTGGACAGCCTTCACAAAGATGGTAAAGGGAGAGAAACTTGCACTGCTCAACTCATTTTCACTGTCCATGCTTTTAGCCTTTTACATATTTTACATTTTGTGTACTGCAGGTACCATGTTCCGCGTTCATGGCTGAAAGCAGGCGGTAACTTGATGGTTGTGTTTGAAGAATGGGGAGGAGATCCGACAGGGATTTCTATGGTGAAGAGAAGCTGAACTGAAGATAAGTATGAAGCATAAGCTGCACACTCACAGTTATGGTTAGTGGCCGAAGGCCTCAAGGAGCCAAAATTGTGCGGTGCTGGGATATTGTACAGGAAATACCTGCATGATTTTCTTTACACCATAAGGTAGTTAGGATGATCTGCTGTGATTGATATTATATTAGTCCTCTGAAAAGCTATTCATTTCAAGCAAGCATTTAGGTTACCTGGGTTTCATTTCAGTCTTCTTTTGAAATCTCTCCAAGCTTGTAAAGGGAATTTACCCATTCCGCTACTCCTTCATATGAATAAAAATTGATGAAGTTAATAAACACCAGCTTCTATGTTCAATTATCTCTCCTACTGTACATACTGATACGGCTGCGTGATCCAGAAAAAGATGGTTTCCAAAAGAAAAGAAAAAAAACTTCACAATATGTGCTTCAAGTAGAAGAAAATTTAGACTTGAGGACATGTATGGCATTCTCCAGTTCTGCCTCAATAAGTGCTACTTCTTGACCTCGGGTTCTCCACTTCTCCAGTCTGCTAACAAGATCCAACAGCGTTTGAACTCCAGCAACTTCGCAGGCGTCGGGCTGGGTTAATCTCTGCACACACTTTATCAGGTATCTCGCAGTTCTTGATTTCACCTTGCAAATATAACTGTCTGCAATACCTACAGTCTCAAACAGTGATTCAGACATCCTGTCAACAATATCAGTCAAGTTGAAGACGAGACTGGCCCCAGCAATAGCATCCTTCATAGCGAACCCTTCATTCCGTCGAACTGAATGTAACATGGTACCAGTGGCTGCATAGTGTAAGAGAAACTCACATCCACTTTCATTTATGTCACTTGAACACCAGCCAGTAAAGATGCCTAATGGTATCCACCTGAAAAACATGCTGACTTGTGGGTCAAAATCACATTCATAGGCTGTATTCTGGTACTCCTGGAGCCACAGGCTGATTGCTTGACAACCATGCTGATTCCCAAAAGTGAACCCCTCCTTGCTTATGTCATCGACTTTGGGTTTCTTAAGTCTCCTCTTTAACCCGAGTGTACGTGTCTCCTGCACACTGGAGACAACTTGTTTCGAAGTCCAATGCCGTGCTAACTTGATTAGATTACCAGAGAGTAGATCTTGACGAGTTTTATCAAAAGGGTTCAAAATCCATGCAAGGTATCTAACAGCTGCATTTTCGCCTACCGTTCCTTCTAAATATAACACCTCTTTGAAACTTTTGTCAGCAAATACTAGAACAGAGGCAAAATAGAACCAACTTGGGAAGCTAATAGCCAGGGACCTGCAGGTAAATATGAATGACATATTAGTTCTTTCCTAGGATAACAACTGTTGCCATCTTCATTTTTCCAATTTCAAAAGAGAGGAGAAATTACCACAGAGATTTGTGATCTAAAAATGCAACTTTAGCTGCAGATGGGTTGATTGATGGACCTGGCTGTTTGAAGTCAGTGATCCAGTTAACTATTTGCAGGAGACCT
Source organism: Linum trigynum (assembly GCA_964030455.1). Classification (NCBI taxonomy): domain Eukaryota; kingdom Viridiplantae; phylum Streptophyta; class Magnoliopsida; order Malpighiales; family Linaceae; genus Linum; species Linum trigynum. The sequence goes on along the minus strand of OZ034822.1, from coordinate 41,050,814 downwards.
TCACTAGAGATTGGTCCGGCTAAAGACCTAAGCCAAACATTGTTGTAAGGATAATATGCACTCGAAAATGGAAGCTTTGATCCCAATTCCATTGATATGCCCCACCTTGTTGGTATGGATATTACGTCCAAGACTACCGAAACTAAATCAATCAGAAGTTGCAGTATAGATCTCAGGCCCCTGTCATGTGTTGTAATGAATTAAGTTTCCATTACTAATACGCAGGAATAGTTTCAAAGCAAAAATGAGATGAATATCCAAACATTTGAATTCATGCATGGGAAGCTACAGGTTAGAAGCGGGCCATTCTTGTAGGCACAAGAGGGGGAATATTCTTCATTCATTGAGGAACTTTAGTAATCAGAAAGAGGGAACTACAATTCTTAAGAGGAAACCACACATCTGTAATTAGAGAATCGACTGAATCAAAAGAGGCTGAACTCACGTAAGCAGGAACCAATCATGCAATAAAGCTCTGGTAGCAGTGAACATAGCAGGAGAAAGTACCAAGCATATAAGAATAGAGTGCCAATCCTTCCTTTCATGAAGTTCCTTGGGTAAAGAAAGGAAAGGCCTATTCATAGTTTCTTGCAACATCTCCGAAATATCACGCTTTAAGATCAGTGGATCAAGAAACCAGAGCAACAACCTGTCAAAGGAAGTAACGAGGGACGCAAGATCATTAGTCAAACAATTACAGCACTGCATCAGTTATTTTTGGGGGGAGTCATGTCCCAGCAACACAGCCATCCATAACCACCAAAAACTCAATAAAAACATAGTAGTTAAATGAGGATCCAAGCAAGGATTACTAGACATGTGCGGTCCATAGAGCTAGATTTTGAGCAGCAGTACTGACGGCAGACCTTAATGGTACTTTATCATTCACAGAAGACAATTCTACAGGCAAGTGTGAGACTAGCTTCGAGGCAGCAATGCTTCTTCTGGCACTCAAGTCAGCATCCAAAACCACCATTGATGGGTCCAAATATCTACAGCTTGGCGCGGATACAGCGGCTCTAAGGAGAGCATGTAATAGCAAAAGAGAAGGCACACCTACACTATCACAATCACCACCCCAAGGGTTCAGAGACCATAAGAAACCCAACCCATTGTTTTGAACTAAAAAAAGATTGATTGGTCTCAAAATTGAACGCACGACGGTTTCCCCAGCAACAAACTGGTAATTATGATCAAAATACTTCTCCTTTCTAATCAAACAACATAAATGGCCATAACCTACAACAAGAAATGACAACTCACCGCGCTCCTCCAAGTCTGACAGTGTATCACCACCAACGACATCAATCAGATCGAAGCAATCACGACGAGAAATCGAGCTCCCTACACGAAGAACCTCTTCTTTCCCTAGCCGAAAGACCTTACAGCCTACCGACGAAGACAACACGCTGGCAATCGTCTTCACAGAATACTCGAGAACAGAATCGAACACCTAGAAATGCAATTTTTTTTACCAAATCACGAACGCAAGCCACCTAAAAAGAGGCAAATTCAAAATAATCAAACAGGGGAGAGAGACGAAATACCTGCGGAGCCTTGAAGCACATAAGTGACAGAGCGGTGTCCAAAACCCTAGACGTCGAAGCGCCGTCGTCGTCGTCGTCGAGGTTGAGGGACTGAGTGAGCTTCGCAATAGACAAGTCAAGAGAAGAACTTTGTTCACATTCCTCAGTCGGCGGCTGGGCTTTCAGCTGCAGGGCCAACCCTGAGATGAGTTGGGTAATTTCTTCTAACGTCGCCATCGCTGGTCGGATAATCCCGCCGGGGAGGAGAGCAAGAGTTGGCAGTGGGCATTGGGTGACAATTAGTAATTTTCCCGCCAGAAATGGAACTGAGCAATGGGCCTTATTGAGCTCATCCTTCTCGTTCCCGGCCCAAATTTGGCTGGTTAGTGAGGCCCAGAGGTAGGCAGGCCATAAACTGCAAGACCATTTCTTATTCATCCAACAGATTTAAGATACGTCAACTCCAGAGAGCCAATTGTATTTCCGTAAATCAAATGTTATGACTTATGAGAAGCATAGTTAGACAGACAAAATAAAATGCGAACAACACTTGTGCAACTTTATGAGTAGTTAAGTTGACACTTCTTAGGATAACGAAGAACTCGAAACAAATATTAAAGTTTAGACATGTCGCCATCTAAACACAATCTCGTAATACTGGACCTCCAACCACATCTGAATTCAATCCACAATCAAGTTGAAGAAACACTACTTCGAAATCGAAATGCTTGTTCAAGAGTCACCCCAATGAGTACAAGTTTCAAATCGGGAACATATGATTTCGAGCATTTGCAATTCGACAAGACAGAAGTTAATAATACCATAATGTTGAAACCTGATAGCAAACTGAGAAGTACCATTTTCAGATTTAAGGACTAGGCTTGAAGCACATCCTTCTAGAGCCAGAATTACCCCTTAAGACATGATATATTCTCTCTCAAAAGTGGCAACCACTCCCTCTCTCACTGTAAACTCTTCCAAGTTGAGAAGGCCTTAGTGATTTTCAAACTCGTTATTAACCTTATCGAAGGATCATGAAAGGCTCTTTCACCGACAGTCCGATTACTTACAGACTATCGTGTGTCGTTAGATTCGGTCTTGTATTTTGATTGCCTGGGTTACCGCATTCTTGACATATTTTAGAGAAAAAATGGACCAGATGCTTCAAATGATAATCTTTACACACTAGACGAAAAAATTTGTGACTCGAAGAAATCCCATGTCTTTCTTCCAAGTCTAGAAGGCCTTAGTGATTTTCAAACTTCTTATTAACCTTATGGAAGTGCAAGAAAAGGCTCTTTCATCAGTAGTCCGATTACTTACGTACTATCATGTGTCGATAGATTCGATCTTGTATTTTGGTTGTTTTGGTTACCGCCTTCATGACATATTTTAGAGAAAAAAGGACCAAATGTGTCAAATGATAATTTTTACTCGAAGAAATCCCACGCCTCTATCTCTCTTATTGGATTAGTCTCAAACTCTCTCTTTTTTGTGGAGAAATGGTAAGGTAACTTTAGAGCTTGACGAGACAGAATTCATAGTGAAAATCGAGCCAAGTTTTCTTTCTTGTCCCTTAAGAAAGCAAAGAGCTCAGCTATTCTTGATATAGAAACATAGGTATTGAATCTTTTATGAAAGTGATATTTTATGGGGTTTTTTTTATAACTAAAGGGGGTTTCTTTTGCCATCAAAAGACAATGATAAAGCAAATATTAATGTGTTGATGCCAAGATGATAAGTTACTTAAATCACTTATCTTTGCTTTGAACATCATGATGTCGTCTTTTGGTTTGGAAAAAGAAGAGTGATATCGTATCAAGCCAATGAAAAGTGGTCAGTACTACTCATTAAACCATATAAAAGAATGGGGCTTTTAACTAATGACTCCAAGTGAAAGCAAGATTCTTGATTGATTAAATGTATAGTGGATATACAAGATTGATGACTCAAGAAAGCTGAGCCAAGATTACATTTGGCACATAACCAATGGTCTTGGGCCATATGTAAAGAGATTTCATCATCATGTGGTTGTCAAACTAGGGTTTCTAAGTAAAATCAATAGGCATTAGGGATGAAGAATAGAGTAGAAAACAAAATGAACCCAACTCCTCTCGCTTTTGCTAAAGTTAGCATTTTCAAGGTTTAGGAACAAAAGGAACTTCATTTATGATTTTTTTTTCTTTAAAAAATGAATTTTTCATCTCTTGAGATTTTAGCTGGTAAGTTATCTCTTGAGATTTTAGATTACAAAAAAAAAAACTTAAAATAAGTTGAGACATCTCGTTTATGTTCATTCCGTCAAGAAACTTGACAGTTGGTTCTAGTTACTTGACTTCTTGAAAGAAGTTCCAAAACAAATATTATATCATATTCCCTAAATTACCACTCATACGAAAGCCAATTAAGAGTTTGAAGTTTGCACAAATCATTTGTACCTTGTGTTTAAAAGAACTATCAATATAAGAGGTCATGGAGATTTGAACTGAAGACCTCTTGGTCATCGTCGTTTCCAATATCATATCAGCAACTAATTGTTCTAATAACTTGAGTTGTTGGGAGAAATTCCATAGTGAATCTTATATTGTTTCCTTACAATAACTAGCTGAACTATTCAGAGTCGTGAACAGCCATACAAAATCCAGTGTCAAAGTATAGGACCTAAAGACCGATATAGTCTCGCCAACCCCTGTGATTAAATAGTGCAACTTCTCAATGATAGTTGTATGCTGATGATTGTTATAGTACGTACTCTCTGGAGCAACGAATGTACATCGAGAGTCTAATTGCACTTGTACCATTTGGTGCCTAGCATCTCTTGCCAACTGCAACTGCAACCACAACAACAAAATGTTACTGAACGGAATCGGTACTTTACACATATTCTTTTTCCCAACAAGAAGAGCATTATATATGGAGAAACATTTCTGCTTGCTTGCTTGCTTACTTTTGGTGGATAATGTGTAATGCAAAGAGACGAGTCCATGATTGCAACTTTAGTAGCTTAAAGTGGAAAAATCACAAACATGCACAAAAGAAAAACAGGAACACCCCGTCAATTAGCTAAAACAGAAGAAAGCAATTGAGTACGTAGCTAGCAAACATAAAAGCATTTGGAGATGGAACATGCTCCCATTAACAACCGGCCATTTGGCCACCGCTAGCTCACCGGTCAATTCAACACATCCAATCTCTAGCTAAGATGTAAGGGATTCAAAAGAAAATTTGCAATTAGAACTCTTTCCATTTGCACACCCACTCATGTGGCATCGAATTATTGGTGTATTGCCTCTTTATCAATTGGGTGGGGAGCAAAAGGGAACAGAGAAAAGAGGAGAGGGGAAATCATTGTTGTTTTGCCTTAGGATATCTTAGATTCACAACCAATGAGGAAGGAAAGGGTAGCTGAGGGAGGAGGAGCACAATGATAGAAGGCTAGCTCCCACTAAGGTAATGAGAATTCAACATGTGGGATTATGGTCATAAGATACTTGAAAATGATTTTTGGACAAGATGATTATTTGTATCTAATTGTTATCCTCTTTAAGACGGAAATGAAAAGATGTATTAGTGGATGGATACGTAAAGATAGTAACAAATGCAACGAAACTTTATAATATGTTGAGAGAGCAAGGCTTTGAATGAAAGAAACATAGAAAAGAGGAAAGGGAAATCATTGTTTGTTTTCCCCTATGATACATCTTAGATTCACAACCAATGAGGAAGGAAAGGGTAGTTGAGGGTGGGGGAGGAGCACAATGATAGGAGAGGGCTCTCACTAAGGTAATGAGAATTCAACATGCGGGATTATGGTCATATGATAACTGACAACGATTTATGGATAAGATGATTATTCATATCTACTTTTACCTCGCTTAAGAAGGAAATGAAAAGATGTGTAAGCAGATTGATACCTAAAGATAGCAACCATTGCAATCGAAACGTTATTATGTTCGAAACATTGATGCATAAAGATAACAACAATGGCAATCGGAACTTTTACAATATGTTCGGGAGTAAGGCTTTGAATGAATAAGAACTAATAGAAAAGAACATACACGTCATCTCATATTCAAATCCACCATCAAACTTTTTTTCCCATATGGATCTATCATTGTTGATGTACATAGTACTTCTGCCTAATCTAACATTGTGGGAGGGTTGATTGAACTAGAGTCTAGAGCTGCCCACAAAAGACTGAGAGAGAGAGGACACAAAAGAGACAGCAAAATGGGCCATTCTCAGAGTTTTTTCCAGCCGACCAAATTGCCACAATAATGGAGGGAAGGGTAAGGACTAAGGAGTCTATATATACAAGAGAGATAGCTTGATTTGACCATACAGTGTCCCCGACCCACATGCACGCACAAAAGTTCCATCCTAAAGGGACATCAAACGGGACATAGATCACCTCTCCATTAGCCCTATGTAAATATGGAGCTATGATGTCTTGATGAGAACCCGTTTGTACACATGTATATGTGTATTACATTATGTTCTCGTGTATCAATTCGTCCCTAGGAGTGGATCTTACCATATTATATTTCGATTGTGAGTGGTAGTTCTCAAGTCTCACGGTTGATGTTCATGGTCAAAGTCACGACTACCTGTCCTGAAAGTCGCGGTCGTGAATTATCAGAGTTGGGGATCAAAATCATAGCCAGCCATTCGGAGAGTCACGATTGTGACTTATCAACTCTCGATCGTGACCTTGATTCTGTCATACTCTAGCCGTCTATTAATGTCTTTCCTACTTTGTCAAGAAAGAAAACATGTGTTAATGTCCTTCTTGAACTAGGTTTATGTGTTCTTTTGGAACTCTAGTTTCGATTGTCCAGCAACGTCCCTCTAATCAATCTCATGTATAAGGCTTAGCTAAAGTCTTTCTAAGCATCCTCTCTACTCTGATATGCTTTCAAGCAGTAACTGGTTTAAAGATTGTTATAAACGCGCTGCTACGGATCGGGAAATCGCTGGAATCGGCAAAACAAGAATACGAAAGCGAGAATCGAAAACACAGACACACGATTTACGTGGTTCACTAACACGATGTGTGTTAGCTACGTCCACGGGCGAGAAAGAGCCAGTTTCACTATATCAAGGAGATTACAGATTACAGAGGAGAATGAGAAGTATTTATAGTACTTCTCCATGTGGGTCTAAACCTAATCCAATCTGGCAAAGGAAACAGTTACAGACTAGGCCCAGAACCCGAACTCAAATAACATTGAGCCCATACACTCGCTGACCGGGCAGCGAGACCCCCGATTACCAATCGTAGCGGCTGATAATCCGATGCAAGTCACATCAACAAATCTCCACCTTGACTTGAATCCTCTTCCTCTGAAATCTCTGATGTACTCTGCTCCTTCTCTCTCTCTCCCGCCATCAATGCCCCGCAGGGCGGAGTCACCCACTCAAGACATTCAGCAAGTCCAAGCAGTGTTGGAACTTGCCATGTGGAACCGGCTTCGTGAACATATCAGCAGGATTATCCGCGGTGCCAACCTTCTTCACCTTAATCCTCTTCTCTATCCTCAAGAAATGATACCTCACATCGATGTGCTTAGTCCTCTCATGGTGGACTTGATCCTTGGCCAAGAATATTGCACTCAAACTGTCACAATACACCACTGCCCGATCATGATGTAGACCCAGATCACCAACCAGTCCCTTCAACCATATTCCCTCCTTAGCAGCTTCTGTCAACGCCATATACTCTGCCTCAGTAGTAGACAATGTCACCGCCGACTGCAAAGTTGCCTTCCAGCTCACTACAGAACTCCCAAGAGTGAATACATAACCGGTCATCGATCTCCTCGTGTCAACATCTTCAGCATAGTCCGAGTCAGAATACCCAGACACCAAACACTCTGTATCACTTCCGAAGCTAATCCCCACATCAGGTGTACCCTTAAGGTACTGGAAGATCCTCTTCACAGCCTGCCAATGCTCCTTCCCAGGTTGTATCATAAACCTGCTGACAACACTAACAGAATGTGCAAGATCAGGTCTAGTGCATACCATAGCGTACATCAAGCTACCTACTGCACTAGCATATGGGACTCTCGACATGTACTCCTTCTCAGCCTCTGACTGCGGTGCATAAGCTGAGGATAGATGAACATTTGAAGCACTAGGAGTATTTAAGGGCTTTGCTGAAGACATGCCAAACCTCGACAGTATCTTCTGGATGTAGCTCTTCTGTGACAAGAAAAGCTTCTTCTTCGACCTGTCCCTGTAAATCTCCATACCCAAGATCTTCTGAGCAGCTCCCAAATCCTTCATCTCAAACTCAGCACTGAGAAGCCCCTTTAACTTCTGGATATCAGACTTTGACCTTGCAGCTATGAGCATATCATCCACATACAGAACAAGATACATCATCGAACCATCCTCCACCTTGTTGTGATACACACAACAATCATATGGACTTCTGCTATAGCCCAGCTCAAACATGTAACTGTCAAATCTCTTGTACCACTGCCTCGGAGACTGCTTAAGTCCATACAAGGACTTCTTCAGCTTACAAACATAGTCTTCTTTTCCCGGGACCTCGAATCCTTCTGGCTGAGTCATGTAAATTTCTTCCTCCAACTCTCCATGTAGGAAAGCTGTCTTCACGTCTAGCTGCTCGAGCTCCAAGTCATAATGTGCCACTATTGCTAGTAACACTCTGATTGAAGTATGTCTGACCACTGGTGAGAAAATCTCATTGTAGTCAACTCCTTCCCTCTGCGAGAAGCCTCGTGCAACCACCCGAGCTTTAAATTTCATGCCCTCTTTAGAAGTGATCCCTTCCTTCTTCTTGTAGATCCACTTGTTTGTAACAATCTTCCTTCCCTGTGGTCGTTTGACTAGTTCCCAAGTCTGATTCCTGTCATGGGATTCCATCTCATCTCCCATTGCGGCAACCACTGATCAGCTTCACCACCAGAAACTGCTTCTCTGTAGGACTGTGGCTCTCCTGCATCCACTTCTTCAGCAACCTGAAATGAATACGCCACCATGTCCTCGAAGCCATACCTTTGTGGAGGTACTCCTGCAGTCGCTCTCTTCGGTCTACCGGAAGCAATAGACTGTTGAGCTCGTGCACTGGACTCTGAAATTTCTGGCTCTGCAGAGACATCCTCATCATGTTGATCTTCTCCACCTTGGCGCTCAAACTCACTCTCATTGAGAGTTTGCAGCTCCACCTGCTTATCAACATTCCTGCTACCTTCAACAACAGTAACCTTCAACATGGGGTTAAACATAGACTTCTCATCAAATATCACATTTCTACTGAGTATAACTCGATGCTCAGAAGGTGACCAGACTCGAAATCCCTTAACTCTATCTCCGTAACCCACAAATACACCCTTCTTTGCCCTTGGGTTCAGTTTACTCTCATCCACATGATAATAAACAGGACACCCAAAAACTTTCAGTGAAGAGTAATCAGCAGACTTACCATACCACACCTCATAAGGAGTCTTCAACACAATACCTGTGTGAGGTCCATGGTTGATCAGGAAGCACGCCATGTTCACTGCTTCTGCCCAGAATCTTCTCTCTAGTCCAGCATTAGAGAGCATGCACCGTGCTCTCTCCAACAATGTCTGGTTCATCCTTTCTGCAACGCCATTCTGCTGGGGTGTATCTCTCACAGTCCGATGACGGGCAATCCCTTCATCCTTGCAGAATTCGTTGAACTCAGAATTACAGAACTCCAGACCATTGTCCGTTCGCAGCTTCTTGATCTTCTTACCGGTCTGATTCTCCACCAATGTCTTCCACTGCTTGAACTTCGTGAAAGCCTCACTTTTCTGCTTCATCATGAAAATCCAAGTAAATCTCGAATAATCATCAATAATAGACAGAAAATACCTGCTGCCTCCAATGGATTCAACTAGTGAAGGACCCCAACAGTCGGAGTGGAGGTAATCTAGTATCCCCTTCGTTCGGTGGATACCCTTCTTGGGAAACTTGCTGCGATGTAGCTTCCCAAACACACAATGCTCGCAGAATTCCAAATTCTGCATCTTGTGCCCGCAAAGAAGATCCCTCTTCGACAGAACTTGCATCCCTCGTTCACTCATATGCCCCAATCTCATATGCCAGAGAGTGGTCATATCTTCCTAATGAACCTGAGATGATGCAACTGCAGCAGAACCAGACAACACAGACCCTTGTAATGCATACAAGGTCCCACGCTTCACGCCCTTCAGCACCTTCCTTGAACCTTTGCAGACATACACAACTTTACCTTTTCCTTTAAAACTGAAACCCTTGCTGTCGAGTAGACTCAAGGAGATCAGGTTCTTTGTCATTCGTGGAACATGCCTGACATCGTTCACGGTACAGAACGAACCATCATGTGTCCGAACCTTTATGGACCCGATTCCAACAACCTTGCAGACAGCTCCATTAGCCATGACCACGTTACCACCATCTATCTGCTCGTAGGTTGTGAAGCAATCCCTGTTCGGAGACATATGGTATGAGGTTGCAGTATCCAGAAACCACACATCCCCACGATGTGCCTTCTCATCTACAGCCAAGGCGAGATCGTCTTCAGAACTGTTGTCCACTTCTGCCACGGCAACTGAACCTTGTTTCTTCTGTTGCCCTCTTCTCTTGGGACAGTTGTACTTCCAATGCCCCACTTCTTTACAGTTGTGACAAGCACCACCTGGCTGTGGACCGGGACCCTTGGAATTCTTGTTCCCTTTACCAGATTTCTTCTTTCCCTTTCCACCTGTAACAGCCAAACCCGATGCCTCACCACCTGTACTAGATCCAGACGCCTTATGTCTGATCTCTCTCGTATGAAGAGCAGACCTGACATCCTCCAACGACACGCTTTCTTTACCAGCAATGAAAGAATCAACGAAATTCTCATATGAACTCGGCAAAGAAACCAGCAGTATTAGGGCAACATCCTCGTCATCAACTTGAACATCTATATTACGCAAATCTAGCAAAATAGAGTTAAGCTGTTCAAGATGTTCCCTCAAAGGCGTACCTTCTTGCATCCTCAAGCTGAACAACCGTTGCTTGAGATGCAGCTTGTTGGTTAGAGACTTAGTCATGTACAGACTCTCTAGTTTCAACCACAAGCCCGCGGCAGTCTTCTCGGCAGCGACTTCAATGATGATGTCATCAGACAACGATAGCATGATGGTCGAGTGGGCCTTCTCCTCCAGGGTATTCCACTCATCGTCATCGACCGTTGCCTTCTTCTGTTTCGCAGACAGCGGCCCCCACAGCCCTTGCTGTTTTAATAAAGCCTGCATCTTGATCTGCCATATAGCGAAGTTGTTCTTCCCCGTGAACTTTTCGATCTTCATGTTCACCGACGTCATTCTTATGAATCGAAAACCCTAACCTGATTTCCTGCCGCGGCTCTGATACCACTTGTTATAAACGCGCTGCTACGGATCGGGAAATCGCTGGAATCGACAAAGCAAGAATACGAAAGCGAGAATCGAAAACACAGACACACGATTTACGTGGTTCACTAACACGATGTGTGTTAGCTACGTCCACGGGCGAGAGAGAGCCAGTTTCACTATATCAAGGAGATTACAGATTACAGAGGAGAATGAGAAGTATTTATAGTAGTTCTCCATGTGGGTCTAAACCTAATCCAATCTGGCAAAGGAAACAGTTACAGACCAGGCCCAGAACTCGAACTCAAATAACATTGAGCCCATACACTCGCTGACCGGGCAGCGAGACCCCCGATTACCAGTCGTAGCGGCTGATAGTCCGATTCAAGTCACATCAACAAATCTCCACCTTGACTTGAATCCATCATGTATACAGTGGGTGATGTTCCAGAACCGGAATTCTATGCTGCTATATTTGAGTGTAATTGGAGCGAGAATCCTCCCAAATATCTTGGTTTCCCTCTTGGTACTAAGTCGAATGCCAAATCAATTTGGGATTCGATCATTGCAAACTTTCAGAAGCGTCTCGATGGATGATGGAAGAGTAATTATTTATCAACAGGTGGCAGACTTACCCTTAATAAAGTTGTGCTCACTAGCCTCCCAGTTTATTGCTTTTCTCTCCTCAAAGCCCCATGAATATCATTAGAGATAGGGATGGCAATGGGTCGGGTTGGGGCGGATTTTGGTCAAACCCAAAACCAAACCTATGGGTTTATCCGCCAAAAAAACCCGGGGTAAAACCCGTTGGGTTTGAAAAACTCAAACCCAACCCAATCCGCTGGGTATCCGCGGGTTCATGGGTATCCGCGGGTTCATGGGTACCCGTGGGTTTTTCTAGTAAAAAATTTACAATAACAAGTTTATTTCAAAATAAAAGTTTAACATCAATTTTCTCATACAAATTAATCATACAAAAAACACCAATCTAGAGCATACAAGCAAACCGCAAATGATCAATACAAATTGTTCAAAATTAAAGATAAACATCTATAAACAATAAGATTAATTGAAAGTTTCTTCCTCGTCAACTAAGTTTCTTCATTTTTCACTTCATAATATCAACTTCATTCTAAACAATTAGAAAGAACAAATTATACATGTCTCCACAAACATAAAAAATATTAGTTGTTTAAGGAAGATATATTATTTAGAATATTAAATATACCGGAAAAGTAATTATATGTGTGTGGGCGGGTACCCATGGGGCGGGTTTACCTAAACCCAAACCCGACCCGGTGAATAGTGTAGCGGGTTTAAACCCGAACCCGGCCCAAAACCCGTCAACACGGGGTTTACCCGCGTTGACCGGGTTGGGTAAGGTGGGTACCCGTAGGTTCGAGTTTTGTTGCCATCCCTAATTAGAGATCTTGAGACAATCCAAAGGAACTTCATCTGGAATGGGAATAGTGATAATAGGAGAACTCCTCTTGTGAACTGGGACGTATGTAAAACCTCTAAATCAGAAGGAGGGCTTGGTTTGTGTGATCTAGCCTCTTTCAATTCAGCCCTTCTGGCTAAATGGTTGTGGAAGTTTGCCACTGAGAAGAATAGCTGGTGGAGGGAATTAATTCGCATCAAACATCCAAACACTCTTTCTTTTTAGCAGTCGGCTACTATCAATTCGGGTTTCTCGAGTTCTGTGTGGAGCAGAGAGGGAAAGAGAGAATCTCATTAATTATTTGCACAGTGGAAATTTTGTTTTGTCTGCTAACAACTCCTGTAGGTTAATCTGGATCCCTAATCCAGAGGGTGGTTTTTCTGTAAGATCAATCTACAAACGCTTGTCCAAAGAGAAATTCCCTGGCATCCGAAATTTTGAGTCTTCGGCTTTTTGGAAACCCATCTTTTTTTTTTTTTTGACAAAAGATAATCATATATTGATTTAGACAACGATAGTTACACCCTGGAAACCAGCCAGGTCTAGAAATCAAAGAAACGACATAAAGTCGGGAACAAAGAAAGGGCTTTCCTAGCTACCACATGAGCTACCCTATTATAATCCCGACCTACAAATCGAATACTAAAGCCAGCATGGGCTGCAAACAACTGAACAACTTCCTCAAGAACAGCAAACCCAACATTCCTAGTAAAATTTGCTTCTTTCTATGAATTCTATGGCACAAGAAGATTTACACTATGAATGTCCTTAAAAGAAGAGGATTTGCTCTACCAAATCAATGCGCCATGTGCTGTCAGGAAGAGGAAGACGCTACTCACCTATTTGTCAAGTGTAGGTACTTACAAGAAGTTTGGAACAGTACAGAAGAGGGATGCCATTCATTGATGCCCTTGAAGGAGACCTCATTTCTATCATCAACAATAGACCTACTGCGACCCCCAGCAATACTAATGGCTGGTTCGCTTTTGGTATCCTCCATGCTACTCTTTGGCCGGTCTGGATTCAACACAACCAACGTATCTTCAGAAACTCTAAATCAACAGCCATAGTTATTGCTCGTCAAGCTGTCAAGCTGGTCTTATCTTGGCTTTCTACTCATGGCAAAATCGATAAGACTATAGCTTCTGATTGGCTGGTTGATTGTCTTTCTCGCATGTAATCTTGTGTTTGCAGCGTGGGCGGTCTCGTCCGCCTGGCTGCTTCTTTTGCTCCTTTTTCTTCTTCCTTTTACTTAAACTTGTTTTTCTTCTTGTTTCTTTTCCCTTTGGTTGCTGCATTTTTTTCTCCTTCTTGCTTATGAACTCTGTTTGCGTGTCTTTTTGGTTCAGTTCTTCTGAATATGCACTCTTTTTTCTTCCATTTTAATTTAATCGCCATTATCAAAAAAGATCTTGCTTTTGTCGTATGCAAGCAAGCAAGATGTATTCCTAAATAATATCGTCAACTTGTGAGCACTTTCGAGCTCCCGGTGGATTAGTGTCATTCAATCTGAATGAGGATACCTCGTGAAATTTTATGTCTCTAGTTATTCGAAATTCTCCATTATCAAATTATTCATCTTATATCATTCTTTTTCACTTTCACACATCTTCTTAAACAAGGGTCGACTCACAAGTTCAAAAGTCACGCATGCCTATGTGTTTAAGTCAAGTATTAATACTGTTAACTAAATTAGTACATGAGACTTATAAAATAAGAAACTCTTGACACCATCCCATAGTTTAAGCTGTTAGAACTTAGAACGGGTAAGTAATAAATTTTATACCATTTCACTACGGTTTTAGTCACACTTGTATATATTATGTGACATGCACATGATGTTTTGAGTGGATGTGATTTCACTGTCACAATTTTGGCACCTAACTCTACGTAGATGGGGCGCGAATGGACATTGATGGTTTCCAGTAGCGGTAGGGGGGAGCCAGTTTGGAGGGTCAATTAAGCTGTTACAGTGACAGCCATTTCTGTCTCGTAGCAAGCAGAGAAGGGATTTGATTCTGCTGAGGAAATCTAGTGGGCAAACAAGCAAGTGGGTAGGCCAATTCTAACTACTGCTGTTCTTGTTGAGATAACCACTTTTATTCATGATCATGATACTGTTATCAGCCCGTTCGTATTAAGAGCTTGTTTCGAAAATGCAATATTTTAAGCAAATTCCAAATTGACAAAAGTATGTAAGAGATTCAAGGGTTGTCATAGTTGATTCCAATAATTCGAGTTGTTGGGATAAGGTTATACTGGATCTTATACCACTTTCTAACACGTGGGCTTGAAGTTTGCACAGGCGATCACCATACCTTGTGCTTTAATCAACTGTTAATGTTGGGGTCGTGGAGATTCGAACACACGACCACTTGGCCAAACCAGCTCTGATACTATGTCATAAACTAGTTGGTCCCAATAACTCGAGTTGTTGGAAGAAGGTTATGTTGGATATTATACCACTCTCTAACAAGGTTTATAAGTATGAAACCTGCCTTAACCGACAAGACGCGTTTTGGAGTGAAATGGAGGAGTTCTTGTAAGAACTCTGAAGTTAAACGTGTTCACTGTAAAGTACTACAAGGATGAGTGACCTTATGGAAAGTGAGCCTCTCCGCGACCCTCTTGAACGGTAGTGGGGCAAACCTCAATGAGTATGTTGAATCACAAGGAGGGGGTGTATGTAACACCTTAGACGAATCTCACATCGACAAAGCACGAGAGAGATACATGGTTCATATCTTTCCATGGTTCATAAGTACGAAATCGGTCTTAACTGACAAGATGCGTTTTTCGGGTGAAATGAATGAGTTCTTGTAAGAACTCTGAAATTAAACGTGCTCACTGTGGAGTACTACAAGAATGGGTCTACAAGGATGGATAACTTTATGGGAAGTCGCCTTGAATTGCATCTCAACGCACAAATCGTAAGGGTCGAGGCTAAAAAACAGACAATATCTTATTGGGAAAAAGTTCAGGATGTTACACATTCTTTGAAATATCTTTTTCAAAAAATGTGTTTGAAAAAACGTGTAATTTTCTTCTCTCTAGTTTTCAAAATCATATCCCTCCTCATTCGTCATTGACTCATACGAGTATAGGTTTATTTGAGTTTTCAACTCTTAGATATATATTTTTTTTCTAGTCTACTTGTACATGGTGCATTTGTATCCTCCCTTGAGTCTCTTTTGTATAAATGGACTAATATTTCCCATCGAAAGAAAACATGTCTCATTAAACGAAAATCTACCATTTGGTTTAAAGTTTGCACAAGTCTATTAATATCATATCATGTGTTGATCTCATACACTTTATATTAGTACGAAATCGTCCACTTTGAATTAACCAAGTCAGTTCATATTTATTCTCACACCAATGGAACTAGGTGAACACTTACATACAATACAAGAAAACATTCCTCATAATTTTTCTCTCTGATGTTTCACTATAATTGTACCCCCAATATTCAAGAATTCGAGATTTTACAAAAGTGTTAATAATAGATCTTATATCAATATCGTGTCAAGTACTATGTAAATTTTAAACAAAAGGGAAAATAAAAACGAGTTTATTGCAAGGTTGGTCACTGAGATTATTAAAAACGTTCATGTTTGATCACTAAAAATATTTAATTCCGTTCGTAGTCACTAAAATTAATTAAAACATTCAAGTTTAGTTACTCTCCGATAACTTCCGTTAGTCTCCATTAACAGCGTTAGTTTTTTGCTGACGTGCCTAACAGAATAGCCTAATCAGCCTAATTTAACCCGAAAAAATTTAACCCGACCCGCCATGTCATCACAACCCGCCACATCATGAAAAATGAAACAAACTTTGACCCGTCCCAACCCTATCCCACCTAACCCACTCCCTTTTCTTCTCCACCTCCCGCTGAACAAAAGGTCGGCCACCGCCTGACCACAGGCGCGAGCCTATCGTCGTTCTCAGTCGAAAACTCTGTCTCTCTTCTCTTTCTATCCTCCGCCGATCTGCCCTTCCCTCCTATCTTCCTAGAATTTCAATCTGAAACCCTCTCCTAAATCAATCTCACTATTTCACCCTCTCCCTCACTGAAAACCCTAGAACAATAACCCACATAAAACTTCATCTTCGTTGCCTAAAGGCCGCCGCTTCAACCGCCTTCTCATCGTTCCTTCCTTGGAGACCAAATCCCCCAAAATTGCCACCTAGTTTGGAATCGTTGTTGGCCGAGTCTGGTCGTCGTCGACCGACCCGGCGCCTGCGACGAGGCCGACGGCTTGCCTCCTCCCCCTAGAGTCCATTGGAACCCTCGCCATCATCATTAATCCAGATGGAGGAGACCGATGAGAGGAAATCGGAACAGAGGAGGTATGCGATGAAGAGGATGAAGGGGTTTGTTCAAGCCCTGAAAAGCCTTTGTCTCCTTCTTCGTCTTCTCAAGAGAGAGAAGCAATTCTTCCTCTTTGGTTAGCCAATACTCACGGAGCAGCAAATCTCAACTCGCCCTCTAGTGCAGGAGGGAGGTTTTCACCATGGAACCAAAGCTATTTATCGGATGGTGGGGCCTAAAATCGCAAGGTCTTCATAGAGTTAGAGAATGATAATGTGGCAAGGTAACCTCAGGAAGTGTTTGTTGATTGACGGTGTACGTTTTTATCAGTTCCCGTAAGCAATTGTGTCGTTGTTCTCTGGGATGGCAGGGTTTGCATCCTCTATGCGTTCTTGAAGATTGGTTAAACTGGATCCAAGCCTCCCCTTTGATCACCTGCGCCGAAGGAAAGATGATACGGTGGGATGAAGATGACGATTGAGGACGACGGCGGAAGGAAGAGATCCAGAAACACTGTTTTGTTTTCTTTTGTTTTCTTTTAATTTAATTGTATTGTGTTGTTGTTTTAATGACGTGGCAAGTATTGATGACATGGTAGGTTGATTTAGGCTGATTAGGCTATTTTGTTAGCCACGTCATCAAAAAACTGACGTCGTTAACGGAGACTAACGGAAGTTAACGGAGAGTGACTAAACTTGAACGTTTTAATTAATTTTAGTGACTACGAACAAAATTAAATATTTTTAGTGACCAAACATGAATGTTTTTAGCAATCTCAGTGACGAACCTTGCAGTTGACCCAAATAAAAATTGAGGCAGGCAAGAAACTGTATCATTTACCCTTCAATTGCCACCAAATGCCAAAACCCTATCTCTTGATCTAGCAAGGATGCATCCACTTGCATGCAAATTGCCAACAGTTCGAAAATCGAAAGAAGCCTGTACTTTTTGCCTACAATCATCACCATGCATGGTACCCATGGCAAAGCACAACCACTAGTTGTCCCAATTTAGACAAACAATTCTCATCAACACACATAATTCGCCAGACAAGATTTGATTACCAACGTGGGAAGCCAGCCAGCACTTTGTTTGATTGAGATTGAGTGCATGAAAGAACGACTCATTCGATCGCAGAATGTTACAGTCAGTAAAATGTATGAAGTTTATAGATCCATATGAAAAATTATATAGGAATTGATGTCGAACATCTTACCATCTTGTCATCTTGATGTGTTTTACTTGTAATCAGTGGCGGATCCAGGGGTGGCCACCCCGGGCCCCGGCCCAGCCTTCCTCTGGATCCATAATTAGTATAGGCCTTATGAATTTTTCGATTTTAGATATTCGGGTTGTTGTTATTTTAAAATAAGATTGGGTATAATTAGAAAAATAATTCAGATGAACATATTCAAAATCACTACTCTAAATTTAGCTTATAAATTCTAACCCTAAAGGTTATTCGTCTAAAAAACAATGAAACCTAAAAATTCAAAAAGTTTAAAACGTAAAAGACTAAAACATATATGAGGTTTGTTACCTTGGAAAATTTACTAGAGCAGCTGGTGGATATAGGGATGGAAACACAATGCAAATTGATTAGTAGATTGATTTGTCTAGTGTTGATGATGCTCGTTTCAACAGCTAATACGAATAGAACCTTTTCAACAACGAAACATGTGAAAATTGATTTGCGCAACAAAATGAGCGATGGATTTCTAGTCGATTGCTCAAGTATTTTATTTGAAACAGTGTATACTATTGGTATGGATGTGGACTCCATTATTAATGCATTCGCTAAATTAAAATATCGTCATGTACAATTTACATTGTAAAAAAATTATAATCATTATATTTTTTTTACTATTCTAATTTTCTAATAAAATGCAGCCCAGTGCACTTCTGTGTTCTGGATCCGCCGCGGCTTGTAATCTTAAAATGTAACTCTAATTTAACATATAAAAGTTATGCCGTTAGTTACAATAATATGTTTCCATCGGGGACGAGTAATAAAATTAAAATATCAAATTTGATTTTAAACTCAACCATAGATTGTGACTTGTGAGTGTCCTACGTACACATGGAAACTGAATTTCGTGCCTTCATGGAATGTACATTGTGGTATGTCGATTCAATCAAAGCACGCAATCTTATATATTCTACCTAGGCTGCAAATGAGTTGAGCTGTTCGCAAGTAACTTGGCGTTCGAATCGAAAAAAGGTCATTTGAAACTCGGCTTGTTTACTAATGAGCCGAGCTTGAGTTCAGCCTTTTGCAGCTCGCAGAGCTCGTGAGTTAGCTCGACTCGGTGGCTTGTTGAGCTCAACTCGTGAGCTAGCTCGTTTAGAGTTCATGAGATGTCTCAACTCTCACATTGTGGCTAGCGAGCCAACTCGATTATCAAGTTATGAGCGAATCGATTTATATGAGTTTGATTTTGATAATTCATAGGATTGTTAAATTATATATCTCACCCTATATGAAGTTTAATACATAGATTATGTGAGCATATATATCTTATTTAATTATAATAAGCAATTATGTATCATTGATTGCTTCGATACTGTGAAATAACATTATTTTCACTAGTTAAAATTTATTAGCTAAATAATTTGATACCACAAAGTATAACATGAGATTCGTTAATATTCAGCACTTAACTTTTTTTTTCCATCTTGACATTAATCACATGTATCATGTATGACATACAAAATGAATTATCTTATACGAGTCAAGATTTTATTAACCAAATAAGCTCGAACTCGACTCGTTAATAAACGAGTCGAGCTCGAGCTCAACTCATTTATTAACGAGCCAAGCTCGAGTTGAGGTAAAACTCGGCTCATTTGCAACCCTAAATTTCAATCTCCTCGTGAAATTTGGACCACTTTCTATGGGTTTTTTTTCCTGACATTAGATTACTCGTGTTATCAAGAACAAAAAGATACACCGTTTTGATGCTAACAAATTGATCCTAACCAAGAACCAAACCAAAACCCACCAACATCTATGGATTTTAAAAAATGACTTTTTTTTTTTTTGCAACTAGATAGACACCACTGTCATTAACTCACCCTACAAACACCATAATGAAGTGACTGAACATCCAACGCAAGCCAAAGATCTCCTGGGATATGTCTCCTCCACGCCCATCTAAAATATCGTCATTACAAACCTCATAGAAAATTATCTGGACATCCTCAAAGAATGTGATCGAAGTCCATCTTCTATATGTACACCAACAAATTGCATCTCGCAGAGCTAACAATTTCACTAAGAAAGGATCCTCCATCCTTTATATGGTCACAACTCACAATCCATCATCCAAGCGACTCGTTATCTTTGTTTCTTCGTGGGTGTGTGGGGAAGAAACTAAACAATGAACTTCAACACTCTGTAGTAGAGAAATAATAATTTGTGAAAGAGAAGAGAAGAGAAGAGGGCCGGAAAGAGCCGGGTTTACAGGATCCTGTCGATTGAGAAAATCCTCCCAAAAGAAAAGAAACAAAGCTCCTTCCTTCATAGGTTAAAACAAAACACTGGAGATGGGATGAGGTGGGATCCAAAGCTTCCCTTTGTATTTTGTTCTCTTCTCTATGTTACTTATTTATTCTCCCCTTTTTTCTCTTTTATTAGTTTTGCCCTTCCATTGTATTTGTGACTAGGACACTACAAGGAATTGAATCATGCTTCAATAGACACAAGGTTGGTGGAATTTTTGGTTTCAATTCAGGCAGCACATATGAAGGCATACATCCACCTAGAAAAAACATACTACGCTCACATCACTATCTGTGAAGATGTCCTTGCAAAGTTTACAACCGTCGGATCACATGCTCCTATTTTTGTGGCCGTTAGATGTCATATCACCATTCATGGTGACGTCCTCACAAAGCTCATGGCCGCAAAAGCGTCCGACACAATATATGACGATTGTGGGTTTTGTGAGGACGTCTTTCATAGATGGTATGTGAACATTATATCTGGGTTGCAGCCATCCTTATCCTGATTCACTTTGCATTGGAATTCAAGTGACATAACACATAAGGTAGTTTTGTTGAGGATATGAGTTAGGAATAGGACTTAGGATTGATTGACCAATTTTGTCATTGCTTCGAACAAAACATACACTATAATTGGATCTTCGTACTAAAGAATAAAACGGCACATCATAAATGAAGAAGAAGAAAAAAGAGATATAGGGATTACATATACAAATGAAGTCAAACTATTTGAGAAGTAAAAGTTTGTATATAGTCATAGTTAATTACACTTAAAATGTGATTGAAATGAAGTAGGAAGAATATGAGTACATGTCTTGAATTATAATGATTCGAGAAGTAAATAAAATAGTTAAGGACGGAAAAACACATACTCTGCTCTATATTACGTGTACGTCAATATCAACACAAATCAGAATAAATGGATCAAACAGAAATTATCATCTCTCGTTCCATTTCATCGATTTTTGGTCTTTACACCCACTTTCTTAATCCTATTCCTAGTAGCCTCTTGCTCAATTCTTGATAGTAAGATATCTTAAAATAACATAAAAGAAGATTATAGAATAGAGGGAGAAAATAAAATATGGAGATATCATTATCAAATTTAATAGGTGTTTAGACTTTAGAAGAAAAAATCATTTAATATTATTAAAAAAAAAAAGGAACACACACTAACTAATTATAATCGTCTAAACCCTTCTTGGCCCATTGATAATGCTGAAGAAGCCTGTTGGCTTCTCTAATACCACTGAAGTAAGCTCCATGTGTTGTTGAGTAATGGGTTCTATGAGTTGCCTCCCCTGCAAACAGAATTTGCAGCATCTTCAATGATGAAGAAGCTGATGAACAACAATCCTCACCATCAACCTTCGGCAATGGCTCTGCCATTGCATCCATGTCATCTCCACTAGAACCAACTGCCACATAACTGTAAGAACCCAAGAACAGAGGGTCATTCCCCCATTTGCTCTTCAAAACCTTGCTGAATTTGACTCCACATCCTGAACCCACTTCCCCATTGCACTTCCCATTGATGGGTTTGGGCAGGAACCCCGAAATGGTGGCCGAAATGCCCTCGACGATCTCTTCATCGCTCAGAGACTCGATCTCGAGAGCTTCTTTCCCTGCAAACCATGCCAGCAGCACACTCGAGTTCTTGTGAATTGGGGTTAGAGAAGCTGTCCTCCTAATCCACCAAGGGATCCCCTGCATCCTCTGGCCCGAATCGGGCCGGTGAAACGCCATCCGTAGGAATGGGAACTTGCTTTCATTGCTCACCTGCAAGAACAGCTTGTTCACCACACCATACCCTAACCTGGAAATGGCATCGGTTTTGGAAAAGGGTAAGGGCGGGTCAAATAAACCCGAATCCGACCCGATTCCAGCTTTCAGTACCCCAAGGGAAACCGTGATGATAACATGATCTGCCGTCATAACCGATCCATCGGAGAAATGTAGCTTTACTGGCCTCGAATCGGAGATTCCATTCTCAACCAGTGACTGACTTTGCCCTTCAGCTCGCCACTGGATTTTCCTAACCTTCCTGTCTAATTGAATGACTCCAGGAGGCAGAACGGAGGCCAGGGATTCAATTACGGTTAGGTAACCTTTGGCAATGGTGATTTCCTCACCTGGGAACATTCTGTACTCTCTCTCGGCATTGAAATCCAGAGTTCTGAGGTCGCAGGCTGACGTGTCGTTCCTCTGGCAGTTCTCCATCATAGCGAAAATGGCTTCCTCGACCGATTTCCTGCTCTCGTCCTCATCTTTCGCCAAATCCCAGTACCCATTTAGCCCTTCCCGAAGAAAAGAACCCACGCTGAGGTTAGAAGCGGCGGCACTAGCAGCGTCGACGGCGATTCGGTGGAAATCGAGGCCGCCGCCGGTGTCGGTGTCGGCGGCAGAAGCAGGGGATTCGTCCAATTCGCCTCGAGCGTAATCCATCAAGCTGTCGAAGAGAGTGGAGACGGAGTCGACGATGTCGGGGCAAATCTGGGACCCACCTTCGACGACGGCGCGGCCTTCCTCTTCGACGAACCCATCCATCCACTCCCAGGGGCGGTCGGAGTGGAGAGAGCCGATTTCGCCGGCGATTCTGTGGACAGGACTCCCGTCAATGCCGTGGATCCACGTGGCGCCAATCTCAATCCGGTCGCCGCCGAACTCGGAGGAGTTGATCCTGCCGCCAATACGCCTGCCGCCTTCCACGACGCGGAGCTCGAACAAGCCGTCCCTGCCGGCGGCGGAAGTGTACAGCCTGTTGGCCGCCGTGAGGCCCGCCATTCCGGCTCCGATTATCACGATTCTCGGCTTCCTGGCCACCATTGGAAAAACCCAGTTCCCCTAATGGAGTCAAATGAAGGAAGGGAAGGGGAAAAGGAGAGGAATTTGAAGTGAGAATTTGAGGGTCTCGAGAGATGGCGGATTTATGAGGAGGGGATTTTGTGAAGGTTTGAGCTTTGGCTATATAGCTAGAAGAAGAAGATGATGAAGAAGCTAAGCCAAGTGGGAAGGTTGAAGCTTTTTTTTTCTCTCTTTTTCTTTTGTGTTCACTAACCAATTCTTTTTTGGGTTCCATAATTGATTCGTAGATGGTCTAATAAAGACAGGGCTCTACTTTTCTGCTGCTCTGCTCGTATTGAGTAAATGGCTGGCAGTAGCAGTAGCAGTAGCAGCAGCAGGGGAATCTTTCATGAACCATTTGGTAAAAAATTGAAGGGCTCTGCTCAAAACGATAAGAAAATGAAGAGGGCAGTAAAAAAAATACTTGTTGTATGCGTGAGTGGTTGTCAGAACTCAGAAATCAGGTGACTGACAGAAGATTGTAGTAAAAAGATGGATGAACTTATTATATAGGGTTTCATTGTTTGACTAAATTTTAAACATAGCTAAGGGGAGTAAGTATATATAGCTGTTGACTCATTGCCACATTTCATAAATAGATTCTTTCTTGGAATGGTGTTGATTACCCAAATTCCCAAAATCAATTTTGTTACAAAGAATCATGAAACATGTGTTGCTATATAAAAAATGTTGGATGTATCTACCAAGACAGGGCTAGAATCACTAGCCAGGGCTTTCGACGTGGTCGAAGTGTTACCAAAATCGTAACACAATGTTAGAACGAATCGAGAAATCGACAAGACAAGAAAATAAAAAACACACATATTTACTTGATTCGTTAACACAATGCGTTTTAGCTAATCTTAATCAAGTCTGGTAAAGAATAACCCATGTGATTCCATTCGATGACGGACAATCTGATTCAAGTCATATCAACATATTTCCACCTTGACTAGAATCCTCCCTCCAAATCCCAGATGCAGTCAAATCCTCTCTCTCCTGCCTCAACACCCCTAAGGGATTCAACTGCTTAGAACATTCAACAAGTTTAAGCAGTGTTGGAACTTTACATGTGGAACTAGCTTCATTAATATATCAGTAGGATTGTCGGCAGTGCCACCTTCTTCACCTTAATCATCTTCTATGTTCTCAAGAAAGGATACCTCACATCAATTGTTTAGTCCTCTCATGATGGACTTGATCCTTTTTCAAACATATTTCACTCAAACTATCACAAATCACGATAAACCACTGCCTGATCATGTTGTAAGCCTATATCACTAACCAACCCCTTCAACCATATTCCCTCCTTGACAACTTTTGTCATTGCCATGTACTCTGCCTTAGTACTAGACAAATTAACTATAGCTTGTAACATCGCCTTCTAGCTAACCACAAAACCTCCAAGAGTGAATACTTAACCAGTCATAGATCTCCCCCGTGTCAATATCTTTAGCGTAATAAGAATATTAATAACTAGCCACTAAACACTCTGTATCACTTCCAAAATTGATCGCCACTTCTTATGTACCTTAAAGGTACTGAAATTCCTCTTCACAAATTGCCAATGTTCTTTGTTAGGTTGCACCATGAACCTGCTCAACGTATAGGATGAGATATATAATTTAACAATCATACGACTTAAGCTCTACCTACATCTTTGGTCTATCAGAAGGCGGTGTGCTTGATTGTCAAATGGCTTGTGGCGCACGGAAAGATCAGCAGAGCTTAAGGGCTTCATTGGCTGAGGCCCAGCTTGAGGAGTAGTCTTTTGCCGTGAATTGCTTTTTCTTGGGGCTGCTTGGGTTCCGGGCTTCTGATGGCTGTTGCTGGCTGGATCTGCGCTGGTTGCGTTGGCTGTCTGGTGCTCTCCCATCGTTGGTTTTTTTTACCTTTCTTTTGCTCCTGTGCTTCGTTTAGTTTCTTTCATCTCTTCTCTTTTTCGGTTTTTTCCTCTATTTTGAGGGCAGGGGCTTCCTAGCTCGCCTAGCTCCTCTTGGCGCTCGCACCTCTTGTGTTGGCTATTTTTTTTCCCTTGTTGTTGTGTCCGTTCGTTTGTTTGGACGCGTTCGTTGGTTATTAATGCAGTAATCACCATTATAAAAAAAAAGATATAGTTGGACATATAGGACGAGTTATTGGGAGCAACTGGTTTATGACATGGTATCAGAGCTGGTTTGTCCTTGAGGTCACGTGTTCAAGTCCTCACGACCCCCAATATTAACCGATGTCTTCAAGCACATGGTATGGCAGGCCTTTGCAAACTTCAAGCTTATGAGTCTGCTTTCGTTTGAGGGGGCGTGTAAGGAAGTGGTTAAGTACCATACATGGACCTCCACCAACAACTCCAGTTATTGGGACCAGTTTGTTTATGACAGCTCTGATACCGTTGGTTTATGACATGGTATCATAGTTTGGTTTGTCCTTGAGTTAACGTGTTCAAGTCCTCACAACCCCCCAATAATAACCGTTGTCTTTAAAGCACATGGTATGACGGGTCTGTGCAAACTTAGCTTCAAGCCCATGAGTTGCCTTTCGTTTGAGGGGGCGTGTAAGGAAGTGGTTAAGTACCATACATTGGCCTCTCCCAACAACTCAAGTTATTGGGACAAGTTGGTTTATGACATGGTATCAGATGCCCATGTCATAAACTCGTTTGGCACCATGAAACGTCAGGTATATACACGGTGAAGTAAGGATATCACCTTGCAGCAGATCTGTGGACGTGAGTTATCCAAGGAAGCTAGAGTAAGGGTTTGGGATCCGGGACCGTGGAATAAAATTTGGAATGCGCCGATCCCTCCTAAGCTAAGATTCTTCCTTTGGCAGATGATGTGGCACGTCTTGCCTACTCGGGAGGGTCTTACCACCAGGAAGGTGCCGGGGTGGAGGTTTGTCCGATCTGCAATAAAGTTGAGGAGACGATGGAACACCTTTTCTTCCTAACTAATTTATTTGGTATTGATATTTCCATTTATTCGACATATGAACCAGTTTGACAACCTTGCTCTCTAGTCCAACATTAGAGAGCATGCACCTTGCTATCTCCAGCAATGTATGTTTCATTTATTGTGCCACTCCTGTACATGGGCAACGGGTCGTGTCGCCCACAGGCTAGCACGGCACGACATGGTTAGAGCACGGTACAAGCACGGGCACGAAATAAATCGGCCAGTCCGGCACGAGCACGAATAATTTATGGGTCGTGCCAGGCCTAAACTTTATGGCACGGGCACGAGCACGGGCACGAGCACGGGCACGAGCACGGTATATAAGTGGGCCGTGTCGGGCCTAATATTTCTGAGACTTTATTGAGTATAAGAACAGACATGGCAAGAAAATAAATATAAAAAGAATTATAGGTTCAAATATTAGAAAACACAAGTAGAAAAATAATTATTTGTTGTTGTTAGAAGTGTCGTAAAGATATATACGTAATTACTAACATAAGTAAAAATGGACAAAGAATTAAACAAAACCAAATCACACTCGCTATATTTCCAATTTTCTTTTTCCCCTTATTTGTTACTTTTCTCAAACATTATTGGTTAATACTATCTTCCTCTGTCCAATTTTCACCTTCTTTTTCATTCTCTCTTTTGTTTTTATCCTTTTCATTAAGCACGAATATGAGCATGGCACGAGCACGAATAAGCACGGCACGATTCAAACTGTGCCCGGGCCTGGGCCGGGCCTAGCAAAGTTAACAAATGGGCTTGCATGGCACGACACGAAAACTGACGGGTCGTGCCAAGCACGGCACGAAATAAATGAGCATGAAGCGTGCCCGTGTCGTGTCGGCCCAAGCACGGCCCATCGCCCATGTACAGCCACTCCATTATGTTCTGGGGTATCTCTAATAGTCCGGTGAGGGCAATCCCTTCATCATTGCATAACTCGTTGAACTTAATACTATAGAACTCTAGACCATTGTTTTGTACGAAGCCTCTTGATCTTCTTTCTGGTTTGATTTGCCACCAAGGCCTTCCATTGTTTGAAGTTCTTGAAAGCTTCATTTTTATGCTTCATTATGAATATCCAAGTAAACCTTGAGGAGTCATCGTTAATAGATAAAAAAAATACATGATGCCTCCAATTGATTCAATTCGAAAAGGACCCCAATAGTCCCATCATCCCCTTTGTTTGGCAAATACCTTCTTAGGAAATGTACTGTGATGTAGCTTCCCAAATACACAATGTTCGCAGAATGCAAGCCCTGCACCTTGTGCCGCAAAAAAAAATGTCTTTCTTCGACAAAATTTACATTCCTCTTTCACTCATATGACCAAATCTCATGTGTCAAAGAGTGATCATATCTTCATTATGAACCTCGGATGATGCAATAAGAAAAGAAACTGACAACACAGAACATTGCAGTGCATACTCTTGATAGTTTGTATGTTTGGTTTTGGTCTCACATGCATAACAATTTTTGCCTGATTTGACTTTCAATTTGGTTTGATCCCTAAAAACAAATAAACTAGCGAAAAAAATTGAAAATTGACCA
This sequence comes from Linum trigynum, assembly GCA_964030455.1. Classification (NCBI taxonomy): domain Eukaryota; kingdom Viridiplantae; phylum Streptophyta; class Magnoliopsida; order Malpighiales; family Linaceae; genus Linum; species Linum trigynum. The sequence goes on along the minus strand of OZ034822.1, from coordinate 41,023,303 downwards.
GATTGAATAAAGTCAAATGCACTGTTGATTTAAATCCTAATCCTAAAACTACTTTGAGTTCACTCCAACCCTATACCAGTATTTATTTGACTCGGATCAGATCAGACACTGTATATTACCCACTGTTTAAGCTACACATATAAAACTCTTCTTGTGTATGTATTAATGGCTGATCAATCCCTTTAACGAAGATTTTGTCCCAATAATTTATTCATGAGATCACAAGTTTGTACTTTTCATCTAAATCTTCATGAAAGTAAGTGCTGATACGTATGCATCATGACTATCTTATTAAAAGAAAAAAAGAAGATTCATGGCTCTAATGACTAATGAGGGTGGAGCGGTTAATGGATCAAGTCGAGTCTAGTGTTGTCTTGTTTATGTTTTGCTAGTTAATATACAAGTCGATTTAGAGTTTGGTTCATTTATAAACGAGTTGAGCCGAGTCAAATTCGGGCTGACTCATTTATTAAAACCTACTTGACTAATCATTAAGATCACGAGATCGGCTCAACCTCAGATCTATGATAATTTAAAAATTAAAAACCCTAATATTTATATCTCATATATGATACGAGATCGGTTACGATATGAGACATATTTGCTCACGTACTCAAAATCTTAAACATATGATTAACTCTAATATTTATATCAAAAAGCCAACTCATAAGATATAGATTCATTTTCTTGTAAGCCAGTAGTCGAGTTAGGCTCACTAATTACAATGTTGAGACATCTCATGAGCTCAAAACAAGAGAGTTTGGTAGGGTGCCATTGCATCTATTATCAAAACAAGAGAGTTCACGAGTTGAGCTCAACAAACCACCTAGTCAACCAGCTGGTTCAAGAGCTGAACAAGGTTTAGCACAATCTCGATTTGTTACTAAACAAGTCGAACTTTTTCTTAATTAAACGTGTTTTTATCAAGTCAAATTCGAGTCGTTCATGAGCGGTTTGGTTCCTAATCGAAAGAAAAATATATACAAAGGAACAGTAGCATTGGAGATATTTATGGAAAGCTTGAATCGTAATTACAACTCTATACTTGTGTTGTAAAAAGAAAACAAAGCCTCTGGCGGATCCAGAACACAATAGTGCACTGGGCCGAATTTCATTAGAAATTAGATACCGTAAAAAGGATAATGATTTTATATTTTTTTACAATGTCAATTGTTCACGATGGTGTTTTAATTTAGCGAATGCATCAATAATGGAGTCTACATCCATGCCAATAGTATGCTTTGTTTCAAATAAAATATTTGAGAAACCGGCGAGTAATTCATCGCTCATTTTGTTGCGCTAATTAGTTTTCACATGTTTCATTGTTGATAAGGTTCTCGCCGTAGTAGCTGTTGAAACGGACAGCGTCAATACTAATTCAATCGACTAATCAATTTCCATTGTGTGTCCATCCCTATATCCAACAACTGCTCTAGTAAATTTTCAATGGAATAAATCTCATATTTCTTTTATTAGTCTTTTACGCATTTGACTTTTAAAATTTCAGGTCCGTTGTTTTTGTTTAGACGAAAAATCTTTAGGGCTAGAATTTAGAAGCTAAATTTAGAGTAGTTATTTGAATATGTTCATATGAATTATTTTTCTAGTTACACACAATCTTATTATAAAATAACACTGAACCGAATGTCTAAAATCGAAAAATTCATAAGGGCTATACTAACTTTGGATCCAGAGGAGGGCTAGGCCGGGACCTGGGTTGGCCACCCCCTGGATCCGCCAATGGGTGTTTCTAGGAAGAAAGAAAACCCTGCAATTAGTGGCGGATCCAGAATTTTTTTGTAGGGGTGTTCTCTTCTAAAAATTAAATTAAATAATACATAAATAATAAAAATATCCAATTAGTACAAATGTTGAAAAAAAGCCACGATGTATTTTTCATATTTCGAAAAAAATATAAGATAGATTTGGTGTCTACACTGTTCAACAAATCGGTATATCCTACTAGATCGTATATTCAATTTCTAACATTATTCATGATGTAATTCAAAGTTAAAAAGACTATTTCAACACTTACGGTGTAACCATAAAATCAATTCAAATTAGTGGTACCCCTAGGGATAAGAAATCGCATTTTTACCATTACATAGTGTTTAAAATAGAACGACAAATGAGTTATTACCTAATGGAGAAGATGTTTAATAATAGGAGTGTCCTAGATGTAAATAACACAAAATACCACTTATATTTTTTTTAATCATATGCAAACTACTATCGAGGGTTAGATAATTGTTTATTAAAATTTTAGGGGTGTCCCGGATTACCAATTATATTTTGTTTATCCATACAAAACTACTACTGAGAGTTGGATAATCGTGTTCCCAAAATTTAGGGGTGTACCGGGACACCCCTAAAGCACCATGTATCCGCCACTGCCTGCAATGCAGAAAACTGAGGAGTTTGAATAATTGATTCAGTTCGATTTGAGTAGAGGGGTTTGGTTATAATGAACGCTGGATAAGTGGGAGAAATGGGAAGGCCACCGGGGAATCCAGCGACGGCGGGAGAAAGGAAGAAGATGCTTAGCTTTACCAACCACCGTAACCCGCCACCGCGGCAGGAGGAGGACGATGACCGAGGAAATAACTTGGCGAAACCCGCGCGAAAACGAGAAAACCCGCGTACCTGAAACGCCGAAACGCAATACGTTTCGAACCACAAAAACACGCGGTAAATTTAAAGGAATTGACGATACGTCTCCCGCGATATAGTAAAACATATCGACTTTCGTGCGAAATATTGACTCCGAGCTTAATAGGCCAGCGGAAAAAAATTGAAATGCTGCTTCGGTGCTTCCTTCCGACTCACTTTGCTCCGATCAGGCTCCGGCGTTTGCTTCTTCTACTGAGAAACATCTGTCGGCGGTACGTGGATTTAGCGGATTGAATTGACATGCCAAATTTTCACTAGATATGCTTGCCGTTTGATTTCCTGTTTCTGTTAAATCAGACGTAAGGTCGCAGCTTTGCCAAGTCACGAAGATATGGTAGTGGCATTGCTGCGTCCGCTGCAAACAGCGAGCGCCACTCGCTTCACGGCTCCATTCCCGCCGCCGCAGCCGCACAGAGCGCCGCCGCAATCGGCGTGGCGGACGAAATCGAAACCGAGGACTTTCTCAATTCGCTCCTCCGCGGAAGCCCCAACTTCACCTTCACCCGCTTCTTCCTCCTCCGGCGCGCTGCAGGCTACGGAGATTAAGGAAAGATGCTTGAAATGGAGGTGGAAGGGCCAGTACACGATCAACTACTTCGTCGCCCAGTCTCCCGCCCGGTCACCGCCGCTTCTCCTAGTTCACGGCTTCGGCGCCTCGATTCCTCACTGGCGCAGGTGCCTGTCTGAAGCCCTTCTTTATTTCACCCTCTTATCCAAATGATGAAATTGCAAATTGCAGCCACCCGTCTGAATTGCAGGAATATCGAGACATTGGCGAAGAATCGGGCCGTCTACGCCATTGATCTTCTAGGGTTTGGCGAGTCTGATAAGCCGGAAGGATTTTCTTACACCATGGAAACTTGGGCTGAGGTAATTTTTAGTTCTTTAGCTAAGTTGTTTGCTACCCTATCCATGGGTCTTTATCCGCGTCTAATTCCATTTCCCCCCTGCGGCGGCGCAGTTGATTCTGGATTTCTTGGATGAAGTAGTTCAGAAGCCGACGGTCCTAATTGGGAACTCTGTGGGAAGTCTTGCTTGTGTAATTGCTGCTTCTGGTATTGAATAACCTTGACCAGCAGTTTCTAGCTTTGAGCATTTCTGTGGGTCATTTGTGTAATAGTTCTTTACTGAATTCTTGATTTTTTCTGCATTGAAGAATCCTCTCGAGCTCTGGTATGCGGGCTGGTTCTGCTGAACTGTGCTGGTGGAATGAACAACAAGGCCGTTGTCGATGATTGGAGGATCAGGCTGTTGCTTCCTTTGCTGTGGTTCTTCGACTTCCTGCTGAATCAACGGCCCATCGCTTCAGCCCTCTTCGAACGCGTAAAACAAAGGTAATCGTAGTACCATGAACTAGTCTATTGTCTAGCATTGCAATACCTTGTTCTTATTTGATATGAACATTGAGTTGACTAATGAGGCTCTCAGTTTTGTATCAAGAACACCTGTACTAAAGTTCCAGGACAACTCCATTTTCGTGCAGGGATACGCTTAGGAATGTCTTGTCGTCTGTTTATGGGAACAAGGATTCCGTAGATGATGAACTGGTGGAGGTAATAACACAGTTTCTTCTCTTTTTACACCGTTCCTTCTTCATCCTTTTCTTTCTGGTAAAGCACAGCCAGTAATTCGGTGGGGTTGGCATTCATTTGATCAGATCATTAGAGGGCCTGCCTGCGACGAAGGGGCGCTGGATGCATTCGTCTCGATAGTAACAGGGCCACCAGGGCCGAACCCAGTGACCTTAATGCCGAAGATAGCACAGCCTGTTCTGATATTATGGGGCGACGAGGATCCTTTCACTCCTCTTGATGGTCCTGTGGGTAAGTACTTCTCATCGCTGCCCTCGGAATCGTCCAATGTAAAGCTCTGCGTGCTGGAAGGAGTCGGACACTGCCCTCATGATGACAGGCCTGAATTGGTTCATCAGAATCTACTTCCATGGCTGGATCAGCTTGTTGTTACCCAATAACATGACTTGTTCATATTTCATTTTACGCTGTAAATTCATACTGACGCTGTATGTACTATAATGCATTGTATATTCTTGTATTCTACGACCAATAATACATCGTACCATTTTGCTCAATGTTGTTGGGCTGGGCTGCATCACATGATTGGGCTAATGAAGCAAAGCCCATCTAAGCGGACGCTGTTTCAGACAAGTATACTCCGACGGAGTTTTGAGCCATTAACGTCATTCCTTGTTCCGGCAAATTACGTGATGGCATTGGCGGCCCAGTTCGCCCCTAAATCGGTTCTTCTTCTCCGGCGAGTGCGACTCCGAGGGGCGAACTCCAAGCGCTGTTTGGAACCACCATCTGCATCTCAGTTTTCTTCTTCTACTGGTTTCCTCCACTGCTGCAATGGTGGTCATTATCCCAAATTTATGTCCTTGAGAATCCATTCATCAGCGCCGATTCTCACGCCAGCAAGGAATGATCGGAGTTATCCTTCAGGTTTACGCCGGTTCTGCTTCAATTACCGTTCTGCTACGACTGGTAGTAGTAACACCGCCGGCAATGAGAATGGCGAGGAGAGGAGCGGGAAGTCGTATCTGGAATTGACCGACGAAGAACTGATGCGACAGTGCGAGATGGCTACTTATAAGGCATCCGGCCCCGGCGGTCAGCACCGGAACAAGCGCGAGTCCGCCGTCCGTCTCAAGCACTTACCTACTGGCATTATCGCTCAGGTTACTTCAGGGACCCGTTTTTTATTTTTTTTTTCCTCTCATTTTCCTGCCTTCTTTTTCGGGTTTTAACTGTGAATGCCGGGGTGCACGCCAACTGTTTGTTGTAATGTCTTTGCAGGCTGTTGAGGATCGATCTCAGCACAAGAATCGTGCTTCAGCTTTGAAGCGGCTACGTACGCTGCTGGCTCTCAAAGGTAAATGAAACTTCTATACTTACCGCCACACTGCAGACTAGTAGCACGAATTGCTGAGTTGCATTTCCATAGTCGTGCTTGATTGTTTGTCATTCTTGAGCTAGTGAGAAACGCTGTGGAACTTGATGGATATTCACCTCCGCCGGAGCTTCTTCAAATTCTTCCTTCCAAGTCCACCATCAAAACCCCGGTTTCTGGTTCTCAAATTGGCCCCAATAATCCTAAATTCGCTATGGTACCTATACTGCTTGCGTCTTTTGGTTATTCAATAAAATTTCTTCCTTCAAAACTGGCGTTTCTGTTTGCTTTTGTTAAGCATTCTTGTGTTTAGGGAATGCAAGCTCTCCTGGACCTTATAGTCGCTGTTGAGGGTTCTGTATCTGAAGCTGCAAAACTGCTTGGGTATGATTTTGCCATCTGAGCTTTCTTTGTTTGCGTTTAGTTTTTGTCCTCTTAAGGTTCTGCGCAGCAAGATGTGCTCTTTTTGCACTGTTTTGGACATTCACATCCTGCTTTGTTCTTAGCCATAACAACTAAGCTCATATTAGTTAGGTTTTTTTCTGCACAATTCAAATGCTCGTGGACTAAACTGCTTACTCTTTCAGGTTAAGCACAGGTGCATTATCGCGATTAATACTCTCAGATGACTCGCTTCGTCTGGCTGTGAATGAGTTCCGGAATTCCAAGGTACCATAACATTGATCATTGCTAGAATGGGGTCAAGTAGCTCCTACTGAAATGAGTTCTTCTTAAATACAAATTGGATTCAATTGTGAATATTTCCTTAACTGTAATATCTGTTTGCCTCCCTTGACTAACCTTTCTTGTGGAGATTTGTTGATTCACATTTTATTGATTACTTCCTGATTCTTGAACTTGGAGGGAACCTATGACCGGAAGCAACTGAAAATTTGTTCCATATGGGAGCCTTCCAGGGAAGGGAATAGGGGAGATGAACATGTATAAATTTCTTCCGAATATTATTGCCTGGAAATGTTACGAGCCTGAAGTACAGAGTCTTTTCCCCGTTGTGTGCATTCTTCTGTTTGTTGGAACTTGGAAGTGCTCTTTCAAGCAACCGTGATGTCTTCTAAAAGAGAGTAGCTTAAGAGTAGGATAAAATAGATCAGAAAGAGATAAAACGAGAACATGAGAGAAAGGCAAAAAATGAGGCCGGAGTGAACATTTGTTATAGAGAAAATTTTACACCTTTGGTTTCATCTCCACTGCTGCGTCCCTTCATCCCATGATTGAATAGTGTTAATTCACATGGCAGGAATAGTGTTTCCCATTTGACTTTAGAATGGAAATCCTTCTAGCCTCTATGTACTCTCTCATATCCTATGGGACATTTGCTTGCAGGGCATGAAGCCTCTGAAGTAGGACGAAGCAGATTCCATGGCGCAGCCATTTTCGGAGCCCATTCGTTACACAAATAATGCATATTCGAGGTAATTACAACCAACCTATGTAGATGCAAGTGTAAATCTGAAGCTGATGTCCGATCGTATAATTTCGAAAGAAGCTCTCAGATGATAGAATGTTCAAACAGCTGTGTTGCATATGATCTGGCACGTAGTCTTGAGTTTATGCGAGCAGCACTGAAGTTTTATTTTGTCGCTATTTCTTACATCTGTAATGTCCGACCTCACAACCTGCAAAGAAGCAACTCTTTACTTTCATGGGAATCACAGCAGTGGCCGGCTCTTAACATATAGATGTCCAACAGCCACAAACATCCTCTCGAGATCATCTCGATCTCGGCCATTGGTCCGTGGAGCCTGCCATTAAAAACACATTCAAAACTCAAGAATCTAGAGTATTGATATGGAATATTATACATCGGATATGATGGATTTCTGTGGACAGACTCTCCGCTTGTTCTTCGTTCTATCGACTTTGAGTTATTAGTATGATTGTTGCTTTGTTGCATTCTCTATAGTGAACATAGGAATGTTAAGATGAGAGGGTTCGTGAATCGTGACCATGTACGAAGTCCATTGAGGATTATAGCTTATTTTGGGTGTGTTTTTTCTTCCTCTTTTTCTCTGTCAAATGGATTGAAAAGGAAAGTGTTGCAAGTAGAAAGGCAGGAGGGGAACTGGGGAATGTGGAGTTAATAAAAGGGGGAAAAGGGTCAAAAGTTGTACGAATATATAGATTTGGATTTGGGGGATTTATAGCGAATAGAGAAGCGGTTTGGTGCAGCCGCATATGTTCCCAGAGAATGAGGTTCTTTTTCTCTCTTTGTTCCCTCCCTCCACCACCACCTGAGAAGAAGAACCTATCTGTTGCCTCCCTTCAGTTGACTTTCTTTTTCTTAGCAATGTATTCATTTCTATCCACAATCCAAAAGTCAGAAAGGAACCTCACTCTAAAGTCAACTTGTATGGAACCTGGGTTTTTATGTTTGAGCCACCTGAATAATCTTTTATATCCGTTTGACGAAGTATTTGTCCAACCTTGTGTTGGTGTGGTAATTTGGTGTGGTGTGACGTAGTTCGGATAAAATCGAGCAAGCAGTAGATGGGTTGTGGTATGAGGTAAGTTATAAGAATGTCTTGATAAGCAATTTGTGATCTCTTATTATAGTGTCTATAAGTGGCAGCCTTCATGCCACATTTTTAGAAAATCTGTAAAAACTTATGTATGAAATTGATCTATCGTTTGACAAATGTAATAGTGAGAACGGATTGTTTCTAATCGAGAGTACAATTCCTAGGTTACGGATGAGTTTTCAGAATCGTTCTTATCTTAATGAAGAAATATTCAAAATCTTAAATCCTTAATCATCGGGGTCAAAACTTCACCAATCATCACTCCTTTTCCTTTCTCTTCTTCTCCGATAAAAGGCAAGGCAAATCCTAGCCTGAAATTCCAATCTCAGCTTCAGGATTTCCATGTAGATTATTGAAAGAAACAGATTAAAAATAAAAAAAAATCATCCTGGTAATATTCCAATTGCCATTCTATTCCCACTCCACTCCATCTATTCTCCTCCAATTGCCATTCTCTGATCATACATAAATGCCCACTTCCCTTCCATTTCCAACCCAGCCATAGCTAGTAGAGCTTCTATTCCTCCGCCACCTTTCTGCTACGTACGTACCAAAACGTCGGACACACAATCACCCTATCGAGCCATGATGGGCGTCGTCGATCTGTCGGACAAGCTCCGGCTCGCTCTGGGCACGGTGAAGGACCGCGCGTCCATAGGCAAGGCCAGGATGGTCCACAAGTCGGCCGAAGGGAGGGGCTTCTCCCACCTCGAGATCGCGGTGGTTCGAGCCACGGGCCACCACCACGCCTCCAACGTCGACGACAAGCATATGCACGAGATCCTCTTCCTCGCCACCAACTCCCCCGGTTCCATCCCCTTTCTCGCGGAGCGCATCTCCCGGCGCCTCGCCAAGACGAGGGACAGGCTCGTCGCGCTCAAGACCCTGCTCCTCGTCCACCGCCTCCTCAGGGGAGGCAACCGGTACTTCGAGCACCAGCTGCGGATGGCCCACGCGTCGGGCCACCTGCAGCTGGCCGCCCCGTGGTTCGCCAAGAACCCGGCGGACCATTCGGTCTACTTCCTCCACAAGTACTCTGCCTACTTGGAGGAGAGGATCGGTTGGGTCATCAACCAGGCGGGGAAGCTCGAGCCCCTGGTCATGAACCAGGGGCTCGAGTTCGGGTCCTACGACGAGAAGTCGGTGGACCTGGTGTTCCGCAGGCTGCCCAAGTGCCAGGCGTTCATGGACAGGGTGCTGGAGTCCTGCTGCCCTTTCGCCCACTTGCCCTGTTTCAACACTCTGTACCGCGCCGCCATGACCAACACGCTGAAGGAGAGCTTCCAGGTCTACGCCACGTACTGCGAGTGCGTGGCGGCGCTGATGAACATGTTCTTCGACCTGACCGCCGGCGCGAGGGCCCTGGCGTGCAGGATACTGAGGAGGGCCTCGATGCAGAGTGGGGTTTTGCAGCTGATGTACGATACGTGCGAGAAGGTGATCGGGAACAAGAATTTGGAGTACCCCGTGGTGCAGATCATGACGTTGGAACATGTCGCGGCGCTCGAGCAGGTCGATCTCGAGGCCGGTTCGAGTTCCCCGCCGCCGGTGTTGGGGGATGGAGTGAAGGATGTTGGTGTTGTTCGCGGCGACGAGGATGATGGGGATGGTGATTTGGAGGTTGGGGATAGCAGTGGTGATTTTGGTGCATTGTTTTCTTGGAAGAGTAGTTTGGAGACGAAGATCAGCACGGTGTGGGTAGTGTTTGAAGATGAATTTAGTAGATGATAATGATATATACAGTTATACTTTCTATATTTGCTATTATGCAATATGTATTTGATTTTGATAGAAACCCCAGACCCAGAAGGGTTGTTCTTTGTTGTTTGTGCATGTTTCGGATGAAAGATTGACACGAGAAATTTTTTGGGAAGTTCTGTAAATGTGTAGAGTAGGTTAATAATTAGGATGATTGTCATTTCAGGTACTTTGGTTTCTCATTTTTGTTGGTTGGGCTGTTGGGGGAATTCTTTGTTATGTTCCAATTGTTATGTTCCAATTATGGGAGGGGATTTGGTACAAAACTTTAGATATGAAAATTTTACAAAACCACCATATCGAGGTGTTTATCAGCCAGTGATTTGAACGTGAAACAAATTGATAAACCGAGTGACAAAACGTGTCATTTGGTCAAACAAATACAGCGGTAACAACAATGTAAATATAAGAAACCATGGATTGTATAAATGCAAAATAGATAGGTTGCCAAATAATCCCATATCGTACCCCGACGGCAAATGGGTTCACCCTCACATTAAGCTTAAGCAGCACATAATTGGATCTCTGATGCTGAAGAACATTTACTTTACCAAAGCGAAACCCTTCTTGAACAGGTCCATTTGCCCAAGACCATCTGAAATGCTCATCCTCCAAATCGGAGTTCCTTGAACTGCTGCAACAATAAACATAATGATCAGATCTTCCCTTTGTTTGGATGGCAATGAACCAAACAGGAACAAGAAATCAGATACAACAGAAGACAATTAACATCAAGGCTCTAGCTAGGCTGCCCCTATCACAGATCAAACCCACAAGCACCAAACAATTCCTTGCTGCAAAATGAAGGCAAGGCAACATAATGGAGGAACAATGCTTGCTAAAGATCCAAACATAGTAAGCATCACATAACACCAAAGTTCATATCTTGCCTTATTAAGGAATATCCCGTTACAGGGTCCCAGCAAGGAACTGCACCGAATTCTGGTTCCAACAAAACTAAGCTCGCTGTGTAATCAGCAGCATAAGCTGCTCCCCGGTTTCGTAGCCCCATACCTGGCAACCCAAGTCGCTCAATTTCATGGGTTTTGCAATCATAGAGGCACAGCTCGTCATCCTCCCCAAGCTCCAAACTTCCTGTCAAATCATCCTCCCAGTTCAACTCCAGCAAAACCTTTTCATCCCGCCACAGCCCGACAACAACTTGATGGGAGTATTGAACTCGAGCTATGCTACAAAATCTTACCCAACTATCCTCAGCGGAACCAAGACCTTTCTTCACCAGAATCTCATAGGAACTGGCAGTACGATACATGACTGTAAGCAAACCTGTGACCTTGGTCTCCGAGATGGAAATGCGCCTTGGTTCCCCTGCCCCTGGCAATTCCTTGGGCAACTCAATCCTGCTGAACCTCTCGTCATCCACATGGAAAGCCAGAATGTAGTTCAATTTCGATCCGACCCTAGCAGGCCAATAGATTGTCCCGTCTACAAAACACTGACACCAATTCCGACGAACATGGCAAGACTTCAGCGCTCGCTCGGCGTCATCAACTCCCCTCCAGCAGCGCTCTTTCAGAGTGTAAACCTCTGCTCTACGCGGAGGCTCGGCCGATCGAGAGTAGACGATTCGGACCACCTTATAATCATCCCTCATCGAATCATAGCCAAATCCCAACACGACGAACAGGTAATTCACATTCTCTGGATCGCCCGTGCTTTCGAGATAAAGCTGATCACCCATGTTTCCGTAAGTGAGCGTCGGCCTCGGGAGCTCGATGAAGCGCCGGAGCAACGGATTCCACACGTAGATGATGTAAGCGTAGGTCTTGTAGTTGTCGCAGAGGCAGATCAGTCCGTGTAAGGATCCGAAGACACGAAGGCGCCTGGGATCGTCGGAGTTGGGCCTGAATGGGGAAAAGATGTCGATGGAGGAAGAAGTAGATAAAAGCTCTGGGTGGGAATATAGAGAGAACTCTTCCTCAATCTCGCCGCTGCAGATTGCATAGCCGCAGCGCCTCAGAAGGAGGGAAGGGCGGTTGCTGCTGGCATTGGAACGGCGGTGGTGGGATACGAAGTCGGAGCTTCTGATCAGCGAATTCAAGTACTTGCATACGGCGGTGCATCTCAGTATCGTAATCACCGGGAGAGGTCCTAGAATCTGGAACAAGATTTCGCCGGGCAAGTCCTCCAAACCAGGAGCGGCCAAACGATTTTTCTTCATTGCCCGGCGTCGGGGAAGTGTGTGATCAAACCAACACGAAAACTTACTTCAATGGTAGAAACCCTAGCATTGAGTTGAGATTACTCGACGAAGCAACAAGGTTAAAGTTAGCTTGCAATTAGTCGTTTAGAGCTTGCAATTATATACGGATTATAGGATTTATGCTATTATTTAAATTCAACATCCAAACGTCTATCATTGAATTCAATAAATAATATCAACATCTAAATATTTATATTTAAAAAAAAAATTTAGTTAATTTCACCAAAATGAAGTCATATTATTTAGGATCCAAAAATTATAATTTCGGTTGAATCACTCTTTTCCATTTTTTACCATATTATCAATGGGTTTCTAGCTGGTTTTGTCCAATACAGGTTAAACTTTGGATTTTTGAGGATTGGTCAATTTTGGGTTTTAATTTGGGGTAGGTCAGATCATGGGTTAATGGGTTGGGTCACATTGGTCAGATTTTTATGATGTGGCAAGCTTTAATGACGTGGCAGGATTGGATTTATTTTATTTTTGTCAAAAATAGGTGACTAGGTGAGTCTGTTAGCCACGTCAGCAAATAATTGACGGTGTTAATGGAGACTGACGGAAGGTAACGGAGAGTGACCAAACTTGAACCATTTAACTAATTTGAGTGACCAAGATTGGATTTAAATATTTCTAATGATCAAACATGAACGCTTTTTATAATTTCAGTGACCAACCATGCAATTAACCCTTAAAATTATATTTATGTTTAAAATATGACAACTATTCCTTGGGAGAACAAATCAAGTGTACATTTTGGAAGATTTTCATTTAATTCAATTATAAATGTATTCCAACTATTCCTTGGGAGTTCAATTCATTTGTACAGATTTGAATATAACATTCCAAACATGGTAATTCATTTTCAAATAAATTTCGCGCAGAAAATGAATTGTTGATTCATTTAGCCAAACATGAAACAAATTAATAAACCGAATGACTAATACGTGATTTAGTCCAACAAATACCACAAACAACAAACTTCCTGACAAATCACCCTCCCTCATCAACCCCAGTAAAACCTTTTCATCCCTCCACAGGCCAACAACAACTTGACGAGAGTACCGAACTCGAGCTATGCTGCAGAATCTTACCCAACTATCCTCAGCGGAACCAAGACCTTTCTTCACCAGAATCTCATAGGAACTGGCAGTACGATACATGACTGTAAGCAAACCTGTGACCTTGGTCTCCGAGATGGAAATGCGCTTTGGTTCCCCTGCCTCTGGCAATTCCTTGGGCAATTCAATCCTGGTGAACCTCTCGTCACTCACATGGAAAGCCAGAATGTAGTTCAATTTCGATCCGACCTTAGCAGGCCAATAGATTGTCCCGTCTACAAAACACTGAGACCATATCTCAGGCACATCGCAAGACTTCAGCACTCGCTCGGCATAATCAATTCCCCTCCAACATCGCTCTTTCAGAGTGTAAACCTCTGCTCGCGGCGGCGGCTTAGCCGATTGAGGGTAGACGATTCGGACCACCTTATAATCATCCCTCCTAGAATCATACCCAAATCCCAACACGACGAACAGATAATTAACATTCTCTAGATCACGCCTCCGAGGTCGCTCACCTGTGCTTTCGAGATAAAGCCGATTACCCATGTTTCTGTAGGTGAGCGTTGGCCTCGGGAGCTCGATGAAGCGCTGGAGCAACGGATTCCACACGTAGATGATGTAAGCGTAGATCTTGTAGTTGTCGCAGAGGCAGATCAGTCCGTTTAAGGATCCGAAGACACGAAGGCGCCTGGGATCGTCGGAGTTGGCCCTGAATGGGGATGAGATTTCGATGGAGGAAGAAGAAGATAAACGGCCTGGGTCGGGATAAAGAGTGAATTCTTCCTCAATCTCGCCGCTGTCGGGTGCTTCGCCGCAGCGCCTGAGGAGGAGGGAAGGGCGGTTGCTGGCATTGGAACGGCGGTGGTGGGATACGAAGTCGGAGCTTCTGATCAGCGAATTCCAGTCTTTGCATACGGCGGTGCATCTTAGTATCGAAACCACCGGGAGAGGTCCGAGAATCTGAAACAGGATTTCTCTGGGTAAGTCCTCCAAACCAGGAGCGGCCAAATGATTTTTCTTCATTGCCCAGAGTCGGGGAAATGTGTGATCAAACCAACCCGAAAACTTACTTCAATGGTAGAAAGTAGAAACCCTAGCATTGAGATTACTGGAGGGTTGAAGTTAGCTTGCAATTTGACTCTGTGGTGGTGGCGTGGAGGGGTAACATTGACCTTTACAATACAGGTTACGTTTTTTTTATTAAAGAGACAGGTTGCAATTATATACGTATCTTTCACAAAAAAATTATGTACGGATTTGGGAGGAGTTACTGTGCTAATTATACAAGAGTTAGCACCGTCCTAACCAAGGGTTAGTAGTGATTTAGTTTAGATGTTGTATTGATTTTATAATAATCCGTAGTGATTTCGTTGTTTTTAGTAGCGTTTTTTGCTAGTTATCACGGTACCTAACCCTTATAAGGGTTAGCACCTATTCCCATCCCAAGGATTTATGCTCATTTAACGAAATATAAGGAAAGTTGAAAATTATCACCTAAAGAATTATGCATATAGAATTTATTTGTAATTTAAATTAATTTTTAAATAAAGTTACTACATTAAAAATAATATGACAAATCATCTTATTTAAATACACATTTAAAGTCTACACTTGAATTCAATAAATAACATCAATATCTAAATGTTTATATATTAATAAAAAATCCATTTTTTTTTTGTTAATTCCACTAAAATAGAGTTAGCTCCACCGCAAATAGATTTGGCCACATAAATTGGATAGAATTTTCCGTCGTTTCTAAGGTGATATTTTTCATACCATATGATATGTTGTTATTTAATACCAGTCAATACCGTATGAAATAGACCGGTAATAACCGACAAATTTTTTTGTTCCAAAAAATATCAAAGTGGATATCATTTTGTAGAGCACAATTAATTTGATATAAATATACAAAAAAAAATAAATTCCGAGTGAGAAATCATCTATTAAATATTAAAAGAAGGAAAATTAAAAAAAAATTGAGAAGAGAGAATGAGGAATTGAGTTATGATAAGATATCTGCTCACGGGATTACGGAATACTTTCTTTCCCATAAAATTGCATTCAATGATCCTCTTGCTAAATTGGCACGCTTCGATCGATGAGATAGGCAGACGTGTCCTTTTCCCAAGGTTGCATGGCCAATCCAAAATGGAACCGAACTTTTACATCTAGAGCTGTAGGTGCCAACCAAACCATGCATTCTCCTCGCGATCTTCGCCATTTTTCCTGCTGTAGTCAAACTGCCCTTGGTGAACAAAGACGTTTAAGCTTCCCTCCCAAAAGCCTCGCTCGCTCTATATATATACTTCTTCCACTCACCATGCATGCATCGGTAATTAACGCAATCAGCAGATCGATTGAAAACCCATGATGCCATCGTCATCGAAATACAGTCCTCTCCCGCTTCTTCCCTTCCTTCTCCTCCTCCTCCTCCTCTGCCAACTCGCCTCAATCTCCATCGCCGCCCTACCGTTCACCGAACTCAACTCTGTCTCCGACCTCTGGCGGGATCCATTCTGCGCCACCAAGCATGCGCCGTTTGTGGCCACTTGCCACGCCAGGGTGGACTGGAAGGAGACCCCGACGGGACACGTCTTCAGCTTGGACGTCCCCGGCATTGAGGGGGAGGAGCTGAAGATCGAGGTGGAGGAGAACTGGGTGCTGAGGGTCAGGTGGAGGGAGTTTTGGAGGCTGTTCAGCATTCCAGAGAATGCCGACCTCAACTCCGCCAAGGCCGCCAGGATCAAGAACGGGGAGATCATCGTCACATTCGCCAAGATGTCTCCCGACAAGATAGAAGGACCCAAGAGTACTGTGAATAATCGCGGTGGGAGAGATTTGGCGGCGGCGCTGAACTATAAGGCCGAGCAGGAGCTGTGATGATGATTCACCTGGGCTTGAACTTCGAGCTACCATCATATTCATTTTGTTCTGATCTGTTCTCCTGTTCTGTTCTTTCTGTCTTTCCCCTCCGATTTCTGTTGTTACTTGGAAGCTGAGAGTTTTGGACGTGTTTGTGTTGGATTGAGCAAAGTTCCAAAACCCCCAACAGCATCACAAAGTTGCTGATAAGTGATAACTCGCAATGAACATTTCATTGCTTACTGCGGAGTGCGGAGAAACTCACACATTGCTAGAGACCAAAACTTCCTTACGACATGGAGGGGAAGGATGAGGGAGACCAATCTGTTGTTCTGGCTTCTCAATATGTTGAGCCAAATAACATAATAACAGAGTAGAGTACCAACCAACACCACCCCAAATTGGAATGAACATAATGGAAGAACAATTCTGCTAAGTTCCAACTATAGCAAAACATCAGACAACACCAAGTTCATATCTTGCGATAAGTTGGGTCCCCTTTTCAGGGTCTCTGTAAGAAACTGTACGGAATTCTGGTTCCAGTAAATTTAAGCTCTCTGCATAATCCCCAGCAGAGGATGTGGCTTGATGTCCACTACATGGCAACCCAAGGCGCTCAATTTCTCGAGTTTTGCAATCGTAGAAATGTTGCAGTACTGTAAACAAGCCCGTGACCTTGGCCCCAGAAATTCAGAAGAGGCTTGAGCACCGAGCAGATCCTTGGGCAAACTCATGTCTGCTGAAACTCTCATCATTCACACAAAAACCAAAATACAGTTCGATTTGGATTGGCCCTTATCAGCAGGCCGCCATATTGTCCCCTATGAGACCAAGGCTGAGGAACATAGCAAGACTCCAGCACTTCCTCGACATGAAGCCTACCTCCAACGACGCTCTTTTCAGAGCGTAAACTTCTGCTTGCCCCCTTGCATAAGTGCAACAAGTGGAGACGAATCTGACCAGTTTATAATCATTGTTCCTGGGATCAAAACCAAATTCCAAAACATTGTTACATGACACATTAGATCAATAGTACAGTTGTATCCGAGCCCCCATCCTTCGTTTGAAATGGAGAGGAATACAATCACTCAGGTTGATGAAGAGTCTGACCGACAGATTTCGCACCAAGAAGTCATAAGCATAAGCATTATAGTGGTCGGAGAGGCAAATCATTCCATGTAGCAACTTGAAGACACGAAGTGCCAGGGATCACGGGAGCGACACATGAATGGGGATGAGATGACTATTGAAGAAGAAGCTGAAGCAGCTAATTGTCCAATCAATCAAAGATATGTTCCCCGACGCCACATGGGTTCACCATCACATAAAGCTTAAACAACATATACTTGATCTCTGATGCTGAGGAGCATTTAGTTTAAACCGAAGTGGAATCCCATTTGCACAGGGTCATTCGCTTAAGAGACCATCTCGCATGCTCATCCTCCAAATCAAAGTTCACTGACCTGATTCAACAATAAATATAGGTGATAAGATTTTCCGGTTTTGGATGGAAATGAACCAAGCAGAAGGTAGAAATCAGAATATCAGATACAACAGAAGACATTCAACACTAGGCTCTAGCTAGGCCACTCAATCACAGAACCAGAAGCACCAATATCATAAAGGTGCTAAGTGCTAACAAGTCATGATGAACATGTGATTTGCTCACCGCCAAAAACAGAAAGACCAAGACTACCTTGCTGCTAAAAGAAGGCAAACTAACATTTGGAAGAACAATTCAGCCAAAATCCAAACATAGTAAACATAGGATAACACGCCAAGTTCATATCTTGCCTTATTACGGGTCCTGTTTTGGATTCTCTGTAAGAAACTGCACCGAATTCTGGTTCCAGTAAAACTAAACTCTCTGTGTAATCAGCAGCATAAGATGCACCTCGGCCTCGGAACCCAGTACCTGGCAACCCTAGGCGCTCGATTTCTTGGGTTTTGCAATCATAGAGACACAGTTCAGCTTCCTCCCCAAGCCCCATTAACCCTGTCAAATCACCCGCCTTGTCCTTCTGCAACAAAACCTTTTCATCTCGACATAGCCCAATAACCTTGTCTCGAGTCGGATCAACAATGCTTACACTGCAGAATCTTACCCAACTATCCTCCACAGCACCGCCCCCTTTCATCAGCAACACCTCACAAGAAGTAGCAGTATGATAGAGGACTGTAAGCAAACCTTTGACCTTGGTTTCTGAAATTGAAACGAGCCTTGATTCCCCAGCCCCGGGCAATTCCTTGGGCAGCTCAATCCTACTGAATCCCTCATCATTCACATCAAAAGCCAAAATGTAATTCGATTTGCATCCGACCATTGCAGGCCAATAAATTGTCCCGTCTACAAAACACTGAGTCCACAGCCGAGGAACATCGCAGGATCGCAGCAGTTCCTCGGCGTGAAGAACTTCCCTCCAACGACGCTCTTTCAGAGCGTAAACCTCAGCTCGCCGCGGACACGTAGTGGGTTGCGGAGGATAGACGATTCTGACCACTTTATAGTCATTTCTCCTGCAATCGTACCCAAATCCCAACACGGCAAACAAATTGTTAACACGCTTTAGATAACCCCGTCGCATTCGACTGACCGTCGTCTCGGGGCGAATCCGATTACCCATGTTTCTGAAAGTGAGAGTCGGCGAAGGGAGGTCGATGAAGCGCCGGAGCGACGGATTCCACACGTAGATTATGTAACCGTAGGTACGATAGTTGTCGCAGAGGCAGATCAATCCGTGTAAGGATCCGAAGACGCGAAGGGAGGTGGGATCGTGGGAGCGAGGCGTGAATGGGGATGAGATGGCCGTGGAGGAAGAAGATGATAAACGATCTGGGTCGGAATAAAGAGTAAAACTTTCCTCAATCTCGCCGCCGGTGGAGGGTGCTTCTCCGCAGCGCCTTAGGAGGAGGGAAGGTTGTTGGTTGTTGGGATTGGAAGAACGGTGATGGTATACGAATGCAGAGTTTCTGATCAGTGAGTTCCAATCTTTGCATACGGCGGCGCATCTCAGAATTGAAATCACTGGAAGACGGACTAGAATCTGGTTCAAAATTTCTCCGGGCAGGTCCCCCAATCCAACAGCGGCTGCGTGATTTTTCTTCATTTCTCTGCTGTCGGGCTCCCCCAAACTCGCCTCAAATGGTTGAAACTAGGACTGATTGAGAGAGGTAATGAGCAAGATTGACTTTCCCATGTAGATATAAGTAGGGCTGCAAACGAGTCAAGTCGTATGCGAGCAACTTGACGTTTAAATCATAAAAAATCGTTCGATACTCGATTTGTTAGTTAACAAGCAGTTTTGGGAGCTGACTCGTTAGTAAACGAGCTAAACTTGAGCTAGACAATGCTCAGTTTGATAAGCTCGTAAGCTAGTTTGACTCGGTGGCTTGTTGAGCTAAGCTCACGAGCTGGCTTGTTTAGAGCTCGTAAAAAGATTAATTACTCTTCTGAACATCAACATTATCTTGTTAATACGGATGTGTATAAAAGTTAGGGGTCGTTTGGAAGTTGCGAATGTTAAATCGTTAAAAGTTAGGGGTCGTTTGGAAGTTGCGAATGTTAAATCGTTGCGTTGTAATGAATCACCATAATATAAATGCATGTATTGATACAATAGATGCATTTTAACAATACATTGTTTGGTTGTTGAGATTCTACTTTATGCATTGATTTAAATAAAGTTACTTTTATGGAAAAATGTCACATTTATCCTCAACTTTTAGAATCAGACAAAAACTATTGGGGGTATAAATGAAAAGAAAAGGTGACACAAATCTAAAACCAACAATCACAACAATCTCAACTTTTAGTTGAGATTGTATAATGCATCATTTTTTGTTATTGTTGGTGGGGCCTACCTAAAATAATGCATGCATTGCACTTCCAACCATTGTATTGTGCACAATATATGTATTCAACAAATACAACTCTAACAATCACAACTTCCAAACGAACCCTTAGTTGTTATTTTTAGATTCTAGTGTTTTTTTAATCATTTAAATTCTTATTTGTACACATTTTTCAGCAAGAATGATTTAGATCGAGCACATTTTGAGTCGAGCTTGTACTCTACTTGACAAGCTGTATTAATGAGCATTTACCTACCGAGTCGAGTTCTAGCTGGATTATTTTCAATCGAGCCGAGCTCGAATTGTATTATGATATTATCAAAATTCGAGTTTGAGCTGAAACATTTACAAATGAACCGAGCTCAATCTAAACAAAAATTCAACTCAACTCGATTCATTTGCTGCCATATATATAACTGTTGCGCTAGAACCACAGGGCAAGGAATGGCATGATTCTTGCCTGTTTGCAATTGCGGTTGACTTGGCCATTCATGTTTGATTGTGAATGTTGTTAATGTGGTGGTACAACTACAGAGAAGGAATTAAGGTTGTTTAACTTATGACCTTCGTCACTCCCATTACAAAATAGATCAATTAAGATATTTATCATAACCAACTAAAGTTAATAAAATTAAAAAAAAAGTTTGCGTCTAAAGTTAATAAGTTTTACAATTTATGTCTGCCTTAGACTTTTTTATAAAAAAAAATTATGGATATTCATAACAATCAAGTGAGAGGTTGTAAGATAACTTTTAGTACAAGAGAGTTGTGTCATTCTTAATATGATATATATATGGGGAGTTCTACGGTACCCAGGGTGAAATCCGGGGTACCGCATACTTTGAGTAAGAAAACGCTATCTAGAACTTGAATTGACTGATGTTTCGGACATGATACTATACTCTAACCCTTAAAGATCAAAATCTAGGTCTTAATTCTCTAAATCTTCTACCCCAAGATCAATTTAATTAGAAACAATAATTGACGGTTATGATTCGTCCAAATATAGAGGGAAAAATCAATGCACCATCTTAGGGTTTATAGTTTACGATTTAGATAATTAGGACCTAGGGTTCACTCATTAAGGGTTAGGGTATAATATCATGCCCAAAAATCCTGCTAATTCGAGATCTAGATAGCATTTTCATACTCAAGGTATGCGGTACCCCGGATTTCACCCGGGGTACCATAGAAGACACCATAGAAGACACCATTCAGCTTAATGACTACTTAAATAAATAGTCATTAAGCTTCAATTATCGAGCTATATTTAATCGTATTTTGAAATTCATGGATACTTCATACTCGTAATTAGTTTAGTGGAAAGACTATTCTTTTTTTCTATACATCGATGCCATGCATGCACCTATCATTCATTCAAGATTAAACGTCGTACGTGGAATGACTTTCATTTCCATCAAATTAATCAATGTGCTATTTATCCAACCAATACGTTGGGCTAATACAAATGATTTATGGTCAATTAGGTCGCTTGAAATTCCCTCTCTCTATATATAAATTACCACGTCCATGTAACTTGGAATATGCATCCACCGAGTCTGGATCCTGTGACTAAGGGTGCTTGGTCACTAAACCCCTCCCAGCTCTTAAATCTAGACACAATAATTTGACGGTTAAAAAGCGGGAAAAGCAATTTAATTAATGATAAGGGTATTATGGAAAATTATGAAATATACAAACCAGACTTACAATCAGTACAAACCATACAAACAGTGGCGGATCCAGGGGTGGCCACCCTGTTAGTAAACGGTATATGATCCACGATTAAACTTCTCCCAATAACTAGAGTTACTGGGACCAACTGGTTCTTGACATGGTATCAGAGCCTTCTGTGACCGTGAGGTCTTCTGTTCGATTCCCAGTAGCCCCCATCTGTTTCTGTTAAGCACACGGTGTCCGGATATGTGCCTGTCCAAACTTCAAGCCCTTGTGAGTGGCTTTCGTTTGAGGGGGCGTGTTAGTGTTGTGGTATATGATCCAAGATTGTTGGGACCAACTGGTTCTTGACACACCCCGGGCCACGGCCCAGCCCTTCCCTGGATTCAGAGCTAGTATAGTCCTTATGAGTTTATCGATTTTAGCCATTAGACCCAGTGTTATTTTATAATAAAATTGTGTGTCAATAGGAAGAGGGTAAGATGAACATATTCAAATTACAACTCTAAATTTAGCCTAAAAATTCTAGCTCCAATGATTCTCATCTAAAGAAAAACAAACAATGAAACCTAAAATTCTAAAACGTAAAAGACCAAAAGAAATATGAGATTTATTCCCTTAAAAAATTACTAGAATAGCTGGTGAAAATAGGAATTGATACACAATATATATTTGATCAGTCGATTGATTTGTCCAGTGTTGACATTGCTCGTTTCAACAACTACTATGGAGAGAACCTTTTCAACAATGAAATAGGTGAAAAATTATTTGCGCATAAAAATGAGCGATAAATTTCTCGCCAATTGGTTAACTATTTTATTTTAAAAGAGTATGTTATATTAAAATTTAAACGCCAATTGGATAAATTTCTCGCCAATTGGTAAACTCCATTATTGATGAATTCACTATATTAAAATTTAAAAGATCTACGTGTACAATTGATATTGTAAAAAAAACTGTAAATTTTTTACGGTATCTAATTTTCTAATGAAATGCGGCCTAGTGCTCTACTGTGTCCTGGATCCGCCGCTGCATACAAACATACGAAGTGTACAAACTACAAAGACAAAACATACAAACAAATTTACAAACATTACAGACATATGAACTTTACAAACAATACAAACTAGACCGACAAACAATACAAACATTACAAAAAAAAACAACCGGGTTGACTTTGGAGGCTCCATCCCTATATAGAGGGCTCTGTCCCAAAGTCAACTCGGTTGTTTTTTTTACATACAAACATTACAAACATGGTGGACACAAATGACAAACTAGACCGACAATCCATATAAACTAGAAAAGCACTCGGGTTGACTTTGGAAACTTCATCTCTATATAGAGGAGTTCCATCCAAAAGTCAACCAGGTTATTTTTTAGACATAAAAAACATTACTAACATGGTTGACAAAAATAATAAAGATGGTGCACAAAAATAACAAAGTTTACAAACATTACAAAAGAAACCGACAAACATTATAGAATAACAAAGCTTACAAACATTACAAAATAAACCAACAAACAGTACAAAACATCACTAAAAAAATGACAAAGAAGAATGATAAACAAATCGATACAAATATTACAAAATACGTCAACAAACATCACAAATCTAGCACTGACGTTGGGAAATCCTTCTCCGTCAGAAAATCTCTCTCTCTCTCTCAAAAATTCACAGCCGCCAAGTTGAGGAAAATTCCCCCCAGTGTATTCTCGGGCGCCAAGTTGGGGAAACTCCCCCAGTATATTCCCAGCCCGCCAAGTTGGGAAAAATCCACCGCATCGGAGCTGGCAACGGTAGGGAGGAACGCCGAAAAATCACTAGCCGCCAAGTTGGGGAAAATTCCCCCGGACCGGAGCTGGGCAACGACTGTGAGGAACGCCGGAAAATCCCTAGAGCCTGAAATACCTGAAAGAGGAAGTACAATACCTATCTGTAGCCGACTTCAAGTCGAAGGAATAAGAGGTCTAACTCCCAACTAGCTTTGGCTTGACTAATGGTAGGTCAAGACGAGCATGAATGGACGTCAGGATGAGCGTAAATTCTCTACTTTTCTTGGTACATGCGCTTGGAAGTGCATGCAAACTGAAATCTTAGAGAACCTTGATCCTATTGATCAGAAAGAGCTCGGGCGAGAAGGTGCGGGGTTAGAAGAGTTCAGCCGGCAGCGACGATGTGCGGAAAATTCCAATAAATGGACGGCGGGGGAGGAATACGTAGCAACATTATTTTTTTATTTCCATTTCCAAATAAATAAATTGTATAATTACTAGCATGCTCTTCATTAAATTGGATTAATTGGAGCCATTGGATTTTAATGAGATGCAAGGGCTGAGATTCATTTAGTCATGTGACTAAGGGACCTCCCTTCCCCCCTTAGTAACCTAATCTTAGCCCTGCATCCACCGTAGAGAAGCGCATTCTCTCCTTCCGGGAAATTAAATTATGTCGACGCCATTGCCATCCAAATCTCGCGCTCCTTCCCCTCTTCTCTCCTTTCTACTTCTGCTCCACCTTCTCTGCCACCTGGCTCCCACATCCATCGCGTCCTTCCTTTCCAATGTATGGCAGGACCCAGTCAGAGAGGAAGTGCGTGGAGACGACAGAGGACGACAGGTGTTTGAACTTAGAATATACTAGGCGGTTATGGGGTTCTGATCTGGACTCTCTCGTCCGATCTCCTCGGGAGTGGAAGAACCTGTGAGGTGGGGGCGGCCCCCGTAATCTACGCTCGGACGCCCAAGTTAGTATGATATAGGAGAGGGTATATGGTGTTTAGAGAGATAGAGTAGAGAGAGAAACCTTAGGGGAAAGTCAGGAAGGGAAGAGGAGGATCCTTCGGCTTGGAGGCTTTGGCCTCCTTATATAGGGCTTGGGCCCGGGATGCCTTGCGGTGGGTTTGGGCCCGTTTATAGTCGTGTAGACATATTAATACATATCCCAACAGCAGGGAGCGCTGGCACCAAGCGCATCGTTCGTACGGCTAGTTCTGGATGCAGTTCAGCATCCCGGAGAATGCCAACCTTGGCAATTTGACGGCCGTGGTGAAGGATGGGGTTCTTACGGTTGCGATCTCGAAGTGGCCTCGCGATGAGAGTGAGCAGCCAAGGACGGTGGAGATTGCGGGCGGCGATTCGGCGGAGTATGAGATCAAGCGGGAGGAGCTGTGATGATGATAGGAAGAAGCTAAGATAGATTCTCTGACTAGAAATCTAGAATACAGTATTGTACTCTCCTTTTCCATTTTCTTCATCTCAGATTTATTAATTAGCAAACTGCTCTGGTTTGTTTTCTCTGTTTTGAGAACGTGATCCGACGTTGAAATAGATAAATTGGCGGTACACAGTTTAATGGTAAAGAATGGTTGATTAATTATTTGTACAAATGGTTGATATCCTCTAAAATATAAAACATTATACATCAACTTCTTTACTTTTTTGTATTGTTGACTTCTAAATTTTCTCTGACAATACACTAATCTGACTCAATAATTCCAGGTTCATATCATCAAACAGTCTCACATAAAAAATCATAAAAAAAATGTATCAAATTCATATTATAAATTAAGATAATAATGGATAATAGATCACATAGATTCGAAAAGAGAAAACACAAAACAAACCATTGATGATTAAAAATAGTGTGCCAGTGGACTAGTCAACCCACATTCATCTCATTTAATGCCGTATAAAAAATAAATATGATATTCAACGGATAAAAAACCCCATTTGATTCATCTGATTTTCATCTGTAAAGCAAAAACCTTCACTGCTAATCGCGAAACACAACAAAGCCCGGCCCAGCCCCGTCTTCCTCCAAGTTGAAGCCCAACCCATTATGGAAACATGAGCTTCGTTCATACAACAAGACAAATGGATGACCAGAAGTTCCTGGCCAGCAAACCACGGCCCGTCACTGTAGTTAACATCTGGAAGCCGTGAGAGAGGTCTGGACTCTGGAGTAAGAACCCAGGAAGGAAAGCGCAGCAATTAGAAGTTTCGCCATTTTTCCAATCCTAATCATCACCTTCACCCTTAGCTAGAACGTTCAAGAAGTACTACTCCCTCCAAAAACCCTCTCTATATAATCTCCACCGGACTCCCGCCCATCCACCAGATCGCCGGAAAACACTCAGTAAACAGAGTAAGCTCAGTCGAACGCAAGCCAAAAAGACAAAAGAAAAGAATGCCACGTCATCTAAATCTCCTGCTTCTTCTTCTCCTCACCTTCCACGTCATCCATTCCACTACCACCACCACCGCCGCGGCGTCCCTCCTCCCGTTCCTCGACCCGCCGCCGCTGCCCGCCGACCTCTGGCGCGACCCGTTCCGCATCCTGGAGCACGCCCCTTTCTCCCTCGAGCGGGACGACGTGTCCCCTCTCGCGGCGGCAGCCACGTCACATGCCAGGGTGGACTGGAAGGAGACCCCCGAGGGACACGTCATCAGCCTCGACGTCCCCGGGATGCGGAAGGAGGACGTGAAAATCGAGGTGGAGGAGAATCGTGTCCTCAGAGTGAGCGGCGAGAGGAAGCGCGAGGAGGAAAAGAAGGGGGACCACTGGCATCGAGTGGAGCGGTCGTACGGGAAATTCTGGAGGCAGTTCAGGCTGCCGGAGAATGCTGACCTGGATTCGGTCCATGCGAGGCTGGAGAACGGTGTGCTCACCGTTTCTTTCGCGAAGCTGTCACCGGACAGGATTAAGGGGCCCAGGACGGTGAGTATTGCTGGCGGAGAGTCGGCGGCGGCGGCGGTGAAGGATGAGGCGGCAGCCAAGCAGGAGCTGTGATGGTGATTGGTGTGAAGAGATATAGATTTGATGACATACCATATTGTACTTTGCTTCAATTTCCTTTTCTTTTTGTTGTTCGTCATCGGCCCCGTTTTCTCTCAATCTGTGTGTGTGTTGTATTGTGAACTTGTGGCGGGCTTCGGCACGCTGGAGCTCCGACCAAACTTTGTGTCAATCATAATTGCCTTGTGATCTCCCTCCCGACGGGCTCATGCCTCATGCTCTGTTCCTGATCATCAATCTTAGGAGTTATAGCTAGTCTCTGACAAATCCCCTGAATTCTCCGTAGTTTCACAACATACCATACCATTCCAAAACGTTCCATTTCAGTACTCAATCCCTAAACTTAACCAACTCCTCGCCCCTTTGAAGCCTCAAACCACTCAAATTCCCACAAGCTCAATCTAAAATCAAGACCGAATCGGGACATGAACCGGAGCAAGATCGGACTGTATCCAATCCAATGTTTGGTCATTATATTCTCGAAAAAACCGGACTGGAATCGAATCAATTCGGGCCAATTTAACCTAATCGGACCATATAGTCACCCCTAGTTCATATTCCATGACTAGCATTCTAATCCTAGTGTGTTTAACTTCGAGATGTACCTTCATATGTGGTCTCCAAGGTGTCCTAGATTTTCTTTGTGATTTTGCACATTGCTAATTTGCCCTACTCTTCTCTTACAAGAACACATTTAAGAAAATGCTTGGCTTTGACATTGATTTGTAAACTTACAAGATCTTTTTTCTGGCCAACTTTCGATATTCTTCTCAAATCGGTTCGATCCTCTTTTGATATTGATCCAGACCTTCTGTCATAGGCTTGTAAGAAATATTTCATGTAAACTTTCCAAAAGGTATAGTAGGTGTTGTCATCGAGCTTTGGTGGCCGTGTTGCACACTGTCCTTCAACTTGCGTGGTTTGAGGCAGATGAGACTCATCGTTGTGGTTGTTGAGCTTGTAGCTTCCATCCCTGGATCTTGTTCCTCGTGAGAGACCTGTTCTGATACGAATTGTTGAACATATGTAGCTCACAAATTATCTTGTAGTTACAATAAATGAAATACGATTAGTTATCAGCCGCGATCTTCTAGACTTGTGGGTTGGTCTTGACCTGTTGTTAGAGAGCTAAGAGTTTTATAAGATGGACTTTGGCCCTTATATGATCTCCTTCAATCTTAGACCAACAAGGTACCGGTTGAGAAACAACATAAGATAATGGAGAATAAAAAGTGTAACCCGTGCACTAGCTTGCTATAGTTAGAATTAGTTTTTCATATTGTTAGTTGGTTAGATTAGTGGAATAAACCCTTCCACCTTAAGTGGAGATAGAGTAGTAGTCGTACGTGGAGTTAGTTCCACTTGGATAGGTATATTCCATTTCCTTTATGTATTTAATTTCCAACATGAATGAATAATAGGTAGCCAATTTCAGAAAACAATAAATCCCTGACCATTCTCGCCAAGAAAGGAGAAACCTGGTCTACTCCCGTCAAGAAAAGGGAGTTATCCAAATTCAATACGGATCACCATCATTTGCCCGCTGCTCATTAAGGCAAGATTCCTCCTTGCCTCCCTTTGCTGCCCCCTGCCCAGTTCAATTGGTTCATTAAGATTTGAAATAATAGACTCATTCGATTCTCAGTTTCGTCCATTCGGGACATTCCAGATCGACCAATTTCAGACTCACAATGGCTCAAATCAAGTGCTCTACTCGACCGCTTAGCTCTAACCCGAATCCTCTACCCGGGTTGAGTGGGCGTAGGCCCACTCCTCCACTTTCCGCCTATCTCTGGTGTGCAACCCACTCTTAATCTTCAAACTCAAGTCCATGTCAAATTTCATAGAATTTACTTGGGTGGGGCATTAATCGAATCGATCCTAAACCAAATCAATCGAACATGATCAAACAAAAAATAAATGAAAAATGAGGATGAGAACCGAACAAAAAATTGTTATGTCCACTTTTTTATATTTAAAATAATTCTTACAATCGAAATCAGATCAAACTATATCCACTCCCATTCAATTCAATCACAAATATTAAATCGATACAATTCGTTGCTATGTCTATCAGATTGTTTCCCATCCTGCATGAGAACAATACTTTTTCCTTCGTACAAATCATTGGGTTTTCTCAAATTTACTAGCGTGGCCCCGGCCATTTGCCCGGAGGAAGGTGATGTATGAAATTTGATAATGTAATGGGTTGTATAGCTTATTGTTGTATAGTTTTTTTTCGGGAAACACGTGGTAAAAATAGTGAATTTTAGTAGGAAAGATACATGAATGATGTAACGAATCAAAAATCAGCCTTATGAACCAGCAAATCGAATAAAAAAATCGTCTATTCCGCCGGTTTTCGGGAAATGAGCATCTCACAATCGTTGCTAGCTTTTACTCGTCTCGTTGGCCGATTAATTTGCTTCATAAAACTTTCATCTTGTCATCATTGTGCTTTCTGGTTTTTTGGCAAGCCATGATAAAATCTAAAGAAATCAAGAATGAACAACACGATTTGTGATAGGAACCACCATTCTTGTATACATAAAAAATGGTGGTAAACACGGACTCACTTGCCAAACTGGTTTGGATTGAGATTTTTATCGGGTATCAGGGAACCATGTGATTATAAATTAGATTTGATCAAAACGGGCCAAAACTTGAAATTCAGCCTTATTGACCGACACATGCCAAACTCTAATTATTCTTTACTTTTAAACTTTCTATTTGAAAATAAAAAATAATGAAAGAAAAGAGATGACTGCAATTCGCCATTTGCACATCACTGATTCGGGGAATAAAACTGTAGAATTTTGAAAGAAAACTAAAAATATTTAGGATCGTTTTAATGTTAAAAATAACCAAATAGATATTTCTGTTTAGTTTTTTACTAACAAATACCAAACGATTCCCTATAATATACACTATAATTTAATCATTATGATATCAAATAATTACATAATATATATTTGAAATGATAAAAATTGGACTAATTGGGTTGGTCGAGGTTGAACAATTGAATAACTTTAAAATACATTATATTTTAGCCACTAAGATATAAAATAATAGCATAACATATATTATGCTAGAGAAAATAGTTTGTTTTAGAATGACAAACCCATGATGTTCAAATCCCGTGTAGGTCAGGCCCATTCAATTCTTTTATTTTATGATTAGCGGTTAGCCCATTAGAATCCATGCATTAGTTTTTTTTATGAATAATCCATGCATTAGTTTATTGTTAATTTTTTTTCTTTTTAGCAATAAAAAAGAGTATTGTTTTTGCCTTTTCATATATATTTTACCACCACGGAGAAATAAAAGGACTTAAAGAAAAAATGACACTCCTGGACCCGTTTAAATCCGCATGTGTACGGTAAGTTGACCCGTTCCACAAAGGAGAAAGAAAAAAATTGACACTCCCTATTCTACCCTTCCTACAAACGCTCCTAGAGCAGAGATTTTGAAATAGGGGAAGAGTTTTTTTTCCTCTCTGCGATTATTTATTTTTAATTTAAAAATATACAACAAATGTACTTAGTGTGATTGGTTATGATTTTTGCTTTTCTTTAAAGTGGTCATGGTTCGAATCCTACTAAGTGTCTTTTTAATGAATAAAAAAAAGTAATTGTGAAGACCAAAATGTCCCTCCTACTTTCACTCTGGAAGTAGGAAATTTGAAATCAGACTTCAAGTTTTTTCATTTGGTTTTTATTTATTGAGTAGATATGTCACACACACTTGTAATTCCTTCCCTCCACTCACCTCGCCCCATGTTTCTTTAGACAGTTTAAGATTATAAGAAACACAACAAAAAGAAGAAATAAACCTTTTGATCGTGCCGTCGTTTCCGTAAATTTTCTCCTAAAAACGCTCCCCCACTTTATCCACCAATTTTTTTTATCCCTTCCTTCTTCCTCTCTAATCCTCCCAATAATCTTAATATAAATACTCCCACACCTCCAGAAACCAGTCCAGATCCCAATTCGCCATTTCCCTCTGTTCTTCCTTCCTTCCTTCTTATCCCTTTCTCCTTCCCCCAATAAAAAGACTCCGTCTTTCGACACCAGATTCCTTTTCCCCACACGGGTTTGGGTTATGTCTAGAATGTGGAGATGGAAGAAGCTCAAGGACACCGGCACCACACTCTTCCTCCTCTCTCCTTCTCCACGCTCATCCCGCCCTCCGATCGCCGCCTTCCGCCTTCTTTCATCATCTTCTCCGGCGGCCCGGTACTTCCGATTCTCCCCAATCACCACGCATTTGAACTTCATCAACAGGTACCGTCGCCGGGAGTCGCTCCCCGGGGTTCAGGAGCGCTTCAAATGGGACGGCGGTGAGGGTGGTGGTAGCAATTCGATTGATGGCGGTGATAATAACAGTATCAGGCAGATTAAGGCTGAGGCTAATTGCCCTCGTTGTTCCAAGCACATGGATCTTCTCTTCTCGAACAATCACGGTCGGGGTCTTAACCATCCGCATCATAATCCCAATCTCTCCCCTCCTTCCGATCCTTCTTCTTCTTCTTCTTCTTCTTCTTCTAATCAGAGCGGTAATGGCGGCGGAGGGGATGTGTTACAAGCTGTGAATTACTGCCCCAATTGCAAAACTGCTTACTACTTTCGCCCTTACAGCAATGCTCCGCTACAGGGGAGCTTCTTTGAGATTGGGAGGATCAGCAATGGTAAGTTGAGGAATAAGTACAATTCCGCCAAACATTCCAATAATAGTGGTGAGGGGCAGGATTCTTCGTCTTCCGGGGATTCGGTGACTGCTTCCAATAGCAGCATCAACAAGAGGCTGAGGGCTTCATTCTGGCAGACTCTCCGGTTGTATGCGGGTGACCCACCTGAAAACTGGCCGCCGTTGCCTGCTCCCCCGCCGCCGCCGGCGAATGGGCTGGCTGTGCATACTCCCCCTGGTCCACCATTTGCGCCTGGTGTTAATGTTGTCAGGGCAGCTGGCGGAGGATCGAATGGTGATTCTGTGGAGGGAGAAAAGAGTGGTAGATGGGGTGGGGCTAATCTAGGGAAGGACTTACCAACTCCGAAAGAGATCTGTAAGGGTCTTGACAAGTTTGTTATTGGACAAGACAGGGCCAAAAAGGTTTGTAATTTGCCTTCTATTGCTGTCAATGTCTAGGGGATGATCGCCCTTCAGAACATTCCACTGAAACCTGTTTCCATGGTTTTTACTGGCAGGTGCTCTCCGTTGCTGTGTACAATCACTATAAGAGGATTTATCATGCCTCTCAAAAAGGGTTAGTTGCATTGCCGTGGTCCTGAATAGTCCTACTTATTTTCAGCAAGTTTTCAATCATCTGTCTCTTTCCCATTTTGTTCCATGATATGAACTGAAATGATGATTTCCAATACTAGGTCAGGAGAAGAATCTTCGAGTCCTAATGCAATTGATGATGACGATAATGTAGAGTTAGAAAAGAGCAATGTTCTCTTGATGGGTCCGACTGGCTCTGGTATGAGTTATGCTGTGCATTTGGGGTCCTTTAATATGCTGTGGGAACAAACTGATTTCCCAGATCTTTATATGATCTTCCTGTTCTCAACCTGTTAAAGTCTGATATGAAGGTCTCTGTTCTAACTCTTTTGTGAAATAGGAAAGACGTTGCTTGCAAAGACACTTGCAAGATTTGTGAATGTGCCATTTGTCATTGCAGATGCTACAACATTGACTCAGGCAAGTTTCTTCTGGATAACTCAAAGCCTTTCCCCCCTTTTCATTAGAAAGCGTGAAATAAATTGCATGAGAACATAGAGTTAAAGGCAAGTTGTCTATTGGGTTGCTTCAAATAGCCAAAGTGTTGTGTTATGCAAGGCATTGAAAACACAGTTGGTTGCTGAATTTTGACAAAATTTCCTCTATGCAGGCTGGTTATGTCGGAGATGATGTCGAGTCTATATTATATAAACTTTTAGCGGTATGTTTTCCTTCCATACTTCTCAAGATATTGCAAGAGCCTATTATATTGCTCTTTGAGTCAATTCCTGTCCGTGCTCAGTCTATGTTGGGTAATAATTCCTATCACATTCCGTTATATGATTAGGTAAATCATGGTTAACATGCCTGCTGCTAGTTAAGAGTCTTTGTCAGGCTGTACGGATGGGCCAAAGATACAGCTTTGGACAGAATAAGCATAGTTTGTAGACTAGAACCATAGATTGTACAGAACTTGGTAGGTTGGGGAATTATATGGTACGAGTCGTGTGATTCTGCAAGCTGCCAGGCTCAAGCATGCATGAGCTGTGATTGCTGTAACCACTAACTTCAGGGCCGTCCCATGATATTTGGAGGCCCTGTTCGAAAATTTAATATGTGGCCCCTAATTTTTTTTCTCAATAAATTTATTAAAAATAAAATGTATTAAATAATTATAAAGTACATAAGTTCAGAAAATGATTTCAAAATGAATAAACAATCTCGCTTCCTGTTTGACCAAGAAACCAAGACCAAATTCTCACTCCTAGCAGGGAGGGAGAAAAGTAAATCTAGGACAAAAAATGGATATAGAGCAAAAATTGAATGGAGAAATGAAAATAATATAAATTGATCGAGAGGTGGGTGAGAGTCTATCTAATGGATCGTGTAGGCCCTATTCCAAAATTGAGACATGATCCAAATTGACTTTTAACTATAATAAAACTAAAATGATTATAATACCATTATTCAAAATGTAATATCTTTCTTTATTGTTTAAATTAAAATTATCTATTATCTCTCTGATTTTTGTATTCTCCGTGAGATTCTTTTCAATTGTTATTATAGCTAAAAATATCTATTAAATTCGTCATCATATTCATAATCTATCAATCATACACTAAAAAAACAACCTGCTATATTTGATCGGTAACTAACGAATCTAAGTGGAGGCCCCTAATATTCGGAGGCCCTGTGCCGGAGGGTGGACCGGCACACCCTCTTGGCCGGCCCTGACTAACTTTAGGAGCATGGCATGATGGTTAATGAATTTTGTATATGAATTAAATTATTTTTTGGTGAAAATGTATGAATTAGTACCATTTGTTTGTTATATCCCATGGTGTTGGGTGATCTGGCCATTCCTTTCTCTGAAAATTAACAATATTCACTTGAGCTAGAATGAAGAATAATGGGAAATTTATGTGAAGTAAACATTATTCTGATAATACATACTTTCTAATTATCCTTTACTTTCTTCACGACATGGAACGTTTTCTCTTTTCCTGAATTCAGGCGGCTGAGTTCAATGTGCAAGCAGCTCAACAAGGGATTGTCTACATTGACGAAGTTGATAAGATAACTAAGAAGGTTTCTTGTGACACCCAGTTCTGTCAGTTAGGATGTGATTTTGGATGCTCTCTAATGAAGATCATACTAATATAGTTGTAAATTTGTAGGCCGAGAGCTTGAACATCAGCAGAGATGTGTCCGGGGAAGGTGTTCAACAGGCTTTGTTGAAAATGCTAGAAGGAACAGTGAGTAAATCAAGATAGCAGCATTTTGTCATGGTTCCCTTTGTTCTTGAACTGGACAATGACTGGTGTTCTTGCTCTGCAGATAGTTAATGTTCCTGAGAAGGGAGCAAGGAAGCATCCCAGAGGGGATAACATACAGGTATGAGTTTATGTATAACTTACGGAAAAACAGTGTTATTTTCTCCACCTGAACCTTTGGAATGTTCAGATATACTGTACCAAAGTGTACACCTCGACATGCTGTTTCGCTGCAGAATACTGGTTCAAGCAATCTATCAGTGTCATTACTATTGTGATGCCAAATGAACTGTTGTGGTGGTGTATACTTCTACTTACTGTTGGTTTAATAAAACTGCAGGGTGGCTATTGGAATGCTTGTTTTCCTCTCTTAGGTTGTGTTTCATTTATGTTTTTCCATGTTTGGCGGATTAAATGAACTATGTGTTAGGCTCAGAATCTGAAATCTTGGACCTTTACCTACAGTGTCCGTGTTTGTTGGACTTCAATGTGTTCCTTTTGTGAAGCTTCTGCAAAGATATGGCTGTGCTTATGTGTCTCTTGAGTTTGTTCTAGGACAATATAAAGTGGCTGAGTGGCACATGACTGCCAAAAGTACTACTTATATTGGACCCTGACAATTAAGTCACAAAGTACCATATCAATGAACAGGAGGATAAATATTTGGTCATTAGATGGAATGGCTTTAGCTTGTTGAATAATTAGACTTCTCAGATTCTTTAGGTTGGTGTATGTAGTTGCGGATGCCCATACTTATGCTTATTGATCTTTTTCATCCTTAATTTCAGTTTCATTGACAACTATGATTTAGTTTTGTGGTTACTTTTAAAATTGCTTTCTTTGTACTGCAGATAGATACCAAAAATATTCTCTTTATTTGCGGTGGAGCATTCGTTGATTTGGATAAGACTGTTTCAGACAGGTAGTGCTTTATGTGAGCCTTCATTTTGACGTTATGTGCAAGCCGCTTTTTGGATGATGCTGGACTTTTCAGATGGCCTAGGTTTATCGTTTGTGTAATATGAGATGAATCTATGAGTCTTATGATGATAAACTTCGTGTTCTGTTCTCTTCTCTCCAGACGGCAAGATTCATCAATTGGATTTGGGGCCCCTGTTCGAGCTAATATGAGAACTGGAGGTGGAGTAACCAATGCTGCTGTTACTTCGTCCTTGCTTGAATCTGTAAGACTGGAGACCTACCTGAGCTAGTGCAATAACCATATATGGAGTATCATAATAGTTATGACTTATGTCAATTAGCAAGTGGGAAGACATGGTTATGCTGAAAACTTCATCAAATGTTTATCAGAGCTATGTTTGGGTTTTATTTCAGGTTGAGAGTGGTGATCTCATTGCCTATGGTCTAATACCAGAATTCATTGGACGCTTTCCTATATTAGTTAGTTTGATAGCTCTAACGGAAGAGCAGCTTGTGCGGGTAATTTACTTTATGTTATGTTGGCTTTCCTATTTCCATAAGATCTATGCTGCTTGGGCATGTATGCTCAATAAAGCGTTTTACAGGGAAGTCAAATAGTTTTATTTCTATGAAGCTTCAGATCTCTCATCTGTATAAAACGCTATGCAGGATATCAAATTAGTTAACCTGAACTGTCTGCTTCTTTCTGGATTTGTCCATGTAACTTGTAGCTGTAGGCTGGCTTGCAGTATCTTGTCTGCAGTTTAAATATATTTCAGAGTTGGCATCTTAGTGTTCTTGCGCTCAGAAAGGTACTACAGGACTTGAAATCTATATAATTGACGTGGTTGTCATTTTGTTGACAGGTGCTCACAGAGCCAAGAAATGCTCTCGGAAAGCAGTATAAGAAGTTGTTTGGCATGAACAAGGTAGTACTCCTTTCTCTCTTTCAACCCCTCTCTCTCAGGTTTTTTTCTCGCATCCAGCCAGTTTTACTACTGCTGCTGATGACTTGCTACATGAAATGCCAGGTCAAGCTGCACTTCACAGAAAAGGCACTCGGACTAATAGCCAGAAAAGCAATGGCTAAGAACACTGGGGCAAGGGGTTTGAGAGCCATATTGGAAAGTCTTCTTATCGAACCAATGTATGAGGTATGCAAGGCCCGGAGACTCCCCTTCGTCTGACATCTCGTGGATTATTTGCTTATGTGTACCACATTCATGTACTAAGCCATAGTGGCGTATGATGTATTTCCAGATTCCAGACGATGAACCGGGAAGTAACAGGGTGGTTGCAGTTGTGGTTGATGAGGAGTCTGTGGGATCCGAAAACACCATTGGTTGCGGAGGCAAGATTCTTCGTGGGGATGGTGCGTTGGAGCGGTGGCTTGAAGAATACAAGTTGAAAGATTCTCTGGTATACTATAAGCCTCCGTACTCACACGTCATTAACACGTTCATACCGATACTGAACTTATGGATGATACATAACTTTTGCAGGACAATGGCGAAGCAGTAGATGCAGATCTGCAGGATGTAGAGTCAGAGGTGTCAACAAGAGCCATGAGCATGTGAGGAACATAAACAACCCTACAGACTCGGCAGGCAGGCATGTATTTATTCAGCACCAGCTTATTATTTGTAAAATGAGGTGGGTGGTTTATTTGTAAAAAAAAAGAAGAAAAAAAGCAGAAGAAATTGCAGTTCACAATTGAGATTGTAATTACTATCCCTAACTTGTAAACCTAACAGCATAGCATAGAGTAGCTTTCTGAAGGTGATTGGAAGCTCTTTGAGGGAATGAAAAGAGGCAGCAAGGCTGGTTTGGACAGTGTGGGATAAAGATTTTAGGAGCAGGGTAGTTGACACAATAAGATCCACCTTTTTTTGTTGTACCATAAACACTTACACTACTTACAAGTTGCATTTCCTGAATGAAGATTTTTGCAGCACAATTTTTTGATACTGAGTTTTACAGCTTGGGAAATAGGTTCAAGGGACATATATGCGATCTTGGCTTGGATTATAGAAGTGAGGCTATTTAATCCAATTGTCTCGAAATTACCCCATCTCAGACTTTGAAATTACCCTATCTTACACTTTGAAATACTTGTCTCCTGCATATTCAAATTGATGTTAAACGCAACAATTCAAATTGCCTCTGTTCAGTTGTTGCATCCCCTGCCAAACTAGGTAATTTAGACAATTGAGACTAATTGCTCATCTAATTTTTATTATCCAATAATTGGTGCAAATAATCAACGCGAATTCACCTTTTTTAAAGCATCACATTAAAGACAATAGTATTATCTTTTATCTATTTTCTAAATCTCAAAAGAGGATCTTAGAGTTACAACTATCCATCGAATTTGGTTACGGTGCTTACAACACCATTCGTATTGACATGCTTATAACATCGTTGGTCATTCAATCGGGCGTTGAGCGCTCCGTGGTTATTGGATGTACGACATTGTAATCATGTAGGTACAAATGGTGTTGTAAGCACAAAATCCGGATTGTTATCGTTTTTGGGCGCTACCTTGGTGTTCATGTCTTGCATGGAAAGATTGCCAAAGCCAAATTTCATCAAAAGGATAAACTAGAAGCTATTAGGATGGAAGGTCTCTTCTCTGCGTGGAGTTTCCTTCCCAGATCTAAAATTTGAGCTGCTCTCTTACCATAAGTCGTATCAGATTCAATATATCATATTATTTGCATTCTGAACAAACACATAACAAGAATCAAACCCAAAATTGATTTGAATCTTGATGATGTATCGAAACCCAACCATCATCAAACAAAGAATCACAAAAATCAATGAATCCGGCCTGGTTGTACCCTCCACAAATCAAAACAAAAGGAAAAAAAGAACTCATGCCATGAACAGGTTGATCAAAATTCAGAAGATCCCCCATTATTTTGAGGTCTCTTTGCTGCAATTGTTCGTCTTCTACTTGGACTTGAGAAGTGCTTGGGCGTCGTTCGTTGTGGGAAGTGCAGGGATGGCTCCTTTCTGGGTCGTGCAAATCGCTCCACAGGCATTCGAAAACGCCAGTGCCTCCTTCAGCTTCCCTTCGTTCTGCAAAAATCCCAACCATCTTAGTTCTCTACTTACCCACCACCATCAATTCGTCGAACCCAATTAAAAAAACTCCATAGTAGTCAGCGGCGGATCCAGGATCGAGTAGAACACTGAACCACATTAGAAAAAAAGTGAATAGGGCTGGGCCGTAACACGACGAACACTGAAACGAACACCGAATATCGAAAATTTACGAGTGCTATACTAGCTCTGGATCGAGAAGGGCTGGGCCGTGGCCCAGCCTATATCCGCCGCTGATAGTAGTTACCTCGAAAATGGAAGGGTCCTTTGCCACCGACGTCAGGAACGAACCCACGAAAGCATCCCCTGCTCCAGTCGTGTCCACCGTCTTCACCGAGTAACCCGCAACCTTCCCCTTGAAACTCTGTCACTCATACATACACACAATTTCGTCGCGCGTCAGGAAATGGTATATAATCCGTAATTGAACATCTTCCAACAACTCGAGTTATTAGAGCAGCT
This sequence comes from Linum trigynum, assembly GCA_964030455.1. Taxonomy (NCBI): domain Eukaryota; kingdom Viridiplantae; phylum Streptophyta; class Magnoliopsida; order Malpighiales; family Linaceae; genus Linum; species Linum trigynum. The sequence continues at coordinate 40,984,970 of OZ034822.1, read as the reverse complement.
CGCTCCGGCTGTACCTTAGTATAGTATCTGCAGCCTTTAGGCCCATCGGTGACAAGAAGTAGCTTCAGCTTATCATGCCACAGAGACAGCACAGTCTCTTCCTTCTCCGCATTTCCTTTCGTCAAGAACTCCACCTCCTCATCACTCACCTGCAACAAACAACCATCCTACAATTTCACAATTCGATCTTATGATCCTAATTTCATTTTTTCACAACATAATTTTTTTCCGACATTAATACGCGTGACCTTGATGAAATCGGCCTCCTTCCAGATGCTCTTGATGCCTTCCCTGGCGGCGTCGGCCGAGGGCCAGAGCGGCAGCCTGACGTTGGGGTCGTAGGAGAGCAGGACGCCGGCGGACTTGGCGGCCTTCATGGCGGCCATGTGGGCGGAGCGGCAGGGCTCGGAGATCAAGCTGATGGAGCCGTAGTGGAAGATCTTGGCCTGCTTGATTAAGTTGAGGTTGAGCTCCGACTCCTTGAGTAGCATGTCGGCGCTCGGGTTGCGGTAGAACATGAACTCCCTCTCCCCGTTCTGCTTCAGGGTCACGAACGCCAGCGCGGTCCTCGCTTCCTTGTCGAAGCAGACGCCGTCGGTGTTGACGCTGTTCTGCTTCAGGATGTTCACCAGCATGTGCCCGAACTCGTCGTCCCCGAACTGCATTGAATTGATCAGAAGTGAGTTTTAGCAGGGGCAGGAGGCAGGGGAAGGGACCAAATTGACTTGCAACTAAAAGTACGGGGATCGGAATTGCAAGATTGTAAAATTACTGTGACCGATCTCGAATTCTGAGTTTAACAGACATCTTATTGTTTGGAGGGTGTTTTTGCAATTGTGTTCATGGCCAGATCGATGAGAACATGCTTACTGAGTCGCACACATTGGACGCTTTCGAGTCGTTAGATGGAAAGCGTGACAGTTTTGTAATAAAATGTCATAGTGTTCATCTAACGACGAGCAAGTGCCTAATGCGTGATTCGACAACGAGGAATTTTGTATGTGAGTTCTCACAATTACCGTTTGAACATATCTTAAATTCTCACATGTGTTAACATAACTTGATAGGATCTGGAGTGGTGGAACGGATAAACGCTAAAATTCGACGTTTTGTGAGTACGTTCTCATAGACATCATGTGAACACCGCTTTGTGAGCACCGCAGCACCATAACCGGATCGAGATCTGGAGTGGAGGAAAGAAAAAAGAGATCAGATCGGAAGACTGACCTTGCCGACGAAGGCGGATTTGCCGCCGAGCTTGGTGATGGCGCAGGCGACATTGGCGGGGGCGCCGCCGGGAGCTTTGATGAAGCCCTTAGATTCGGCGAGGGAGACGCCGGCGACGTCAGGGACGAAATCGATTAGCATCTCGCCGAATGCGACGATCATTGCCATTGTTGTAGCAGTGGGATTGGTTACTGATCTCCTTCTTCTTCCGCTTGGATCTGCCCTTTCTTGGGATTTCAGTTAAGTGGATAATAATAACAATTAAGATGTGGTTGGATTAGGATTAGTAGAAGTGTTTAGAACTGATCCACCTTCTAATTATATATAGGTGTGTATTTGTTTGGTGCGGAACTCATCACGAATGGGGTGGCGATTAGTGGAGTTGGTTTGTTTACCAAGTCAAATAAACCAAAATACGATTAATATATTACAATAATTATTATAATTATAATAAAGAGAGGATAAAAACCATCTGGAGGGATGTTCATTAATTAATAGCTTCGTTTATTTGTTTCTTATTTAAACTCTTCCTCTAAAACAAAAATACAATCCCACTGCTCTCATAACTCAAAAATTCAATTTTCCAGAAAAAATAAAATACTAATTTTTTATAATTCTGTTGGAACTAAAAAAGGGCAAGATTTTCACGCAAACAAATTAGGTCAATTCGCAGTAAGAAGAAAAAAATGGTAAGATTTGAGTAGGATGGCAACGGATGGGGTTGGACAGTGCATGTCCATTATCCTAATCGAAATAGTTTGAGTTTTAGCTATATCCATAGTCATATAAGAATCTGAGTAGAATATCAAAATCATATCCATATCTGATCGAGTTTCGAATATCTATGGATAATCATGGATAATAGTTTTTTTTTATAATTTCAACCAATATGTTAATGATTACACATATACTGACGTTACATAAGTGACAAATTACAACACTAAATTAATAAAAATGTAGAAAATTAGTTAAAAACATTACAAATTATAAAAATATTATATATGGATGATAAGTATAAAATATGTTGAGAAAAATAATGATATTTTTAAACAAAATACATATGCATGTGTATATTCGGGAGAGTTCGGGTTGGATGGTGAGAAAACCATGCCCACTCATCACTCACAATATTCGAGTTCGAGTTTAGCGCAATACCAATACAAAATCTTTCGAATTCATGTTTTATCCACTCAATTAAATCGAATTCAATTCGACCAGGTATCCGCGAATATGGTTATTTTTGCCATCCCTATATTTGGCCAGGGAGCTCTCTCTTCATTCCTCCTCTTAATCTAGCAATGGACATAATTAATTGCACTAGGGATACTATTGTTATGGCCCATGCAGATAATTGTTAATATTAAAAAATAAAAACTCAACTATAGCTCAAAACATGACCAAAAATCCAAAAGACAAGAGTATAGCTCTAGTTACATAAAGAAGGACATTCTCCTTATGACTACAAATGAATCGAGCTCGACATTTGAATTGAGAAAAGTTTGTTCGATACTTGATTCATTAATCTAGCAAAATCCCTTTTTCCTCTCATGAGCTTCCCTTTGTCCCTAATCAGCTTCTCTACTAGGAAAATCCATGAAGTAAAAATAGTTTTGGGTGGCTAAAGAGATAAATGAAATAACATCCAAAAACATGCTACCTAGGTTCGACTTACAACACCAAAGAAAATTACACTCCTTACAAAATTTCTTTAGCATCTTTTAACCTTGTAAGAGGAACATGTATATTAAAGTTATGCTCATATATATTCCCAAAAAGCAGTTATTTTTAGGGGTGACAGTTCGGTTATTTCGGTTATAACCGGTAACCGATCGGCTGGTTATCGATTAATCGAAAGAATCACTCCACTTACCGAAAACCGCCCAAAATAGGCTTCGGTTTATCAGTTATCTCGGTTACCGGTTAACCGAACCACTTTTAAGACCAAAATACATTTCCTCCATCCTCCGATAACCGACCGAAATTCGGTTACTTCGATTACCGGTTAGTCGATAACTAGCCAGTTATCGGTTTAACCAGTCGGTTAACCGGTAACCGATAACCGAACTGCCACCCCTAGTTATTTCTATAGTCGAACATTATTTTGTGACCACAATATATATCTATAGTTATCTATCTGCTTAATTTTCCCGATATGAAAAGCCCGTTACACAAGTCTCGACTTTCCTCCCTCGCCGCAGTGAAGCTAGCTAGGGTCCGTGGCATCACAAGATATGCTGTAGTAAGGTTGACAAGATCTGAAGCTACAATAGGAACGATCATATCCACAGAACCCTATATTGCTGCAGCAAGGAAAGCGGTCATAAACGCAATTCGCATTAATCCCCCACGGGCCGCATTCGAGTTGTTCGGCATAGATTGGTTCGGTATCGTCAGCCGGCCGTGCCTCCTCCTCCTTGTGCGGCGCGCTGACCTGAAGGCAGAAGAATTGTTTCGGCCGCCGTCGCGGCCGAAGGAGTACTTCCCTACGGATCTGTTGGCGCTAGCCGATGATGACACGGTGGCCGCGGCGGCGGAGTCGGTAAAATTGGTGCTGTTGCTCTGGGTTGGGAGGAAGTACTTGTAGATAATTTACAAAATTTTTTGTAATCAATTTAGGCCGGTGATTACCAAAATAGTGATAACTAGTAGACATGTCATTACTTAAATAATACGAAATGACACTTAATTTCGACCTTTTCGCCTCCATCTGCACTGCCATTTCAACCTTCTTCTCATTGCTCGTCCTAGACAAACCTTCGACTTGGTCATCATTCGCCGTTATCGAATTGCCGCTCTTGTCATTTTAATGAACTTGGTTGTCAAAATAACTCACAACAATAACTTATCCAAACTACTTATCAAATTACATATTATTTAATCGGCATCTCTTTCCATTAAACCAAAAACACTAACTTTCAGACATATACATGCTGATATAATTGCTGTTACCTCTATATATATTTTTGATGTGATCCCAATTGGATCAATCCACAATTCACAATTACTTGTCAAAGAAGCCATCTCACCTTACAAGAAGAATTCTGATTTTTGGCTAAGTGTTGAAACAGTTTCAGGTAGCCTACTTTGGAAGCTTGTATCTTACACATGTCTCAATCAAAATGGAAGATCAAGAGCTTGTTTTGAAGATAATGTTATTATGTTTACATTGGTATGTTTTGGAGCTCAAGGAGATGTCTGGAAGGTCACTTCCAAAGCCCATCAAAAGGCTACCTCAAAACAGGAAAACTGTCTAAATTTGGCTAAGGCAGAAAACTGTTTTGAGATACCAACTTTGAAAGCCTATATCGGGAGTTTGGAGCATGATCTCAGGCTGATTCAAGCTGGAGGTGAAACAGGAAGTTTTATTCTACAAAGGCAAGGAATTGGTTGAATTCGAATCAACCTAGAAGACCATTTTCGAAGGGGTCAAAGATGCTATGAAGCCTGTTTTCCTAGACAGGCTTGCGTTTTAAGTCAGTCTCTTGGCCATCAAGTTATCTTGTTTTACACGAATTCTTTAACCTTTTTCTGTTCTAATTAGTTTCCTAGTTCTATTAGGTTTGTATTAGGTTTTTATTGTCTTTAAATAGCTTTCAATTTCACGTTGTAAATCATCCAAGTTTTAGTTGAATGAAAATTGCTCCTTTGTGAGAATTGTGTTCTTTGAGAGTTCTCAAGAATCAAACCCTTGAGTTAGTCGTGTGAGGAATTCCATTGCTAATTTGAGAACCCTTGTGAGGCTTTTCAGTGAGGATTCCAGATTCGTTTTACAAGTTTCTTATCAATCAAGTAATCACCTTGATTGTGGCGAAATTCTACCTATTCGTTTTTATCTTTCGTTGAAGAGTTTTGAGCTGCGTATTCTGATCAAACAAAGCACCCCCCTGGTGTTTTATCAATTTGTCTATTCGATTGAAAAATAAGGAATTGATAATTTTTCTAATTTCTATAAGTGTCTTGATAATACTCCTTATTAAAATCCTTGAATCCTCCTAATAATAACATACACGACATGCTAGTTTCGACATACAACACCTAGCTATATGTGTATACCAAAAAAAGAAAAAGAAAATCACACCACTATTATTAATTTATTATATCATTTTAAGAGGAACTAACAGATCCAGTGTTTCACCTTGTAGTCATGCAATAACCATTAATAACCTGTCACATCAGCGCCACATCACCATACATAGAAGGCTCCAAACCATTTCCCCTATAAATTTAAATGGACTATCTCTTTCATTTTAAGTCGTTATTTCAAAATTTCAAAATTCGAGTAAAAAACAAAGATGGTAGCGGGTGGTACCAAACTGGTAATGAGTGGTATGAAAAAAATTTGTTGAAATATATTGATGAATCTCATTTTTTAGATCACAACATACTCGTTCCATCTATACAAAAAATTTTGAAATTCAAATTACAACGAAGAATAATTCGAGTTAGACCAAATAAGATAAGAACCGATTAAGAAAACTAAGAAAAAAAAATCATTAAATCTTCGTGTGCACTACACTTGGACTTTGAGGGTGGATCTCCTTGGTTGTTATCGGCTTCTTCTGAAGTTGATGTTTCCTCCAAAATTTCATATGTTAGTGGATATTGTGATGTTTCTTGCTCCCAGCTCCATTCTGACATTTCGTCGAAGATAACATATCTCGAGATCACCGTTTTATTTTTCACAAGATTATAGAGTCGATATCCCACGGATCATCCGGTGAATATAGCTTCTCTCCCTTTTGATCGAATTTGTCTCGATTAGGGGTAAAGGTACGAGCATAGGCTATGCATCCGAAATTTTTTTAGTTGATTCACTTACGACTTTTGGTGATGTCGTGCCTCATATGGTGTCTTGTTACGTACTGCTTTAGTTGGCGATCTTTTGATGATATAGATAGTTGTGTTGGCAGCTTCCGCCCAAAACTTGGTGGGTAGCTTCTTCCCTTTTAGCATGCTTCTGGCCATCTCCACGATCGTACGATTCTTCCTCTCTGCCACACCATTTTGCTGTGGTGTGTATCGAACTGTCAGCCGCCTCTTGATGCCATTTTTGTGGCAGTACTCCATGAATGGTTTGTAGATGAATTCTTTCCCACGATCTGTGCGAAGTGTCTTGATTGGTCGGTTGCGTTCTTTTTCAGATGTTGCTTTGAACTGAAGGAACTTGAAGAATGCTTCTGATTTCAGCTCTAGGAAAAATATCCACATCATCCTTGTATAGTCATCAACAAACAGCAAGAAGTATCTTTTACCGCTTATTGATGGCGTTCATGTTGGTCCGCAAATATCTGCATGAACTAGCTCCAACGGTGCTTTTGCTCTCCAAGAAGTCTTCGGGAAAGACAAGCTATGCATTTTTCAATAAATACATCATTCGCATATCTTGATATTTCTGTTGATGTTGGGTAGTCCATTTACCATCCTCTTCTGCTTCAGTAGGTTTAGGCCTTTGAAGTCCAAATGGCCATATTTGAGGTGTCAGAGGAAGGAATCATCCATCCTTTGGGCTTTCAATGCTACACCTGCACTTCTTGAAAGTGCTAGGGGTAATATTCTACTTGAATACATGGGTATTTTGGCGATAGTAAGACCATTGTTCTTGTTAATGATCTCACATGCGCCGTTATCAAATAATAGCTTGAATTTTTTCAGCATCAGTTGGCCAACACTGAGGAGATTTTGCTTCAAATCAGGAACATATAGAACTTCTTGAATTTGAGTATTGTTACCTGACTCAGAGTTTACGACCACTGTGCCAATTCCATTGAATTCCAGTATAGTCCCGTCTCCAAGCATTACTTGAGAGCGGTAGTTGGCGCCTATCTCAGTGAAGGACTCTTTTCTCCCATCATATGACTACTGCAGCCACTGTCTACCATCCATGGAATTTGTAAGTTTTATCATCTTTAAGGCACGAGAGTGATAGCTGAGAGATTTCCTCTGTTTGAGTGAAACTGGCTTCTACATCTTCTTTCTTATTTTGGAACCAACAATCCATATGGGAGTGATTCTGATTTCCGCACTTCTTGCATTTGAACTTGCAGTCTCTTGTCGTGTGTCCCGACTTCTTGCAGATTATGCAGTATGTGCTACTATTGCCATCAGTAGTTTGTTGTTGGTCTCTCATGTTGCTTCCTTTGAAATTTAATTTTCCTCCTCTACTTTGGAAGTTGCCCCCTCTGCGGTCCTGCTCCGGCTTTGTAATTTTGCTTTCAGACATGTTTACTTTTGACTGAAAGACTTGCTCCTGTAGTTATTGATAAGTAAATCGCCTCATCCTCTACTCATGAGCAATGAGTGACCCCATCAACTCAGTCATTGGTAATTTTGACAAATCTTTTGTCTTTTCAATGACTGCCACGACATGCTCAAATTTTGGAGACAAACTGCCGCGAATTCTCTCCACATTTTCTTTTCCTCGATAGTGTCACCATTTGCTTTAATTTGGTTAACTATCTTAGCTGCACGAGAATGAAAGTCTTGATACTTTCAGCCTCCTTCATCGACAAATTGTAGAAGTCACGCCATAAATTTTGGCGTTTGATGGATATTGCGCGTTCATTGCCTTGAAATTCATTCCGCAAAACTTCCCACGCCATTTTAGCATTTTAATGCCAAAAATTCGAGGATATATAGTTTTGCTTATCACATGTTGGATTACCGCAAGGCGTTGGCATTTTTACGAACATTCTCCTTGTATTGCTTCAACTTAGATTCCGAAGCTTTGTGAGAGTCTCCCTCCGTCAGAACTTTCTCATAACCTTCTTGAATGATATCCCACACGTCTTAAGCAATGAAGATGGTTTCCATTTGTTCGCTCCAAAACTCATAGGATTCACCCTCGAAGATGGGAATCTGATTGGGAGTATTTACGAGCATTGTGCTCGCGCTTGAGATGCCATGATATTTGGGAATTTTTATGGACAATAATTGGGGCTGGCTTAAGAGGATAGGAAAATTGTATCGACTCTGATACCAAATTTGTTGGACACTAGCGGAGATGTAGTGGATTTTAGGATTGAAATTTCAGAGGACTTCAATTTTATTTCACTCAAAATATTTTTACAATTCACACCTCATGCTCGGCAATTATTGCCGTGCATACTAACACCCTCAGAGCTTTAGCTCTTCTTCATTCTCAAGCTCACTCTTTCTTTTGCTTCTTCACTCTCTGATACCACCAAGCCTTACAAAGGCTTCAAAGTATACTTCTGCTCATATTTATTCCCAAAGTGAAGTTATTTCTATAGCAGCTAGAACATCATTTACGATCACAATATCTCTATAGCGATCTAAGCATCTGCTCTTACGGACATATAAAGCCCGTCCATAAAAGTTTCCACTTTCTTCTCTTCCCTCCATCGCCGCCGCTATGGAGCTAATTACTAGCTAGCGTCAGTCAGGCATCACAATAGATGCTGTAGTAAGGTCGACAATATCTGGAGCCACAATAGTAGTCACCAGATCCACAGAACCATTGCTCGCTGCAGCAAGGAAAGCTTGCATAAACGCATTTTTCAATATTCCCCCACGAGCCGCACTTGAGCTGTTCGGGATTCGTTGGTTCAGTATCGTCCGCTGGTGCCTCCTCCTCCTCCTCTTTATGGGCTGATGATCTGAAGGCGGGAGAATTTCGGCCGACGTCGCGGGCGGAAGAGTACTTCCCTACGGATCTGTTGGTGCTACCAGATGATGGTACGGTGGCCGCGGCGGCGTTGGAGTCGGTAGAATTGGTGGTGCTGCCGGCTGGAAGGAGCTTGTGGCGTTGGTGGTGTTCTCGAGCATTATTAGCGACGGGAGCTGAGGATCGTGCATCTATTGCGACGAGTACTATGGCGACGAGACCGTAGATAATGACCAACTGCTGCTGCTTCATGGCTGTACGTGTGTGTCTCAACGTAACCGTAGATAAGGAGTATATATATACAATATAAGCCGGAGGATCTATGAATCAAATTAACTAAAGACATGGCACCAGCTCGATCGGGTTCCGAAAGTTTTACAACTCTTTATTTGTCTGTTGTGTGTTGCCGTTTGTATGTGATAATGGCGGTCGGCCTCGTTGTGTAACGTCATTTTTTATGAGAAATTTTACAATGCTATATAGTATTGGTGTTATAGGATTTTGCCTTTATGATACAACTTAAAATTGTATGTTTATGTTATGGTACAATTTCATATTGTACCTATACTTTTTGTACAAATTCTTTTATGGTACAACTTGAACTTGTACCTTTATGTGATGGTACAACTTCAAGTTGTAAAGTTGTACCATAATATAATGGTACAAATTGCTTTATGGTACAACCTAAACTTATACATTTAATGTTATGGTACAACTTTAAGTTGTACATTAAAGCACCAATACTATATAGCATAGTAGAAGTGCTCATTTTTTATTCGTAGCCAAAAAGTTTGGCAAGGAGAGAATTAATTTAATTATCGATTGAGCACGTTGTGGAGTATGATAATGGCTGTGGGTTCCTGGTTTCGGTATGATGTGGGATTTTACTAAACTTTTCGATTTATTTCAAATGCTCATATGATATTGATGTGATATCAAAATCATTTTTCAAATTTTCAAATTATGACAACTTTTTATCAATGACCAAACATTGTAGTTTTCGTGGTTTAGTTGAGGGTTTCTTTATGAATGAGGAATTAAAGATTGGAGAGGTCGATCTCTCACATCTTTTATGCTGGTGATACCTTACTTTTCTGTGATGCATCTGAGGAGCAGGTGCGTTTACTCCTTGCGGCTTTGGCACTCTTTGAAACCATCTCAGGACTTCGGGTAAATTTGCATAGGAGTTCTATGATGGTAGTGGGGGAGGTGGATAATCCAGAGCATTTGGCGAATATTTTTGGTTGAAATTGGAAACTCTCCCGACTACTTATCTAGGACTCCCCCTGGGTTCTAAAGCCGCGTCCTTGGCAGTATGGGAACCAGTTATTGATAAAGTGCAGAAGCGTCTAGCTACTTGGAAGGCAAGGATGTTGTCCTTTGGAGGCAGGTTGGTGTTATTAAAGAGTGTTTTGGCAAATCTTCCTATCTACTTCCTGTCTCTTTTTAGGGCCCCTCTTTCGGTCATTGCTAGGTTGGAAAAAATTCAAAATGACTTTCTATGGTCATGAGTCTTTGAGGTGAAACGTCTTCATTTGGTGAGATGGGAAATTGTCAAAACTCCCATGAGTAAGGGGGGTTTGGGAGTCTTGGATCTTAAGAGTGTGAATTGAGCTTTGCTTGGCAAATGGGCTTAGAGGTATGGAGTGGAAAGAAATGCTTGGTGGAGGAAGTTGATGGTTGTGAAATGTGGACTTGGTGTGTCGGATTGGAAACCAAACTGGAATTTGGGTAATCATGGATGTTCCTTGTGGAGGGCGATTGTCAATGAAAGATATTTTTGGGAAGTGGCCTATGCCGATCCTGGGGGGGGGGGGGGATGGGGTTTCTTTTTGGCACGATGTTTGGATCCCGGGGAAACACCTTGCGAGAGAGTTCCCAAGGGTTGCAGCTGCTGCCCATTCCTTGGATGATTTTGTTTCTGATTTGATTTCTTTGGATGCCAGGTCTTTATTGGAGATACCCCTTTCGATCTCCCTTCGTCGGGGCGCTGCAGCAGAGCATGTCCGTTTGAGCCAATTGTTGTCTTCACTCTCACAAGAATGGATCTTGATCGGCCCTGCTCATCTTGTTTGGCCTTTGGAGTCCTCCTCGATTTTCTTTGTGCACTCCTTCACATCTAACCTCATCGATACTACCTTTGCGGGTGACGTTTCCTTCCCCTTCAAGCTTGTTTGGATCTCGCATGTGCCTTCGAAGATATGTTGCTTCCTTTGGATGGCCTATTGCAAGTGCCAAGAAGAGACGATTTGTCATCTCATGTTCATTTTCAAAAGACGTTTGGGCAAGATTCACATCATCTCTTCAGCTACATGGCCCTCTCCCATCAACGATACCATCATTTCTTCCAGCTTGGAGAGGATTAGGGTATGACACAAAGCTTAGTGATGGTATGAAAGTTCTACCTCATGTGGTGTTTTGGTATATTTGGACAGAGAGAAACAACCGAATTTTTAGGAATACCGAATCATCCCAAGTTGAGGTTTGCCACAAGATTCGTCATGCGATTGGGAGATGGCTTCGAGCTTTCAACCTTATCTCAGATGAGTTCTTTCAGGAATGGGCAAGGATTGGAGCTGGCTAACAGTTTGTTCTTTTTCTTTTGCTTCTTCGTGTTTTTTTTTCCCTCGAGACTTGTTTGGATTTGCTCGTTTTGTGGGTTTTGATTTTGGGTTTTGTTTTTATTTCTTTTTATTGTTCTCACGTTGGACCCACTTCTTTTTTTTTTCCTTTGTCTTTGTCTGTTAGTTTCATTGCCAATTTTTGGCAGTCTCCATTCATTTTTGCAATAAAAGTTTCGTATCATCATTCATAAAAAAACATTGTAGTTTTAATGGTTATATCACTTATCATACTAACATCATACCACTATGACAGAACTCAATAATATCTTCTCATCATTGTCATATCATGATATTATCATTATGCTGAAACTGGCAACACCATCATACAATATATATTATGTCATGATATTACCATAGTGATAATATCATAATATAACAGTTGTAAGATGAAGTGGAAATTTTTTGTTAAAAAAAATCAAAATGGATATCATCTTGTAGAGCACCAAACATCTTGTACTTTTGCAAAAATTTTAAAACCATATGTAAAACAAATGAGATATAGCCAATTGAAGTTTCATAGAAGAGTTAAAAAGTGTTTTGACTGAGCGCTTGACAATCCGCATCAACCCAAAAACATCCGCTTAACTATCACAAAAGGGCCTTGATCGATTCATTCCGTGCAGGTCATTGTCAGTTGTTTGCACGTATCAATAACTACACATTCTAGACCAAGTTTAACCTATAATGGCGTTGGAGGATTCAAGTGAAATAACTGGTAGAGAGAATAAACAAGGATAAAAGCATATACCTCGGGGAACTAACCCTCGCCCTAGCCTAGGTCTATCATGAAAATGTCTAAGCATGCTGGGTTAAGTGAATGTGGTGAGTGCGCTCCTTTCCGTGGGCATTCATGATTATCCACATGCCTCCGAGTACGCCTTACCTACTCCATTGTCAATTCAGTATATTTTAGGGCGACAAAATTTAAATTTTAAGGCGAAAAATAGCAATTCAGTAAAAGGGCAACTTTTTGGCAAGTAAGTCGTAAGGAAAGGGTTGTCACGCCGGCCGACGTGCCACCGGTTGAACCTGGTTCAACCGATACCGGTCATAAAATCGGCGTGACACCACCGGTATGACCGGCATGATCGATATACGAATCTCTAAGTAAAATGGTCTTATTTTAGTGAGTTTAATTGATAAAAATAATTTTATTATTTATTTTATGAGTATAAAAGTTAAATATTGATGTTATTTGTTGGATTCAAGTATAAATGTCTAAGTATTGACGTTAAATGCCATGTTTAAATATGAGTATTTATAATTTTATTTGTAATATTGACCGGCATGAACCGGTACAAACCGATATGTACCACCGGTCGAACCATTCCACTTGCTAAACCAGCACACTGGCATAAACCGGTCTAACAACCCTGCGTAAGGTAAAATAATCCATAATTTTTTTATGTAAATACCTGTAATAATCCGTAAGTTCGGAGTTCTGATTGCCAACAGAGAATTTTTTTTACGCTTGGCCAGTGATTACGAAGTTTGTAGATTCGGGATTTGGAGGTTCGAATTCCCTCCCTCTCTAGTCTCTGCCGCTAATCTCGTATTCCATTTCCCAAAGCCTACTCTCTGCTTCCTACTGCCCACAACCGAATCATTTTTACGCCCTCTTCTCCTAGATCGGAGCTCAACAAACCCCTTTCCTCCGGATCGAAAGCAGCAGTAGAATAAGAGAAAGAAGATGTTGCGGCTCAAAGCATTCCGGCCGAACCACGACAAGATCTTGAAGATCCAATTGCATCCCACGCATCCATGGCTTGTGACCGCCGATGCCAGCGATCGCGTTTCCGTCTGGAATTGGGAGCACCGCCAGGTACCGGTTCTCAATTTCAATCTGCTTCGTTTTCCTTGCTTCAGCATCTTCCTAGCCCTTCTTTTGACCCCGAGCAATATCGCCGGCGATTTCGCATTTCAGATCATTTACGAGCTCAAAGCCGGTGGCGTTGACGAGAGGCGTTTGGTCGGCGCCAAGCTGGAGAAGCTCGCCGAGGGCGAATCCGGTGAGTTATGACTCGTTGTGGTAATGTGAATTTTGAATTTAGGTGTGCGTAATTGCAATTCCGTAAGTTAGGAAGTAATGCGTGTTTGGTTTGGCAGAGCCCAGAGGGAAACCTACTGAAGCCATGAGAGGTGGCAGGTAAATAGATCAATGCCTGAACAGCCGTCACGGCTTTTGCTCATCGTCTTACTCCATTTCACGTTTGATGGATGCTTATTTCTTCTCTTCTTGACATAGTGTTAAGCAGGTGAATTTTTATGATGATGATGTACGGTTTTGGCAACTATGGAGAAACCGAGCTGCAGCTGCGGAGGCTCCTGCGGCTGTCAATAATGTCACCTCTACATTCACTTCTCCGGCTCCTTCAACCAAGGGGAGGCATTTTCTCGTCATCTGTTGTGAAAATAAAGCAATCTTTTTGGATTTGGTGACTATGCGTGGCCGTGATGTGCCCAAGCAAGAGCTCGACAACCGGTCACTTCTCTGGTAATTCGTAGTACAGAAAGTCCTTTCGCTGTCTTTCTTAATTCATTTATCCATGCTTATGCTCTCAGTGCCAGCTCTTTTGCTCGCATTAGCATATATAGTTTAGGATTTTGTTTATGTCTTGATGAAGAGACTACAAATATGTTACACTGGTGCTTGAAGAATATGCAACATGATAAATATATGGTTCTCCTTCAGCAAGAATGCCCTTTCCGATTTTCACTTTTGGGAACTTTTTGCCTGGTTGTGAATGGTGATGGAGCTGCTAGGCTTTGTTTCAGGCCGTGCTGCCATATTTATCATACAGTGTACTCTGATTTGGTAATGTTGTCTTTTTCCGCCCTACAGTATGGAGTTCCTCTGTAGATCCACTGCTGGTGAAGGTCCCCTGGTTGCTTTTGGTGGATCAGATGGTGTTATTAGAGTTCTTTCGATGATCTCGTGGAAGGTTGTGGCTTCTTGAACCCAGAAATTAGAAAGGATAGAACAGATAATTGTTTTTGGTGTTGCATACCTGCTGCTTTCAGTAATCGATAATTTTTTGCTGCAGCTTGTACGCAGATACACGGGAGGTCATAAAGGCGCCATAGCTTGCTTGATGACCTTCATGGCTTCCTCTGGTGAGGTAGTTCTTTCATTCCAGTGCTGCTTTCATTTTGATATATATTTGAAATCATGCTTAGCACTTCTAAAGAACGCATCATGTATGCTCTCATTTGAGCTCATATTGATCTGTAACTCGGAATGATTTACCCATAATTATAATTAATTTGAATAGGCGCTACTTGTTTCGGGCGGTAGTGATGGTCTACTTGTACTTTGGAGCGCTGACCATGTTCATGATTCAAGGGAGCTTGTGCCCAAGCTAAGTTTAAAGGTGGGTAGCTTCCTCTTCCTAGCCTTATCATTCTAGTTCCGGAAGCTCATATGTAGCTTGTGATTCAAACAAGAATGCACGACCTTCTTGGATTTAAGGGTATTGTTCTCAATATTCAATAATGTTTGTGAAGGTACCCCAGAAATGATTCATGAGTTCACGATTGTGTACTTTTTTATTATTTAATTAATTGGTTCTATGCATGTTCTGCCTAAGTATTTAATTCATGTTCATTCTTCTTGCACAAAATTCAATTGTGTTCTTTGGACAAGTCAGCCTGGTATTCTAACTCTTGTTTAATCTTGCTAAAGGCACATGACGGCGGGGTTGTAGCTATTGAGCTTTCTAGAGTAATTGGAGGTGCTCCACAACTTATTACAATCGGTGCAGATAAGACATTAGCTATATGGGACACAATGTCTTTCAAGGTGCTGGGTAGACACAAATTTGCTTTTGTTGCATAGTCTTCATTCATCTTGTTCACTGCCTTTCTTTTGTCTTCTTTTGCACACATGCAGGAGTTGCGGCGTATCAAACCTGTTCCAAAAATGTCTTGTCACAGTGTTGCATCTTGGTGCCATCCTCGAGCTCCGAACCTTGACATTTTAACTTGTGTCAAGGATTCCCATATATGGTATGCTTAATCTGTCTCTTGCTAATATGGAACAATGTTGGTACCCGTACCAGCAAAAAGTTGGTTATCTTAAGCAATGTACACTCCACACATTTCTTTTTACAGGGCGATTGAACATCCAACTTATTCAGCCCTCACTAGGCCATTGTGTGAGCTGTCTTCCCTCATCCCACCCCAGTATACAACACCAAGCAAGAAACTCAGGGTACATAACTGTCTCTCAAGCTTCTATGTGGATCAGATTATAAAGGCTCCAACATTTAGTACTCAGGACAACTAAATGCTTCCAAGTTAAATTTTACCAGTTTGATTATTAAGCAAGGAAAATGAGTAGTTGCTTTGTCCGTCCTCTTTCTCTTTATTTCATACTGAACCATAGAATTGTTGTGTGTACTTTAAATCATCAATGAAGGGAATAATGACTTATGGTTCTGAATGCTGTTTACATCAGCATCTGCTTTAACAAGGGGCGCGATAGATACTATGCTGATATTGGTAGTTAAGCTTTTATGTTTTCAACTCAGTTTCGCCTGTAGGACAATGTTCCGTTACTTGCAATGTGCAATTCTGATTCAAATTGAAACCGTGAAATCAATATTTGTAATAGATTAGCATTGACAATATGCAGCAAGTAATACATCTGCAGGAGCTTATTGATGGATGATATGGATCTGAATTGTTGACCAAGTACTTACGTTTTGTACGCATACAGTTGTTGGACTAGCTTGTATATATATACGGTATCCTTTTCTCTTAATATCTTCACCTTGATGAATGCGTCCCATGGTTGACATTGTTGTTTATGGCAGGTGTACTGCATGGTTGCACATCCTCTACAGCCTCACCTTGTTGCTACTGGAACCAATGTTGGTGTTATTATCAGTGAGTTTGATCCTAAATCTCTTCCAGCAGTGGCTCCCCTGCCAACATCACTAGGAAACCGTGAACATTCTGCTGTCTATGTAATTGAAAGGGAATTGAAACTGTTGAACTTCCAACTGTCCAACACTGCGAATCCATCTCTCGGAAGTAATGGCTCCATATCTGATACTGGAAAGCTCAAGGGAGATGCTGAACCGTTACATGTCAAACAAATTAAAAAGCACATTAGCACCCCTGTTCCGCATGATTCACATTCAGTTGTTTCAGTCAGCAGTTCCGGAAAGTGAGTTGCTTTTCACACAGCCTCAGCTCTGTTTGTATATTAAACTGTGATGTGCGTTGGTTGATAATTTGTTCTCCTTGATCTGTAATGATTCATCTAAAAGAGACTTTATGGAGTCAGCAGGCTGCTAGAACATGGCACACAGTGTTTTTCCTTAATATCCTTAGACCCCTTTGATATGTAATCAAGTCCAATGGCTTTTGGTCCTGTCCAGTTATCATTCACTTTTGTTTGATATCCTTGAATACGTTCGGATGTATTAAAAGTTGAGTTTGTTGCAGGTATCTTGCGATTGTCTGGCCAGATATTCCATACTTCTCTATATACAAAGTCAGCGACTGGTCCATTGTAGATTCAGGGAGTGCAAGGCTTCTGGCTTGGGATACATGCCGTGATAGATTTGCTATATTGGAATCTGCCGTGCCTCCTAGGATTCCTATAATTCCTAAAGGAGGTTCATCAAGGAAGGCAAAGGAAGCAGCCGCAGCTGCTGCGCAGGCTGCCGCTGCCGCTGCTAATGCGGCCTCTGCTGCTACTGTCCAAGTTCGGATTTTGCTGGATGATGGGACATCAAATATATTAATGAGGTCCATAGGTGGCCGCTCTGAGCCAGTATGTGATCTCCTTACTCAAGTGACACACTGTATTCTCTACTTCTAGTTTACTCTTTTTTGGCTGTCTCTGTGATGCTGTTAGGACTTAAACTTCTTTGTGTATAAGTTTCTCCTGCTATTGCAGTTGCATTGCAAAGCATATGCTGCACGCTGAGAAATTTTTTGTAATGTCTAAATTTACGGATTCCCTGACATCATATAGTAGTCTTGAGGGTGCAAAGTTCTTCTTGAGACTAAAAATATGTTTTCCTGATTCGCTTAGTATAGGTCTCTTTCTTTTGTTCACATGTAAATTATAAAGTTTTATTTGTCATTTTATATGAAGGCCTAAGGTTTGGTTTTCAATTTTAACTCTTCCTGGTGCAGTGGTTCTAAAATGGCGGGCGCGGGACATATTTAAGCAGAGCTTATCATGCAATACATCTCTATGTGGCTTATCGTAATTATATGTGAAGATATCTCTTTTGTCCTTGCTTGGAGTAGGAGGCTCTTATTTTCATTATCTTCTCTTTCAGGTTATTGGTTTGCATGGAGGTGCATTGTTAGGTGTGGCTTATCGGACATCACGGAGGGTCAGTGCTGGTGCTGCAATGGCTATTTCAGCCATTCAGCCGATGCCATTGTCAGGGTTTGGAAGTTCCTTCACAACAATTGATGATGCAACACATCGTTCTGCTGCTGAGGCAGCCCCTCAGAATTTCCAATTATACAGGTGACGGTCTATATGAATATG
Organism: Linum trigynum; assembly: GCA_964030455.1. Lineage (NCBI taxonomy): Eukaryota > Viridiplantae > Streptophyta > Magnoliopsida > Malpighiales > Linaceae > Linum > Linum trigynum. The sequence goes on along the minus strand of OZ034822.1, from coordinate 40,966,978 downwards.
GCACGTCACTTTAATTTGAAAATAGTCAAACGGTCAATTTAGGTTCCTTTCCTATCAGTTTTACCTTACTGGCAAAGAGTTTTAGTGCTTTATCTCAATGCTAGATCTTTGAGGTCCTCCTGCAATGACTTGTTTTTGCTTTGCGCCTGCAAAATGATATCTTATGGTGAATTTGAACGATTTCTAACTATTAAGAATTTATTGTGCAGTTGGGAAAGTTTTGAGCCCGTGGGTGGTCTACTTCCTCAGCCAGAATGGACTGCATGGGACCAAACAGTGGAGTATTGTGCTTTTGCTTACCAAAAATACATTGTTATATCATCCTTGCGACCTCAATATCGTTATCTTGGAGATGTAGCAATCCCCTATGCTACTGGTGGTGTTTGGCATCGGCGACAGCTTTTTGTGGCCACACCAACTACTATTGAGTGAGATATGTTCTGCTTACATTGACTGCTCTCTTGGTGGAAGCGCAGTCCAGATCATTCTTCTTTTTTATTATGCTAAAGACCTGTAAAACAGGTTCTAATAATTTGACTGTATTTCAGATGTGTTTTTGTGGATGCTGGAGTTGCTGCAATTGATTTGGAAACAAAAAAGATGAAAGAAGAGATGAAACTGAGAGAAGCACAGGCAAGAGCAGTTGCTGAGCATGGGGAGCTAGCACTGATAGCAGTAGAAAGTCCTCAGACCTCAGCACAAGAAAGAACAGCACTGCGACCACCAATGCTGCAGGTGACTTGTTGCTTTCTTCTCATTCATATATAGGTTCAGCTTTTTAGAACTTTAGACTTGATGGCTTCTCTTGTACCTTCTCCCGTTGTACTTTGTTAACTTTAAGCCTCAACATGATTATGTTCTGATAAATTTAAGAGTTCAGCATGAAAACGTTTATTGGTGAAAAAGAAAGTTGAAATTTACTTCTAATCGTAAGTCTACTGAAAATATTAACCTGAGAAGGGAATTATTCAGGATGCTGTTATTTGGCTGAGAATTGATCTCGTCATGGGCCTGTTCACCTGGAAATCCTGAAGATTTCCTCTTTTGCTCCCTTTCTTGGAGCAACCTATTCTGAGGAGTTAGAAACTCTAGAAAAGAGCAACTCTTCTCTGCCTTAAAAACTGAAAATTCTGCTTGTTTTATTAATCTGGCTGAGACCTCATTTAAATAGGACAGAACCCTATCCTAAGTACTAGAACTAATACTGATCCTTCTTGAATAACACTAATTGAATAGTAATACTTTCTATATATCGAGCCTCCTAAATAAGGCCAAGGCAATAGTTATTGCTAAAACAAAGAGCATAGTAATGTAAATCCTAAATTTGACAGGAATGGAGTTGTAAACTTGACTCAATCTCTATTTTGCTACTCATGCCTATGGTGCATTGGCCACAACAGGGTCAGTGTAGATTTATTGTCTATGTGATCTTTCTCTTGGCAAACCTTGGGAAGGAAAACGAAGAAAATAGGTAAATTAGCTGAAGGGAGGTAGCTAGACTAGGTGTCGGTACTCCTTTCTTTTAGGTCTGCAGAATGACTGCTACAGATACAAGCTTGAATACTAATTATAAGGAAATTGTCAGGCTATTATCTTTCTTGGAAAACATTTTACTATTCTGCTGTATCCAGACAGAACAAACGAGACAAGTTCTTCTTCGGAAGGTGTTATCACAAAAGCCTCACTCACATGTCTTCTACATAGATGAGAACCTTGTGATTGGTTGTAGAGTAAAAAGATGAAAGGAGAAGACCTGTGCGTTGATACGTGCCAATGGCTGAACTAGGTTTCCTCCTCCAGTCATGTAACTCTTGAATTTAACTTGAATGGAAAGAAGGCATGAACTACCTATTAAAATAAAACACGGGAAACAAATATTTTGCAGTTAGGCCACATGTTTCTAATAAATAATTTTTTGGGTTATTATTTGGAGAAAAAAAAAGTTGCTTTGGAACAGAAAACTGAAGTTTTTGTGTAGCACCCCTTGGTGTGGGCGATTGTGCTGTTTCGTCGTCCTAGCCTGTGTGTCAGTGTGGTGGAACAATTGTGGCAATAACTTCACAATTGCTATTCGTAATTGTGGATTGATTTTGGTGGGAAGATGCTGCTTGGTCCAGCAGTTGGTTACACAAATCAACTGATCCATCCTCTAAATGCCTGTCTTTCTTTCCAGGTGGTTCGTCTAGCTTCATTCCAGCATGCTCCTTCAGTGCCACCTTTCTTAACATTACCTAAGCAGACTAGGGTTGATGGTGATGACCCCACAATGCCAAAAGAGTTGGAAGATAAAAAGTACAATGAGGTAGCTGTTGGTGGAGGAGGGGTATCTGTGGCTGTTACACGCTTTCCTACAGAACAGAAAAGACCTGTGGGACCTCTTGTTGTCATTGGTGTAAGAGATGGAGTTCTGTGGCTTGTTGATAGGTAATAAGATAATGTCTCTTTTTTTAATTGTTGTTAGTTATTGTTACTTGAACTTGTGGTTTACTCTCTTGCCATTTCTAACCAGATGGGTATATCATGCTACAGTTTTAGGTGTGAAAGTTTGCACTGGAAGTTTATCAAAATCTGAGCTTGTGTTATTCTTTTTTTTTTTTTTTTTTTTTGGTGAACCTGCCATAGTAAGAACTTAAGAATAGCTTTTGGTGGTTATCGAGTTCTCTACCTTCTTTTTGGAATGGTTTGATAATGCTAGTAGCTTTGACATGGTGTGAATCTTTCTTGCAATGCTAATCATATTAGCAGCTTTGCTGCTAAAGTTTAGTAGTGTTATTATGGAATTGCCATAAAGCACATAAATATATCTTTGTGAAAATGCAACGTCTGGAGTGGATGACGAAGTGATTCTTTGTTTGGTTCTTTTTCGTTTTGTGCATGCTACCTCTATATCAATCTCAACTTGAATCGCTTTTCCATTTCCTTTTGAACTATCAATCTTCATTTTAGGTTAGAACTAAATGGTGATGTTCTGAAGATGCATAATGTAATCCGTTATGATCGTTGGTCACGTTGTTGTATAAAAAAATGCAAGACTCCATTATGTTCGTTGAGTAGCTGCCTGTGCTCTCCAATTTAAACACTTCGTACTTCCCACTTTTTTAATTCTAGTTTTTGAGGTTTGCTTTATGTTGTTAGTGGACTGACAGCTCCAACTACTGCTTCTCCTGGTTGAAACAAAAGGAGCCCTATTCATAATGCTTTTTATGATTAGTATAAGCAATAATGGAAAATCAAACTGTACTTCAAGGCTTATGCAACTGTGATTTGAACATTTCCAGTTTCTTCATTCGTCAAAAGGAAAACAAGAAAACTGTTCTGGTTTCTGATTCTGATTGTTAATAGATCAAAATGGAATTTGATGCACCTTCTTTTCGTTCATTTATCTCTTTTCTTTTACATGGTTCTGTACTTCATTATAGCTAGTGGCATCCTTATGTTCTCTGTAATAAAATTGTTGATAGGTATATGTGCGCACATGCCTTATCTCTCACTCATCCTGGTATTCGTTGCCGGTGTCTGGCTGCTTATGGAGATGCTGTTAGTGCAGTGAAATGGTATTGAGTTTTTTCATATTTGTTTCTCTTGTACAATTCATTTACTGTTCGCCTGCATATGATCCATGAATTAAACAGTTTTCACTACTATCCCATATTTTGTATGCAGGGCAAGTAGGCTTGGTAGGGAGCATCACGATGATTTGGCACAGTTTTTATTAGGAATGGGTTATGCTACCGAAGCACTTCATTTACCTGGAATATCTAAAAGGTCTGCTCACTATCTCCCCATCCACCCGGTCAACCAATAACTCATATTTTCTTCAACACTTTCTGTTGGATTTTACTGCATGGAAAATATTGTGACTTATGAAAATGTCCATTATTATATTCCAGGTTGGAGTTTGATCTGGCCATGAAGAGTAATGATTTGAAAAGGGCTCTTCATTGCCTTCTTACTATGAGCAACAGCAAGGACATTGGGCAAGATGGTACTGGCCTGGAATTGAGTGACATCCTTAATTTGACTGCTAAAAAGGAAGATGTTGTTGAAGCTGTTGAGGGAGTTGTTAAATTTGCCAAGGAATTTTTGGACCTCATCGATGCCGCAGATGCCACTGGGCAAGCTGACATTGCTCGTGAAGCACTCAAGAGGTTATCCACTGCAGGAGCAGTAAAAGGTTCCTTACAGAGCCATGAATTAAGAGGACTTGCCTTACGACTTGCAAATCACGGAGAGTTAACTCGACTAAGTGTATGGCCAAAGCCTGTTCCTGACTTGCATATTTTTTTCATTTGAGTTCTTCTACACTTGAACATTATCATAGCCAGATAATGCTAGTCTCATTATAAGCATGCTGAAGTTAGGTGCAGCATTAATGCATGCATAAGTAATTGTTTAGCATTCAACGGCGATTTGGTTTGATTCATACAAATAGCTTCTGATTTTTGCCTGTCTACCCACTGCAGAGTTTGGTAAACAATTTGATTTCAATTGGCCTGGGTCGGGAAGCAGCGTTTGCGGGAGCAGTTCTTGGTGACAATGCTCTCATGGAAAAAGCATGGCAGGACACTGGCATGCTTGCTGAAGCTGTCCTTCATGCTCACGTAAGTGTTGTTTCTGTACGGAAACTAGGAGTGCCATCATAAAAGTTAGGAGCTAGAAATATTAGATGAAACAGCACATACCAGTATTTCAGAAATCTGGAAGTGAAAACATTTCGATCTGACTCACGTTCTAATGTCACCCCCTTCAGGCTCACGGGCGACCAACACTCAAGAACTTGGTTCAGGCTTGGAACAAGGTGCTGCAGAAAGAAGTTGAGCACACTCCATCAACAAAAACCGACGCAGCAGCTGCCTTCCTGGCATCACTTGAGGAACCCAAGTTCACGAGTCTCGCAGATGCTGGAAAGAAGCCACCCATTGAAATCCTCCCCCCTGGAATGCCATCTCTAACCGGCCTAATCACTACCCAGAAAAAACCTGCCCCCGGAACCCTGGGTGCTCAGAAGCAGCAAACACCGCCAAGCCAACCGCTACAGATCGAGGCGCCTCCCACCACAACACCGGAACCAGGTGCTACACCTGCAAATACAGCTGCACCACCTACAGATGGTGCACCTGCCGCCACACCAGAACAACAAGCTGCAGTGGCGCCATCAGAAACCAGTGAACCTCCTGCCGCAGATGGGCAAGACGCTGCTACTATCTCATCATCATCTGCTAGTAATCCAGATCCAGCTGCACCGGGTGAGAATAACGTAACCCCCTCTGGAAGTAACCCCGAGCCTGTTCCTTCTGGAGAACCTGTCCCAGTTCCGGAAGAACACGTGGTTGGAGAGGACAAGGATGCAACAACAACACCCGCCTCCCAACAAGAACCCTCGTTGTTGCCATCAAATAACCAGGGAGGAAGTGTTAGTCAGCGCCCTATGTTAAGCATGAGTGACTTTCTTGCCTAACCAGCGACGAACGACAACGTAGAATGACGACGTATGGCGATTCCTTTGCTGTGATTATGATTATTTTTTCCCGAATCCGAGTATTTGATCTAGTTTCCATGATGTGAGGAAAGTTTTCGCGTTAGTTAGCAAGTTTGTACCTTAGGGGATGTGTATAAATCTTGTATATTTTACATGATGTATGATTGTACGATGCCATTTTTTCCAGTGTGGGGGTTAAGGGAGGGATTGGGTTATGTAGCCGGTGGCCATAGTTTTCTTCTGGGTTTTTGTCTTGTATTTGCTTCTATTGTTTTGTTGGTATTGTACTTCGGCGTGAGGTGGAAGACTGGAAGCGAAAAGAAAGCAAATTTGAGGTCCTGAAGGTTTGCAGTTTATTTATGGCATTGTGTATGTAAGGAAGGATTGAAATATTGCACCGGAGGTTGTACTGGTCTTGCTGAAAAAGTAAGCGGTAAGGTATTTTATGTTAAAATCGTGGTTGAATTATGGTTCAATCGTATTATACCGCTAATAATGCATATTGGTTTTGCTTCCGGTAGGAAGTTTTTCAGGTCGAACCGTTGGTACGGTACGGTATTTTAATCATTGGTATGTAGGAAGATTTATAGGCTTGCAAAGGCACTCTCGTTAGGATCCTTACCGCATAGCCTGGCTTCGTTGGGTCACCAACACTACCTAAAAGTTTTGAGTTTTGATGATGCGTGACGATTCCCATATTTAACATATCGTATTTTATGCATGTTTAACATGGATTTCATTATTTTTATTGAACAATTGAACTAATTATACGTTACAATGTGATATTAAAATTATATCACCGAGTTATAGCAGATTCACTTTCATTTTTGTTTCCTGTTTTTTGTTTACCTTACAGATGGCAACGGAAATGGGGGAACTTGTTTGGTTTTCATAATGTTTTTTTCTTTTTTGTTTGTATCCTACTCTAGAAACAAGTGCAAACTTTCTTTTGTTTCCACAAGACTTCAACATTTGTTTCCTCAAATTTTCCACACAAAAAAGAACATTTTTCCCCTTATTAATGAGGTAACATTTTTTTTATAACCCAGGAACATCAGCAACTCACATGCCACATGAGTGACAGCGGAGTCTACTAAACCTGGGATACCTGCATACTAACCATCAAGGACTTTGTCCCGGCGTTGTGCTACTGTTATCGGGGAGACTTCGTCTCCTGTACCAAGGATGCCTCCGTGAACACCAAGAAGGAGGTACTTGGGATTCGAACTTGAGACCTTGTCACATCCCAAACTCGAAACCCAGCCCTTTTACCAACTAGGCTGTCTTACCATCGGCTATTAATGAGGTAACATGTTCGAACGAAATCACACAATTATTTTTAATCCTTTCATTTTAGTCCTTTAATTTTTTTTATTTTACCAAAATTTATTTTTTTATTAGATAATATATTTCCTTACATATCATTTGGAATCAAATGAATCAATAATTTATTTAAATTAAAAATAAATAATTGTGCATAGTTCATTTTCAAATGAATTAATTTATATTCAAATATTTATAAATTAATTGAACTGAACTCCCAAATTGTGTTAGAACATATTTACAATTGAATCATATGAAAAACTTTCAAAATGTACCATTCAATTTAATAACTAATTTGTCTAGAATTTAATGTGTATTCAAAAGCAATTATTGGAAGTGTGCACCAACTAATCACATCTCGTTAATAACCACGTCTCCAACAAGGGATCAACAATTCAATTTTCAACCTCATCGCCCTAATAAAAGTAAAAATTAATACATATTATGACATATCTTGTATGCACACAAAATTCACAAAACCCAAAATCCCCCCCCCCCCCCCCCCCCCCCTACTTCTTCTAACTTTAGTAACTTTGCAACTGTTTTAACATCATGCATGTGTTCAAAACTCCAAATTAAGTTGGTAATATATGGTTATATCAGAGACCCAAAATTTCATTTACTTTAACTAAATTGAAGGGGGGATCGAGTTCGATCTGAAGAATCAAAATTAGGGAGAGTGGGTGGGAAACTTTTTGTCGCGTCCGTCGTCTGGGGTCGCCACCGGGTTGTGAATGGACGCAAATGCTCAAAGCTGGAACCTGCTGATAAGGTCAACAGCAACTGGTTCAAAAATTATCTCTAACTCTGGCGTTTAGTAATTAACCCAAAGGGTTTCAGCCGAATAATCTAATTTCAAATTTCAAATCAACAAGTGTAAACCTCAAGAAAGATCTGTAGGTCGATTATGAAGAGAGATGAAGATGATTTAGAGGAAGAATGAAACTACATGATAGGCTTTTAGGTTGTGGACACCGAATACAACTGAGACCTGCAAAACAAGAAAGGCATAATGTTATGTTATATATAGGAAATAATTCAAAACTACCCTTGTTTAAAAAAAGAATTTCATAAATATCACTCAATCCCAAAAAATTCTAAAAATATCACCTTTTTTAAAAACCGCCACCTCATCCTACGGTTTACACGAAAAACGCTGGGCGGGGCACGGTTTTCTATGCAAACCGCTGGGCGAAGGGGTGGTTATAAAAACCGTTGGGTGGGGCGGCGGTTTTGGGCCAAACCGCCACCCCACCCAGCGGTTTGGTCCAATTTTTTTTTTTCGATCAACTCCTAACTTCGGCCGAAACTTCAAACAAACATAACTTTGCACTCGGATATCCGATCGTAGCGATTTTTTTTTTTTAATCCGAATAACTTTTCGAGATCTTGCAAGCCGCAAATTGCCGTAGGCAATTTGGTCCCGCCTTCGTCTCGAAAAAACGTCATTTGCTACCCCGAACGAGCCTTTTTTTTATTTCGTCAAACTTTGGGCGGCCTTAACTTTGTGCTCCAAAATCCGAACGTCATGAATTTTTTTTTATTCCGCATAAATTTATTATATATGTCTACATATGTGACGAAAATAAAACACACAATCATGTTCATAATAAAACTAATCACGAGTGAAGGAACGAAAATACTAAATTTCCAATGAATGCTCGTTGTTTCCTTCTCTCCTGGCAGCCTGCAATTGGTGGACTTTCTGCTCTTCGCTCTCTCGGCGCTGTCTGCTTGTACTTCCACAATTTCTATCTTTCCACCTAAAATATATCGAAATTCTAACACATGGTGGTAATGGTCTTATAACCATTCCGGAGTCAGTTGGCCTTAAAACAAGCATTAATATGCCATCCAATTTTGAGGAGTAAAAGAATGATGAGGATTTAATTATGTAATAAATTTCTTTAAACGTGTGTGCTGATGATCACTGGCGCAGTTAAAAATAGATTTTAGTGGGTCTCCAGAGGCAGAAATGATGGAATGCAATGTGAGTCGTGATATTAAAGGTTTATTTCCTATGAAATGGAGATCCGTGGTTGAACATGTATAGACTCCACCTTAAAATTTCACTATTTCTAATGTGTTCAGGTTTCAATTGGGTACGTGGATCTCACAATCCCTAACCTAGCTCCGCAAATACGGACATCAAATATATAGTTTTTAACTAATTAACATGGGTTACTCGAACCGCTTCATAGTATTTTTTATCACATTATTTTCCCCATTAAATTTTGAAATAATAGATTGAACTTCTAGGAATAAGGATAATTTTCCCGTTCAAACCCTCCCTACTACTAGTAGCTAAAGTGAAAAAGCTCCCTGAATGAACATTTAAAAGTTGGGGGAATGGGGCCATGGGGATGTTGGAAACAAAGAGGAGTGATTGATGGACCCACGACCTTGACCCTAACTATCTTTTGATTTCGGTTTGAAATTAATAAGTACTTATGAAAGTTGATATGATTTAAACCTGTTTATTTGACTTATGATTAGGAGTCACGTTAACCTGTTTTGTAATATGTACTTTTTTTCAAAATAGTTTTGTTTGTTTTTCTGGTCTTAGTATTAGTTGACATGCACATCTTATCAGTAGATCACGATGTATGTTCAATTACTTTTTTTGTATTGTTTACTGCTCGCTTCGTTGTACCAATAAAAAAGATTTTGTTTCCACACCTAAAAGCTCGCTTGTATTATAGACACAAGACTAGACACAAAAGAGTCACATGGCTGAAATATACCACAACCGCACATCGAACCGTACCAAACTATTTTACAAAAAAAAAAAAACTTTTTTTGTCCACCAAATAAGTTGCCCTACTAGTTTGTCGATCAACAAATCTAACATTAAAATGATGGAAGCATTGACGCAACGTAATAAATGTATTTTCTCCAAAATTGCACTGTCGAGCGGATCTCCTAATGACCCCCTCCGAAATCTTCTCCCGCAGCATCAACACTAGCTTATTGGACATTCCGCAGCCAAGCACCATCGAACCGCATCCCTAATAAACTAAAAGCTCCACCAAGAACGAGTCGTTAATAACATCATAGAGGGACGACATAGCGCTTACCGTAACTTTCGTACGAATCGCCCCAAACCCACATGAGATCCCTTTTAGTTGAAAATTACCAAACTCGAGTATTAGACATTTTTTTTCCCTTCGAAATCGTTTTAACGTCTCAAAACTGCTGGATGACAATATATTGTTGACAAAAAGGAATGAGTCACGTCGGCGTCGTTCGTCGGCAGGCCGAGGGCAGCATTTGCTCCGTTCCAATTCTTCCTTTGTTTGGTTCAGTCGCACTCATCACTCCATCCATCGCCGTCGTCGGCGTCGCCATCATCATCATCATCATCATCCACGCTGTTTCAGCTCTCAAAACAAAAGATCTCTGCACCTTCTTCCAGCTTTCATTTCGTTTTGTCTCCTTTGCCTTCCCCACAGGCCACAGCCCCTGAATTTTGTCCTCTTACTCTGTTTTCGTTTACCTTTTCTTTTGAAACGCGAATTCGTGTTTTTTTTTTCTGTGAGAAAAATAATAAAAAGGGACATTCTTTCCAGCTATAGGACGCCTCCTTAATCCAGTGCTTCAAACAAAACTCCTTTAACCACCGCGATACTATTCCTTTCTTCACTCTTTATCCAAATTGCAACTTTCCAAAATTAGGGGTGTATAATATAAGGGAGTTTTTTTTTTTTACCTTTACTTTTGGATGTCCTATCAAATTCAAATTTGATCAACAACTAAACATAATCGATGGAGCAGTATGTTCAAGATCGATAGAACGATCAGGTTTCGATTTTGAAAGTTTCGAATTCGAATTCCTACAAATGCTATTTGATATCCTGGTGCATGTTCTTTTGAACCGGTTATTTCATGATGTTAACAGGCAGGGTCTCAAAGTCTTGCATGATTAATATAATGAGTCAGGACACTCATTTTGTGTCTGCGTTTCCACACGCACACAGAAAATGATATTGCGTGTCTTTTCAATACAGATTGAGGCTTGCCGTAAGAACAAAATACGCAATAGCATAGACAACTATATATGATGTTTTTCATTCGCATTTTAATGTATTTGAGTGCGTTTAAAATTGTATAATATTAACCGACTCAAAATAATACTTTCGGTTTTTTTACAAATGTTGTAACAAATTTTTAATGTAGGAAATTTTCACAATCCTTTTGCATGTTTTTGCACGGTTATAAGAATCGAACCGGATAACGACTAGGCCAGCAGAACCAGTTACAGTATCGATTTGGTTCATTTGTTTAGACAGTTAGCAATGGACCCAATGATTTTTTACGGTTTTGACTTGAAACCATATGGACCACCTCGATTTAACTGGTTCACAATTTTAACCACAACAACTAAAAAAAAAACTTTAACGTAAACTAAGATCATCCAACCTCAATCACTAATTTTATTTATGCTTTCTTTTCTTCATTTTCCAGCTTCCTTGTCAGTTTTATGTTGTCCACTACGGATTGTCACCCTGATTACTAAATTAAACATCAATGATATAAATTTGAATTTGTTTATGATTAATTATAATTTCACTTATAAATCAGTGTCCTATAAATCTCTTTATGTTATAGCACATTAATAGTTTTATTAACGATTAACCAATATTTCTATAATAATTAACCATTGAACCATCGACTACTAACTTTTCTGTTTCACCGCCATTGTGCTTTTGTCTTGTTTGGTTACCATTTCATTTCCAACCACACAGTTACCACTATTAATACTGAACTCTCTGCCCTCCAACTTCCTTTTACCTCTGATTCTTTGCTTCATCTCTATCTCTTCCTTCCTTGATGGGCCAATCCACTTCTTCCTGCTCCGTCGCCCCTTCTTCCATCGCCGCCGCCGCTACCACCACCTCCGCCGCCACCAAATGCCAACCCCACCCCTCACCTCCTACCGCCACCGTCCCCCGCAAAAAGCGAAAACCCAGCCACCTCCCGGCCGCCGCCGCCGCCAACGACCACACCCTCTCCCTCCCCGACGAATGCCTCGCCACCGTCTTCTCCAAGCTCGGCTGCCACGACCGCAACTCCTGCTCCCTCGTCTCCAAGCGCTGGAGCTCCGTCGACTCCGCCTCCCGCCACCGCCTCGTCCTCCTCTCCCCCGCCGAAATCTCGCCTTCCCTCCCTTCCCTCCTCAACCGCTTCACTTCCCTCACCGTCCTCTCCCTCAAATGCTCCCGCAAATCCCCCAGCATCGACAACGATTCCTTCGCCCAAATCTCCCGCTTCCTCAATTCCCTCCAGAAAATCAAGCTCAAGGGCTGTACCCACATCTCCGACGACGGCCTCGTCGCCTTCTCCGCCAATCGCCCTTCAAAACTCTCCAAGGTGTCTTTCGCCTCATGCGGTTTCGGCGCGAAGGGGATCAATTCCATGCTCACCAACTGTTCGATAAAAGACCTCACTCTCAAGCGCCTCCGCAAGCTCGACACTCGCACCTCCCACCTCGAATACCCCGACGGCAGTTTCGGCGCCGGTAAGTTGCTGGTGAGGCTCTGCATCAAGGATCTCCACAACGCTGGGGTTTTTACCCCTTTGCTTTCATCTTGTTCCAAATCGCTGAAGACGCTCATCGTCTGCCGGAGCTCCGGCAATTGGGACGGAGTGTTGGAAGAGAGCTTCGGAGGAGGAGGGGAAGTTACATCCGTGATGGAGATCCAATTCGAGAGCGTCCAATTGGGCGACCAGGGGCTCACCTCGATCTCCACTTCCTGCCCCGACCTCCAAGCTCTGTATCTCAGCCGCACCACCGACTGTACCGACGACGGCCTGTCCGCCGTTGCCGGGAAATGCAAAAAGCTCCGGAAGCTCCATATCGACGCCTGGACCCGATTTGGGATCCGAACCATCGGAGACGATGGCGTCCACTCCATAGCCCAGAAATCCTCCAACCTACAGGAAATTGTACTGATGGGCGTCCCAATTTCAGTCCAAACCCTCAACGCCCTGGCTTCCAACTGCCGATCTCTTGAACGAATGGCGCTCTGCAATACCGACACGCTGGGGGACGCGGAGCTGGCTTTCGTCGCCGCGAAATTCCTGCCCCTGAAGAAGCTCTGCATCAAGAACTGCCCTGTTTCTGAACTGGGCATCGCCGCCGTCGGGGCCGGGTGTCCTAACCTGGTGAAGCTGAAGGTGAAGCGGTGTAGAGGGATATCGGCGGCGAGTATCGGGAGGCTGAAGCTGCGGAGGAGATTGCTGGTGGTTTCGGTGGATGAAGATACCCCCATGGCGTTCGATAGTGGCGCGGAGGAGGAAGAGCGGCAGAGAGGGGTCGAGAGAAGAAGAGGAAGGGATGGGAATCCGAATCATCACGGGTTTCTGCCGGGAAATACGAGCGGAACAACGGCGACGGCGACGGCGAATGCGATATGTACGAGTATGAGTGCTCTGTTTTTGAAGTCCAAGTTTGAGAATGCTCTGCATCTGAGGAGGGGAAGAAGAGGAGGAAGGAGGCATGATTCGTCCATTTCTAATGACGACATTTTCCAGTAACAAGTTTTGCTTGCTTCTTTTCTTTTCTGCTCATTACTTTGTGTTGATTGATTCCCAAAAGTTTTTGGTTTTGCGTATTGTTTGATTTGGAAGAGCTGTTTGTTTGTCATTGAAAAGAAATATTGGAAGAAGACAAGGATAGTTTTTGCATGGATTATGTGGCTCATTAGTTGTAGCCTAGCTTATGTTTGTAACGTTCTAACTTCTAAGCAGTTTCAAATGTTAAGAGCTAAGTTTGTCAATATGTGGGTTGATCCCGGACCCAGTCGAGCTAGTGGGTCAATGATTAATGGGTTATTCGTTTTAGTTTGGTTTAGCCCGGAAATATGGAAAGAGTCATTATATTATTACTTATCCTGATATATCAAATTTCATCTAACATATGAGTTATAACATATAATACTACACCAAAATAACATGTCGTACTTAGATCCAGAAAATTCACACACACTTATATAACATTAATATTCAAATGTTCAACTAAGGATTCCAAAGATTGAGTTAAGGCGAAAAGAAAAATCGGAAAATATGCGCATTTCGCAACCCAAAGAAAAAAATGACACAGTTTGACCTCCAACCTTGTACTTTGTAGCGCTCGACCCGACAGGTGCGTGCGGCCCGCTTTTCTCACCGGGCCAGGGTCAAAGTGGGTCGACCCGCGGGTTGACAACCTTGGTTAAGAGAGACAATGAGCAACTAAACATGAATATTGCAAAGTATAGATGGTAAGAAAGTGGTTAAGATTTATATTTGAATATTTTTTTCAATAAATATAGTTACTGGTATCAGATCGTTTGTGACATGGTATTAGAGTTGGTTTGTTTTTAGGTCACGTGTACAATACTCTTCACGACTCCAGATATTCATCGTTGTATTAAAGCAAATAGTATTGGTGAGTTTGTGCAAACTTCAAATACATGAGTTGACATTCATTTGTAAAGGCGTGTAAGATAATATGTAATATTCATACATAATTAATCATCTTCCAACAACTTATTGAGACCAGTTGATTTACAAAATAGATAGATAGAATTTACGCATGAAGACATTTTGGGATATTGCTATTGAACTCACAACACAACCACAATTTGTGAGAACATGGTCGTAAGGGCAATGGCAGAGGAAGAGTCTAATTGGGTGGATCCCAAGATATCAATCTACCGCTAGTTCCGCTAGTTCGGGAGTATACAGAAATTGATAAATTAGGTATAGTAGTTAAGTGAGAATAAAAATTAGGGCAATATTTAATAGAGATAATTGACCTTATAAATATTTGGTGTATGATTCATAATTATTTCTTAATATATTCATTTTTTTTAACGAACTACGATACAATAACAATGGTGGATATGATCCACCCAAAAACAAATATGTGCTTTGTCAAATATTAACAACAAAGTTTTCACTGAATCACAACGAATTTGTAAAAACACTTTGTCTCAACCAAATATCGAGGGAGAGTCTAACAAGGTGGGTTCTCAAGAGGAAAATGGTAACATAGAAATAATAGTTAGTTAAGAATGAAAATCAATGCGCGCTTAACTGAAATTAATAAACCGGTCTTGTATTCGAATTTTGGCGACATTGTTTGTGATTTGGTGACCGTGCAATGACCTGCAGAAGGATCCGTGCATTTTGCACATTCTCTTTGGAACCTCGCACGCCTTACAAACTGATAATGACAATTGACAAGTCATTATAGTAAAGATAACATGCAACCAACGTACGAGCTAGTCCTTCCTTTACAAATTACAGTGCCGACACGATACAGGCTGCGGATCTTTTTACCGTTGAGGAAATAGAGAGAATTCTCTCCTCTCTCTCTTTCTCTGCTCACACAAATTTCTAGAAATGCTCTCTCTCTCTCTCTGTACTCTCTCAGGTCAGGACAGAAGACGAGATTGTCAGTGAGAGCTGCGCTAGATTAGGGGCAAAGGGATGAAGCCAAGTTGGGACTTGGGAGCTCTTCACATGGGCCGGGCCTGAAATTTGTTCATCCAAGAAAAGTATCATTAGCTGAAGCTAATGGTTTCGCCACTTGTGTCATCATCTTCTTCTTCTTGGCTACTTTTTGTTCGAGTGCGGGAAGAAGAAGAATAAGGAAAAGGAGAGTATCTGCTTAAATTTCAAACCAACGTACTTTGGTTAAACAAACATGGGGAAGAAGAAGAAGAAGAAGAAGTGGACATGTGGTGAAGCAAAAGGAGAAGGATAAAGCTGCCGGATAATCATATACACACACACTACTACTTCATTATTCCGAATGAATGAGAATGTCTGATACAGAAAAAATCATTTTGTTGCCTGCAGGATTTGCAAAAAATAGAATCATGAAAGCGTGATGTAGTGAACAAGTAGAAACACTATGATGCTCACACAATCCAGACCGGTACGAAGAGTCATAAATTCTTCTCTGAGTGCAAGAAATTAGACATGCGATTATGGTGGAAGAGGAAGGAGGAGAAGAGGTTGTGCGAAGGAGGAGATGAAACAAAGACATAGGGTATGCTATAGGTGTGGAGAATAAGTATTGTATTTTGTTATTTTTATTTTAAATAATAAAATAATTAGATCTAATATATTTTTAATGAGATTAATGTGGATGCTGATGTAGAGTTTCGTTAATAATATTGTAAGAAAATATGGATAAAACTTTGCTACTATTTTTTATTTTAAAAGGTTCGGCTAATATTTTTTTTTTAAATAAAAGGTTTTACTGGTAAATTATATCAACTACAATTGATTAATAATATCTTACATTGATAAAGAGCGTGGAGCACCATTACAAAAATATTAACAACAGACAAATGACTAATATTCTGAAATGTTACAAAAATTGAAAATTTGACTCATAAGTTGAAGTGCTTACAAAATTGGACTAATAAATGTATTTACTCCTTTATATTGGAAGAATTAGAACGTAACATACCATTTGGTGCCAAATGAATCGAGAATTCATTTCATTTTAAAATGAATTATCACGTAGAATTCATTGTCAAATGAATTCCTATGTTTGGTATTTCATATTCAAGTCTTCTAAAAAACGCTTTTGGTCCCCCATACGTTGAATATCAAAAGTGTTATTGTGTTTTTCTATTCATTAGTTCTTTCCTAATATTTCATTGATGAACCCTACACTCTAGTCAACGTATTGATACAATCGAAGCATAAATATCAAATAACCAGCATATGCAACTATCGTTGCAAGCAAATTCTTGTTGACATTCCTCATACTGCATGAATTGGCGCTAAATAATATATGTAGAAGTAATTTAGTTAATAAATGAGAATAATTATGACGTTCCATTATAATTAGTAAATACTTATGGAATTCATTTGGAAATTCTATCTCAATTCCTCGTAATTGCTATAACTAGTACAAATTCTATAGAATTCATATTTTAGAATTAAAAATAAATTCTTTTAAATACCAAACACAAAAAGATTTTATTTCCAAATAAATTGCTCGATACTTATGGAATTCATTTTTTTGGGTGAAAAACGGGTGCAGAGCAGCACTACCTATTAATCATTAATCAAACGTGGGGAAGAGCCCCCAACCAGATCATACATGCCCCAATGCCTAACATTTGGATCTGAAAATAGAAATGTCATGGGAGCCTATCGACAAGAGATGCCCCTTGTGGGCAATACAATCAGCAAGACAATTGGCCTCCCTGTAGATATGATGAATGGAAACCTCCCATTTTCGAGTAAGCAGGGCTCGATAGTCCAGAATGAGTCTGGCGTGCTGGCTGCTCACCTCGCCTGTGTCCGTCAGTAGCGCCACCACCGTACGGGAGTCAGTTTGGATCGACACTCGTCTATGTCCTGCGTCCTAGGCGATCTCCAGTCCTTGTATGACTCCTCATAGCTCCACGCGAGTGATCGTACATTTTTCTAGGTTCATTGCGTAAGTCCCCAATAAGCTACCATGCCAGTCTCTAAGCACTCCTATTGCAGCGGTAGACCCTGATGTTCGCAAGAGCGAACCATCCGGGTTCACTGTGATCCTCCTTGTCGGGGCCGGTCTCCACCCAACGGCCACGCTTCGACGGGGCCCCGACCTCCCCAGTGATATAGCTTGATCCGTTGCCATGTTATTTTGTATGATGACCTCCAGGCAAGGATCTTTTGCGATAACTTATTGGGGTCTTCCACAATGGTTGAGAAAACGAGATCATTGCGCGAACGCCAGAGGAACCAACAAGTGAGACCGAAACGTACCTGGTGAGATGGGTTCTTGAGGAATGAGAGAAACCACTCAATTAAGGGCTGGTGGGACGCTGCCGTTTGGGTTGCCTCTGGTAGAATAGGTCGCCAAACTTATGAAATTCATTTATAACAAACGATATGTAAAAATTAAATCAAAAGAATAACCCACTCATGCCATATCCATACTCCTCCGTGGAAGAAACCAGACCTATTTGATCGGGCTTGAACATGCCTAATGCGAGTCAGAGCTTTTCGAAACGTAGGCCCAACCCCAGGCCTCGTTGGGGAACTATCTACCAAGCCCAGCGATCCGGTGCATTTTGGACTGCATTTTTCATATGCAAAGTACGGCTATATCTTTAGTAGATTTTTTTTCAGAATATACACGTATTAAAAAAAATTCTCAATCTACACATGTTTGGGTATTCACCGCGGCCGATCAAAGCGGTAAATGCATCACGGCGGCCAACCAAAGCGATGAATGTCTGACATGCATTGAAACTTCAAATGAACGCAACTTTGCGCTCGGTTATCCAATCGTAACGATTTTTGTTTGATTCCGCATAATTTTTCGCAATCTTTAAAGCCGCCAACGATCCGTAGGTAGTTTGATCCTGCCTTCATCACGAAAAAATGTCGTTTGCTACCCCGTAAATTGTCGATTTCACCAAATTTTGACCGGCAATAACTTTGTGCTCCACACTCTGAAAGTCATGAATTTTTTTTTATTTCACATAAATTTTCAAGTACTACGACTTTTACTAGGAATGAATTTTCAAAACAAGAAGTATTTTTTAATAAACAAGGTTTTGGGAATAATTTGCCTTTACTTTTCACAAATCCACATACATTTCAAAACTATGGCTATGATAAAAGTTGTAGTCTTAAAAAGATATGTGAAATAAAAAAAAAATCATAACGTTCGGATTAGGGAGCACAAAGTTATGACCAGTCAAAGTTTTTGGAAAAATCAAAAAATTGCTCGTTCGGGGTAGCAAACGACATTTTTTGGGATGAAGGAGGAACCAAACCACCTACGCTGTCTGCGGCTTGCAAGATCTCAAAAAATTATGCGGAATATATATATATATATTTTTGCACTTTAATATATTTTGCTGAATCGGAACCGTCGGTTATTATTTTTTAGATTAAATGAATCTCGTGGCATGGGTTAGAGAATTAGGGACTGGGGTTTATCCATTAGAGGTTAGGGTATAGTATCATGTCGAAAATTTCGGTTAAAACCTGCTCTAAATAATAAAACTTGACTGGCGTACAATGTACGACTGACGTACGCTAGCCTGAACCATATATATATATATATATATATATTTGCTACAATCGGATAACCGAGTGCAAAATCACGTTTGTTTGAAATTTCAACGCAAGTCAGACATTCATCGCTTTGGTCGGCCGTGGTAACGCATTCACCACTTTGGTCGACCGTGGTGAAAACCCAACATGTATAGATTGAAAAAAAAATTATAACATGTGTATTTAATTGTTTTTTAATAATGTGTGTGTTCTCGAAAAAAAAATCCTATCTTTAGTTGTGTGATTATGCCATTTGACTAGGTCATCTTATTAGATCCGATAAAGGGGTCAAACAAGTAGTAATGAATACAAGAATCAAAGACAATTCCCTGTTAAATTTAAAATAACCAAATCCTGGACCCTGCATGACAAAATAACCCATCCTCATGGCTGAGAACATGTGACTAAGGGGGTCCCCTTAGTCATATGGCTAAGTGAATCTCAACCACTTAACCTCATTAAAATTTAAGGGCTCCTATTAATCAAATTTAATGAAGGGCAATATAGTAATTGCATATTTATTTTTTACTTTTAATTATAAAATGAATAATAAAATTAAGTCTGCCCCGTCCCTTACGCCGTCGCCGTCCAATTCCTGGGCAGGAGAACCATTACCCAGAGAGAGAGAGAGAGAGAGAGAGAGAGAGAGAGAGAGAGAGTTTCTGGTCGGAACATTTTTCCGGTGACCATCGTCGACGGAAAAGAATTTTCCGACGACAGTGCTTTGTGATGTTTGTTGACATATTTTGTAATGTTTGTACGCTTTGTTATTTTGTAATGTTTGTAAACTTTGTTATTTTTGTCAACCATGTTTGTAATGTTTTTTATGTCTAAAAAACAACCTGATTGACTTTTCGATGGAACTTCTCTATAGTGATGGAGCCTCCAAAGTCAACCCGGGTGTTTTTTCCAGTTCGTATGGATTGTCGGTCTAGTTTGTCATTTTTTGTCCACCATGTTCGTACTGTTTGTATGTCTAAAACACCCGGGTTGACTTTGGGAAGGAGCCCCACTATATAGGGATGGAGCCTCCAAAGTCAACCTGGTTGTTTTTTCTTTTTGTATGGTTTGTATTGTTTGTCGGTCTAGTTTGTATTTTTTGTACAGTTCATATGTTTGTAATGTTTGTAAATCTGTTTGTATGTTTTGTCGCTCTAGTTTGTACTGTTCGTATGTTTGTATGGTTTGTACTGATTGTAAGTCCGGTTTGTATACTTCGTAATTTTCCATAATATCCAAACTACCCCTGTCATTAATTAAATAGCCCTTCCCACTTTTTAACCATCAGATTGATGTGTCCAGATCTAAGGGCTGGGAGGGGCTTAGTCAAGTGACTAAGCACCCCCCTTAGTCACCGGATCCGCACTCATTCTCATGGGTATTCAATCGGAAACAGATAAATTTTATCGGGAAAAATGCAATCAACCTTATTTTTAGGTGAATTTTTCATAATCCGAAAGACTAGATAGAATAGTGGGTTTAATTCAATTTGATAATTTTCTTTTATCATAGGTTTTTAAGAGAATAATTGACAGATGGGATAGCTTAAAAACATCCAATCTTTTTTAAGTATTCACACTAAACTCACTCGACTACATGCTACACCGCTATGTATGCTGTAACAAAAAGACATATATAATACACCAATTTATGGTTGAATTTATCACAAACCATAAACAATAACAAACGCATATCATTCATCATCAAAAGTTCTAACAAATCATTCAAACAATCTCACAAAATAAATCATATCTTTTTATTAAATACAAGTCAGTAATCACGTTGGTAATCCGTAGTGGACCACATAAAGACGACTAGGACGCTCGAAAACAAATAAAAGGAAGCATAAATAAAAATAGTAATTGAGAATGGATGGTTTTAGTTTACGCTACACTAATTTGTTTCTAAATTGTTTTGTGGGTAAATAGAGAACCCATGGACCATTCGAACCGGAGCAGTTCATCTAGTTTTATGTCAAATCGTTAAAAACCGTCTGATCCATCTCAAACTGTCCAGACAAATGAAAAAAAACTGGGTTGTTTTATCTGGTTTGTTGATTCTACTCATCCAACCGTTGGTCGGTTAGATGTATAAAAAATGTGTTTTTTATATTGTTTTTTGGTTTGACATACTTTGGAATGAAACCGAACCTGAACATTGGACCTTCTCTATGGCTATATATATCCCTCTCTTCACACTCATCAACCCATCCAACTAACGAAATCCCCTCTCAACCTACATAACATTCTTCCTTCCTTAAACTTGTAGCCTTTTGTGTGTCATTATCCTTAAAATCCTCACTAGAGTTCTCATTTGTCAGAAATATATGGCGACTATTATCCTCATACGCAGTAGTTTTGGCAAAAACGTGTTGACATTATCACCTCAAAATAGAAGGTTAGGTTGAATTGCTAGCTAGGGTTTGTTGTTTGTCAATTCTAGTTGAATGAAATGCTAGCCAAACTGGCTGACAAAACATAATGCCGAATGCCTACCCATATTTTGGACATTACTTAGACGATGAGATGAGTGCACCTTTGGGAAGAACCCCCTTTGCCAAAATCCATCCATCCATTTATGGGCGTTTGCGTATGCAAACATACACATAAAGACATAATTGCTTTCCTTGCTTATACCAACAATCGAATTCATTCTTTCGTGTTTGTTTGTTTGTTTATCGATTTCGTCTTCTTCGTTGGTATGTGAGTCGAGGTGAAAGTAATGATCAGATAATTAGATTTTGTAGGTAAAATGCATTTTTTATTGTTTATTTCATTTAGAAGAACACGAAAATCAGTTTTGCGTAGCATATATAGATACATGTCATTGGTTTTTACAAGGGTGAAAGGTTTTTTTTTTCAAAATAATACATTCCAAGGGTGAATTCGAAAGGATTCTTACAAAGAGATATCGAATAAGTAGATATCATTTTGTATCACTCAAACGTGTGAAGAGAAGTGAAATGATTTCGCTTTAATGAGATAACCATGGAAGAGACGGATCGTGTCAACTAACGTAATGTGGAGTGCCTCTATGTCAGTTAGTATTTTTCTCCCACTCTACGATGTTCTCTTTTTTGTTATAGAAATTATCAAATTAAACTCATTAAAGCGACATATTATTGATACTTGTACAATTATAATACAAAACTACGCATCTCGTGTACAATACAGTCACCCAACCTATCCTTGTGTCATGTACATCAACGATTCAACGTCATTAAACTTCCATTCTTGACCGCGCTCTAACACGTGTCTGCACTGTATCTCCTTCCAGGACAACTATACTCTACACACATCAATATATAAGTAAGACAAATACTTTCGTTAAGAAGATAAAAATGTTCCAATGCACAACCTCTAGTATCATAGAAGTTACATAAAATCGTGTGTCCACATCAGTGGCGGAGCTACTTGGAGAGGAGGGGTGCTTGCACCCCCCTTGGATTTGGTAAAAAGTTCCCCGAGTAGGGGTATATACGATTCAAACTAGTGACCATTCAATAATGAGAGTTCCTTACCATCTCAACCGAGTGATTTTTGTTATACAATGCACTTTTGTATTTATCTATAGTAATAAATGGTTGTCTTTTGTTTTAATTTGCTCATTTCCTTTGCAGCTCTACCAGAGAGGAATCTTTTGTCTTTTGTTTAAACAAAGCTGAAAGTGAAGAAGTACCAATTGAAGTTCACTTGTTTGTTTCACAAATCAATTCCAAGGTACTTCTGAGTTCTAATTTGTAATATTTGATGAATGGAAGTCTTGACTTGTATGTACTGAACTTATTTGTTTGACGTTGTAATCGGTGTACATGAAACTATTTTTATGTAATTGTATGAATTTAGAGTATGGCGTGATAGAAAACAACTTTCGTTCGGTTTTTATAATAATCGTATTAGGATAATTGTTAGGGTTTTCTCGCTCTTTTCCTATATATATGTATGTCATTATTCATCTATTCAATCAATAAGAAGAATATTAATAAAACTCTCCTAATTCCTAATCTCTCAATCCTCACAATTCTTTATCTTAATCCCTCTAAAAGTCTAGGTCGATTCTCTATCTTCTTCCCCAAATTCTTATCTAAATCCCTAAATCGCCATCAATTCCCAATTTTCCAACCCAATCGATAGAATCCTAGAAATAGGTTTCTATCATTGCGTTGTTGACTTTTTGTTTCATTTAGAGTTGACTTTTCTATTATATAAACGATTTCTTATAATATGATAACGACACCCCTTTGACCAATTTTCTAACTTATGGTCCACATCCACCATGGAAATAGTTTAAAAACTTAGGGGTCGTTTGCTTCTAGGATTTTAGAAAATGAGGGATTATGATAAAACCTTGGATTTTGAATATGAGAGATTATGTTGGATTTTGATTATGTTGGATTTTGAAACTTCCATGTTTGTTTGTAGGATTTGGTAATGGCTTTTAGTAGGTTGGAATTATGGCTTGATGGGGGAAATTACTTTCTTATCCTTAATGAACCACTTTTTACTTTACTTGTATTTTGAATGTTTTTGTATATACATGAAGAATTAGCATATGTAAAAATGGTAGCAACATCCATACTATTTGGTCATATTGTATACACGCAAGAAGCCATTAAAGTAAATTGAAACTCTCAACCCAAACCAATAATGTCGAAAGGAAAATCAATGGTTTGGATTGGATTATAAAAAAAGAGGATGTAAGCATGAAATAATTAATTGTTGAGCTTCATATAAAAGGAAGACAAAACGACGATAGGCAGAGATGGAAAAGGTTGCCGGAGCTTTTTGCTGTGTTGCAATCCTTTGGCAACGAAGAGACAAAGTTGGTGAGATGAGAGTGTAGACAAAAGTCCTCAGTAGAGATAATAATAACCGAGGGCAAAATTGGATTACACAAAATGAGTGGGGGTAACACGGTCATTAAACATCATGGATTATATCTATCTTCCAAAATCCTAGCTATAGAGGTAAGATTTTATAATCCATGGGGCCCACGGATTTTAGCTCCAAATAATCCAATATTAGTGGACCCCACAGATTGAAACAAAATCCATTATATACTAACAAACATGAATTCATTATAAAGTCCAACATATGTTGGATTTTGCCAAAATACCAAAAGCAAACGACCTCTTAGAACCCTATTGATTTCGGTCTTTGCAGCCATGCGAAGGAATCTTGGAGTGACTGGGGAGCGAGCAAGGAGGAGAAGAAGAAGAAGGAATGAAAGGAAGGAAGGAAAGTTCCAGGAAGACGCAGCAGTGGTGGGGCCCGCCCCGACGCGGAAACTGAGGGATCCTCATCATGGCATCATTCATTTAATTTCCCTCTCCCTTCTACGATCCCATACCAAAATAATAATTACACAAAAGCACCTACACTTTCTATTCATTCCAATACAACTCCTAATGTTGTGAATCCCTTTCTCTACTCTTTTTCAACTTCATTAGAAGATAACTCGCTCAAGATTAGCAGCTGGTTAGAATATCTAACCCATATGATAATACTAATAAGACATGTAACTCTTACAAATTACATAATAATACTCATACTTTTACTCTATACTCATACATTAATATTCTCCTCAAATTGATGATAATCATTTATCGAAAATTCAAGTTGCCGTGAGGTGCCTCGACTTTAGGGGATTGGGATTTTTCCGACTAAAACAAATCATGAGATATTTCCTAATTTGTATCATGGATGACCTTCTCTTCATTTCAATCCTTGGAGTCGTTAATTAGCTCGGGTTTTTATACGACACTATGTGTGTTGGTGCTACACTGAGATCGACCAACAACGTAGTCATGCCGCATTAATAAAACACTTACCGACCAACATGAATCTATTGACACTATTGCTCTTCATTTACAATGGGTTGAGGACAATTCTTACTGTACTTCACTTTCCTCTATAAAAAAATTTACAAAACTTAATCATCGGATTATCCATGGCCATATGTGGATTCTTGTCTCCTTATTTCATGGGTAGTGAAGCGATTCATTGATCCAAATAGAGCAAAAAAGTTTGATGAAATCTTTAATTTGTTATAAGGTGTGATCTCATTAACCAAATTTTCTACCATCCTAACCAGTTGTCTAAAACAATGTACTAGCCAAGATCGTCTTTTCCATGATTGTAATTTGTAACACAGAAAAAGTGGATGTCAAACCTAAACGTGCTTACGAGCTCAACCTATACCTAATATGATTCTAAATTTTGAGTGCATTATGGATCGACTTACAACTAATAATCAAGTAGAGATCAACATCACACAGAAAACACACATGAAATGAAACCCTAACAAAACCTGGAACTTAGCTAATCAATATGCATGGCTGGATGGCTGGCTAGATGACGATCGATATCTCATTGAAAGAAGAAATTTCTGGATTGTCACCATTAGAGAAGGCGACGACTATGCTCGCTCAAGTTTTATAGTTATATATATGAATAGTTTGTGTGATGGCAGATGACGGCTTGGTTGAAATGGTTCGGGTGGACAAAAGGAAAAAAGGATTTGGAAACTCATTGGATTCATATGACCATCCAAAAGACTATTACTAATGCCACATGACTGAACAAATCTAAGGCTTTAGATGAAAAATGTAATCTTAAGAGTCCAAAACACACTCCAAACCCTAGAAAATAATCAATAATCGTGTATCAATGTGTCATCTGAAATTTGAGAGTCTAAAAATATGTGTATTCTTAAAATATATGCATTGAAAGTACAGTGATCGTAAGAAATGGTATTTGTGATTCTCACTTAAAAAAAAACTTTATGGCCAAAAGGACTTATATAAGTTTGAAGTTGTTATTATATATTCATTAAAGGAAGGTATAGGTGAAATATGTAAAAAAAAGTATAATAGTGACAAGAGTGAGAAAAAAATCATCTAAAAATGTAAAGAAAAAGAATCTCATCATTTTGTAGAGATTCTAAAATGAATAATTCTGGTCATTCAAGATTCTAAAAGCTCATTTAATTTAAAGTATAAATTTAAAAATAAAATAACTCAAATGAAACTTGTTAGATTTTTATATTAAATAATATTATTTTCTATTTTAATAAAGGGATATAAATAAATAAAAATATGTTTCCTCGAAAGGATATTAAAGAATGATAATATTTTATTAATTTTTTTTAGCACCTCTCAACTCATACAACTATCGTAGAATGATTACAAAGAAAAGCTATGTCTAGTATCTACTATAATAAACTACTATCTGCATTTGCCCCTGTCGAGGCTATTTCGCAACTCTAGAACTTTCCCAACTCTAAACCATATGATACGTTTCAACTCAGCTCATATAAAATGAGGAGGCTTTGATGCATTACTTCCATATAAGCAGGAACAACGCTCTCTCCATACAAGGCTGACCACTAAAATCCAGACTGAGCGACCCAAAGCTGCTTCTTAATTCTTTTCTCTCGACTACTGATTCCCAATCCAGCATGTTCTTACCCCGGCTGCTGTTGCAAACAACTGAAAGAACATACAGAAAATAAGGACAAGAGCAAAACAAATGAAACCTTGCCTCGATCCCTCGTGAACATAGCAAACAATTTTTCTTATAAACTTTAAATTGAAACTTTTGATTCTATATTATAAAATGTTCTTCCCAAATTTTCGAAAAGTCGAGATTATAGAGTTGTTTAACCGACGTCTAAATTTAAAGAAGAAAAACACTTTTAAGGTCGGTCAAATCAAGACAACTTTGGCTATAACAGAGAAAAAGTGACACCAAGTTGTGAGGAAATACAAACTATGTTGTCTTTTCTTTGAAAAAAAAAAAACGTAGTTCTGATTTATTGCTAGGAGACAAGGAATTAGATGAGGCGACGAGAGATCAGGAAACAGTTAAGGTATTAAATGGAACTTCTGAGAAACTTCGGGGACGTCGGCCGTACCCCACACCTCCATCATCGTATTTATTCCTACTACTTCCTTTTCCAAAAAAATTTAAATATCAATTTTATAGTCCGGTAAACGCTCTTCTAGTTTTCTTCTTCCTTTCCGGTCTTCTCTTCCCCAGTTCCCCTTCCGCTTCCCCACTTCTATTTCCCTTCAATCCTTTCATTTTCTCTCCTCAAAGATCAGATTTCCCCCCCCCCTTTTCGTTTCTGGGTTCGGTTTATTCTTTGATTATACAAAGCCGGCGACTTTTTTCGTGTTCTTACATATCTTTTTTATATAGTCAAGTTGTGACGGCGGCTGTGGCGGTGGCGGGGACGAGGCAGAAAAGTAGGAGAAA
The DNA here is from genome assembly GCA_964030455.1 of Linum trigynum. NCBI lineage: Eukaryota > Viridiplantae > Streptophyta > Magnoliopsida > Malpighiales > Linaceae > Linum > Linum trigynum. Next base: position 40,939,852 of record OZ034822.1, on the reverse strand, counting down.
GCTGGAGTTTGATATTTATCAACCACCATCACCACGACCACCACCATCATCATCAGAAGCAGTAGAAGAAGGGAGTTGATTACGACATAGAGAACAGAGAAAAGAAATATGAGTAAACAATCAGCTACAGCTTCTTCGAGAGGAGCCCCGTCTTTCTTCGATAGAATCACGGTAGGTTGTTTAAACCCTTTCTTAGTTCCTGTGATTTCTCGATTGGGTTTCGATTTTTCCGATGAGGGTTTTGCAGTATGGCCGGGGAATTGTGGGGGTTCTCTGATTTTTTTGGTTTGTGGCGGCGGTTGCAGTGTGGGACGTGTATGAGATCGTCAAGCAAGCAAGATACAGGGAAAGGGAAGAGCAAATCGTCGAAGTCAAGACGGGTTTCACACGGTTTCCACTTGGTCAAAGGCAAATCAGGGCACGATATGGAGGATTATCACGTCGCTGAGTATCGCAAATCAAGGAATCATGAGCTTGGTTTGTTCGCAATCTTTGATGGGCATCTTGGCGATAGCGTCCCCAATTATCTCAAGGACAACCTGTTTGACAATATCCTCAACGAGGTTTGATTGCTTTGGGTTTCCTTCATTATGTTTATTTTGATTGTGTTCTGTTCTTAGTTCTTACTTGGAGTGGTGGTTTGGTTGGAATTCATACAGCCCAATTTCTGGAAAGATCCTGCTGTGGCGATCAGGAATGCTTACTGCTCCACTGATAATTCCATCCTGGAGAATTCATTGCAATTAGGCCCTGGTGGCTCAACTGCAGTGACTGCCATTGTTATCGATGGTAAAGACTTGTGGATTGCCAACGTTGGAGATTCTAGAGCTGTTGTTTGTGAGTTGGGTGCTGCAAATCAACTTACAGTCGACCATGAGCCTCATGTTGAGCGAAAGAGGATTGAAAATAAAGGCGGCTTCGTCACTACTCTTCCTGGTAAGGTCATTGAGTTTGATAAGTTTGTCTGCGTTCTCATTGGTGTGGTTGCTTGGAATTGTGGTTTGCTGTCTGCTTTAGCATTTCTTTAGGTTTGTAATTGCTTTGGGTTATTTGTATTTTGCAGGAGATGTACCAAGAGTAAATGGCCAACTAGCAGTTGCTCGAGCTTTTGGTGATCAAAGCCTTAAAGCACATTTAAGTTCAGAACCTGATATGAGACATGTGCCCATAGACGCCACGATGGACTTTGTTATATTAGCAAGTGATGGTTTGTGGAAGGTCAGTTTTCTTTTGGTCCCTTGCTCTGTTTTCCTCGTTTTGTTTTGCTGGTTAGACTTGCTCCTTCTATCTTAGAATTCTTCCTTTTACTGTAGGATTTGAGTATTTTCACTGAGTTACTTGGTTGATGCTATGTTGAAAGTAAATGATTTATGAAGTACATAAAGGAATGCCGAGAGCTTCTGTATTCAGACTGTGTTTTTTCAATAGCTAAATTAGAGATTTCACTCATGGCCCTGAATTTTGACACGTACTCTATTGAGAATGACAATTGCTTTGTCTCATGGGGTTATAATAGTCCCTTCTCTTACTATTACACTTCGTGAAGTATATGCAAGTTAATTTTTGATGGTCTCCAGTAGTGTATACTTGTTTTGCAAGGTATTGATGAATATTGGTTGTGCTGGATTTAGACTTGGCATTGTTTGATTAGAGTCGCAGAATAATTTTAGTTTTTATAGGCACTGAGTTGTTGGGTTAAGGTTATTTCATTCCATCCGCATGAAAACTAGGTGCTAGCCATGTGTAATATATATGTGTGCTTATTACCCTTCTGCGAAAAGCATGAGAATCACATTTACTATATTTGGCTTGAATGGAAGTCAATAGCACGGGAAATTACAAACAAGAGACGTAAATGCAAATGAGCAGTAATCATATGACGCTCAGAACGCTAATAGACCTTAGGGCACACTCGTGGCTTCTGCTGCATCTCATTTCGGCAACATTAAAGCTAGTTCCCTGTGAGAAGGCCTGTGGAGACTGAGCTGTGTGATTCCATCTATGATTTGGATGGATGCCACTTGGTGATGTGATAGATGCTCTCACCCTTGCATACATGTCAGAAATTTTGTGCCTGCATCATATTTTACAGTTCTGAGACAATTTTGGATATTAGTTGTCTTTATGAAACTAGCGTACAGCCTAAGTAAAGTCCAGTGAAGGAACTGTGAAGTTATGATCTTTGTTTATGAGTTCTTTTAAACTCATGGAATATCATTTACTAACAATCCTTGGAAAACTACTTCATCTAAAAAAAACAATCCTTGGGACTACTAGTCTGCAACCTTGTTTATTATGATTACATGAGTTGCTGGGTTGATCAGCTACACCAGTGACAGTATGATGGTTCTCTCCTCGGAACATGTTACGTATAGGTCAGGAGTCAGGACACATACAGGGTGGGACTTGCATATCTAGCTGCATCAAGATTTTCATAACTTGTATGATTTAAATCGTTTGTTTGTTGTGATAATTCTTAGATTGGATACACTGGATGTGGTTTCTGCTGACAAATGCAGAAGTTTTAACCTTTTCATGTCCGCGCCATGTGGTATTAGCGAACTGGAAGAAGTTTGTTAACTTCAAATTTTGCATGAATGCTGGTTTACCAGTTGGCTGGAGTTAATTTGAATCAGCATACATCAGACTTGTTCCTATTCATAATATGGCGATGGTTCATTTATTTCACTGCTGAATCAATCAATGGAACTTGTGCTTTTTATTTAACAGCAGCTCCTGATTAATGTCACCAGGTTACTTGCCCTGCCAGAAGCATAGAATTATAGCCTAATGGTTGATTGACTAATGCTTCATCAGTTTGTTTGCTTATTGCCTTCAATACTCAGAACTAATTGGATATGCATCAAACAGGTCATGAAGAACCAAGAGGCAATAGATTTGGTGAAAACGATAAAAGACCCTCAGGTGGCAGCCAAGCGCTTGACGACAGAGGCATTGGCTAGAAACAGCAAAGACGATATATCATGCATTGTGATCCGCTTCGGATGATTCTTTGTCGACTTCACACAACGCTCGATCCGAAGAGAGAACCACAATGACTTTGTGGGCGCGGGTTTGAAATGTTTGGAAGGTCTGTTTTTAATGAAGTAGACTAGTAGTAGTCTGTAGTATTCTTCTTATTCTTGTGAAGTTGGAGCTAGGTTGGGATTTATATGTTTTTTTCCTTCTCTTTTATGTCCTTAATGGTGTCTTCTCTTTGGTTTATTTTCGAGTCAAGTTTGGACTGGGAGACATCTTGGTGTTCTTATCCACTTTAGCCTACCTAATTATTGAGGTGGGGCTGGTTGTGTTGCTGTGTATAGATAGATGATTGTTTTGGTGGGGGCAGAAGGTAAAGGGTATATGGCATTTTGTTAATCAAGCAAAGAAGGGTAAGAGATGGGGGCTTGTTAGATTGTAGGATTCTCTCTTTTGTGTATAGGTTTGTGGACATGAATAAAGACTCTCCTTTTAAGTTATATACATTTCTTCTAGGTTTCTCATTGCTGTAGTTGCCTGAGATTTCACCTCCACTCCCAGGTTGCAGTATCTGTATCGGCACTGCCTGCCGGGCGGTCCTTAGTTTTTTGTTAGCAAGAAAGATCATTCTTCAAGGTGCTTTGGTTTTGGAGCAAGTCCTGCTAAGAAAGTGCGTATTATTTGGTGTTGGATTCTTGGGTTCATGGATCCCTTTGTGGTAGATACATAATGTTCAAAGAAAAGATTATAGTCTACAATATCGGCCACGATTTGAGGCAAGTCAAGGGTTTGTGACAGAATCAGATGTGTAGTGCTTTGTGCAGCGCTGTGGCCGCAAATCTGCGTTCAAATATAACTGTTTGCATTGAACATTAGAAAACAAGTGGCCGGTGGGCTATCGCTGTCAGACCAGAATACGTTTGGCGCTGCTTGATGAATTGGTTGGATTTTGACCTGGTTTTTGCAACGGCTGCATAGATTTAGGGGTGGGTGAACCTGGGAAACGGGCGACTTGGGCCGTTCGATGAACTAATCAAGTGGTCTTTTTAACTAAAGTACTGCATTTTGACATTACATAGAATTCTCACATTCCCACCATCAAATGCATAAATATGCTTCAAATCCTTGTAAGTTACATTACCCTGGAGAAGTTACTCGTCCAGGATTGAGAGGAGCAACAATGATATTGAGAATATGGTGAAACAATTTGACGTAGCAGTAAAGAGACATGGTCTTCTGCATATCTTAAATTACACAGAAGAAGGAAACTAAATACACTGGGTCTACCAAAACAGAGACTTGCACCCCCCAGGATTGGAACAGCCTGTATTTGCCAAGTTCAACTCAATCTTGATCAATACATAAAAACAACAATATCTTCTTGTCATTTCATTAGGTCGGAGATCACACACCGTCCTTCAGATAATCCGCCATACACGAGGTTTGAAATCCAGATTCTGGCAGAAAAGCAGGACTTTAGGATCACAAGATGCACTCCATCAGCATATATAATTCACTGCAGTAATTTCCAACCATGAGCTTCAAAGAACAACAAGTGACGAGAATAATAAGAGCGAATAAAGCAGCAAGGCTCAACGAAGTACAAAGAGAAATGCAAAAATTGGACAACAAAATCATTATCCTACGCTATAGAATCTACAACTTGGTTATTCACGAAATTACAGGAAACCGAAGAAGGATACGAGTTAGAGTACAAGCAAGCTGGCAATTAACATCAACAAATGGAATAGGGTATCAAACGAGCAAGCAGCTAATCATTGTTTGAACATAGCAAAAGTGAAAAAAGACGGTACAAGTAACGCACCTACTTTCCATACCTGGCATGTTCAGGTACAATCAGACTTTCTTCTTGCTTTTAGCACTAGGCTGAACCTTCCCATATGCTAAGAGCCTACCATGAGACAATTTGAGATGTGCTTGGTTCTGCCTTCTCTTAGCTTTCCTGGATAGGCCAGCTGAAGTTGATCCTTCACTGTTATTACTATCGACCTTTGGGCTATGATTCTTCTTGCTAGCCTTTCGGATGTTGAGGTTATTCTTCAACTCCTTAACCTTCATCTTATACTGGTTCTTCTGATTGCTGGGAACCTTCCACTCGCTCTCTCTGTAAGGTGCAAGCTTTTTCACAGACACATACTGGTTCAAATCTTGGTCCTCTAACAACAATATATCCTCTGTCTTCAGTCCATATTTGTTAGGATTCACTTTAGCATATTTAAACCTCGTCTTTAGGTCTCCAATTGTCCCCTCGTAATCCAATTTATAGTACTCGTCCAGCAATTCCTGCTTGGTTTTCTGAAGCAAGGACAGCTTGCGTTTTTGCTTCTTCCTTTTACCTCCATCCTCCCTTTCATCCTTTTTACCTTCCTCTTTCCGTTCTTCCTGTTCATCATCATCAACATCATCATCATCACTCTCACCCTTCTCTTTCAAAATCTTTTCCCGAGTAGATGCAAAGCCATCCTCATCATCAGCTGTGTTCCAGCCTTTAGGAAGTCCAAGCAACTCATCCTCCTTATCAAAATCTGGCTTCTCGATATCACTATCATCATCCCCTGCACTGCCAAACCCAGGATCAGCATCTTCAGCTTCGTAATACCCATCATCAAATGCCTTCTTCATCATCTTATCATACTTCTGAGGATCGAAATCATCCTCCAACTCATCCAAATCCAATGCACCATTGCCACTTTTAATACCTGCAACCTCCATAACCTTTTGGAGCCTCTCTTCCATCTCTTTCTTCTTCAAATTCTTCAAGTGCTTCAACTCCTCCTCTCGCCGAATCTCGGCCTCCTTCATCCTCTCCTCCTTCCTCTTCCTTTGCCCTTTCCTCGGATTCTCCTCTTTCCTAATAGCACCTTCTACAAACCTAGAGTGACCCATCACCCTATCCCCTTTGTTCTCTTCATGTCTAAAATTAAACTTCCCTTCAAACTCTTCCTGCCTTTCTACCTCCTCCCCATCTATATCATCGATGTCATCGAGCTCGAAACCATTTTCCCTACCGTTATTACCCTTTTCAGCCCACATCTTATTCTTGAAGAACTCCATCAGAAACATCTTGTTCTCATCCAACTCTTCCTGAGGGCCAAAGTACTCCCCCAACTTAGCCTCCAACACCTCATCATCCTCACCAATCCCTTCATTCCCCTTATCCTTCAATTTCAAGAATTCTCCTCCCCCTTCCCCATCATCCTCACCCACGGCGTCCTTCACAGCATCTAGAAACTGGTTCCTCAACTCCTCCTGTTCTTCATTGTAAGTCTTCCCTCTCTTCCCCTCTCTAGTCTCCACATCATCAAATTCAGGGCCATCTTCGATCAAGTTCTTGGCCACAACATCCTTCAAGTACATTGACTTCCTCTTCTTCTTGCTCTCATCCTTCTGCTTCTCATCAACCTTACCATCATCCCGGCCCTTCTCTTCATCCTCTCCTTCTTCTTCTTCTCCTTCGCTATCGCTAAAGATTGGAACATTCTGGTACAGAGAAGGGTCTTGCTTCCTTACCTTGAGCAGATTCTCGAAGAACTTGATGTCCTTCTTCTTGTTGGCACCAGCGATATCGGCAGCCTCGTCGTCCGACGACTCGGATTCTGATTCCGAATCGTCGTCGTCGATTCGGCCACTCTTTTTCAGCTCCTCGTACCGCTGGAGATCCTCCCGCTTCTTGTTGTGCGCGTACCGCCGGGCGAACTCCTGGTCAATCTCAATGTTGGATATATCCTCGGCAGTGACATCGTCGTCTTCGAATAGCTTCATCGCTCCAATGTCCGGCGGAACAACGGCAGGCGGATTGATTATCGAGTGAGAGAATAAGCTGCCACCGCCGGCGGCTAGGGTTATAGAACGAAATAATAGTATGGTAGAACCGCCGTGATTTTGTATGGTGGGGTTTCGAACCTTATTTTCTTCCTTCAGGAAGACGTGGGCTATGATTATTGGAAATTTGGAATTATACGCTACTAGTGGGCCTGTGGGCTTTAACTGAATCTATGGTCGGGATGGAATTGGGCTTGAGTTTTAACACTGTGATCAATTTTTAACTAACGATTTATCAGCCATACAAAGGAATATGATTCCATGGTTTATAACTATAAACCAACTAGTTTCAATAATTTCGGTCGTTGAGAGAAATCTATGTACGATAATTAATTACTTTCTTACACGTTCAATATAGAGATACAACGTCATGTCATCGAAACACGGGAGAATGATACAAATATTGTGTTTTTTATTAAATTTACCACCAATATGGCGGATTAAAAAGTATTGACAAGTATATTGTGTTTTGGAGAAAAAGTTAGGCGGCCACCTGAGACTGAGGCGTCACCACATGAGACTCAGGTGAATAGGTGGGAAGAAAGTCCCAGGTGTTGGCGCCTGAGACTGAGGTGGTACCGCCTGAGACTGAGGTGGTACCACCTAAGACTGAGGTGGCACCGCGAAGAACAATCCTAATTCTAACCCTGAAACCCTAAACCCTAAACCCTGAACCCTAAACCAGCGAATTTCGTATCAGTTATTCACACCACAAATGGCTAATAGGTAAGAGACATATTTATTTTTTTAATTATATTATTCAAATGCTATTATGATTGTGTTTAGTTTAATTAGTGAGTTTTTATGTAGTGATTTTAGAAGATTTGAACTAGTCGTTCGGTGGAAATCGGAGAAAGTAGAGGATAATTTGGGCGTCAAATTCGTTGGTGGTGGTAGTTTTCAGTTGACGGTTTTTCAAATGTAATAGTTGTGGTTTGAAGTAGTTGTTGTTTTTCAAATAGTTGTTATGGTTTAAGAAGGTTGTTGTTTTTCAAATGTAGTAGTTGTTGTTCTTGGTCAAATTATAAAATGTCCGAGTTGTTGTTTGTTATTTGTTGTTCCGAATAGTTATCGCTAATAACATCATACATGAATGTAAAAATAGTTCAAGGAATAGTCCACAAACATAAATAGTCCACATAATAGTCCACATAACACATAAATAGTCCACATACATATCCCAAATAATAATAACATAACAAAAATCCAAAAAAACTCTAACGACGACCACCACGATGACCACCATGCTGATCCATGTCGAGGATGATCAGCCCCAGCATGATGATGGTAGGCCTAAACGGATCAGGGTGCCAATGAGGTACCACCACCATGCTGATCCATGTCGAGGATGATCAGCCCCAGCATGATGATGGTAGGCCTAAACGGATCAGGGTGCCAGTGAGGTGTGGTACCGATGGCCATCTAGTGGATCAGCATGGTGGTCGTCGTGGTGGTGATCGTTAGAGTTTTTGTTTTGTATTTTTGTTATGTTATTATTATTTGGGATATGTATGTGGACTATTTATGTGTTATGTGGACTATTATGTGGACTATTTATGTTTGTGGACTATTCCTTGAACTATTTTTACATTCATGTATGATGTTATTAGCGATAACTATTCGGAACAACAAATAACAAACAACAACTCGGACATTTTATAATTTGGCCAAGAACAATAACTACTACATTTGAAAAACAACAACCTTCTTAAACCATAACAACTATTTGAAAAACAACAACTACTTCAAACCACAACTATTACATTTGAAAAACCGTCAACTGAAAACTACCACCACCAACGAATTTGACGCCCAAATTATCCTCTACTTTCTCCGATTTCCACCGAACGACTAGTTCAAATCTTCTAAAATCACTACAAAAAAACTCACTAATTAAACTAAACACAATCATAATAGCATTTGAATAATATAATTAAAAAATATAAATATGTCTCTTACCTATTAGCCATTTGTGGTGTGAATAACTGATATGAAATTCGCTGGTTTAGGGTTCAGGGTTTAGGATTTCAGGGTTAGAATTAGGATTGTTCTTCGCGGTGCCACCTCAGTCTTAGGCGGTACCACCTCAGTCTCAGGCGTCAACACCTGAGACTTTCTTCCAACCTATTCACCTGAGTCTCAGGTGGTGACGCCTCAGTCTCAGGTGGCCTCGCCTCACTTTTTCTCCAAAACACAATATACTTGTCAATACTTTTTAATCCGCTATATTGGTGGTAAATTTAATAAAAAACACAATATTTGTGTCATTCTCCCTCGAAACACATTTTGGGCATTTTGGAGACGGTGATGGCGATAGTACTAGTAAATAGTAGTAATGGCCAGCGAGGCGATTTGGTAACACTAGCGGCTGTCTTGTCTTGCTATTAATGAGTGAGCAGTAATCAACATGACGCTAAGCTTAAGCTGTCAAGCAGAAAATCCCAAATCTCCGGCAACCCTCTCCGCCGCCGCGTCCCCAATTCGGTGCTACGACAGCGACACTTCCATGTTTCAAATTTGGCTAGTGCAGTACCTTATTTTACACCTTTTTGCCGACATAGCGAGTTGTAGCTAGCTAACAAATACATAATAACTTCTTCTTTTATGTGCCACCACCACTTTAGCTCCTTCAGGATTTGATTTTTATCCACTCCAGTATACAAGGTGTTGGAACATGGATGATGTTCTTCACAAACACATCATTACTTAGCTTACTTGAAGAACAATCTTTTCAGCACAGTTTGTGTTCCGTACCCTACCATCGATGCGGACCAATCGCATATTGCTGGCTAGATTGGCGTTGTGTACGTACATTTGAAAACATTGTACGGATCAACACAATATCGATGAAATGCTTACTCGCGATTTGTCAGTTTTAGCCCGATAAGATGAATACCATGTTAATGTGTCACTTGTTGAATCAAGATTGTGTCAATAAATAATCATTTCTCTAATCCGACATTGTCTCCAATATTATTTCACAAACCGTCATTTCCAGGGATTGTTACCGTTGAAACTAGTAAGGCAAGGTACTGGATTAGTGGATGATCTGTACTGTGTCTGGAATCTGGATAAATCATGGCCAGAGCATTAATTGCTTGCATTAATCACATAAATTCAAATAATACAAAAAAAAAATATATCCAGATATTACATCATTTTGACAGCAAAAGGAAATTTTTTAAGAATCTTTTCCCCCTTCCGTCTATCACGCCCAGCCCAATTAGATTAGGTTAATATTTAATAATCCGTTCTTCAATGGGACTTAATGATTCATTATTTGATAATAATTACCTTGACTTTTCACGTGTGCCAATTAACACTTACTGGTCGAATCAACCTCCTGAAACGATCAATCATACCACAATTTGCAACATAACCTTACTATAATTATTATTATTATTATTATTATTATCATCATCGATAATCAAGTTTCGGATAAATGACAGAAATATAGTTTTTTTTTTAATTTACCACGAATATGGCCAATTAAAAACTATTTACAGAGATATTGTGGTTTTTAATAAGGATTGGGGCGGGACCACCTGAGACTCAGGCGGGACTACATTTTTACCCAGTCCTGGGCGCCGGCGCCCCAGTCTCAAACGGCCCCGCCTCAGACAAATTTTTTTAATTAGTCTGAGGCGCTGGCGCCCGAGACTCAGGCGGGAGCGCCCCGGACTCTTTTTTTTTAAAATTTCGGACGGTCCCCTTCCCTCCACCTTATCCACACCACACACCACACAGCCCCTTCTTCCTCCCACCTCCCCCCCTGCGAACCAGACCCACCGCCTGCTACCGCCCCTCGCCGCCGCCCCAGACCCCGGCCCCGCCGCCCCAGACATCCGCGCGGCCGCCCCAGACCTCGGCGCCGCCGCCCCAGCCACGAGCGCCGCCGCCCTAGCCACGAGCGCCGCCGCCCCAGCCACTAGCGCCGCCGTCCCAGACCGAAGCGCCGCCGCCTTTGACTGACCCGCCGCAGCCCGAGATGTCCTCCGACGAAGAACCACTCGCCGCCGGCAGAGGGAGAAGAGGTCGGCGAGGTCGTGGTGGAGCCGGCAGCCGTTTGCGCGGTGAGACTCTCGTCGGCAGTTTGATTTTTTTTTAATGTTTTGTGTTTTTTTTAATGTTTTGTTGCTTTGGTTTTGCAGTTCCGAGGCTTATGGATCCTTATTCGATGAGATTACCGCCGGCGACAATTGATCCAAGTCCGGTCGATCCGACACTTCTTTGGGGACACGGCCAACATCGTATCGACTCTGTTTGGACAAACGAGGTAAGTATTTGATAATTATTCATGTAAAGTTAATTAGCTAATTAGATTATTTTAGGTAGTGAACTGAACTGAACTGTTAGGTGAAATTAGTATAATTTTATGTTAGATAAGACAGATTAGAATTTATTAGGTGAAATTAGAATTATTACGAATGAAAATGAATTAATATAAGTTTTGTGCACTATAGGCTGGTGATCGACCGTACCATGTTCGAGGTACGACCATTTTAGTACCTTACCATGAGCTTTATCGGCCATATCTCGAAGCGGCAGGCTTGTTTAGTGTCGTGCCCCTAGTCCCTATGAACCCCGATGCTAGTTTGATTACTGCGCTCGTAGAGCGGTGGCGCCCCGAGACGTCGACCTTCCATCTACCGTGTGGTGAGATGACGATCACGTTAGAGGACGTTGTTACACTGTCCGGTCTGGCGATCGACGGTGATGCCGTCGTAGTTGATATACCGGATGAGGAGTGGTCGGCGATCTGTTTGAGACTGTTGGGACGAGTTCCGGCCGATCTTGTAGGCAGTGTCGCTGTTGTTAGGATTGTTTGGCTGAGGGTTGAATTCAGTCATCTGCCGGAGAATGCATCACAGGAGGTTATAGAGCAGTTTGCACGAGCTTATGCTCTATCTCTGCTTGGAGGTGTACTTTTCTCGGATCGGTCTGGAAGTACGGTGCACCTACAGTACCTACTTCTGATTGAGGATTGGGAGAGAGCTGGACGGTTTGCCTGGGGAGCTGCTGTTTTATCCTACCTGTACCGTGAGATGGGTAGGTCGACTTTGCACATTACGCATACCGGCACTTCTCTTAGCGGTGACCTTGGTGGATGGGTCGCCCTACTGCAGTTTTGGGCGTGGGAGCGATTCCCACATCTGGCACCTCGAGACGAGGAGACGAGGGCACAGGCCACCGAGGATGCATTCCCACGTGGTCTTCGATGGCTTTCGGCCAACAGTCGTCAGTATGGTGACCAGCTATTCCAGTACAAGCTGTGGTTTGACGCGATGGACACCGTGGTGGTTAGTATATAACATTTCATTTTATATAATAGTTTTCATTTGTTTTATTTTTTTAGATTTAGGGATAATAACGATAATTTTTGGATTTAATGTAGTGGCAACCTTACTTTGAGAGAGCACTTCATCTCAGAGGTAGTGTGCTACAGTCTGAGACATTTCGAGCAGTAGTGCCACTTATATGCTTTTCATCGGTGATGTGGCATCATCCAGACCGCGTGCTCCGGCAGTTTGGCATGAGACAGCATGAGCCTCATCAGCCACATTCTGAGGCTGAGGTTAGGTTTTTTCTTCGCCAGGCTACTCGTGGGCCATCGCGTGGGCAGCAGTTGGTACACGCCTCCAGAGAGTCGATTGCTTTCTGGAACCGTCGACACGAGTTTGTAGCGACGGCTCCATATACTGATGAGGAGTTAGCCTACCACTCGGAGCATATGGAGTGGTATAGAGATGTCACCAGACGATCTGGCACACGGAGAGGAGCTGCAGCAGAGGCGTTGGTTAGTTATTTGATTTATTTGCTTAATTTGTTGTTAATTGTGTGAAATATCTGACATTTTTGTTGGTGTTTTTTAGTACGACACTATCGAGCATGCTGAGGTGAGTTTGCGTGACGGTGTACGGTCTGGAGGGCTGACCCCCGACCAGTGTGAGGACTTGGCCAACTTTATGGCATCCGGGGTTGCTGCTCTAGGGTTTGAGGATCGTAGATACCCTGATCTCACAGTACCTGTACAGCGCCATTATGAGGGGCCCGTCATGACTGCCTGGCCAGAGCGTACTGATCCGACACCGGGCTGGGTCGTCCCAGAGCCACAGTTCAGACAGGAGCATAGGCCACGTAGACAGAGACGTGAGCATCGTGATGCACCTAACCCATTTCGGGTTTCCGATCGACAGCGAGCACAGCCCATCCGGCCTACATCGAGGAGCTTCCAGTTTAATCCGCCTCGGACGCAGTTTCAGTCAGATCCTTCCTCGAGCTTTCAGCCGCCGCGACGACAGCAGTTTCAGTCAGATCCGTCATCGAGCTTCTATCAGCCAGAGGATAGCTTCCATACACCGCAGCATGCTACGATGGGAAACATGGCATCAGGTGGTGATACTAGAGCAGCGGCGACTCCCGACCTGTGGCAAGAGGGTGATGAGGTGTTTAGGGAGACGATGTGGATCCATGAGCAGCACCTTCAGTCTCAGCGTAGTGGTGGCGGTCAGCCTGATGAGCATCTTCAGTCTCAGCAGGATGAGATGTTCGGTACACAGGACCAGGATGGTGGAGTTGAGGAAGATGAGCCCCAGGAGTATGATGGTAGACCAGTGCGCATCAGGGTGCCTGCTAGGTGTGGTACTGGCGGCCATCTAGCGGTGGAGCATGGTGGTCGTCGTGGTGGTCGTCGTGGTGATCATCAGTGAGACTATTATGTACTTCCTTCAGACGTTTATTTTTGGATTGTTATTATTATGTACTTCCTTCAGACTATTATTTTTGGATTGTTATTATTATGTACTTCCTTCAGACTATTATTTTTTGGATTGTTATTATTATGTACTTCATTCAGACTATTATTTTTGGATTGTTATTATTATGTACTATAAACAAACAACAACATCTCAAGCAACAACATCTCAAACAACAACATCTCAAACAAACAACATCTCAAACAACAACATCTCAAACAAACAACATCTCAAACAAACAACTTTTACATGGTAAATCAAAAGATAACAACAACATACCAAACAACAACATCTCAAACAAACAACAACTTTTACATGGTAAATCAAAAGAAATATAACAACTTCTACCACCTCTCAGCCACGTCTATTACCTCTACTTCCTCTTCTACCACCTCTCGTACTTCGTTGGCCACCACTCCCTCCTCGGTTGCTCCCACTCCTACTAGCTTGGCCGCCGCAAGTTGATGCATTATGTCCCGCTTGGTTACAGTTGCTGCACACTTGGTGTGATGCACCCTCCCTTGGCCAGTCCATCTCGTTGTGGATCCTTGTAACTCGTGGCCTCCCCGGCTTCCTAATCATGTGCACATTAGGATGGAGAATAGGACCATTATGTTTCTTCCAACCCTTAGGTTCACCAAGAGGTGCGAAACTTGTCCCATAACAAGCCATCACTGTTTCCAGCTTGTAGACATTGTTGACAAACCTATACGCATTAGCCCCCATTCGGTTGCAAGCTGCAATGGCATGAGAGCAAGGAATTTTATTTCCTTGAAATTTACCACAAGTGCAAAATCCTGCCCGGTTTTGATCGTCAAAGTGAACTGTGAGTGTGTTTGACCCTGTCATGTTGAAATTGTTGGGAGGAGTCTGAACTACATAGATGCCTTGACCTCGATCAAGAGCTGTCACAGAATGTCCAATTGCCTTTTGTGACCTGTACTTCATTAGCTCTTCGCACTTGTTGGAGTACTGTGAACCGCCACTTCTAATTTCTGCTCCTGTCTCCAACCTATACATATCGAATTTCTCCACCAATCGCCAATAGGTATGCTTCACAAGAGAAGCTATCGGAAGTGCACGAATACCTTTGAAAACACCATTGACGCTTTCTGCCATGTTGGATGTCAGGATAGACCAACGACCCCCACCATTGTAGTTATCATGTGCTAAACTCCAACGAATCTGATGTTGATCCACCCAGTTATCACATGAAATATTTCTATCAGCGGCCACCTTCTTAAATTGCTCAACTTGACGATCAAACTTCTCCAACCGTTTTTCTCCGGCTAACAAAATAAACCACAACACGTGTTAGATAAATTCATGACAAAATTACATGAAAACAAATAACAAAATTAAATGAAGAAAGCTTACCGACTCGAAATAGTTGATTATACATAATTTTGCTTCGAGTCTTCCTTTGCAAATTGCTTGCATAGTGTCGCATGCACCACCTCCACTCCCAACCTCTTCCGATGTTATTCATGGCTTCATAGAGTCCTGCATGTCTATCTGAGATGATGCATACATCATTTCGATCAGTCAAACCCTGAACCTTCCTCATGAACCATGGCCAACTCTCAGTATTCTCGCTCTCCACTATGGCAAATGCAATTGGAAAAATCTTCCTCCGGCCATCAAATGAGCTCGCCATGAGTAGCACTCCTTTATACTTCCCAGTAAGAAATGTTCCATCCACAACCATGACGCCTGGACAATTCTTGAATCCATCTATACAAGGTCCATAAGCCCAGAATACTCGCTGAAATATTGAATGACCAGGTTGAGTCGAAGGAACTGTTACCCAATCAATCACCGATGTTGGCATTTTTCTCTTGACCACCCGCAAGAATGTTTGCAAAAAATCATAGGATTCTTCCCAATTTCCATGCAACTTCTCCAATGCTCTTTGTTTCCCATACCAAGCCTTCTTGTAAGTAACTTGCATATTAAACTTATCTTTCAACTCGGCTTGAACAGTTAGAACACTCAGATTTGGTTGGGCACGTACCAAATGTTTGACGGCCTCAGATATCATGTCGACATCAAGATGGCGATGATCCGTCGGTTGAGTCGTACTGCTACAAGAATGCACCAACTCAGCTTTTCTCACAGTCCATTCGCCCCCAACATCTCGACATCCAAACCGCACCATCCAAGGACAATTGTCATCCTTGTGCCTCAAACATTTGACCTTCCATATTGAAGGTGACGACTCCACCACGCCATATAGAAAGTTGCGTTGTAGTGCGTGGTGTTTAATCGCCATCTGTGCAGCTTGTTTCGAGTGAAATATCTGCCCCTTGTAGAATTCTCCTTCAAAACTATCAACAATAGGCATTGGAATTACGCCATATGAATCAGCAAGTGCAAATTCTTCGTCATCTTCATTGCCCTGCAAGTAAAAATATGGAGGATAATTAAGTTGCTCTCCTTCCTCCTCCTCCTCCTCCTCATCTTCCTCCTCTCCGTCATCACCGTGATCATAGTCATGATCGGATGGCACGCTCCATGTATCATCTTCTTCCTCTCCACCCTGATCATCACTGAGCTCAACATGTATCTCAGCACCCAAACAATAAGGATTTTGTGCCATAAAATTCCAAAGCACATCCAAGCTATCATCATCCACAATAGGTAACGCATAATGAAATAAAACATCATTCTGCCATTCTGGAAGACGGTAAGTGAAACCTGTGATCACATCACTATCTTTTACTGCTTCGTCTCTGCGCCGTATTCTCGGAATTAGAGTCTCACAAAGTTTGTGATATGTGACTCTGGATGGAACCGTCAACTGAAAACTACTACCACCAACGAATTTGACACCCAAATTATCCTCTACTTTCTCCGATTTCCACCGAACAACTAGTTCAAATCTTCTAAAATCACTACAACAAAACAAACTCACTAATTAAAAACTAAACACAATCATAATAGCATTTGAATAATATAATTACAAAAATAAATGTGTCTCTTACCTAGCCATTTTTGCAGCAGCAACCAGAGCTCTCTCCTCTATTTTGGACGATTTTTTTTGTGGTGTGAATCTGAAACGAAATGTCTGTCTGGGTTTTATAGGGTTGGTGGCCAATCCACCTACTCGCCTCAGTCTCGGGCGCCACCGCCGGAGTCTTGATTTCCACCTACTCGCTTCAGTCTCGGGCGCCGCCGCCTGAGACTCGGGCGCCACCGCCCGAGTCTAATAAAACGGTCCAAAAACCAAGTCTTAAGCGGCGGCGCCTGAGTCTCAGGTGTACCCGCCAATTCTGATGTATAAAACACAATATCTTTGTCAATAGTTATTAATTGGCCATATTCGTGGTAAATTTAAAAAAAAAAACAATATTTATGTCATTGTCCCTCAAGTTTCAAAGGCTGTGAAAATAAGTAATAACCAGCTGTTATTGTTTTTGTTACACCATAAACCCAACCCAATCAGTTCATGAACATTGAACAAACCGAACCTCTTGGATTAAAATTTTCGGTGCAAAATTTAAATTAACGATAAAGGAGTTGGATAAAAGAAAAAAAAAAGAATTAAATGTAGTATTTTTCCTCGACGGTCGACGCAATATAACAAACCAAAGAGAAATTAAGGAAAAGCCGAAAAGGACAAAT